>CANTUZ010000006.1:8760887-10016720 GCA_947846985.1 Fratercula arctica | reverse complement strand
CTCCCAAACACCCTTCCCCACGCAGCTCTCACTGCCTGGGAAGGGGTCACCGATAGCTGCATGGGGGCTGCTCTGCTCGTAGGTGCCACACACCAGAAAGAGGGCTATTCGTGCTGGACTGGAAGCATGTGCAAACACAGTTCTTATCACCTCACTCCTCTTGTGCCCCCATCCTGCCTGGGGGAGCTGACTGCTTGCTTTTAGCCGAGCCTGTATCGGTAAGCAGGCAGCAGCCGCGGAGCTGCTCCCGCGCAGGATCGCTTCGGCATCATCCACCCAGCACCGTCTTCCCCCAAAACTGCCAGGGCAAGGTCGCATTTTGCAGTTGGAAACGTGCACAAGTTGTTGCAAAAATTAGAAGTTTTCAGCGAAACACCAAAAGGGCGTTTGCCAGACAGTCTGCGCTGCGAGATGCGTCACATGCCGGGAGAGGGGGCGAGACGGGAGCTGTTGACTCAGGAGCTCCCCACCATTCCCAGAAGTGCATTGAATCAGCAGATCAAGGGATGGGAGAAATCCTGATAGCTCATCCACCCTGCTCCCCACTGCCGGAGAGCACCCGTGGCGTGATTCCAGTTCAGTCCCATTTTCCTTCCATCGTACCCACTCCAGGCTGCCTCTCCCCCAGGAGATAAAGTCCCACCATGGATATTACCAGCAGAGGAGCTGGGCAAGCTCTGGTTGTGACCTTTCTTATTGCTCTGTAGTTTACATATCTGTGTTTGGAAAACGTACGTGGGAGCTTACAGGAGGATTAATTCCTAGTATAAACACCACAAGCCCTACTGAACAGTTTTATATAGCTTAGGTGATAGTATAACTGCATACCAAGGAACAGGCTGGGGAGCGAGGGGAAGGAATAAGGGGAAAATCACACTAGGGAGGGAGGAAAATAAAGGACCCTTGAGTCTGCTGGGTTTTGAAGACTTGCTGCATTCGCACGACTTGGCATGGACAGTTGTGTCTTTACCACAGGGGACAAACCCATTTCCATCTGGGCTCACTGCCTAAACGCAAGACAGCAGCTCATGCTGATTTTGGAAGAAATTAGGGGGGTTCTTTTTGCTCAGGTTGGTTTATTCTTACCAAGCTGCCACCGGGTGCCCAGAGGAGGGCACGTAGAGCAGGGCCGGGGGAGATGCGGAGCAGAGCAGGCACGGGGAGAAGCGCGGCGCTTCCCAATCGGAGCAAGAAGTGCCCCACTGTGTTTGCTCTGCACTTACGGTGTTGGGAGAGGTCCAAGGAGGGGAAGTAAATATTGTGAGAAGAGGTGGGGCTTCCCTTGGAGGTCAGCCATCACACGCTTCCCACCGGCGGGGTCCCAGCCAGCTCAGCCCTTCCAGGATGCTGGAGCCCTGCAGGCATCTGAAAAAACCCGGGAGCAAAGCGTGCCCCAGTCCCGTGTGGCATCATCTCCCACTGAGAGGTCTGAACCAGCCTGCCCTCACCCCCAGGCCTTGGGGGAGCCACCCCAGCAGCCACGCTGCTATCCCCCATCCCCTCCCAGGCTTGCTGAGGCACCCAGGGGTGCTGGGTGCCAAGCTGGAGGACATGGTTTTGCAAAAACTGGGATGCGAGATGTGGGTGGGAGAGCGACCGCAGCCCACATGTTCCCTGTGGCAGCCTGACCTCATTCATCGTTACTGCTACAACCAGCAGGCGAGCAGAGCAGCAACCCCCAGCCATCGCTTCCTTTATAGATATGAGGCCCTCTACACCCTGCCTGACGTTCCGTCTTTAAAGATGTCCATAACAGAATTAGCTGCTGCCTTTCTCCAACACTTTGGACTGTCCTGAATGAGAGCATTTACCCAGCCATCTCCATGTCCTCATCCATTCTAGCAGAGGATATAGCTCAGAGAAGAAGGGGATCCTGTGAGCTGCACAAGGTGGGCTTCCACCCCAAAGGGAGAGGAGCCCTGCATTGTCCCATGTCCCCCCAAGCCAGCCAGCACCGGGAGGTCATACTGCTCGGTCACATCAGCTTAAGCAAGACCACCATCTCCGAGGAGAAGTCAGCTCAGGACATTACAAACTCATGATAATGAGCATGAACTTTTGAAACAGCAAGCTCACGCAGATAGGGATGCCATGGGGATGGCATGGGCACAAACCCTGTACTTTCTGTGGTCCTGCAATAACGTCAGTGCTACAACCGAGTGCACTCATGGCACTTCCCAGAAGGGACCAAAACGCCCCATGGGATGCAGAAGCAGCTGAAGCAGGAAGGGGACCTGAGATCATGAGGTTAAGTAGGCGATTTTGGAAAATTAATCTCCTCCAGCATGGCCCAGTGTAGCATGAAGAGGAGACTGGATGCCCCACACAGCTGCCTTTGAGAGGATGAACACTCATACAGCTGGACAGCTTATCCCCTCCTGAGTTGCCCGGGGCTCTTCTGAGCCCAAACCCAGCCTGTAGTGTTTCTGCCATACAAGACGGATGGAGTCGCACACCGGCTGGTGTGGGCACCCCTCAACTGAGCTCAGCAAGTCACATTTGTCATCGCAAGAGCTTTGGAAATCCAAGGAGCTTCTGCCCATTTCTCCACCTTCCCTTTCTCTCCATCTGCTTATCCTCCATCCCTGACACCAGGCAACAGCCACGTTCCCGGCGGCCTCCCTGGGAATGGCAGCTGCCTGCTATCAGGCAGACGGCTGCATCACGGCCCCTCGCAGCAGCCAGCCAGCTCTGAAAGCTGCTCACAGCAAGCCAGATTCATACAGGCAGCGTCACATTTTGGCCAAGTACACCAGGCGGTCTCTCTCTAACTCACGTCTGGCAACTTCCTTCAGCTTCTCTGCTGGTATTTTCCTGCACACAACGTATTATGGCAGAGATATTCTTCCAGGAAGGTTTGTTTGGACCCTGAATAGGCTAAACGCATACATTGACAGCCCTGGGAATTGGTTTCAGACATCCCAGGCACGGGATGATGCTTTAGGGTTTCAAGCCCTTTCCTGATTGCTGCTTATCTTTGTGCAATAGATCAGAATCTGCCTCGAGACGTTAGCACAAAGCAAAACACAGCCCGCTCTGACCTCAAAAAGCCAAGCTAGCAATTAGAAGCTAGAAGGAACCAGCATCTCCAAGTCTGTAACTTGCAGGCCTGGACGATACCCCTCACGGCAAGGGGACACACAGCGCCAGGCTGAGCAGAGGCAGCATCTGCTGCTCGCACTCCAGGAGCCATGGAAGGGAAGAAAAGGGTTGTCACCAGCCTCTCTGCAGCTTCATCTCTACCTTGAGCTTCACTGGGGGACATGTCCTCAACTGGCAGTGAGGGAAAAAAAACCTTCTCTCATGGTGGCTGCTTTGTTTGTCTTTAAATGCCAAAGAAAGGAAGAGAGAATGAAACAGAGGAAAGAAGAAAACCAAGAACTATCAAGAAAGCACCCTAGGATGACTCACCAACAGTGACTTTGTTAGACAGCCGCACCATTTGAAGTGCAGTCCTGCAACATACACGGTTTGAACTACAAATCCAAAGTGTTCTGCAAACCCCAGCCTAATTACAGGGTCTCCAACCCAGCAAAAGTCCACGTAGAGGATGCAGAGATGGGGAGAGAGCTTCTGTTCTCAGGTAAAACACCCCCAAATGTGCAGCCTTTGAGAAATTCATGGTGTTTCCCATTTTTTTCCAGTGAAATTTGTGGACAGAAGCAGAAGAACCACCCAGATGGTGAGAACCCAAGAACAGAAACAGTTTGATGCCAACCTATGACCTACGGCTGGTCAGTCAAAAGCACACATGCAGTTTCGTCCTTTAGCTCCTCCACTCTTGGGCATTTTAATGCCATGGATAATTTGTCCCTGGGGACAATTTTGGTGCTAATTAGCACCAAAAAAAATTAAAGCAGACAGCTGCCAGCATAGTGCCCAGGATGTGCTACTGAACTATAGTTAGATTCATTACAGTCTTGGCATATAAAACCTGAAAAGCCCTTATGGCCACTACCAGCCCTTGTGCCAATCAACGCACCACGCAGACCACGGCTGACAGGGCTGTGCAGACGCAGGATTGGAACATGCATTCCACAAAAGAAAACATATCAAATAAAAGTTATCCAGTAAACCACTTCCAGGAAGCCGTGCCAGGAGCCAAGCTTCAGGATAAAAAGCAAAGGATCTTTCTGGAGCCCTCCGGAGCAAGACCAGTGCTGGAGATGCCACTGCCAAAGACACTGGGAGTACCAAGGGCCAAGCAGGAGTACTCCTAGAAGACAGAGGCACAGAGAAACCACTGCTCAGCTTATGGATTTAAGGGGTGAGAGGTGCCTGTTCAGGTGACAGAAGAGACCGTTTGGCCTTTGCCTGTGACTCACCCTCAGAGCTATTGTGAAATCCAGATTGTGACAAACACAGCAACTATTTTAAGCCTTTAAAGAACGCATTACCGGAAGGCTGGATTGTTCAGTCCTTCCTTGGGCAGGTCTGCTGCCGAGGCACAGCCAGTTTCTAGGTGAGGCAGAGGAGAACCCTGCATGAACTCTCACTCGCTAGTAGAGAGAAGAGAGCTGGCACCGAGAGTGTCCCGATTGCTTCATCTAGGCTTGCTCGCCAGTGGGGCCGGTTGCCCACTGTGTCTTCCCAAGCCAAGGGATGATCCTTTTGCAGGTGGTCTGCAATAATGCGCCACCACATTTTTGGTGAACTACTCTTCCCATGCTTTCAGAGCCCTCTCTCTGTGCCAGGAGAGCTGATGCTTCGGGTGTCGCCAAGTTAGAGAACCAAGAGCAAGAAGCCTGGTGCTTTCAGTGGATGCTGTATTTGGGGGCTGATAGTTCTGACGTTTCCTCCCACCCATGCAGCATATTCCCATTGTGTGGCTTTGTACACAAGCAACTTCACACTTAGGTATTTCTTAGGGATTACGTAACGATTAACTGAATTACGATGAACTTTGCTTGAGCTGTCTGTGTCAATAAACACGGAATAGACAGGCTTGAGTCAGTGCTCGCATTATTGTCAAATAATCAACAGGAGCTGAAACAAGTTCCGTGCCCAACAAGCACCCTAGAGCCACTTCAACCTGTCACCATAAATGAAGCCCATCTTGGGTTTTTTTTTGGAAATACTAAATTCCGCCCTTGGAACCACCCAGCAGAGCAGGTGGCAACAGGCACAGGGTTAAGGCTGGCACAGCCCTGGCCTAGCAGCCAGTGGCTAGCAGCCCCCAGCACAAATGGCAGCCCATGCGGAGCCTCATCCCATAAGCATCGGGTCGGGCAGGGCTCCGACCACCCTGGGCTGGACCAGTGCTGCTGCTCTGGCAGCTGTGGCAACACTCCTGCAAGGGGCAGGGGGAAGTGGAAGTGGTTTGCAAAACAAGCCAAAAAACGTTAGTTAAAAAAAAAAATGCAGAAACGCCTTCCTCTGGTTTTACAATCTAGAGGCAAGGGGAAGTAACATCACCGGAGAGCTCAAGCTATGGCCAAGGACTTGTTTTCTATGTAGACATGCCAAAAAAAAGTGTGACCGGAGCATGGCACATACACTTTTTCTTGCCTTAAAAGCTCAGCAACGGCCCAGCAGAAGGGGGTGAGAGATAACAAGCCCAAGCAGCAGAAAAGCTCCATGCAATGCTTCAGACCTCGCACCCAAACACAGCCGCAGATGCCAGAAGAACAACAAGCAGCTGCTTTGCTGGTACGCTCCACTGTAGCCCTCCTCCAGAAACCGAGCGGACCTCAGGGTCCCAGTGCGAGGGAGAAGCGAACAAATACCCATGCAAGGTTTGAAGAGAGGGAAGATCCACATGGATCCAACGCCTTCAGCCTACAGAGGCTCTGGAAGCACGAACCACCCTTCAAGTCACTGGTCCCCTGGAAGAGCGCAGTGCTCCAGGTGAAGCACTCCTACCCTGGTCTTCGCTTGGTCAGTGCCACAATATTGGGAGGGGGGAAGTTAAAATGGGGAGGAAAAAGCCCCACAACCAATTCTGAGTTTCCTAGCAACTTTCTGCAACACATTTGGTACATGGAGAGCTAAGGCCCGAGCAGTGGGCTGAATGGTTACTATGCCCGAGAGCCAGGGAACAGGGATCAGACAGGCAGTGGTGGCGTGTCTGTCTGTCTGTCAGCCCTTCCACGCCGTGCTAGAAAAGCATCAGATAAGCAAGGCCCTAGTACAAGAATAAATAAAAAAAAACCAAAACGATGAGACCTTTGCTCTCTCCGTAGCACAAGGCTGCGCAGGGAGGACAGCCCACGCCAGCGCCTGCCCACGACCATCGCGGGAGAGACGCGGGGCCGGCTGTCGCTCTGCCATGCCAACAGGTGCAAGCACCGAGGTCCACCAGCATCATCTGGGTTTGCTGGGGCACAGCTTCCTTCCCCGTCTCTCCCGCCTACCGAGATACCACACAAACATTTTGGTTGGTTAAATAAGGACATGAGCCATAAGGGCATGAGTAGAGATAGGTGTCAGGGAACTGCACAAGAAGGGTGCAGGAAGGTTTCCATGTGCTGGATGGGAAGAGCATTCTGTTTTGAAGAGCAGACGTTCAGGGGGGTGGAAATGAGGTGCTTTTCTGTAGCCAGAAGACAGAAGTCAGTTAATCCAACTCCAGCAGCACTAGTGCCATCGCCCTGCTCTTCACAAGGGGCATGCTGCCCTTTCCCCACCCCGCATCCAGGAGGTGGCACGTACAGACGCTGCTCCTGAACACGACTGCAGTCTCCCCTCTTCCGTGGGAGCAAAGCAGCTCTGGCAAACGGGTGATGCTCAGGCCCAGCCGCTGGACCAGACAGGCAATGCTGAGCAAGGCAGCAGCTCACTGTGCCTGTGTTTTGCCGTGCACAGCCATCCGCCGTGGGCAGACAGAGCTGCCCGGGGACCTGCGGCAGCACAGTGTGGCAGTGAGGGGGGTTTTGACCCAGGACTCCTGAGGACAATCCCAGATTTACAGACAGCAGCACCCCAAGAATGAGAAAAAGAACCTTCCCCCCCCCCCCCCACCATGGAAACTCCACACTCAAGAACAAAAAAAATATTAAAAGATTACAAGAGGTGCTGGGCAGGGATTTTTTTAAGGAGCAACGATCGCCACGTGCTTGAGGGTGAAAGGCTCAAAGCCTTCATCTAAGCTTTCTCTTCCACACAGCTGCCCACGGCTCCCACTGTCAGCAGCGTTGCCAAGCTCTGGGCCATGACACTGAAGTCATTATCAAAATATTTAGGCCACGGAGAGCCATCCCTTGCCCCTGCCACACAGGCACAGTCGTGACTCCCAGAGTGCAGGACAAGCTTCGCTTGGACTTCAGCAGCGATGGAGCATCACATGTCTCACTGAGTTTAAAGCGAACATCAAGTTTAAAGTTCAACTGGATTGAATATTGTCGGGCCACTGCTCTATAAGGAAAGGAGCGGCGTCTTCCCCTTCCTCTTTTCTCCCCAGCTGAAACATTTTAAGAATACCCTTCAGCTATTCTAAGGGACAAGGCCATGATTTGATCTTACCATTGTTTTTTTTAAATTTTTTGTGTGGCCATAGTTACCACACTCCCCCTGCTTTTTTTCTTCCTCTCTCTCTTTTTTTTTTTTTTTTTTTTTTTTTAAAGCTAACCCAGCAGATTAGCATCTCTCCGTGACACCCTTTCCAGGAATTACGTATCAAATCCCTCGTGAATCAAACCGATGTGAGAGCTGAGCCCGAGTCACTTGAGCCAACTCATGCAAAACCAGTGTGGTGTAGGTTCTGCTGGTGGAGCAGGGAGGGGTCTGCAAGTGACAGGGACACTCTCGTGACTTCCAACGGGCCCGTTGCTGTGAAAGCCAGGCTTATAAGGCAGCTGCACAACATTTAACAATTAGCCCTTTATTACCCACATTTCAAAACAGAGCATTTATAGTCCGTAGCATGTACGGCACTAATGCCACCATAATAGAGCAGATGATAACCCAAATTCAGCTTTTTAAGCCGTATCTTAAGAAGAAAGGAGAACGACAACATAAAAGGCAGGCTTGTGGCTTGCTGTGGCACAGGGCTGGGTGTTATCTCTCCGGGAGCGGGCACGGAGAGCCGTTTGAAGGCAAGCCCAAGCGAACAAACCCCTTTTCCAACTCGCTGGGGGCTGCGGCAGCCCCCGCTCCCGCCAGGGACGGCCCGTCCCCACCCTGCGAGGAGAAAGCCTTATCGGGGAGCCAGTGTCCCCATCAGCGTGCTGGGAAGCAGAGATAGCGCTTCACAAGAGGCACGAGCCCAGCAACACTATCCCACCACGTGAATGGCAGCGAGTCCCAGGGCTCCTTCCAGCAGAGCCCGCGCTTCTGTAAGATCCAGCCCACCCCCTGCTAGAGCAGGAATTCCCAACGCCCAGAAGAGCCCTTGCATATCTATTACCGCTGACATTAATGCAACTACCTGCAACAGTAACTACTGCACCAACTAATGGGTTTTGCAGGACTGTGATGTGCTTCAGCAGATCCAAGCATCCGCTGCTGGCTTCGCCCCGAGCATCCGCACGGCCCCAGGATCCTCAAGGCTTGGCTTCACGGGGGTGCTGCTGCCGCTTCTCCCCCCCGGCACACACGAACAGGTCTCAATTTTGAACCAATAAAGCCACAGCCATACATTTCATGGATTGTATCTTCGTTGTTTTTGAAGAAAAATAACTTTTTAAGGCTGTTTGGGAAGGGTCTAAGTTAGGAACTTGTATTTTTATAGGCGCTACAGACTTCCCAGGCTAGTGCACACTGACCACAGCTCCCAGGACACACTGACCACAGCTCCCGACTGCTGACCTAACGACTGATTTAAGATCTTCAATTTAATGAGCTTTGGGTGAGGCGGGTAACAAAGTACGCTCAACATGCAGCGCGTTGCTATCTATGGGCTGCTATCGCTTCCGTATCATACCCGCTGCGCTTACCAAAACCAAGGCATTAATAGAATGAGAGCTAGAAAGAAACAGTTTCTCCCCACCCCCTTCCTACTTTTCAGCTTCGTTACCCTCTGCAACGCGTTTCACTGTTTCCTCATACAATCAGGTCCTCTTTTGCTGAAAAAAAAAAAAAAAAAAAAAACGCCTTTGTATCAAAATAGGGAAATCCCAGTAGTTTCCACTGGCTGCAGGTTTCTTAAGGTCTGCTATATACATTTCAGGCTCCACTACAGATTTGATTATTTTTAATTAATATATATTTAAATCAAGCCTGTCCTACTTTTGCAAATGCTGTGTCAAACCAGTTCAGGTTTGCTCAGCTGAGTGCACGGGGAGACCAAGACGTGGCTCCCCAACACTGTTCTGCAGGGCAGTCACACTCCCCAGTACGACCATTACCCAGCCGAGCCCTCCTTCCTCCTCCAACCTGCTGTCATAAAAACAAAACCTAAACCTACTAAAACAAACACGTTTTCTCTTCCATCCACATCTAAGTTTCTCCCAGGTCAGACTATCCAGTGTACAAATCCCGTCCCTTTGCACTGCTCAGGGACGACAGGCTCTTGGGAGCGGGTACAACATCTGGCGGGTAGGGCAGGATGCAGGCATAGGCGGATTCTATCACCTCCCTGCGGTTCCGTGTGTGGAAAAGCAGCGGAAGACAGGCAGGAACTTCCTTCAAACATCCTGAAACTCTCCTGGCCGTACAAACACTCTGACTTGCTCTAAGCAATCGCTTTTGTGCGAAGAGCAAATTGACTTTAAAGTGACTTCAAGAGAACGATTAAAGCTGTTCGTTGTGTCTTGGCCACCTACGTCCTTGTTGCAGACAAGTGGGTTTATTTGTTTGTTTGGGGCTTTTTTGGCAGCTGAGCAGAACGAGAGGGCAAGCCTCTTCTTTCACAGCTCCATCCCATACGCGTCACCACCTAGGGTAGCACTCCAGACTTAGAAAGACAAAGGAAGACAACACGCAAGTTAAATCTTAGCATGGCAGGAAACTACGTCTCTGCGATAACGCTACTGGCTATTAACTAAAATAAGGCTTTCTAGTACATGGCACCCAAATAATTTGGGATTCTTAAACAAAGTCTTGCACAAGAACTCTTCAAAAACAAACCATGGCCATTCACCAACAAGGACGGAGAACAGAAGGAGAAGAGATCATTTTAACCACGAGAACAGAAGGAGAAGAGATCATTTTAACCATGTTAAAACATCTCAAAAGCAGACAGTCACCTGAATGTACTAGTTATAGATGGTTGTAAACACATGGTCTGCACTGCGTCATTTACTATAATTCATATTCTCATTTGGGTCAAAATGGGGATCAAAAGAGATGGAAGTTGTTGAAGATGAAGAGATGTTATTACCCGGCAGGCTAACATCCATAGCCTACAGTACATAAAGTTACTCTGATAATTTTCTTTTTGGTGTGAGGCTGGAGTTAATAGCAGAGGCATGCAGATACGACAACGGACTTAAAAACCAAACCAGCCACTTATAAAGTAGCTTTATGCTGAAAGTTATCTACTTCGGATATGTTATACATGTTTAAACCAGAAAGGATTTAAATCAGTTATTCTTCTAAGTTTTCACTTGTCTCAGAAGCCTACTAACTTATTCTACAATGTTTACCTTGTTCCTATCATTGCATGACAAACCTACCCAAATGTAAGCAAATAATTATCCATGAGAAGAGTAAATGTTGCCATATACAAATGGGTTTCCAATGCATAACACCAAGTAAACTGCTAACAGAAGCACTGATTACTACTAGTGCTACTTTTGGAAGGATAAATATATTAGGGATTTAAATATGACTTTTAGGAATTGCGTTTTATTAGAAGATAGGATCCGTCACCAAAGACTTCACTCAATGGATACTTAGGGCCCAGTTTTTTAGAGCATTTTATCAAATAACACGACAGAGACAACAAATAAGTACAATAAATCCCAGGACAATGTGATAGGACACCTCTGTCCTGACCTACAACCAAGCAGCCCCCTTCCCGGCTTTCTCTTTAGTCACTACTTATTTCTCAATGCTGAAGAGGCAATACCTTCTTATACGATCTAACGAGACCATCAAAAACCAGCTGCCCAGCAGCCAGTTCACAACCCCAGCTCCAAATGAGGTTTGTAACGCAGGTCTCCTGAAGAGCCTGGATCCCTGACCTGCTCCTGCAGCCAGCCCCGACCAAAAGCCCTCTCTCGGCTGTGGGACAGGAGACCAGGGGATGTCAGAGCCGGTAAAAGAAAAAACGCTGTTGCTTTGGAGTGCAAAGTACAGTGGCCTTTAAAACCCCCATCCTTTAACATAAAGGTTAAACATTCATAGCACTGGACGTGTCCCCACTCTCAAGGAGCTAGGCTCCTCTTCTCCCTCCGAGTTTCCTGCCGGCGAGGGCCACAGGAATACAAATAAAGTCACCCCTGGAGGCTCGCAAAACTTGGAGGCAGCCCCGCGACTGCTGCCTTCCAAGAAACCTCCCTCCATTCATTGCACCGACAGCCTTGGCAGGGAACACCTCGTCGCCGTACAAAAGTATCGCTCTGAAACCAGGCGACTTAAGGGGAAAAGAGGGAAAAGACAAAAAAAAAAAAAAAAAAAAAAAGAGAAGCTTTTCTCCCTCCTTTCCCCCCCGTCCCAAGCCGAGCTCTGCACCCCCACGCCCCCAGCCGACTCGCTGCCTTCGCCCCCCGTCTTTCCCGCTCCCCGCGGCGGAGCTAACGGGATGCGCGGAGCCGGACCCGGTCCCGGTCCCACAAGGGTTTTTTTACTCCCTTCCAGGGCGGCTTGGCAAGCGGGGAGCCTGCGGACAAGCCCTCCCAAGCCCCCCAGACCGGGGACGCAGGTGCTTCACCACCTTCACCACCACCACCACCCCCCCCCCCGCCCCGGGTCGCCCCCCGCCGCCGACCCACCTTGTAGACCTTGCCGAAGGCGCCGTCCCCCAGCTCGCCCACCACCTCCCACACCTCGGCGGGGTCCAGGTCGCGGCGGACGTGCTCGTACTCCTTGGACCGCCGCTTCTCGAAGGTGGAGAGGCGCAAGATGCGGCGGAAATTAGCGAAAGCCATGTCTGCGGTGCGGTGCGGGGCTGCCGCGGGGAGCCGCCTCCCGCGCCCTGCCCCGGGGGAGGACGGAGCCGCCGGGGGAGCAGCGAGGCGGGAACGGAGCCGCCTCCAGCCGCGCACATGGAGCCGGCGCCGCTCCACCTGCTGGCCTGGCTACCGCCCACCCGCCCCATTGGCCGGCCCCCGCCCGCCACGGCCCGCCCCGGCCCGGCACGGCACGGCACGGCCCGGGAGTCGCGTATCTCCCCGCCACCGCCTCCCCCCAGCCCAGCAGGAGGAGGCGATCCCATCGGGGGACGATGCTGTCCCGCTCTGGTCAGACTCCACCTGGAGCGCTGCGCCCGGCTCTGTGGGCCCCCAACACAAGAAGGACATGGACCTGTTGGAGAGGGTCCAGAGGAGGGACACAAAGATGATCAGGGGGCTGGAGCACCTCTGCTGTGAGGACAGGCTGAGAGAGCTGGGGGTGTTCAGCCTGGGGAAGAGAAGACACCTTGGAGCCCCTTCCAGTACCTAAAGGGGCTACAGGAAAGATGGAGAGAGACTTTTTACAAGGTCATGTAGCGATAGGATGAGGGGTAATGACTTCAAACTGGAAGAGGGTAGATTTAGATTAGATATCAGGAAGAAGTTCTTCACTATGAGGGTGGTGAGACCCTGGCCCAGGTTGCCCAAAGAAGCTGTGGCTGCCCCACCCCTGGAGGTGTTCAAGGGCAGGTTGGACGGGACTTTGAGCAACCTGGTCTGGTGGGAGGTGTCCCTGCCCAGGGCAGGGGGGTTGGAGCTAGATGATCCTTAAGGTCCCTTCCCTAAACCACTCTATGATTCTATGCTAAAACCAAATATCGTTGAAGATCTGGAAGGAAACTGAAAGGGAAACTGAGCCTGAAACTCCTCCGCGGCTGCTGTCGTGTTCTCGCATGCCCAACCCAGCATAGGGAACGTGGTGAGCATCTGCACTGGCTGTGCTTCATCCCATGGGCTGGGCTGCTGGGGGACAAGCAGAGAGACCCGTCTCCGAGTGTAAAAACATAATCCTAAACTGCCTTGGCAACAGAGGGACGTTTCCTTCTTCACCCAGTTCATCTCATGTGAAAATAGCCAAACACAAATATTTTAAAAACTCCCAGTAGCAGGAATTCGAGTGTATCAGCACTGCAGGAACCCGTCATGAATTTGTTTTAGAGAAGATGTGACCCAACTGGTGTCAAGTGTGAAGGTTCGCATCCTCTCCCTGGCAAAACTCCAAATCCTCTGAAAAACCGACTTGAAATCAAGCATTAAATGGGGACATCTAGGGGAAATACCCGATGGTGCAGCCACACTTCAGAATATCTTTGATTTTAACAGAGGCAGTAGTGGTAAATGGTTGCCCATGCAAACCTCAGTGATACCAACACTGCTCACACCAGCGTGTGTATGTATTTTGCCCCACATACGTGGCCCATTAACAAGCCGAAGGGGGAGATACGGGAGCGGATGCGTTTGCACACTCCATCCTGATGTGGAATGCAGGCAAAACTCAGGATCTCGGTTTGAGAACATCTGGGCTTGGGGATTTCTTGTTAGTTCCCTGATAGACGGTACCCTGGAGTGTGGGGGCTGATTGTCGCCTCCCGTTGTCTTTTCTGTTAAGAAAAAAATGGGTTTATCCTGGTATGATCAGCCCTCACATTTCCATTGAGAATTTCCCGATACCGATGCTTGAAATACTGTTTAAAACTCTGGTTTCTGGAAATTTATGGCTGTATGAGAATTTCAGCTGCTGTTTTTGAAGAAAGTTTTGTGTTCCCCTACTTCTTTCCTTTTCCCCACTGAGTTGTAGGAAAAACAAGCTGAAAATGCAACCTGCATATACACCTGGAGCAGAAAGAAGCTGAAAATAATTGAGCACTTTTTTTCACCTAATTTCATGGGTTTGGGATCTGATACAGCAGTGTGTGAATTTGGCAATACTGGAGCGAGAACAGAATAGAGCAGAATCAGAGCAACTACTTTGAAAATTTCTTGCATTTAATCTCAATTTTTCCCATGTTTAAGCAATCAATTTTTTTTTAAGTTATCATTCTTATTAATAATAGTATTTTTACTTTATTGTACTGGGGGACTTGGGCATTGTACACAACCATAGGAACATTGCTTGGATGGGACCCCCCAGAGCTCATCGAGGCCAGCTTCCCGCTTCGAGCAGGAGTGTCACCAGCAGTGGGCCAGGTCAGACGGCAATCTGTCCAGTGGAGTCTTGAAAAACCTCCCAGGATGGAGAAGACGCGACCTCCTGGGGTTACCTGCTCCAGGGCACATCATCATCCTGGGGGAGGGTTTTTCCTAATGTCCCACTGGACCTCCCAAGCTGCTGCCTGTGGTCATTGGCCCTTGGTCTGTCATCTGCATCCCTGATAAGTGTCGTCTTTATAATTTTCCCTACAAGAGCTGTGGGCACGTATTGGGGATATCTGTCCTTACAAAGTGCTGTAAGGATATGGAATCCAAGATAAATCCTATGCCAAAGGGCTTACAGCATAGGTAGATGTCCTGTAGGTTATCTGAGGGTAGACTGATCAGATTGGGGCTCAGAGAGATGATTTCTCTACTGGCATAAATTTTGCAAACTTCAGCTACCCCTTCCAAAGCTTCCAAGCAACTCTGATTCAGCACAGCATTTTGAGGGCTGTGGCATTTTTTCATCCAGCGCTTGATATGCAGATTTGCTCTCTCCTGGCTCCGTAGCCAAAGGGCATCAGCCATTTGAATTCTTTCCACCCATTTCTTGCAGAAAGCTCACAGGTGTCAAACCAAGTCAGCAAACACATTAATTACCTATCTGTGAATTACTTATTCTTACTATTTCTCCAGTGATAAATAAGAGAACGAGAATGTAAACTCCAGAAATGCAAAAAACTTTGCAAATCTGCCCCAAGCTCCTGGGAGCAGCCCTGATCCTATGGACACATGGTCACGAGCATCACCATTGCATTGACCACGACCTCTCAGAGTGAGCAGAGTCCTCAGCAGCACACGTTAGCGGCGGGCATTGCGACCCAAGGAGAAGAAGCAAGACGACATACAGCCCAGCGATTTAAATGCTGGCTTACAGAGGGTCTTGTCAACCAAAGTAAATCAGTGGAATTTGATTTTATTAGTATTATTCCTGGTATAGGTTAAGGGTAAGGAATGAAGAGCACTTTCAATGGTGGTTGTGCCGGATTGGACTCATTCTGGGTTGGAAGAGGAATGGGTGATAAACACTTTAAATAAATATAAGAGCAGTGCAGTTTCCTAACAGCTAACTTGAACAAGAAATCAGGCATTCAAAAGCAGCCATCTCTGAGCTGTAGCTCCCAGACACGTTGCACAGGACACCGTCAGGTACTGGAACCTGAACATGTCAAAGCCCTGGCTAAGAGGAAAAGCAAAGCCCTGCAGCGGCTGCTGTGCAGGACCTCCTCAACACGCTTTGGGGTACCACTTGTCTGAGGCCGAGATTTGCATTGCAGCCTAAAATAAATCCTTAAGTCTGTGCTATATCTTGCACATTTTAATCAGATTTAATGCTCTTGAGCGCTGTAAGAATAATTTCTGTCACTTGAGTTTAGTACCCATTATCCTTTAATGCTGAATGGAAGGGGAGCCTTTGCCTCCACACTCCAGTGGAATTCCTGAAAATGCGGGAAAAGCACTGAAGGCGTGGGATGGAGGTCACGTCTGGTTCTAGAGCAGAGTTTTCCTTCTGTGAGGGGTCATTGCCGTGGTGCTAATTCTGTTTCGCTGACCTTCCACGCTGACATCTGGGTGTTTTCTGCAGCGTCTGTGTTTGGGTGAAGTATCCGGCTTGCTGCCAGTGAGAAACGCTGTGGCACTGGCTGAGCACGTCCAGCTCCTGGATGTTCATCGAAAGAATTACCTGAGCAGTAAGTACTTCTCAAAACGAGATTGGCATTAATGCTCTAAAATTACAGGCCCTGTGTGATGTTTTGAAAAGGGATACAGAGAATGCTACATTGCTTAGGATTTAAAAGCAGAGATTATAGACATTACAAATACTGCACTCCAGATGTCATGACGAACGCAGCACTCTGTACTACTAATTAACTAGCAGCTTGGTTAACACAAACGCTTGGCAATACCCCAGAAAGCTTTCAGATACAGCACATCTCGCCAGCTCCTCCCTGCCCTGTCCTGCCCCGGCTGCTCCGGGAGGTTACCTGGCCCGGCTACTCCTGCATCAGCTTCTGACCGATGTGCGGCTCAGGGGATTGTGCAGAGCCGCTGAGACGCATTTTCAGCTCACATTGAGGGTACTGCTTTCGCCTTCCCCCTTCCATTGCCTCCTTCCCTGTTTGTGAGACAGAAAAGGGCCAAGAGCCTATGAAAACTGTTTGATTTTACAGTATTATCATCTCCTGCGTCCCAGCAGCACGCGAAGCCCCCAGCTCAGGTGTGCTGGTACTGTACAAACACAATAACCAGGTCCTGGCACAACGAGCAGATAATTGCCACAGGGAAAACCCAGGCCAGCGCTGGAGGAGATCTTTACAGCTGTGCAAGCAAGATGCCAGGAACACGGGGCAAGAGGGGGTTTCTGGCTCACTGAAGCTAATTCCTTAGTACTGCAGCAACCTCACCATGTAATCCTTTCCATAAACCCATCGTTGTTAGGAAGCAGGTGGGTTTCTTGCCAACAGTGTCCTCCACGTGAGGCTGTTTGCAACCCCTCATCTATGGCTTCGCAGCTTCCCCACCTCCCGCCTGCAGTTCTCCACTCTATTGCCATGATTTTGCAACCCCCCCCCCGCCCAGTGCTCCAGCTCGAATGACGCCTCTTCCCATGGATTTATCCCACTGGCAGAGATTTAATGGGAGCAGAATCAGGCCAGGCTGCAGATTTTTTTAGCAGGGGCTGTTTGTCCTCCGTGTTCGCACTTGGGGGAGTTTGAGGGAAATGTTGGATCTGGAGGTTTGGCTCCTTTGCACTGGAAAAGATTAAACAGGACGAAAAAGCATTGCAAGTGGATCATGAGTTAAAAGTGACACCTCCAAAAGAGAAATGGGTTCTTTTCCAACAAACCAGAAACACTGGAAAAAGTCCTTTTTTTTCCTGCAGGGGTGGGGTGGAAGAGAAGAAAGAGAAAATTACGAGCACTTGAACATTGCCTTCTGTGCAGAAATCACATATGCGTCTTCCATAAATCAGGCCATCTTATTAATACTGTCTATTAGTTCTGAACAGTATCTCTTGTCTGCTACTGTGTTTTAATTGCCTGTGCAACCTGTCTGGGAGCAGCGGGCATTTAAAATAAAATAAATCCTGCTAATTATTGCTCACAGCTTTGCGCAGACGAAGCCTGAGAGCTCACTGTTTTCCAGATCTGCAGTTTTATTGCTTTCTCCCAAATGTGACAAACCTGAATAAGGACCGGATCATGCTGCTGTTTGACTTGCTGGACCAAAATGTGAGGGGCAGGATTTGCTTTAATTTGCTTTAAGTTGAGTACAACTCAATGAGGTGTACGTGGTGGTGTGCATCCTCCTGTCCCATGAGGTGCGTAGCCTGCAGGTCCTGGAGTTGGTACAGGAACATCTGCACCATCCAACACCCCCAGAAAGGGAATCAGCTCACTGGAGCTGGTCTTCGCTCATGGAAAGCAAGGGAAGGAGAAGGTGCCTGGGTCTGGATGTGGCTGTGATGCTGCTGCATAGAAAAAGAAATCAGGGAAATAGGAGGTCTCCCTGTTAATACCAAACTTCCTCCTCCGGGATAAAGCCATCCCTGAACATTTTGCAAGGTAGGAACCACCTAAATGCTCCTCCCAGCTCAGGCTGTCCATCTTAGTTCTCCAAAAAACAAGTCTTTGGCTGTGTCTATTTGTTGTCTACAGTTTTCACCCATCAGTTCTTGCCAGCTTGTAGGTGCAGCACGTGCCGATGCCCTTCAGCCTCCCCAGCATCACCGACAGCCCATGCTGGGAGAGACCGGCGCCTTCTCAGGGAAAAGCAGCGAGGACGGCAGGCTGCGGTGAGGGAGAGGGGTGGTAAAGCCAGGGTTACCCCCAGAGCTCAGCCCTGCTGCTGGACATGTCCTGCAGCTCCGCTCGGGAGCAGACACCCGGCTGAGGACCAGCGCTGCCCATGGGACTCGGGAGGGGGGGGGAAGGAGAGGATCCAATGGTGGGACATAGCCCTGCGAGTCATTCGGCACACGGGAGGGATGGGAAAGGAGCTCACAAAGTGGCCTTGGAGCTTGGCTGGCTGTCGGTAGCCCTCCCCAAACCCAGCAGCCGCCTGCTCCTGCCTGGCTCCGCAGCAGGAAGCACCAGGATTTTTGGTATTTCCTGCAGGCGCGACTAGCAGGAGGTCACCTTTATTCTCTGGACACGAGTGCACCCGGTTGGTATTCCACATATTCTTTCCAAGCAGGAAATCGGTGCTTATCATCTGCTTCTAAACCTTTCTGCCCCGAAACAGAGCCCTCTCGAAAAGCAGTTCATCCCCCCGCACGCCAGACCTGCCTTTCAACTGCTGGATGTGGATGGGGATAATATGGTTGATTTTAATGAGTTTGAAGCCACAAGGTTTCTCGTCAACATCCAGAAAGAAGAACTTAAGATATTGAAGGTCTTTGATATTTCTCGGGATGAGGCAGAATTAGAGAAATTACAGTCCAAAGAGAGGCCGTGAAAACGCCCCTAAATTCAAAATTATTCCTTGGGATTAAGTTTGCACTGCAGCCCGCAGCCAGTTCTCACTCAAGCCCGAGTTTCCCTATTGACTTCAGGAGTGGGTCTTTGGTGACTTACCACATGGTCTAAATTGATAATGTTTTAACAATAAGATGTAATGAGAAGAAATAATTTTTTGGAGGTGTAAACCGGGCATATTCCTCTGTCTGAGGACACTCCAGTGGGAGGAGGTGGGCAGATGCGCCTTTATTTAGCTATTTTCTTCTGAGCTTTGCTGTGGCCTCTCATTATTTTCCAAGCTCTCTGCAGTCCACTCTCAGAGCTGCTGGCCAGGGGTTACCGCCGCGGGGCACACTTGAACTTCAGACTCCTCCTAGAAACATTACGTGTGCCGTACCTTGGCTTATGCCCGTGCCATGGAGATGCCGATGCCCGATAAGAGCCCCAGGGGAAGCTCTTTCTCTTCTCATAACCCAGCTCCAGGTCCCAAGGAGAGGCCATAGGGACCTCGCCCATCCCTGCCACATGGCGGGGAGCAGCTCTCTGCTAGCAGAAAGGGAACAAAGCCGGTAACGTTATCTCCTCTCCAGCTCAGCATTTACAGTCCTCCTTAGGGAGCTGCAGGCACTCATCCCTTGCCAATTTGCTTTTGCCACCAGCTCACCTTTGTCCTTGCCTGGTCACAGGTGATCCTTCAGATCCCTCCCTGCTCTGAAGTACTCTCTGATTAATGACCACCTGCAGCTACAATGGTAGGGAATCAGTCATTAATACACTGTCATTTCCTATGTCCATCACAGCTTCACACCGTCCTTGTGACTTCAGCGCCTCAGCACGCTCCAGGAGCACATTTAGCAAGACAGCCGTTAGCAACTGAGGGGGATCCCTTCTCTTCCCCTTCCTTTCTGCTGCCTGGTTCCCAAGTTATTGTTTGTATTGATAATTCTCCTCTCGGTGTTCCACCACCAGTATCCTCTTCAATCGTTTGTTACAGGCCGTTGCTGCACCTCTCCTGTACCCCTGCAGGGCTCCCAGCCTGTTTCCTGTGTGGTTTAGCGGCGCAGAGAGGTATCAAAGCCTCCGTCCTGCTCGGGGGCTGCAGATAGTTCTCTAATGCCCTTGGAGTAGTTTCCTGGAATAAGCCGTTCCAGCCCTGAGTCTCATTGATCCCGTCCTTTCATCTCCAGGCTGCCTGATGAAAAGGCCGCGTTAAGCAGGCGCAGCGTGGCTGTGATACAGCCGTGAAGGCACCTCGCTCCCCCCATCCACCCCGTAACCCCAGCTGTTGTGAATTACTCCAACATCTGCAAGTCATTACAAACGGCCGAGAAACAGCCGTGTGCCAGGGAGGTGCTCCATTAGCCCCTAACATGCTCGGGATGAGCCAGAGGCAATCGGTGGAAACCAATTTCTCCTGAGTCGGTTGGGAAACTCGAGGAAGTTAGGGAAGGGGATGAGAGCCTGGACTCGGGGTCTTTCTCTGAAATAACTGTTTATATTGGGCAAAGCTGCCTTGCTAAGCCGGGGGTCTATCTCCTCTCCAAAACTAGCCACTCAACTATAGGGAATTCACGATGTTTGCAGTCTTCCGCGCTGACAAACAACAACAAAAAGAGGAGAGGGACCATGAAGAGCCTCCCAGCAGAATCAGCGACCTCCCAACAGACTCACAAGAGCCCTTTACCCAGCTGGCAACAACAAGCCTCGCTTCTCCATCCCCCTGGGCTCAGCTTACAACCACCAGATAGATGTACCGGACTTGCAGAAAATACATAAATTGAAGTGCTGCAGAAAAGCAATTGCCTGCTCTGTTTTCCCCACTGCGCATCAGCAGGGGTGAGCACCGGAGACTGGTGTGCGAGGAGGAGGAAGGACTGGTGCAACTTGGACTTTGGTCTCGCGCCTCACAGCTCTCCCAACTACAGTAGCTGTGTCATCTGGGTATTTTAGCGACAACCTCTTCCTGTCCCCTACCTTACACACTGGTTTAGTGAACACCCTCCTCCCCAGCGCTGCCGTTTCGCCAGGGTCAGACGCACAGAAAGCAGGACTGGTTTGCAATGGGGCAGACTGGTCTCTGAGGTGGCAGACACTGATGCCGGCAGCTCCTCGCTCCGCATCCCCCGCTGGCGCACCCCGGGCTGGGGCAGCTCCCCAGGAACAGCCCAAGGACAGGAAACCCCGTTTGCTTTGTTAACGAAACCACCTAATTAAGTCCATGTGGAGAGAAAGCAAGAGAGGCTGGTTAGTTTCTCTTGCTAAATATTGACTGTTTACCCTTCGGGCACAGCAATCCAGTGAATTTATTTCCCCCTCTCACCTTACACACAGGGCATCACATCTAAACTTGCTGCCATTAGAGAGCTGCCCTAACGAGGCAGCGTGGCTACAGCATAAGGGACTAATTAGAATAGAAAATTCCAGTCTCCGAGTGCCGCCACTGACCTCCCATGACGTGAGGTTTTGGACGCCTGTAAGGTGGCATCCCACCTCCCAGACCTTTGCAACCGCTCCCAGTCCAGAGAAAATAAACTACGCAGCCGAAATCCCAACTTTCTGGGATTATTCAGGGAAAGAGAGAACACAACGAACCACTCTTTGCAGAGCTCAGTGCTTTTTCCTAAGTTTCCCTGATATTTTTAGCCCAGATTTAGAGGGACCAGCCACCGCGAGCTTTCCAGCCAGATGCTCTCTACAGCATCCACGGTGACCCTGGAGTTTCTGCACCGACCAGGGCTGTTGTCCTGGTGTAAGAAGCAGCAGAACCAAGTCTGCAGATAAAGACCATTTCCCTTGGTGCTGTCTCTGGAGCCCAGCACTGGGTATTAACAGAGCCCTGGGTCTGCAGGAGAGCAGACCGAGTGGGACGGGAGCGTTGGCCAAACTGGGATGCATCTTTAGCCAGCTGAAAGCAATTAGAGCTTGGCACGGGGTCGGGAGCGAGGGTGCAACATCCACCACAGGGCAGAAACCCCCACGCTGCTCGTAGCACATTATGCGACGTCATATAGAGAGATATAGCTCAATGAAACACGAATGTAGGCACAATACAAACATTAATTGTATGTTAGTTAGGAATAAAACCACAGTAATCTATGTAACATAGCTCTATAATCCATATATAGTCTTCTCCCCTGAGCTCTAGACTAGACTATTTCGCTTGAAGGGACCTACAAGGATCACCCAGTCCAACTGCCCGAGCAATTCTGGGCTGACCCAGTTAAAGCATGTTGTTATGGGCATTGTCCAAATGCCTCTTCAACACTGCCAGGCTTGGGGCAGTGACCACCCCTCTAGGGAGCCCGTTCCAGTGTTTGCCCACCCTCTCGGTAAAGAAATGCTTCCTCATGTCCAGTCTAAACCTCCCCTGGCACAGCTTTCGACCATTCCCACCCTGTGTCCTGTCAGCAGGTACCAGGGGGATGAGCACCTCCCCCTCCACCCCACCGCCCGGATGCTGTAGGCTGCGAAGCAGCACTCGATTTCACCGCTTGCAGCAAAGACTGAGAAAATTTCAACTCTTGTGCGCTTTTGACCTAGAATCCACATCCTTTCGGGGTTTTGCTTAGGTCAACAGTCAGCCCGGAGTTCCCCGGCCCGTTTCATACACCAAAAGGTGCTACAGCTGCAGAGCAGAGAGAGTTTGGTGTGGCGGGGCGTGGGTAGGCACACATGCGACACCACCACGAGACGGACATCCCTCTTTCTGCTTGACAAGCGACCACACTTTGGTCAACGGGAAGATGGGTAAAGAAAGATCACACGTAGTTCTATAGTCCTGGTGTTTGAGGACATCAGCTCTGAGGACTTCCCCACGCTGGGGGAGGTGGAAGCAGGGTTCTCATGGGTCAGAACAAATGGCTATAAACAAGCCTTTGCACCTGTTATTTTACATATATATATATATATATATATATATACACATACACACACATTAAGGGAACATGTATATATAAGAGAGATTATATATACTCACACATATGAAAGGAATATATATATGGGAAAAAGTTAAAAAGTTCCAGGAAAATCACATGCTTGTTTGTTTTTAACTCACCTCATAAATTCCACCATGAAATTAGCCTAAGATTAAAAAAAAAAACCCAAAAAC
Organism: Fratercula arctica; assembly: GCA_947846985.1. Taxonomy (NCBI): domain Eukaryota; kingdom Metazoa; phylum Chordata; class Aves; order Charadriiformes; family Alcidae; genus Fratercula; species Fratercula arctica. The sequence continues at coordinate 9,993,966 of CANTUZ010000006.1, read as the reverse complement.
AAACTTGAAATGTTTAGCTGGGATAACATTAGAGCAAAGCGGCCCACACAAAAATTATTCCCACTCCTCTGATACATTAGGTAGTTAATCAAGACCGTAAAAGTGGTGACCTGAATTAAGACAACATGTCAGTTAATGTAATTATAGGACAATTAGGCAGATCCATTGTTTCGCGCTGTTCGCCAGGGCCCCAGAAGCGCGTCTGCAGGCGGCGGGAGCTGGGGATGGAGGCGGCTCTCGCTGGATGTCTGAGCCCGTCTCCAGGCTCTGCGTTCTCCACGGACCACACGCCTTATTTGCAAGAGAAAACGTTGTCACGCACCGAAATTATCCCCAAAACGTGCCTCTAAGGTATCAGACAGGTAATGAAAAAGTCGTAGAGCTCCAGCTCAGCATTAAAAGCCCTACTGAAGAAATTTAAAAAGAAAAACAACACTGAGTTTATTTCCTAAGGCATGGCATTTCCAGGATTACTTTTATTTTTTAAATGCAGGGCGAAAAAAAGTTTTATCTTTTTTGTTTTAAATACAGGAGATTTTGTACAGCATTTCTGATAGAAGTTCATGATGGTTTCTTCTCAATGGTAAAAGACCTTCCCTAGGTTAAAAAAAAAAAAAAAATTAAAAAAATCACATAATTTAACAGTCTAAAGACAACCTACTTGTGCTTTGCAGTTGATTAAAATATGTGCACACACTACTGCGATACGTCAACCGAGAAACAGAGGTGCAAGATAAAAATACAGGATGCATTTTAAAAATTACCTGATGTTCACAGCATCTTTATATTGGGCTAGAACTCTTCATCGATGGAAGGAGCCAGGGAGGGGGAAAAAAAGTTAAAAAGCGTGTTTTACACAACCGGTCTCTTTGATTCTAAAAGATTTTATAGAAGTTACAGAGGAAGAAAAAAAAAAAGGTCACGTCAGTGGAATCCCCTCCTTGTTTCGCTGCGCGTAGGAGCCGTGTATTTTCTGTCAGTACCGAATCTAGCACTGTATCCTACGAAATACAGGCGTTTGTTACATGGCACGCACAAACAAACCGCATACAAAAAGTTTTACCATAAAAATGAAGATATTTATTCAAGAAGTACAAATTTGATGGTACCAGCCATCTTTGAAAGCCATTACCATGAGGCAGAGAGGACACAAACCGAAGTCTCTTGCTCAGAGCACACGAAAGCAAGTGTCTTACAAATTGCCAGCTAACGCCGTCATTTCAATCATTGCTCAAAAGCCACCTCCGCTTTTTAAACATTCCCTGGACTTAAGAGAGGCACAAATAGGGTTTTTAATACAAGACCAGTTAGTTATTTTAATAAAGCCATCAGCTAAAATTTATTTTGTTTTAAATTTCCTTAAACTGTCTCCAGCCTTTGACTGGATTCGAATTTCCTAAAGCAAAAAGGGACTCGGGAACGAGCAGGTGCAGAATTTTTGGAGCTCAAGATGAACTAAAAGTTTTAAGGCAGGAGTCAGGATTTTAAGTTCTCTATTTGCCCCATGGCTCTGATCAAATGGTCTTCATCTGTAAAATATACAAATACAGAGTTCTACTGGATAAATACCCAACAAGCGGTCCTGCTGGGAGGGCAGGAACATACTTCTTCATGGAGAGTCCAATGGACACGTTTATTAAAAGTCTCAAAGTCCCCAGTAAGAAGCCCGCTGGTTAAAACACCTCCAACTATTTGACTTTTGTAGGCTCAGTGGCACATATCTCCCGTGGAAGGAGAGCTCTAGCTCCATCTCCTATGAACAAGAGCAACACACACGCGGCTACGGAGCATCTAAGTGGATGAAATATGGAAGAGGAGAGCCATTTGCAGAACAGAGCAATCAAAAACACTTTATGGAAAGGAAAAGTCTTAAAGCAGGCAGACTTGTATATACAGTCATTAACCAACAGAAGTGTTTGTAGCTGCAGATATAATAGCAGGACATTCATCTTCTTTGGGAGAAGACAGAAGCGCGGTTGCCAGAAAGTTTAACTCAAAGGCTTCCATAGATGAGTTCACTTGGAAATCAGACTACCAACACCTAGTGGGTTCCAAGCAGATTTTTTTTTTTCTTTTTCCAAAAAAGTTGCAGAGTGGACGAAGATCATCCCCCCCCACCCGCAGCAAGTTTTCAAAAACGCCTTTCTCAAACACCCTACACCCTACTCCAGGAGAGCACAAGCTGTCCACGAGCTGCCAGCCGTCATCCAGGAGGGAGGCAGAATTACAGGGGAAGTGGTGAAGGGCAAAGAAAAAAAAAAAAAAAGCCCCTTTTTCTAACAGAGACGACTTTCATTTCAACATAACAGGATCCGAGCAGCGCAGTGAAAATGCCAACAAATTTTTTTTTTTTTTTTTTAAATGTAAACATTCTCTGCATAAGGTGCAGGGTCTTGGATGTATTTACAGTGACATAGAAAAGAGTCTGTAAAATACAGATCAAGAGTCAGAAATGTAGCTACCACTTACGCTTCTGAAGAAGATAGAAATGGAGAAACGTACAGCATTCAGTTCGGCAACACTTACACGGCTAAAATGCTTTCAAAACTCCATGGCTAAAAGCATCCCACCATTGTAACAAACTAAGATAGTTGTTTTTTTCAATAGTTTTTCAAAAATTTTTACATTATTTACTAACAACGGATATATATGCAGAAGCATGTCATACTACAGCAATATTTTATCAACCGGCCACCTGCCTTACCAAGGTTATGCACGTTGCCATGTGTCACCTTGTCGCTCCAAGGAACCCCCTTCCTCTCCTCCCCAAAGCAACTTCGGAACTTTCTGTGAAAGGCAAAGAGGAGCTGGGTTTTGTCTGGTTGCTCCTGGCGTGAAAGTTTTTCTTTAATAGACCCCAATACTTTTTTTTTTGTTGTTTAATAGACCCCCAATACTTTTAGCATTGGGCGTCTATTAAAAAACCCAACTTGTAACACTGCTGACTTGCATTATTTAGTTTTCCACAGTATTTCCCAGATCCAGAGAAGCAGAGGCTTTCAGGAAACTACGGAGTTCTCGCAGCACAGCTATTCCAAGCTGTGTTTTCTGCAGAGGACACCAATAAACTGTGATGCACAAAGAGCCAAGGTAGCCAACGGAACTTTCAGGAGCTGGATGCTCTGAAGGAGCAGCTGTGGAAGACGACCTTCTGCAGCCACTGAGCAACGGACCTCCAGCATCTGTGGCTTTTCTGGAGCTCCCTCACCCCAGCAGACTACGCCTGTTTGTGCCTCTCTGCCCTTCCAGCTGTTCAGAAGCCTGGACTTTCACTAGGTTATTGCTTCTGCGTCAGGCAGAAGCAACGATAAAGCGTATAAAAATCTGAATCACGTCAAACAGACCTGTCGCTGACAGGGTAAAAAAAATGTTATCTTCTGGCATCAGTTCATAGCCAGAGCTAATCAGGAATGACACAAAGCCCCAGCCTTTTCCCCACACCGGCGTTTGCACCAAAAACCATCTCGTAGGACAAAGACAAGGCATTTCAGAGACAGAAACGACTGTTCTCTCAACGTATGTTGCAACCTCTAGTTATACACATGGGGTATGTTAGTCGACATGCTGTATGCCCTCATCACTGATATTTTTTTAGTATATATGTATTTTGAAACTTAGAATTATTTCCCCATACAAGTCTTGTAAAATTTGTCTCCAGCACAGTGTGTGCTTAGCACATCTGTCATTTTATACAGAAGAGGTTGAAAAGCCCTCACTTTCGCCTATAAAAGCATTTTACCGTTGAATTTCTTCAGTTTTAGATATGTGCCCAAGGGATGGGAGGGGGGAGGCTGTTAGAGAAAAAAGAGCATTTTCATGAACCAATTCTCTGTTCTACTCAAAGCCCACTCACAACATGGCCTTCAGATCATCACCTTGCTCCGCGACATAAAAGCAATTAATATAAACTATGGTCACCTATTAATGACATAATAAAACTGAACCTTTTCCAACTAAGAGGGGGGAGAGGGAAAGAAGGAGCTTTCCCAGCCCTACATGCTGTAGTTTCAAAAACAGTACATGGTGACAATTGCCTGAATGAAAACAGAAAAAGAAAAAAAATAAATCAACAAAACGTATCCTGCAAAAAAAGTAGCGTTTTAGTGTTCACAGTTACAGAACTGCCACCCTGGTTTGCTCCTCCTTAATCTATCACAATTTTCCCCCTTCCAGAAGGGATTGCAGGGAAATGACATTGTAAAGACCATTTACACGGAGATGTAAGTTATGCCTTACGAGACAAGTAGTGTCTTCCCGGCATAAAACCATCCTTTGCCCAGTGAAAATCCAAGAAACTTTTGAGTTGTTTATATATCAAATATTTTTTTTCCCCTCTGGAATGCAAAAGATCTGGCTGCAAAAACCCGCTATAGTAAATGATATGTCTTAAAAAAACTCCACGATAGAAAACTTTTGTTATAGATTAGTATTTATCAGTTCTGATTCAATCTTTAAAAAGAAAAAAGAAAAACCAAGTCACTTTGGTGTTTGTGAGAACAGGGAACCAATCTTCCTTTACAGAGCTCTGCCGCTGCACTTCGGTTATCCTGTACCAAACTGGGGCTAGAGGAGGTGTGAGAAAACCACAGGCTGAATACAACACAGAGACCAAAAAGAAAACTGTATTTATTTGGGGGAGGGTGGGAAATGCGTATAAAATGTGGATCTGTTTTCCAACCATCAATGTAAATTCTGCGCCTGCTTCCACCTGCTGGGAAAGGCTCGTGATGTTGTACGAGTGACCTCTGCTTGTCCTGGCTCTACGCTGATGCTCATGGAGCAAGAACTCCCTTCGAGTCCAAGAAACTGAGTTCAATGGAATTAACGAAGGAGCAAAAGTACCAAGTTTCAAATTGTCAGTGTAACCCACCAGTTTCACTAGCAGACGAGAAAGAGCTGGGACAACTGTAGCTTTAGACCATTGATTCAGAGAGGGAAGACAGAAACCAATAAAAATGTGCTATTCATAGCTGAATAGCACATTTGATGTTGGAAGAAGTGAAGTCATTTCAACGATGGCTGAAAAAACCCAAGCAAACTAGAAATCATGTTTAAAAGGAACAGGGCATTTGATCTCAACCAAAAGGCATCACCAGGCAGGAGTGCAGAGAGCAGCCAAAGGAACACAGAGAGCATCGCTAACTGAGGGAACAAGCAATTAGATTTTTTTTCCCCCTCAAAATATGCTCCAATTCAGATTTTTGAGACTACAAAAGGATTTGTCGTTTGCCAAAAGGGCTCTTCTTACATTCTAAGGGAAAGCGCTGGCTGTGAAACACCAGCGTCGCCTCTGGGCCGCGGGCGCGTGTCAGTGAGGATACCGCCACTTGTCCTGACTGGAGAGTCACCACAGCTAGAAGACTGCCTGCTGCTTCAAATGACACTCACACGAAGAGCTGAAAACAGTGTGCTGTTGTATCCTCCTTACCATTTTCCAAGCTTTGTGCCCGCTAGGAAGCGAGCAGGGGAAGTTGCAATCGATTGCGTCTGGGTGTAACTGTAGTTTAACCTGGTCCGTTTGCCAAAGGTGACGCACCTAACGCTGAAGCACAGACCAGCGCATCACTCACCTTAGTTAGCCTGATAAAAACTTGTTTTAATGATCTGGGTGATATACAGTAATTCGGCAGGCACGTCCTCAGGTGCCGGTGAGCCGGTAAACTTCAGGCTAAGTCAGTCTTGTAGCAAGTAAGTTTACAGTACAGTACGTGAGAGTATACATTGACTAAGTTATTGCCTAAGGCTCCGGTGGGCTGCGTTCCCAGATCGGGAGCCAGCAATGGCACAGGACTGTGTTGCCATCTTGGAATGTACAATTGCTTGGCCTGGGCATCGCCAGGAGCCGCCTGCATGGGACGGAGACCGAGCCCCCAGCCCCGCTCCGCTGCCCGGGGCCGGTGGTGCCTGGGCAAAGCAGGCAAATCTGGTCACACCAGCGAGGATCCCCGTGAACACGCAGCGCGGGACCTACCCAGGGCAGCTGCCATTCTTGCATCAACTGTATGTGGTGCTGATATGAAATTTTATAAATCGATTAATTTTTTTTTTTCCTTAAATAAAAGTGCTCTCTGTTGCTCTAGCTCCATGGATCACACCACCACCTACAGTTTTAAGAATCATTACATTTTTGTATTAAGTGAACTACAGTTCTCTTCCCTCCTTCCTTGTATGCTCCTCCCTTTTCCCTTCCCCTTCCCGCTCCTTCCTTTGCCCTCGCCCTGTGCTGCTTGCTGTTGTGTTAAATATGAGATCAGGCAAACCCCAAAGGCCAGTTTACGTTTTTATGTTTTGTTTTTGCAGATCTCCATCACAGATGGAATTTTTGCTGGTCATTTCTTGGAACCAATCCATTAGCAGGACAAACCGAAAGAAGAGAGGGCAGTGAAAGCAAACCCCATGACAGAGATGGAGGAAAGAAGAATCAATAAACAAGCAGAAATCAGTTTTCCACTGGGGTGGGGTTTGCTAAGGGCTGGCTCACGATGACTTGTACCACATAGTCCTTTGGGATTTTCAGCTCCTCCAGTTTCATTTTGTCTGCCAGCGGCCTGCCCGAGAAGAACCAGCGCTGGCTGCCCGGTTCCACTCCCTCCACCGCGTGCAGCCGCCTCTTCATGTGGTACACTGTGTCCATGCTGCGGACCATGAGTTTGAGGTCTTTGCCTGTGGACAGGCGCAAACGAAGCTGGCATTCGTGCCCTGAATTGGGTGGGGGATCGGGAATATCCAGAGTCTCCAGGTCGCCCTTCTCCTCTATCATGTTGATAGGCGGGGCGAGGCAGTAGACGGGAAGCTGGTACCGGTTGCCCAGTTCATCGTAACACTCAGTAAGAGCACCTTTAGGAGACAAAAGGGGGGAAAAAAATGAGTATGAATGCATTTCACATTTATCATTGAAGCAGTCATGCTCAGAAGCTCTAACTCTGCTGTTAAACCATCTGAGCAATGAGGTCTGAAGTCAGGCTTTAAAGGATTGATACAAAAAAATCTGAAGCATTCATTAAAAATTGCTTCACCTTGTTTTCATATAGAAACTTGGGGTTGACTTAAAAGCACCCCCTAGAAGCCAAACACACCCCTTCCTCCAGACAAACCAGGATAAACTCCAAAAGCAGCAGGAAGGAAGAGATGAGGGAGGAGGATGTTCTCCCCATCTGTCATTTAAAAGAGGAATGTGTCACCGGCAGCACAGCCTGAGGTTCAGGGCACACGTGCACCCAGAAAATGCTGCTTGGATGAATTCCACGGTCCTGAACCCGAGCTCTGAAAAGGCAAAATGGGAAAGACCAAAGGCAAAAGACCACTGTGAAAGAAAGATTTTGTAACTTCTCAAACATTCAAAAATTGCTGAAAGGGTTTGCTATAGGACTCGTTTCAGTGATCGCTGCCAGAGCAAACAAACAGGACCACCCACGTCAGACCACTCGGTGGCCCCATACAGAGCGCAGTGTCACTGCCAGAGCAGCGACACCCAGCACATACCTTACATTTGCACAGCATCTGTAACTCCCGTATTCAAAGCCCTGAAGTTTCAGGAGTGATTTTATTTCCCCAGACTCCCAAGAGGTTCCTTGGGATAACCTGGATGTTGCGTTAAAGACGCCCAGGCAGCAGTGTGCTGCCTTGTCTACGGCATTCCTTCTTACCGAAATGGTACAACGCGCACAGAACAGTTCAAGAATCATTACACTCACTGAAGTAACAAATACAAGCTGACTTTTTTCATGGTATAAGACACGCTTTATAAAGATATTTCAAGAACTACCCTGGAAGAATAATTTTTCATAACATTTTAAGGGTTAAACTCAGAGCGGGCTGAAAGCAGAGCCCTGCTGCATCCAGCACACATCACCTCTTGCAGCGAGCCAGGAAACCGAGATGCTGAGGAAGCTGCATCCTAAAATCACTGCGGTGGTTACAAACCCCCAGATATTCACACTCCAAAGCAAATGCTTCTCCCCTGTTTTGAATTTACCTGCTATAACAGATTTCCACATTTTTGCCCCTAGAGGGGGCACATTCACTTGTGAGGTTACCCATCCATTTGTCGTCAGAAATGTTTGAAGAGCAGCCAAGTCCTTGAGCTACAGAATATTTAAAAAACTCTTTGACTCGACAGTTCTGCACACAACACCCAACTGCTCCTTGTTAGAAACTAAGGGTGGTTTTTTTTAGTTGGAGGCTTTTTCATGCTGACAGTGAGTTGTCTTAAACTTTGCCATTTGATCAGCAAAATTACTGCAATATAAAATGATAACTTGGGGATATACTGTGTTGCTCAGCCCATTGTGACAGCAGCATCTTGCACTGGAAATCTTTCATTTAGATAAAGCTCCCCCTTTTTTAAGGCTAATTTGTTTTGATGAATACACACAGAGGAAAGCTTTGGCTGAAAGATCAATGTTTTAGGTGCAGCTGCTTTTGGAGGCTTTTCTCTTTGCACAGGTAGCACAAAGGCTGCTGCGCCCTGAGATTTATTGAGAAAATAAAACAAAAAAGGAAATCCTGAAAAAAACAGTTATACCACTCATTACAGTCTTGTATCATTTATGAATCTCAGAGCAAACTAGCTTTTATCAAAACTGTATTGGATCCGTATCTTTCATGGTAGTTTGTGATTTACAGACCTGGAATTCCCATACTTCAGTTTTGTTTTACAATGTTCATTTCATTCTGTACGCCTGATCGATTTAGTAAATGCCATGGTACTAAATTCTGGATCACAGTTCATAGAAACACGTAGACGTAGTTTACTGCTTAAAAAAAAAAAAAAAAAGGAAAAAATATAAACTTCAACAGCCTTTAAATTTAGCCAGAGCAGCTAAACTTGTGCCTTTCTTTAAAAGCTCCTGTTTTAGAATAGCATATAAGAGAGTTAATTTTAAATACAATGGGGTAAGCTTGCTAAGGAATTTCTTCATCATTTATATCCTTGCCCAGCTGAACTAACATCAAGGTCAAAGCATATGCTATAAACACCGGATTGCTTAATCATAATCAGATAAGCAATATTAAAAAAAATCCTCTGAAACAGCAGTTAACTTGGAGGTCTGTCTTTTAAAGAAAAAAAAAAAAAAAAAAGAGTAGGGAAAACTTCTTGCCAATAAAAACTGCGCTGTGTCAACCCAGGCTGAGAAACAGTTTATGACAAATTGTTAATGTAAGAAGTTACCGTACACCTCAGCAGTAATCCCATTCTTCCACTTGTATGGGTAAAAACATCCTGAAGACTCTCAAGTCTTACTACCTCCCACTCAATGGCTTTCAAGACTGGATATATTGATTAAAGCACAGAAGGTGACTATTGCAAGCAGAAGACTTTATGATGGCACCACCTCCTTACTGGCACACTGTGCCTGCTGGAAGCCAAACCAGAGCTCCAAGGAGGTGCTCAGGAGTTGGTCCTCACCTCCAAAGAGACATGGAGCTGTGCACACACAGCCCAGTCCTCTTCAGCCAGATAATTCCCACTGGGCCTTATAAGGCTTTACCTGTTCGGAGAGGGTTGGGTTCTGCTATGATCTTCAAGATGTTCTAAGTGGCAACAAGCTCAGAGGTGAAGGGGTGTCACGTTGGTTGGAGTTCAAAAGCGAAATGATGGCTGAATGTGTTAACCAAAGGTGCGGTGAGTGCGGAGCTATTTTAAGTGATGCAGGCAAATGCAAGTTATCGGAAAGGAAGAGAAAAAGTGGTTGAATTACCCGCAGCTCCCATAGCGAGACCTATCTCACCAGCCAGATGGCAGCTCTTCACTGAGGCACTGGCTGCAGTGTCCCTTACGCAGCGCAACACATGCAGGGAATCAAACATCCGAACTACAAAACCCTTTGTAATTTTGCTGCTATAATTGAAAACCATGTTTCTGATCCTTCCTGCAAGATACATCAGCTTGGACCGCTAAAGTTATTCAGTGGGAAGGGGCACTAAAAGAACGTCAAGCTTTTATGAGAAAACACAGAGGAAAAAAAGAATATTTTTTTTTTTTTTCAGGTTTCCCTGTTACCTAGGCAACACGGGTCCTCACCAGGCAGTTACGGCATAGGAAGGATGCCGTCTCCCTTAAACTGGAGAAGGAAAAAGCAATGCAAACAGCGGCTTTGCAGTTTGGGCAGGCAGCCCTGTGCCCTCCCCTGCAGCATCCCTTAGGCAGGGTACTAGGAGCCGTGCAGGGACAACCCTCCCGCAGCCCCGCTGGGACAGGTCGTCCCTTCCCTGGTTCCCCTTCCTGCCCCAAGTGCAGCATCAGGCAACCAGAGCAGATTCAGGTGACAAAGCCTAGAGGGTGAGTCAGTACTTTGAGTCTTCGCTGCCGGATCGTACAACAAAACCACGTAAAAGGGGCAGATTTCAGGAAGAAAGCAGCAGTGAGGCTGGCTGGCAGGCAAGCAGGTCTAGGTGGAAGATTCTGTACAGTACCTGAGAGACCAAGATGTTATAAAAAGGTCTTAGAACAATATTGAGGAGAGGACAAATTAAGCTTATCAATACTTCATATACTTGAGTATTCTTTGTGTATTCAAATACTCCTCTAGATGTTGACATGACTTCAATAAAGCATCTTGGTAGCAACATGAAGAGCTGCCTTTGAGGAAAGCCAATAACAGAATAAACCAATCCACACACCCAAACCCTAATCCTCTCCAACTTTCTATCATTCAGATTATGGTGCCATGGCACGTGACCTAAGGAGAGCTTCGAGGATCTCATTGACAGATTCATTACTGTGAAAGTTTCCCAGTTAAAGACTTACACTTTTGAGCAAGCTCTAGAGTCACTCAGTACCAACGCTGCAACACAATTATGGAGTTAACTTTATAGGCTTGATTCACATCAAACAGGACAGAAGATACAATGCTAGAACCACAGCGGATGAGACGATTTTAATATTTCAAAAAGTTGGAGCTCGGAGACTGGGGAATTCTGGAAGGAACTGTGAGGCAGAACTTGTTGGTTGTTATCCAGGTGGGAGACAGCTTGAGAGTTTCAGGCGGAAAAATAAGCAGCTGTGGTCATCAAGCATACAGAACTGGAACATTTTGAAATTAATTGCCCTGCAGGCCATAAAACTTTTGTGTTACTGAGATGATTAGGATGGAGATATTTCTCTGGAACGGTAAGGGAAAACACCAAAAAAGGACTGGTTGAGACACTGCCTCCACCCCCTTGCAGTTCAGAGTTTGGACTTAATTGTCCTTTTGCACATGAAAGGACCAGCAATTTAAGAGAGCTAAATGACACAAAGGTAAACTTTTGCTGAAGTTATTGAAATCAGGTGTATATGACCACACTCATCCAAAAACATAAAAAGTATTAATGTATTATTATGGCATTCTGGTATTTCTTTAAAGTTGCATACCATTCTCTTTAGAAAAAGCAGCAAATTTCTTGTTTTCTGTTCATGACGTGCCTTCTACTTCTTTAAGATTTTGAGGAGGATTGCTCAGAAACACCCAGAACTTGAAAAAAATTCCATCTCTTCTTCCCTTCCCCCAGACAGCCTTGCTGGAGGAAGAAAAATTAAGACGACACAAACCAAAATCTAGCATTGCAATGAGAGTAGCTAATTTAAGGAGCTTAAGTGTCTGTGTATAACACATTTGCCCAAGGAACAGCTGGTTCATTTGTTTTTCTTACTGAAAAGCTCCATTCCAAACCCAAGTTGAGCCTGGATTGCTGAATAAATTGGCAATAGTAGAGCTTTCACCTGTAGACTATTGGTTTGAATGCAATATAGGTCACTAATGCCTGAAACTCGTTACAGGCATCACGAAACAAGTGGGTCGTCTTCTGGGTGCTACAGTACAAAAATTCCTAGAGAGCAATGACTGTGGCAGAAAAGCTGAACTATCTCTTCATCTTTATTAGTCGCTGATTCCAGGTCACGGCTGGGAAACACAGGATCTTATAAGAAAAAAATGTGTACTGACGTCAACGGCACACGAAAGTGGTGAAGGGTGACTTTGCTCAGTGTGTGAACACGATTGAGACAAGTAAAAACGTGCAGTGCTTTGTTCCAGCTCACCTACAACCACTGCAAACTAGGAGGAGATAGTAGAAGAAAAAAAAAAAAAAGCTCTTTCACATTAAACCCCGTATAACTTAATAATGACTGAAACGGCTTAATGCTGCAGTTAACAACTGTAGCTCTCCCATTTTCTGGAGGGCAATGCGTGGGAGAACTCGAGCAAGCCTGTGCCTTGTACCATGTACAGAGAACAATAAAGCGGCTATAATCATTAATGGTGTGGATGAAGCACTTGATAATAAACCACATATATAAGCCCCCTCCCATGCTTCTTCCACACTAAACTTCCATGGGCTATGCAAATTTAAACTGCCATAAAGTTACTGTACAAAGCCTTTAGAAAGGTACAAGCTCATCTCCTAAGCCACAGCACAACTGCTTCCACAACACAGCTCTGCTCTCATCTTCAGCCTCCCTTTATAATAAAGAACTTACTCCAGCTCCTTAAAGAATGGGTTTTGTAGATAATAAGCATTAAGCATTTAATAATTCTAATTTCAAATTCACTGAAAAACAGCTCTTCCATTACGGGAACGTTATCAGTCTGGCTCAATTCCACAAAGGAGAACAACTCTCAGAGCCAGCAGGAGATCCCTGGTGCTTCAGGAGCTGCTTGGTGAGCGGGAACCAGCTCCCTCTCGCTTGCGGCAACTGGCACAAGACGGACTGGAATTGCGCTTTGCGCAGTACGACAAGGGAAAGAAGGAGAAAATTAAGATACTCTGCTCTGCCTTTGTAATCCTCCCAGCCCATTCTTTGGCAGGAGAAGTAGCTCGTAGCTGGTTCACTGAATCAGCTATTGCACCGCTCATGCTCATCTCCTTTCTTGGATGTTCTTCAGAAAACCCAGCTCACCCGGGCTCCAAGATTGCTGATAAAATAACATACATTCAGCTGTTTGAAAAGGCTCTGCAAGGCAATAACTTGCTTGCAGCAGAGGGTTGGACTACACGAACTCGTGAAGTCCATTCCAACCTGAATGATCCTAACTAGCTGCTTTTGCTGTAATAAAACTTTAAAGAGTATCTAGCCAAAGATCCCCCTTGTGTATCTAAGCCACCCTGCTTCAAACTAAGCACACTTCACCTTAGTGTGGGGCAGGTTTCTGAACCAATCTGGCAATCTCCTGAGCAAAGCATTCTTAAAACCAGTTGTGCAGCTCACGCCTGCAGGCTGGCACAGGGGAGGAAAACCCAAACCGCTATCACCAAATCGGCAGCACCTGGTACCTACAGAGACCAGAGGGCAGCGGTTCTGCAGGGAGCGAAGCTTGCAATCCGAGATGGCATTGCCTGAGCACCCACCTGCCAAAGAAACCGAGACACAGCCAAACAGCGAAGCAAGACAAGGCGTTTGTGCAGCTCCTTCTCAGTAATCTGCTGGCTAAGAGGGATGTGCCATTGTCACCCAGTCTGAGGTATGTCTGTCCGCGTGTTGTAAGTGAAAGCCAATCTGCCTGTATGCCAGTGCTACCTATGTTTGTCAGAAACCTTTTGTTTTGGGGTGGATTTTGGGGAGAAGGAGCAGGGGAGGTTTATTTTGGTGCAGATATGCAAGGTGCATCGCTGGGCACGCTGATCCGCTCCCTTTACCATAGCGGAGCAACAGCATCAGTTAATTCATTAGCACTAATTATCTAGGCTGAAGGTGAAAGATAATTAAGATTAACACAGTTTTCTGAAAGGCAGAAATTTCTGCACTGGATAAGCAAGCCACTTTTCTTCAAATTTTGGCCGCAGTTAGTAGTTGTGCATCCCTTAGTGTCCCCGCTGTGCTGGAGGGGAAGAGCAGGGCAGGGAGAAGAGAGGGATTAGCTGCCATGGCAGGAGGGACAGTGGGGACAGAGAACGATTTGGGAAGGAGACTGCTTGTGGGAAAGAGGGGCTCAGGGTCATGAAACGACACCCTCAAAATTTCTCTTAAAAATCCTCACTAATGCCAACAGCAGCAGTGGCAATCCTGTCAGAACTGGGATCTGCAGCCCCACCGTGCTCGTCTGCCAGAGAAAGAGGGGATCTACGCCAGAAAGCTCAAGGCTTGATAGCCGTGTAACTTGGAGAACAGAGTTAATTCTTCCTTAATACAATTTTACTAGAGCACAAATACCTACAAGACTGTGCAGTTCATTAGCTTTTCATCTCCTCTGGTTGTGGCAGACAACTCAGACAGCCACGGGGCTGGCACCCACCTGTAACCCACAACATGGCTAAGGACTGCCAGTTACTAGACCAGGACTCTGAATAACAACTATGAACTAAACAATGCAAGAAGATGGTGAATTTTAACCACAACCATGGGTTCAGAGGCTGGTTAACCAGTCACAGCATCCTTTATGACAAGTTTCCTCATAGCTTTCCTTGCAGGCTTTTGCCATGATACAAACTCTAGAACAGACCGATTCGTCAGTGCGTCGTTCTTTATTCAAATCAAGTTTGATAGAGAAAGTCAATTATGTACTAACGCTCGGCAGTTGTCATGTTAGCAATACCATATGTACTGCCACTTCTGTATCACTGTAAAACTTGGATCTAATATTGCAAGAAGGTAACAGCTTCCAAGAAACATTACATCAGGGTTCAAAGATGACAAGTCTTTTTACTAATTAAGTATTCATGTACTATTCTGCTTTGCATGTCATTAAAATAGATGCCTGTCTAGACAGGCTTCTTAGATAAAAATTAAATAAAGAAAATCTGGTTGTTAAAAGAGCTTCTCTGTATACCCTCTTCATTTACATTTGCTGTTCTCCATTATCCATCTTCCTAAAGGGGGTGAGGGGATTGGGAGAAATAAAAGAAAGCACAGTATCACAGTCATCTGAGCCTGCATCATAGCCCTGCACAGACAGCAAACTTGGCAACGTGTAAAGTGACCAGGTTACCTGTTCAGCGTGAGGATACACAGGAACCGAACTCAGATTTGCAGAAGTTGTCACTGCTTTTACCACCACTGAATTTTTAACCACTCTGCTGTTCCCATAAAGCAAGAGTGAATACCTGGCACTCAGCATCCGAAATCCTACGACTAACGTGGTTAAAGTGGTAAACCAAACGGGAGGTTAACAACAGCATTTTATGGAACTAATAGAGATTTTCCTTTTTCTTGCCAACCACAAAGACTTAAGCAGTTTTTGCTTTCTTTGGAGGTCTAAAAAGCTTTTCCTCTGCTCTCCTAAAACAGACTTGTATCAGTCTCCTTCTGATGCAGAAGTCGTGGAGGTTTGACTATGATGTTGCAGAAAGGCCACCAGAAACCATAGCATACTGGCTCTAGAGGTACAAATGCTTTACTGTTTCACAAAACAGGAGAAGAGAAGATGCCATTTGTTTGCAGAAGTTCTGTTAATCCTAAACTAGACCCCTAGTCCATTACAGGAGCACTTCTTGCATAATAACCACATACAAAACATAACTATTCAGTCTCACTTTCCTAACATGACAAACTACTTTGCTATTTCCAGTTACTTCTGGAAGACAAGGTAACTGCTATGCTATTTGCATTTACCTTTAAGAGGATTTTCCTTTAGCTATGATCAGCAGGACACCAGTCATCAACGCGGACCACTACATCATCCGACAAATACGCCAGAGCCTGCTGCACTCCTTTCCAAAGATAACTTTACCTTTGCTTGAGACTAATCTCATTAAGTACAATCCACTTGTCCTTAACTGATTGTTCTACCTTGGATTGACTCTTGTAGCCACCTCAAAAAAAAAAAAAACCAAACACTCATGTCCTTTTGCTTCTCAAGTGGAGAAGGCAGAGTCTGACCACGCTAAGTCCTGCCCTACGCAGGGAGGTTCCATTAGCAACTAGTGACTGCAGCAATTAGAGCTTCTCCATCTCCATTGCACGACCAGTGTCAGTGCACTTAACCTTCAAACAACCCCCTGCCCACCACAATGCCTCCTCTGGGCAGCAAAATGATATTTGAGGCTGAGTTTAATCTGAGCTTGAAGTGGATATAGATGGAAATTCCGCTTGAGATAGCACTTATTATAGCTTCAGCCAACAGAGCAGCTGTGACAACACCTTAGACCAAACACAAAAGGAAATACTGGCTTTCATGGAGTGCAGAGAAGTCCCACATCAGTTTGCAAGGAGAAAAGCGTGTGGAAACCTACCTTCTGAGACTAAACAACAGCTCTCCCCTTAACCTACCTATATGCAACAGGGGATGAAAAGAAAGCACAGAATGACCCGGTCAAAAATTTGCCCTGTACCATTTTTCTCTTACTGCTCCCAAACCTGCCTGTATCCCTGTGTTGACACTCAAAGACCTCTTAATGAGCGTGGATGTCATTCATTTGCACGCTCAGTCGCCACGGATAACCAGCAAAAATGTTAAAGGCTCCAGGGAGGTCAAGCAAACTGACACAATCCCACATTAGCACCTACATCCTAAAATAAAACTACAACACAAGGCTGTTTAAAAAGGTGGGGGCGGAGGGGATTAAAGAAGGCTCCAGGAAAGATCTGAAGCAACAGAAGGCTGTAGCATTGCTTTATCCCATGTAATGTGCTCTGCACCTCCAAGATGCTGTTCCTTCAGGGTTACCTTATTTAAAATGAAAGAGAAAAAAAATGTATCGATTAAGCATTAACATAGAAGATTGCACGTAAGAGCTGCATCACGCACTAAATGCGTGCCCAGAAGAGGCTCTGGGGATTTCCACAGACCATGAGAGCCCGGACAGGTTAAAAATTCAAGGCCTTGCTGCAGCTACGACCTTCCACAAAATACCTACAAAAAGTTCTGAGATTTCGTTATTTCTGTATAATAACCAGTAGTCCAAGCATGCATGGAAACACGCACTTTATTTTGCTGCAAGTTTTCTTTGCACTAAGGCTATGAACCACACATGGCTTGTGCTTGCTCGGTGCTAGGCTCTGCATTCGGATCAGAAGCGTGACAGCAAAAAAGCAAAGCCTGTTCCACTTCTCAGTGACAATTGCCAGCAAAAAGCAACTACCAGCTCTAGGTCTCAACAAACTTGGCCTCTTTCAAGTTACAATTTAGAAGTCTCTTATTGTTTTAACCCTTTTAAGCTATCACAAGGCACACTAGTGCTAAGGGAAAAAAAAAAAGTTTCTTAGAAATTAGTATTTTTTCCCCTTACTGGCAAAACTGGATTTCGCCAGATGAAGCCGGTATCTATCACATGCTTTTGTCGTACTCCAGTACACCCTCACCAGCCTGCTAAGTGCTGAAGACATTCAGTTTTCTCCTCCATTCCCCAAGGAAAATCTCTAAGTAACACAGTCTCTTAAACCCTGTAACGACTTGAAGTTGCCATCCCAAGGTATTTACCGAAAGAGGTTGTGGAAGATTTAAAAGTACTTAAAATAACTCCTTTTGGCTTACTATCAGGCTAGAGAGTACTGCCCAAGCTCTCTGTAACAGCCCAGATAGGACCTTCCTCAGCCGTTACCTGGCCCTAAAAAGTTGCCCTTAGGGAGAAACCTTCTCCTGCGACTCAGACACTTCTGACCACGACTGTCTTGCCTCGGTCTTGGAGAAAAATTACCATCTTCCTATTATTTAAATACCTGAAGCCAAAACAGAGAAAGATGACAAACGCCCTAGTCACCGTCAACTGGAGATTGTAGAGGAGGAGCAGGATGAATCCATAGGCAAGGAGCAAGCGAGACACCCAAGGCCTGGCTGAGCCCCTCATTTACCAAACTCAGGCCCTTTGAAGGACATCAGTTCCTTCAGGAACACCAATTTTAGGGCAAAATGGTCTGTGTCAATTGCAGAAGCAAGCAGTACCACCTCTGAAGGTCACCTTTTCACACAGAAGGCAGCACCTAGGGGGCTCTCGTTGGCTTACACTGAAGTTTTCAATGAGGAGTGCATTTTAAACACTTCATATTTCTTTTTCTCATTTTACTAGCAGACAGAAAGGCAGATGAAGCAGATACCCAGTTTAACCGCTGTAAGCGGCCAATGATGGAGTAAATGTCTACTTCTGTGGAGTATCTAATAAACTAGACTTCACGTCCTGACCACTATCAGATACCAGAGGAATATAATTCACTTAAGGCACACATATTCCTGTCTGGAAGATCTGCAACATGTAGATTAACAAGCAGTCTGCAGCTTCTTATATGAAGAATTTGAGACCTCCTTTTGTCATGAGTCCGGGTCTATTTTGAGCATTTAATGGCCATCCTGTAGAGTCAGTCTTGGTTTGTTTGGGTTGTCTTTTTTTTTTGCCTTAAAAGAGTTAGCTGTACTTTTCTGGTCACACATTAATGGTTTAAAAAAAAAAAATGCAGTTCTGAAAACAGCGTTGTACAATCGTCCTCACCACACCAGAAAAGGCAAACTGAAACCAAAGACAGGAAACAGACGGGCATATGCTACCAGGGGAAGAGACTTGAGAAGAGTCCAAGCAATTATGTTGACGAAGCTCCTCAAAATACCTTTCAAAAAACAAGAGCAGAAGTTAAAAATATTTAAGGAAAACAACTGTAGGATGTAGCCATAAGCGGGTTTTTATTTGAAGGGTTGATAGTTTCTAACCTGCACTTAGATATATAAATATTTCAGCCATCCACAACTGCTATACATCCTGATGATGTGATTCAATGCTGCATTTGAAGAAAACATGGGAAATCCAGCGTCCCTCAGAAAGGATGTTGTGCGCCTATTTTAAAAATATTAATCAGAGCAGAAATGACAGAAAACATCATCTTAATTGTAGCTCCAGACTGAAGAGGCTTTTGAGAAAACAGACTCTGTTTCAAGGTTAGGAGGAGCCTGGTGAAGCACAACAGCGTTAACGTGTCCTTCACTAGCACCAACACGCTGCACCCAGGACAGCAGAGAGAGCTTGTTCCATTCCTGCGGAAAACACCTGACAGCAGCTGCAGAATCACACGTCGCGGCGCCGCAAGCACTAATGAAGGCTATGGTAAGGAAATTAAAGTAATTCCCAAAAAGAGATGGGTCTTCTCACTGTCTTCTGCGGTAGCTCTTTGCTTTAAAGCAGCACAAGGTGCATTTTACATCGTGAATACATAGACTTACTCACCCGTGTCTGTGTACTGGCCCAAGCATGTTAGCTTAAAGCGAACGGGAGGAAAGAGTAAGAGATTCCAAATAATGATCTGGAATTTTGAAGAGGGTGGAAAACAAAATTAAAATAACAGAAAGGGGTGCGCCGTTAGAATAAAAGCACCTCCAGTAGTGATACGCTAACCCAATTCCAATGATTATCTTTAATTGCCTCATTGATTAGCTGTTGTAATTTCCCCTCCTTCTCCACTCAGACATCTCTGTGCTCAGCTTTCCACCACACGCTACGCACAGCGGTTGCAATGCAGGAAGAACGGGAATATTGGCCAAACGTTAGCCTGGCTGTTATTTGCTTCCTTGAGAACAAGAGAAATACCAGCACTGTGGAGCACCACCCAGTAGGCGCCGCAGACGCAGCCTTCTCACATAGAATTCGCCAATTACAAAAGAATTTATTGGCATTTCTCTAATTTTCAGTCAGGGGATCTCTTGAATGGCTCACTCCTTCAAGGAGCACTTCTAATGAAAAATACCATACAAACACATAGTTTTCATTCAGCCACAAGCTGCATGGTGACAGCCTAACGATGGACGATTCTCCAAGCATTTCTACCTCTCGCTTCTTCTAACCGCATCCCAGCGGAGCGCAGAACTCCCAGGGCGCAGGGGCTACACCCCAGTGCTCTTCAGAAACCTGGAGTCACACCCAGCCCACAACTCTCCAGCAGAGGATGGAAATGAATAACCCCTTTGACGGTGCTGTTAAGAATCATTTTATTACGCGGTAGACGAGGGTTCCTCTGCAGTGCATTGCATTTTAAAATCACTGCCGTTTTACAACCTTCTCTTTATAAAATGCATGCAAACCACTGGCTGTGAAAGTAAAGGCCCTTCATAAATGGTCCCATCCCACCACTGCCGAGGCTGTGGATGCATGGATGTTTTTCTGAGCACTAAAAGCATCCTAGCAGTTGCCTGGCTCCCAGCTCCTGCTCATTCCTGCTGTTGCAACACCCATCGAATCGCCCTGCTATAGGTGCTTGCAGCTGTCTTATAAACTGGATGGAGGAACTGATGAATGTCAAAAGCAACCCAACACTGCGGCAAAGAACATTTTAAATGCAAAAATGTACACTGCCCCTGCTCAGCACCCTGTGTCCCCAGAAATGGGGAGAGGGTTGTGTAAAGGGAAGCAGGCAACCTGCTCAGGCTTGCTCCGCAGCTTGAAGTGTTCAGGGTCCACAGCCCCGGTCAGTATTGGGAAGCCAACTCTACTCTACCACTGCTCTCCCAGATTGAGAATATGCATTCTGCCTTCTTCCGTGCTGCCTCTCATACCTGAAAGAAACGCTGAACACCCTCACCAAAGTCCTTAGTTCTCAGTACTTCCCCCATCCTGCTGTACACGTTGCCTCCCTGCTCCCCTGCATCCCTCCTCTGACTCGAGCAAAAACAATCCATGGAATTATATCAAATGAAAGAAATCAGCAGCAGCTAGCTTTGCTGCTTAGGAAAGCAATCTTTTACACTACTACACACAAAAACAAGGGTTTATCTTCTTCAGTTTATTTTGTGCTTTATAGGCAGCTTCACAGTAACACTCTGCTTTGCCTGCGTCCTTTTGAAGTAAAAACCAGAGCAAAGACAGGAGAAAACCCCACTGAAGAGCAAAACCAACTGGCTGTGAGACTCCAGGTCAACGCAGGATGGGGTTATTCGCATTAACTCCCTGCCCCTCTCCCCTAGAAGGCTTTCAAAGGAGAAATAGGGAAAGTACTCAAGACCATAAGCATTCACAACGCTACTGACGCATAAAAACCAAATCAAAGGTTTCTCCAAAGCTTTCAGCTCCCAGCTCTGAAGTGGTTACTGTGAAAGAAGATGTTTCTACTGCACTACAGTCTATAAATTAATGCTGCAAACTTTTCCAGTGTGAAGGTAAACAAATGGACTGCTTTAAGCATCCAGAAACTGAAATAACATGCTGTATTTTCAGCCGGGCAGAGCTGTTTTCACAGTCATATTTATAAACTGAGTATCTCCTCCTTGAAGTTCCAGTCTAAAAAACAAAAATGCAGCTAAAGCTGCCAGTTGTGCAACAGTCACATGATGGGGCTTTACAGACTTGACAGCGCTGTTAAACCAAACAACAACAGAAAGTGGTAAAAGAGAATGTGAAACAAGGCTTTAGAAAAGATTTAAACTTTTTGTAGTTTGCATCTACATTTTGAATCCTCAGTTCCTTTTCCAAAGGACAGTAAAAGTTGAAGTAATTGCTGTAATAATTGACTTTTGTCTTCTTTAATTTCACATGGATCAAAGGCAAAAATAATATAGTTCTCTTCATTTTACCAGACAACTTGCTAGACCTAATATCTGGCCAGTCTTCAACAGTGAGAACTGCAGAGCAAAGGGATATTTTTTGATTCCCTGAATGTGTTTAAGAGTCGTTTAGATGTGGTGTTAGGGGAGAACTTTGTAGAGTGGGGCTGATGGTTGGACTCGATGATTCCAAGGGTCTTTTCCAACCTAAATGATTCTATGACTTTGCTCGCGGAGCAGGGCAGCATCGCAGGCACAGCGCATCTGCCCTTCTGCAGCATGGCGTGCACGCGTTCCTCCCTGGAAAAAGGCATTTCCCAAGAGCAATAAGGCATCTTTCCAGGCGTGCCAGCTCAACAATGGAGAACGAAAATGCTGAGAAGCATGGAGGCAAGAGACAGCCGAGGAGGAGGAGGAGGAGGAGCAGCAGCAGCCGCCACCGGGAAGCGGGGAGAAGTAGGTTGAGTTCGGTGCCTGAGCAGGGAGCACACAGCCTGGAGGCCACTGGTTGAAGATCCCCAATTTAGATGAAGTCTTCTAACGAAAAAGCAATTACTGTGCCTGAGCAGAAGTGAAACAGCCAGAGCATTTCTGAGATTTCTCATCGGCAGGAGGTACTTTCTGAGGACAGAGAGAGCAGAAGGAGCACGTACAAAGTTGTTCCATGAAATGGATTTTGAAGATGAGTTGGTCTCCCCCACCGCTTCGCAGGAGCCCAGAGCAGGTGCCCATCCAGCAGTTGGATGGCAGCATTTCTTTTCACATTTGTTGTGTCCTTGCACCGTGTCCGTGCTTCAGAGTCATGAGATGACGAGACTGCGACAACTGGAGCAGCCTGAACATGAGAGGCACCACTGACACCAGGACCCCAGCTTTCCCCTGAGCGGGCAGCCCTTTTCCAGAGCATCTATCAATCAGTGCTGTGCACACACGGAGGCAGGAAGGTTATCAAAACAGTTTGGGTGCAGTCTTGTAAAAGCTAGACTCAATGTATTCACTAACCATTTTAGCAAAGATAAACCTAAGGAGGGAACTTGATGTCAGCTACTTTTAAAAATAGACACTGATGTGTAGAAGAAAAACCAAAGTACAAGCAGTCTCCTAATGCAGACTCGCATCCTCAGCACTAACAGCAGCTAGCCCGGTTCCTTCCAAGGCACCTGCAATTTTTGGGTTTTAATCTCTTATTTTTGGTATTTTTTTTAATTGAGGTAAAAACAAAACAGAAAAACCTCCCCTCAAACTAAGAACTGCTTTCTCCTGGGCAGAGTTTAGTGTACACAAAAAAACAACCAAACCGCAAAAAACTAGTAGCCTCAACTGTAAATTTTGTGATATTCACTACAAAAAGATTTTGGGGTTTCCTTAACTTTTACAGCCTGCGTGCTCATCTCAGTACTACTGCTGATCATATTGACAGATATGCTTTGATAGTCAGACCTCCCAAAGCTTTCATAACTCTGCTGAAATCTAAAATTAGACAGCCAGAGTCACCAAAATACTATTCACTACGGTTTTAAAGAGATGTCAGAAAAACCTGACCGAGCATTCTGCATCCACATACAAAACCACATTGTTCAACAATGTTTCACATGTGTAGACAATTTAACGCATTACAGAAAAAAATATTTTGTCAATGACAATTAAAAAGTCTCTTCAGACAAATGGGCTACTGAGAAAGCAACTCCTACAGCCTTAAGCCCCTCACAAAGCCTAAGCAATGGATACAGCAGCTTGCAGACAACAGTGGAAGAAAAACACACGGATCTCGTGCCTTAACAGGCAGCAATTTACAGAAGCAGATTCCATTTAAAATGCTAACGATGTCAGGGTGAAATTTACGGTACAGATTCTCTCAACCACAGATTCATCAATACAATAGTTAAGTCCAATATAGCCATCACACTGCAAAAATTACAGGGTTCCATTTCTGGAGCTACTGATTTTAAGGGAGACATACATTAAATGGTCAGTGTTAAATATCTACTACATAATTTTGTTGTAGGTATTTCCGAATTAATGTACAAGTTTAAAGACTAACTCCTGAGAGCCTGAGACTACCTTGCACTGCTTCCTTTCCCATTTACAGCTGGCAGCTCCCTTTTAGTGATTACTGTTTTGGGAGCC
The DNA here is from genome assembly GCA_947846985.1 of Fratercula arctica. Classification (NCBI taxonomy): domain Eukaryota; kingdom Metazoa; phylum Chordata; class Aves; order Charadriiformes; family Alcidae; genus Fratercula; species Fratercula arctica. The sequence continues at coordinate 9,970,468 of CANTUZ010000006.1, read as the reverse complement.
TGGAAAATCAGTAGATGAGATGGATGCCCAGGGCCCACTGCAGAAAGCTCATTTACAGTAGCATCCCAGCACTGGCATTCACACGCAGCACCTCTCGGATGTTAATAAAGGTCAGGCATGTGACATGAGAAGCCTTAACATTCACAAAGGAGAAAAGAGTTCAGCAGATATTCCCATTTAATAGGTAAAAACACCCCAGCAGATGTATTTTCTAAAAGGTAATGCACGAAGTCTGCAGAAGAATAAAATTCATGCCTAATCATTTAAACTAGAGACCATGCTTCAACTTGACTTTGGAAAAAAAAAAAAAAGTCCAATTTCACTCCTGGATGCTATAAAGAAACTCTCTTCTGATATAGGATATGGCTTTAATACCAACCCAGTTTATACGCCTGTGATATATGATGCCTTTTATTAAATTAATATGAAGCAGTACAGACACTAATGGCTGATACATCCTTAAAAGGACTCTGGCACTTGAGGATCTGCACACCCTCCCCTCTCCTTAAAGGAAGGATGAGGCTGGTTGGGATGACTAACACGAATTAATGGCATCTACTGCTCAGCTTTCCCATCATTATCGTATTCCTCAGCCCTGCAAGGCAGAAAGTGGTATTTTGCCTATGGTTTGCCTCTACCGCTAGTACAGACTGTGTTGTCCATGCAATCTCAAACACTGGGGACAACCGCTTTAGGCAAATCCCGTATTTCTTGCACCAGCGTGGTGTTGCTGTGTAAACTTTTCATAAAACTAGGGCAGAAGAGAAGTTAGAGTAAGGCAAAACATGTCAGCCTGAAATTTCCCCAAATATCAGAATAATCTCAGGAAGGATGGAAACCGGGTAATACCATCCACTGAACAAAGTTAATAAACCACCATCCTAATAAAGGCAACATAAGAACAGTCCATCAGCGCCAGGCGGCAATAAAGCACGCTGATGCCCACCATCGATAACCCGCGTGCCTGTCCAACGCTTCTGAGCACAGACACAGCTTTCGTTTCCAAAAAAGCTTCAATAACTCTTCTGATTTACTTTGAGATCAATGAGAGAAGGTGAAATACCAGCTGCAGCAGGGAGCAGTTTTCCAGTGCTCCCAGTGATTTACCTATGCAGTATAAATACCTCCTCAGGACTTCTTGCACGATGAATGCAATCAATGCTAAAAGCAGCACTGACACCTTGCCAAACGCACCCGTGCTGTGGGCTGCTCTCCCGATTACCCCAAATCATACCCTTCCATCAGCTTTAGCTAGTGCATTCTCTCCCCTTCCCCTTGTGCTCCCAAGGTCTTGAGCAACAGCGTGAAACCCTTCATTTACAAACAAAAATGGAGTTTGCAACAGAGCAGAGGGTAAATTTTTTGAGTACAACCAGTAAGTGCTCACACAGTACTGGCGAAGTACTAAAGAAAAACAAACCCCAGCCTGCTCCGTAAGGAGCACGTGCATCCTGATGCTCTATTGAACCACAAAGCTGCACGGAGAAACTGCTGAGCACGGAGGGACAGCAGGTAGATGGAGTGACGTACCGTGTCCTTTCCGACAGCAACAGCCTCCGAAAGCCCAGCGCACACGAAGGGGAGGCCGCGCACGGAGGGACACGGCGCTGCAGGCACAGCCATTAAAAGCTGCTCTCTAGTGCAGGGAAACGTCAGGCCTGAAGGCAGCAAATATCACAGTGTGAGGCGCAGTTACAGCTCAATACAGGGAAAAAAGGGTTTTGCTGGAATTAGGAATTTATGTTTGGACTGGGGTGGGGTATACAGCAGAGTTGAAGCATTCTTTCCTCTATACCACTGCTGTTGACTTCGGGTTTTCTCTATGGTTTTCTGTTGAAAATTTCACCCAAAGGGGAAGAAAATGCTCTATTCACAGCAAGAACATTTCATTAATTTCACCTCCTTTTCTCCAGCATTGAAGTCAAATACTCACATCCCCACTTTTCATGATCTCAAGTGTTACACACAGTAAATGTGACAGTTCTGCTTGCGCACAAAGAGCCAGCGCTGCAAGACTGCTCACTGGAAAAGCACGCTGCAAGCTACGGGAGCTGTATTTTAGGGCACAGAGAAGGTGACTGCTCCCGAGCACAAAGCCACTGCTTAACAGAGAGGCCCTTTTATCATCCAAACAGCATTAAAGGAGTTAAATCCAATATACTGGTAACTATGCTACAGCGGATTAAGTGTCCATCCTGAAATTTAAAAACTTCACTTAACCTCAGACAGATTCCAATTAATATTAACTACTTTCACGACAAGTTCAACTCAACACTAACATCTGGTGCAGACCCTAATAAAATACTACACACTCCAACATTTCCTTTTTGATAGCTGAGAAGTACGTAAAACCGTTCTTCGTTAAATTTAAATAGACTCATTAATAAAATATTGAGGATGTGCTACTTTAAGACATCAGCAAAAAAAAAAGTATAAATTGGTGATAACATTATTTCTATTTTTAAATACATCCCACAGAGGCACCCAAGATAGATAAGCGCTAAGCCCATCCCACAAGCTTATTTATTTATTTAATACTTCTTACGTGCTATTTTTAACCACAGAAGACATTAAAAGGCATCCATTAGAAAAATTACACTGGTTAGAGTCTTCCTCACACAGGTTAGACAAGTGAGATATCTGGCTGAACGCAGTATTAAGAAGAAACGTGTTTTTTTTCCTCCCTTTCCTATGTGTTTCCGGAATAAAAAAGCAATTTCATTTTTGCAGCATCAGCTAGGCCAGAATCTGTATCTGCAAGCCTCTGTCAGTCCTTACTCACTCCCCAGCCCCCTCTTCCCACCCTTCCACTTCCCTCAAGGTTTAATTTTGTAAGTAATACACGGTTTGAACAGGTACACAACATGCTTACTGCAAAGGGACAGTTAAAATGTAGATGTACGGGTTTGGTTTGGTTTTTTTTAAGCCTCAGTTGTGCACATCGGAAATAAATGAGAGGAAATGCCATAGTCTCATAGTATTGCATCATTTTGCAGAAGACCTACTCCTTTGGGAGAGGAAAAAATTAGTTAAACGTTTTCCATTTTTTCAATAAAGGAATTTATCTTAGTTGATGTTGGTTTTCCTTAGGAATCAAGCTTCTTTGGTGAGCTAAAAAAAAAAAATCAAAGGAAGAATATCCCATCCTTGTCTGCCCTACCACAAATATGAGTTTTCGCATACAAAAATGCCAGAGCTACATTATCAAATTATTTACTTAGGGAAAAAAAAAATAATCTTGACTTGATTTCTACAAGACATCTTCCTAAATGGTTGCTTTCTTTGGGGAAATACAGAGTGTTTGCACACACAGTCTGAGTAGCAAGTTTTCCCTTTCCTCCCATTTGAAGAAACAAAGCCTAAAACTCCAAGGAAGCACTCCGAAGAAGCTTCTACCAGGGTTTCTGGTGGACCAGAAGACAAAATCGCACGTAGGCATTTAGGTGTTATTTCAGGAGGCTCTGCAAGCATTTTGATTCTCATCCTAATTTTGCTATAGAAGACACAGTCTGAACTGGATGTGTATTCACTGCCTCGCCAGGTAAACAGCTACAGACAATAAAAAGGGTACAAAAGTCGAATTTCAGAGGTGACATGGGTCCCCTGCCATGCTCCAGGTTCCTGTGCAGAGCCCAGGGCAGGGTGGGAGGACAGACCCCCCTGGCGTGGGGCACGGCGCTGCTCAGCAGTTACATGGGTAAATGTAGGTGGTAGTTTAAGGCAGGTAAGCACAGGACTGGGGAATTAATGCATATGCAGCAGCTGGATTTCTTAAACAGCTATCTTCCCTTCTTTTTAAATTTTCCACAAAGTGAGTTTTTGCAAACAAAAACATAGAGGTTTTTGGTGTCACTCAGAACAAGGACAGTTTGTTTGTTCTACCTGCCTGGAGATAAGCTCAGTTTGCTGATTACTGAGCCCATAAATGGAAGGCTTTTATTCATAACCTATTCATACATGGCACTAACAATGCTTGATGACTAAGAAATACTTGAATTTCTAAAAGAAGTAGCTCGCTCTGTAGTGGAAAGGTCACATTGCACGGAGAACTATGCAAGCAGCTGATGCACAAGACAAGTGTCACCAATAGAAAGTTGGATAAAAAGCAAATAACGCAATTTTGTGGGTACAAAAATCACTACTAAACTCCAGATCCTGAATAAATATTCAAAATATTCCCTGTATTTGGAATCTGGCCTCAGGCCAAGCCTGACTTGGGCAACAGAGCGTCTGATACAAGTACGATTCCTGACTTATTTCTGAAATATTCTCACTATTCTGCACGTGGGCCTTAGAAAGCAGACTACAGTCTGCCAGCAGTAGGCAGGACCCCAAGCAAATTGTCTGGTGAAAAGCAAAATTTAAGAGTTCACATACTTCTTCTCCCCGAAGTATTACATTCAATGACATTAAAAAGGCTAATTTCCAGGGCACGCCATCCATCCTACATTCCTCAGACTGCCCAAGAGAAGAAACGCTACTTATCTGCCCAGTTTCAGTTTTTTGCTTGCAACCAGAAACTGCTGGGACTTAAAGCCTTAAACTCTAAATAAGATTAATAAGCAGTTATTTAAGAAACTAAGAAGTGTTATTTTCAAAATTTGGGAGTGTCAAAACTATACATTGCCCATCCTATCCTCTTGTAAGCGAGGAGCACCGACATACAAGCGACACAAGCGACTCCATCTCAGAACCCAAAGACACGTTATTCCAGGCAGACTTAAACTTTCCCACTTGAATAAAGTCCTCCTCCGCAATTACAAGTTGTTATGCCACTCTGATGAGCGGAAGCAGAGACCTAACATGTCAAACGGCTCCTTTGCATGACTTCACGCCGTAAATTTAACATTTCCCCTGGAAGCGCTGTTCATATGTACGCTTGTGCAACATTTAAACTGAATACATAATCTAATGCTGTCAAAATAGCTTATTACCAGGGTCTCGTCAAATTCCATTACCACATTATACAAATAACATCCCTCTGACTGCAAAAGCATGCTTGTAACTCAAATTTTCATTTACTAAAAGAGTAATGTTTCTATCAGTCTTCTGTGCGTGGACTCCGACCCTCATTGCAGACGGTGAGTGTTCACACACTAAGAGACAATTCTTTACACTAAGCTGAAGTCTGTCAGGAGAGCAACTCACAGAAGCAGTAAGAGACCATTGTGGAAGGTGATCTATATTTTGTTAAACCTGCTCCATATATAACATTGAGTTTTCCTGACCTCTACTATTTTTATTTTAGCAACTAAGCAAAACAAGGCAGCAACTACCGTAGGTCTGCAAATACTCAGTCTCCAAGCTATTAATTATTTCCATTTATCTGAATGGTGACTTAAAATTATCAGCAACTTCTGTATCAATTTTGCCACATCCTTCTCGCCTATACAATTTTCTCCAGCTCACAAACTGCCCAAAGACCAAACTTCTTGTGTGATATTTTCTGCCATCTAGATGTTTTGGAAGGACAAAAATTCAGAAACGCTATCAATTTAGAAGAATATTCTGATGTTTTGTGGACACAGAATAAATATGCTATTTAAAGTCTATTATTGATATATAAAATCGCAGACCTGGTAGGTAATTTAGGATTTCCAGATTCTGACCAGTTTTAGGAACTGGTGCAAGGAAAGAAACATAGTATGATGAGCACAGGAAGAAAGAGGTTTTCTGATACCAGTTCCATGCTAGACAACCTGACTCTTTTCTCTATCTTTTGAAAACCACACTAGCTTGTAGCTGGGAAATTATTTTTCTCTAACGGATTGGGCCTAGAACATATACAGACCTCCAAGTCTGTCAAAGAGGAGACCTGAGATCTCCTTGGCATTGTCAGGTTCTGGAAATAATTAACAATTTTCTCTTTAAAACTACAGCTACCACAGAAATCATTTCCGTAGGCGTAAGCGCCCTTGACAAAAACTCACTCATTATCAGTCAAACCAGCAAAACACAAACCTCCTTGAAAACAAACAATGATCTGGAGGACCACAAAAGATCGTCCATGAATTATGGAAAAGCCAGGTCGTGTTGCAGCACTGGAAGTTTCCACCTCTCAGCGATGTTTCGGAGTTCCTGACTGCTGAACAGGAGAGGGGAAAAGAACACGCCGAGCCCCAACAACTAGTAAGGTTTCACTCTTTAGTATGCGAAGAGACAGACAAATCCCCAAATCCACTCCTTGCAAATGAAATACATGATCAACTGTGACTTCTTAAGGAAAGTGAGGTCCTAACCACCACCAATAAAAGACAAAAAAGGTAACAGGAGTACTCAATCTCATGCAGACTAGTTACCCCAGAAAGCAATATACTCAATCTTCCACGTCATCCTTGTTCTCCTCCCAGGAGACTCTAGTCAGCACATACGTAATGTCTTTTATACAGCATTCAGCCCCAGCGTCTGGAACAAGTTCACTATTTGGTGCAAGCCTCTTCATGCCCCTTCTGGAAGGGAGGACACCAAGCAGAGCCTAACCAGAACACACACGCCTGCTTCAGTTCCCTGGGTTTCGTTATGGGTTGTTGGTAGGGGTTTTTTGGTGTGGGTTGTTTGGCTTGTGGTTTGTTGGTTTTTTTTTTTTTATTTGTTTCATTTCATCCTGCTTCTTTTAGGTTACTGAAGCTACAAATCCATTCGATTTTTTTTTTTTTTTTTTTAAATGCAGAATTTGAACTGTATTTCTATTGGGAATAAAGGGGAGTGATTCATTTCAGAGGGTGGACTGAGGGAGAAAAGAACTTGAAAAAAGTCAGAATTCAGAACAACAGAGCAAAAGGGAAAGCACCTGAAATAAGTGCTTACAGTTTATCTTGCACAAGATCTTACAGCAGATTCCCAAAAACTTGGCGCTGGCAAAGTTTTTCATAGTCTTCAGAAAAGAAATTTTAAAAAGAAAACCCAAAACAATTCAAGTGCCAAAGAAATCCGTAAGATCAGGGAAAAAAAATCTACTCCCTTACAAAGGGAGGCTGGAAAAAAATTAAGAAAACTGTACCTTCGAGCATGCAGGTATTTCGAGAGATTACAGAAAGTCAGAAGTGTTGCCTACAGAGATCAGACTCTTAAATTGTGTATTACACCATGTACCTGATCACACATACAAATTTAGGTAATGATAGAAAGGTAACCTTTCTTCGTCCCTCTACACATTAATGTCATTTTGCTTTGAAGCACCAAATCAGAAGACATTGTGCATACTGAAATACGAGTATTTAAAACTATTGCATATGTGTCTCAGTCGATTTTCAGGTTAAAAAACCCATTTGCCTTAACCTACTGTTACACTCAGGTGACATCCATTGTAGATGAACCTACCATGTGGTAGTGTTATGTTTGCACCATCAATGATTGCTTGTGCCAGTTCGTGATCATTGCTCTCGAAAGCATGTGCAGCAGCCTTGAGGGCATCCCAAATCTCCTTGCGACCTTCGAAAGCTGGTGCTGTGTCCCAGAACTCATCTCTCTTACTGCGCAACTGTCCGTCTGTCATGGGGTAATCACTTTTCCATTTCGGTTTCTCTTTTTTCAAGGGCTGATTACGACCGAGAGCAACTGTGGAAGAGAAAGAGGAAGGGAAATTTTAAAAAAAAAGAGGTAACAACACAAAATTACTAAAGTGCCCTTTGGTTAGTCTGTTTAGGATCTATAGATCTAAAGTTTACTTTTGGGCAATCCTGATCCTTTTTCCCCCCCAATCTCCTTCAAGGCACCACCTCCCTTCCCTGGGCTCCAAGTTGGTTTTACCTCTTAGAAAAATTGAGGGGCTACCTCCTCCTTGCTGATTTTACCTGCACCCCCTGAGCACCTCATGACTTTTCCCCAAACTCGCATCGGTAACTCTGCATCTCCGCTTGCGCCACGTGCGCCTGGCTGGGAGACTCGCACCCAACATCCATCTGCCGAAGGCTGGACCGGGGGTACAGTGAGACCCCCATTATCCCACTACCAGGGTGCAGCGAGACCACACTGCACCTGGATCTCCGCCCTACGCTGCTAGCGACATTCTCTGCTCAAAAGACGTGATATTCTGGTTAATAGAAGAGTTTGAAAAGGCTAAGGATTTTTTTTGCATCATCTCCTTTTCAACAGTTTTAATTCAGAGTAAGTATATGTAGAAAGGCAAGTAAGACACACAAAGGCTAGAACTGTTAGAGACAGAAATCCCTAAAGAACGATCCAGGAATCTATCAAGCTTTAAAAAGTGGTTACCTCATTCGCAATAAACAGGAAAGCATTTGTTTCATTTTAACTACAGTTATTTTTGTGTAATAGCCAGTTAAGATAATCACATAGGGATGATGCTCATGGATTAAAACTACCCGCTCATGTTAAATTACAGCACTGCTAAGACTGTGCTAAACCCTTCTTTTCCACTTCTGCGAGTAAGGGGTTATTTCAACTTCTGTTGAAAGGAAAAGGAAAAAAAAGAGAGCAAACTTCAGTGCACGCTGGGAAGAATTTCTCCCTGCAAGAGTTAAAACGCCATCTCCTTCAGCCCCCTTCAGAAGCCCGCTGCAACGGGAGCCTGCGAGGACAGTACGGGGAAGAGAGCAGTGACAAACCACAAAAACAGTTCTCATCACGGCTCAATACCACAAAACCTTGAATACATAGTTTAAATGCCTCCAGAGGAAATAAAGTGTCCTTCAACAGTTAAACTAGACTTAAGTGTGTTTGCAGCTGAAAATAAGCAGCCCCTCCACAGGACAGCTTGTGGAAACTGGGTGACGAGTACTGAAAGCTCCTGAATGACAGGTAAGCTACAAGGGACTGAAGTCAATTAAGGATCCCCCCACATACGATGCTGAAGAGACATCCTCTCCTATGCTCTCTGTGAAGAGCCCCTGTCATCCCAAGAGAGCAGAGGAACCCCAGCTGCCGTCAGGCCAGGGAAGCACGAGGAGGTGCCGTCTGTCATCCCACGTCCGCGTTACAGAGGCTGAAATGTCTCTTACAAGAGCGAGACTGCTATATTGCTGCGATATCAAAGCCTGTGGAGCAAAGCTGCTACTTCTCAGGGTCCTCCTGGCTCATCTGCAAGGATGGGAGAGCACCAGGACAAACACAAGGGTTTACATTTAGCATTCTGTATCCCATGTCCATCCTTAGAGATAATAAGAAACGCTTGGTTTCTCCAGTTGACAATAGCTGACCAAAAAACCTAGTCTCTCTCATCAATCTTACTCCAGCGTTCAGTTTTCAATGGAAGAATAGTGTAATATCTAAATATTCTTCAGAGTTCTTAATCTACACTTACACTGTATCTCTACAATCTATATTTATGACGAAGTGCATGTGGGGGGAGTGATGGACATGACTGAGAAGACCAAGTATGAGTATATCAGAAATACTTATTTCAGGTAAGCCGTAACATTTTGCAAAAACAGCATTTAATTCAAATATTCCCTTTCCTTCCTGGATTTTTTTTCTGCCACAGATGCACTCAGATGTTTTCCAAACAGCCCCCAGCTCCAAGCACCGGGTCTCAGGGTTGACCATCAGTGCCTGGTGTTGCAGAAGGCATTTCAACTTCACCCAGGCTTTAAGGAGACCAAAACTCATACAACAAGGTTACACCTTGTGCCCTAATACAATCTGACTTTATGTGACCAAAGAACTACCTACTTAAATTCTTAACTCAGAATGACATTCACACTTAAGAAGCTGAGACTTAAGTCATTGAAAATAGGGTATTTAAAAGAACTTCTGATGGTAAGGTGACATTGCCAACTATGTCAAGGCATGAGCCTTCTTCAGATTAAAAAAAAACATAGTAGAGGATATATTTGCATGGAAACAAAGTCAGATCATAATTAAAAGTAGCAAATGACAATGACGTGGCACACATGCAATGTCTCCAGCTGGCATTCTGTATCCCATGCAGAAACTAACAATAATAAACTTCTGAATCCTTTCAAGTGACCACAAACATTTATTGCTTTTTTTTTCCATGGGATGGCTTCCATGAGATTGCTTCCATTTGCTTTTCAAAGAAGTGCTGACCATTTAACAGATTTCAGAGCAGCAAACCCAAGTGTTTACAAAACACCAAGTTTCCTGGCAAAGCCCAGCCATTCCCAGTCCAAGCCTCGGCTGAGCACACGCAAGTTGGGAGCCGGTGATGGTCCAGCCTAGAACAATGGTGAAGGAGGCAGCCCAGACAAGATGGACTGCATGCATTAAACAGTATAGTAGGAAATGGCAAAAACAAAAACATTTGTGGTAAAACATTAAAACAAGGAATTGCTTCCTTATTAAGGCTTAGCAGTCAGAGCATGAAAATTTCAGACAGACAGAACAGGACAATGCAAGAAATTTGGGTCAGTGGGCATCTTTTCTTCCATTCTACTTCGACTAACATCTGTTTGCATGTATAGTGAATGAATGCTAATTTATCCCACAGGGCACTCTCCTTCTCCCCAAACATTAATTATGAAAGCGGGTTAAAGGCACTTCCCGCAGCCCCCGAGCGCGGCATTGCCTGCGCACAGCCCTGCCCGTTACCCGGCACCACGGCAGGAACCGCAACAGGCTATTTCTCTCCCTCGCTTCCCCCTTCGCCCAAGACAGTACCCGAACGTATTGCTCTTCACTAGGCAAGAATAGCAGGGGAGAGACTAACGAGACAGAGATCCTAACAGTCTCAGATAACTTCTCCCCGGAGATACAATCCTTCCTACACAGACAGCAGTGATGATAAACCCAGTGATAAATTCTTTTTTTTTCAACTTGGAAAGAAGGATGGTGGGAGAAAGGGTCTCTACAAATGCCTCTAGAGCCAAATCCACTCTAACAAGCCATCCATCCCAGTACTAAGCCTTTAAACACAACTTGGCTTCACAAGCCAGTATTTAAAAAGGTCTTTAGCATGTTTACCATTTATTACAAGTGCTTCGAGAATCCCCTAAAAGCTTTATGCCCCCCCGACGATACAGGAATCTCTCTCTAGCTGTATGGATAGATGCAGCAGAAGGGATACAAGAAACTTAAGACGTGTAAAAAAATCTGTATGTGTAAAAGGGCCCAAATCTCTCACTTTTCCACCCCATGTTTTAGTCACTGAAGAGAAACATCACTACATGAATTTCTACAATCAAAATTTTGGACCACATCAAAGGACTTTCCCTTTTCTGTAATAAGGCTGATAAAGACTAGTCAGAATAGGCAAAGGAACAAACATCAGCAGTCTGAAACACTTTGTCAGGTATTTACAGTGCCAGTTTTATATTCCTCACTTTGGAAGTAAACTACAGCTCAAAAGAAAATGTTGACTTCATTTAAGACCATGTACATCAGAGGCACAACCAGCTTGCAAGATCTGGAAGACAAAGTAACATCCACATTAATTTTTCATCTTACATCACTTCAACATAAGTAAGAAATTATTAATATCCTGCTTGAAAATATGCATAGTTTTATAAATGCCAAGAAGGCATGTTCTCTCTGAAGCAATACTGAATATGTTGCCCATCTCAATAGGCAGTGATGGTTGATATTTTTGGCAAGAGATTTATTTAGAAGGAAATACGAAGACCATTAACAGTCTACTTTTTGAAAAGGAAAAGTTTGGCACATTAGTGACACTCCAAAGTAATTTCGGTTATTCTTGCTCCAATAGCTCACATATTCATGTGATGCTGTGCATCCCAAAGAAGGGTAAGAAGTTGCTGATAAGCTGCAGGACCGCGCTTAAGAGCGGCCTTTCTCAGGGAGGAGAACAACAGAGATCACCATGTGGCCTTACAAAGGCCTTTCCTGGGCTGCTCAGAGGGGTTACTGCAGAGTGGTCACAGATGCTCTGCATCCTCCTGGATATCGGACCTGTTCTAGCCAGAGGGTTGCCTTAAAGATGCCTCCTGCGCAGTTCCTCTCCAGTTTGACTTGCACTACTACTTGCATGGTACACACAGCACAAATACCATTTTTAGGACTTGCTAAGGTCCATTCAGGTTAACAGCAGCAAAAGCAATAGTTAAGAAGGTAAGAAGTCCTGCTAATTACTAGCTGCTTAATGAACTTCCTAGGGCTCAGCATGCCTAAGAGAAGAAACCCAAGCCTATTGAGTTAGAACTCTGGGATGCAGCGCGAGGCTGGGGCAAAAAGGGCATCGCACTGATGCCAGTGGGCTAGAGAAGGCAAGCAGAGAGACAAGTCTCATCTGATCTCAGCATCCACCCAGCCGGCACATCTGCCGTTCAGGTGTCCCCACACACGCAAAATCCGAGCACTGCTCAAGCCCCCTTCCCTGGTTAAGCATCCCTTATTAGACTGCTTAACACCTCAAAGTGACCTAAAACCAGTGGCAGATAAGCAGCGGGCTTTCTGTCCCATCAATAAGGTTTAGCGGTATATAATGTGTTTTCTCTTCACAGGCAGAGGAGTACACCAGGATCCTCTAAGCAGCTACTACTGTCTGCCCCACTAACCTTAGCTCCTGGCAAACTACCAAGTCTTATTTTTCAGAAGGAAAGACGTATTTGTCCAGTCCTTGCAGACTGTTTTATAAGCTGAAATATGAAGGTTTGTTTCCCTTCCCTTCAGCTTCCTATCAAAGCAATGGCATCAGTAAGGTTATCTGCACTTCTTTTGAGTGAGCTTATGCAGATAAATCCAGATATTTAAATCAGTTTCTTAACAGAATGTCAAAAAACGTCTAAGTAGAACTTTTTTTTTTCCTTTTTTTTAACAGCTGTTGTGTTTGTTATGTCGCTGTCAATGAGGATCACAGTACTGCTGCCTCCTCCAAAGCGCACCAGATGAGTAGGAGCAGCTGGTAATGGAAGAGTCTCATACTAAAAGCCAATATCCAGCTAAAGCATTCATAATTCCTAGTTTATACACCCATGAACTGTAGCACTCGATAATCAAATTGGATAATATTTCTGCCCCAAAGGGCTTACTGTCAAATCAAATAATGCAAACGCAACAGCTGAGTGAGACATCAGACAGCTTACAGCCCCTGGAGAAGGACAGGTGGACCCTCTGCTTCAATCGTGAATTAGATTTTCCTCCTTCCCGGTTACTGACCATGCAGGTAACCCTGTAAGACAGGCCACAGGATTTGGTCCCCTGTTACGGCCCAGAGTTGCTTCCAGTAACTGAGCTAAAACGTAACCATTTGGGGAAATGTCTCCTTTGCTGTCAGTCAGCCTTACCTGAGCTTTTCCCTCCCACCCCATTTCTTCAAGTATCTCTCACCTATTTCTTAATACGTTAGGAATAAAATTTGGCATGTTAAATTCATGCAAGTGCTCCACAGTGAATTTCCTCCTTTTCCTTTGAAACAGAAGCATATGTTGCTTGTAGCATTAGTCTTTTGCTGCTCTCGTAAGAAGAAGAAACTGTCCCAATTTGGCCAAAGTGTGTGTTGGAAAAGTCTCCATACGCACACACTGCACCCGGGGCATGGGGAGCCTGGCAGCGCAGTTCCCAGAAAGAGACATCTGGACTGGATGTGCTCCATTTTAGGACTGGAGGCCCAAAGCTGTTGATGTCCATGCATCCACCAGCAGCTGTGTGCCGGAGCCGCAAGAACAGGGCATTTTGGTGCTTCCACATCTCTGCAGACAGGCATGGAGACCAATACACAACAAGAAACCAGCACTGGCGAAGGCTGGCATGGAGGGACCCTCAACCGGTGGAGCATGAGTTAAGAGTAGATACAGGTGAGTCTTAGAAGATAACATCAAAATGTTGAAGTGACACTAGTACCAGGAGAATCTGGCAAGATCTGGTAATGTTTTCACTGGGTATTTTTCTTTGTTTTGTTTCAGAAAATGAAAGATGAAAGCACCCGCTTAAGTGTTGAGAGATGAAAAAGATTTTGAATGAACCATGTGGAAAGGAGCAGGAGCACCCAACAGAAGTGCTGAAGGAACGAAAGACAGAAAAATCACCAGAACAGTCTATCTGAACGGGACAGATGAGACAGATTTTCAGAAACTGTTCTCAGTGGAAAAGATGGGATACGATGACTGTCCGGCTCCATGGGAGCAGAACAGAAGGGATAAGCCGTTAAGGAAACAACACAGACCAAGACTTGCAGAGGCTGAGGGCAGCGAGGAGAACGTGGCACACAGGTATTGTTTGGTTTGCTGAAACCGTAAACATGCACAGCTTCAACAGGGGAAGCAATGCCCTCCCAGGGATACGCAATGTGAGAAACACCAACGGGTAATTATCTGAAGGCAGTCAGGAGAAGCTAACTAGATATTATACAAATTGAACTAATGATCAAAAATATTTTCTTTACAAAATTGCTTCCCTGTTGAGGATCAGTTGCTAACAAAGTATTTTTCTAAGACAAATGAAATGCAAAGTAACAGTTTATTACCCATAAAGTTTCTTTTAGTAATAGTCCCAAGGGTTTCTCTCCCCACAATCAGTGAGTAGTACTCTACTTTATCAAATGAGTCTCATTTTAAATCTATTTTGCTCCAATTTCCTCATAAAGTATCTTGTAATTTGGTATCAATATCTAGATACAGTTCTTCCTAATCTTTTTCTCTGCATCGTTCTCAAGTGTGATCCTTTCAGCAGCTGAATTACAATAGTGTTTGGAGGAAGAGTCAATACCACGAGAGGTGCAGAAAAAGAGCGAAACCAGGGAGGGGGCAGGGGGAAATGTATTGCATCTAAGAAGCAGACAATCTGAATTACATTAAGCAGCACAGGCTTACACAATAACGGGAAAATGGCAGAACCTTATCTGTTTATTGCTAGTTTTCAGCATTTTTATTTCTTAAGAAGGTCACGTTTTTGCAAGTCATGAACAGTATTTTGTAAAGGAAGCGTCCCCGGACAGTAGTAAAAGATTTTCAGCCTTACAAATGAAATATTTCACTGAACAATTAAATTTTCCTAACAAGGAAATGAAGGAGCACTGAGATTTTGTATGAAACCCCAAGGAAGTATCTACTAGCACAGTCCTGAGAGTGTTGAGGGCAGAGTAACATTTCTGGGGACCCTGGGGGGCTGAGAAAGCCATGAGCCTTCCAAATGCTGTGTATGGATAGACAGACAGATACAGATTCAAGCATTCTAATGCTTGAAACTAAATTAAATTTCAGTCTTTTTCATGAAGGGAGATTGTGGGGTGCGAAATGAACACTACAAGAAGAACTACATTTCCTGATAGAAATTAAAGTTATATATATAACAGACGTGTAATAAAACATCAGGCCGCAGACTCAAACCCATGTTACAAAGGTGTAGGCAAACCAGTTAATTTTGAGCCAGACAAGAAATAAACTTGTGGTGTGAAGCTTTTTAGAGCAGCAAACCCAGCAAAGACAAACCTGCACACAAGAAGTAAACCCACCAACCAACCCCTGGGGCTATTTCCCCTTTCTCCTACCTGAAAGGGGGCGAAGGAGGGAAGAAAAGAAGACGAAAAAAAAAAAAATCAGACGGAGAATGGGAAGATCCAGTGGGGGCCAGCCGACTGATCACCGTCACTCCCAGCCAGGCTTGCATTCCCCCATGAGCCGCCTGCCAGACACGCCATGTGCTGGTGCTAAATGATGGATGTGGTCCCTCTGGGGAGAGGGGGTGCCATCAATCACTCGTGCCACCCCTGTGCTCCAAGCCCAGCAGGCAAACAGCACCGTGTCTCCCAGACGCTGCTCACCTGTGCCGGCGCTACGGATGTCACAAAGCATTGCTCAAAGCAGGAGCAGGGAATATGCCTTCCCTGTTTCTCCAGGTCTCTCAACTCTTACCTAACACCTTCCTCTAAAAGGAGTTAATTGCACAAAAGAAATGGTAGTGAATAAAACGCAAGTTACACTGGTAAATACAGGCAGCTTTGGACAAGTCATACATGCACAATGCTTCCCTGCCTCTCCCCATACACAAGGCACTAAATCTTTGCTGAGTTAATCCAGAGGCTTCACAGCATGCGATATAAAACACATGAGAGGATGAGGGCGTATGAATGTGCTGGACAAAGAGAAAAATAGACTCTAATTACCAGCTATTACACTGTATTTTCCATTTCTCCCATCATTTTCAACAGGAACTGCAGAAGAAATCAAGGGAGCCTGGTATTTCCAAGCAGCTCATCACTCATCACTCCTCGCATTTCAAAGAAACTAACAGTATTGCAGCGAGAAATAAAAGCTTCAAAGTTTTGATATCTGGTTCCTGGTAGTATACCAGCTGCAAACATCCCACCTCATCCCAACGCACCAGGATCTATCCAGGTCACCAACAGCCTTGATGCGTGCTTTGCACTAGGACATGCTGGGATAACGTAGGTTGCCCTTCACAGAAATTTAAAACATACCAGTGTATTTTGTCTAACGTGAGGTGCAATTCACAGCCAAGAGCCAGCTGGCAAGAGGTGAATTTCAGCCTCCCGTCTGTTCATGCAGGTTTTATGAGGACAATTCATCTGCTCCCAGAGCTGCAAGAGCAGGACAGCAAACCCTGATGGTTACAAACTGAATAAGCAGTGTCGAATGGAGCAATAACGCAAAGAGAGCAACTGTGAAGTTCTCTACTGTTATTTGCCTCTATATTTTAAACAATATTTTTCAAAGGAAATTTTCCGCATTGGTCTCACACCAAAAGCTCAGCACTATTTGCTAGTGTTAGTTCTATGGCTTTATTATTAATTTACAAAAGCTTTGTAGTTCCTTCTGAGCCCTGCCGGCCCAACCAGCCTCCTGTCAGGAGCACAAGCAGGACATTTCCCAATCATCTCAATTAAGCACATGATGCAAAACCTCTTCTCCCAACAGATGAGAACATCTAAGGGAGCAAACACCTCTGTAGAGTTGCCAGCTCAAATCCTTAGTGCCTCGGTCAAAGGGTGACCACGGATGAAGCAGGACCACTGCCAGGCAGGGCAAAGGCCAGACGATGCCCGTCTATCTCCCTCGTACCCCATGAGAGCAATTTTGGAGCCACAAATTCTGCTTCCACAGCTGGTAGGAGGACCACCAGTAGCTATACTGGCTGCTCAACATTAGCTTCAGCCTCACAGTGAAGTTCTAGTAGTGCTATGGTGGAACAGCTTCGAGGGACAGACATTATCAATGCAATTACCTGCCAGCACTGTTTACACTAGAATTTAAACCGCTCCTATCTCTGGTATATGCATGTTTTCAGCTGGATGCAGAACAGGATAAAGATTTACCCATTCCCAAATCACAGCATGCAAGCTCCAAGACCTTTAATCTGTACCATCTACAGTGCACAACTAGACTGTCTTTTTGGAAACCTGTGACAAGAGCCATTAAGGAAGCTGTCAGGAACATGAAAAATATTCTGTTTGAGATAAGCATGCACTTTATGCAGTCTCTTTTGACTTCTGCAAAGCACAGCTTAAGTTAAAACTCAATCGCAGCTGAGAGCTTGGCATCAATGCAGCCTCTCACATGCAAAACAAAATAAGCACGGTACGGAGCACAGCAGAGCTGGGAACAGTTTGTGGGAATGCAGAGGGAAGCTGCACAGAGCTTACCTAAAACGAAAAACCCCCCAGTGCTTTCTGTCTCCCATCACGAGGAAGAATGTAACTCGGCAACTTCACTTTTAAAGTACTAAAACCCTTTTGTCTCTTCCCCTTGATTCAGTTAACAGGGAAACTTTAGACACATCAGATAAAGCGGCAAGTTCCTCTGACGGGCCAGTTCCACACCAGAACATTGCTGTGACACCGGCACCAGGCTCGGACCAGTCTCATCAGCTAGCATGGATTTAATACAAGGGAAGATCTAGCATTCCCAGCTGCAAATGAACATCATCCTAGCTCCAAAGCCCCCTTCCTCCTTGATAATTCTCCCTCTGACCACTGCAGAACAAGCACCTATATGAACTGCTGAAGAAAGATTTAAAGACATTTACAGAGGCTGACATCCCTCCCGTCAGAAACCTTACAGTTGGAAGTGCTGCAAGTGCTTCTCCACACGTGAACAGCCAAGTTCTGTGCGTTTCAAGCAAGGCACAAATCAGGATCTGCCTCAGGGACACTTAAACTGAAGCTTTGCTTTATTTTGGCCCAAGCCACAGGAGCGGCGCGGCCAGCGCCAGCCTCTGCCACGCAGCCACAGCCTGAC
The DNA here is from genome assembly GCA_947846985.1 of Fratercula arctica. NCBI lineage: Eukaryota > Metazoa > Chordata > Aves > Charadriiformes > Alcidae > Fratercula > Fratercula arctica. The sequence continues at coordinate 9,952,400 of CANTUZ010000006.1, read as the reverse complement.
CACACAAGGTCATCACAAATTCTCCGAGTTCGGTAAGTGACAGACAGGGACATCTGCTGTACATCTGGTCTGTGTTTAACGCACCACGAGTACTTCCAACACTAGCACAGTTTTCATTTAAAAAAAAAAAAAAAAAAAAAATCAAAGGCAGCCTTATCTTTCTTCCTGCCAGAATTATAAAGAATATTAAGCTGGTAATTAACAATGCAGCCAGCTCCACGCTGATGAGGTGCAAGGGTGCTGAAAGCCAGACAGCACACCCTCCTCAGCAGACCCGCGCGCGGTTTCTGTACACACGATGCTGCAACTTCTGAAGACTTTCTGGACGATGCCAGCAGTGAATTTACTCCATCATAAACCCAGAGTTCTGCGGCACTTCGCCCATTCGCTGGGTCAGGAGGAAGAACAGCAAGGGAGGAGCTGGGGCACTTCAGTGCCCCGACAGAAACAAGCTCTGCCAGCGCCATGGAGATTCAGAACTAGTTTCAACATAATTTAAACCTTTTTAGGTCACCACTATGGCTCAATGCTACCTCGGAAAATTTTAAAACCAACAGAGATCCTAGAAATTCATAGGGTTCCCCTAAAGTAAGATTGCTTAGGAGGAGCTGCAGAAGTCAGCACAATTTTCATATCCCATCTCACCACGGTGTTAATTTGCATGGGCCGATGTTGCATTAAACCCTCCCACCAAAATTTGGAATTTAACACTGTCTGTGTAATCCAAGGTGTAATGCACAAGACAGATGGCCAATTTAGTGTTCCTAATGAATACTTAGGTGAACACGGCATGGCTTGCCATATCACTCCTGCCATGCACAGCAGTCACAAATTCCAGAAGGGACTGAACAAAAAACCCTCCAAGTTCGTAACTGTTTTTACAACGACCAATGATTAAATTAGCTTAGTTACAGGATCCAACACCCTGTCTTGAATTTATTCCAGTGTCACAGTTATTGGCAGGGATAAAGTTTCACATTAGCCAATTAACTAAATGCACTATTACTGTATCTCAGCTACTTAAGCTCATCAGTTAATTAAGAGATCAGTGCAAGCTGAAAATAGGAATCTTACCTGACACACATACCAAACACACATTATCTTAATGATTTAATTTTATAGTTCTGTATTACGTTCCACAGGTGCAATTTGGAAAACTGAAAGGCAATTGCTCGGTTTAAGGAACAGGTGAAAGACACATAAGCAAAAATGTAAAGATTTTGTCTAAGAAAGGGTATTTCTTAGAATGGTATTTGCTGCTTTACTAAGCTCTATTTTACAAGGTAGTTTTTCCATGATAAAATTACCATTTCACACTCATTACAAATTACTTCTGTATCAATTTTTAGATGCTTTCAACTCGGTTCCCATTTAAGAAGTGTTTTAACTTAGTGTTTAAGTAAAACCTAGCACTCGTGTTCCCAGGGACTACGCCCTGGCAATTTCCAAGCGGTGTGTCTGCCACTGCAAGCTGAAGGAGCCAACCTACGGGCACACAGCCCTGCTAAGCACCCGCAGCTGCGGACAGATGTGTAACGGTGGGATAATGCATTCTCCAGGCTCCTCAGATGTCAAGGTTCTTTCTGCAAAGTTATCTCTCAACCAGCTCTGAACAGTAGGTGGTAACGTCTTTCTTTAATAGCTGTCAAGTCAGTCCTGCCGTACACACCACCAGCACACCAGTGACTTAGAAGCAGAAAAATGAGTACCCCACTTATTGATGTTTACCCTTTAAGGTCACACAACACAAATCACGACACCACAGCATCACTCGAGACTCCCCCAGAACGTGAAACCTGGTCTTCCATCTACCACCAAGTCCATCTTTTTGGAATATTTGTCCTTCCTGGCAAGTTTACAGCCACTGGATAAAAAACTCCAAGGCCTCGCAAGGGTGAGACTTCATTTCTGCAGCAGGTTGATTAAAAACAAGCAAACAAAAAAACCCAAAGTAACAACCCCCCCTCTATATTTCAGCTGCCCTTAGCACAAAAAACTTCATTCACAGAGGTTTCTACATGCTATGGTACTTTAACTAGCAGGACTCGTTCTCGTCCCCTGCTATCCCTTGTTTCCCATCAGTAAAAAGCAATTCGCCACATTAACAAATTCGTATGACCACAGAAGCTAAATGATCACATTACTGAACCTCCAGGTGCTCCCAAACAGGGAGAGAACTAGGTCCATTTTAATTTTCATACATTTGACTGCGCACACTGAACTTCCAAAGGGCAGAAGCCTAACAGAGTGGTGGCTTAAAGCCCCAGTGAAAACCAAAAACATTCATTTACTTCACTTCTATAGTCAATACTTTCTGGATCCACAATCCAGTTAATAAGCTTGAAAATTTATTCATGGAAGTATATACGCTCACAGCCTAAGTAAACCCCAGCCTTGAGTTCAACAGCATGTCATCTAAAACAGGGCAGGTGGGGGGGGAACTGCTAAGGAAAAATGATGATGCAAGTTAGATTTTTAGATAAACAATTTTGAAACTAAATTCTTATCTATCCTCACACCCCCACCAGAGGTTAGAACATATGGTAAAGAACAATTGAAGACAAATCTGGAACTATCTGCTTGAAAATTAACTCCTGCCAAAAACTCCAGTGGGGTCAACCCTACGTTTCATTTTCACGCCATGGGAAGGATAGGAATTTGCCTTAAAACAACGTGTAAAAGAGCCACAGCATCTAAAGTAGACACTGGAATCTGCTTAAGTAACTGCATTAAGTAATAAAATGAAAGCAGTTACTTACAGGAGCTTTGAGGACCAAGAAGCAGCTTATAGCAATTGACCGACAGCTCTGTTCTCCAGCTGAAGATGCTGGAGATTACAAAACACAGGAGGAAAACAAAACCAAACCCCAGAAATTAGAGCAGTTCAGAGAGGGAAGCTCCACATTAGGATCACCTGAGAGCATGGAAGCAGGATAAAGACTACCTATTTCTGAGTGAAAGCGAAGTTGGATAACTTCCCCACCACCCATCCACACATCCCACCCCGTGTCTCACAGCGTATCCAGTTCCTCTCCAGTGCCATAAGGTGCCACATCCCTCCTGTACACTGCTACTTTACACGGACAGGGTGACATCCCTCCTCTTGCCTCTGGTTTCCAAGGACATTTAGTTAATGCAGATCTTGGAAAAAAGGCTAAAACACACGAGTTGTGTTTTCATAGTCAAAACTTATTTTTAACTGCAATCTCCAAGGTAAGAGATTTCAGGGAGAGAACAAGCATCACACAGAAGGACAGGTCATCATAAGGTTCCCATTTGTTTTCCAATGCTTAAAAAGGGAAAACAAATCATACCCAAGAATTAAAAAAAAAAATATATTTCCACTAACTATTCTTTTGTAGTAAGACTAAGGACTTACTTTCTATACTGTTTTGTTTTTTAATTTAATAAGTAACAATAGCCTAATGATAATAATTACGCCATTAATTAGCACCATTATCTTTGAATAGTCCTTCTTTTGATGGTAAATGCAGAGAACTCCCTCTTCTGTGCACTCCTTGTGCGTAATGCGAGATGGCAAGAACCAGTAGCACACAAGGATGATGTGAACATGAACTCTTGCGTTCAATGGTTTGGGGTGGTTTTTTGTTCGGTTGGTTTTTTTAGCAGAGGACAAGTCGGGAATATTCTACAAGTTTACTTACTTCTCAGTGTTGTTCAGATTAATAGTGATATAGTTTACAGGATTAAAAAGCCTTTAAAAATTTCTTAACAGATGAAAGTTAACAAAACTGAAGCATCATCTGCAAGCAGGATTTCTTAAAATTGAACAAAATTTATCTACAATATTTTAGGTACAATTTACTAATAATGCCCAGGCAACTTCAGAAGATCAAGTTGCCTTTTGAAAAATACGTATGCCTGGCTATTTTAGACATCCTAAGCTCTCAGCCATAAGGAACTCCTACCTTTCAAGTTCGCCTTTTGTTAAGAAACACATATTTATCCCAGAGTTAGAGACAAGTAATAATACATAAGGACACTAGTGTATTGCTTGGATAATTAGAAAGCTATGATCCATCTTCCCAACCTAAAATGAAAAATATGCAAGCCTTTGTTACAATCTCTCTCTATATATGTCTCATACATCCAGGCAAAAATAAAACTCTACTGTTAAATGGAAGCACTTCAACAAAGTAGCCTTAAAACTACATCCTTTCAAGGTCGTTTTAACCCCCTGTGGATGTACTGAGGGGAAAAAATAGACCTGTTCTAGCCTATGGTCAAGGATTATTGATGCAATCCAACTTTAAGCATTTAACTGAAGGTGCCTGAATTAGGAGCATAAACAAGGCAGCCTCCTCCGAGCAATGCTGAGAGCAGACATCAGCTTCTGCTGTGAACCTCCTCCTGCAGTAGCCTCCTACCTTCCATGACATGGAAAGACCTTGGAGCAGGCACAGGAAAATGCCCTCTTCATTTAAATTGCTCAAATAAAGATAGATTAAAGTAGCCAGAGCCTTTCAACCTTCAGCAAATTCATTTGATCTCTTTCTAAAGTCCCTGAGCACGGGAGTCTTTAGCTCTATTAAATGGATTGAGCGATGCTTGTTCTGTACCGAAGGGCAGCATTTCCAACGCGCACAACAGCACATGCCTTAAGTAACTCCTCTTCCTTTCCAAACGAAGGGATCACTACAGAACATAATTTGATTTAAAATGCATTTAATTCTCAACAACTCAGAGCAAGCTAAAAACTGGCAGTGCAATGATTATGTTGGCAATGGTATCGGCTGTTACGTATCCAGTAACAGCTGCAGTGGGTTTTGACCGTGGACTACACTTGTCTTTTCTAAAAAGGTACTCACCATAATGCTCGAAGGAGCTCATTTCTCCAGTGTCGTCATCTACTCATAGAGCAAAAGTAGTACTGTTTGTCAGGATAGATGCACTTTTCCTACTTTTTCACATAATTTAAGACATGAGTGCTGTAATAACAGATTAAGTGTGTGTTGATTCTGGACCTGAGAGTTAAGTTTCTGTAGCAAAATTCTTTGGTTCTGAGTTAAGGCAGAACTCTACAGTATTAGACAGACCCTCTTCTCACCCCTTCTCCCCTCAGTTTAAGGGAAAATAAGCCTAGCTTCAAATTTAGGGATGAGAACTTTGACTGGTAATGAGGGAGAACACATTTGCAAAAAGAGATTCTTATTTCAGCCATTAGGAAAGAAGATGCCAGGTCTCCCCTGGTTTTTCAGTGCAGGTATAACTATTTCATTTAGGAGAAGGGGCTTCTGAAAGCGATGAGGAAAAAAAAACCCCAAGAACACTGATTGCTGGCTATAGGAGTTAAAAGAAGAATTCACAAAAAATGGCTGGATGCAAGTACATTCCTGATTCATCCAGCTTGCTGCCGTAATTACTGTGCTCTAATGAGCAAACGGTGCCCATGAAGTGCTGCTTCTGCAGCTCTGATTGAGGATGGCTCAAACCCTGGACTCAGCAGAACTGGGGCTGCATTTCGGACTCGATCCCAGTAGCAATCAAGTTGTAAACATGAAAGAAACCCAGTCAGATCCCCCCAAGGAACAGAATAAATACACTAAGAAAGTAGTTAAGTTTCCTTGCTTTTAAAAGCTGATATCAAAACTAGGAATGGAAAGCATACTCTGGGACGCGAGCAGCTCTGCTCAGCTCAGGCCAAGCCCCAGGCAGTGATTTCTTCCAACAGTAGTTTCTCTCCTGCTTACTTTTTAAGCTGTAACTTTGGTTCATAAAACTATGGCCAGTGTCCAGAACCCTCCCTATTACAGCAATATTTAGGCGGCACTACTAGCAACAGAGGTTATTAAAAATAATAATCAGAAAGGCAGTAAGAAACAAGAGACTCCTTTGCTGTGGGAAGAGTAATCTTTGCTGGGGTATGTCCAAGTTGAATACCAACTACTTAGAGATGGTCGGAAAAATCATGTAGCAAAAATAATCCTCTGTGCATGTTCTCTTCATACTAAACCTGGAGGTTTGATCTCTAGTATTCTGCACCAACCCCTATTTTTATGACAGAGCTGTAATTTCCTCTCCCTGAAGCACAGCATTTACCTCAAAGAAGAGCTTGTGTCTTCCACTTTGTTAGAAACCTACACCTGGAACAGCAGGAGCTGATCCAAACTGTCCCGAGCCCTCCATCCAAACTGCCACTCCAAGAAGGCCGCTGAAATACGTATGTTTTCAGCATCCACACTGCATGGAAAAGCTACTACTTGGAACACTTAAAGATTGGTCAACAAAGCAGCCGGTACTCAGCCTCAACTGTATTTCCACAAAAAGAGCCGGCTGTAATATTAGCCTCGGAGGAGGGGAAAGCTGTGAAATCCAAAGATTTGGACCTGTGTAAAAGCTATGGACGACGATGAGAAAAATGCACCAGAAAACATTAATGTCTGAATAGCACTCACCCCAGCTCCCCCAGCTGAAAAGAGCTCATTCACAGAGGCTCATTATTTAGCATCAAAATTGACTTCAACACATAATAATCTGCACTGACATACCTTGATAGATAAATATTTGTTTTGTGAGAGAAAGGGTTACTTAGTTATTAACCTCCAACATAACCAAGTGAAAGCTGGAAAGTCTCAAAATAAGAACAAGAAAAGAAATGGTGCAGATACCTAAATCCAAATTGCATGGCAGGAATTCCTTCAGCTGGAAAAAATCCTCATATTAATTTAAAATAATGAAATGAGACATGTGAAAGAAGGAAGGGTGACTGCACTGAGCAGCTAGAAGTGCACTTTATCAATGGAAGACGAATTCAGCTTGGAAATTTGGCAGGCAGAGAATCAGATAGCGACAGCATACTCGAGTAGGCAAACCTGGGAAGAGTTTTAAGACGAGATTAGATCAGTTGGTAGAATTTCTAAGACGGAATATTCAGTTTGACATGGCACTGAACTAGGAAATACAGAAGCCTTTGCTGGCACTGCCATCTTGGACTTTACACAACCTTGTTTTAAGCCGAGTTGTCATTATTTTTAAAAAAAACCCCTATTTTATTAAAAAGGGTTGATGATCAGATAGCAGCGCGCTCAGCACATCTCTGGATGTAGCCTGCCAAGAGACGTTAACAAGGCAGGACACTGGCAGGAATTGAAATGCTTCCTCCCCCACCCCCAAGTATCTATAATATTTTCCTAACCAATGTGGAGCCCAATGCAAATGATTAGCTTTTGGTAATAAGTTTCCCACCACAATAAGATAAAATGGTAATGTTGTTTCTTGTGTAGGCCAGCGGCATACCATTTTTCCCTGAATATAATAATCAGAAAGAACATAACTGGAGTAAAAAAAATTGCACTTGCATTCTTCAGATAAAACACCTGTCTTCTTTGGGATGGATAAAGCCAGAAAAAGTCATATTCCATAAGTGAACAGTTATATAGAATGCAAAAGAAATACTTGGTTATTTTCCAATGCAGGATTTTGAGGAAGCTGTGGTAAGTACTGTTTTAAATATGTTTACTCGTTAATTCTTGAGAAAAAGTTGCTCCCTGAGAACTGATCATGACTGATCATGTCCTGGGATGGATGAAGGCTGGGAATAGGGAGCGTCAAAGAGCCCACCCATTCTGCATGCATAATCGCTACTCCAAGGTGAAGTGGTTACACAGAACCCATCAGCAGGACGGGCACAAGGAGGGTGTTTCACTTGGGCCTCAACCAATGCATCCTCAAATTTCTACTTCCAGATGGTTTGGTAAGCAGTTTCTGCGTAACTGACTTGCATAAAAAAGGCTTGGAAGTGTTCACCAGCAGCACTAAGTGACACCCTCTGTGCTAAAGACAAACAAGGAACCCAAATTCCTCTTATTTCAAATAGGGTTGCCGTGTTTTCCCTGCTGCTGGCCACTAACTCCCCAAAAACCAGTGGAGTATTTCACTTCTCAAGCTGCCTAAAAAGCTAGAGCGGTAATTTAATCATAAGGCATGATTTTTCCTCCTCCCCAACTTAAACCTAATTATGAGAAAGAACAGTATTCAGGAGAATTGGTGCGCAGAAGACCAGTCACTCTACTAGAAATGGCATGAGACATCTGAAGGAGACAAAGCACGTAGAAGTCTCAATACTCAGCTCTACTAACGTTCTACTTACTGGACTTCAGTGAGTGAAGGACTACGAAGCCAAGCAATGCAGAAGTGAGATGGTACCTTATAAAACGTGGGAACCTCGGAGCATTAATTACTGCTAAATAGGCAAGGTAAAAAACAGTAGCGAGAGGTAGGGTTAGGAGCCAAGAATTCCCTTGCGGTCAAACTTACTTCACCAAAAAAATGCATAAGGACAGTGCAGAAGTTGCTTCCACCAAACCAGTAAGGGTCAATTATCACACTGTAAACTCTTTGGGGCAAGTATTGTTCCTTTGATCCAGTGTATTCAGTATTCATCAGCTACCCCAAAAAAGACCCAAAAGGCCTACAACCTGCACCCAGGAATAGGACGATTCCAGCTGTAAGTGAAAGAATTGTAATTTTAAGAAGAGACCAGCGGGACAACATCCATGAAAGATCCACAAGGTCACGGAACGCTGAAGTCTTCCTTTAACTCTAAAAAGCATATTTTGGTAGTGTTTCTCTCGGTAAGAAACAAAAGGTAGAAAAGCTTTTGGAAACCTCTATCTGAACACATAGCATTATTTCTTTACATCACCCCAAGGCAGTGGTGGCCCGGGCAGTTCTGCCGCAGTTGAGAAGGACCTGGTATGTTTTCTAAGGGGTCATGCCATTTAGGAGAAAAAAAGATACCCCAAATACAGTTAAATTGTTTTTAGAGGTTTACAGGAAAATAATCTTTCTGTATGCTGGATTGTTTTTTCTCATTTTGAGAAAAAAACCACTGGTTTACAAAGTCTCTATCATGAATCAGAGTTCAAGAACTAGAGGATTATTTACACCTAAAGGACTCTCATTCCAGTATTGTCTTGCAATACCAAACCGCAATATCCATGCTCGCTTGTTCTGACAATGCTGCTGCTCCTTTTTCCTCCCAGAGGAGAGACTAAAACTGTGTATTCCCTCTTGTTCCATTCCAAAGGAGTTTCAGTTAAAGCCAAAAACTGAGCCTGTAGTATTTTTGGAGCTATTTTTGTGCTGTAGTATCAGCGCAGCAGCTGGAGTGTCTTGGTTACGTACAATGAATGCGCTTGTTTCGGTTGCGTGAAGGCAGCGATGGGACGTTGCATTAAGTACCATCAGCGTGAGGCCATACAATACGTGACTGCTTTAAAGCATGTGACTTCAATCGAGGAATATGATTTCAATACACATGTGGTTTTCTGTTGCAATTCAAGCTGTTTGGCACCAGAACTAGTTTTAGATTTGGATAAAGATACAATGGAGATCTACAGATGTGAAAAATCAACACACAAACGAGTAAGAGAATTTATCTCAAATCAGCATTTAAACCTGTCTTAGAATAATATCTGATATTGATATGTATTTTACAAAATATATTTTTATTCAATAATTGCTTGTATTTATAGCAACCCATGTGCTTTTAATGTACTTCCATAGGAACGTAGCAAAAAAAAAATTACCAAAAAAAAAATCAGTCTGTTATGTATTTACTGAGCCAAGTCATCAACATGCAATTCACAAGCAAGTTCCAACTCTTTACGAAAAAAAGTTTAAATAGCTATTCGACAGCTTTCCCCTTCCTCACCCCTCAAAGTGCTAAGCCCCAGCTGGGACCTGTGATTTACCACCCATTCAGCAGGTTCGCTCATTACATGCACTGGATGTACAAAATGCACAGGCGAAGGAAGAGATTCGCTCACCCTCAGCAAGCAGGGCATTCGCATCACGTCCCGAACAGGCTTCCAGACCAAATCCGGGAACAGCAAAGGATGATGCTACTTGGAGGTGTGAAGGACTGGAGCGCTAAGCTTCATCTGAACGTATGTTTAACTACTGCTGCCACCAAATATAGCTTCCTTGCGAATACATCCAGCGAGAGTTAGTGAAGTTGTTAGTCCAACCTTCAGATAACGTTTGTGGTTTCCAAACTATTCAACACGTATGCTACACTTTGCTTCCCATTAACACTTCCAAATTGCTTATTGCCCATATCTTCTCACCCTCCCTTCAGTCCCTGCGCTAACAAGCTTGGAGGAACCAGAGCCTGCAATTAGTAGAACTGAAACTTATACCTGCAGTGTGGTCCTGCACCAAAAAAGTATCTGAAACATGGTTCCATGTTCAGAGAGCTTGAGTGTCCTCTCCTCACTTCCAGCATGGCCCCATGGGTCCTTCTTGTCCCCCACTGGGGACAGGGATGCAAGGAAATGACTCATGAGGTGAGGTTCAAAAGCATTTGGCAGGTGAGAGCCCAACTCAAGGCTAAACATCCTGCATGAAAGACATTATTTTGACGTACATGGCTTTTCCTTGCACCAGAGATGAAGCAAATGCATCTGAAAAAACTCTGAAGGCATTAAGAAGTCCAGCACATGAGACATACACAATGCTTTGCTATACCTTTGCCAAGAAATACTTTGTGCAGTATGTATGAAGTGTGTGAATTAGTAATTTTAACTTAAATCATTTACCTTTTCACCAGCTAGCCGTTATTCTGCAGTTGCCAATGCCCTACAGTAGGCTCAGGCACTCAAATAGCAGCATGTTGCCAAAAAAAAAAAAAAAAATTGGCAGGAGAAAATGGCATTCATCAGCTGCAGGTACTATCTGCTATTTTGTAGGTACTCTTTTACAAAAAGACTGTATTTACCCATACAGACAAGAAATCACAGATGATAGTTCTGTGGCGGAAAAATAAAGCGCCAAAGTAAATGCCATGAGAGTGCCTTCTCATGAATCCAGAGTGCCCTTGATCACAGCGTGAGAGCAGAAATTGAGCTCCATGACTGAATTTTAAAAATACAAAGGTAACAAGCTTCCAACCCCAAACTACTGTACTCTGCTCCCAATGCCATCTCAGGCCCCCAGAGTATTCTCAAAGAGCACATGTATCTACTGGGAAAAGGTAAAAAATGCCTTCCTACATCACATGTTGTCTGAACTAGGAGAATTATTTATAGTTGCTACATTTATTATAAATCATTATAAATCACACTATTTTCCAAACTATTGAATGTTCATAATTTCATTTTATGAAAAAATATTTTAGTTATTTATAGAAAAGTGTCCACAGCAGTAACTTGGACATATATATTTTAAGGGTAAACTTTCCCTATTAAACACGTGCAAAGATAACATGCAATCTACAGCATTGTATGATACATTTTCACATTTAAACCTCTAATCTTTTTCCCCTGGGCAGCACCTGTTCTCGCTGAAAAACTACTGAAGCACTCTTCACTACCATTTGTAAAGTGCCTTTTCTTTCATGTTTGAGAACGTGGGAAAACCACATGACAGATCAGAAACTCCCCAAACCCCCTGCCTTCTACCTAATCTTCAGCACAACGATGTCTTTTTATACACACACACACACACACATATAAAAATATAAAAATCCTTCAGCACATCTGAGTTTCTACAGAAGTGAAGAATCATTTCTTCAGAACTGTGCCCATCTCCTCCCACAAATGGCTTTCAAGCAGGGCTTTGAATTTTTCCCTTTTAAATCATGTTCGCTAAGGAGGGAGGGAGACGGGAAGAGAAAAGGACATCGAGAAAAGGATGAAGGGAGGAGCTGTTAAAGTGATCTAATAGGCAAGCACAGCAGCAAGGATGCCCATCCCCACCAGTATTTCTACTTTACAAGGTTCAATTTTCAAATGCTTTACATTAAGCCCTAATAGGTCAACTGGATGTGGAACAGCTCCTGCAAATTGATAGCATGCATTAATTGCTCATGCACTTATTACCTGCAGAACCTGCAGTGCCCCTGAATCTCTCAGTCCTGTGAAGTCTCAGGATGACAGGCTACTTATGTCATTTTAAATATTTAAGGTAGCCTAAGAAACTCCAGCCCCATTCAGCATTTAAGACAGAGTTTTTAATTTACTTCAAAGGTGGGAAACAGAAGGAAAACCCTTTATGCAATTTGTGCTGCCCATCTTCTGTCCATTTCTCATTTGCTCAAAGCTAATCCCAATGTGCCAGGAGAGAAAGCTACTACCTGGCTAATAGTTGTACCACCAGCTCAGGGGCAGCAGAAGGCAGCAAATGCAAAATTCAGGTTCCAGCTGAACCTTAAATACACCGCGTTAGACATTCTGCATGTTTTACTGCACGCACACAGGTCAAGACAGTAAAATATCAAGTTACATACGATACTATAGGTATTTTCCATTGACTGTGCAAGCAGTGCAATGAGCACACATGCTGCTTTTTGGACGCATCATTTTTCTGCTGATGTTGATAACTCAGTATGAAACACTGAATTAGATACTGCACTTTCCCACTGGAAACAATCACAATGTGAGGGAAAAGCATTTTTTCTTTTCCTCAAAAAAACAAAACCAACGCACCTGCACTTCTTTTGCTTCCCAACTAGCGGAACACTTATCTTCCTTCAAATCTTAGATTTCAGCCAGACAACATATAGGCAGCAGATTAAGCTGTAACTGAAAAACTCAGAGTGAAAGTGAAGTGTTTCATTCAACAGCCAGAAACCAGGTTACTGACTACAGCTTTTTTATTCTTCCTTGTACTCCACCTGTTTCGCAGAACAGCTCACTCCATTCCCTTTCCCTTCTGATTCCGGGCAGTTGAGCCTCATTGCTCTCACCAAGTGATGCCGGGCACCAGCCTCCCACCTGCGGGATCAGCAGCCGTGGCACAGGCGCTTCCCCAGCAAGAGGATCCAGCATGCCCCACACATTCGTTCCCAACACGCGGATTCACCAGCCCTGCCAAGCTGCAATACAAACACCAAAGGCTTAGCATCGCTGTGAGCAAACACAGCCCGTAGGTTTTCAGTAAACAAAGCAAGCAGATGCCTCGGAAAGCCCACCGCATACACAGGCAGCACTCACATCGCCCTGGCATCCACCCAAGGTCAGCGCCTTTCCGCATGTTGAAATTCAGCATCCCAAGCTGGCAAGACATCCCTGAGGACCATCTCATTTGCCTGCTTACTCTACTTTTTTTACTACAATTATGATGACTACAACTGTCTAAATGGAGTAGCTTCTAAAACTAGAACTAGGAAGATTTAGAAAAGCTCAATTTCATAATGTGACTTTTCCAAAAGAAAGAACAGAGTCCGACAGAGCTTCCAGATGGAAGAAATATAAAACCCACAAAACTCCACAAACTTCACCCAAAGCCCCTGCACGTAGGAAAGATGAAGACTCCTGCCTTTAAGCCACCACTAGGGCATTACGCACCCAAGAGATGCTACACACAGGCTTCCCAGCTTCATCCTGGCTACTGGGTGGCATAACTCCCCCATAGAAAAGCTCTTCCCTTCCCAAGACAGGGATGCCACCAGCTCTGGGAAGGGAAAGCTTGCAGCCACGCACTCAGCTGCGCCTCTTCTCAGGGAGCATCCCATGGGAAGGAAAACCAAGCCCTTGCTGCATTTTCTTTCGGAGCAGTACTTGGGAAAGCCATGCTGCACGGCCGCGGATGCACTGGGATCTGGCTTCTCTGCAGGAGAGGACAGACATATTGCACCAGCCACGCTCAAAACGTCACTCTGAATCTGGTGAGAAAGGATTGGGAGCATCTCGAAGCACCTGCTGGCCAGTACAGCATCCTTTTCCTTTTTAAAAAAAAAAAAATTAAGGACTAAGGAAAAAAAAAACCCTGAAGTATTTGCAACAAAGGACTCTGGCAGTGAAGCAGAGGCAGCAAATTGGAAACAACTGCCTAAAAACGCAACTGACTTTTATACACAGCGTTTGTCTACAAGACAGGGCAAAAGTGCTTTTTACATCAAACCGCGTAAGAATCACAATCTGTCTTTGCTTATAAACCAGCAAAGGAGCAGTTGTATTAATTTATCAAACACAGTCATCTGGTCAGAACTTTTTCAGATATTTATTTCTTTTTTTCAGGAGCTGGGTAACCATACCAGCTGTGGCCAACTTGATCCTTCTTTGTACCTGCAAGAAGACTTGCAGACATTGGCAAGACATAACTCTAAGGCAAACCTTTATTTCTGGCTTCAACTGTATTATAATCTGTGACTCATGAATTATATTATTCAACATTCACATGAAAAATAATAGCTATCATATTACCTGCTGCAACAAGAGTGGATCGCTGCTTTTTAGTTTATTCAAACAGGCAACTAATAATATTTTCCATTTATCAAAAATCTCCAAAGCACAATGAATGTTCAATTTATTATATTTAATATTCAGCAAAGGAGAACGTTGTTGTTTTCAACACTGAAATCCCAAATAGAAAAATTAAAACAAATCACTTCATCTAGAAACCAAACAAACAATTACATGGAGGAACAACGCCAAAAAGGAAACTGAACAGCTGCGTTTGTCAGCCCTTATTAACAGTAAAAATAACACCTTATTTCATTTTCTAAGAGTTACTTGTTATCACCTGAAAAACAAAACAAAGTCTATTACTTTACAAATGAAAAGTGTCATACCATCAAAGTGCTATTCCAGTAGAAAAATACTGGGGACTGAATTATCAGGCATTCTCAGCAAAAGATCCACAGTTCCTCATAATCTCAAGGATGCTGTGGGTGCCCAGCCCTCAGGAAACCAAGTCATTAAAGGCGACTTTTATTACAAAGCCCTGATAAAAAACACACATACTCTTGTGGACGTCACGAGAGATTTAGAGCAAGTTGTAAGAGCCATGCTAAGCTTTTCTTATTATTCCATTCATTTTTTGTTTAAAAAAAAAGCCACAGTAAGACTTAGCAGCTAATGCCAGCTGTGATTTCTATTACTTTTGCAAAAACATACCCAGCACCACATTTCAGGGTTGCGTTACTAACCAGCAGGAACTACCTGGAGTCTAAAGCTACCTCCTTTAGGGGGCAACAAGGCCCCAGAAAGGTGCTGTGTGGGGGCACGTACCATCACAGCTTGCACCCAGCAGCTAAAACACGCTACAAAATGCAATCTGGAAGCGGGAGATCCTTTGTATGCTCCAATACAAGGGGTAGGCATGAAATGCTATTAACTGCTCAGTCACGAGATGCTTGTTCAGCCCCCCCCCGTGCAAGCCGTGCATAGCCCTACTGTATTAGTCCAATTGTGAGCAACAAATCTGACTACTTAACATGCAAATTCCCTTGGTCAGTCTTCCAAAGAAGCACCATGAAAGCAGTTATTGTAACTTCAAATTAGACATGTGATATGCAGCACTGCACCACTCTCAAAAAAAAAAAATATTTAAAAAACTGCTGTCCAGTTACCAAAAGCAGAGGTTAAGCACAATATTTGGCTTTCCAGAAGTTAATGAAGCTCTAACACCGCATCAAATTCTGCAAGAGGAAGTTATATTTTTAATAATTTCCTACTCTAGCGTGTCAGTCAAACGTGCAGCCCTATTTCCAGTTGCCCCTATTATCACTGCTGGGTGATAGGGGCAGCAGTAAAGAAGACAAATTTCAAACAGAATCACTATCTTTTATAACAAAGAAGGGCGATAAGAACTCCAGCAAGCAGGCGAACATCATGTCAAGGAGAGCGCAGCAGCAATCAGACAGCTGCAGCCAAAAGCCTTAATCTGTAATGACTCGTCATGCCCATACTTCTAGACACTGGATTTCGTGCCCTTTCGTTATTCCACACAAATAACTGTCTCCCTGAACTTTACCAAGTAAGACAAAGTAATATGCAACTTCTAATAGTATTTAGAGTTTGCCAGAAGACAAGGAACACGTTCTTGTTTCTCCTTTTCCTTCCCACTACTCTGCTCCAAAGAAAGAAAAGAAATTTAGGAAGAGCCCTTCCAGAAGGACTTGCCTGTGGGGCTGGCAAGTTGGCAATGCAAGTTCTCCTGTCTGTGCTAAACCAAACATACCTGATAAGCCATTAAACCTTACTCACAGGCACAAGCAGAGTTTTCCAGCAGTTAACTCCAAACCCAATGCTCTTCTGAACACACAACTGAAGAAGTCACATAACCTGTAAGTGGCCAGAGAACAGCTACTTCTCCCCCAGTTTCACCATCCTGCAGAAGCTCCATTAACTTTGACAGCACACAGCAAAACGAAATGTGGTGCTCAGCTCCTGAAAGCTTGGAATACCTGATGGGAGACAGCTGAGCTAAAGGCATAGAGGGGAAAAAAACCCTGTGTCTATAAATCACTTAACAATCATCTTTCATTCTTCTTTCTACCTCCTTTAAAGAGTCACCAATAAATCCATCTCACCATCCAGGGCACCCACCCGCCACAATACAGCTCTGCTGGACCACAATGCACCAAGCATCCAGACAGGAACTTTTACCTAAATACGACAAGCAATAGTCTCTTGAAATGAAAACTTGCTAAAAAGAGCAGTGATAATGAAACAGCTGGTACCAATCTGCAAAGACCATTTCATTTCCAGCAGGATGGGCAGAGCAGCATCTGTTTAATTCTTGTTACGGAACAGACTACTCCTGCTTCGGCCAACGTGAAGAGAAACGTGCAATAAGCTGGTGCACACATAGCAGAGCTGGTATTTTTGGTTAACGCAATGTTACACAGGGAGACACACCTGAGTATATGCAATGGCTCTGTGGATACATGCAAGCATCTTGACTTTGAAAAATACCAATAGTAAGAGACAAAGTAAGCGCAGGCGGTCAGGGCACGCTGTCAGCTCTGCTGAGAAGGAACAGGAAGCGCCAGTGATTGACAAAAGGACCGAGGAGAATACGAGGATATGACAAATTCTCATCTCAACTCCAGTGATACAATCGAGCAAGGTTTCGCCAGCTCCATACAGCACTGTAATAGACTGAGACCAGTATGAATTAGCCTTGAGATCCAGCTCCCACTTTTATGCACCGCTATTACTATTTAATCCATCTCTTGACCACTCATAATTCACCAAGAAACTTTGCCATTCTGGGGAAAAGACAAAGCCTCCCCAAAAGTAAGCCCATCACTGGCAATGCTCTGGTTAGAACTGAGGTGTTTCTGTTCCAAAACACCTTCCTGAGATTTATAAATGATCTGGCCCTGCTCATTGACAGCAATATGAAAGTGAATACACCAGACGAGGTCACATCCCAGGAGCTGGAGGAGATGAGCCTTCTACGGGAAACAGGAACAAATCGCCTTTCTGCACAGGTCTAGTCTCCAAAACGCGTTCGCTTGTGCTTCAGCCAGTTCGCTTGCTGATGCCTCAAGACTTAAGCTCCCTCGAGAGAGCCAGTCAGATTTCATACTTGGCGTGGGCATGTTTGCAGAATTTGTAAAGCTAAGAATTAGTGCAGGCTGGACTTTGACAGCTCAGGATTTGTAAAAGATATTCTGAGGTTCTTTCAGCTTAACCTACTCCCCCTTTTTTTCTTGTTAAGGGGCAGGACAGATACGTAACATTACAAAACAGGCTATTGCACACTGTAGCTGATTGTTTAAGACAGTCCTAAGAAGCCTATAATTCAACTGAAATTTCATCACTTCTCACTTCAGCAAGACACCCTTAAGGAACATTATCCTTAGAGCATGAATCAACACGAGCCAGCTGACATGCATTTCGCATCTCTTACAACTTGAAAAACTCAGCTGCTGTTCTAATGCACCACACACAATGGGTTATTTAACCCCAAAGCAGCAGCGTGTCACACCGTGTAAGCGCCAAGCAGGAACGTGCTCTCAGTAAGCCCATCCGGGACAGCAATCTGTAGACAACTTGGTGCGAGACTCCTCACCTCACGCGCCGATACTCGGTGTGTAATAAGACTATTTTACAGTATCAAACTCTGATAATTTTTTTTTTCTTGTATCTCATTCATTTGACATCAGGCAAGATAAGAGCGAGGAAATTAAACCCAGGCTATTTCTGTGACATGGTCTCGCCTCATAACACCTAGCTTCTGAAGCAGGTCTCAGAACAAACATCAGCGTAGCTTTTAATGCTATTTTTTGGTCAAGATTTTTTGGATATGTCATGATTCCCACCATTCTTTTTCCTTGACTTTTATTATGCTCTAGTCCTTTCCACACTGACGCTCTTGCATTTTTTACTGTTTGGTAAGTCTGCTTAGTACAGATGCATTTTTTAGATAACTCGCTTCTTCCCCTTCTTTCTCACTTCACTAGAACAGGTTGCCCAGAGAAGCCGTGGCTGCCCCATCCCTGGAGGTGTTCAAGGCCAGGTTGGATGGGGCTTGGAGCAACCTGGTCTGGTGGGAGGTGTCCCTGCCTAGGGCAGGGGGTTGGAACTAGAGGATCTTTAAGGTCCCTTCCAACCCAAACCATTCTATGATTCCATGAACCTCCCTTTTTTCTTAGTAAAGGAGAAGAGTAAGGAAGACTCACACTAGACAAAGCTATAACATTCCTTTTAATGACAATGATGTAATTAAATCCTACACAGTTCTTAGCAGCTGGACTTTCTGGTATTTCTATGAACTACGTATCTGTCATTAATCAGCAGGTGGCTGCTCAAGATATAATTCTAAGAGCTGCGCTTTTTTACATTGTGGAATGACAGCAAAGTCACTGATATGACAGAACACCCATCAGCTGAGGCATCTGAAATAAAACCAGACTGACAAATAATATTCCGTAAGGCACAGGGGAAGATGCAGATCTAGGTCAGCAATTTTCAACCTGAAGTCTGTGGACCGTGCATGTGTGAGGACTACTTAAAAAGTCAAGTGTCCTGTCGGTAGGCTGACTTTAAATGACTATAAAGCATATACAGCTCAGCTGGAGAACATCAGGGGTCCACAAACCCCAGAACGTTGAAAAAGCAATCATTCAGACATTTAGGTAGATAAAAACATACGGATAAAAGCCGCTTACGCTGCAGCAGTGTTTCCCCATAAGCTACACTCGCTAAGTAGGTGTGCACTTGCACACGAGTGAGAACACGCTGCTCCAGCATCTGAAGTCGCTGCAAATTGATTATTTAGCATGGGTGATTTAGGCTGGAGGAAAGCATCCATCTTTCTTGGAGAGACTAAAAAGAAAAACAAAACCCAGACCCGCCGCAGTGCCAGGATCTAAGTTATCTGAAGAATTATTTTTTCCGCACACCACAAGGAGCTGAGCCCAAGGAAAACAAAGTTTGGGAGCCCCAGGCAGGCCCTTTCCCTAGCCTGTCTTTATTTCCCCAGCCGCCCGCCCCCGGGCCGCACCGGGCCCGCGGAGGGGCCGAGCCGAGCCCGCAGCCGGGGCTCTGCCCGCTCGGGCACCCTGCCGAGCCCCGGGGGCGCTGAAGCCGGCCGGGGGTGCCCAGCCCGACCCTCCGCACACCCCCGCCGCCCCGGGAAAGTTGCGGCCCGGTCCGGGGCCAACCGCGGGGAGGGGTGGGGGAAGCCGGGCGCGGCGCCCCGATGGCAGCGCGGCCCCCCCGGCCCCGGGCCCGGCCCTCGCTGCAGGCCCCGGCCCGCAGCACCCGCCCCGGGGTCCCCGCCGCGGCGCCGGGGACGGCCCATCCGCACCCCCCTGCCCAGCCCCGGGTCCCCGTCGCTCACCTCCGGTGCCGTCCGAGTTCTCGTTGAGGCTGCCCGAGGAGTCGTGGTGGGAGCCCACACACCCGCCCATGGGGCCCGCCCGGCCCGCAGACCCGCCGCCGAGCCGCCCCCCCACCCCCCTCCCCCTGTAGCCGAGCTCCGCCGCCGGCCGGGCAGGCGCGATGGCTCCGGAGCCGCCTCCTCGGACTGCAACACCGCCCCCGAGGCGCGGCCTCCTCCTGCCGCCCGGCTCCGCCTCCGGCCCGCGGGGCCCGCCCCGGGCCCGGGCTCTCCCCGGTCCCGCAGCCGGCCCCGAGCCGGTCCGGGTAGGGTCGGGCCGCCGCTTCGCCGGGCCTTGCGCCGCTGCGGCCCGCAGGCCGGGACGGGCCTGTCCGCCGCCACCGAGCCCCGGGCCGCCCCTCCCCGGCGGGCAGCGGCGGCCGCGCGGGGCAGGGCGAAGCCCCGGTGGTAGTTGGACGGCGGCCCCGGGGCGGGGGTCGGGCCGAGGCCGCGGGCCCGGGCGCAGCGCGGACAGGGGAGGAGGGCGAGGGTCGCGGGCTGTGTCTAGGGGTGCGGGGCAGACCCCCGGCTGCCAGGCTGGGGCTGCGGGGGTCGGGCCAGCGGGACTTCGGTGGCCAGGTGTATTTATTTTTTCTTCCTGTGCAGTCTGGGGCTTTCCGGTGCTCCTTGTCTTATTCATGTCTGCACATGGAAGAGAAAGAACACGCACACTCGGAGATAAATCTGTATACCACTCATAATCCAAACACCTCTATTAACAGACGGCTCCAAACCACGACAAAATTAAAATGAAAAATAAGTAAAACCAGTGCTGCTTGGTCAGTCTGCACCTGACTTCAGTCCTCTTTGAACAAAAGTTGGACTTCAGTGTGCTTAATGCCTAGAGGGGTTATCTTACTTCAGCAGCAATCTGGCCATGGGTTGGGGAGTTATGGTTCATACGCTATCAGATGCACTGTAACTCTTTGAAACAACCTGCAATAAGTCAGAACATTGAAAAATGGAAGCAGACAGGGCAAAAAAATAAAGCATGGTAACAGACTGTGCTCTGGATTCCCCACATGCTCTGCTATGCGCGGCAGCTTAGTGTTCTGATACACAAAATAGCCGAAAACAAAACTCAAGCTGGGCATATTTTGCTCCTTAAAGATGACATTGCAAATCCATTTTTTTAGAATTAAAATTGCGTAGCTGTTTGTAGAGCTCATAGTCACCACAGTGTAAGGAGCGGATAGACAAATCCATTTTTCTACCATCAATTTTTCTACATAATCTTCATCCCGAAAGACCAACCAGGCTTTGGGAAGGCACTTGTGTCGATAATTAAAATCCCAAATGTATGAGAGAAGCTGAGTGCAAAACACCGAGCACTTTATCATCTGGGAGCAAAAAGACATAGAGCTGGTTTGCTTTATGGCCCCAAATTGGATGGTCAGGACTGGTAAGAAAACCAAAGGAAAGATTATTAAAGTCAACACATGCATGCTAATTACAAGAAAAGCAAAAGTTCCTTGTCTGTGCAGAAGTTTAAACCAGATAAAGGAAACACATAGAGCTCAGTTATTCTAGTTTTCTTTCCAGGTTGTATCTGAGGGCCACATGGGGGTTTGCCAGAACATACACAGGTATAATCGAAGGTATACCGGGTGCATTTTTTATTTATTTTGGATTGAACTTAATTTGTTCAAAACTGTAGGAATGCAGAAGAAAGTTAAGGATGTTTGCAAATTTTCCTGAGAGTAGGTGTTGATGTGGGTATATTGTCCTCAGAGTATGGTAGTTCTGCAGAGAGAGCGTGGATTGCAGTGGGGAACTTAGGACAGCTTCCACCTCTGGATATTGTCCCACCCAGTGAGATCCCAAAAATGCCTGTCTGTGAGTCTGAGGGGGGTTAAATACAGCGTGACTCTGTTCCGTAACGGGGGGACTGCTGGCTGCGAGCTGGCGTGGGAAAGAATGTCCAAGCTGAGACAGCAGTCTGCTTGCGGGGCTTTGCAATAACACATCGATGCTTGTTATTCTGCATATTTGGTATTAAACTAATTGGATACCTTGTTTTTCTCACGCACGCACTATGTATTATACATAGTTATGTATTTATCTGTATATAAACACTCAGGATAGGCCAAAGTCAATATTTACTGCCTGACCCCCTGTATCAGGATGTACTTGCAATGCACCAATAAAGCACAGAAGGCAAACCAAGACTTTTTCTAAATGGATGATTTATTTTGAAGATTATATTCCTCCACAAAATAAGTTTCACGAGAGGCAAGGACTGAGCTTTGCAATCTGAGTTTCTGCACTCTAATCTTGGCTCTGCCCTAGATACCCTTGGACAAGTCACATAACCTCGATTGCTCTATTTCTATCGGTAGATTAATGTTTATCTACATATCTCTTGGGGGCATGGCTAGGATTAATTAATTCTTACTCTTTATTACTTGCTAACTGCCTGCAATGTGTGGGATGTAAAACACTTTGAAGATCAGTAGTGTCATTTCACAAATTAAATGGTGTAATTAATTGACTTTTCCAGATAGGTACAACCACCCTATATGGTTGGAACCAATTCTTTGTGGGTCATAAACCCTACAGTGCAAACAGCTGAAGGATTTTCTTGTGGCACAAGATGCTACTGGACCATATGTTGTACCAGGAGGGCCAGAGCAATGGGATTTGTGGCCCAAGGAATGCGGCATGTAGGAAGTGGATCTACATTTGTGTCGTCAAGATGATTTCCTGTATATTGAAATATTTTGTGTACTTCACCAGTTTTTCTCTCCAACTGGGATCTCACTGTTTGCTTGCAGTCAATGGTGGTGGGTTTTGCCATCACATGACGATACAGTATGATAAATCCCTGTTCTCTGGTGAGTCATCTTTGCGTGGGAACAAGTATGAGATGCTGACAAATTGCACCAGTGCTGAAACTTCTGTCTCAGGAATCAACATTTTGATTTTTATCAGTGCTACACAGGACTGTAGTATCAAAGTCTTATCACTGTAAGTGAAAGTCTACCCAGATCGCTTTCATCCTCCTTTGACAGATGGGAAAGGGAGACACGGGAGGTGAGGTTATTTGCCAAAGGTCCCACAGGAAGCAGAAGCAGGAAAGAACCGTGGAGTCCAACCGCCGTGTGATGCTGAGCTCGTCTTCCTCCTCGGAGAGTCTGAAGAAATTTAGCAAGTTGCTATTTTCAGATTTACTTCCACATGGCTCCTTTCCTGAAAGCTAATGAGGCTGTAGCCTGATTTTCACAGGCGACATGATGGAGGTTTCCCTGCCCCCATATGATGCACAGCACTTACATGTAGATGCGGTTTTGAGGAACGCCGGCTCCCATTCCAAAACTCCCACCAGTGATTTTCAGGCTGACTGCAAGCTAATATAATCCATCCCTTAGAAAGCCATACCAAAGTGACTAGTGTTAGTCTCCACCACCTAGAGACCGCAAAGCTATGTCAAAAAGATGTTAAACCAGGCAGAGTGTGTTTTCCTGGAATGACCAAGGGAAAGAAACCTACTGCACAGAGGGGTCCCTGTGGTTGAGGAACCCCATCAGACGTGAGGACATCCAGAGCTGGCTGACTATAAACAGAGGGAGTGAATGGCTGCCCAGTCCTGCCTGTGCCTCCCCTGTGCCCGCTGCTCATGCAGGTCCTTCAGCAGATCTCCAGGAGCACCCAGACCCCACTCCCAGTGCCTCGGCACACATCTCTGCTGCAGGAAATGCTGGGAGGGGCAGCCTGAGCTTCTCAGGATCTTCCATCGGTTGGAGGGTGTATGGCTGTGAAGAGCGGGTTACGTTTCTCTCCTGACCTCTGCCAAGCCCAGCTCCTGCTCCTATGGGCTACTTTTGCGGGCTTTTTATGTCTCCTCTGTTAATAACAGAAAGAAAGGTGATGTTTCAGCTTTCTTTTATACATTTCTGCAAAGCTCTGTGGTTTGTATCCTCAATAGCTGTAGAAAAGGTGTCACTGAAAAGGCTAAAAATCACTATTTAATATGCAGCATCAAGACAAGGTTGTAAAAACCCCCAGGGGTGGTGAATTCTACTGCGGAAACCCACAAAATTCCCCCAAATATTCCTTGCTGGCAGTTTTGCTTTGCCCAGAACGCAGCAGTGGCGCTACCCTCTGCTGCCAGACTGTTGAGGAAAGGCTCATTTTTTCTTGAGCATTTCAGCACTGATGTTATTTTACAGGGACCATGGAAGTATTTTGCTTTTTAGCCTGAAAACATTGAAAATGGATAAATGAATCAGCCTGGAGTTTAATCAGATATTTCTCTCTTCATTCATGTATTTAAAACCAGAACTTTCTGAAGTTATGTTCGTGAAATACTTAATTTCTGTGGGAAGACGGTTGCTCTAACTTCAAGATATAGATATATGAGCAATTCCACTACAAGTTCCATTTCTTTTCTGCACTGGAAATCACGAACTTACAAACCAAATTTTTAACTGGGTAGAGGGAGCATGTATCTTAAAGTGTTAGTTGTTGGCCAGCAGGTACCAGCATGACCGGCATGAAGGCAGCTGGCAAGTGAGCTTCCCGCTTCCATTTTCTGTTTCATGACAGCTTTATCGCTGATTGATTCTCCCTTTAAACATGCTTCTCATTTTTAATAAATTCTCTATTCTTCAAGCTGTTCTGAAAGCAGGGGTTTTTTTAACTCACCATCCAACCAGCTCCTGTCAACTTAAATTCTCTGAATCTGACCGATGGATATTTATTGCTTTGTCACATCAGGAAGGTTTTTCTAATGATCAAAATATGTATTTTAAAAAAAAAAAAAATTAGCTTTGATTACTAAAGAAACAAAAGTGAAACGCTGCTTCCCTCCTGTGGTGACCTTTCTGATTGCACACCGAAACACTGTATTTGTACAGACAAAATAAATTGTGCATTTTAAGTGATTTCTTTTTATTATTATTCTGATGACATTCCAAGAGTATCGCTTTCTTGCTAATCTGCAGCCAAGCAGCCATTCGCATCCTGCTGTTACTGTTATGGTGCTGCTTTTAAGTTTTCTTTTGAAAGCGGACCGGTGCTGTTGAAGCATACAAAGTGCCAGCTCTTGCTCATCAGCCGCGATAGAAGCCACGAGAACCTTATCTCATTACAACCTGCTGTGTAGGGACAAGTTCTCCTTCTCTTTCAGCTGTATTTGAATTGATTCTCTGCCTGGGCGGGTGCGGGAGTGTTATGTATCGGTGTGCTAAATAATGAAGTGGATTAGTGGCAGCGGGACAAAGCAATCCAGCGTGGATGAGGACCCTGAGCCTACCTGCGAATTACCTGGCGGGAGCCGCTGGGTCACTGAGCCAGCACAGAAGGACAGGTCACACAATGTTCTTACTATTTCTGCATTTGCCACTATTATCAATATTGTATTAGTATCTGGAGGGCTCGCCCAGGTTACGTATATCCACCCGAGAGGACACTGAAGTTTCCAAGGGAAGACCTGGAGATGTGGTTTACTTTAGAAAAGGAATGGAGCAGGGGGCGTGATGAAAATATCTGTGGTCACGAGTAAGTGAGAAGAAGAAGGGCAAGAGATTTTGATTTCACAGAATCACAGAATGGTCAGGGTTGGAAGGGACGTTTGGAGATCATCTAGTCCAACTCCCCTGCCAAAGCAGGCTCACCTAGAGGAGGTTGCACAGGAACGCATCTGGGTGGGTTTTTAATATCTCCAGAGAAGGAGACTCCACCACCTCTCTGGGCAGCCTGTTCCAGTGCTCTGTCACCTTCAAAGTAACAAAGTTTTCCCTCATGTTGAGACGGAATTTCCTGTGTTCCAGTTTGTGCCTGTTGCCACTTGTCCTGTCGCCCGGCACCACTGAATAGAGTCTGTCCCCATCCTCTTGACACCCGCCCTTTAAATATTGATAAGTCTTGATGAGATCCCCTGTCAGTCTTCTCTTCTCCAGACTAAAGAGACCCAGGTCTCAGCCTTTCCTCATCAGAGAGGTGCTCCAGTCCCTTGATCATCCTTGTAGCCCTCTGCTGGACTCTCTCCAGTAATTCCCTGTCTTGAACTGGGGAGCCCAGAACTGGACACAGTACTCCAGATTCGGCCTCACCAGGGATGAGTAGAGGGGGAGGATGACCTTTCTTTTTTCTCTTTTTTGTCTGGCAAGAATAAGGGCATATATTAGCAATGGTGACAGGGTAAGTCAGGGCTGATTAAGGAACAATTTTTTTCACGGAGCATGTAATTGAGTAGAGAGTGGAAGAAATGCATAACACCCAGGACCCGTTGCTTCTCTCTTGGCTTTGTGCTAATGAACACCAACAATTCCTTTGGGAAAGAATTTTGGGAGTTCCCTTGTTTCTGGGTTTTAGCTCTGCCTCCCCAATGCGAAGCATTTGAAATCAAAGAGCTATTTCCTAGACAGAATACACAGACAACCTTCTCACGCAGGACCAAAACTTGGGTTCATTTGAGGAGAAATCAACAGTTTTTGGCGGGAGGAGAAGGAGGGGTGGAAAAGGAAAGATGCCACTGCCTGTCAAAATGCTTTTGATAAAATTAAAGCTGAGCCAGATGGTAATGGTACAGGCTAATGTTACCATATGGCAGGATCAGTCATGCAAGAAATATGCTACTTTAAGGAACGTGTGAAACTGATAGATGTTAATATTCCAAATATTTGAGACTTGTATCTTGAACATTCTCATGGGCTGCGGAGCTGGAAGAAGATGCATGTGCTCAGGAAGTGTTGGCTTGGACTGCATCATACTCCAGTGGGATATTCATTCCTCCTCCGCTCTCCTCAGTGGTAGGAAACATCTGGCTGAGAGACTGCTTTGCTGTCCCTGCTCAGTGCTGGGGACACGTCACAGCAGTGTGTGTGTCTGGGCAGGTGCTTGCCCAGAAAGGAAATGGAGACAGGGAAAGGGACAAGGGCTCACTGCACATGCGGGGCAGGTCAGGGACACCAGCATCCCCAGTCGCTCCTGTTCCACAGCTTTGCAGGACATCCGGAGGTGAGGCACCACAGGCCACAGCCATGGGGGTCGGAACCTCACACAACATCCCTGCAGCAGCAGAGAGGGAAAGGGCGAGGGGTGAACAAGCATAACCTCCAAACCTGTTCATTTGTAATGGAGAAAACCAGGAATCACGGCAGTGACAATGGTAGCTATGGCTGGCCAGGTGCTACCAAGAAGAGGAGGAATGATACAACTTCTCCACTCCCAGATTCTTGCCAGCTCTCCGTTCCTGATAGTGAAGATCCCCAGCGTAGCAGGATACATTCACGCTGAATTGTTGGATGACTTTGCCTGGATGAATGTCAAAAGCTTGTCTCTTCTCATCACTGTTGTCTCTGAGGAGAAGCTTATTTCATATGTACTGTAACTTCATTGAGTTGGTGGAATTGTATCAGGGATGATGAACTTGGCTGAAAATCTGTTTTGAACTTTTGATGATGATGTTAAGAAAACCAATAACGACAACAAGAGATCTCAGCTCATGACGACTGTTGTTTGTCCCCTATGCTGTATGCTGCCTCGGGATTTAGAATAGGATCCTATTGTTACATTTCCAATAAACAAAGAGGCAGTTTCTCCTCCTGCTTTATTAGATAGTCTTTGTATGAATCGAGGAAAATAACACGTCTGTTGTGAAACAGAGCACAGTATAAGCAACCCTCCTTGGCCTGTCCTGGTGGAGACGTGACCTCCAGTGCATGCAAGGAACCCAGTGAGGGATACACAGAGCCCAGTTTAAAAATCCGTGAATTCAGATAAGTAAGTGTTGCTTTAACTTCTGCTTCAGCACTCTGCACTCTTCTGTGAACCATTTCCAGCAATTTAAACTGAAGGGAGACAGGGATTAGAGCGGCTCTGGCAGGGTTGGAAACCTCAAAGGAAGACAGTTCAGCAAAAGTGGTGCTAAGGAGTGATCTCCAAGAAACATCCTCCATTGTGTTGGGGTTAACATTGCAGTCTGGATTCATGTCACTTCACGTCACACCTGAATTCTGCTGACCAAAGATATTCACGTGTCGTGGTTCAGGCTGGGCTGGCCACTAAATCAATGACAGATTCTCTCTTTTAACCTCTCTTTCCCTTCCCAGAAGAGAAGGAGAGAGAATAAGGGATTTATGGATTGAAACCAGACTTAAACTACTTTAATTAAATATTAATAATATAAAAAAAAGATAATAGGAAAAACCTGAAGAGATGGGAAAATGTTTTGAGTACTGATTTTAGTAAATGGGAGCACCATATTACTGGGTATGGAAACATGAAAGATCTCTAAAACTTGTACTTCAGAACCCTTGCTGTTGGATCTAAAAGGGAGCACATTTTTGGGAATGGTGACTGGTAAGTGACCATTTCTGAGGTTTCCTCTGCCTTTTGGCTTAACCAGCGTGCAGAGGCTGGACTGGATGAGCACAGCAAGCCCCGTCCTTTGGGTGAGGGCAGCCCAGGGCTCGGAGGGCTCATGGGCACAGGACGGCGCACACTACTGCTGTCCCAACAGTAAACCTCAGCCTTAAATGAAAAGGGCATCACTTCTAATGTGCAACAGTAGTTTTTTTCTCCACTTAAGCTCCCTCCCCAGAAAAGTTACCTTTTAATAAATAAACCTTAGAAAAAGAAATTTTCTTTGCCAAAAATAAAAAAGTGTGACCTTCCACCAGCTCTGTCAATGTCAGCAGTATCTGTACAGCAGTAAATTCTAGGTTAACTATTGTAATCAGAAAAGAAATACTCTGCACACAGACAGAAGTGATAAAGTAATTGGTATCATCATCCTTTCAGTGATGCTTTGTTAGTTATTTCTCATTTTGTATTCGTACATTCGATTTTTCCTGCCTAAGCATGGCATTTTGCATTTGTCTTCATTGAGTTTCAGCTTACGGATTTCGTCCCATTACCTAGATCAATTTGAATTCAGATCCCATCCTCTGTATTGTTTACAGTGCCTCCCAGCTTATAAAATTGTATTATCTTTGCTATCACACAGATCAGTTATTAATGGATATGATGAACAGACCAGGCTCCTCTGTCCTCACTTGAAATGACCTGTTTGGGAAGTGTTTTTTTTCTCCTGCTTATGCACCCAAATTATGGTGATTTTGTTTATGTTCCTAGTTTGCTCATATGCCCCTAATTTGCTCATGAGACTGTCATGTAATACTGAGTACACAGTCTTTTTACAGTCAGGATATATCACATCTGCTTCTCCCTTGTCCACCAGGCCTGTTATTCTGTCAGAGGAGGAAATTAGATTGATTTGATGTGATTTGTTCTCAAGAAATCCATGATGGCCTCTTTCTTGTCATTTTATTATCTTCTAGATGTTTATATTGATTATTTAATAATTTGTTCCAGTATCTTTCCAAGAAATAGAGTTAGGCAGGCTGGTGGATAACTCCTGGGGCCTCTTTTTCTCCTTTTTAAAGCTAGGGCACTGTTCGTTTCTTCTGTCCCTTGGGGCCTGCCACCATCGCTTCTCAGAGATAATCACTAATGCTTTAGAAATTTCCTTGGCTGGTTCCCAAGTGCTCCAGGATGAATTCCATTGGCTTTGCTGACTTAAGGACATCCACACATGTACACGTGTGCTCTTCCTTTATTCTAGCCTGCATGCACAAGTACTTTCCTGCCCATGCGCCAGGTGATGCTTTGTGTGAGGGAGGACATCATGATGGAGCAAATCAGCATCTCTCCGAAACGGAGCCCGGACACAGACAGGCAAGTGCCCAGGCAGGGAGCTGGGACGTCCTGGTCTCCACAGCATAGACATGGTCTGGCTGATGATAAAGGACCTCTGGGCTGCTTTACCCACACCTGTTCATTTCAATAAATAGTGCCTCTCACGCAGATCTGCAGAAAAAATAAGACTGTGGTTTTGCAGGAATTATCCCTAAAGCTCAGGCTACCAAACAGGGATTGTTTCCTGATCACGTGTTTATTCATCTGAGCTGCAGAACACTATTGTAAGGCTACTGAATTTTCAGGTGGATTGTGAAACTCTCTAAAATGTGGGTTATATACCCAAACTAGTCTGTGAGGACATCGATGGCCCAGGGAAGGATGCAGACCCGTTCAAGGGTTTCTGGCAGTTTTGAACAGTAACTTTGAAAAGGAATTGATGTATCAGAGCACAGACCATCTGCTGCCTCTGGCGCCTTTGGTACTCTTCTCTTGCTGATTCAATCGTGGTCCAGATGATGTCTCATGTCCTTGGGCTGTTGTTTTGCCATGTTTTGCCTTCTTGCCACCTGCAAGAAAGACCAGGCCTTTTCTACATCTTTATTTGGGTGCATTCTTGCCCAGGTCTGAATCCAGCAAACTCAAACTAGTGCAGCTTTACAAATCTGAGAGAGCCCACTGGTGCCAAAGGCAGAGTCGCGGTGATGTGAATGCTTGGGACACTCCACATCTTTATCTGGGTAGTGTAGTTGGTTACACTGGACCACAGAGGCATCGGGGCACCTGACTTAAACATGAAAGTGTTAGTTATCATTGGCCAGGCAGGTGGGGAGAGCAGGGTGTAAGCTTGAAATTTCCCAGTAATTTATTGCATTTATTAATTATTAACTCTCTTACTGTTAGGAATACATTTACAAGGTCTGGGAATAAGAGTGGGCAAGATTAGATCACACTCATACCTTTCACAACAATTCAGCTTTTTATTAAATTTCCATCCAGGAGGAGGCTTTATGCCAAGGAAATTATTTGAGGAACTGTTAAAAAGAACTGTAAAAATCCAAATTAGGTTCAGTGCAGCAGAAAGAGGAGGTTTTATGAGATTTGTTAAAGGGCATTTATCACCTGGAAACACACCATAGTTAGCAAAATCCAGTTTGCTTTTAATTTAACTGCTTGAAAATGACTGGATGACTTTTCATTAATATTTAAATCACCCAAAGTAATTATAGAGCATTACATACATCTCATTAAGCTTCAGACCACTAGGGTGAGCCAGACTATAGCCAATACCAACTGTTGTATAGCGTGAAGTGGAAATGACATATCAGATCATGAGATTCAGAACAAATAAGTTAAAATGTGTGATGAGAGCTCATGCCTTTCATCTCAGGACTAAGGTACTTCACCTTTCCTCTTCCCCTGCGGGCCAAGGGGCAGCCTACCTCCCTTGAAAGTCTGGCTCTGCCTATGGTGAGCAGTTGAAACGGCTCCTGCAAGTGCTTTGGAAATTCTGCCCTCTTTGTGCATGAGGCACACTGGCTGCCCAGCATCACCCGTTTATTGTCCTCGGGCTCTCAAGGTGCTAAATTTCATTATGTGTGTAAGGAGCTCTCTAATCTTATCTGCAACTGTGCCAGGAAAAAAAAAAAATCTTTTAAAAGGTTTTAACACAACTCTTAACTAAGCAAAGTTAACGTGCCAAACTTACGCAAGGGCAAAAATTCTATCCACCAAAGTGTCCCCTTTGTCACCTCAGTCTGGGGTAGATACAAAGTGCTGTGCTAGAGGGGTTAACATGAAGAGCAAATGAAGAACATTTCAGTTTAGATTTAAAGTCAACTGGCCCGTGTAAGGGCATGTTTTTGTGGCTGATCTGAAGGACCTGCTTTGCCTGCGATCTGAGCCACCCAGCTGTAAGCCAGCTCCAATTTGGGACTCGTATGATGGCGTTGAGTTGACACTGAGCCAGAACGTATATAGCCTGTCTTTTGGCCAGTACGAGCACATGGCTGGCAGTCCCCTAGTAAAGAATCAGTCTTGTCACTGACAGGATAAACTGTGCTAAAGCAATTCAGGAAAGAAATGGAGCAACTTGGTGGTACTAAAAAAGTCAAGACATGAATGCTTAGTAGTCTGTATAAGCAACATTGATGATCTAGGGGTATGAGTGAGACAAAGTTGGTGGAGAAGAATAATAATTTTTATTAGATTGATATCATGGGGAAAGAAAGGCAGATGAACTTTTGGATGCACAGTGGAAGTCTGAAAAGAAAGAGCAAACTTAATGTTATATATAGGTTGAGATCAGTCGCTCTAAGTTTAACTTAATCAACAGGTCAAGTGGAGAGAAAGGATGGGTGGTGCACCTCTACCTCTGCATTCCCAGCTGCTCCGCAGGGCCACAGCTCCTCCCTGGACCTTTCGGAGCTGTTGGAAAGAGCCTTGTGGGCTGCTTGTGTGTGTAAATAAGAGATGTTCTCCCCCTTGGCCACCTCCTGGCCCCTGTGTTGTGATGTGATACATATGTGCGTGTGCTGCCGGGGGGCTGTCCCCTGTTTTGTGACCCAGCACAGATGCATGACTTCCTGTGGCAATGAGTGTTGGGGGCTTTGTGCTTTTGAATGACAGCTACCTCTCCTTAGACACCTGCCTGCCTCATTTCATGGGAAAAGGTGACAGCAACCAATACGAAGCAATAAAAATATATGAAGTAAAACAGTGTCCCTCTTTCCATGCTGGGTGGAAATCTAGCTGAATTGTAACAACCTTCACTGGAGAAAATCTATAAATGCTTGCGATAGAGAACATTGCAAAGGACAGCGGGGCTCTCTTATTTAAGGAAAACTTCTTGAAGTAGTTTGAGAAAAGCCTGCCAAATACTTGTGTATAGCATCGCTGGATAAACAAGCAGGGCTCTGCGGGCTAGCACAGTCAGCTCTACATCATTTAGGTTAAACGGTCACATAATTCTCCCTCTTCATGTTCTTCCAACACCAGAAAACAAAGCTGCAGTTTGCTATTATTTATCCCCTGCATTCATTGATGTCAGGCACTGAATAGCCCTTCAGGGGGTTTTACTGCCCTGAACAAACTGCAAAAAATGTGGTGTATTATCTCAGAGCAGGTTGAGCCCATGGATACTGTGGGACAGTACTCCACCTCATGGAGATCTCCCCTGGCAGTGGCATGTCCTTGTTAACGGGGTTCTTTGTACAGACCCCGGGTGGCTGAACTGGTTCGGTGATTGCCTTTCTTTCCCCAAGCTTGGCTCAAAAATCTCTGCTTTGCTGTAGTCAAACAGAGCTTGGGGATTCCTTTCCGTGCAGGCGCTGGCTCCCATTTCAGCGAGAAATGATACTGGAAGCCTGTGGTTTAGGCAGGTACTTGGTGGAGCGTGTGCTGCGGCACATTTTCTCTGCTTGACTCATCTCCTGTGCTGTAATCCACTTCATAGCTGAACAGTAGAGCTCTTAGGTTTGCAAAAGGAGAGATTTCAAGCAATTTTAGGAGTTGGGATTCCAAACCCTTTTCTGCTATTTTGTGACAGTAGAGATCGAAAGGACTGAGACCCTCCACCACATTGAAATAAATCTTGAGGGAATCCTGCGTCATAGCCACATTTTCCATCTGTGTCGCATGTGTCTTCCCAGCACACCGCAATCCAGGATGGA
The DNA here is from genome assembly GCA_947846985.1 of Fratercula arctica. Taxonomy (NCBI): domain Eukaryota; kingdom Metazoa; phylum Chordata; class Aves; order Charadriiformes; family Alcidae; genus Fratercula; species Fratercula arctica. The sequence goes on along the minus strand of CANTUZ010000006.1, from coordinate 9,919,506 downwards.
GATGAGCAAACTCATTCTCAAGAAATTCACTTGCCCAAGAGGCTGTGTAAGTACATTAATATGGCCGGAGTTATTTCACTGATCCGATGGCATCCTGCTCAGAAGATATATCCTGCTTACGTATCTACACACAGGAAGTGGGCCTCGGAGGGGAGATGTGCCCTAAGAGCAAAACGAGCTCTTCATATTGGCTTTGGTTTTAAGCTGGCACTGTGGCTGTGGAAAGCGGCCACTGCCGCCCCGCAGCACGGCCATTCACTACAGGCACCGTGCCACCCCCCTGCTCTGCGGAGGGCCCAGGTAAATGAGCATGAGGGAAAAGTAAACAGCCAGCTGGATCGATTCACTGGGAACCTCCGCTTGGGGAGACCTCCTTGCAATTCTTTCCATGGGTACATGGGTATTTGTGCCTGCAGAGTACAGGAGGCATCACGGAGGGATGCCTGCAAGCAAGTGAATCCAGGATGAAGAATGCTGGGACTTCGATGGCAGTGCCAATTTAAATGTATATCAAAGTATGGTCTGATTTTGATTCCTCTGCTTATGTTGCTTCTTATTTCCTTGCTTCCCATGGTAAAGGATGTTTGAAATACTTTGACCATGCGTACATCATCTTTGCACAGGGGGAACAGTCATCTTCTCTGTATCTTTCCAGTTTGCTTGTCTGGACTGACACAGATCCCACCAGTGAGGCTGACGTCCTCTGAGATGTTTGCTCGGTCAGTTGTACCCACCTCCTTGCTGTGTTTGCGTGTAATGCCCACTGCTGCTTTCAGCGGCCCCTTCTCCTGAAGTGCTCCGGCACGTGCTTCTTCACTGTTTAATTGTGTCGCTTCTTTGCAAAGGAAAATAGTGGGGGACATGGACACTTTTTCCTCCGTATCCAACTCCCCACAGATCCACCAACTACCAAATGAGATAAAGTAAAAACGTGCACTAATCTTCTCGCATGGCCATCTCCAAGTCCAGCTTGTGGTCGTCCTGGAAGCTGCAAATGGGTAAACCTCAGCGGAGGGCAGCTGGTATGACTTTATTCTTGTTACAGTTTTGGGCATTTTTGACAAGACCCACAGCTCAGTTTAAGCACCTCAAGTATGTTAAACCTTCCAGTCAGTATAACGGTACATTACACGCTAAATGGTAGTTTTCTTGCTAACTCGATTTATGCAAAAAACTCACCCCAGGAAAAAAACAGCAATAACAGTAGATCCATGCAAGTTTTTCACTTGTAAAACAATATTTACCCATAAAAGCTGGCTGACAACTCCGGGAAAGCATGATCATAAACACTTTCCTTCAGCAGAGCGATTTCATTCTGCTTTATGGCCCTGGCTTTGAACAACTCCACCATTGTCAAGGAAGTGACACTCGTCACAAAATGATAAACACGGGACATGTCAAATGTCAGCACACGCCTGTAACAGTGAGGTTTTGGTGAGGCTATTTTCAAAAACAAGCCATCAGATTTGCGTCCTGAGGGGTGTAAACACACACCAGAAGAGCAGGTACCCATAAAATCTTCAGTGTTTGGGTTTCTTGGACAACAAGAGGCCACAGGGCCATTCTGCAGGTCATGCATGATGAGCTATGAATGGTGAGAGATACAAACTGCCCTCTGTAGTGCACTTCTCTCAAATTGCTGTTACACAGTGGTAAAAGCCATTTAAAAAGTCCTTCCTGCCCTCCATGCTCCCCACCTGCAGCCCTTCGTCCTGTCTGCAGGAGGGTGATCCTTATCCCAGACGCTTTCAGTGCTCTCAGAACAGCCTCTGTGGTGCATCTGCAGCATTGTAGACCAAGGGGAGGGATGGACAAGGGCCTCCACAGCTGCCCTCACTGCTGAAGGGAGTGTTTATGTCATGACATCCTTATCTGTTTTTTCTGTGTAAGTTTCTGTTTTCTTTCTTGTACACCTTCCAGTTCCCACTCCACAAACTGTTCTTGCATTTCTTATCTCCTTCCATTCATTATAAACATCATCCCAGAAATGACTAATTTTGACAAAAAGTGTTTCATTAGACTTTGCAGTGAATTCTTCAGGGCGTTTGAAAAAACAGGCAATTCATAATATGGATCCAGTCTTCAAGGTTGGATGGAGACTGAAGGAAGAACTGAGGCTGTCCTGCGGTCTGCTGGAGTTGCTTCCCTCTCCCAGTTTCTCAGTCACGTTGTGTGGAGACGGCTAAACTTCTGGGCTGATAAACAGGCTGCTGAAGAATGTTTTTTCCACTTTGCCAGGCAGCAGAGAAAAGGCTCTCCTGATGCTCCTGGTGCCACGCAGCGTCGTGCTGCGCTGCTCTATCAATGCACTTAGTGGGCTTTTGGGAACAAAGCATAAATATTTCAGAAGGGTGCTTTAATAAGTGTTTGTTTGCTCAAAAACTGTTGATTCCTTCTTTGGTAGTTGCCATGGTAAAACACGTTGATTTAAACAGGAAAATGAGCACAAACTGGAGAAGTTCACTCCTCGTGTTATCTCTTGATAACATATGTTATCTCTTGAAACCCATCTCACCAGCAAAAGGGACGGCTCTGAGAAGGCGGTGATGCAGATGCAGCTCTGGTTGTGGCTTCAGCGAGGCAGTCGCTTCAGTGGTTCACATCCAGCATAATGCTTCTTTAGCCCACAAATTGCATTCATCCCACTTTGAAAGTGAGGATTGCTGAGTGGCCTGAAGAGTGGTGTGATCTCTCGCATGCTCCTACCACCTCCACTGCTTCTCCTCTGCTGCTGGAGGAGGACCTCTCTGGCTGTAGAAGCATGGTTGGGCATGAGCATGGCCTTGGGGATTGTCCTCGCAGATAACGAAGACAACCACTGTTAAAATCATCCACATACTCCTTTTTGGCCTAAAGAATAGGGCTAAAGTGGAAGGGGATTTTGGGGGGACAGTCTGGACAAAGGATTTTGCTACATTTGCTGCAATATGAGCAATATACCACAACCAGTTTCCACCGTTTCCCTGCTGCAGAGTAGCAAAACAAGCACAAAGCACCTGCCAACATGCTACGAGTTTGCCAAGGCCAACAGCATCCTTCCAGTCAAATGCAGCGAATAAACAAGGAGTGCAACTGAGTCAACAAGGCCAACACAGGGAAGGGAGAAAGCCACCAGGGCTGCCTGCAGCCCTCTGCAAGGGTGGGAAGAGGGGCTTTGATCAGAGTGTGATTCATCTTCCCCAAGTGCGGTGGGCAAGAAAGCCGTGAGCTGACCATCGGCATTCCCAGGCAGTTCCTGGAGAAAGGCCACTGAAGAGCTCTGCTCTGGCAAGTCCCATTCCCCACTGGGAGAGGGCCCTGCAGATTTAATTGATTTTGCAATATTTTGCAAGTGGTGCTCAAGGTCACAGCCACCGGGCTGGGCGGAGGCTGGGCTCTCATCTGATGGGGTGCTCCATGTCCTTCCTTGTGTGGGACCCAAGCTCCACACAGATTTAGGTTTTCCAAGTTCAAATGACTAATTAAATGCCCGCCTCCCCTCCTCGCAGCCCATGCAGTGGGGCTGAGCTGAGCTGTGCCGGGGTGGGATTTGAAGCTTGGTGTTACTGTGCACTCATCCTGTGCTCCAACCATGAAGTGATCTGTGAGGACACATGGTTGTCTCTGTCTCCAAGACTGTAAATATCACATTTTTAAACCTCTGAAGTACAACCATTCTTCCAACCCTTCTGGCTCAAGAGGCTCATCATTAAGAGCCCCAACTTTCAAGTACTGAGTCTCTGCTATCACTTTCTGATTTACCATTCTCTCCTTTCACACTGTGGTGTTCAAGCCTGTGATATGTGCTGGGGCTCAGCTGGCATGCCCAGCTAAAAAGGAGGCATAATATTTCATAAATCAGCTTTCTGCCTACCTGGATGTAACATGGCCTCTGTATCTCCAGAGCACCCCAGGAATCCGAGAGGCAGGCAGCATTTTTCTGCGTACTTTCCTCGTGATGTAGATGGTGTGCTATTATTTCGTCTCAGAATTAATACTACAATTAGATTCATTCAGGCTTTAATAGCATCGCTGGACTGTGAACTTCTGAAGCATGCTGTGTGCACTACGATATCAGGGTAACAAAACCGGCTATTATTGTTGTTGTTATTGTGAAATTGCCAAGAAGCCCTTGTGAGACCCGCACTCCTCCAGGCGGGCGCTGCGCCGACTCAAGGTAAACCCGGCCCTCCTGCCAGCCTTAGCGCAGGCAGCCAGGGCAGAGCACAACCGAGAGAGAAGCGGCAGGTAATGGCAGGGACTGAATATATTTCCCTCCACTCTGGCTCACAGCTCTTCATACAATGGGCTTTTTTTTGTTGGTGAAAGATCAGTGAGCTTTCCAGCCGCTTTGGCCCCAGAACAGCAGCATGGCAGCACTTAGCGCAGAAAAGCTTCACAGGCATTTTGGAAACCTCCTGTAAGGACAGACCATGTCTAATCCTCTGAGGCATGTTACAGTGCTGCCTGTCCCAGCCCTGTGTCAGAGAAGAACTAAAGGCATCAAAACTCCCCACTGTCTCCCTTTCTGCGAGTGAGTGTCCAGAGCACAGGACTTTTTGAATTTCATCTTCACGGCATGTTATTTTTGGATCTACAGAAGATCCAGACCTCTCAGAATGCAGCAATGAGGGGCATCATCTCTCGGTGTGTTAAAGAAGCTTTAGGAAGGGAGCTGGAGTCGAAGCTGGAGAACTACTGCCAAAAAGTACAATACACGTGGAGAAAACATGCTACAGCAAAGAAACAAAAATAGAAAGGCAAACTTAGATAAGGCCCTGACAGGAAGCTAGATGGACTATGCCACTTCAGCTGTGCTTGTTTAAACCTGTCTTTCTGTATTTATTTAATAGATTCCAGCATCTCTCGCTTGGAATCCATTTCAGAAGCGCTGGCTGACTTCTGTTCAGCGGGAGCACACAGCCCCGTGTCTTCACCACCAACAGCAGCGCTTAGCAAAGAAGTGTTAAGAAGTGTGACCTGGACAGGAGAGGAAGTGTCCTTTCGGATGCTTTAGGGTTGTTGACATGGGAACGGTAGCTCACCAGACGGCATGTTCCTTCTTTTAAACCAGCAGGGAGCTTTAATTATTCAGACTGGGAAACAGGCTGACAGAACCGCTCAAAATGCCTTGTGCTGAGGCCAGGCTGTTCCCCTTGGTGATCAGATGTTTGGTGTCTCTCTTCTCCATTTGTATTACTGCTCCGTGCCAGAGAAGAACGGGGGCTGGCACATGCAGCCTCGGCAGGGGAGATGCTCGCCGAGATCTTCTGCTGAACCTCTGTGTGTGCTACAGAAACCCAGCCTGGTGCTTCCCCCCACTCCTCTCTGCTGCTCTGCGATGCTTGTGCTCCCGGGAGCTGCTGGGAGCTGCTGGCTAGCTCAGAGGCAGTGAAAGGCCTTAAAACGTATTGGGTCCAAAAATTTTTACACCAGGAATCAGGGTCCTGCAGTGTCTTGGGGATCTGTGAAGCCGCAGAAGCGGTCGGTGCGTGCTGCAAACACACTCCGCAATCGCACACCTGCGCCCACAGCCTGCCTGGCGAACACGGGCATGCTGATTGACAAATGGTCCTTTTCGACATTTCATCTTCAACATTTCGCCTTCACAGACGGTTCTCTCTCTGCTATATGCTAAAGCCCCATTAACAATAATGTGACACCTAGAAGATTTGAATAAAACCCCCCAAAGTTTAGAGCAATAGTTAGTTAGGTGGGGGGCTCTGGCAGGCAGTACAGTCAGATGGAGCTGTCAGAGCATCGCAGTCTCCTGCATTAAGTCTTGCCCTCCCTGCATTACTGAAAATTTGAGGAGATGGCATTGTGAGCTTGCTGCACATACAGGAATCCCATCCAGACATCTATACATGGCTGCGAGGGGCTATGAGGTGGCTCAGGGGGAGTTGGGATAATGCATTTGTTATACCTCTGCATCTCCTTGACTGTAGCTTTGCAAAATGGCACCTGTGTGCTTGAAAGGAAATTATAAAATTTATGTGGGTCTGCCTTGCAATTGCTAAGGTTTGATCAAATTATATTGTCACAAGTGAAAGCAACCAAACCCAGTGAACGCCCCATAGAAGGATGCAATAATCTTTTTACTGAAACCGTTTTCATAATATGTATGATATAAAACATATGTTATATTTTCAGTGATTTCTTTCTCTCTTTATGTGGGTTGCAAATTAACTCAGAAATAAACACTGCAAAAATCAATAAATACTTCATCCTTTAGCCTTTGGGCTTATTTATTCACCAATAACTTACACTGCATAGCCAAAGAAAAACAATTCTCTCTTCATTATTTTCTGGTTGAACAACTCTGAAGTCACAGAAGAGGACACACTCCGCTATTGTTTTCCTCTGCTGCAGTGGCCAAAATTGCCCCTGATCTGTTTGAGGCAGAGCTGGGCAAACAATTTGCAAGTGATGCCAGGAACATAATACAGTAGGATGTCCTCAGGGCTTTCAACTTCTACAGGCTATTAGCGGCTGAGGCAACAGAGACTTTTCTAAAATTCTTCAGACATAGCTTTTTTTTTTGCCAGAAAATGCCAATTTACTCAAATGTGAACTTTTTATGGGAAAGGTTCTGAGGGAATTCTAGAAGCATTGCTAAACGTCAGGTTTTGAGCTGGGAATGCTGAGAGAGAGGATCCTTTAAGGGATTTGCTGGTTACATCCATCCCAGGTAGGCATTCATGGATTTTAGCCTTCCCTGGTGAGTGCCCTGCTGCCCACCACCCTCCTCCTTTCCCGCAGTGCCCTGATGGGGAGCAAAAGGGACTGCTGGGAAACCTCGAAGTGCCTTCCATCACGGAAAACACTCTCTACCACCTCTGCTTCTGAGAAGGGCCACCTGTCTTTAACCTGAAAACAGCACAGAAATGGGGTCACCAAGGAGCCTCCCGGGCAGAGCAGGGATGGCGGGGCGGGGGGGTGGGGGTTGGGGAGACCCTCGTCTGGCTTCGAGGGCAGGAGCTTTGCTGGGGGCTGGGTGCTTACTCGGCTCCCCTGCCGTTAGAGGCATTTCGGCAATGCGCATAGGAGCTCCATTTACCAGGAAATCTATTTTTGTGGTTTCCTCCCTGCAGTGGGAGGTCAGGCTCAGGTGGAATATTGTTCAATATTTCATACGCTGAGATGGCCAGGGAGAGTCCCCACTTCCTTCCGTAGAGTTTGGAACTGGTCTGGGAAATATTAAATAAAGCACGAAAAAAACCCTCTGTCATACAACTTGCCCAGGAGCAGGGCTTGGCTGCTGACTTTGCAGGCACTATTTTTACACCTGAAGTGTTTCCAAGCTCCTAAGGGCTTAACGGAGCAGGTCCAGGGGAGACGTTCACTGGGGAAGGGCTCTGCTGGCCAGAAGAGGTTTCTTCCTGTTTATTACCTGGAGACATTCTGTTTAAAAGCAGGAGGGAGTGACTTTGTCTCTCTGCCTGCTGCATGAGGAAGCCCTGTTTGCAGAGCATTTCCCTTGCCTTGTTTACTGACCAGTGAAAACAATTGCAAAAAAAACCCCCCAAATCCTCCCCAAAAAACCCAAAAGAGCAGATTCCTGGTCTTGGGGCCATACATGGGGTTTGGCTGGGGAGGTGGGGAAAGATGTACATTCAGGTCCCAAGGTGGACCCAATCACAGTCCTGTCCGAGGGCGTTTCTGCGCTGCTCATCCTGGGAAGGGAGTTTGCAGTTCACTTTGTAAATCATCGTCCGCAACCCCTGCAATGGCGGGGGGGTTGCAGGGGAGCACAGGAGAGACAAACCCGGGGAGAGGTGCAAAAGTCTCCGCCACCCCTGTGAGTGGTGGGGATGAGCTGACAGGACGGTGCAGATCCCAGCCCCATGGAGAGAGCGATCGGTGGGCAGCAGAGACTCCTTCACACAGCCCTTTCCCTCTCCTTTTCTTCCCACAAAGCAAGTGGCCATCATTCCCCCTCCCCGGCCGGGGGGGAACCGCAGCCTTACAGAGCACAATGGTGATTTCAAGCATTTAAACATAATGCGCCCTTTCTTCTCTCCGAACGCAGAAACATCGGAGGGTCAATCAGCTCATTCTGTTCCTTCCCCGGAAGCCGCAGAGGGTTTTCTGAAGTGCTCCCAAACTCATTGAGATGATGCCTCAACAAATTGCTCTATCTCTGTAATTGTTCGGGGCCTGGTACGAGTGGCCTGAAACGAGCAGAACAAAAACCTCCTCGGCGGAGGCCTGCGGCCTTGCACCACTGACGCCGCTCTGCATCACTCATCTGTTCGCCTGGCGGGGGGTTGGCAGAAAAAGGTTTTTCTCTCACCAGCTGCAAAATGATAATCCCCCCCGCTCCCCAGCCGAAAGCCAGAAAAAGTGAAGGAGGTATCTTTTTCTGGCGGAAAATGCTCTGTGTTTCTGTTCACTCTAGTCATTCCAGTGGAGAAGGCCGGGGTGTGCGTGTCTGGCGGCTGCGTCCTTCTTGCCTCTCTGACGTGCTATGTTCCCTCTTTTCCAGCCAAAGCCGGGGTGGACGCAGCAGGGAGGCGATCACAGGGACATGCAGGGAGGTGGTACCCGCCGGCTGCCAAGCGCCGCCGATGGGGACCCCACAGCCTCCGCTGCTGAGCTCTTAAATCCGCACCTGGGCGCCGCTCACTGAAATGATCGGTCTGGAGTCATCACTGTGCTCCCAGAGCACCAGGCTCTGTGACGGGCACGCGGAATGGTGCTGTATAAACACACACAGCGTTGCTTGGTAGCGCTGCACCATTGCATCCTTCGGGTACCAGTGTGAGGAAAGTTTGGGTTTGCTTAGGGCGATGTGGACAAGCGTCACAGGGCAGAGCCTGGGCTTTATACCGCACCATTTGCAGCTCAGAGGTCCTTCTGGTGGAGCTGGGAGGGGACGGCAGAGCATGCCACATACACTTCAGCTTTTCAGGTTTGGACACTGCAAATGAGGAGGGAATAACTTAGCTCACCTCTCCGTCCAGCCTTTGGAGAGCTGCAGGATGACTTCAGCCCAGGCAGTCTGCTGGAGTCGAGCAGAGGGCCAGTAGCTCCGTCAAGACAAGGAAGCCAACCCAAAGATGCAGAGGGATGCTCTGCGGGTGTGCAGCAACGTGCAGCGCCCTGAAGGCTGCAGGGCAATGCTCCATCTTCTGTACGTGCAGGCTTGCACGTTTGGTGTCCTTTCGTGAAGGATGGTGGCGGTAGTGCTGGCCAAACCCCACCCAGGGACGGTCTGCAGCGAAGCGTGGCCGGGATCGCAGCCCGCGACCCCAGAGCTCGGGGCCCCTCGGGACCACCACGAGTGCGTCCATGTGTGCGTGTTACAGTCTGTGAGCATGTGCAGGTGTGTGCTGACCGAGTGCCTTGCTAAAAGGCTGAAGGCTTGTTTCTTCACTTTCTCTCAGGTTTTAGTGGGGTTCAGGAAATTAAATCTGAGGAGCAATGATGCCTTCCCTCCCCGCTCTCCCCCAGGCAAACTTTTATGAAAATTCAGGTAGGTAATGTGATAAAGTAATACCCAAAAAGGGCTCCATGAAATTATCGGCATGATGTCGTCTTACCAGACCTAAATGCTTGCGCTGCTTTGCGCTGGCATTGCTGGGCTGCAGTGTGAAGCTAAATAAATGGGAATTGATTCTAGCCTTAAACTCTTCCTGCATTTTTCCCTGCATTTCCTTTGCTCATCTGGACTGATAAACTGCTAATCCAGACTGCCTTTTATGCTGCAAGGTGTTATTACTGCTTACAGAGCTGATAGGAAGTATAATTATGCTACGATAACTGAATGCCAGAAGTCTGTAGAGCACAGGGAGGGACAAGCATCACTTTGTGCAATTTGCCACCTAAACAAGAAACAGACTTTGCAGGCACAGCCGGAAGATCTTGTGAGTCCTGCCACCGTGTGAGGCCCTCCCGACCTTGCGAGGGATGGAGGATGCTGCTGGCATCCACGGAGGAACAAGGAATGGGTGAGTGCAGCCAAAAGTCCCGGCGGGGCTGGCCCTGCAGAGCAGGACAGGAGAGGGCATTGCTCTGCATGGCCCCGATGGCCAGGACAGCGAGGAGGAGCCCCAGCTCAGCCACTGTCTCTGCACCAGGCTCAGGAGTTTTCCCATCCCCTCTAGAGGAAACCTTTTGAATTGAAACATGAGAGAGGAGACCAGGGGGAAAAAAAAGTCTTTTTCCTTCCAGGCAGCCAAGCAGAATTGCTAACACAGGATGCCACCTGTTTCGGAGGTGGGTGTCCAAAACCCATGTGAGGAAGGGGAAGATGTCAGGAAGCGGTCAGATGTCTCCTGCACCGTTACTTGGCACTGGGCTGCTGGGAACAGAGCAGAGCAGCAGCCTTGGGAGCCCGCAGTATAGCAAGGAGGCTAAGAAAGGGAAAAATCGGGGTCTGCCTGACACAGGAAGGCTGATAAATACGATGAAAGGAAAGCACAGGCAGTGATGGGCCAGAGCAGAGTAAACTCTAAATAAAGCAATGAGATGAATCTCCAAGTGATGCTTGATCCAGATAAGGTTGTCCGTCACTGCAAGGCAAGGGCCAGCTCTGGGCTGTGAGAGTGTGTTTATAACAAACCACAAGCACCGATGCTTACAGCAGAACTCCCCAGCCTGGGAAGGAGCTACCTGAGTGCAGGGAAGGGGCGTTGCCTCCATTTGCCTCCCCAGCATCCTGTGTCCCCCTGTCCTGCTGCAGAGGAAGGATGAAACCTTGCTACCATTCGCTCCCCATTTTTCCAGGACTGAGGAGTTCCCCAGCCCATTTACCGGCTGCACACAAAGGTTGTCACCTGCCTGCCCAGGAAAAGGGACAAGATGTCCTGGTTCTAGAATCCTCGGACTGCAGGGATCTGTTACTACCAGGAATAACAGACATCCTATTTTCCTGTTACGGACATGTCTGTCAACCCTCCTGTGAAGCCCTGTGACTGCCTCCACCCTGGCCTGGAAACCCAACCTGCCACCCCAAACAAGGTGTTCTTTCACCATGTGGTGAGAAAGCTGGGTGGCCTCGCACGGTACGTGACATGGGTGGCTGGCGGAGGGCTTGTCTTCTCGAGCAGAGACCTTCTTTGTAGAGACAGGCAGTGAGCTGTAAGAATTAATATATAGGCAAACAAAGTGGAAACAATCAGGAGGGAACATGATATCTGGAGTGCGTCACAAGCAAATATGCTTTCCAATTAAATGACTAGAAAGAAATGGAGGGAACTACACGAGAGGAGGGGAGGGGGAAAGGAAGGGCTGCCTTCATTGCTTTTTTCCCTGTGCGTCATCTTTTATACCCATGGAAAGTGACTGCAAGAAGCAAGTACATCAAAGTGGTAACCTTTCACTCTTGTTCCAAACAAGTGAGATGCTGACTCTGAGAGCGAGGAGGTTGCAGCCTGGCTGGTTTCACCTTGGAAGCGATGTCTTCAGCCTAGTCCTGCTCCTTGGTCTTTTTCCTCTTGCAGGAGAGAACCTGTGGCGTTGGAGGGCTAGCTGATGCTTTGGACTGAGAGTTAAGTTTACACTTGTTGCAGGATTATTTTACAGACTAGAACCCTCTTCTGGTTAAATGTTTGTGTTTGAGGTTGTTTTGGAAAATCCTGTTACTAAGAAGAGCAAGGATCAGAGTTTCGTAACAGTTCACGCCAATGGTTACTGGTGTCCGGAAAGACTGCTTCTTTAATGAGCTGACAGCAGGGGTCAAGTGCTCTGCTGAGATATTGTCAGTGTAAAATATCCAGCGTTTCCAAGAGAAAAAGAGCGTGTATGTCCTGCAGGATTCACGCTGTTCTACACACGCCACCTTCTGCTCTCCAGATTTGCCATTCAGCTGAGTGACATGACCCAGCCCCTCATTCCCTCTATGTTTGTACCCCTCCTTCACTCCAGCTCCCACTGCCATGTTTGAATTGTACTGTGTCAGCATCATATTGGGGGCATTTAAAGCAAGTTTCAGGCTACAGACAGAAAGACTTAAGCCTGAAGGCTCCCATAGGCACAAGAAGCTGAGCTCTGCGAGCCTGCAGCATTTATCCATTTGTACATTTGTCCATTCATCTTCCCAGCAATGTGAACAAGAAAATTCCTCTGCAAGGAATAAGCCCATCTCTGTTTGTCATCTGGAAGGCTTTGTTTGTAACACTTGCTGTTCTCTTCCAAGATGGAGAATTATGGAGCTGAAAGTATCCCTAAAATATATCCCCAAATCAGTACAGAAAGGCCGATGAGTTAAAATGAATGCAGTATGGGAGAGGGGAAGCCAGCCCTATTTTGCTCCTCGCCTCTTGTACAGGGCAGGAGATCTTTGCATGCAGCATGGCTGTGTCCTCACCAGCACGTCTCAGCTCCGCTCTCCTGGTCCTTGCTTTCCCACACTGCCCTGCCAAAGCGCTTCTTTCTTGTTCCTCCTGCGCCATCCCAGCTTCCTCTGGGAGGAATGTGCCAAAGATGCCAAGTTACGGTTTGGTTAAGTGGAAAGATTATTCTCGGTATGACACGATGAAGCACAAATGAAAAGCTGGTTCTTGGGGCTGTACCTTCTCTGCTCTGCCTCCTGCCAAAAATGCTTTTAATTAGCACAGAGGAAAAAAAAGGGCTTTTTGTGACTGATGCTTGAATAGAGAGATCTAATAAAAATGTTAGCCCACACTGAATCAAAATATTTGTATTTCCTTCTGAAATGAAAAACAGAAGAAAAATATTTTTCTGGCTTAACTCAAAACCTTTCATTTTGTTTCATTTTGGGATATTTTAACGCTTTCAAACCTCTGATTTTGCTTTGCATTTTTCAAAGAACAGGTCAACTCTGAAAACAAAGGATATTTCAAAATTAAAATCTGACCGCTTTGGTTTTAGCCCCTAAACAGACCATCTGATTTTAAAAATGTTGAAATATTTTGTTATGACTTTATCAAAATGCTTTTTTCTTCCACCTTAACTTTTGCATCTGGAAGGATTCAAAGAATTCAGCCTTTTGGGGGGAGGGGGTGTTGTAAATCTGCTGTTCCCTGAGAAACAATTCCCACCACATTATCCTCAAGTTTCTTAATCTTTAGCTAGTGTTAGCTGATTCATTCTCAAATGCTACTGTAATCACATGCTTTTCACACGATAATTGTTTACAGCCAACTTCTACCCATTTCCATCTGTGCTTTATCAGTAGCCACTACTTAAACACCATTTTCTGTCAATAGCTGTCATGAGTTCCCAGGATACTAATGTGTTTGGGCCACAGAGATGCTGAGAAGCTCACAAGCTGCTGGGAGAAAAATCAACCATCCAAAAGTTCCTTCCAAGGGGAAAAAAGGCCCCAAAAAGTAGATCCAAAGGTCAGAGGAGGGGAATTGTCACCAAAGAAGCAGAAGTTGTCCACCCTGCTGTTGGTCCTTCACACCATCAGAGGACCTCCTTCCCAGCCTTGAGGACCCTCTGCTGCACCTCCAGGGTACAGAAGCGATGGGGCAGCTCTGCCAGGAGCTGATTGGGAAGAAGAAGGAAGAGTTAAGGTAACCCCGGTCATCGTGGCCATATCCAGGTTAGGGTTAGCCTCACAGGCACCCTGGTCCTGGGAAACAGGGGGGAGAACAGGGACCTGCTCCTATCCTGAATCCTGCGCTAGCTTGGCACAGAGATGAAGGCAATCCCCCAACCTCCTCCACTCACTGCCTGATGTTGAACAAGTTGTTTCCCTTCCCTCTGAAAGGGGGAGTCTGAGCCTGGCTCCTTGCGGGGCTGGGGATGAGGAGCGGGACGGCCAGGGAAGGCATCACAGCTCAGCTCAAGCCCTCCCGAGGGCAGCTGGCTGCCTCTCAATCTGCTAACTCAATAACGGCGGTGCCCTGCAAATCCGCTTCAGGCAATGAATCCCCTTTTACTCAAGAGGTTTATTCAGTTACTCTCTGCTATTTTCAGTAGGGAAGGCATTTTTATTGCGGCAATTCAATAAATTAGCAGGGATTGGTGTCAGTAACCTTCTTGCAACGTCAGAAATGCAAAGCTTCATGTGGCAACAATCCCATTATGGGCCTAATCTCATCTGCTTCTTTACAGATAACTGCGTGATAAGGGGTCAGATTTCCTTGGCTGCCTTTGCGAGTGTGCTAAGCTTATTATCCTCTCCTCATCCCCTACAGGAGACAGGCTTTCACCTCCTAACCCCTCCCGTAATTATTCACTCTCTGTTAGCAGAGCATGGCAGGTCTGGCTCTTGAATTCTGCTTAATACGATATTATTTATCTAGCCAATATTCTCCTCTCAGTGGGTTCCCACTGATGGCTTTTCTCTCTGCTGCTTCCTCCTGCTCTCTCTGCGGTTCTTCCCACTGTGTAGTTTGACCTTTTAAAGTATTTCAAAGGCCATAAAGATGCTCCTAAAGAAACAGGACTTACAAGGAAAGAAGACAAGAGCGGAACCTTCTTTTCCAGGTTGTGTTGATTATAGTGACATGAATGACTCCCTGCACAGCCCAGGCTGAGCTACTGCCAGTTGCCTCCCTCTTTTCACGTTCCCGACTGGTGATAAATATTTGCTTTCTCTTCTTGAGGCTGGATCATGTCAGGTTTCATTTTCAGAAAGCTCTTTTATAAAAAGAACCCAACTCGCTCTGTTTATTAAGACTTTCAATTTCTGCCCTCAGCTATATTTAGTTTATAGGGAATTTATGGGATGAATACACTTTTGTTAGCACAGGGGTGGTTACAAATGGCATCAGCTGGCAAAAATGGCAACTTGCCTGTCAGGGTGGTTTGCAGGACAGGGAGGGCAGGCATGCTTCGGCAGAATCCTATTAATCGTGATGCGAAATGCTTTCAAAATACCCTTCCACAGAAGGGAGCTCGGCAGCATATCCCAGTTCCATGGTGAACTGCCCAGGATGTTTTATAATCGATCATTCTTCACCGGCCTTGCTGCTGTCAGCTGCTTTCTTCTGAGAGGTGTCGCTTAACACTGTCACCGTCACACATCTGCAAAGTAAACGTGTCGACGGGCACCGCCTCTACACAGAGTACAAGACTGCATTGTTCCTGCTCAGATGCCCTCCTTTCATCAGGGCGTGTGTTATTTTTCATCACGGCTCTCCTCATACAATTGTCTTCATCACCCGAACTGGTAGGGGAGAAAGTCAGGATGCTCAGTTTGGCCATCTGTATGCAGGATGTGTATGGATGGGAAAGCAACTGGCAGCAGAATCAACATATCTAAAGGTCACTGCTGATGCTTCAGATGCCAAAGGTCCTGCTCAGGTTGGGGTGATCTGAACACAGCAGTGAAGCAGAGGGGCAACTCCCAAAGCTGCTTCTCTCAAGGCTGAGCTCTCTTGGTCCCGTGTTGGTGAGCATTTCTCCTTTTTGGATGAATGCTTGAGCTAAAATACAGATGTGGTGGCTGTTCTAGCTCTCATGGCCCTGATCTGAAGGCATTAGGTAACAAAATGACGATGCTTGGGACATTTTACTATTTCTGAGAGAAGAGTTCCCTCCTTTCCCTGATGAATCCCTGAGAGCCGGACCCTTCGTCTCCAAAGAGAGGAGCCTGGAGACAGAGCTGAGATGCCCCCGACCCTCCACTGATGGTGGAGGGAACTCGATGCCAGACTTCCAGACAACTAACGCCAGCTGAGAGGAATCCCACCCTTCACATCTTCCTGTCTGCAGCATTTCACGCTCCAAGACAGTCTTGACATACAGCTCCTGCTGACTCCAATGCCCCTTGTCATCTCGTCTTCTAGCCTGGAGCCATCTAGCAGGTTTGCCTTTGGCTGCCTTCCCACCCTTCTACCAGAGGCAGCCAGTGCTCACTGCGTACCCAGCTTGTACACTGAGCCTCGATATTGCTTAATCAGCTGAAATTATGTTCTCTGATCTTGGAAGCTGTGTCCTTTCCTATGAATTGGGAAACAGACCAGGAGTGAAATTCTCCATCCTTTGTCTCTATTGCTGCTCTCCTTGGCACAGAGCAGCTGACCAAAAGAGCAGAACAAAGGAACAGAGGACAAATCCATTTCTTAGGAGGCACTTCAAATCCGCAGTGTGCTCTGAAATCACTACTGGAGCTCTTCTAAGTCCGTAAACAAGAATTAAAATGGATCTTAAAGTGGTCTACAAAATTTAACAAACAACTGCTTAGTGCTCCATGCTGTTATTCTGGTGTTACTGATGGGAAAATGGACAGAGAGCAGTCAGGAAACCTGGCCAAACTTGCATATTAGTGTCAAATTAATAATAGAGCTAAGCTTAAAACTTAAGAGTCTTGATGTGCAGTGCTTGAATCTAACCACAGCATAGAATAATGTAATATTTTCCTTTCTACATCTACTTTTATAAAATTAAGTTTGTTTTCTCTACCTTTATTTAATTATGGAGCCCAGCTATATTCTCAATGGGTATCAGAGGCAGTGAGAGGGAGAATGTCATCTCCATAGAGACTCTGACGATACCTTAAACATACCTGGAACAGAGAGAGGGATCAGAGCAGTGCAGCTCCTTAGCCCTTCATCTGCCTCTGAACGTGACCTGCCCTGCAGAAAGCAGAAACAGGAGACTTTAGTGGCAACTGCCAAAGCTATAAAATAAATGATCCCAAGAGCCCAATATTTAATTTTCACTTGGTGCAGAGGCTGGCTCCTGTGAAAATGAGAGACCTCTCACCCCAGCGACACCGAGGGAATTAGCAGGCTGGCTCCTTATCCTTCCACTCATTTTTTAATGAAGTGTGATGGCACGTTGGGGGAACCTGGAAGCCGTATGGCATCCTCAGTCCTCAGTGACCCACAAATGGGGCTGTTTACAAAAGTGAGATGAAATGAAAGGAAAACAGCACTGCCGTGCCAATAAATGAACATTCTGTCCTGCACATGCTTCCTCTGGGACACGGGGAGGAGGAGGATTGCTAATTGACCAGCTATTTCTCACCATATATTAGTTGTGGTTGCAGGATTGCTCATTTAGAGCCCCTCTGCATGCAGTGGGTTTGCAGTTGAGTTTGGCAGGGGAGATCCTGCATTAGCAAGAGCTGTCTCTTTCAAAGCATTTGAATCAACAAGAGATTGGAAGGGCTGCTCCTACCCAGTTAGTCTCAACATCCCTTTAAGACTCCATGGTGCATATTCCATTGCTCTGGAGGCTACATGGACTGTGTAAAATAAATTCCTATAGTCTGAAAAAGGACAACTAGCTCCTATCACTGCAGCTCACAGGGAGGGGAGGAGAGTGACTGTATAAATTAACACTACAGGGTTTTTTGTTCATTCTCTAAACAATGCCAGATAATCTTTTTCTCCAATGAAAAATTAAAAGCTGATATTCCTATTTACTCTTACCCTAGACTCAGCCATGGGATGTGGAGCCTT
Source organism: Fratercula arctica (assembly GCA_947846985.1). NCBI lineage: Eukaryota > Metazoa > Chordata > Aves > Charadriiformes > Alcidae > Fratercula > Fratercula arctica. The sequence goes on along the minus strand of CANTUZ010000006.1, from coordinate 9,902,197 downwards.
GTAGATCATTCCTGCCTCTTACTGACCACCGCAGTGAGATGTGTCCCAGGGTCTGGGTTTAGCCGGTGGTGTTGGGGGGGCAGGCTGGTCCTCCTGGTTCTGCTGGGGCTTTGCTGGCTGTGCCACGTCAGGGAGATGGAGGAGTGGGGGCATAAACGTGCATTTGTGGAGCCACTGCATTAATGCTGTGGATGTGGCTGCTGCTCGCTGCTACTTTCCCACCACAGGTGAGTGCCGCAGCAGAGGGGCAGAGGATTTGCCTGATCCTGGGATGCTCTGCTTCACATTCCAATGCCTTTTAGTGGCTTTGGGTGGGATGCCGGGCTCAGGGCTGGGAGAGGCTCTGGCAAGGGATCTGTTCTGCAGATCGTAGGACACAGGTGGAAACTTCCCGTGGTGATGCAGGAGAGGCAGCCTGGGGCTCCTGTGTCTGAAACACCATGTCAGAGCTCGACAAGGTGCACCTGGCGCAGATCTCCTGGTCTAAACGTTCTCCAGCATTGCCCTGCAAACCCCTCTACACCCAGCACCCCCCTTTTCAGCCAGGTATGGCCAAATCTGTGCAGCCCACTGGGGGAGGCAGAAAGAGGGTGGCTTGAGGGATGTCAGCAGGGCAAAGAAATACCCAGTTTTGCAGCTTTGGTTTCTGAGTCACTTCCCCAGTTGCAGCCTGCGCTGGTAGGGAGGCCAGAGCAGCAGGACAGGCAGCAACAGCAAAAAACCATAGTGTGTGGGCAAACAGAGGTGAGCAGGATTTACTGTCACAGTTCTCCCTCTCCTCCTCTACACCAAAGAGGACAGCTTAATAACTTCTTAAATGCTCTTCCAGCAAACTGGGCCACTGGGATGTGCTGGGTGGCTCTTTAGCAGGATCAGGGATTAGGAGGTGTCTGCTTCAAGCCCCGGCCTGGGTCGCGATGCCTTGTGCTGCCCTGAGGTGCTGCCTGGGAGCGAGCTGGAGGTTGGACACCAGCAGCATCATGGCAGGTTGGAGTCCCTCCAGGTCCTGCCTGGCCACACTCCCTTCCCCGTATGGCAGCTGGGACTCTGTCCAGTGTTTATTGGAATAACTAGATAATGGATCCAACTCCAAAGTTTGTTAATTTAGAAGAAGCAAATGCTTGGGTTGGACCAAGCATTTTATCTCTTCAGTTGTGTTTAAAACATGTATTGTGACATTAGATCTCATATCCTAAGATGTGCCCTTCAGCACAGCATATAGGAAACAGATTTCTGCTTTACCTATCAGTACCCTTCTGCCACAGAGCAAGGGGCCACTGATTGCACTTCAGCAAAGCAGTCTGTGAATGAGGAAAATAGCTTTTTCAGAGGATGAAGGGGAAAACAGCTTTTTCCCCTCGGAAGAGAAGCTACCACCCCAGGCGAGGGAGAGACGTACTGTGTGGTGCCACTCCAAGCCTGAGTGTGCAGTTGTGTTAAATGCAAATGCTGAGTGAAAAAAGGCTGAACAATCTTCCACAAGTTTTGGTACAGGGGAAAAAAAATGTGTCCTTTCACCCAGCCTGTTCCACAGGGAATCACTCCCAATCGCTTGCTGAGCTGTTTGTCACGGACCTCACAAGACGCTGCTTGCCCTGTAACGATGCTCTCCAGCCAGCCTTCCTGCTGCTGTATCCCCCGTGTCAGGCATCTCAGGGAGCTTTATAACAATAATCTAAGCATGGTGGGAAATAAAAATCGCTCTGTTCCCTCTGTGTGCTTGTGAATATAGCACCAGCAGCTCTCAATAAACTGTCCTCATTTTTCTAGCTCATGAAATGTTTTACTGCCTTCAGGGAAGGGTATGCCCCAGGCAGGCAACACAATGGGGTGGGATCAATTAGCAGGGATGCTGCAAGGCTTTCCCCATGCTCTCCCCCATCTATTGGTAAGGCAGCCCTGGGATTAGTATCCTATTTCCGTGTATCCTTTATTGCCCCATGCCACTTTGCCCAAAGCTGTTGTAACCATGGGACTACAGCACTCACCAGCTGAAAAATATGAAGCTTGTGTTTGGTGAGGCTCTAAGCAGGCAGGCAGCTCCGAAGCAGAACAGGCAAATGCAGCATCCCAGCCTGTGCCCAGGCTGTCTGCACTGGAGCACATTGCCTGCGAGCAGATGGATTCCTCCATCCCGGGGCTGGAGTTATGTCCAGCCACATGCCAGCTGGAAGAGCCAAGATACCGGCAGGGCTGAGGTGTTTTAAGAGCTGTGCAATCAACTGTTGTATTCTCCCATCTTTCTGACACCGACAGCAGTGAGCAGGAATATTGAAATAAATCCAGATTAAGAGTTAGGAAAGCCTGATTTCTTGGTGCAATTCTCATAGCCAAGTATGGACCCACAGCAAGTTGTTTGTTGCCCTTTTTTTTCATCCATTAGCTCCATCAACAGTAACAGAGAAATGCTTGTGAAATGCTTTCAACTCAAGTATTTCTAGGGCAAATAAATCTTGTAAAGCAAGTGCTGCTGAGATAGCTGCCCTCATCAGCTGCTGCAGAGGGGAAAGGCAGAGGGGCAGAGCTGGGGCAGACCCTTTCCCATCAGAAAACATGGAAGACGGTAGTCTTTAATTAGTGAGAGATGACACAGGGTGTGAAGGGTGCTGCAGTACCGACTTGTTTGCCATCTCCTTCCTCTTTGGTGTCTATGCAGTGTTCTTGGACTGGACAAGAAGCCAAGAGCATCACAGGCACAGGAGCTTGGAAAGTTGGTGTTGGGGCCAAGCACAGTAACGGAGCACTGGGCATGGGACAGACAGAGCCTGACTGTGGCTGTGTTTTATCCTTCAGGGTTTTGAGCTGTGTGCCAGATGCTGCAGTCAATGTAAGCAGCAGGGTGAGGGCAAGCCAGGCTGGACCCACAGAAAACAGCGTGGCATTTAATGTACTGCCATTATTAATTCATTACAGCACCTGAATGTGAAACGAGAGAGGGATTCAACTTGTGAGTGACCCAGAGCCAATCCCTGGGTCTAAGAAAAGCCCTTTCATTAGGGGAAGTTACTCCTGCTGCTATCTCGGTGATGGATGCTGGGGCAGAGCCTCTTGTGCCACTGTGATGATCCAACTGTCACAGCAGATCCTGCCTCCTGCGGGGCCAGGTCCTGCCGGGCAGCGGGCAGGGAGGGTGTCTCATTCTCATACCCCAAATACCCACACCGAGCAGGCAGGGAACCAGGCTCCTGGTTGACTGTGTGGCTATTCACTCTCCCTCTTTCCATGCCTGGCATTGAACAAACCACCCAGTGTACCAGGGCTGGATGTTTGCCACCAGGACTGGGGACTGGAAAGCTCTTTCGTTCCACATTGATCTTCCTGCTTTTCCATCCATCACAGGAAGGACTCCTTGTTTCGTTGCCAGGATTAGTGCTGGCGTTGGTCCTGCTTTGGTTTGAATGGCCTCCTCTGAGAGCAGTTCGCTCCTTTCCAGGAAGGACGCACGTGGAGATAGTCAGACTTTTATTTTATGGCCAAGAGGAGAGAGCGTGTGCCCAGGTACATCTCTCAGGTGAGTGCATGGAAAGGGCCTGGCATCACCTTTCTGGGTACCCAGGAGAGGTTTAGGACCCAGATCTGAGGGGCTGGACCGACGCTCCACAGGGTCTCAGGCTATTCCTCATTGACAGCTGAATGATGACCCAGTAATTTCAGATGGGGGAGATAAAAAACACAGAAAGTGATTTTTTTGTCTGGTGTTTAAGGGGAACAAGGCTTACATGGTTTTTCGCTGTCTCTCCTCATCCCCCTAAAGACTTCGAACTTGTTGGTTAAATTCCACCAAACTTAACAGAGGGACACAGGTGCCAAGGAGGCTGAAATTCCTAAAAATATTGTGAAAAATTATGTCGGAGCAGCAGAAAGCAAATCTGTCAACATCCTCTCTAAGACAGAGGTTGCAGCATCAGCACAACCTTTCCGAGGTCTTAGAGGACCGGCATGGGCATGAGATAAAGGCAAGTCTCCCGCACTGGAGTTACTGGTAGGAGCTTGTATCATATTGGACATCAGCGATTCCAGTTCTCCGGCAAGGCTGGTCTCCCAGGCATGCTCCATGGTTCCCCGTGCAGGGAGACTCGGCCCCAATGACACAAAGACAGGGCAAACTGAGGTGCTTCTGGCTTTTTGCACCTTGGTCTTTGCTGACAGCCCCTTTCCCTGCCTGTCCATCGGGCTGACAGCAGTCCCACTCCAGGACACCCCTTCTTTGACCAACTACATCATGCTTATCCATCCCTCCACTTCTTATCAGAGCCATCTGTTTTCCTACAAGCTGGAGGCTCTCTTGGGGACGATTGTCTGTATGCACACCTCGGGGAGCGGGATGCGTGCTAGGAGGCACTTAGACAGCTTATGAAGGCAACAAGTCCCTGCTCTCTCTGATGACCCTCAGCAGATTAACGTGCTGGCTTAATGGGGGTGAAACTCCATTAGTCACCAGCAACCGGACACATCTGTCCCTGGGCTGAAAACGCTTCACTCCGAGTAGGTGAATAAGGACAAAGTGTTGTCAGAGGATGCAAAGCTACAAACAGGCAGGTTGTGGACTCTGGCAGAGCCCTGGAAACCCCCTGGAAGTGACTGGGGGCTTGGGAGAATATGGGTCATTGTGGTCAAGATTTCCCTGAGTTTGACTTTTAGGGCTGCCTTTGGAGCAAACATGACCAGGGGATGTTCAAGTTTGGGCTTGGAGTCTGGGATAAACTGTATATCCAGTTTTGTGGTCCAGCTCTGGTTTGGTATTTCCAGAGCTCCAGAAATCAAGCTGTAAACTAAAATTTAAAGTAAGCAAAAGACTTTTACAGAACAGATGTGCTTAAGGCATGTTTTGGACCTTGAGAAGACCTGAAGGTGTCTGTTAGGATGCAGGCTTTGTAACTCGCTGTTCATCACTGAGCCAGTTCCCAGCTCTGAATTCATCAAACAGATGGATACTGGTGAGTAAAGCTAAAAGGTCTGATCCTTAATTTGTTGCACAAAATGAACTGCTTGGGAAAACCTATCGGTTCAGGGCCATATTTATTCTGTGGACAAGCTGCCTTGAGCAGTCTCTGGAACCCAGAAACGAATGTGCAGAAAGTCCCCCGACCCGTGCCGCATACAGAGGGCAATGTGAGAGAGGCTACGGAGCCGGCAGCACTGAAGTGGCAGAGCTGACATGCTTCAGAAGCAAACAAGTTGTCCCAGAAACGAGGCACAATTGCAAAGGTCTGGGTTTGCGTGGCTGGTGATGCCCAACGTACTGAAACTTATTTCCCCCTCAGCACAGCTGAGTTTCTAGCTCTGTTCCTCCCTTGCAATGTTGTTAGATTTCATGGATGTATTTTACATCACTTAGCCTCAGCTCTGCAGCACTACTTATCTGCAATGCCTTTCCATTGCCTTTAAAGCAGAATGATAATGAGAATGGTCCCTGTATTTCTTTGTGCCTCCAGTGATCAATAGGTATGTTTTTATCTGTGGCACCCAGGAGACTTGTGCGGGCAAGTCCTACCTTCTGGTTAGAACCACGGAGTTTTAAAGATCTTCCTCTGCATTGGTGTTGGAGCTGTCTGGCTTTCAGGGCAACGCTGCTGCTCCTTTGTTTTCATAGGGTTGCCCCTACACCAAAACTGTGGGCATTGCCTGCCTGCCTAAGGCAACCCAGATATCTGCACTTTGGCATCCAGACTGCGCAGTTACATGCCAGGCCCCCAGGTCCCTGCATACGTCTTATTTATTACTGCACCGCGGGGATTCTGGAAACCTTAGCCAAGATCGTTGCTTCTTTTGTAAGAGGTTTTATGTTCTGAGTAAAACATTGTGTGATTATACAGACCATTAAGAGTCACGTGGCGTTTCCAAATCAAGAGGGGGTGAAAAAAATCACTGGATCATATTTCTTGCCTTTTTTCTCTGTCTTAGACCAGGTGTCCTCCGTCCCATCCAGCTGACCCAGTCGGCTTGGCTTGCTGTGCCCCTAAAGCCGGGCGGTAAACAGAGGTACACCGACCAGAGAGCTTTTGCTGGCTCAGCATCCATGACATGGACAACATCTGCTGCGTTCGAGGACTTGTCTTGTGCTGTTGTGAGGGAGGGTCTGCAGCACAGGCTTGCTCAAGTGCAGATCCTGCATGGCTCTGGCTCCTGCCCCCATCTCTGACTCACAGGAGGCTAAAAATATAACCTGGTTCATAGACGCTATTTTGGGGGCTCTGTGTTTTTCCTTGCTTCAGCTCCCCAAGCACGCACTGCTTTTTTTTTTTTTTTTTTTCAGTAATGATCAACATTACCCTATAAATTTCTCTTCAGAATATATAATTTTAGACTTGATTATGCAATTATTACCACTCTAAATCATTTGCCATGTGAATTGGCTTACTTAATTAAAAACAATAACAAATTTGGCTTCGTTTGTAGCACTGCAAAGTGGTTAGGCCCAGGATTGGAGTGGGCTTCTACAGGGACTGTGTGTTTCCCAACACTCATCAGTCCTGTCAATGCGTTTCAGCTCCGTGCTCCCTGCAGAAAATCACCAAACTGTGCCAGCTTTCATGCTTTTTTATAAGGCAGAGAAATATTTATAGGAAAGGAGGACAAGACCATTTATAACTGTAGGCACAATTACAACGTTATTACTAATCTGGGGGGTTTGAGATCAGATCACCAGAAACAAAGTAACTTCATTGTCTTAATAAGTTGTAATGTTGTAAAAGCACCATGGGACAAGTTTTTTCTGCATGAAGGAATGAGTGTCAAAGATGCACTGGAAGAGCTAAAATGTTCAGTACTAATAAAGGAGATGTTACAAGTTACTAATCTTTTTGTCCCCTGGCTGGCAGGTCCCAAATGCTTTGACTGACAAGATCATTCTCAGCACTTCTCAGAGAGAAGCAAAATGAAGGCTAACGAACACAAAAGAGCAAGACACCCTACAAACCCCATTTTCCCCTTTGAGTGAGGCAGCAAAGTCCATCAGGATCTTCAGGTGAGGCCCTTTGCCATCCTCGTGCCTTTATCCCCTCTCTGCCCCAAAAACCTGAGCAATCCCGGGCCAGCCCCATATCCAGCATTTTTAATTGTGCTTTTCTGCTCACAAGGGGGTGGCTTCGTTTGGGTGCTGGTGGTCTGGCGGGAGGCTGTGACGGGCTGGGAGGGGTGGCTGGGCAGCCTGGGCAGCGAGCATTCCTTGGGACTGTCAGCTGGCCTCCTGCAGTCTCTTCCAGCTCTGTTTTTTATGATGTTATTTATTTCTTGCAGATCTCTTTTTGTCCCTTTCCTCTGATTCTGGCCGCAATCTGCAATTTGCTGCTATTAGCATGAAAATGATTCTCATCTTCACCCTGTGATTGTGCAATCTATCCACCCTTAGCAAAGGCATAAACTGAAAACGGCACAAGTGGCAGTATGTGGCACCCTACAATGTTCAGGGAGCAAACCCTCCATCTGGGTTAACCTCTTCCTCTCCTTGCCACTGGCAGGCAATACACTTGAGTAAATAAGTCTTTTTTACTAACAGAGCTGCTATTCTCTGCAAATCCTCTAAGCTACAGACAGTCTGGACCTGGAGAGCTCGCAATATTGTTTCTTTAAAATATAAAGTCTGTGAGACCTTTTTTGGTGCTATTTCTCCTTCTGCAGTTTTTAACATTCATCCTTTTCCCGTGCGGCACAGGCTCCCCTCTGCCTCTGCTCTCACCAGCTCTGCAGTGAGCCCATCCACCCAGGCAGCGCTGGTGGAGGGGGAGAACTTGCTGGGTTTTTATATGGAAAATAAAAATCTCCTACTGCAAGTCCTATATAGTGAGAGCTGGCTAGAGGAGAGCAATTTGTGGGTGTTTTGGAGATGCCTAAAAGAAAAAATGAGAAAGTTCCCAGGGTTATCTTCATGTCAGCTGGTGCCTCTGGGATGCTTTCTGGGTCTCTGCCCCTCGTGCTCTGCAGGACCAGAGCTCCCAGCAGCTGGCCATAGCACCAGTGTCTCTGCGGGCCAGGAGCTCAGCAGCTCACCCAGCATGTGTCCAACCTGAGACACCACAGCCTCCCACAGTCCAGCAGCTTGTCAGTTTGGCTTCTCCACTCTCCTCCAGCTGACAGCATTCCCAAGCCCTTCCCAAGTGTCCTTCCTACTCCAAGCAGCACCAACAACACCTGCTCTCTCATCCCAGCCCCAAGGAGGAATGAGCTTTGCAGGCCCCATTAGATGGCGTCATGTTTGCTGGTGTACGCGGTGGCTGTGCTGCGCTTGCGTACACTTGCAGATACAAGTTTATGTGAGGAACATGCCAAATGAAGGCTGACGTGATGCAGGTGGACCTTGCTGTCTCTTATGGGGGGGGCAGCTGCACCCCAGCTGTGCTCTCTCACATTTTGTTTGGGATCAGCAGCTTTGTGGTTCCAGTTCTGTGGTTGCTGCCACACATTGAGGTGGACCCAGAGGGAGAGAGTCTGCTTGGGCTTTTGCGGGGGGAGGAAGAGCCTCCAAGCCCTGTGTTGGTTTGGTCAAAGTGGCAGAAGCTGAGCCACTTGGGACACTTTCATTAGTATCTACAGCCCCTTGGAGACAGGTCCAGGGGAACTGCTGCTACTGGCATGGAGTAGGGAGGGGATGTGAACTTGGGCATAGTCACCAGGTGGTGGACTGGATGTCTCTGAGGAGACTGATCATGATCCAGGGTGCTGGTAGCTGGCACATGGTCCTGAAGGGAGGTCTATCCTCCTTCCTGGGGATCGGAGGACGAGGGGGAAAGTGAGGGCAGGACGGTTCTTGTGCATCGATATCACCCAGGATAGAAGGCAACGTGTGTCATTGACGTCAAATCTGACCCCCGTCAAAGCTGAGTGTCCTGTTACAGTCAAGTAGCATTTCGCTTCGGGAAAATGCCTCCGTGCTGAAGCTGTTACTAATGTGATAAATGCCGGAGCTCCCGGGAGACTGAATAATTACAAAGTCCTCAAAGGAAAACAGCACAGACCTCCTTTAAAGTAAAGACAAGATAAAACTTCAAAGCTGGGAGAAGTGAACTGCTTCTAAATATGTTGTAAACTCTGGAGTTAAATCCACCTCCCCGGTCTCACATAACCACTGTGTTAAGAGGCTCAAAAGTTGGCGCTAAGAAATCCGGAGGGCTATGTACCTGGAAATGATGATACCACCCCATGAAGGATGTGTTTGTGCTCGGAGGTTTGTGGAGCAAGGCCAGCAGCCGCAGCCCCTGTCTGTCTGCTGCAGCACAGCGTGTTGCTTCTCAGCTGCAGGCAGTTTGCGCTGGTACCCAGATGGAGCTGAGCCAACAGGACAGGAGATGGTGCTCAAAGCCTGAGTAATCCAGCCAGCCCTTTACATCCCGATGCGTGGCTGGCTGTACATCTTCAAGCCTGATGTCAGGCTAGGGGGGAATACAGAATTTTTCATGTAGGGCTGGGATTGGGCTGTGGTATTCAATACCAGGAGTCCTTGTGCAGGGATGCTCACTAGACGAACCAGTCCCCTTCCAGCCAGAAGTGGAGGTGAGCAACCAGGGCTATGCCCTTGTCTGGACATGCCTGGTGGTGGAGAAGGGCTCTAAGGCAAAAGAAAAGAAAATACATTTCCGACTGTCCAAGAAATTACATGAGGACGTCTGGGAGAGCTGCTTGGAGGCACCCCTAGCTCCCTTGCACTTTCTCAGTGCCAATGGGTGTGACATCCACTGTAAGAAGGAAAGCACGTTTGACCTGCATCAAACTGCGCCTGCCTTCCTTTTTTCTTACTGTCTCTTGCCTTTGCACCAGAATGCACTTTCAGCCCTTTTAAGAGTCTTTTCTGGGAGAGGGGTGATGTGCCAGGGAGGTGCAGGGTACTGTCCACCCCACCCTGGCTGCCAGCAAATTCAGCACGGTTATATATAGGCACTGAGCTGAGGCCTTCGAAGCAGCACTTGGACCTGAGTTCCTCGAACACGGCTGGAAAAATTCCACTTGGCATCAGGCAATTCACCATATGCTGCTGTTCCCTTCTGCTTTTATCCGGGCTGTACCTCCATGCTCTGTGCTGTGGGATAGCTACTATTTTGGGGGGACCATTTGATATCTTTCCATTCCCTAATCATTCTTGAAGGGGCTGTCTCCCCTCCTCCAGGCTGGCATGCAAACTTCCCAGCTTGCTGCACCAGCCCAATGTCACTGGATTGCAGTGGTGCATGCCCAATGGCTGGACCATGGGGCTCTGAGAGGGCTGACGGTCTCTCTCTGGCATGTACCCACATGTTGGGAGGGTGAGGCTGGCAGATATTCTGGCAGATACCATAATATTCACCATCTGCATGGGGTTTTCTCAGATACAGCCTGTAGGGCCAGTAACTTTCATGCACAGCTTCCATGTTGGAAGAGCAAGACTTCTGCATTTCTATTTTGAACTGGTGTTTTTTTGTGTAGTCTGGGAAGGAATTCTTGTAGGAAGGAATTCTTGTACATTCTATTTCCACCTAACGTCTATGTGTTTTTTTTACAATTTTTGCACTCAGAAGGAGAAAGTGCTCTGAACATCTACTCTATTCACACACAAAGTCAATATATAGCTAAATCACCAAAACATGTTTGTACCACCCAGTGAGTTTGGCCTGGGATTGCTAAGTGGAGAACATGGATTTCATAGTAGGTGGTGTAGGTAACCTGCCACAAATCTTGTGGGGGGTTAAAGGGGGACCCTCTAGGTGGGTCTTCGCTATAAACCTTCCCTTGCCCATCACTGCCAGGCAGTTGTATGGCAGGGTGAGCTCTGCTCAATGCAGGAATGCAGTGCAAAAGCCCTTAATTTAGAAGCAGTAGGACAACTCTGCTTGGCAAGTCTGGAATACACCTCTCCAGACAAATACAGATTTCTTGAAGGAGAAGAGAAAGGCGCCTCCCTGCAGAAGTGTGAGAGGTACCTGAAGGTTCCTTTGGCAACCTGTGCACTACTCTGATCCCCAGTTTGACACACCTGCAGAGATCCTGGTCATTTTGTCTGAGCCATCTCCCATCTCTACGACTTGATCCTTGTTGCTATTTACTCACACTCCTGTAATCATGAGGGAGCGTGAGGTAATGGAGATGACCTAGCAAACACCAGCTGACTTTTTTGGGAAATTTATATAAGGGATTTTGTGAGTTGTAAAGCTGTCAGGAGGGAGAAACATGCAGATCTGAGGAGCTAGGCGTTGCTCCATGATACTAGCCAAGCTCCTGTGCCACCCTAGTGTCACTGGCAGTTTTGGAGGCAGGACCTGGCTGGGGTCTCCCATGCTCTTCTATTTATTTGCCTGGACAACTGACATGGCTGACCGTGCAGAAAAGGACTGTCTGTTCCTCAAAGAGCTTTCTGAACCCATCATTGCAGGGGCTGCATCTGGTAAGAAATTCATTTTATCCAGACTTTCCACTAGTACACCTCTCATTCATGCCTGCATAGCATCCCTCCCCTCTTGCTTACATGGGAGAGCATTTGTGTATTTTTAGCTACTTTTAATTGAAGTAGCAGCTGGAAACAAGGAGAAGAGCCAGCACTGTGTTGCCAGCCAGCTCTTCACAGGCGTCCAGCAGCTGCCGCACAGCCCTGTGCCCGCAGCCACTTGGTGAGATGGGAGAGGTCCATGGGCACCAGGGGACATGTTTGTGGCAGCTCTGAGAAAAGACACAGAAGCCAGGAGCTGTAAATGCTGTGTGTCCTTCCATTAGCCCATGAACTGCAGGGAGTTCAGGTTATTGTCCCTGCAATCATCCGCCTCAGCAGCAGAGCCAGCACTTGTCTCCCATGCTGCCGCAGGCTTGACAACTTTACAGCAATGAGAGTCAATATTTACCACCTCTTGTGTTTGTTAGTGTTAGGAAAGCATCTCACCCAGAGATGCTTCCTTGGCTAATCCATGTAAATGCTTCTCTCTTAACAAGGGAGAGTGATAAATAGGTGGCAGGGAGAAGGTGACAAAATAGCAATGGATGTCACCCATGGCAAGAAACAAGACGAGAAACTGCACACTGCTGTCAAGAGACCAGGAAATAAGGTGGGTCTGGAGAAACAAAACAGGAAAAGTCAGTGAGTGAGACACCCGAATGACTCTGAGACCCTGGGAGAAGTTCAGCTGCTGAATTCTTAACGGACAACGTGTCATCCTCCTTCACTGGTGGTTTCAGCAAACACGGTACATAATTCCTTGTGGATGAAATGCCACCTAATGTATATGCATTTGTGTGCATGCTACGTGGACTGGAAACCCATCAGGGCATCTCTCCCTGTTTGCAGCCCACCTGAGGAGGGTTAGCAGGGCAGGGTCCAGGCTGCCGGGGGTTCACCGTGTCCTGCTGGCTGTCCAGGGGGCTCACAGCCTTCCCAGGATGAGGTGGGGTGGGAAATCAGGTCGGTGGGGAGGGATTTCTGCTGCAGCCTGCTTCACTGATCTTCGCATTTCTGAAAGCAAGACATGCTTCTCTTCGCATAGCAAAGCAACACGTGGACTCCACCGTGTCTTCTTTGGCCTGATATCAGGAATTTAGTCCAGACTCCACATTTTGATCATCTGATTTGTATGCAGAAAGGCAGCTGGGCTAAAGGAAACAAACCCTAAGGAACTTCCATGCCCCCAGTCACAAGGAGGCTCCTACCACAATAAAAACTGCACGACTTTCATCAAAGACATTAAAATCTACAACCTCTCTAAATAACAAAACAGGCTGATTTTCTTAGAAATCCTCCCTTTGCTTGAACTGCTTCCCCACACAGCTCTGACTCCAGAGTAAGGAGGGCTGGAACCGCAGCAGCAAACCTGTACCCTTTCCCGGAGCGCTGACAGGCTCTTGGGCTCTCTCCATCACAGCCCCCCAGCGCTGGGTGAATACCAGCTGAGACCATGAAATCTGCACTTGTCACTGTGCTAAATTCATGCTCAACAGCCGCTGCACACGAAAGAGAAGCCCAGTTAACTTTCAGTACACCAATTGGTGTACACCAACTGGTTCTCATCCCAGCCCTCTTCATCTTCCCCTGTTTCAGTGCAAAAGGTCTGCGAGAGAAACCTTCGCCACCGGAGATTTGTCAGCCTGCCATTTTTATTCCCATGTAAACACCTCCTACAACCATCAGATTTAGTAGCTGGCAGGAATAAATAATTTCTGAAAGGCAGGAACACTGAGCAGGCTGGTAATTAGGAAAATCTGACTCCAGCCGAGGAAACACGCTCTGCGGGCAAAACATTTGTCAGCACAGGAGGGGGCTGCACATCTGGTGAAGGCAGGCAGAAGGCCGGCCAGCATACAGCTTCAGGAAACATCTGGGCCAGTGCAGCCTGCAGATGGGATTTGGGCTGTATCTTTGAGTGAAGTAGATCCTGGCGAATCTGCACTCCTTAGCCTATGTGCACTGAAAAACCCACAAGGAAATTCATATACATTCATGTGGTCTTTTTTCCCCCTTTGCAGAGGTTTTTCTCTCTCTGTGTTGCTGCTGTGATTTCCCATGCTGCTGTGGATTGTTTGGGGACACCCACAGCAGCTGCAATGAGGGGACAACTGACGCTTTGCAATCCTTTCTTGCTGCCAAAGGATACCAAGTTTGTTTCCTCCTTGCTCTGCCCAACTCAGTCTTGAATGGGTCCTTGGGAATGGTCTGCGAGTGCAGCAGCTCAGCGTCACCCTGTTCAGCTGCTCACAGGCAGAGCAGAGAGCAGACCTGTGAGGAGGTGGTGAGATGTTTGGTTGTCCTTGGAAGTGGGGTGGCCCTTGAACGCTGTATAAGCCAGCCAGCAATGAGAGCTCTGCCCAGTGCAGCTCTGCTGTCCCTCCAAAACCTCAACCGTGCCAGCATCCACTATTTGCCTGTGGAGGAAGAGCATCGCTGCAGAGCTGCTGTCATCCCGGTGGGAGGTGCCAGCAACGGCTCCCATTCACACCTGGAAGGCTGGCGGCAGCTCTGGTTCTTGCCTGTGTCACCCATCTGAAAAGGGTCTGGCAAATTGTTTAGGGATTTGGTACGTCTCCTCAGACATGTTCTTGGGACTGGGTACCCACCCCATCACCAAAGTCCTGGTAAGAACACGTGGAATCGTTCCTGACTGCTCTCTGGGTGACCACCTATTTCTTTGCTGAGCTCAGTGCTGTTCTCTGCTGTGACATTAAAGGTAGCAGAGCTTTTATTGCTGGTAGGGATGTGATGAGCATGAAGCATCCAGCTGGACTCCTTATGTTTGCAAAATGACTAGGCTCAATCTGGAAACAATTTGGAAGAAAACAAATGGGAATAATTGCAATGGCTTGTATCAGATTTTACCTTGAAGGGGAAAATGGCCTTTCGCAGTTTTGCATGGTACAAGGGAAGTATTCCCAGACACACCTCTGAAATAGGGTGGTAAACATGGTAATCTAAGGACTAACAGCCACAATTAATTCCCTCTGCAATTTCTAGTAGCTGGAGAGGCTTTAATCTAGCAGGATATATCCATTTCAAGACAATTTCCTTTATTATTCAAGCTTGCAAATTGCCTGTTCCTATTGGTCTCCAATGCAAGTCTTTCAAAGTTTAACACATCTGCAATTTTATAAAGTCATTAGTTTTAATTAATAGATAAAGCTCCTCCATTATTCTCAGAATTAACTCCAACTGAGAAGAAGACACAGAGCCAATACGTGGTTGTGTGTATTCACTAGGAAATTCTTTTGAAATGCTGTGATTAAAGGTAGAGAAAGGGATTTGGGCTTTATTTGGCAGATAAATGGAAACACAGAGCAAAGTGTTCTCGCCAAATTCTATAGGGCTTAAGCAATCTCAGATGTGCTATGACTTGCTGCCAAGATGTTTTGTGTTCTCCTCTTTCTGCACATCCGGAAAGAGCGGCCAGTGGGTTACATCTGTGTGTCGGTGGGAGCTGGAGGAGCAGGCTGGCAGTCAGCATGGGCAGCGGAGCTTCCAGTGCCAGCCAGCAGCAAAGCACATGGTGCCATCCCATCAGGCTCCCAATGGATGAAGTAGGTGAAATGTCAGACATTTCCTCTGCAGGAAAGTGTCCTTAGGAATCACAGTGACCTTTCTCTTGGGAGCACTGGTGAACAGCCTTTCTCCTGCTCCCCACCTCTGGACCCTCGCCACCAGGCTGAGCTTGATCTGGGTACAGAGCAGCTTCGCCTCTGAGGTCTGAAGATACACACAAAGACTTGAGAAGAAGGAGGAGGTGCAGTAAGATGGATTTACTGAAGATAAAATCATAGAATCATAGGTCTAGGTTGAAAGGGTCCTTTAAGGTCACTGAGTCCAACCATGAACCTAACACTGCCAAACCCACCACTAAACAAGCATCACAAACATATCACCCTCAGCCTAAAAACCTGGATCTGCTTTCCTCAATGAGTATACCTAACCTGGGATGGGGTGGGTGTGTGTGTGTGTGGGTGTGTGTGTGTGTGTGCTTCCATTTGTTGGTCCACCCTGGACAGGAGCTGACTGTGAAAGTTTTCTCTCTCCTGTGCTGGTTTGTCAGTATTTAACCCCAATAAGCCAGACTGCAGGTACAGCTGAGCAGCAAATAGCTTTCCCATCCCATAAAACATCCTGAGCTTTCAAGAATTCAACCCTGCTCTTAAAAGGGGACATATAAGACTGTTTATCACTGTGGAATGACGGACTGGGGCTTGCTTCCTGTCTGTGGAACCTTTCTGTGAAAAGCTGTGCTTTTTAGCAACAGCAGCATTTCAACATAGGCAGAGCAGATCATCAGGAATCCTTCCTCATCCCTGATCCCAGCCAGATCCGTCCTCTTCAAGCCTAAACACCAGGGTGCAGCAGGAACTGAGGCCCTGGAGGGCCATAGAGAAGAGACACCCACAAGGAGCAGAACGAGAAATCTTGGTGCTTTCCAGCACAGCCAGCAGCTGCTGCCGAGCAGGTCAGCTCAGCCGAAGTCTGCTGATTTCCTCCTTTGTTCAGCATAAGCCAAAGATACAAGAATGGCCTGAACATAAACGGATCAGCTGTCCCTCTGGGCTGGAGACTGGAAAACGAGCGGTGCAGGAAGGCTGGGGAAGAACTAGAAGAGTGTCTGTGGAGTGAGGAGACCATCCCCCGTACCAGTACAAGGTCCTGACATTCCCATCCAGGAAACAGGCTGACCTTGCCCCACTAGTCTATGAATTCATGGGCAAAGAATACAGGAAAACAAATAAATGCCGTGAGGCTTAAGTGGGAATTAATTCTGCAGAGCAAAAGGCAACTCGGTGACGACAACTCAGCTGACAGGGCTGAACTGTGAGTGGCAGCGTCGTATCGCTTTGGGCTGAATGCAGCAGTTCCAGTTCAAAGCAGAAGTCAGTGGAGCTGTCAGCAGCTTTGGTGGGATAAAAAATGGTGCTCTGCAATTTTTATGCTCCATTAAATGAATACAAAGAAGCACCTGGGCTATGGTAAATCAAGATAAGAGCAGTGTAAGAAACGGGCCCCTGTGACACAGCAGGGAGAGGATGCAAGGAGGTAGTTTGCAAATGTCTGAATTTCCACTCAACTGAAGGCACTGTTGGCTCCTCAGGTCCTTCCCATTTCTATGGTAGCAAAATTCAAGGGCAGTTGAAAGGGACTGTATTATTAGTCAAAAAGGACTGGCTCGGAAAGAAGCTGTCCCTTCTCAGCAGCTCGCAGAGTCCCTGGCATTAGTCAAAAGCCACAAAACCACATCTCTGCCCCAGCGAGCGAGGTGTGATGTGCTGGAGCTGTGCTCCCAGTCTGCAGCACTGCCTGGGGCTCGGCTCATGGGGCTGGGGGCAGCTTTCAGAAGGAAACTAGAGATGCTGGTCGGAACACGCTCTTCCCTGCCTCTCTGGGGGTAGAAAAAGGCACTGGAAGATGCCCAGGTGTTGAAGTTTTTCACTGCAGTGCCTCATCCTGCGAGTTAGTGTCACTCTTCAACTCCCACTTGTTTTAGTGAGTGTGACAAAAAGCCGCTTGTACAGACATGGGGCAATGCAAGGGCAAAAGAGTTTTCCAGGCTCTACAGCTCCCAAAACATGTGATTCCCAATGGAATGGCCTTGCGTAGAGCTTGCTGATGGTGGCGCAAAGGGCTGAGGTGCAGATCCTGGCACCTGCGAGCCTGGGGGCTTGCCCGAGTGTTGACACCCCCTGCTCTTGTAAAGAAGAGGAGAGATGGTTTCTGAGAAGGGTGGTCTCTGTGGGCTTTGCAGGACGTAACAAGCATCTGCAATTATACACAAAAATTAGAGGTGGTTGTTGTGCTCCCTGGGTTAGCGGGAGGTGTGGGGAAAAGCTAGAGCTGGCACAGGGGAGATGTCTCATCTGAGGTGGAGACAGGACATCTCACAGCAACTGCAAACCCCAGTGAAACAAGGAATGAGACGGGTTGAGACTTTCCATGGGTCAGTTTGTCAGCACTCAAAGAGGTTTTTGCTGTGCTCATGTTGGACATGGGCACCAATGCAATGCTTCACTGCTCTCTCTTTCTGTGCTGTCCCATTGCTCCTCAAATACCAACCAGAGATATCTGGGACATAGCAGAGGTCTGGGACATATGGGAAATAATGTATGGTCCAGGGTCTTCTGTAGATCTGTAGGAGCTTATATGTAAGCTTGGGCCAGCATAGTCTGACCTCTTAGGAGATGGGGGGGCCACTGTCCTGGCTCTTAGGAGGCTGCGAGTGCCTTCTATTGCTGTTCTGAGCCATTTGAGCTCATGGGAGATGTTCATCCAGTGCTGAATATTATTAAACTGGGCTGTTTCCTTGCTGTGCCATTTCCAGAAGATCAAAAGCTCAATCAAGTCCCGCAGTGCAGGTTGCATTCGTTGGCCATTTCAGATGAGTTTGCCAGAGCCCAGCAGCTCCCCAAGTCACCCTGAGTGATGAATGCCAAGAGGAGGGCTAGTCGTGCAGAACAGAGAGGGAGGACGTGGGATCTGCAAGGAGCTGGGTGTGGCCAAGGAGCTTTGGGGCTCTAAAAGCACACACAAGAAAAATGAAGGAATACTTAATGACAGCTCCACAAGGTGCTGCCAGCCACCAAGGAACAGAAGCAGCTGTAAAGAGGGTGTCACCCATCATTTCCAGGTTAGAGACCTGGAAATGGCTTTTAGTCTGTGACTGCCAGACCCCACGTGTGAGCTCAGATGGGCCAAAGCAGAGATATTAAAGCCCTGAGGTCCCACAATCAGCTTCCACTCAGTGGAAGCCAGTGGAAGCCAGTATGAGGCTGGTTTCAGCTGAACCCTTACGGCAGTGGGGACACACCACGCTGCTTCTCCTGCCCCCAGACCCAGGGTTCAGAGCAGCTCTCAGTCTGTATTATGTGGAGGACATGGAAGGCACCCAGCACAGAGAAAATTAAGAGCAAAATCTCCAGCTATAAATAAGAAGTGTGAAAATTTGAAAAATAGCCAGTCTGCAGCAGGTGTAAAGCGGCATCAGCAGACCTGAGGCAGCAGCACTGTAATGCTTTACACTGCTGAGGATCTGCCCCCCAGGGTGTTGTTCTCTGAATTCACAGTGCTGGGGGGTGGTTTGCACAGGGCTGATAAATAGCACCAACAAGAAGGCAATGTGGTTAATGCTTGGGTTCTCAGAACTCAAAACTCGACGTTTTTATTTTTAACATTTTTGATAAAGAATGGTCCATCATGATTTTCTCTGCTGATATTCAGCCTCTGCCGCCACGTTACCTCTTCTGCTCCTCTGTGGAACGCTTAAAGCCCAAAGCCTGTTGTGAAATGAGCTCCTGCACCGCAGGGACAAAACCTGGATGCTCAGAGCACTCAGCTCTCATCAGGGGGAACCGGGCTGGGGAAAGGAGGCCAGGATACACAAGTGTGGGGAAGAAAAGGATGAGAACTGGAGAAATAAAGGACGGGGATGAGGATGTAGAAGCCATCAGACAAGTGTGGGATGGGGCAGAGAGGCATCTCTCCTTGGATTGTTTTTCCATGTCACCAGCTCCAAGTATCCATACTTCTAGGTCTGTTTCTGTTCTCTTCTGTCCTTCCTTCTTTCTTCTTGCAAGAAAGGATTTTTTCAGAGGCATTGGGGCCTCCCTTCATGCCTGATTTTCAGCTTTTGCATGCTTTGAATTTTTAAGCTTTGCGAATGCCTTGAACCTTATTTTGCCCCAAGAAAGCTGAGGTCCTCATGCAACATTTCTATTGCTGTAACTGAGGCCAAAATCCCTAAACAGCAAGGAAATCACAGGCAGGTAAACAGTGTCTTTAAATCTCTCCAGTGCCTCTCAAAGCACTCTGATTATTCCTGCTACCTTTTCAGCTAGGAAGCTTTTCTCAACACTTGGCTTACGCCTTCTTGGCTAACTGTGGCTGGGAACGGCTGTGCCTCTGCAGTTGCTGCAGTTGAACAATAGCTGTTGGCTGTGTGTTGTCACTGCCCTGCTGGTGGCTCACACCCTCACACGGGCCTTGAAAGGAGCAGATGAGCACCCCATCCTCTCAGAAGGAAGCCTCCCACGCTGGTTTAAATCAACCCTGAACACCAGCACCCAAGCAGCACCCTCACAGCCCATTCTGCAGGCTCTGTGGAGGGGCACATACAACACAGCCAGCTGCTGCTGCCAATGGTGGTGCCTTGGAAAGGATGAAGTGCTGGCAAAGCAAATCTGAATTTAAGCCTAAATCCAATTCCTTTGGCTACCCTGCAGGTCTACTCCACTCAATTGCAAAGGACACCAGCAGATAAGAGATAAAAAGCAAAATGAAGCAACCTCAACCCATTGTTAGACAGTATCAGATGTAGTCCTTGGTGATTAATCACCCTGATGAGTACTGTTCCTGCAGATTTGGAGGCATTTTGGACTTTCTGTCTTATTATTGTCACAATCCCCTTCTTGCTGGAGTTTGGGATTGTAGGTCTGTTTGACATTCCTGCTCAGAAACTCCAATTTTGTGTGGCTGATTTAACTGCAGCAGGTGGCCGGTCAGGCAAGCAACCTGTGAGCTTGCTGGGGGGCTTGTACATGCTGCCCAAGCACAACAGCAAGGGCTCGCAAAATTATGGGAACATTTGCAGGGCTGATGGCTGGATTGACTGGTCTTTAACTGGGCAGAGTGAAGGAGAAAGCACAGGACAAGAAACACAGGCACTGCCACCAGTGCACACAGTCACCAGCCCCAGGCTAAGGCCCGTGGGCCACCTGGAAGTGATACCTATTGTTGTGCTCTTTATTCATGGAGCATTCTGGAGGACTCTTCTGACTCCTTGAGGACTCTTGTTGTGATTGCAAAGATCCCCTTCACCTGGCAAACTCGCTGTCAGTGGTAGAAAGAATATCAAATTTAGGACAAAGAGATTTATACAATTATGTGTCTGATCAGCGAGACAGAAGCTGAAGGGTAATAGAGTCCCTGCTTATTCACCTTAGAGCACTCTGCCAAGTACAGATTTATAAATCAAAATAATTTCTCCTAGGAATGAGTCTTCCTATGCTCTGGTTTAGCTTCCCAGTCTCTAACCTTGACAAGCCAAAGATTTCTCTCAAAACTCAGCTTCGCTTTCCCTGTTGGTAAGGCAGGAGGACTTGCTGTGACCCTGGGGAGGGCAGACCACAGCCTGGTGTTTTGGGAAGCCCTTGGACTCCCTCGCCCACACATACCCTAACTGCTACAGCTTCCTTTGTGGGCTTGACCCAGGTCTGCATGGACATTCCTCACACAGCAGCGTTTTTCCTCTTCTTCACCTAGAACCTTGTGGCCAAGGTTATTTTTCTAAGTAATAGTGAGTGGTTTTCTTCACCCTTCTCAGCCACAGAGGCAGTGAGGAGAGTGAGGAGGCATTTTGTCATGAGGAAGACCTCTCTGTGGGGAAGCCAGGAAGCCAGCAGCAGGCTGAGCCCCGCACAATCTGCTCTGGTGCAAGGCATGGCACCTTGCCTGGCTGCAGCCTTGTGGGCGCTTCTGCATTGACCTGGGGCTACAGCACAATGGGACACACATGCAGCCAAGTCACAACAGCCCTTTGGAAACCTCCACCCTAAGTCCCTGTGTCCCATCTAGGACCAGATGACCTCCAGCTGTCAGCCCCAGGGAATGGATTAAGGTGGAGTCCATGCAGATGTGATTTTCTAGGCACTTACTAGAGACAGCCCTGGGTGAAGAATGGCCTACGCTGCAGTCTGGATTTGTTCTCCCCCAGTCTGCCCTTGCGTGTGTTTGCCAAGCTGCAGGTAGGACTGTGGACCAAAGCTGAGCTCCCCGGGAGCCTCTTTTACAAGGATCTGTGGACCTGATCTCATGTTATCTATGTTGTCCCTGCTACCTAGCAGGGCTGGTGGAAAACAAGGTGGTTATAGTAGCTTTGACACAAGCAAGGGAAAAAAATACTGTGCCAGAGCACTTTTCTTCAGCCACCTGAGACTACTGGCTGCTAGGAAACCATAAGCCTCGGCCAAGCTTGCAGTCTGTCTGTCCCCCTTGTACGGCTCCAGTGAGAAAGGAATCACTAAATCCCGATCTGAGCCCCAGCTGGGTGCTGCTTTTTGGGTATGAGAAGCAGTGGTAGGACTGGTCTAAACAGTAGAACGTAGCCAGGCTCAAACCAGCAAGAGGGGAAAAACACGGGTAAATAAGAAAAAGGTTACTATGCAAGGAGGGCTCCAGGAGCAGGAAACGTGAGCCTTCCTACCCATGCAGCGGCGTGCCAAGAGGCTCTGCCCCTTGGAGGGAGGCAAACTGCCTGATAAAGCTGCCCAGCAAAGCCCTTTCTCAGCGTAAATATAAACTTAGTCTCACCTTTCCTTAATAACTGGAAAGTTTGTCGTGCTCTTCAGTGTCTTACTGGCTCCAGACAATGATAAATGGGTGTGCTGGTTGATGCAGCTGAGCTGCTCATAGCAGCACATGATGAAATTCAGCATCTTTGTAGAAAGGGTTGTTCCCCAGGAATAACGCTGTGTCCTGGCTTCAAAACATGAGATCAGGAAGATGAAGGGATAGGGGAGAAGCTCCCAAAAGTCCAAGTGCAGCCGACAGGGTTTTGGCAGGTGCTATAGCACCTTGTAACATTCAGTCTCATGGGGAAATGGGCGATCAGAGAGAAAACAGCAAATAAAAAAACAGTGAAAAGCTGGCAAGGTTTAAGAATCTATTGAAGTCAAATAAGTATCACTCAAAACATGAAAATCCATCCCAAGAACAGCCAGCTCTAAGGAAATTGCATTGGCAACTCAAATATCAGACAAAAATGAGATTGTTTACTTGGCAGCAAATTGTACCTGTCGGGGTATTCTTTTCAAGTAATAAAGATAAAGAAATTGTGTAAAATTGAAGCAACTAAAGAAAGAAGTGCTATTAACAGTTCGTGTCCTGGTTCAGCAAAGGAATCCCAGCAATGTGAGAGCTCCCATGGACTGGGCGAGCTGGATTACCCTCATGAGCAGAGACTGTTTCCCCAGGCATTCGTGGGGTGTTATATCAGCTCATGGTTTTACAGATTTTCAAGCCAGAAGAAACCATGATTATTGTTTGGTTTTCAGTGTAAGTTATGAAGCTTCACATGACACTTCCAGTTTTGTTCCCTTATGCTCTGATTACTCTGCGGAAGAAGTTTTCAGGCCGAGATCTGCAGATAACTGGAGCCCACAAAAGGTTACTAAGGACGGCAGCTTCACACATTCTTCACAGCACACCACATATATGAAATTGATAAAAAAGTCTCTGTCTTCACTGGGACATTTTTAGCTGTCCCTAAATGAAAACAGTCAAAAAGCACTTGGATAGACATCAAAGTTTAAGCTAAAGGCCAAAAATGGATAGTTTTCTTTGTAGCTATGAAGGGTGCGGTAGCTGAGGCAGAGACAAGGAATGGCTGTCACTAAACTATCTCAGAAGGCGCATGGTGGCAAAGCGCCTGTCTTTGGCCCTAGAGGTTGCCTGAGATGAAACTGGAGATTAGATTTATGAACATCTTTTACCTTTATGAAGCACTATACAACCCCCAAATTGATATGGCATGAGAAGGAAAAACAAGTGTGATTTCTATAAAGGAAATTCATGCTTTGATTATGGTGATAAAAGCATCAAT
This sequence comes from Fratercula arctica, assembly GCA_947846985.1. NCBI lineage: Eukaryota > Metazoa > Chordata > Aves > Charadriiformes > Alcidae > Fratercula > Fratercula arctica. The sequence goes on along the minus strand of CANTUZ010000006.1, from coordinate 9,879,194 downwards.
ACTGGAGAAAGAAAAATCCTTTGGATTTCAAAAATAAATTTAAATTAGGCCAGGAAAGACATTGATAAATTTCTAAAGGATGTCAGACACTCACATGAATAAGCTGCACAATGTCATATCTTATACCAAATACTAGGTCACATTGGAAGGAATGGATTGAACACCTCGTACAGTTAGAGCATTGCTGAACTCCAAATTAAAGGTACCCATAAAGGGAACGGATCTGGGCATATGCACACAGCTAAATAAAGAGCAAGGCTCTCTGCGCAGCTGTAGTCTGAAGAGTAAACAAAATGCCTAAAGGTTAGGGTAGGAAATATTGTGCTGCTACTGTATGACCTGATGGAGCCCTGACCTCTCTAACCTTGCTTAGCTCTCGTTATCCAGTCCCAGAAAGGCACATGCTGAACATGTTCAGAGGCTGAGGAAACCTCCTTGGGAAAACAAACTGAGAAGATTGGGACTGTTTGTCAGGGCCAGGAGTCCACTAATAGGCCTTGGGTTTAGGAAAATGAAGAGCTAAGAAGGAATACAATAAAGACAGTGGGAAGCAAGCTGATTTATCTTTTCTATAAACACAAGGCAAGAGAGGAAACAACAGTATCAGAGCGCAATGTATTTTAAATTGATAATAGGCCTTTTATATGACAGTTCACAGTTAATCTGTGGAACTCACTGTTGCAAGATATCATAGGGGCCAAGAAGGATGAAAAATCAGGTCTCTTCAAAACTTCCATACAGTGATGGTGTGACCTGGGCAATATTTTACAACTGTTCTAATTTTGACAGGCATGCGACGATCTTGCAAGTACTGAAACTCTGATCCCAAACATGCGATGTCATTTGCAGTGTAATTCAGTGCAATTTGCTGTGTAATTCAAGCCATGGATACTCAGGGCTGGGAGCACGGATCAGAGAGGAAGGCACCCTTCAGATCTCTTCTCACCTGAGACTTCTGCCTTGTACCTGCAAGGAGCTCTAGAGGCCAGCCAGACTCCCTCTGATAAGGATTAACTAGACCTTTGCTATTTGCCAAACAATTTATCTTCCTGGTTAGCTTCCTAGGCCTAGGAGCCAGTGGCAGGCCAAGAAAGTGCCAGCTCCTGTACCAGGAGCTCCCCACCAGCATGGACTGAAAGGCCAAGCATCAATCAGCCGTTCATGCACTATCTGTTGTGACATCTTTCTGCAGAGAGAGCAGTAAAAGTAGCAACTGTTTATACATTTGAAATGTGCTACTGTCTAAAACATCTAAATGCAGCCTTGGAATTGCATATCACCACTTGTTTTATCTCTTTTCTCTATAAACATACCATGCATAAAGCCCCCTCAAACTGGAAACTTTTCTGAGTAGCTTCCAGCCCACCCAAGATCTTTATGTAACGTGTCCATGGATGAGAGCTGAGGAACCCTAAGAGCAAAGCACAGCTCTGTGACTGTAAAGAGCTGGTTGTGAACATGCTACAGGTATGAAGTCTGAGAAGAGATTTATGGTGTACTGGTATATGATATATGGATCTAGTGTTTAAGGGAGCTGTTGCATTAGCATCCCTGGGTTTCCTGGGTCATTCCTGGGTACCTGAGTTCTGGAGCCATCTCTTGGGGTCGGAGCAATTTTTCAGGTGTCCCTGGGGGAAATTCAGGGAAGAAATGGTAAATGGAGTCAACCCTAAAGAAGAGCAAGAAGGTTGTGAGAGCTTGGAGAGAGGAAGGGAATTGCTGAAGTGCTGGAGTTAATTCATGGCACACTGCTCAGTTTCGCTTTAATCCATCCTCCTCCAGATGTTTGTCTATAAAAGGTTCATTCAAGCTTCATTTCTTAGCTAAAAGGGTTGATAGCAAAGATCTTTATCCTCGGGTTGGCTACTATTCTGATGAGCAAAATAGACAAGTGCTGCCAGAGAGGAGCCTGTTCTGTGTGCTATATTTGTAGCTGTGAGAACACAAAAAGATATGCCTTTGGAATATAATTGCCTGATTTCTCAGATGTCCTTCTGGATCCTGGCCTGGCAGCTAATTTTCCTATCTCCAGTTTTAATCTCCAGATTATTCCAGTTGGGTACCCTGAGTTTTTGAATACAGACAGTGACGCTGCAAGTTCTTACTGCTCTGAAGAAACGCATCCTCAGAGTATTATTGATCACTGAAGTTCTCATCCTGCAAACAGGGGAAGAGATGGAGGAGGCTGAATGGCTTCTTGTACCTGGTGCAGAAGCTGAGTGATCCAGGGAGCTCGGACTGAGCTTCACCTCTCTAAAACGGAGATGTAGCTTTCTTCAAGGCATCATAGAGACAAAGCTCTCACAAGTGTACAACTGAAATCCTGCGCACAGCACATGCCAGAGGCTTTGTGGCCTGAGAAGCATGGATGAGACCTACCCACGGTACAATGTCCCATCCCCAGCCACCGCTTTTTATGGGCAGAAGGACACATACGCCTTTTTAGAAAAGAACAAGAGTGATGACATTTGAGCCCCAGCACATACTGGCTATGCTGTCTGTCTTCCTACTGTGTTATATCATAATTCCCCTACAGCCCTTCAAGGCCTCATTCCCCACCAGGCAACCAGCACCCACAGACCTGGGTGATCCTCAAAGCAGCTCCTTCCTTCTATCAACTTTGCTAAATGTCCCAAAGCCCAAGAGAGACCTTCTGGGTTTGTTTTTTTCACTTGACCAGCAGAACAAAAGGCTTTCTGCCTTCTTTCTTCCCCTTCGCATTGTGAGAAAAACAACATCCGAAGGGAACCGAACAAATCAAGCTGATGACCCAGATGCAGTGATGGGGACAGAGCGTACTGGGGCTGCATACACGAAGAGCTGAGGCAGCGCTTTCCCCAGCCCAGAGCACTGAAGAGGGGCCAGAGTAAATGAAACCTACAGGTTGAAAAATGATGCTGAGAAGACTAGTTAGCTGTCTAGATTACATGGTGCTGGGTAACGGGGGGTGATCACATGCTGGGCAGGCGGTGAGGAAACCTTTCCCTCCTGCAAACAGATTAGATGTCTGCTCCCGATCCAGTGTTTTTCCAGCAGCTCCCAGCTAGGAGAGCAGCCAGGAAGAGCTTGTTGTCCCAGGATGAGCCAGGAATAAAGATACAGCGGAGAGAGGTGCAGTGATGACAGAGGAAAAGAAAGACATTAAATACTGGCAGCCTGCACGAATGGGCCAGAAAAACCCAGCAATGCAGGAGCCTGCAGAGGGAAAGCAGCTGGAGGAGAGGGACCCCAAGGAGGACATCTCAGGAAGAGAAGCATTGCCTGGAGTGTGAGTGTATGCCTCCTTCTGCACAGAGTGAGATCATATACGTCCATCACCCAGGGATGGTCCCAGAGCAAGTACCAGAAGATGGCACTCCTGGATGTGCAGACACATTGTAAATGCACTGGAATGACATGCTCCAGACTGGTCACACTGGGGATATGCACCATGAATCCCATTGAGACTGCCACCAAATGTAAATCGTGCCCAGTCCCTGGGGAATACATAGCCCTGGGGCTGTGTAGGGTCTGGTCCTGAGGCAGCAGAAGCCATGGTGGCAAAAGCACAGCCATGCTTCTCCTAACCAAGCCTAACTCTGACACATCCACCCCAGGAGTGGGGCCGTATCTCAGCATTCTCCATGGCTCTTCCCTCTGCTGTAGAGTTTAACCCAGAGCATGAGACTCTTCACCATCCTGAATTGCCTTTCAGGCCTGGAGACTCGAAGGAGCATTTAAGGCTCTGAACCTCCCATGAGTTGCTGGCTCCCAGAGCAACACCAAGGCTTGCTCCACGGGACGAGACCTTCGAGGTTTCGAAGTTCAAGCCCTGGTGGCTCAGACTCACCATGCCACTCCATACAGGACAAGAAAAGATGGAGAAAAACAGGGGAAAAACACATATGATCAATAAGAGGTTAGCAGAAGAAGAAAGAAGAAAAAATCTCCAGTGAATATATATGGAAAACAGGGCAAAGTGAAAAACAGATCCAAAGAAAATATGAAAAATGGAGCAGAGAGAGTTCCCATGAATATTATTTTGTGTACAGGGCAAACTGTAGGCAGGCCACATTTGGGCCACATAACATAGGCTTTCTTCTAGCTAGAACAAACAATTGCAAACCAAATACTGACTCAGTCTTGGAAAAACAAAATCCACAAAACTTTCATTTACAGGAGCGGAAGGTTTCTGAGCTTTGGTGAGATCTGCAGATGTCAGAAAAAGACCTTGCAGGGTTCAAGTGAAGCTTGTCCCAGTGTGGCCAGGTCTAGGCTTGGTAGGAGTGGGAACTGGGCTTGGGAAGGAGGAGGAGGAGGAGGGTCTGCAAGAGCCCCCACAGGCAAAGCGAGAGCGCAGCAGCCTCAGGAAAGCCGTGCCTCTCCTCTCTAGGGGTCATGGTGACTGCACTAAATGAGCCTTGCTGGGCCAAGCCTTGGTGTCCAACCACCTCTCCCTAAGGGTCAGCTTTGCAAAGCTCTTGGGATGGCAGCTGCCAAAAGAGAGGCGGATATGCCCTCCCTGGGGACGCACGCAAAAAGGAGATGTCATTCTGTGGCTTCCCAGCATCTTTAGCTCAACAAACAGCACAGCAAGGAGCCCTTGGTCTTTGCTGAACCACTGTCAGAAACCTGCACTGCTTCGCTTTGCTTTGCTGAGCTGCTGCCAGCCATACCCAGTGAGGATCCTGCCAGTCCATCTAACGGGGTGCTCTGAAACAAAAGAGGGGCCAGAGCTCTCTTTTCAGCCTGACAGACCCAGGGTCACATTCACCATGAGGACACAAAGGCAGGTGATACAGAAATAAATAACCTCTGCCATCAACCAGCTTTGGGCAGTGACAGGGGGAAAATCTGTTTTGGAAGAGCGAGATGAGTTTTAATCAACACACCATCCTTGCTGGGAGCACCAGGCTGAGGAGCAGCAGAAATCCCTTGTGTTTGATCCCAGGAAAATGAGATTTCTCAAAGCCCAAGGACCTGTTGCTAATATTTTCAGGGTCACAAGTGCCCCACTTTGTGGGTGACAGCTGCTGAGCAGAGAGTGGCCAGGGGAAGCTATTAATTTGTTTTTCCATTGAAGTTTTTTTAAAAAAATGTTTTCTTGCAACCATGACCAAGAAAGGAGGCAATAGCACAAGGCAAATAAACAGTCATTAATGTGCCTCAGAGATATGTTTATGCTTCATTTCTGAAAAACAGCCTCTCGGCAGTGCAATGCTCTGGGCTAGAATTGGGGAAAGGGTGAGAGCTGGTGAAAATAACCCAGACGGAGCAGGGGGACAGCCACCGTGAGCAAGCGTGGAGTCACGTCCAGCTGGGGAGAGGTGTCATGCAAGAGGGCAATGGTTGGATGCAGGGTTGCACTTCTGCTTTCCCTTTGGTTTGATGGTGGGGCTTAACACGGAGCTCACGCGCATCCCCAGCATTGCCTGCCAGAGAGTAAAACCCTTATGAGTTTGCCCTGAAGAGCCATCATCATAAAAGAAGGATGTGTCATCTTTAGTAAGAGTGAAGTCCAAGCTTTGAAGGGCCTACAACATTTTGCCAACATTTTATCTTACTTCCCACTCCCACTGAGAGCCTGAATGCCTCTGGCCTCTATCACAGCGGCAGAGAGCTTCCCCGCAGGCAGGACACATGCAGTCCCAGCTCGGTGATCTGACAGCAGGTGTGAAATGGCCAAGCCACCCCCCAGCACGTCACTTTCTATGTCTCCAAACAGCGGATACACCAGGGAAAGACAGTGAGTGCCGAGGTCAGGGCACACAGGTCCCAGCCTTTCAGGGCTGAGAGGCAGGGGCACAGGGATGAGGCAGGGGGTGGCCGGGGCCGCGTGTGCAACCTGAGCAGGGACATTTCTGGAGCGAGTCCTGTTTGCAGTGAAACATTGCTCCGCACACCCTTATTCCATGGGCTGGGACCCAGTCAGACAATATTTATCCCCTTGGAGATTAAGTGATAAATGGTGACATCTGTAGCTCTGGTCTGTGTAACCCGAGTAGTACAAAACCCACCCCAAAAAGCTGGGATGAGATTCCTTCCCAGGCTTTGTTTGTTTGCAACCCTTGCCTGGTTCTGGCAGCTGGAGCACAGCACGGGCAGCTGCTCGGCATCTGTGCAGGGGCTCGGGAGCTCTCCTGCCCGGCTTCGAGTTTCTCTTCCGTGGCCTGGGTGCAGAGTATACATGAAGAAGACTGTTTTGCTGAACTATGGGAGAATCCACCACTGCACTAAGACCATTTCTGAGGGACAACATTCCCGACGACTGTGTTTCTAACCCCCAAGGGGAATTTACAGAGAGATTTGGAAAGGATGGTGCTGGACCATTTTGGGAGAGCTGAGATGGTTTGTCAAGGAGGCAAAAGTCATGGTCCTAACCAGCAGCATTTATCAAACAGCCCTGCTTTTCTCATAAGAGACACTGGGCCCCAACCTGCTTCAATTCCCCTTAAGTCAAATATGTTCTTCATCCCCCAAACTGTAGTGTCCCCTCTTTAAACATGAAACCTCCCACTTCCTGACCCAAACCCACAAAGCACTCTTTCCATACCCTGCTCCTTCTCACTTACTAAGAGTAACATCTAACTTGTTGTGTTTCAGTGATGAATAAAGTAATCCCCGCTCATAAATTATGTTCATAGCATGCTTTTGGATCTTAAGGGATGAAAAGTACTGAAACAATGTCAGTTATTTTTTTTCCCATCAGTTCAGAGCAGTGAGTTCAGTCCCCTTTAGGAAACGCTTCTCCATAATTAGGAAAATGTCACAGTAACTGTTTATCTTAATCGGCGAGTCTAGAACTGTGAACGCTGTGAAGGCTACAAGCTCCCCCCCAGACAGGCTGAGCTTTTCTCAGCTCCCTGATGAGGTTTTGCAGTAAGGAGGGGACGGTGGGAGGGTTGTGTAGCAGAGCAATGGAGTTCTCAGCTGATCTGCTGTGTGTGGAAGAGGGCAAAGGCAGTGGAAACTGCTTTGATGCTACTGGCCTTGCAAGGACGGTGCTTTTCCCGGCCCAGAGGTAAAAGTCCTGCTCAGCACTATGGCTCCTTGTCCCTAATAAGCAGCCAAACTCAAGAGCTTTGTTGCCATAGTGGACATGTTTGTTTATGTCACACATTCAGCAAAGCAGCTGAGAACAAAGTAAAATTAATGCGCTGTATAAATGTGGGAGGTGCTGTGTGCAACCCTGGGTACCCCACCTCCAGCACAAGCCCAAGGTGCCAGTGGGTTCAACACGGACACAGAGAAAATCATGAAGAAGCTCAACTACTGGTTTTGAAACATGAAGCTTTGAAGTTCTTCTCCTTCAGCTCAGGAAACTCCTGAACTGCTGGTTGCCGAAGGCTGGATGGGGTATTAGAAGACTGACCCATGGGTTGCATGGCCAGCTTCTTGCTCTCTTTCCCCCTTTCTGCTTGCTGGTTAGAGACACAGGTAGATGTGCAGCACACCTTCGGAGAGACACTTTCCTGCTCTTAAACAGTCAGTGAAGCACACAGCACGGTTGAGGCCCAAACTAGGCTTCAGTCCTTGAACTTGCACAACCAAGAACTGTCCCCATGGTGGCTGCAGTCGCCTGAGTTCTGTGTTGCGCTGTGGGTCGGTGAGCAGGTGTTTGGGGCCATTTCCACTGGTTGTAGTGAATTTTTCAGGGGGGAGCTGGTGGACAGAGGTGTGGTGAGCCCAAGCCTTGTTGGGCTGGGGGTGTCCCACATGCCCATTGCTGTCCAAACACTCAGGCATGGTTTGGGTCACCTCTGTGCCCCCTGTTAATTATATGGAAACGGGATGGCCACAGAGGGTACGGGCAAAGATGCAGGTAGCACAGTAAGTCTGTAGTAGTTGACGAAACATAAAGAAAATGCATCAGGGTAGCAAAGGGACCACTAGAGGCCATGGTTACTGTTTGAGTGTCATTTTAGTTGAGGAATGCGCCAGACCTGTGATTTGTGTTCCCTGTAACTGCAGTTTTGTTTTTGGGGAGCTTTCATCAAAGCAATTAAGGGCCAAGAGCTGCACCACTTTGGAGTCTTCAACCCTTCCTTCCCCCTGCAGAGCACAAGTCACCCTCACAGACACCACCAAGCAGTGGCAGGAGGTGGCTGAAGAAAGATGGAAATATCCCAAGCAGACAGGATCATGGTTGGTTTTTGTTTGTTTTTGTTTGTTTGTTTGTTTGTTTTTCCTGGCATGACAAGTGGCTCCTGGAAGCAAAAGGTGGAAAAAGAAGCCTGCAAGAGCACAAACACAAAAAGCAAACGCAGGGATGCTTGGTTTCTAGTGATGGGAGACTGGTGCTGCCGATGGGCTGAGTCATCGCCTCTGCTGGCGAGGGACACATGGTGGGGTGGGTGGAAGTGGGGAGGTGGCAGATGGCCTCTCCAGACCAGCTGGCAAATGGCCTGGTGGGGAAGGTGAGGCCTTTCCAATTGAAGGCCCGCTCTGCTTGTGTTGTGCCAGGCACCAAGCCCAGTGCCTCCATGAGCTGGATCCACGTGCTACAACACCCAAGTGGCTCCTATTTAAAGCTGTCCTGTGCCTCTATGCCAGCTCCCATCTCCAGGATTGCTCTTTGCAGAGCCATTCCAAGGAGCAATTCCATCTTGGGGATGCACGAGTCCTTGCTTGGCTGATGCAGATGTATTCAAACAGGGTTTTGGCCCTTTTCTTTTATTGTTATTTGTCAGACCAGGATAACCACCTCATCAAATCCAGCCCTGCCTTGACAAAGCATTGGCAGGAAGACTGCAGAGATCAGCTTTGTCCCTGGGACAACTTAATCTGCCTTCAGGCTGTAGCTGTTATGGAATAATAAAGCTCTCCTGCTTGGATGTGCTCCACAACAGGTCACATCCTTTCCCAACACCCTCTACAGTAGCCCTGGGCTGTTGTGGGAGGGGAAGGGAGTTCCTCTCCCCACTAAGAGATGTGCTTCCAGTCCTCTGCTCCCATTTCAGCATATTCCCCCTGCCCTGCCCTGCAAGCTTTCAGGCTGATACGGTTCTGGACTGTCTCCACTGCTGGATGAGCACCAGGCCAAGCTGAGCACAGTGTCACTGAGGCTGGATGGTTCTTACTGGCTGTTTTGTATGTGTTCCTCAAGTCTTGCTTCTCCCCATCATGTGCATCCATGCACCCTCTGGAAGATGCTGCTGGGAGGGCTGGTGAATGGTGCTGCTGTGGGCATCGCAGAGCCTGTAATGGAGAGCAACTTGCAAGGCGCGGAAGGGGCATTGCTGTCCTGGGTGTGCCTGTGTGGCTGTATGTTGGTGTGAATGAGCTTTGGTAAAACTGGTCATAAACTGGTATTCACTCCTGCAGATAATGTTGATGAAAGAAAAGAAAACAAGGCATGATCTTGATGAAGTTTGCTGTGGAAAACATCGTCATTTCATTCTCCAAACTGAAACTTATTGAACAAAAATGCTAACACATTTTTTTTTGCCCAATCCCCCTGTAAATATTTCCAATACGTAAAAATGCACCTTTCACTTCGGAAAATTGACAACATTCATTTTAACCAAATATTGATTTGTTTTCACTGGAAAATATTTCAGCAAGTGTGTGCACTTTTCATTGCACATTGAAATTTCATGCACTTGTTGAAGTATTTTCCATTGCGATAGCCAGTTGCTATCACAAAGTGATACTCTAAAGTGGACTCTAAAGGAACTACAAGCTATGGTTATGATTGTTGCAATGAAGCTGCTGCTGCTATGACCCAGACCCAGTTGCTTTTTCTGTTTTCGATAAACAGCTTCTAAGAGCTGGACTAACTGTCACTCTGCTCTTCACATGGCCTTGATCCTTTCTCAACTCTGCAACACATCTGTCTCCTTTGCAATGCTGCTACTTCTGCTTTGCTCTGCCTTTGCAAAGTTTAATTGCCCGGAGAATAATTAATTTGAGCTTCTCTCCCCATTGCATAACAGAAAAGCTTGTAAGACCAGCCTGAGCTCTGGCACTGGGTTTCGTTACAGTCCCATCCCTACACTGCATGTGACTGCAGTGGCATTGCAGCTCAAGGTTCCTGGCACTGATCCCTTCTTCCCAAAGAAGACCCTTTGCTCCCCACTATTAGGGCAGGAATGACTGCAAAACTGCAGCTCCAGAAAAACCTCTCATGGCACTTCCACACCCTTGTGGTCAATACTGAATTTGAGGGGGGAGAAAGACCTTCTTCTGACCCTGTTTCTGAGAAATGTGCCCTGGGCCACCATGAGGTGGATCACTGTCCCTTGCTGGTGAGGTCCTTTCTGTGCAAACTACCAAAACCCTCTGTGTCAACCTGTGGGACAGTTGGGGAGGGCACTGTTTGCTGGTCACAGCCTTTGAGGTGACTTGCACTTTGGTCCTACAGTGGCATGATGGAGCAGATGAAATTTTTTAAAAGTAGGAGGCAGTGGATCTACATCAGGATCCTCCCACAGTTCTATGCCAGAGAAGTATTTTGTTTGCCAGTCAACTTATTTCTCCTTTTCTTTTCTTTAACTTTGTCAAGGCTCAGAGAGGGATCTGTAGGCTGTCCTGGTCTCCTGACAGCCACCACTACATAGCCATTAATTGCCAGGGATGACTCTGCTGGGAACTTCACCTGGCGTGGTACAAAAATGCTGCTTGTTGGCAGTGCGGCTGCCTGAATGGGTAAACAATATCCCCAGTAATGAGAAGTCCACATAGCTGAAACCTGTCCAGCCCAGTGGGAAAAATGCTGACAGCCTGGCTTGGACATGAAGGGCCTGACAGCCTTGGGCCACAGCGAGCAAACTCTGATTCTGCTGCTGAGATGGGTATTGCCGAACAATTAGGACCAAGGGGTTTGAAGCATGAGGGAAGGGAATGCTTCAAAAACACTGCAATGCTGAATTTCCAGCTTGCTTGGATCTGACAGCAAATGTCATACATCCCCCATATGTTTCCCATATGTCTCCTGATCTAACTGTTCCAGGCCTCAAATCAATACCTGACCCTCAAGGCATTTGCTGCATAACTCAAAGCTGCCTGGTCCAACTAAGAGTCCAGACCCATGTGCTGCATTGTGCAGTGACTTTGTGATGGGAAAAGGTGGCACTGAGGACTGAGCAACTGTTCCCTGTAATCACCTCAGGCCTTTTGGTCTCTGGAACATCAGGGTTGGCTTGAAAGGGAGATGGGATACAGCTTCTATGTAGTCACATCGTAGGCCACAAGGGTGGCTGTGTTTGATCTTCTCAATGGAGGAGGTGGTCAGACCAAGACTTTCCCTTCAATGTATTGAGTAGTAATTTTTATTTGAGACTCTTAAATTCTGCATCACATTTAAGGCACTTGCTCCCAAGGAGACACTGTGTCAGCAAGAAATGAAGACTGTAGAAAGGCAATCACTGTTTTTCAGCTTTGCAATACTGTCCCCAGCTTTGATGGATTTCTGATAATATCTGTGACTTAGGAACTCTGAGTGCCTTCCTTCCAGAAAATAGTTAGGATGGTTACTGTGAAGCATGAAAATTTGTGGGACGTTGGTTATGAGGGAAATGAGGACATTGGACGCTCTTTCTTCAGCCTCAGTGAAGAACATGAGCTAGCTAACAAAAATACTTCTGGAGAACTGGGTCATCTATTTCATAAGGTTTCTTGGAGGGCAGTAGGGCACTTCTGCTTTAAAATATTATTTTATTGTGAAGAACCCTGCCTTTTCTCTGCTAAGTTGGTATTTCCATGAATATTTAATGTTTAATGTGAGCCAGAAGATGTAGCAACGTACAGTCAGCTTGTGATTTCATCCACAGGAAACGTGATCATATTAGAAAACACATGTAACACGTCTTTTCTTATTAATTATGCAGTACCTAATAAATTGCTAGATACAGACTGACCTCAATTGTTTCGTTTTTCCCGTGAACAACAGAGTGGAACTAAGCTCTGCCAGATTTGGTTTTCTTATGTTTTAATTCCTCTGGGGGGAGCATGTGAACATTTCTTATCAGAAACTTAGAAGCAGAGTGAGAAATAGCCCTCCACACTTATCACTGACTCCTGGACCCTGATCAAAGGTTATTCGCTGTGGCATAAAGTTCAGTAATCCCTGACTTAGAAGGAAACTCATTTCCTGCCATGAGTTCTTCCATGCCTTGCTCTTGGATGCACTCTTTATCCCCGGATCTCCATGTCTTTTATTTTAAGGGCTTTCTCCTCTGTTCAGATTTATCCCTTACTCCAGGGTAGCACTGCAACTCAACTGTGAAATTGGGTATTTGTCCTCAGTGAGACAAATTTTAGGAAAAATGCAGTTCATGGGAGGGGAGAAGGAAATTATTTACACATTTTGGGTCAAGATTTGTGAAAAAAAGATTTCCCTCCAAGATTTCCCCTCCCCCAAAGGTGCTGAAGTTTTTCATTTTGACATTTTGAAAGAAGTCTTTCACCCTTATCTTTCAGAATCACCACTTTTTTCTTTTGAAGCATGGCTGATTTTTTGAGGAAAAAGAGTGAAAAAGAAGAATGAATTCTCCCCAAACAAAACAAGTCTCTTGTTTTGGGCTTAGTTCATCTTCTTCGTCATTGCTGTTTTACAAAACAACTGGGGGGAAAAATGCAGTTCTGCTTGGGTTGATCTAATTAATTTTTCTCTGATTTCTTTGTTCACCAACCAAACTGAAAAGTTGTCTGCTTCTACAACTCTATTTGCAAATGAGCTGGAAAAGCTCCTTATTCAAACAGTAAGACTGTAAGAAATATCCAAGGGATCTCAGAAGGAATAGCACCAGGGGACAGCATGTTGTTTAGAAGCATTTCTCTTGTTCTCCAGTGCAAAATTCCACCTTTTGCAAAAGAGAAATGCAATGCCTGTGATTTCAAAATGGCAAAGACTGCTTTTTAAGACGCAGACTTGAGCAGGGCAATATAAACCATCCCATGCACCAAAGGTGGTTCCTGTGGTCCTGGTAATATCATCATGCTCGTGGGTGCAAGAGAAGTAATGGACTGTGCAGGCCTGGCGGAAGGGAGGGACCTTGGGTTGGCTCGGGCTGATCAAGAAACAGCCTGAGCAACGGAGGGACTCCATGACGGGGCTTTGGCTCTGTTTTTCCAGAGTTATTTTTACTCCTAATGAACCCTTGGTCCTGGTGGAAATGAGCTCAGTCTTACAATGCTTCCTGTGGTTACCTGCCAAGCCAGAGGCGCCCGTCCCATCCCACCCAGCCCTGCTGACCCCAGGGTGCTGCAGGACCCTGCCTGGGGACGGCAGCCACCACAAGACCCACCACGTTTCCCTGCTGATGCCTGTGCAGGGGGATGTCGTGCAGATGGAGGGCAGGTGGAGGGGACATCCTCCCCCCATCTCGCTGGGAGGACCAGTGCCAGAAGGCAGGTTCTGCACTGCAGCCCAGCACGGCGGCTGCTGCCCCATCTCCCGAGCCACAGCCAATGTCTGTCTCTAGGACAGCATTGTGTGTCTCTTCCCGTACTGCCTGTACTGCCCAGGGCTCCGCCAGCCTCCCCAAAAATGCAGTAAGCATTTCTGTGCATCCTCCCAGAAGACATTCCCATTCCCAAACCATTTCCCAAGGGATCACTTTTCTTTTTCCTAAATCGCTAAGTGGATTTGAGAGCAATTTCACAGAAAGCCTGGAATAACCAAGCCCTTTCCACAGTTATTTGGAGTCAGCCATGACTTCATTTAACCGCTGGGACACTGAACTCATGGGAGGTTTCAGTTCTTTGCAACTGGTGATGCATCAGAGGGCCTCGGTAAATGGAGATGGCTTAGCGAGCCATGCCCTACCTTCCCTGTGGATAACATGCAGGTAGATATTGCAAGTGGATGTGTTACTGGCAACAGACCAGCAAAAGTGGAGAACAGGTCCCTCTCATCTATGTGGTGCCCTCCTCTTCCTTCCCACCAGCTTATAGTTTCAGCTCCCACCCTTGGGAACGTGCCCAGTAGGTCTCTCCAGGGACAAGATGAACGCAGTGTCTTATCACTGGCCTGAGGATTTCTGCCTATATCTGTCTAGGGATGGGAAAATGAGGAGGGAACAGTTCATTATCTTAATCTTTCCCAATGAACCTGTAAAGTACTGGGTGTGGGAGGGCAGAGGAATCAGGTCAGTGCTTTTGGGCAACAGCAAAATTCCTCTGTAATTCTCCAGGTCCCGGGAACATCTCAGCCTCTATCCTGGAGCACCGTTTCCAGCAGGCACAGCATAAACAAGTCAGCCTTAATCTCATTAGTTCAATGATGCTCTTTATTAGCCTAAATCAGACTGGCATCCTTTTGATGTCTGTCCAAGATGTATTGCATCTCTCTCTGGTTGGAAAGGCCATCAAGAACTCTGTTCCTGGGCTGTAAATAGAAAGAAAAAAAATTCCTTGTTGATGAACTGTTTTACTGGCAAGCCAGCAGCCAGCATAAGGGAAGCGGCTGAGAAAGCGCAATGATCAGAGGTCAGACTTTCTGCAAACTGTGTCTGACTTTCGGGAGGAAAAAGCCCCTGCACTCAGTGATGAAATCCCATCATCTCTGCCAGATCTCCAGTCCTGTGTGAGCCTGGTGTTTTGGGCTGAGAATGACCGAGCAACCTGACCTCTGTTTTGTGTCTGCCCATGGGTGGCTTTCTTGACAGCCACCTTGGAGCAGAAGAGGATGCAAGGCAAGGAGAAAGGTGCAGAAAAATCAGGAGAGGAGGGGGACAACAGAATTAAGGCAGGCGGGGACTGATGCAGGGTATCATTGCCCTGGGTTTGGCTACTGGTCCATGCCATCCACTATTCTCATTATCCTGTCCGTGGCCAGATGATTATCAGAAATGTTGTTAGGGATTGCACCCCAAAGTGGGAGTTTCTTCACCCCCAACACTGCATGTCGTGTTGACCGCAGCTTGGTGTGTGCGTGTGGTTACTTAGAAGAAGGAAGGAGCTAGTGCCATTGACGTGTCCTGCATGGTGGGAAACTTCCCAGGCATCTCCTTCCCTCTTCTCTCCCAGTACAATCCCAGCTGCATCAAAGCCTGGCCAGGAGACTTAGCTCACAAAAATGCATGTGGCATAATGGTACTATAAATGCCTTTTTTTTTCCACGTGCAAGTAGGATGGAGAAGGAAATTAATGTGTATGAATATATTAATGACAGACCTATTGCTTTTGTAATGGCTGTCTCAGTGGTAAAGAAGCTGATGTTCACAGGAGTCCATACCTTCAGCATGAGACATCCATGATGATAGGTGGCAACTTTTCTCTTTCTTCTGCCAGAAAGAGTTGAATAAAAGACTGGCATTATTCCAGGGTGTGGTGGGTGACACCATGCATGATATCACCGTCTCAGCAGTGCCAGCGCCTTGGTTTCATGGCATAGCCCAGTGTCTTTCCAGGTGTGGCATCAGGAGATGGTATCTCCCCTGCCTTGTCGTGTCCTGCCTGAACATCACAACGTGACACTGACTCTTCACCCAGACCTCGGTTATTGTGGGGAGAGGAGCTAGTCTTGGCTTCAGCTCTGCATTTCAAACTGATGTCAGCAGTGCCGTTGTATAAGTCCTTTCTTATTTT
Source organism: Fratercula arctica (assembly GCA_947846985.1). Lineage (NCBI taxonomy): Eukaryota > Metazoa > Chordata > Aves > Charadriiformes > Alcidae > Fratercula > Fratercula arctica. Next base: position 9,863,684 of record CANTUZ010000006.1, on the reverse strand, counting down.
TTTAAAAAGACACTCATTTGATATGGTTATTTTAATCAGTCTTTTCCATGTCATATTTGCTGTTTCCACAAAGCTTGAGCCAAAAATGGATATGGAGCAGAAAGCAGAGGGAACCTGCCCGGTCTCATTGCTCAGGTCACAGTACTAAAAGTAAGCAGGGACAGGAAACAGGGGAAGGTGAATTAGACTTTCAGAAGTCTTTCCATGTCATGAGCATTGCTATTAGTGGACACTGATAAAGGGAAAACAATTTTTTTTTTAATAATCAGGATTTCTATCTTGAGCACGTCCCTTTAAGGCTCATTTTTCCCTTCACCATTGCAAGACGCTGAGAAAACCCCTTTGTAAGAGGGACTCGGCTCCCGTGGAGTTAGACGGGAGGCTGCGCAGAGGGTCGGGTCTGCTCAGGCTCCTGGGCCTGTGTCTCCAGCCAGGGGAGTTCAGGGCTGTGGGTGAGGAGAGGAGCCCTGCAGGAAACGAAACACAGGCAGGGCAATCCGGGCCGTATTCGTGCGCATCTGGTGGCTGACAGCTGATAGAAACTCCAGACGACATAAGCCAGCTCCCTCTCCCGGGATGCAGCCAGACGCAGCGTTTGCTGTACAGGCCGTGTAAGGAGAGCTAGGCGCGGCCTGCAGCAGGCCTGGTGGGTCGCGCAGGCACAGGCCTCCTGGGCCTGCGAGGCAGCCAGCAGCTGTCACCTTTCTCTGCTTCCCCATCAGAAAAATGGGGATAAAGAAACCCATTAAAATGCTGAGTGAGACCCCCTGGCACTTCTGGGGAAAGCTGCAATGCTCACCTGAATTGTGAGCTTTCAGACAAGTGCTGTTAGGTTTAACTCTGACAATCTTTTCCATAGTCACAGAGAAGACACCGTGCAACTGCCTTCCTTAAATTAGGAATTAATGGGATCGTTTTAGTACACAGAAATGAGTGGCTTCCAAGGAGCCAAGAATTCTCCTGTGCCAGCGCTGGAAAGGTTGAATCCCTTTGTTGTATCTGCTGCAGGCTGGGAAAAGGGAGCATGGAAGAGGCAGAGACCACTCTCTCTTCCACTGCCCCACATCCAGAGTAGTGAGGGGCTTGTCCCAGCTTTTACCCTAAAGCTGGTGGGTAGGGTCTAATTTGTCTCTGTTTGCAGGGGGAATAAATTCCCAGGAATTCTAGGCTTCAGGGCAGGATTATAGTTTTCTTGTTTTTTCTATAGACTAGTGTCTCTGAGCATCCTCAACAAGTTTTGGTGCTGTGAATGCTGCCTGCAGGCCCCTGTCTCAGAGCTGTGCCTCCACTTACTGTAATTATCTCAGACAGCGAGATGGTTGATGATGAGACATCACTGCCTGGAGAGCAGTTGGCAGTAGGCTGTCCACAGAGGGAAAAGGGAGACGCTGGCACAGACAGTCCCACAGTACTGGGTCCGTTTGCTATCAATTGTCAGCTTTACCGGGGCACTAATTTACCATAAATTCAGGAGCCTGCTGTGCTGTGGAGTGGGGAAAGCTCCCTGGCACCAGGGAAGCTTTATCTCTCAAGTGTGAAATTACGGCATGGGGGAAATGAAGAAGGAACATTAATTCATCCATAGCTTGGCTGTGGAAAGATAATTCATGTTTCCCCTATGCAAAATGCTCCAGGCATACTAATGGCCCTCAAGTGTAGGTACTGCTGTTAGATTTATATTTTATTGTTGGAATGAAAATGGACTGAACTTATCCTGGACACAAGCTGGTGGCCAGCAATGAGACTACCAGGAGCAGGAAATCGTCCCTGTTGTTTCAAGAAAAATCTGAATCTGACATTTCTCACAGATCAGTAAAAATTTAAAAATTTCAAATAGGTGAAGATGCTCACTTGCATAGCAGGTATCATCTCTCAAGCACTTTGTCCGAGCAGAAAAGGAAAAATAAACTGGTGCCAAGGCACCCTTTTTTTGTTGTTGGGTTTTTTTTTTTTTTTTGTTTACTTTTCTTTCATTGCATGAGATACAGGCTAAATAGGGAGATAGTTCTTCCTCTGCTCCCACTGTTCTGTCTCATTAAATACCAGGAAAGTGAAAAATGGCACCACATTAAGAGTGTTTTCCATCAGTTAACAAACGATCGCAATCAAAGCAGGAACAGAGGTGTCAGTGAAGAAGAAGCACTTCACTGAAGCGCGAAAAGTCTCAGTCCCCTTTGGGGCTTTTAGGAAAATAGAGAGAAAAGCCAGTTCACCACCTTAACTGATCTGTGATGCTGAGTGATGCTTGAATTATAAGGAATCAATGCACAAATTAATTACCCGAATTCTAGTTTGCTGTCCTCACTGCTCTGGGTTGGTTAGAAACATGGAATAACTCAGGTTTGAAGGAACTTCTGGAGGTATTCTTGTCCAACTCCACACTCAAGACAAAGAAACTGAAGGTCTTTTAGTACCCAGCTCCCTACAAGACAAGTCAGTGGTTACAGTTTGATTTCAAATGATTAGAGTGAAAATGCCTTCAGTGAGAGCATTATCGCCCCGCCTTACAATTGCAATTCTTCCCTACCTCCTCTACACACGAAGCTGGTTGATCCGGGGCTGACGCAGCCAGACCAATCCAGGCATGAAGGTCAGAGGAAGGGCAGAAAGTGCTGCCTTCATCGACCTAAGCCCTGTGGCAGGAGGTAGCCAGATGTGACACAGTGAAGATCCAGCTCCCCCAAGAACTAAGTGTTTTCAGGCTCAAAGGTTATTAGGGTTTTCCCCACAGATCTCTCACCTATGCAGCAGCTCTCCTGACCCCATCAGAAAAGGTGGCCTCGTGTTACCAGGCTGAGCTGACAGCAGTTCTCCTAAGCAGGACACCAGCCACTTTGCCAATGTATTTTTACTGCGGATCCATTTGGGGTGATTACCCAGCTTCTCTGAGGAGCTTCTCTGAGGAACTTCTCTGAATCTCAACCCTATTTCCCAGGGACAAGTACAGCTCAGAAACTGCTGACCATGCTGTTAATCCAGGACTTCAGCATAGAAAGTGTGGATCGAGTTTCAGTCTGAAACAGGAGCAAAACATCTCCCTTTGGGTTCCTGCAGCCTACAGCCTATGCAAATAATAATTTATTGCCTGATAAAGGAATAAGCGTTCATTTTCTTGCTTGGTTAATGGTGCTCTTCACTGAAAACTGACTACTCACAGTAACCGATATTAAGGCCAGATTGGACTCAACATTTCTGTGTCCAACAGCAGACATCTGTCTCCCACTCCTGCTGCTGCAACTCAGTATCCCTTTCTGCTCATTGTAGTAGGGAGATCATTCTCCATTTTCAGTCTCCTCCAGAGATGCATAAAGTTTTGCCAAGAAAATGCCCTTTCACTTGACATCCCTCAGCAAACTGTCTGACCTGAGAATCAAAGAATGCCATTTAACACCATGCTGGGGAATTGCTAATGACTTCTGCACATTGACTTATTGACAAACAGAAGAAAAGCTGGACTGTTGATCCAGTGCGGGAAGTGAGTGGTACCAGTGCAGGTATAACAACTCCTGTACACCTGTGCATGAAAACCTTTATCATGACTCTGTGAGAAAAAAATATCCAGCAGCCAGGACCAATCTGAAGAGTTACATATCTATAATGTCCACTAATCGCTTTTCTGCAGGCAAGAGAAGTTTTATGAGCTTACCATCTACTAAGCAGAGGTCATAGGAGTCCTAAAAATGAAATGATGGAAAACTGATACAGGAATTTTCTATGCTGTAGAAAATTACAGAGTAATCTTAAGGGGAACATATAGAAACCTAACAATTTAAAGTTTCAACTCGATCATCAGGGAATAGCCTAGGGAACCTTTGGAGCACTATGTAAAAAGGATCGGGGTTTCAGGTATGATCAGCTTGCACTGAAGTTTAACTTGAAGTCCTGGAGCTGAGACAGGGAATTGTATCAAATCCACAAATTAATTTTTTTTAGGAAAAAGAATGCTCGAGGGTTCATATTACACTAGAGACATGCATATTTGTCCTAATAGCTATTAGATGTTTACTAACGATAAACTCAAAGTTTGGAAAGAACAATCTTTTCAAAGCAAACTCAATACTAGCAGGTCTGGTAGAAAGACAAAAACCTTTAAGAACTTGAAAAATGGTTGAGTAATGTTAAATTGGCAGATGGTGATATTTTGATGTGAACAGTGGGTAGAACGAATATATATATGTATGGCACAGGTTACTTAAGGTCTTAGATTATCCATTAATTGTTTGATATTTTATATATAGCATATCATATTAAAAAAAAAAAATCAGGCTCTGACAGTAGAGCCCACACAATTGTGCCTGGAAATAGCCCAGTTATTTTCCAGTGTATATATAAAGATTAACTGTGTTATCTCAGAGAGCACCTGGATGGTAATGATCAGCAAATATTGCCTTATTGATGGCAACTGTTGTCAACATTAACAAAAGTAGATGGAATAATGAAAAATTTATGCTGACATTATCAGACACAAAATGTGCAGCCTCCATTTGACCACCCCTTTTCTGACAAATTAAGTTGGCTACAAGCTGAACAAAATTTTCAGGGAAAAATTATGTGGTGAAAACATGCCAGAATTCACATTATTCTCTTAGCGAGTATAATCCACCACTGCATTACTGCACTATTATGTTATTGTACACGTTTCTGGCAGAAGATGCTTTTTTAACATTATCAAGTTAATATTATATTTAATGATATTATATTTTGTTCTAAAAAATAAGAATAGATCAAAAAAAGCAATAGGGGCCAATATCTCTTCTTCCACTGTAAATGTTTCCAAGTCATAAAGAAGCCCCAAGAGACCCATCATAAATATTGACTGGTCCATCTGAACTGAGACCCAAAACCCTATGTACATGGGAGGATGAGCCTCTTCCCTAAACAATTTATACAAGTGTTGCAGTTATATACACTGTGGCTGGAGGGAAAAGGAAACAGGGAATAAATTCTGGTTTTTTCAACTATTTTATTCAACCAGTCTTTGTCCCACGGTATTATTCTCAGAGGTGGCTGATTTGAGCTGGGTGAAATACGCCAAAATGCCATGGTTTCTCCCTTTATACACCATGGGAATTTGGTTCCTGTTGACAAGTTGCAAGTCATTAGCATAGACAGCCTGCTTAGGAAACAAAAACATCCTAGCCCCAGATAATTGTTCTGTAAGTTCTTGGTGTTCTGGAAAAAAAAAAAAAAAAAAAAATCCATTAAAATAATTGGGCTCCTAATTTGCTTGATCAGAAGCAGCAGCATGTATTTGATTCCCTAGGACAAACTGTCCTACTTTGGAGAGGAGGGGACACTCCTAGTCCTGCTCCAGCACGAGCTCCAGAGCAGCAGAACAGGTCCATTTGGCTCAGGATGAACAAAACCTCCTGCTCGTAATGATGCTGGTTTTTTGTCCATCACCAATGCCAAGGCTCAAGGAACTGATTGACAAAGCCAACAGCCAAGCTGAAGAACACTCATCAAAGTTCATCTTCTCAGCCTCAGGTATCTGTAAGGCAAAAAAAAGGATGTACCTTTTGTTATGGCTTTTGGGCAATGGGAGTTGCTGGTCCTTCATGGTGTTTTTTTCTCCACAGACAAGACTGGGTAACTGGGTGCTCACAGTTACCCCACCGGCCTCATAAGCTGTGATGCTACCAACGTGGTGAGGCTGGAATGTTGGCTTTTATATCGAGTTAACAGTCTCCAGCCAGAAACACTCTTTTCTACAGTTCAGAACACTCTGCAATTAGGATAAAGAAGGAAAATTAAAAACAGGAACTTCCAGATCTTAGATAGCTAGAAGAAATGAACAAGCTTAACAGTTTTGCTAACGACAATCTCCATCCTTAATTGACTGCGATGTTGCAGCAATAGGAACTCGGCTGGCAGCAGGCTTGCCTTTCTTAGTGACTCTGTGGAGTACCTAAACCTTTCGGTCATCTGAATGCCAATTTTGGAAAACTGAGCTATACCCAAAAGCAACAAGAGAAAAAAAACCTGAGCCATGATGAGATGCTGTCTGTACAGCTGCCCAGCCTGGCTGGGCCTTGCAGAGCTGCCAGCCGTGTTCCAGCCCAGCCTGCCTTCTGCAACCCAGTGGGTCTGGCTGCTGTCCCCCGATTCCGCCTCCCACCAGCTCCCTGAGCTGCCTCTGAACCATGTCAGGAATCGGTGCTGGATTGCAGGGGCTGTACCGAGGCATTTATTAGAGCTTCAGGGTCCCCATCAGAAGCAGGCCATGTCTGAAGGGGGAAGAAGTATTTCACTCTGTGCTGTTACAAGGATCTGCTCCCATTCATTTCCAGGGATGAGCTGCGGGGGCCAGCAGCAGCCAGTCCCTTGGGGAGCAGCTGGCTGCTGAGCCCCCGTAACAACACAGCAGTAACCCCACCAGCATTGCCCGTGCTGCTTTTACACCAGGAACTTCAAACCCCAGGTTCCCAACTCAGCTCTCCTTGTCTGGAGTTTTGTTGCCCAGTCTCTGTAAGCCTTGCTGCAGGGTAGGATACATGCAATAAATAGCTTTTTGAGGTTAATTTAATGCCTCACCATTACTCCAGTTATTAATCTATTCGCAGTGGAGGTTTATTGCTGTGTATACCACAGACCGATAAAGATTATCACTGTATTAATTCACAGCTAGTGTGTTTTTAGGCTTGAAGCCAAACGCTCTGTGTTATCAGTATGAATAAATACTCCAGAGTAATTTCTCAATGAGCCTATCTTAAATGGACTTCTAAAGCAAAACCTTTTGAAAAAAACTACCTTGAAAGTAAAAAGAACAAATGCCACCATATTCAGGGTGGCAAAACTTCTTGCATGACACTGTAGGTACCTAAGACATCTATTATAGGGCTCAGGGTGTCTGTTACCCAGTATTATTGCCTGGTTTCTCTAGACTGTGGCAGAGCTTCTCCCCTGACCCCACCATCTGCATCCTTCTTTGAGAAGGTGCATGCAGGGAGTGTGCATCCTTCCCAGTTCTTGAGCATTGACCTTCAAGGACATTTCTGTCTTCCCACTTGTACTTTCTCAGCAGAACATTGAGACTTTTGCACTTTCAGTGACTCTTGCGCTTTCAGTTTCTAAGCACGGGCAGCAAAACGCTCTCCATCACTCCTGACTGTTTTGAAGGAGCAGACAGTTAAAAGGGATACTAAAGCTATAGGGGCTGGTGATGAGAATACAGTTCAAAAGAAGCCAGAAATGTTTGGGTGTTGGCCAGAATCATTTTATGTTTGTGCAAATGACAGAAAGTTTCCATCATCTGGTGAAAAAGATGCTAAAAATATCTTTCCATGGGGTGTTGCATGTCCAGAGACCTGAGCAGGTGACATGGATGCTGGCAGTTTGGAGGCCTTCACCTGTGAGAGGAAGGGAAAGAGATTTGAAAATAGGAAAGGCCATGACCTTTTCAATACTTCAGTGTTGTCAGCTGGGTGATATTTAAGGCATATTTCACTTGAGAAGAGGCAAGACAAACACCTCTCTTCCCTGTATTGCATCTCATAGCGTTAGGGCCATATTCTTGCTGTCCAGGTCCGTACCATAAGGTTCTGTATGGCATAGTCTTGCACTGGAGGAGAAAAAACTTTGCACCTTCCTTTAGTGTGGGATATGCATGAGTTTATCTGACCCTTTTCCTTACAGGAATGATCACTCCCCTGGCACTTTAGGGAGGTACCCTGGGAAGCTGCAGTGAAGCTGGAAGCAATCCTCCGCATGATATATACAACAGGAGCACGCTGGAGTACCTCCAGCTTCTGTTTTAGCTAGAGGCTCTTTCATTTAAGATGCTGGAGCACCAGTGAGTGTGCGCTCTTGTGCCTGAGTGCCATGAGGGATCCTCAATGAGCACCCATGGGTCTGTGGAGTGGCCGTGGCTTCAAGGCACAGGGGTACTGCTGCAGGAAGGGCCTGGGAGAGAGAAGTGTGTGCCTGCACTGATGTTTTTTTGCAGCAGTGCTTCACAAACAGTCTCTCACATCAGCCCATGATTTATGAGGGGAAGGGAACTTGGCCTGCTTGCCTAGCTGGGCCCAGTCCCACTGTGGGACTGGCTTCTATATCTTAAACAAACCAGTTAAAGAAAAGCAACATGTCTTGTCTTTGCATTGGAAGACATCCCAGCGCAAGGTCTGTTTGCCTTACTTTGGAAACTGTGGCTGAAAAGGAATTTGTGAAGGGGAGCAGCAAAAAAATAAATGTTTTGGAGCAGGATGGATCCAGCTGACACCTCCATCTGCCTGGCGGGTCAGGCCATGCTGACATGGGCCACTCTTGGCCAGGCCACCAGCTCCTGCTTCAGGGCAAGCACTTGTGTGCCGGGTGAAAACAGTGCCCGGAGCTCCCTGTCCCTGTGCAGGACAGTCAGGGACGGTGGAGGCACACGGAGACAGACGTGATGTGGGGTGAGTGATTCAAACCCTGGCACCAGCAGGAGAGAGGAACTTATATTTGACCGGTGAGGTCGTCCTGCTGATCTCAGCATTTGGAGAGGGCAAGTGTCTATCTACGTACTTACTTTTAGGGGACAACTTCATTTGTACAACCATATGCTTGGTAAATTTGGGCCCCTGAGGCAAAACAAAGGGCTGCTATGTAAGGTACCACCTTGTAAACAGCCAGCAGGGAGTGGAGCAGGAATGAGGTGAAGAGGTTTCAGACTTGTCTCCTCCAACCTTTCCTTTGGATGAGTAGTGTTATCCTTCTAAAAAAAAAAATAAACCTCTTCTCATTTGGTATCATATTTGTTTGGATTTAAGAGGATAAGCTCCCTTCTGTGGGCTGAGCACGGCTGGAAGGGGTATTACAAACTGGTTGCTGAGAATGGCATAACATGCTTTTTGGGACACCAAGAAGTGATTTACTGTGGCTTGGGCCAGTAAAGTGGCACCTCCATTGTGCCAATAATAACATGTCAAATAGGATCACTTCCTGCTCCTGAACGCAGCAGCAGGCTCACATGCTTGTATAAGAGATGGCAGCACGAGTTCAAGTGGATTAGTACATTTGCAATCGTATTAGCCATAAGCACATATTCACAGTCCTTTATGGAGCTGGATAGGGCAGCATTCGAGTTCAGTTGGCTTTTCTCGCCTCTCCTAGTAGGAATGCCAGGACAGCAGAGAGGCATCGCCAGCTCAGTCTCCTGTTCCTGCCTAGGGGTAGTCAGCGTAGGCAAAACAACAGCAGCAACATGCCTGTGTCAGTTAGAAATCAACACTTGCCGTGGCTTTCTGTTGGATCCATTCTCCCACTGTTTCTTCTGCTTACCGAGAAGACTGTGTGCTCCCTAAACTGTGTTTGAATTGAATGCGGTTGCTGGACAAGGGGATGGGCCCAAAGCCCAACAGAGTGAGTGGCTCGGTCAGCCCTGCCTGTCCCTTTTCTGCACCAGATTCATCCATAACTCCTTGCATCTCCTGGGGAATCATTCTTACTCTTGCCTCTGGAAGAGACAGGACTCTGGTAATGATTCCAGCTGCCCCCTGCTCTAGCTGTAGGGCTTTGAAAGAAATGAGTAATTAATTTCTCATCAGGGCTTCACACTTTTCTTGATTTCTCCAGCTCCTCCCATTTCTCTTAAGCACTCTTCGAGAAAAGAGCAAACATTGGGCTGGAGAATCCAGTTCCTGACTTGGGGCAATTTGCTGCTCAGCACCGCTTCCAGTCAGGTGTTGTTCAGAACACTTCTTGATCACCATCTGGCAAATGCTCCCTCCTCCAGTAAAGGTTACCAGTAATGACTAATTTGAAGACCTATGCGGTGCTTTACATCCTCCAGCCCTCAGAATACGCACACCGAACCTTGCACAAGCAGGCTCAATACTCGGCAGGGATGAGAAAATGGGGGGAAAAGGTAAATGATGAAAGATATCATTTGAAACATGGATGTCTAAAGCTGGATGTTTGAATAATGTTTGTGGAGCTGGGAGGGAAATGGTTTGTGGCTGTGAGGGATGAGGAAGAGCTATGAGCCAGGAAAAGATCAAGTCTCTGGAGGGAAAAGCATTTGGGGAACTTTTTTCTCTCTGCATAGACTCGGTGTTGGTAAATCTCGCTAGGCTGCTGCATGCAGGGGGAGTGTGAAACACCTTTCTGGACCAGCCCTGCTTGGAGCAAACTGGGTTTATCCTCCATTCAGTGAGGGCGGAGGTGATAAACTGAAAGTAGTAAGTGCATTTCTTATGTTGTAAATCAGTGGTGTTACCCTTTGGAGCATCTGAAGGAGCAGAGAGAAAAGAGGGCAAAGGGTGAGCAAAGAGGAAGTGGGAAATGTAAAGCACAGTCTATTCACCAAAATTCAGCGAAAGCATCCCCAGGTGATGGCATCATAGGTGCTTCGGAATGGGCTGTGAGAAACCCAGGTCTGGGTTCACCTAGATCTCCCTCCACTAAGCCTCTCATCGCAGCTGGAGAGCTGCTCACTCAGTGCTTAAAAGAGAGGCTGAAGTTGTGACATGACCATGGTCTACCATTAACTGCAACAGAAAAATTACACAGCAAGAGCTTCTCAGTTAAGTAGAAAAAGACATGACAGAATACTACTGACATTCCTAAGGTAACCAAAGCAAGTAAAATGTAAAACTGAGCAAGCAGCACTGTGCTGCAGGCTCTTCCCCATGCATATCCTGCTGATGTATATCACATGAGCCAGTCTACAGTGTAGTCTCAACTGGAGCTACTCACCAAGACTATATTTTCTTCACCCAGAAAATTATATTTTAAAAAAGAACATTCGTAGTCCATGACTGCCGCAGAGGGTGAGGGGGCTGTGAAGCATCCACTCCTTGTTCCTCCTGCTGCCACCTGAAACGACCTTGGGGACACTCGCAGCCTCTCATCTTCCGCATCAGTGAGGAGCAACGCTAGTCAGAGGACTTTTATTGCATGTTTCAGGCAGCAGTAAAATATAATACACCTGAATGTTGTGTGTCTGACTGATGGAGAATGCCTGGGCAAGCTGCTGGTTAAGCCTTTAATTATGGTTATTTTGGGGAACCACGTAATGCTTTACGATAACTTGCATAAGCTTCAGTTGCATCCTACAGGTGCGTTACCCTAAGCAGCAAAACTATTAGTGATACCAGTATTCCTTTACTGTCTTAAAGGTTTGCTAAGGGCACTTTAGCTGTTTGCAGAGAGATCCAGAAACGACAGGGCAGGTGGCAAGCGGGCTTAAGAGTTTTTGCCAAGAGACGACACCCCAGGAAGAGAGGCAGGGTTGGTTGTGGGTCCTGCCCACACCTCCTGGCATAGCACAGAAGGTGGCTTTCACCGGCGGCAGAAGGCACTGCTGCAGCTACACTACTGTCCTAACAGAGCAGTGGCTGGGCTCCAGCAAGCCCAGCTTTTTGTTCTGATTCCCAGGCGTGTGGCAATCAGGCTGTCCCCAGGAGAAACAGGGTGTAAATCACTAATTAATGCCTCCCGTCTGCACGCAATTCAAGCCCATTTGTGCTTGACGGAGATATGCAGCAGAGGCTCCCTGGAGAGATATTCTATAATCTGTTACTAATCACTGAGGCTTCAAAACCATTTAAAAGCATGTGCCTGTGACTTGTCCCCATGCAAACATCAATTATATTCTCTCTGATGCTATGGCCTGAAAGACCACAGCAGGGGGGAGGCTTTTGAACATTTGTCCCCCAGCCCTGACATCCAGCTTGTTTTATCGGAGGTGGTGATGTTATTTAAGGTATTCCCTGCTGTTTGGAGCACGGTTGAGGGAATTTCATGAGAAGGCACAAAGAAACGATGGCACAGTAAGATACAGAAAACATTACACTTTTCCAGGGCATTATGCAAACAAGTGCAGCAGTTTGTAGTAGTAAGTCAAGGTTTAATGCTGCACACACGCTGTTATGTGTGTTAAAAGGTTCAGGAGATCCTGGCCAGAACTGGGACCCAGTGTGTTAAGCATCCATTAGATATAGAGGAGGTGACCCTCAAGCCAACGGCCTGATGCCCAAATAAACCCAACCCCCTCCCTGGTTAACTCTTGGGTGTTAAAGCAGTCTTTAGGCATTTAAAACTTTAATGCTTTAGCTAATATAAAAACTTCGCTATAAGCACTTTTTGAAATTGAGGCAGACAGCAAATCTTGTACGCTTCTGGCTTTAGCTCAACTTGGTGAGAGTTTCACATGGCAAGAAACACGTCTCAGCAAGTGTAATCTGGGACATTGGAGGAAATAAGATTTTTAATTATTCTTGGCATTTCAGTGCCGTTGGTTGTCAGCAGCCAGCTTTCTGGAAAATGACATCACCAGTGATCAGAGCAGAGCGCCAGTCAGTAAAACCAGTTTGCCAGCCCGTTTTCCTGTCACTGGGAGGAGTTTTCTATTTGTATATTTATCTACCTTTTCAACTTAGAACTTCAAAAATATGGACACCGTTACTCTTACAAAAAATAAAGAGGCTCTAATTTTATGCCTGCAGCCAACTACAGGCATAAATTTTCCCAAGCAACCAACTACACATGGCAGCACTTAGCTGAGGCATTAGCATATAGAGATAACTTGCCATACATCCAGTATTTTCCCAAGTAATTGAGCATTAGTTTCATGGCCAACAATGCTTTTATGAAGGCAGCCTGACTGATTTGTTTAATTAGTTGGCAATCATGTAACATTGTATCTAAAAATGTACAAATACCAAAGATTTGAGGGCTCATATTGAGAGACTGGCATCTTTGTGTATTTCAAATGGGGAAGTTTCTTTTGCTCACAGGTGAGGTGGGGTTTTGTCTGGATCCCTGTGGACCGACTCTAACCCTTATACAACACAACAAGAAAATCTCTCCCTTTCCAAGGGGACATCCATCCCAGCCCTGCACAGCTGCTGCAGTGAGTACTGGAAGGGACCTGGCAGGGCTGTGCACATCTCCCCTGTCTCCTGGCCAGTGCACCTCGCTTCTGCTGACCCACGTTGCAGAGAATTGCCAGGGCCGGGCAGTGCAGAGGAGATGGGCTGGAGAGCCTGAACATCATCAGGGATATCTCGAGCCAGGGCTAACACTCCCTCTGTTTCATGAGAACCAAAGCAAATATTGAAAAAGTTAGTTATTTTTCCCAAGAGATTAATTGCCAACAGTTTTTAAAACTGTTTCTATTGCCAATATGAAATGCTCTGTTTGTGTAGATATTCTGATGACACCTTAATAGCTTGTTGCATATCTCTGTGATCTACGGAACTCAGTACACTCTGCTCTTCACATCACTGGCAGCTTAGGGGAATCAGTGCTTAATCTGCCTCCATAAAGGAGTTTTTTTCCTTATGAGTTGCATAATTTTGGATGTGATCCTATAAGGAGTAGGCATGGCTCTTTGGACTCAGCCTGAAATTCTTCAGGAGGTCTTGGAGTGCATCACTGCTTAGTGATTCTCTGCTAGCTCTTTCTTGTGCAGCTTTGCCTTTTGCTTTCTTTGATTTCCCTTTGTATATTCCTGAAAGAAGGGTCAGGGGTGGTATCACCAGGATGCTGCATTTTATCCTATGTTACTTTACAGCTCTTCAGGTCCAAAAGTGTGAAGGAAAGCCTTAGCAGAGAATCTGCTTGGTGATCTGTGTTGTAGGCTTTTTGTAAAATTCTTCACCGAAGACCGTAAAGTAAAATACTCTTTATTTTGCCTAAGGTGCCTCTACTAACCTCATTCCTGATGGTGCCTGTGAACAGAATATAGAGCTGGACATTTTAACCAAAGTCACATGAGACTCAAAAAAACAAGCTATAACCTTCTGAGTCTTTCATTAAAGATGAAGGCTAGATGGTGCAATTCAGAGAAAAATAACCAGAATCTGTATCCTTGTGTCTCTCTGACTCCTTCTCAGCCATTAGTTCATTCCTCAGTTTTCTCGTCCCTCACCTGCACGACCACCTCTGCCGTGCTGTCTTCTCCCTGTTCCCCCTAGCAGTGCAACGAGTCCTTTCTGAGGCAGACCTTCTCTGAAGTCTATTAGAGCAGAAGAAAAAGAATAGTCATTGCACAATGCGTAATCAAGTATAGGAACTATTTAATAAGGAGTGAGTGCCGATCAGGATGCCTATTCCCCTCGTGCCCAATTCCTTCCTCTCTCCCCGCTGGCTCACCCTGTGCAGGGCTGCTTGAGGGGGCTCCAGATGAGTTAGACTGAGATTTGCTTGGGAAATAACCCCAAAACATGGCTTTTCTGTCCCACTCCCTGAATGTCCCCCATCTGAAACCCAAATTGCTTCAGTTACAACGTGGGTGAGATCCAGCGTGAGCAGATGCACCAGCAGCGAGAGGTGGATCTGTCACGGAGCGGTATGTCAGCAAGAGGAAGAGAAATTGTGGAAGAAAGCGGGTTTTCCTTCACTCTGGTCCAAATATTATAAAAAAGGGTCATGGCCGGGCCTGGGCATATTCCCAGTCTCTGAAACCCAATGCCTGGACCACAGGTCCTGCGAGCTGTAGTGCAGCTTCATTGCTCGGGCCTGACCCTGCTTTACTGTCTGCAGTCAGGTTTGCCCAGCTAACTTCATAGAAATTGTTGCTAAAGTCTGAATATTGAGTGAGGGAGGAAACAGTATGTGTTCCTCTAATGGGAATTGCCTGAAAATGCACTGTGCACTGGGCTCAGCATCAGTGTCTTCTGGGAGAATTTGCAAGTCTGGCCAGAGGCACAGGAGAGGAGGCAGAGACCTTGTCCAGCATCTTCCTAGGAGGGGAAAAGAACCCTGGCTGCTGCTCTACTTACAGAAAGGCCCTGGAAAGCCAAACTGGCTGCTGCTGCTCCCAGCAGCGTCTTGGGGATATGTGCACATAGCACAGTAATGCTTCCCTCCAGCAACAGCTTCTCTCTCCCATCCCAGGGGTGGCAGTGGGAACAGCCAGCGCACCTCCTCCGAACCTCTGCCCAACTCTGTTCCTACCCTTTCTCCCCTTTCTTGGGCAGGAACAGCTCAACTCATCATCCTTGGGCAGCTAATATCCAGTTCTGCCTACGCTGCAGAGAAGCTGTAAGCTTGGCTCTTGCAGTCTGTATGTGTGGGAGGGTGTGTTGGTGTTGAAACTATTTCTATTCCTTCATCAGTATTCAATTTATTTAAAAAATAAATAAAAAGTCCTGTGAGCCATAATGTATTGTTTAGTCAGCAGAGAGCTAGTTAACAAATGAAAATGTGTGGCTGAGCCAGTTGCAAAATTCTTGGAAATAATTCAGTGATTGCATTGGAAGGAAAACACCCCTGGGCAGATCTTCCCGGGAGGGAATGCAACTCTGATTCTGCTCAGTCCTCTTTAAATAAATGAGGACTATCTGGATGGGTACCTTCAAAGAATAGCCAGAGAGGAGCTGTAAATAAAGGTATTGAGCTACCTCTCACATTGGAAGCTGGTTTCACACAAGCATTTTAAATGATAAGCTACGCTGTAGTGAACCTCAGAGATAAAGGCTCCATGTGTGTGTGTTGGCGTCTTGCTGTTAGACAATAACCATGATACCAAAACCCAGAAATTTTCAGAGGCACATTTTCAAGCACAAGTGCTGGAAGGAAGGAGTCCAGCCCCAGACCCCCAGTGCACCTCTGGGCAGCCACCCTCCAGATGAGGCTCCCCTTGTATATGGAGCTTGTGTCTACAAGCACCACTCCTGTACCACTGCTCCCATGCTTGGGAGTTTGTTTGGCTTCAGGTAGTCCTGGAGGCAGCCCACGGATGAGCATGGAGAACCTCTTGCTGACATTGAAGGCCATCTTCACCAAGTAGTCCAGACGCTAGTGCTAATACCAGGAGAGTCTGTGGGTGTTTGGGACCTCTGTAAATTCAGGAAGCTGTTGCCAAAGTGACTTTTGTGCCTGTTCATCATCATCCCTTTCACAAGCTTTGTCCTAGTGACTGCTGAAAGCTGCAGCCTGTGAAAAAAACAGAGTAAGTGTTCCAAGACTCAGACAAAAGTGGCTGCCTGGTCCCTTACCTCCAGCCAGCCCAAAGGCCTTGGGCAGTTGATGTCCAGAAAGACAGCAGAGAGGTAAAGCTAAAACCACGCTGTTCTAGCTGATTCCCAGCGTGGCCAGAAGCCAAAGCAGCACAACACGTACTGGAGCCAATGCGCTGCCAGGAGGGTGCAGCTGGCTGTGGGACACAGGGTGCTCAGGCTGTGAGAGCAGGTCCTGTGTTGACCCAGCAGGTATGATGGGTGGGCTGTGTCCATACCCCAGCCCTTCACCATGGTGCAGGAGGGGAGAGTCTGACACATTGTGTTGTGTCAGCCCAAGCCTTTGTGTCAGCCCAAGCCTTTGTGTCAGCCTGAGTCCTCTCTGTGCTCTGAAGTCACTGGGCAACTTGGCAAGTTGGATCTCCCTGGGTTGAGGGCGGTCCATGAGGACCAGAGCATCAGCATGGGTCTGAAAAGCATGGGCAGAGATGAGAGTCTGGGGGCAGGAGGCCAGGGCTGGAATGGTTTGGCAGAGCTCTGCAGGAGGATTTTGCACAGGGACTGCACGTTCTCCACCGGAGCCAGGGTTAGGCTTGTTCAGCCCTCTCCAACAACTCTGCTATTTTGCAAGAGCAAAGAACTAGATGACAAGGTCATGGTGGCTCTTGTGGTTACTCAGAGAGGGCCAAGGGAAAGTGACCACTCATAAAATTTCTTCATGAGATCTTTTTACTAGGCTCAGAGTGGAAAGTGGGAGCTGCTTTGCCAGGTGTATTCTCCAATGGGGCTGCCAGAACAGGCTGCATCACCATCTCCGTTTTCCCAGCTCCGTTGCTAGAAGAAGGGGCAGCTGCTAGTTTACTTGTTTCTGCACCATGAATAGGATCGGGGAAAAGCCTGGAAACAGTGGTACAAACTGACCCTGCACATGGCAATACACATAGAGACAAACAATTTATGTCTGAAGCAGTGGAGCAGTTCCAGACATTTTTTCATATTCTGTATCCTGCCTTTCATGTCTTCAGCAGTAGGAAAAAATGTTTTCTTTACATTTCTGCCTGGAAAAACAATTATGAATGTTAATTGCGTTGACCAGGAGGTGGAACAGGAGTTGGCCAGGAAGGGCTTTTCTTTGCT
This sequence comes from Fratercula arctica, assembly GCA_947846985.1. Lineage (NCBI taxonomy): Eukaryota > Metazoa > Chordata > Aves > Charadriiformes > Alcidae > Fratercula > Fratercula arctica. The sequence goes on along the minus strand of CANTUZ010000006.1, from coordinate 9,846,660 downwards.
TGTAAACAGGAAGAATCAACCTTTCCCGCCATTCTCCATGTTTTGGAGATGAAGGTGTCGTGAGGATTTCAGGGAGCTGGAAAATGGGACTTCAGCGGGAAAACCAGCATAATGAAGAAATGGAAAAAAGAGAACAACAGAGCAAAGGCCCCAGTGCTGTCACTCTCCAGGAGCATATTGTGCTCCAATCCTGCTGGGGAAAAAAGCCATGTGAAGGGTGCACACACCTCATCTGCTCTTTGGAAGTTCTCCAGGATTTTCCTCTAAACTAACAACCTCTGCTGAGAGGTGTGGAAACACACAACACCCTCTCCCCTCCCTAAACAGCAGAAATCACACAGGCAGAAGCCTGAGTTATGCGCAGAGCTCTGCATCTTGCTCAGCTCCACCGTTACAAACTGATGGGAGTCCCATGAAAAGGGACGTCCAGGGAGGAAACCCTTCTTCTTTGCTCAGGTACATCAAATTGCCACTCTGAAGCCCAGTGTTTCTCCTCAGATCTTGGCATGTGTGGTCTGGCTTGTTAAAAGTTGAGCATTTTTTTTAGAACCATAGCATTTATGGTAAAAAAGTGACTTAAGTTTTCTTGGTTGCAAGTCTTGACCTTCATACCTCTGCTGAGAGCACCACCATGCAAGACTGAGAATGTGAACTCTGCCATTGCATTCTCTGAAAGTACCAGAGTTGGGTCTATTCGATAATTCTCACCTTTTTTTATACTACAAAATACTGTGCATTTATGTAACCTGCCACACAATTTTCCCTGCCAACAATTTCAAGTCAATTTTGCCTAAAACCACTGAGCATCTTAAATGTCCCCTCAAAATTATTTCAATGAAAAATTGGTCTTTTTTGTTTTCCCTTTTTTTTTTTTTTTTTTTTTGCTATGACAAGTGGCTTAATTCCAGTCTGGGGGCTATTTTTTTTTTTCTTTTTGTTTTCCTCAGCACAAAATCACTGCCAGAGCTGCTGGCTGTTCAGGGAGCAGAGGGCTGGGGCCACCTCACTGCGCTGAGAGCACCGTGGCAGATGGCTGTGTCTGCTGGGCACGTGGCAGTCATTGGTCAAAAGTGTCCTCACGGCATCATCTAAATACAAGAACATGGTGCAGACTAGACATTCAACCACTTCAGATGCCTGCACAATGGGTGGAAATACGCATATGAAATACTAAGCCTGGGTACTTGTGTGCAAAAAACAAGGCAAAGTCGAAGGTTTGAGCCTCCTTTTATGTTGCGTTTCAGGGCACTTATCCTTGGCTCTTCCCAGGATCCAGGGAGCTAGGACAGGGCTCTCTGATAACACCAAGCAAGTCATTTCCCCTCACTTTGCTTCCCTATTCTCATCTGGAAAGGGGAAACAGTAATATTAGCTTCTCCTTGAGGGTATTGTGAAAATGAGCTGGCTGCAGGCTGCAGAAAGCTGCAGGATCCTGAGCTGGCAGTGGCTAGATAGACCATGTGTTAGTATTTTATATTGGGTAAACAAAGTAATTTCCCAAGGGTCTTTAAGATAACATTGCCTTTTAGTGACTGTTAATTGACTTTTCTGAAGGCACCCAATTTGTTCCTGTGTCCCTTAATTAAAACCATAGCTGTATGGCCCAAATGTTCTTGGGACAGGGCAAATATTTTAAAAATTAAGTTTCCATTACGTTCTTTTTGCCAAAAGTGGCATCTTGTCCTTTGTGCAGTGATTCACGGCATCCATTCCCCTTCCTCCCGTGGCGAAGTGGCAGTGCCAGCTGGTGGCTAAGCGGCCCTGCTGACGTCCGGGATGTTCTTAGAAACAGCTCTGTCCTCCAGCCTCTGCAAAACAGGAATTGCCGTCAAGATGTCCCGGGTGGGACATGCCAGGGACCTGCATCTCGTCCAGTGACCAGGCATTTCAGCAGGGAAGGGGTACAGGATGCTGTGCCATAACTGAAGTTTAAAAATGAAACCTAGAGGTGGTGGGAGCCTGGAGAGGCAGGTGGTGCTGCAGAGCCCAAGGGAACAGGATGCCACCCGCCCACCTCCACTAGTTCCCAGAGCCCACAGCCACCACTGCGAGTCATGGCCAGATTATGATGGAAACAGGTTTCCAGCAGCTGAGGACATTTGGCTGTGTCTATGCACCACCTCTCTGCCTGTAGTAGCCCAAAGCTTTTGGAAGATGTTCTGGAACACACAACATAGAGTTAGTATTCAACTGCAGGAGAAGCCCCATGGCAAAGGGCTGCTTATGCAGTCAGTAGCTAAGGACATGCCCTCATTTGTAACTTTTGAGCAAGTGCAGATGGCTCCAAGTCCTGGGACTCCAACCAGCACTTTCTGAATAGGGAAGATAAGTGTCCTGGCACCAAAGAGAGCTGCCTGCCTGGAACTGGAAAAGAAGATCGCTACTGAGCAACTGAGACTCATTGTGTGCTTCTTGGGAGCCCCTGTCAGAGACGCTTTTCATTTTATGGGGCTTTTTCTTCCCTTCCTGGTGTCCTGAATTTCCATTGCTTGGGAAGCTCTGCAAAGAGCCTGGTGCCAGCAATGCCTTTTGCCAGCTTTCAATAGGGCTTGGTTGCTCCCCAGGATTGCTGAGGGAAAAAAATATCAAAAAATGCCTTGGCGCAGGCTGTATCCGGTGCCGAGACCCCCTCCTGCACCAGGGGAGAGCTGCCCTGTGCTCACCCAAAATCTCTATTCTTGGTTTGTATTCCTTTTTATGGAGACACAGCAAATTTAGTCAGCCTTTTACTTTACTCCTTCATCCTCCAAAATTTCCTGTTGACTTCAGTGTCTGAGTAGCCTGAGGAATGTCCTGAAGAGCACAAAACCTGCTCCATAGGGCAACTCAGGGAGCCCCGGGCCATACAGAGCTCTATCAATAAAAGTCTCCTTTGACTCAGGTATTCCCCATTAGTCAAATGTTCTGTGTTTGTGAAGCAACAGCTACAACAAACACGCAAGCTTTTTAAGGTGGGTAAATAGATGGACCCACTACACTCATTTTCACCCTGAAGCCAAGGCAGGAATTGGCCTCAGGATGATTTGCTTCCAGCACAGGACCGTTGCTCACAGCCAAAAATTTGCTCCACGCGTGTCTTGGCAAGGTTGCTTTGCCCATATGGTTATTGCTGCAACTTTCCTCAGCTTTCTGACATGGCTGGTCTTTGACGAAACACTCCTCAAATGTGATAAAAATATTGAAAACTGAAAGAGCTTTAAGCTTGCCCAGGGTCCATTTCATTCACCTCCCTTCTCCATGGGTAACAGCAAGGTATCCTCCTCTCCCAGGCCTCCATCCCCGGGACCACTGATCCTCTCTTCCAGATCTCTCAGATTTTCTCCCATTGTTTGTTTTCCTAACTATTTAGATTGCAAAATCTTTGGACAAGGACCATCTCTCATCTCTCGGGATGTGTAACACCTAGCACAAGCAAGATCCTGACCCTGTCTGGGGGCCCTGGGCATTATTGTAGTGCAAATAAAAAATAATAATAACAATAGCTCTCAGACATGTGAAGAGAGGAGAAGCCTCATGAGTCACCCTACAACTGAGACCTGCACAGTGGTGCTGGGGGTATGGGCCACAAATGTGCCAGCTTTCCAGCAGACACCTGCAGTGAGTCCTATAAAGGGAAGAATAAGCTCATGTTCCTGCTTGTGGAAGAGCATGTGAAAATACTCTGCAGTATTTTGTGTGCTGTGGTTGCTTCTGTTTCCCACCATCCTGTACACGGTCTGGGTCCTGGAGATGTTGGTGGCCCTTTGGGACTGAGTGGGGAATTGCAGCCATGAGAGGTGAGGGAAACCCAATGATTTTAACATTAAACCAGGACCCTCTTTTCCTCCTTCCCACCTCTTCTCCAGCCTCTTCAGAGAAAATATGTGGGCAAAAAGGTGATTTGAGGAAGAAAATCAGGAGAGAGGAGAAAAGCTAGCAGACAGAACAGCTTTTTCGGTACTCAAGGACATGACTAAACATAGCTATGGCTTTTTGGCCTGGGGACATTTGCTTCTCTACCCAGCTGACCAATACAGCCCCATCGCCCAGCCACATTTCACTCCTGATTGCCAAGCCTCCAGCAAGGGACACAGATCCACTTGAGTGTTCAGGTCTCTTTTGTGGAGCCCTCGGGTGTAAACAAGACAAGCTGTGAGTTCTAGGCTCTGTCTGCATGTTGAGGGAGTCTTGGGCTCACCTTGAGACAGGAGCTGGTGGAGGGACAACCTCCAGGATGCTGCGAGAGGCCGGGGCAGAGGCTGAGAGGAAGGAGTGAGCCACGTCTCCATTTGCCTGGGAAAGCAGAAGCAAGAAATTGAGCCTTACACTGGTAGAAAGGACTTTTTCTTCTGAAGGATGGAGAGCTTCAGGAAGAGATGTGGGTTAGTGAAGAATATGTTATTTGGAGAAGACAAATGCAAAGCAGGCCGACATGCACCAAGAGGCAGCTGCCCTGGGACGCCAGCATGGAGCACGCTGTGCCCCAAACACACTCCGTCATTTGTGGCTGAGTCCTCATCTGGGGTGTGATGCAAAGTGACATTGTTTGAGATGCAAATAGTGTAGAAACCCAGGCTGGGGGATGCAAAAATCTTTCCACCTGGCTTTGGGGCTAGCTCAATAACCACCAAAAAGAAAACCTTTTGATTTTAAAGTTGTCATTTTCTAGACTGTTTAATGTCAGGTGTGTTTTTCAACCATTTGTGGTTAACAGTGTTGATTAAAAATACCCAACCTGCCAGCATTGAGGCTGTGTTTCTTTTTCACCTAACAGGTCCAGTACAAGATGAGCCTTGTCTGTCTGGAGGAACAACATCCAAAGTTTATTCTTACAAGTCCTCTTTTCATCAGTCCCTGGGCCCGTTGCGTGGATGGATTTGTGAGCTGACATTGCCATCTGAGGCCTGGCTCAAAACCCCCATGTGCCATCACGTAGCCAACAGAAAGTCCATCAGACACGGCTGATTTCTGACTGCTACTTCCCCCACTGCAGCCAAACCGTGCAAGGCTCTGGCTTTCCCCAAGAGCTCTCTGAACCATCGGAGCCTGCCAGGTCATTAGTGAAACCAGCCAGGAATCAGTTCACAGCCTCAGCTGCTGCCCAGCAAATGTCTTGCTTGCAGAGAATACCACAAAAGCGGCAGGTTAGTTGGTGACTGCCATCCGCTTAGTGTATATGTGGGTTCAAGTTATTCATGTCAGCTGAACAGCCCGCTCGAATCCGGGGGATTATTTATGGAATATTCAGGGAATAAATGCATTTACACCAAATCCACATGCCCAAGCTCAGGACTCAAATAAATCGGTCTTGAGTGATTAGAAATGGGATTATGATCTGAATGCATGTCTGTGATATCTGTGATGGGTATATAGGAGTCAGCAAGGATTTGGCTTTTCAGGAAGTTTCTGGAACTAGCAGTCCACTTCCAAGGCTTTTGCTAAATTCTTGACAGTTTCGAAGGAAGTTAATTCATTGTTGCTGCTAAAACTTTCAGGGGAGATTCATGAGGCCATAAAGTGCACAACTGAGTAATTTAACTGGACCTTACGGTTAATGCATACTTCATCAGTAACTGGTGGAAGAACAAATAAGGGATTTCAGATTGGAAATACTGTGCAGGTATTTGGAGGCTCAGTGTCAAAGCCATTTCAGCAGGCTAATTCGCTTATTGCTCCTTCCTGGGTTTGTTTTTAGACACATGGGCTCATATTACAGTCTAATCCTCAGCCTTCGATTTTTTTTCTGTCCCAGAAGTACAAAGGTACATGATTTAAGTGTGAGACACAGTGTACTTAAAAGGACTTGAGCTTGCCTGGAGAGGCAGACACATACGCAAAACTTTAAGATTCACTGTGAAATCCCTTCTAATAAGGCCTCCTACTAAGTCTATCAAAACCAGCAGGAGCTTTTTCCATTGACTCTAATGGGCTTTGGAAAATGCCCTGTAACACAGCAAGGAGCACTTATCTACCAAAATACGCTCCCCTAAAGCAAACACCATGCTCTTTCTTGGAGATTAGATATGTGAGCAATCTAAGCGGCCCTTGGTGGCCCTTAATTCATGGGGCTCACTGTTTCCCTACTCCAGTGGAGGAGCAGACAGGTTCTCCTGGGGAAGGGGTGCTGGAGGGACCACGCTAGGGTTGCTTAGACAAGGGGCTGTTGCCACATGGGAAGAGAGACGCTTGCAGGAAAACAGCCAGGGTAAGGAAGCTGCCTGATGTCTTCCTACTTATCACTGCCACTTCATTTTGATGAAATCCATTAGCTATGCAAGGAGAAAGTCAAGGCATTTTACACCAGGATGATGTGCATTTGGGAAATGTTGGGAACTGGAAAGAACTGGTAACTCCCCGTGACCCTGGACTGGGTTGGTTTGTATTGCTGTAGCTATGATTCAGTCGTCTGACACTTGCTAATGTCAAAGCATGATTTCCACCAGCCTTAAAGAACGTGAGCAGCTTTTGAAACACCCCTCCTTCCTATTTCCCCAGGAATAAACATCAACAGTCACATAACTTCTGTTGTTCTTTTGTACCTTCTTGTGGCTGAGCTAATTTAAGAGGTCAAGTTGAACACAGTAACTGTATCCACCTTTCCCTGAGATATGGACATCACTCTAGGAGCCAGACATTCAAAGCTATTTATAGACCCTGACCAGGGAGAGGAGAAGGCAAGAGGCTTGTTTTAAAGGAAAACAGGCAGGGGCAATCAGAAATATTTGGGAGAGCTCTGCTTCCTGCAAATTCCAACCAACACCAGCATGATTTTTTTTCACTGGAGCACTAAGAAAGTGGTTATCAAAGAGGAGGGCTTCTTTTTACGGCCTCTATCACACATACATCCCCCAAACTGCGGGGAGGTGAAGCAGTGGGAAGTACATCCTGATAATTTGTTTGCAAAGTACCTTAGATTGACATAAACTTCTCCCCTGAGCCTAATGTTCCCAGAGCTTATACAGCTGCCTGGCTATAAAATAAAAGGGAGATGCAAAGAGGAGCATTTTGGCTTCTGGCATGAGAACAGACGATGCTGCTTAGCGTTCTGTTTCACATGAGAATGAAAGGCCTAATATTATGAACAAAGAGAACGAGGGGCTCTCAGAAACCCTCCTAATAAGATAGAGGAATTCCCACTTTAGGAGACTTCCCTTCCTGCCAGACAGATGTGAAATACTTATATAGGTTGTGCTGCATAATGTTGCCGGGACTTTTAATCCTCATAACTTGCACTGCAAGTGCACATGATGCTTTTCCAGCCTGTATGGCACCATGGCTGCATCCTAAGGAGCCCAGGCTGATGCGAGCACAGGGAGTGGGAGCAGGAGCCTGTAAATTGCCGGCAGAGGCAGCAGCTGGTGGGAGGACAGTCTGTGTGGGAAGCTGCACAGGCAGGATTTGAAAGGGCAGAGGGGAGATGCTTGGCATGGGCTAGTTACAAGTGGAGGGAGAGGGCTTGAGAGGGAACACGGTGGTGAGCAGGAGAGGGGATCGGTTGGGAAACAGGACTATAAAGAACAGTGGGGAAGAAGGGAAGGAGCAGAGCTGGGACCAGGTGAACAATGTGCTCAATGGAAGGGTGGAAGAGCAAGAGCCAAGGAAGGGATAGCCTGGGGGAATGCAGAGGGAGAAAGAGGCATCTAACCCCAAGTCCCCTTAGGCACTGCTGCAACCAACAGGGATTTGACTGGGCATGGCAGCATCCAAAAGATGTAAAATCCCAGCAGGCTGCATTTGGGTGAGTGACCTTGGCAAAGAGCAGCCCTGGAATCCCCCATGTTCACAGGGGGTGAAGGGAGGGTATGCAACCCGCTGCCCAGGCCTGCGGGGCCAAGGGCATTGCACTCTCATGCAGGAAGACGCCAAGTAACCCACTAACAGCACAAAAGGAAACACGCCTTTTGCGAAAACAAAGTCATTGGGATTCTGGACTTCAAAGCTCCATGCTACGCCCAGTGCCGTTTGTTGCTGTATTCGTGGTGGCGGGGAGCCAGGTCCGAGAATTGAGAGGGGAAAAACTACATTATCTTGTTCTGCTGAAAACCTGTGTCAGCGCTGCAAAGAAAGCACCTGAAAAGCTGGAGTCTGTAGAGAGGGGAAAGACTGAGAGGTGAGTTTCCAAATGCATCAACATCTCTTAGGGACATGAGTCCACTTTAAAAGATGACCTACATGAAACTTTGTTTTCCACATCACTTTTCAGAAAGTAATGAAGTCACCTAGATGTGAGCGCTGAGTGCAGCAGCCCCCAAATACATTACAATTCTGAGCTGTGAGCTCCCAGGCTGCTGATACATCTCAGAAAACGGTACCTCAAAACCATTCTGCGGTTTCACTGGAGCTGAACGCAGAGGAGGATAGTTGGGAGGGTAACAGTTGAAAAGGTGCACTTACAGAATGGATTTGTTGGGAGAGAAATTAGGAGTGCAGAATTGGTTGAATATGAAAAAAAAAAAAGCCTGACTCACGTTCATAAATGAATAAAATTAAACTGTTGCCATTCTTAGGCTGACACTATTCCCAGGGGTCTCAATGGGAGTGACATGGAAACATGCACAGATCTCAAAAGTTTATTAATGGTAGCATAAATTATTCATTTTCTCAAAATGCCTGCCTACGGACTGGCATTCAGGAACTGATGACTGCAATGTTTAAATCAACCAGTGAAGAAACGAAGCATGGCTTTCACAGAGGCCGAAGCCAATGTTTTTTGCCATGGCCATGCAATGTGCTGTGTGTGCTTTCACAACGGGTTACCACGGCCCAGCTGATGCGCAGGAACTTGTTGAGCTGCAGTGACTCGCCCACGTGCCGGAGGGCTTTCGAATCATCGGTTGGGGCTGCGCTTGTGGGAGCAATGAAAGATGCAACTGTTCCCAGCTATCTGTCTGTCCACCCCTGTTTGGTCTGCGGCTGCAGAAAGGGTGGCGAGCCTCCTCTTTCAGCTGTGATTCATCTCCTGGGTATTAATTGCAGTTCGATATTAAGTCCACCAGTGCAGGGACCACGGCAGCTCAAGCAGTGTGGGGCTGGTTCTGCACCCTCACTGCCAGCACTCACCCCTGGTGGCGGGGGATTGTCAGGACCCATAAATTGCGGCCCGGAGCCTTGAAACCTTGCTTAGATTTCAGCTTAAATTGTTCTTAACTGATTTAAGCTGGTGTAAGCCAGGCTAATAGGAAGCTAGATGGACATTTGCAGAGGTTGCACTCTCAGATGTGTGCTCGTGCGAGCGCGGTCGATAAGTGACTGGGTACCAGCTGAGCACAGTGTCTCCTCCAGCACTGCTGACACAGGCAGCCACGGCAAGGTCCCAGCTGTGGCAACCGGCTGGGGAAGCAGCAAAAACACCCGAGGAGTGCGCTCAGCCTGTGTGCCGGGTTGCATTTGCTCCACGTTATCTTGCGTCTGGTGCTCACTGTGTCACCGTTAGCACAGGGGTGGCCGTCACACCACTGCATGCCCCTGGCCAAAGCCTGTGCCTGGGCGGGTACAGGCAGAGCTTGCGGGGGGGCAGCCAGCGAGCCCCTCTGTGCTGGGCCCAGGCACACACACAGCTAAAAAAAATCGGATTCATGGGAGTGGGGTGAGTCCCCCGTTGACCTTGGTGGGGCTGACTGCGGGAGGAACTTCTCAGTGTATAAGTAAAGGCTGCACAGTCTGGTGCTGGTTACCGAGGGTTCATCCTCATCTGTCCCCAGAAGGCAGGACCTGCTGGCTGCAGACTGGTACAAACTGTGTTAAAGGGACAACTCCAGATTGTTTTTTCCTCCTGTTTTCAGCCCGCTGATAGCCAAGGAGGCGCTAAGCTCCTTATTGTCTCTGAAATACCATCCCTTGTCCCAAGAGCCTTACATGGGAATTGCATGCCAGCTATTCCTAATTATTTATTTCTGGGCACTGCTCTCTCCTCCCGTAAATGAAAAAATGATCAGTCTGAAGATTGTGCATGTGGTAATTTAAAGAAGCACATGAAAAAGAAAAGGTTAAAGACTGAAACTAAAACATCCTTTGGTGCCGCAGCTCCTCAAACAGCAGCATGGGACCGGCACAGCCTGGCGGAGGGGCTGTTAGGACCAGCGACCCTCCCTCCTCTGCACCATCCATCATCCCACCAGCCATTGCCACTCGACACCCCTGAGCTGGGAAAGCCCAAACGGCCCAGGCTCGAAGGCAGCCGAGGCTGGCAGCGTCCTGCGACCAGCCCCCTGGCCAACTTGTCACCCCAGCGTGGTGGGACGTGAGGGTGGGCTCAGGGAAGGTGCAGCCGGGGGCTCTGACTCACAGTTCTGCTGGTTTTAGCTGTGAAGGTTTAAACTTCGCCACGAGGTTTTCAGGCCGGCAGGTTCTCCAGGGGAGGTGGTAACCGCTTAAATCAGCACAGCTAATGCCTCGAGAGCTCGTGAGTCAGATGTGTGAGTAAATGTGAAAACACTCTGCGAGCAGAGCTCCTCTAATGGAAACACTCCCTCTTTCACACGCTTAGGAGATGATTTTTTTTTTTAATAAAATTTAAATGAGCAACAGCCAAGGAATTTATTTGCCTGTGTGCTTGCTACTCCTCTTTCACACCTCTCTTCTCCTGCAGCTTTGCCCATGGTACAGATCTGGGTGGAATGGAGTGAGAAAGATAATTTTCTTAAGGGAAATAATACATGCTTTTTTTTGGTGTTTTTTTTTTTTTTTGGCATGGTGTGGCTGCACTTGCACACTTTGGTTAGCAAGCAAGGGAGGAAGGAAGAGCTCTGGGGGGACTTGCAAGAAGAAAAGCAGGTGAACAGTTCCGAAGTGATAATGGCACCATCTTCTTCAGAGGAAAAGAGTTATATAGATCTTAGCTGAATATTTTAGGCTTCTACGTCCGAATTTATTTCCTTCTCCCCCAGTTCTTAGCTTTTCTTCTGGAGAGGGAAGAACTCTCGATGCTCAGAGCAGCTCTGCAATTACCCTGCAGCTGGCAGTGGCGCGGCCGCATCGGTCACCACGGCATGGCAGGCTCCGCACTGCCTCTGGTCGTGGGTGGGGGCGGGTATTTGCACCCTGGGAAAATGGGACAAGGACACATATCTTTAAATGGTACTGGACTTTAGAGGCAGATTATTATGGGATCAGGGGAAAATTCTGTGCAAAACGTAAGTGGAGCGGGTGCAAGAAGTGATGCAGAGAGCATGGAAATGACCCTCCCTGGAATAGCGCTGGCCGTGGCGGTCCCAACCCACCTTCCCGCTGCATCTCTAAAACAGGGGGTCTCATCTGGGTGACAAGCCTCCCGCCCCTATGGGCTGTGCTGAGCCCTGGCACCTCATCAGCCACAGCCATATCCCAGGGTAAAAAGCCATCTCCAAAAGCATATTTGGGCTCCTAATGTCCCCCCGAGAGAGGCTGTGTGTGTCTGGTGTCCCTACTGGGCTTGAATTCCTACTTATGCACTAATGCAAATCCCCATGGGAGGGACATGAAAGCTCTTCACCAGCTTCCAGAGTGAAGCTACTCATTTTGTGAAGTCCTCAGTCGTGAAACTTTTCAAAAACAAGACCCAGGACTCCCCAAGCTAAATCCAGCCTTGCAGAAACCAGTCAATGGTGTGAGCACATGGCAAAATACTGTGCATCGGTATCTGGGTGTAGCTGGATTTAGGGATTAGCTGAGATCAGCTCCAGCGGCTTACTCCGGGGTGTCAGGGAGCCGTTTCTGTGAACGGTGCCTGTGAGAACCATCTGGGAGTGACTCAGCTTCGCCACCTCTTCAGAAACGATCACACCTCATTTCCCTGCCCTGCCATAAGCTGCGCTCATCGCTGAAAGCAAAATTGTCCAGTTGAGGTGAATCGCAGCTGCATCGCCAGCCCCCAGCCACTTGGGACCATCCCTGCTTTGCATCAACTAGACCAATTGCTCTCATTTTTTACCTAAAGCAGGGCATGGAAATGGTCTTGGGGCCACCTGTGCTGTCTTTATCCAAGGTTGTGGGAGAGCACTGCAGGCTGGGAAGTGACACTTCTGGGTGTCACTGAGCCTGTGTTGACAGTGGGATAAGAGACAGACCAGCGCTGAGGGTGCTGAAGCAGTAATTTATCTTCCTGCCCTGGAAATCTTCCTTCAGGCCTTTTGTGGGTGTATGCCCAACGTTTCCTTTGAACAGCCGCTGTCCAAAGAACAGGAGAATTGCTTTTTTTCAGCTGGGCTATTTAAAGACTAGAGGGGCGAGAAGTCTGCTGTCTGTTTTTCTTATGCCAGCGAGCTGAGGCTGCAGTGGTGATTTATGAGACACTTCATTTCTTCTTCCACCCACGTGGTCTTTCTGTCCGTGTTTGTTTGCTCCTGGACATGTCGTGCTCACTGAGCTTTGGATCATTTTCAGCTTGGTTAAAGGTGTATATCTCACCTATCCAGGAGGGGTTTTCATTGTGTCACGCTGTGGCCATCATCTGTCACTGTCCTGGGAATAAGAGCACCCAGTGAGTATGCACGGCAGGCAGCATCAGACTTTTTTCTCCCTTTCAACCTAAATTTTAACTTATTTTTTTCCCAACAGTCATGATTAAACAGATTAAAATCCTGTAGCCAATGAGTCCTTTACAGGCTATGGCCTGGGGACTTTAAGGTAGCATGCTCTGTCGTTCAGGATCGCCTCCAAAGTGTCAAATACCAGGTGTAAAGACATGCAGGAGGCAAACTTTTAAGGTCCCTGTGGACAGAGCACTTGCAGCCAGAACTCCAAGGCTTCCTGAAAATGTACCAAGTGCCCGAGGATGTCAAACCATGGATGTCCTTCACTGTCGGTGAAGTGCAGTCACTCCTCGGCTGGGTGACTAGCGTGTCTTTGTCACCCATGCCCAGCATTACCCTGGCTCAGAGGAGACTCCCTAGGAGATAATTTGCAATTTCTGGGTAAATTGAGCTGCGTGAGACCTCAAGAGGATTTATGAGCCACTGCCAATCCTACTGCAGGATCACCTCTATGTATATCACCGCTAATAGTTGTTACTCTAAGATCACAGAGTCTTCACAACCTCCCCTCGCTGTCATCATCCAAGTTAGAGCTGGTGGGGTGCAGCAAAAGGAACACCATGAGATGAGGCCACCATTAGCCTTATCCTGAGGACAAGGGTTGACGCAGGCCTCAGTTTTCACTTTGTGAGTGCAAACCACCTCCTCCTGCCCCGGTGCAGCCCCTCAGTGCCTTCTCAGACCATCCCTTGGAGGCTGGGGATGCTGCTTTGCCTTGCGATGTCCTCTTCTGGGGCCAGAGATCCCAAGGGAGAGCTGATGATGACCCAAGTCATCTGATCATGTTAAAGCTTTGCAGCTTTTGTCCGTTTATCCTCAAGTATTTCATGAGCAAATAGCATCCCCAGCTTTGTTTGCTAAAAGGGAGATGGCAGTGTCTGTCACGTCCCTTGCCGGCATGGAGAGCAGCATCACAAGCGAAACAACGTGAAAACTATCAGCAGAGGTGAGATGGGGAATCTCCTTCAGCCCAGAGCAGAGATGTTGGTGCGTTTTTGCTCAGTTGCCTCCTCAGGCAGTGTAACTGCTCTGTGCTGGGGAGCGTTCGTTCGTGCTTTCTCCAGGGAGAAGAAAGCCAGAGAAACACAATAAATGGAAAGCCTCAAACTGTTGACGTATGAAGGCAAATGGAAGCAGTACAAATTAACCACTGACTAATAGGACACTGTAACCATCTGCAAAGACAAGAAGGGTGTACACACCAACAAGAAAAGGAAAGCAATTAGGAGAACATTAGGGGTATAGTTAAGAGAAACAGAATGACTAATTGAAGGAAAGTGTAAGCTGCATGTCAGGAAATAATTCCTAACTGTGAGCTATGTGGGGCTGTGGAATAAGCTCATAAGAAGAATGGAAATGCTATTTCCTGAGCTGTTAAAACCTGAATTAAACACTCAAGGTCTGAACGCGCCATCGACCTGGCAATAAACCAGCTTCTGAGCCAGTTCTGCCTGAGCCTCTGGTCTTGTCACTGTTGTTGTCACTGTTGTTTGTTAATGTCTATAAAAGACAGTTACATTTCCACTCAGTCTTCACCACAGGAATCTTTCATTTCTTGAAGCTCCTGGTCAGACACAGACCTTTGGTTCCATAAAGCAGCAACAGAAAGATCTCAAACACTGATTGAGTGCGTTTGCCTTGAACCCTTCCTTCTCTTGAAGCTGAGCAAAAAGCTAAACAGCTTCAAATTATTATTTTATCTTTATTGTCCACCCTGGAAGGCGCATTCATTTCCTGATTCATTTACTCCTGTGATCAGTGCCATCTTAATCCCTTCAATTGCCTCTCTAGGAAGCTACTGCCCATCTGGGAGGAGTGGTTTGGTCTTTCCCAGCTCTGACGGTGCCCTGCGGAGCTGACCTCCGCTTGCCATTCCTTTCTCAATGTCCCCTGCGGTGCTGGCAGTGCCGCCTAGCCCCGGCGAGCACAGTGTGCCATAGGAACAGGAAAACGATGGCCTCTTGACAAAACTTGCTATTGTGAAATGCTACGCTCCGGGGGGAAGACAGTAACATAATTGGTAATAAACAAAGGCAGCCCAACACAAGGAGTTTCTGTTGATCTTGATTTTTCTCCAGACTCTTGAGAGGGGCTGAACTTTGGCAGAGAAGAGGGATACAGCTCTCAGGAAAGCAGTTTGAGGAAAGTGGTCATCCCTGCCTGACTCCATGCAGCGTTAGCTGAAGGGGTGGTGTGGAGAAGCCCTGAGAGCTGGCTAAAGGAGAGTGTTCATTGCGCAGTTTCCTCCATATATGCATCAAAAGGACCAAGATCAGGAAAAAAAAATGTGGAGGAAACACAATGATGCTTGTGGTACCTGAATGCTTGATATCAAGAGTAAAAAAAACCTATTAGATCTTCCCTTCCATCCACTGACAAACACAGGACTGCTCTGCAAGTCTTGGCTGGTTTCTAAAGTTGCCAGTAGTTTCCATCGGTCTCCTCAGTCTAGCAGACCACATTGGCAGGAAACTTCTCCGAAAATTCAGCTCGGGTCCTTACTTTCCTTGCTGTAGAGCCAGTGTGTCACACGTCGCAATTTCCGAAAGATTTCTTGTATTGATTTGAAATCTTGGTGCAGGAAGAAGACGGACTGTGTCCCTGAGTGAAAATTCCCTCCCAGCCTGCTGAATACAGCTGCCTACAGGATGTTTAAATTCCATATGGTGACTTCAGAGCAGTGGTAAAGGTTGACTGAGAAGTGTCCGAGAGGCACATACAGAGGTGTCACTGTACGTAGGACTGATTTACAAAGCACTGTGAATTTCCCAATGCTGCCAAAGTGGAGACGTAAATCAACAGTGACAGGAGAGGCTCTCTTGGGAAGGTGTGTGTAAGCACAGGCACACACAGGGTCCTTTGACAATTACCCGGGGATAATTCCCACCACACTTTGGTGAACTTTGCTCTGTTCATCACATGTCATAGAAAGAGGCAATTAATGTTACTTAACATTTGGCTGTTTTTCCCAGATTAGATGTTGTTGACTCATTTGGTAGCTGCACAACTTCTTTGGAAAGGTTAAAGGTTTCCGATCACCCTGGGCAGAAACAGAAAAAGATCGCTAACCCAATGGTGGACATGGACCTTCTTCTGACCTTCAACTGTAGTTCCTGACAGGTCCCTCAAACTGCTTTTCTGTTATTATTCACATTTTCAATGCAGAGTAACTTTTTTATAACCTCAGAGTTTAAATTTGTTGTTTCTGATGTCACTGATTTATGGCAGAACATTGTAAAATTTAAACTGAGTTTTGAATAGAAAAGGCATAACTTGGGGGTATAAATGAGTCACAGACCTCATGAGTTACAAACAAGAAATGTTACCCTGATGGAACAAGAGGCCTTGACTGAGACGGTGAGGATGTGACAATGGCATCCCTTTTTGCCTGCTACTAAGTCAACAGCACAGATTAAACAGCTACAAAGACTTTAGGTGAAAGTAATTTACAAAAAAAGCGGAAAAGCTCTGGCCGTTCTAAAGATTCTTTTGTACTTCTAAATCCCAAGTCATTTCAGAATGCGTTGTGTTAAGAGACCAGCCACGTGGAGACTGCGCAGGGCGATATGAGATACTACTCACTCAGCAGCAGCAACCGCACAGCACTGCACATCATTGCCACCCGCTTCGCTGAGAAGGATTTCTGTGTTTCTTGGATCAACCATTCAAAAACGAGCCTCTGCCTGTGGCAAATTGCTAGTGAATGGCACGTGACGGATGTCTGTTCAACATCTTGTGCCCTGGGTGCTAAAAATATTCTTGGCACTCAACACCAGTGCTCAGCACTTGACCCACCTCTGCCTGTGTCTCTGTGCCATGTCACCACCCGTCTGGGTATGGTTTTTCACTACAGTGGATGAGGGCCACGCTGAGCTCACCGAAGAGCTGAGCCCTTAATAAATGACAGATTGTTATGCTTAGGTGGCCTTGAACTTTCTGTCCTCTTGAAATCTGTAGTGCGTCCCATCTTGATAGCCAAGGATAAGGCTAAAGCCCTTCACAAACACACTTGCAGAGCAGAGCAAACAGCGCTTCAGCAGGAAGTAGGTTATCTGCCCAGCTGATCTTTCAACAGGCTCTTCTGTCTAAAACAGGCACCTCTTTGGGCTTCCCCTTGGGAGCAGCCGTGGTGATTTGGCCAAGGATAGTCCACCTCTACCTCACGGCGTCACAGAAACAGAGCTCCCAGGTGATGAACTGTGGCCTGCTCCCCCCTCTTGTCCTAAATTCAGCTAATATAGAGGTATAACTGAATCCGTTGACTCATTAGTGTAAGTGAATCTGTAGAGAAAGGCTGTGTGCCCTGCAGCAGTCTACTGGGGGATGAAGACCTCCCCGACCATGGCCAAGGCTGTAGGACAGCGCTGGCTTGCCGCTGTCTCTGTTTTGTACACCACTGACACTTTTGTGAAGCTGTTGCTTCAGTTACCACCTCAACTGGAGCTTGGTATCGACATTTCATTTGCAGCAGGAAAAGCTGTTGAGCAGAGGGACAGCCCAAGAGAGCTGCAGGTCCTGGCATATGTGCCTCCCTGCACAGAGCCAATCTCTGCAAGGACCCGTCTTCGGCCTTACCTCCGAAATCCTTGCTTCCCATTTCTGAAACACTGCAGTTATTTTAAATTCCTTCTCCCCTCCTTTCTGCCCCAGCCGCAACCTTCCTGGTATTGTATCCGTGACTGGAAGCACTGTTCCTGGAAAGGTCTCACTGGAGTCATCGAGGGACTGATTTTCATGTCTCATGTGGGCACCAGTACCAGAGAAACTGCTGGCTGGACTATCTGTCCGGCTGCTCTGTTACCATAATTGTGTGTATCTGTTCAAAAATCACATGGCCCTATCTGCTGGCACTCAGTCACTAAAAGAAAAATAAATGCTAAATTTGCAGTCTACTATTTTTGCCTTCAAAAGCTTTTACATTGTAGTTCAATCTCTGTGTACCATCTCCTCAGCAAGACGACAGTTCTTCGCTCTCACAGCTAAGACTCGGTACCGTGACCCTCAGGAAAGCAGAGGGGGATCCCTGGGAACCATGCCCCGGGCAGCCCATGGTTGTGCCGTCATTAGCCACCAGCTCGGCGCGATGCCGAGCTTGGAGCGGGACCAGGCTGTGTCCGAGCGTGCTGTGCTGAACTACCCAGCGTGCGAGACACCGTGTTTGTGCCAGCTGAGGGAGGACAGATGATAACTGATAGAGCAGAGAGTTTACCAGCATAAACACAGCCCCACTTCTCAGCATTGGGAACAAACTCAGGTTGGCAGCGTGAATCTGTGCTGGTTCAGGGATCTGCAGCGTGAGGGTTTCAAACCCGGCTGAGCACCCTAAAACTGCATTTAGCTCTTGAATCTGTGGTCTCATGTTAGCATAGCTTAGCCATATCTAGAAGTTACCTTTGGGCTCTCACTGACCTCTTTGACAGTGTCTTGTGAAGCAACCAGTCACCGCATCTCATGATGGCGTGACACAGCGGCAGCAGAGGCAGCTGTGGGTATCCCTGTTCCTGCCTCCGACAGCTTGTGGGTCAAAGTGACGAGGGTCACTTTGGTGACAAAGTGACAAGGACCCTGGATGGGCTGCAGGTGGCCTCTGAATTCCTGAGTGTTTCAGCCTCCCTGACCTTGCACTGAAGTTTAGGTGGAGACTGAAGCCTATGTTGACCTACGGTCTATTCCTTGGTTTTTATCTGGTTTCTCTCAGGAAAAGATAAAAGTGGTGGTAGCAGCTCTCATGCTACAGTTTTCTGAGCTCCAGCAGCCCAGCCTGGGAAATGCATGAACCTTTAGCTGCTTTGCCTCTGTTTCTTCCTCTAAAAATGAATTGAAGTCACAGTGATGAACCTACTTTACCAGTGCTGGACTCTGGCCAGGGCTTGAACATGTGGCTGCTCAGTTATTTTCGGCTTGGAATCCCCTATCATTTTCTATCATGGTTCCCCAGCCAAAACACTGCATTTCAACAGCAAGATAAACACAAACATGAACTGGAAAAGGTCTACCTAATCTTGTCATCATCTGTTAACTCTGCCATGTGAATGGCTTGACATATGATACTTGTGCACAGTATTTTATCCAAAGTGTGGATTCCTGTGCTCCCAGATGCTGTTTATCAACTTCCCCGAGGAGTCCCTTGTGAGTAACAGGGACACACTCTGCTCTGAGACACACCAGGATATGTCTGAAATACTTCAGTTGTCTGTAGTAGCATAACCGGATTTTTATC
Organism: Fratercula arctica; assembly: GCA_947846985.1. Classification (NCBI taxonomy): domain Eukaryota; kingdom Metazoa; phylum Chordata; class Aves; order Charadriiformes; family Alcidae; genus Fratercula; species Fratercula arctica. Next base: position 9,827,952 of record CANTUZ010000006.1, on the reverse strand, counting down.
AATGTAACTGAGACAAGATTCTGCCCAAGATGTTCTAATAAAAACAAGAGTCTGCCCTGGGAACAAAGAGCATGTTTTTCCAGCTCACTCAGCACTGAAGAGCTGAAAACAAGATGGTGCTGCTTAGAGACTCATGGAGGTGCTAATATTCCACATGCCTTTCACGTTACAGCTACAGGGCTGCACGCAGCTCCCGATGTCTTCAGGGATGGAGGTTTTTCATGGAGGTGAACTTTGGTACTGATGGACTCTGTAACTGCTTGACGAAATACGTAGCAGGGGCAGGAGGCCAGCGAATAGTGGATTTGTTGTGTGTACTGACACCCATGGCACTGCAATAACTAAGTGCCTGCACAGTTACATGCTACGATTTCTAGCCTGTGATGGTGTTGGCAACGCCAGTTATGTTGTCTTTTATGTCCCTGGATCAAGAGGGGGCAAAGGTGGCACGTTGGCTGTACAATACTTTATGGCTGATGGTGAATACATCACTAGTTAGCTACTCATGTTCTGATAAAGTCCTCTGCCATGGCTTCCTGATATTTTGTAATCACACGAGCAGTAATAACCACTTCAACAAAAATGAACCTTCATTAAATCCACAGAACACGTGGCAGGAGCATGGTCAGGTTTTTTCTGCCAGCAGCGGACCTGAGTGATGTGAAACCAAAGTAAGCTGAACTGCAGAGCACAACACACAACAGCACAGAGCTCGTGTGAATGTGTCTCCTCCTTCTAGACACGGATTATCAAGCAAGTGCCTCCCTGATCCACAGCACATGTAGGGAGAGACCAAACGGCAGGCGCCTGACTCCCCCGCTGATGGATCCAGAGAGGTCTGTCTTTGTTTCTTCTGAGAACATCTAGTTCTTCTCTGGAATGATCCTATGTTATAAGTGAAGTTTGGAGATCTTATTATTTCTGGTGTGTCCCCTCTGCTCATGTCTGTGATTTGGAGGCAGCCTCTGGCTCGGGAAGACCTTCAGCTGCTGATTGCCAGAACTGGGAGTGCCTCTCACAGAAGAGTTCGTGCAAGTTTTGTTCTGCTGCTTATTATCTCTCCCCTGATCATCCCCAGTTGGTCACAGCTGGAGGCAGAATACTTGTCAAGCTGGACCTTTGCTCTGAGCAGTTCAGCTTTTCTTGTGTTTTCCTAAGAGATGCTTAATTTCCCTCAGGAAAAAATTTGTCTCTTAGTGAGCCCACGCGGAGGCTGTTTGACAAAGCAGAGCCTGGGTTTTTTCTTTTGGGACAGGCAATGTATGGAGGACAAGGGGAGACCATGCAGCTGGGGGATGAGAAAGCAGAGGGGACCTCAAGGGTGGTACGTCCATTCCTGAAAGGTGTGAGGAACTTCTCAAAGATTTGATGGCTTGCCCACTGTAACTATCTTATCAACTAATGCTGAGCTTCAGCAAATTTTTCCCCACTGACACAGTTGTCCAGCCATCTTGAATTCTTTCTCTGAGGACTGGCAAGTTTCACCTTAGGGGCGGAGAAAGACCAAGAAGAGCATGAAGAGGCTGTAGAAGCAACAGCTTGTTCGCAGAGGTGTGTGACCCAGCCTGTGACCCAGCCACCCTTCCACTGCTGAGTGCCCACAGGGCAGGGAGGACAAAAACCTCTGGGATTTGCCATCCAGTGTGTCAATGATCAAGGATTCACTTCTGCTGGTGTTAAACCTGCTCAGTGGAAATTATGTCCCCATATTATGGTGGCTTCCATCACAACAGAGATGCTATGAGACCCCTCTCATTTAGCACATTGTCTTTAGCCCTTCATTTGCCGTGTTGGCAAGTGTCCAGTTAGGAATGAGGTGGGAGGCACACTGAGAGCCCCCCTGTACAAATCCCTTGGGAGGCCTCCAGGTAAAGGGAAGCCAACTGAGCTCAGAGGGAAGCAAACTCTAACCCCGCATTGCAATTACTGAGCTCCAAGCGTGACCTCTATCCTGATCTACATATCTGTGGAAAGTTGGTGGTCAGCCCTTGGTATCTCCTGCTGTGGGAAGACTGTGGGGTCACAGCTGAAGGGGACATCCCGAGGGGCAGTTCAGTGGATGCTTGCATACTCCACTGCCTGAAATGGCCTACCCGTCCCTGTCCTCTGTGACCGCCCTGCCACCACCCACTGTTCCTCTTCTTCTTGGAAAGCAAGTACCTTGTTGTGGGAGCGGGGCAGGGGAGATGACGGCTTTATTGCTTGAAACTCTAAGTAAGTGCTGCATCCTGCTTCACGTAGTAAAAACTGGTTTGCCCTTTTCCAGAGCTGCTTCATACCCTTTCGGGTTCACAGCAGTTCAGCCTCATCAGGTCAAAGGCGGCTCAGTGCTTACGTGCAAAATTGTTTCATAGCGGGAACACCAGCAGAAATTCAAGGGGATGGACTGACAGCCAGTCGAGATCAATATGGACTGTGCTGGAAGAGCGGGGAAAACTACAAGGAGGGAATTAACGTTGCATGGGAGGTGGTGGACAGAGAGGCCGGAAGGCTGATGAGCTGGGGGAAACGGTGTCACAGCGTAGGGGAAGAGAGTAGTGGGACCGCTTGTACTCCAACCCTCCAGTTTACAGGTGTGTTGCAATACTGGTGATGCTGATCTTGCGGATAGTGGCTGACGTGGGAAAACACCCAGCAAATTATCAGAACTTGCAGGCTTGAGCTAGACTGGGGTGTGAATACAGACGTTTCTGGTGTGGATATCCAGGTGATATGGTCATGAATAGGAATGTACGTGCATTGTCTACCTATTGCTGATGGTATACGCGTGCTGACATTGCCTTGGTATCATTTAATGCCAACACACACACGTCATATTCTATTTCTAATTAGTGAGTTCTAATTCAGATCTAAACCAAAAACCTCTGCCAAGCCAAATTTTATTTGCATGGTCTTTCTGCTCATTCTCCTTTTAATGCCAAAAACTACTGGATATCACCCAACCCATTTGAAATAAAAAAATACAAAGATTTTTCTGTTTCATCACTGCATCATTGGGTCTCCAGGATCTACACAAGTTTCCACTTTTAAGACGTGAAAGAATGTCTTTCTGACATTTCCAGAGTACATTATTCACTGTTGCACCAGACATTCAAGTGGTAACGTGGCAATGAAGTGTTCTGGTCCTGTTCCCGGCAGTGACACTACTCTGAAGCAATCCACTCAAAACTATCCTCCTGATCCAGTTCTCCCACCTGGACCGGGTGTTGATAAGCCAGGGGACTGTGATGATGAATTGACTCTCTTCAGAGGTTCCCCTGTGGAACCGAATCATTGCATGACAGATTCCTGAGGTCAGGAGGCTGTGAAAAAGCCTGCAATCTCATAAAACATGGCCAACGTCTCTGGCAAATGGCCAGATCCTGCTGTCCTGTTCTGACAGCAGCAAATGAAAACAAATGCAAAGGCTAATGCCTGGAAGAGCGTGTTACCCTGGGCATGGTGGAGTGCTCTTGCTCTTTTCCTGCTGGGACTGGAACAGTGCCGAGCCAACAGGACTTCACTGCCTGGTTCAACGGCTTCAAAGCCTGCTGGTGTTTCCTTTGAGTCATCTTGGTAAGGAGCTGATAAGGTTGGGCCAAGGCTCAGTGCAATGCTAATGCCCCTCTGTGTCTGCTGCGGAGTGCAGGTGTCTCCAGGGCACTGTCACTAGGAGCCCACCTGGGCATGAATCAGGGCTGGAGCTTCGGCTCTCATTCCGGCTGTGTACAAACATGCTTCTATGTGTTTGGGCTCCTTTTTGATCAGAGGGCTGGAGCACCTCTGCTATGAGGACAGGCTGAGAGAGTTGGGGTTGTTCAGCCTGGAGAAGAGAAGGCTCCGGGGAGACTCTGTAGCACCTTCCAGTATCTAAAGGGGGCTACAGGAGAGATGGGGAGGGACTCTTTATTAGGGAGCGGAGCAATAGGATGAGGGATAACAGTTTTAAACTGAAAGAGGGGAGATTTAGATTAGATATTAGGAAGAAATTCTTTACTGTGAGGGTGGTGAGGCACTGGAACATATTGCCCAGAGAAGCTGTGGATGCCCCATCCCTGGAGGTGTTCAAGGCCAGGCTGGGTGAGGCTTTGAGCGATCTGGTCTAGTGGGAGGTGTCCCTGCCCATGGCAGGGGGGTTGGAACTAGATGTTTTTTAAGGTCCCTTCCAACCCAAACCATTCTATGATTCTATGATCCTTTGGGGCAAAGCTCTGTAGAAAACGTCATGCCAACAAGACCCAGTTGAAGAAGAGACTTCTTATGGTGGATGAGGGTGAGGATGTTCCAAATGCCATATCCCAAAGTTTTTTAAAATTCCTCAAGTCCCTCCATGATGTTTCATGCTTCAAGATTGGGTCTGAGGCACATTTCTGACCCTATGAAGATGTGGGACCCCAAGCATGCTCTGAGCATGACAATGGAGGTCCTGTCAGAGGAACCTTGAGTGCTCCACGTGCAGGTTTTCCAGGAGCACAGGTGCTGCACAGGCATCCTGCGGCAATCCAGCAGCAGTGGAGCGTGTAGCCAGGACCTCTATCAAAGAGCAAGCTGCGGTGATATAAGTCTATATGAATGGAAACTTTCTTCCAGGGATGGGCAAAATTTGGAAGTACATCCTATTCTTAGAGTCAGTCTCAAATTTTTAACCCAAACACTGGGGAAATACTCTGGGCCAGGACAACCTTCTGTGATTGTTTTGGTGCCTGGTTTTGAGAATTAATTTCTCATTCCCCGTCCTGGGCCTCTGTCAGTCACAAACAGACACATTTGAGCTGAACTCATTGAGCGTTCAGGATGGGATTTATTAGGATTTTTGCAGAGAGCAGACCAGACCAAGAAGCAGCCTGAACCATCACTGCCTCCTCTCAGCTGTGTATAAAAGTGCTGTTTCTGAAGGCCAGGATGCCCAGAGGCTCTGACTGACCACCTGCGCAATAAAAAGTCAGAATAATCTCAGCTGGACTCCGCAATGCGCTGCAATTCCTTGCCAATGCAAAGAAACTCTGAAAATTAAAAGACTACAATTTGTGCTTTTTCCTTTTCTTTTTTTTTTTTTTTTTTTTTAAAACTCTCAAAATTACTCGTCCTTGACAAGTTCTAGCTATAAAACAGTTTTATTTCAAGCCTGCCCAGCAGCTCTCAAATCCTGAGTATTCCTTGGGGCTGACCCTTGCGGAGCTGTTGGTGTGTGGCGCTGCTGGAGTCCGCAAAGCTGCCGTCCTCGGGGAGGTGCTGGGACCACTGCAGGGTCGAGAAGGCTGCTAAACACCGATTCCTGAACAGGCTTGGCTTCGCCACTGGCTTCGGTGCCAGCAGCGTAAGGCCAAAGCTGCTTGGAAAATCCCACTGCCAAAGCGAAACGTGGTAAGCAGCATATGAAGGCCTGCCACCCGGCTGATTCATCTTTACGGACCTTTTAAGACAATTTAGTGGTCCCTGTCTGAACAAGTCAATGTACACATGCAAAACGCTTATTATTTTATATATATATATATATTATATATATTATTATAAAGCTTTTGAGTCGTATCCCTATGCCTAAATCGTGCTCTGATTTTGCAGAATTTCATCGTTTTTGCAGCAAGAGACACACTTTGTGCTGTGATAAACGCAGCAGGGATGGAGCTATGACTTTGCTTTTTAGCAAAGGGTTAGTTAAAAGAGATACAGGGAAGCTGGAAGAGCGACAGCTTCCAAGGCACTCATGTAGAAGGCCGGATGGGGTCATTTCCACCAGTCACTTCCAACTTTCCCTGTGATTCCCCGAAGCTCTTCCAAGACAAACAAAGCCCTGTTTGCTGAGGCTTTCCCAATCCTCCCTCTGACACAAGAACTCTTTAGTGGAGACAGATTCCCCAAAGCTGTTTGCAGCAACTGCTGCCTAATGACTATCGTGCTGCCGGTTCCTTACAGATTACTTCAAGATGCTGAGAGATCCAGCCTGTCTCATCCAATTGGCTTCACTTTGGATGCCTACGAGAGATGAAGTTGAACAAACTAAATGTAAACCAAAGCAAACCTCTGATGCACGCTGCTGAGGAATACCGCTTGTCATGTAAAGGTCAAGTGCTGTCAGACCGCTGCTAAATTACGGCGTTTTCCTTCTTCGCCAGCCTGGGAAACAAATTGAAACAACGGGGCAGACCTGCAGTTGGAAGAGAAGCAGATTCGACGTGGGGCTGGAGCGGGGTGTAGCTTCCCCACTAGCAACGGGTGCTGGGGCAGCCCACCACCTCCCCGGCAGTGGGAGAAAACCTTCTTTAAGGGCACACACAGAGCAGCTGGGAAATGGGACTTGGCGGCTCTGCTCTGCCACTGATTTCCTGCATGTCCCTGAGCAACTCACTCAACCTTTCCATACTTCATCTTCTCTTGGATTAAAAAAAAAGAGAATTAATACTGTTTCTCTGCTCCTGCAGGGAGCAGTGAGGACAAGGACCTTTAGGGGTGGCTCATATGCTTTGGCCCACGGGGCCTTTTAAGTCCTGTATATAGACATGAATTCAAATTCACATGTCAAACATTTCACATGGTGCCAAGCAAAGAGATAAAGATTTGCATTTGCTGTGGAGAGGTCACCACAAAACTATGTATCGTTCTGAATCGTGCCAGAAATTCTCTTCAGTTTTATTTCCGCAGCGAGGGGCTCTTTTAACGTCAGCGTGTACAAACTTTAAAGAATCTTCAGACTTTCTGCACCAGGCTGGGAAGCTTGCAACAAAATCACGGGATGAGGCTGATATTGTCTAGTGTCCTGGCCAAATGTGCTGTACAAACCCTGGAGTTTTCTGCACGTTCCAACCGTATCCAAACTAGGTTAAAATGTTCAAAATCTAAGAGCCATGGTAACAGGCACTATACTAGGAATGATGTCCTACAGCATCAGTGGAACATCCATTTTGCACAAGGAACCAGGTGTTCCCAGATTTCACCACCAAATAACAGAGGAGAAAACCTGCGGAAGCTCCTTGTTTGTCTCTGTAGTTTCAGTCTTAATAACCCTGTTGCAGCTTCTGTCATAACCACTGGTGCCTGTTCTCACCTTTCCTATATGATGTATAAAAGTCCTTGACACTGAACTGACACTTGAATTCACTTTCTTATAATCTGAATAGTTACAAAGTCTTATCTTGCTATTCTTCTAATTTGCCTTCAGCTGAAAGAAAAAGATAATCGAGAAAGCACCTCGCAGGAGAAAGAATATCCTCTGAGGGCACTTGAAGAAGGGTATCAAAGAGGCGTTCATAAACCTTAACAAACTTTTACCTCCATAGACAGTACAAAAACTTATTTCGTGTGCACTGGATGCCTGAAACAGGAGGAAACAATCATGTTTCTGTGTTTTGTTCACAAAATTGTTCCCATCTCCTTTAACATGGGCTTTGTGGACAGAGGAGGTCAGCACTGATAATCATCATCTACATGTCAGTCAGATACAGTTTTATCATAACCAGACATCAGTAATGCAGCACTTCTTAATCTTGCCTTTACATGGAAAATAAACCTATTTTTGCCATATAGAATAGAACTTATCTTAGTACTCCTGTTTTAACCTTTCTCTGGTTTGTGTCTAAAGTAGGAAGTACAAAATTTTTATGGACTTACCTTCAGATAATGAAACATTGCTCCTGGCACTTAGAAACCTGTCCAGTTTTGCTTTTCTTGCTGCAAACAAGAAGTGATAACATGCCCGCTGTAGCTGACTTTATTCTTTTATGTTAAGTGCTTTGTCTTCTCCAGGAAGAGTAGGGATGCATTTGAAAGGTCCTTTCCGTGCATTTTGCAATACACAGCTCTCCTCATTACCTGTAACAGCAGCTAGCATTCCCACGTGCTAATCCAAGTTATAACTTTTAAATGTTCTATGATTTAAAATGCAAGGAGCAATTTCTCAGTACGATATACAGCCACAAGCTCATTTCAGTGCTTGCAAATACAAAGTTTCACTGGATGTAGAATATAGATTTCATGTTGTTTTCTTATTAAAACAGTTTTGGACTGTGGGCCTTAATACCCTATATGGTCAGATATGAAGACAATTCACTACTAGGAGCACTGCCAGCTAATGTCCTAATCGTTCCTCTGGTGCAGCATATTCCATCCCGTGAAGATGGAGTACGGTATGGAAATCCAAGAGGATGAGTTGAATTTCATTCCCTCTAGACTGAGGATGTAAGGAGCTTCAAATACAGCTCTGAATTATACTGACTGTAGAGCCAAGTTGAGCTCCCCTGTGATGTGGAATTTTATGAACATCCCTAGGAGACTAACTAGAAAGACATCTTTTCATACATGACAAGTAATAGGATCCAAGATGGGTAACCCTTACTGAGGTGGAGAGAACACAAGGTTCATCCATATGAAATGCCAAAAACATGAGCTGTGGAACAGGCAAACAGAAGCTTGAATGGCTTATAATTTTAGGTGTTGACTGGGCACTAACAAATTAATCCAATTATTAGACAACCCTGGCTTGTCAACATTGCAAAAATTCCCTCTAATTGCACATTGCTTCTTTCCTTCATTCCACCTTTTCCTCTGCCTGCGTCTGCTTTGGCTTCAAGCACTGAAGAGGAGTCAGGTGAAAGCTGAGATGAGGGCACCAGCACAGGACCTGCTCGTTCCCAGTGTGGAGGCCCTGCTGCCGCTATAACTGCCCACTGCAACTTGGACATGCCCAAACACGTGGGACTGCAGTTTGTTTCCATCGTTGAGGTGGTAGCTCTCCATCAAGCAGCCTCTTTCAGAGAAGTTTATGTCAGTCACGGAGCATTGGGGAGAGAAGCCATAAGCAAAAAACCATAATTTTTAAAACAAGTCATCAAGCACAGCTACATTGTCCCACGGTGGCCTCCAGATTATGCACAGGCATGTGCACATCCCTCCAGCATGTCCAGAGCCTGCCTGGTAAACACCGGTGCGTGATTTGTGAGCTCCCAAAGTTTTGGTTTGCATCACTGCTGTGCTATGTGTGTCCTCCATGGTGACATGTGTCTCCAGTACACCGGGTCCCTGCTCTGGCTTGCATGTGTTTAGAGACAGAGACAAATGATGGAGCCTATGACAGCATGGAGGAAAATAAATGAACGTTCATGAAGAAGAAACTCCCCCCCCCACAAAAAAAAAAAAAAAAAAAAAAAAAAAGAGGTGCTCCTATCTTGGAATTAAGCGAAAATATTTCTTCAGCAGCTATTTAGTTTCTTTCCTCTTTCTTTGTCTACTCCACTAGTGTGTTTTAAAGTTAATGACAATATTCAATATCCTGCTGACAGTACGTCAGCAAGACTCTAGAAGGGACTCAGCAGAGGGTCTCTGGTCTGTACTGAGGCCAATTTTACAAGTGCTTCCCTTCTCTCCTGAAGCACTGCAGGGATAATAATGATCTGTCCTCCCTATGCTGCTGCTAGAGACAGTGCATTACAATTTTACTTCACATCAGCAGTTCTGAGTCATCTCCACGCACAGAGGCTTTCCTTGTTGAATAGAGGAGGTTCATTAGCGCACGCGGCAGCGACTCCAGCCCAGCCACCCAGGCTGTGGTGCTTAACACCCTCAATCATCTCATTTGCCACTTCAGATCAAACTGCTGGAACTCCACATTAATAAAACTAGTGCTCACCCTTGGGTGGACTCCTCATTTTCCTAAATCTTGTCTCTTCACATTCCAGAGCCTGGGTACTCTGAAAGCCATTACTTCCAATAGAGGCCCTTTAGGGCAACTGACTGCTTTATTTGGTTCTCCTCTGCTGTCCTGAACTATACGCGCAGAAGGCGTTTTAACCAGTATCTCCCAGCTATGCTAAGCATGGTGCAAAGGGAGGTGCAGGGAGCAGCAACCAGACACTAAGGTGTTGCATGTTAATTTGGGTGTAGGCAGATACGCATTTGCTCACATTAAAGCATCGAGACATGAAGAAGTGGTGGATGAGTGAACTGGGAGAGAGCCCCAGTTGTTGGCCTGAAGCTCTCTCCCTTCTTGTCACGCTTCCTTTTTTTTTGTCAGGGTTTTTCCTTCGTAATTTGATAATGAAACCTCCTTGTGTGAGTAAGTGGGCAGCAACTCCACCACATGTCCCTTGCAAGGTGGTAGACAAGCAGCAGATGGAGGGAGCAGAGAAGAAAATATTTCTTCCTGGGGAAAAACACTAAGAATGCAGGAAATCCCACCAGCAGTACTGCAGACCCTCAGTAGCCTTCATCAGACTGTCAGTTTTCATCTCTTCCTGATCCTGGCAAACCCCATGCCAAAGAGGCTTCAGCACAAGAACAAAACAGCCACCACATTCACATGGCTTTGCCCTTTGTCTCTGTCCTTTCCCTGCTGTACCAGACCTTAGTCCCAGCTCATGACAGCATTTATGATGGACACTGACCTACTCAATTCAACCCTTGAAAGACCTACAATGCTGCTGTGCCAAACCACAACTAAAAGCAATCTTTGAAAAAAAAAAAAAAACAAAAAAAAACAGATAAAAAAAATCCCTCCCTCCCTAATCCTTCTGTCTTGGCAGAACTTAAAAACATGCTTTAACGCATGAGTAAGTCCTCAGACATCTCCATGCATCCTATTTTTCTCCTAGCCACCAGTATGATGATCAGAAACCTGTCTGTTCTGCACTGTGCAGCGCTTTGAGACCTGGGACTGTGCTTTGCTATGGCCTGCCAGGAGCCTGGGGATGGTCCCTGGGTGTCACCCCTGCAGGTATGGGACCTTGCGTGGTTGCCATCTCCTCCCTTTGGGCCACCAGATGACAAGCACTGATCACAGTGGAACGGAAGCGGCTTTAATTCCTCCTGTGGCTTTACAAACTGCTGTGCCAGGTGAAAATGTGCTTGAGAGAGGTGTCCAAAGCTGAGGTTTCCTTGTCTGCTATCAGATCTTCTGCTCTGCAGAGATAAAGGATGCTGTCAGCATGTTCTTCTCCCCATGACTGGCTCTTAGTGTGTCTGACAAGTCTCACTGAAACTAAAGGCCAACTAAAAGTAGCCTTTGAGAGAAGCAAATGAGGCTTGTTACCTTCTGCTGGCAGCTGGCAGCAATGGGCTGAGCTGTTGATGATTCAGTTCTGCAGTTGCTGCTAGAGCCTTTTCTTCTCTTGTTTTCCCAGGAGAGCCCCCCTGACCGAGCAGAGCAAGTGATCACCCTGTCTTGAAACAACTGCACAAATGGGAGCTGTCAGCAACATCTCCAACTATCGAGGAACACTGGCAGACAATACACCTTTAAGAAACCCATGATTTATAATTTGCAACAGGAGATACACACTCATTTTTTCCCCCTGGGGTGAAGGATCCAAAGCTAACAATGCTGTGTCCTTATCAGCAGCCACATTTGCTGGGGAGTGGTCCAAAAGCCACTGACGCAAGGCTCCTTCTCTGAAGTGCTTTGTCCTATTCCCAGGTGAAGTACGCTTGCATCCAGTAAAATCCTTTGAGCTTTATCAGTGGGTGTATATATAGATGTGAGTAAGAAAACAATGATGGATACAGTGGCCAAAAAAAAAAAAAAAAAAAATCCTATAAGGCTCCTGCTTTCCTTATTCTAAATCAATATGTTATGTGGCAGATGGCTAGCAATACTTGAGCTGTGGTATTAACTGTAATAACCACATAAAGCATCCGCTTCCCTAGCCACCATCCTAGAAGTAGTGGATAGCTACTATCAATTTTCCAGTAACAGCAGAGATAGGAGCCACCAGAGATGAACAGACCCTTTATAGATGAAGAACAGATGATTTGGCTCCACTGACAATGCAGATAAGAAATTCAGTAGTGCTTCCACCAGTAGAATGGAGGGAACTATAACAGACCCATTAAATACGATACACACTGCATGGCCACCCTCACTGCTCGCCTACCTTTTTTTCTTAAAGGGTTGGACGATTTAGTTTTAATTAGTATTTATATAATTAATAGCTAAGTAACAAGCTTGTTTTTCATTTAGCCAACACTTAACAGCTATCATGTACTTTTTATTTTGTGAAGTAAATATGTCAGTGGAAAGTAGGTGAGTAAAAAGAAGATTTTGCCTTTATAGGATAGAGAAGACACTGCACATGGAGTGAAAATTGTTTGAAGATACTTTGGAGGTCACGTGGTGCCATTATATTCTTGGGTCTAATCTAAGGGCATCAATGGAAACAATTTGAAACAATACTCCAGGAAAAGGTCTGCATTTGAAGAAATCCAGACCTCAGTAGGACTCTGCTGTAGTCCTGATAATGGACTTGAATGTGCAGGAGAGGGACCTGAGAAGTGGCTATGAGTGAGATGGTGCAGCCATGTCAAGGACAAGGCGGAGGGGTTTCAGACCATGCTCAGCTACACTTTTGCCTCCTGTTTTGCCTTTTTGAGGTTCAATATGAGGCATTTGCTTCCTGACATGGGCTCCCCTTTGAAAGATGTGAACAGGCATGAAAAAGTCAAGAGCTGGGTCTCATGGGGCAGGGCCAAATGCTTTCGTTCCTCCCCCCACAGCAAAGCTCCTGTGAACTGGGGTCTTCTACATCTCTCACAAAAGCTGCTGACTTCACTCATAATGATAATAATAACACAGACTGTGAGGGTTGTTTACTTAATAGGCTTCAAATTCCTGGGGGGAAAGAAAGGTTTGGTGACTTGGCTGGCGATATGAGTGATGGAGCCAGGACCCGCGACCTCCTGGTCCCACACTCGGGCTGAAGGAGAAGGTTGTTACTCTTGGCACCATAGACTGGTGAAAAGCAGCCACTCTGTGTGCTCTGGACTGCTTTACCTGCTGCAATAAACTATCCACATCCACCCTGGCTGGGAAATACCACTACTGAAGTCAAGTTGCTGGCAGGTGAAGGGGCGGGGGGGTGCCGTTTATTTTAGTTTAGTTTATTTAAAGCCTCATAATTACTTTTCACGGGGCTATATTCGTTATTATTTATTTTGGACTTCAAGCAGGATTTTCCCTTTTAAAACTGCACCCACTCGAACTCGGCAGCTGCCTTAACTCATGCAATAGGAATGAACTGAGATTTACAAGCAAAGGGAATGCATACCTTCCTATAAAATATTTCTGTCTTATTAGGGTCTAGCAGCCACAGTCACCCTAAAACCCTACATCTGGAAAGGGACAAGGCTTTTTCCCAGATGAAAAGTCTGGGATACGCTGCACAGGACAGTCAGAGCTGGTACAGTGGACATCAGACACAGCGAACCACCAGGTTCTCCTCCACACCTCTGCTTTGCCTTTAAAATCACCTGTGGTCTTTTAAATTTAGACAGTCTCTTTGGAAGCTATTTAAGTTGTTATGGAAACTGCTTAAAGGAACGAGTTATTCTCCAAAGGAAGCCTTCAACCTCGGTGACCTATCGTGTTTTTGTGGGAGAAAGCCCTGTGCTACATTCAGTTTGTGGCGGTGACAACTCCTCACCCACCTTAGTCTGCAGCTGGGTGTCAAAGCCATCCACACAAGCTGTGCCCCCAGTCCTAACAGGGACTTTGTGCTTGGGTTGCTGAGATCTCCTCAGTCTGTTTCTTTCAGCTACACAAGAGTGGTTTAGGAGATGAAACTAAGGATCTGTTGCAAATATCTGGTGACAAACAAGGGTTGTGTAAACAGGTGACAGGCAAAAGTTCCTGTTTCTGGACCAACGTTCCTCCATCCTGATGTGCCCAGCCCTGTGTTGTCAGCTCTGGGAGGTGAACGCTGCTCCTGTACCACACTTCAGTCTTGAGAAGCAAAACGAGCTGCTGTGCTGGCAAAGGGCAGCCACCTTCCCTGTGTGCCCTAAGCAGGCAAGGACCATGCACCGAGAGGGAGCTGGGAAGCCCACATGGTCCGGCCCCACCACCCTTCTGGATAATCATGCATGGAGGAAGCTCTGGTGCCAACAGGGATGCACACAGGTCCCTCCCTGTGCGTGTTTTACCCACACTGTACGCGCACCCCACTGGCTGCCTGTGGTTACATTACAAATGAAGCAGCGATGACTAATGAATTCATCAATGACAAGGACACCAGGGAGAGTGGGGAGCTGTGGTGACTCACAAAGAGGTTAAAAACTGGAATAAAAGCCCCTTGTGCTCCTGCTGGGAAACACACGGGCTCCTCCTGTGCAAAGGAGGTGGGACAAGGACACCACAGCACACCGGCTCTTGACTGGCATTGACGTGTGCTGGAGGAAAGCGTTTCTACCTGATGGATCCCCAAGAGACTTTTATTTTAAGGATGAAGTCAATTTGTTTGACGGCATCTGCCTGTATAGCATCGCCCCCAAAATTGTACAACTCCATGAGATTCATCCATGCTGCTGCTGTTTGGTTGCGCAGTGGAGCTGCCAGGCACAGGCACAACCTTTTGGCAAAAGCCATCAAACCCTGGCTCAGAGGGACCTGGCAGCTGCGGGGAGAAGAGCTCAGCATGATTTTCAGGGTAACCAGCATCTCTGCAGAGGAGCCAGGTGTGCTGCTAGAAACCCCATGGATGAAACCACGGTGGCCTGGAGGGAGGACATCCAGCCAATGAGAGGGCAACGGCATTTCTGCCTTCTCCCCTCCCTAGTCCTCAACCTGGATCTACGTGTACACCTAGCTCTGCATTTTGGAATTGCAGGATCTCCCTCGTTGCACCACCTGCTCCTCCAGGTCTCTGGGACACCTCTCCCTGCTTTCCACTTCCATCAGAGGATTACACAAGTGATTATGAAACCAAATGGCTTTGACCTTTGAAGTGGGGAATCAATGGCTGGGCAGGGCTCAATTCACTGCAGAAATATTTACAGGCACATCAGGAACATTGTATTAATTTCTTGCATTCTAGGGAGAAGGCAAGGAGCCAGCACGTCTATTCATACATTAAGATCTTCATTATGGCTCTCGGTTTACCTGCCCTGGGGAGCAGCTCAGCTGCGGTGTGAAAATCAGAGACATTTTCAGGGAAAAATGTTTCCAGAACTGGAAATCTAAGTGCAGAAAACTCCTCCCGGGGGCGTGTAGTGGCAATGAGGTCCCCATGGACTCAAAGAGCTGGACACAGGAGACTGTGTGAGGAGTGCAAGTGCAGAGGTTGGGTTCCTGGAGAGCTACTCTGCTTCTGTGCTGACTGCCAGGGCCGGACCATCGTTGCAGCAGCATCTCCAGGGATGCAATCAAAGAAGTCCTCAGGCATCATGCACAACCTTTTTTTTTTTTTTTTTTTTTTTAGGCAAAAAGCTGAGCCTTTGATGCTTTCCTGGTGAACTGAGCATGTCTGTTCTCTGGGGAGTGGGGAGGAATTCTGGAGGATACAGGGTTCTCAAAACGTTGAGCCTGTGCCTCCGCCGAAGAGGTTAATAGCCCGAGTAGGAGAGAAAACCCAGGGTGCAGGTTCTCTGTCTATTTAGCTCGTCGGACTTGCAGCCATTTTTTATCCCAAGTGTTTTGTTGTGAGCTGGCGCTGGCGGAAGGGGCGAATTTGAGTTTGCCAAGGCTAATTTTAGTAAGAGACAGCCTTACACCATTTCCCTCAGGGCTAGCTACATTAAAAAAAAACCCCAACCACAGATTAAAATCACCCAATTACCATACTATAGCAAATAAAAACACTAGCCAGAGATGTAATCTCACGTGCTATTAAAGTGCACCAAGACACAAAACACCATTCACAGATACCATCTCCTAGATGAATGCCACACACAATAGCCCATCTAAAAGCGATTGCCTTCATTGTTTCAGGAATTACACACAGTGAGTGTTCTGACATTCCAGAGCGGGCTGGGGTGGGTAAAGAGTCTGGGCGGTCATGAAAGACGGTGCCTTTCACTTTCATGTGCTGCTCTGGATTTAGCCCCAGTTCATTAATGAACAGAAAAAATGAGGACTCGCTGATGTATAGTAGGTGGGATATGCGATATGAGCTGGAAATGCGCTGCAGATTTCTCCCAGAGTTACGGAATAAGTTAAACGGGGTTCACGTCAGGTGTCATGAGCAGGCTGAGAGGGGGCAAGCGGTGTGTGAGCTATGGAGCCTGAGTTCTGCCTGCCTTCTTCTGTTGTACACATCACCTTGGTATCTTAGTGCTTACCACACTTCTTGCTACTAGACATGGTCCGCAATTAGGCAAATTCGTTGATGGTAACCAGCAAAATAAGTATCCTTGCGTGTTCTGGAGATGTTTGTGTCCAGCACTCTCAGAGTGATTATTTTCCTCAAATGCATTCACTTCTAAAGGATCCTCTTGTCCCCCAAATCTTGCATAACACAACTGCTGCCTTCTTTTAGAGCATCGACTCACTTCCATGCTAAGAGCAAAATCTTCCTGACAATTCCCACTGCAAGTGTCCAATCTCTGTGTAAAACAGTGGGACTGATGGCTACAGTCAGACTGAGGCATAACAAAGAAATGAGACAAGCCTGGGCTTATCCTAAGCCACTTGTGAATTGTGATTTCCTTTTTCCAGCAAGGTATTTAGGTAAAGGATGGGACCACGTATGTCGTAACCACAGAGAAAAATAACCTTTTCAGCACTACTTTGTGAAGCCTTCTCCAAAAGATCTGACAGACAGTAGTGAATGTCCTCTTCAGATGCCTGGAGGAATAAGGATTAATTAATTCTGCCTCACTGAGGGAAAACAGAAAATTAAGGGCACAATGACTGAGAAGGTCTATGTGATCTAGGAACCAAATGCCAAGGACTATAGTCTTTTCTCTTTGCGTGTATTTACACTCCAGGTCTGGAGCCACCTATGCAAATGTTAAGCACTTACCCAGGGGCTCAGAAGACATTGTATCTCCCAGTGACTGCATAGCTTTTGAAAGATGCCCACAGGATGGCCAGGCATCTGCTGACAGTGTGGGCATGGCAGACTTGACCTACCCATGCTCTGGCTACCCAGGGTGGCATCATCTCCAGCATGGGCTGTTCAAATCCGTCCAAGATCTTGGCATTGCTGAAGCCCTTCCTCCTGCACCCTTACTGCTGCTGCCCGTCCCCCTGGCACGCATACAGTGCAGAGCTATGGTTAGAGCTCAGCCCCATCTCCACCTGCTCATCTTCTCCTTTCGCACATCTCAGCTCCCCAGCTGGCTCTGTCCTGCCAGGCACAGGGCACCCAGGCACCAGCTGTTGGCTTGACCCCAGCACATGTCGGTGTACCTGCTTTCAGACCACGCCAAGGGCCTTGCCCACGGTGGAAAAGGCGATTACATTAAATTAAAACCCCTTGGGTTTGCACCAGATGAAGAGCATGCACACAGCACCCACCATGGCCATGCCACCCTGCAGCAGGGCGTTAGCAAATGCTCCTCTTGCTCTTGAACCATCCCTCGGAGCTGAGGGAAAGCTTGGTCTGACCAGCAGCCACACAAGCTATTTTGGGTTTGATAAGCAGCAGATTTGATAAGAAAGCTCTCAGGAAAAAACAAATTTCCTCTTGGACTCAGTAGAACTGGGCACATATTCCAGCACACAGAGTTCCCTTTCCTATAAGCTCATGAAGTAGCCTTCTAAAATTAGGAATGAGAGGTGAAGCTCTGGCCCCATTGCAAGCAGGGACCTCTATCTCCAGGACCAGGGCTCACCTTAGGGGTACAGTAGACCCTCATTGATGGTGGAGAGGTGAAGACAAGGGGGCCTGTGCTTTCTGTGCTGCTTCCCCGTTGTGCCCCTATGTACATGTCCATTATTTATGCGAGTCAGAGGTTTATGTTGGGTCAGCATAGGTGCCATACAATTTGCCTCCTGCCTAATGATACTGCGCATTATCTGAGGAGCTCAGACCACCTTGCAAGAGCAAGGGCTGGAAAAAGGCTGGAAGAGAGAAGCGAAACACCTCAGTATGGCCACGTCTCGGTGCCTTTGTGTTTGAACAAGACTTGTCTGTCTCACACTACGACCGTGCAATTCAGTGTGGCTCCAGCCCAGGCTCCCATGAAATTATGGCTACCTTTATGTAGCCTCATCTGCCCCGTGGCCCCAGGTGCCCATTACACCTGATTGGTGTCTCCGATCTGCTGGATGGGGGTTAATGGAACAGAAGCCACCTCGGTGCTGCTGATGCCTGGAGGACGGGGTGCATTTTGCACTCAAAAACCCTCCCCTGTATGGCAAACTCCCCTGCTGCAGCCTCACACCATGGCTTTGCACCATGAGGGGAAACAAGATACCGGGGAGAGGACTAGAAAAGACTGCTGGCAGCATGGGCTCAGAGGTCATTGCCAGGGACGAGTCGAGAGGGAGGTGTGGGTTAGAGACAGTGATCTCCTCTGCTTATGAAAATGATGTTCAGTTATGGGAAAAACATTAACGAGAAGAAAAAAAGTCTTGATAACAATCTTTTATCTCTAACTACTATACCAGTGCTCACTTCTGTTTCCTCTGCTGCCCTCATGTTGTGTCATTTTGTAACCTGTATTCACCATCAGTATTGATTTACAGGCAAGCAGTTCAGTATTTGGCCCAGAGACAATGAATCTCTGGTGTTCAGCTGTTCCAGCCAGTGTCATGTTCCATATAAAGTGCCTCAGTTTTCACTGGGGTCATTGCTCATATTCAGCAGTTTCCTTTTTCTTTGGTCTAATCTAAAAAAGAAAAAAAAAAAAAAAAAAAAAAAAGGACAATAACTGCCTCCCTACAAATGCCAGTACTCCAGAGGTTAATAGCTGTGGTCTCACACTCAGCAGCTGCCCTGGGAGATGCACAGAGAGGACCAGAGGATCCTGATCCTGCCCGCCTTGGTGCGAGGTGATTGATTTGCCCCCTCATTTTCCCTTCTCACCTCCACGCGGGAGGATGTGGGCATGGGCACTCTTTAACAGTGGTAGCACCTGTGGAAGCGTTAGGGATGCTCCCGTGTCAGATGGGTGCTGTTTCAGGCACTTCACGCTACCCTGCAGCCCCCAGAGTGGAGGAGAGCCCCTCTGCCACCCCGTCCCCCTGCGGAGCATGGGGTGGGCACAGTCCTTGGGGATGCTGGGGCTGGGGACGGCTGCCCAAGGGCACAGGTGGCAGCATCTTCCATCTTGAAAAGAAGCAGGAGAACTTTCTGCTGTCCTCCCTGAGGTGGGTGGGTGTCAAAGGGAGCCCTGGGCTTCTGACGGCTGCGGGCTCCTGGAGCTAGGACATGCCCCAGGGCTCCCACCAGACCGTGCAGGGAGCTCTGAGAGAAACAAGCCAACACAAAACCCCCACTTTATCACTCAAACCCTGGTTTCTAATTGCGCTGTTGATCCAAACAGGTGTAAAGGAGAGAGATTAACGGGGAGCTGCGAGTCACGGATGGCTCCCCCTCATGGCTTGTGAAGCAAGAGAGGAAGAGAAACGCAGAGCCAGGAGGCTGCACTGCTGCTGCCACAGCCAACCTGCCCCGGGCTCCTGCAGCCCTGCCAGGCTGCAGGAGAATGAGGAAACCTTCCCTGGAGGAAGGCAGAGGTGACCCGCAGAAATTATCCCCTGTCCCTTTTCCCGCGGGCTTGGAATGCTTCCATGCCATCTGCATGCTGCTTCTGCTCCCCAGCCCTCCCCGCGGTGACACGCCGGACAAATACTGCTACTTAGCAGTTCTCTGAAAGAAGAGGATTTTATAAATTCCTCTCCCGCCAAACGCTGTGTTGAAGACTGTCACTTGCGAGCGCCTGCCAAGGGCCTGACCTGGCCAGCTGCTTAATATCAGAGTGCTTTGTGCTTTCCCGCTTGTGATAAGCATCTGGGCAGGCAGGGTTAAGGCTAGTCCCAGTCCTGAGGAAGGTCTTGCATGCCCAAAAGCCTGTCTGTTTTTTCCAGTTATGTCAGTTGGGCTAATAACAGCGCTTACCTCTTTCGACCAACCCTGCCATTCTCATTGATCCCACCGGCCGTTCTTCAAATGTCACCCAGCAAGGAGGGAGCACACATCCAATTATAAAAAGAGAAAAGATTAGCGTGATGACAAAGCAGCGGGGTCAGTGGTGCAGATGTGCTGCACGAAACAAATGAGCCGTGCCTGGATTTGACATCCTCCAAGCCCAAGGAACCCTGAAGGAGGCATTCTGGGGTGCGCTGGGGTTCTCCCCAGTTTAGGCAGCATAAGAAACACAAATTTAACTGTCTTCTTAACCTCTCCTCTGAGGGCTGGTATCATATTTGTTTAAATAAGAAGCCTTGAACATGCTGGAAAGATAATAACTACTCAAAAGCACAGATAAAGGCATGCAAACCTCAAAAGCAACTCAGAGTTTGGGTGATGAAATTTATTTTTCTGTGGGGCAAATTCCTGCCTTTGTTTTGAATCTGTGATCACTAGTCCTACTTGGTGTGGGCCACGGCTGCGCAGCCACGGGCAGGAATCAGCTCAAGCCCTGGGCCCACCCCGACACACCTCACTTGGGTGAACAAAGATTGCCAGCACAAGCAAGAGCTGCAGAATCGAGGAAGAAAAATCAGCCTTTCTCTGCTTCCTCCACCACACCCCGTTAACGAAAGCAGAGGTTCGGGCTTCTTTGAGTACAGTACAACAAAGACAAAATATTCAGATGTAACCTGGGCTGGCTGATTTCTGCACCGTGGGCCACAGAAATTTTCAGAGCCCTGAAGCAGGCTCCGGAGAGGGATGTAGGACTGTTACCAGGGATGTGCAGGACATCAGACGCCTTTGATACAGCACTTGTTACGGAGCAGAGAACTTAGCTTTGACTCTCCCAGAGCTGGTGTTTCCCACCGAGTCCCCAGACCTGCTTCTCCTCCCTTCAAGACTCAGTGCTTCATGCAAGGATGAGCATTTGTGTGTCTGTTAGGACAGGGGCCCTAAAGCTTTTTGAATGCTTTGATTTGGCGTCAGAGTATTCCCAGATGTTAGCCTAACACACAGGAAACAGCACAGCTAACTCACCAGATTATTACCAGAAACTTACTTTGATCACTTTCTAGACCTTTCCAATCAGCTCTTAAAAGAGAAGGGGGAACAGGGAGCTGAGGACATGTCATTCCCACACCTTCTGCTTTTCCTTCCCTGTCATGCTCTGCTCTCCCGATATTGCATCTCATCTGTGTCTCCGCTTTTCCAGAAGTTTCTTGCCATGCTTCCCTGCAAGGTGTGTGCAGCCGGCCCCCGGGCAGAGGAGGCGTGTGGGGGCTGCTGTGCACGGGACTGGGGAAGGGATCCTGCACCCAGCAAGCGCTCACCGAGGCCGCGGCTGCAGCCGGGGCAGACCTCCGCTGGTCTGAAGCTGCAAAAGCCAACAGAGTGCTACAGGCTCCCACCAGCCAGTTGCAGTCGTACCTGTCGGTACCCGCGGGAAATATACGGCCCCATTTATCTCCGCGGTGGGCAGGGGAAACTCCTGGTAATTAGCTAACGCCATTAGCACTGCACACATGGCTCCCCCGAATGCCCCTGCTTTCCGAAGGCTGTGTGGGTCTGCAGTGGGAAGAGGTGCCCTGTGGACCTTCTGTTCCCGTCTCTTTGTTTTAGTGCGCGGATGTCGAAGCAGAGCGTGGAAGCCACCAGTTAAGGAAGATCCTTGCCTCAACAGAAACCTCACACCACCGAAACTGCCTTCCATCTCATTTCCCGATTTGCCAGCCCCTCTTTCGCCTCTCTGTTTTAAACCACAAAGCTTTCTCTTTGTACACCCGGCTCTTCTCTACCAAGCGCTGGGGTGCAGCCGGGGTGTGACACAGACACCTGGTGGGACGTGGCGCCAGGCGCGGGCTACTCCCCACCGCAGCCCAGATGCAGCTGTCGGCGCCTGGCCCTCGGCACCACCGCACCGCTTTGTCACCCGGGAAAAACGGGGCAGAATCGTGAAGCCCCATCAGACTCCAGCCACCAATGTGTTTCAAATAAGATTTAACATTAGTAACTGTGTTTCAAATAAGATTTAACATTAGTAACTGTTTAATTGGCAATGAAGGCAGGAGTCCTCCACTGCCCCTACTGCAGGGTAGCCACAGTGCAGCACCCAACGAGACACTGAGCAAAAGCGACGCTTTCTGTTCTCCCTTTCTGCGGCATAAGGTAATTTTAGAAGCCACTTCGCTGTCGCCCCCACGAGCCCCCTGGCGCCTGCAGGCAGCGTGGTGTCTCTGCGGGAGAGTGGCACGGGGCTGGAGGGTGTCAGTGCGGAGCAATGGGCAGAAATGAAATTCCAACAGCAGCGCTATCTCCCATTAGGTTAGAAGGAAGTTTGCAGGATTCCTTAGTCCTTATTTAGCAAATTTGTTTGCTCTGGAGGGAAATACTTGTGATAGCGTCTGGGGCTAAGCACATGCCTGGCTGCAGTGTGGCAGCGCGCAGCAGTCGCACAGCCTCCCCGCCCGGCCAGCGCTCCTGGGACAGTTGAGGGGACACCTTGACCATTTCCAGGGTTTCTGGAGCTGGGCTGAAGCTCCAGCACTCGGATGCATCCCACCACCCTGTCTAACTGGGTGCTCAGCGGGGCACTGGGCAGGGGGTGAAGCCACAGCAACGGTGCTGGGCTGGGGGCTGGGAGGGACAGAGACCTGGGTAACATAGAATCATAGAATAGTTTGGGTTGGAAGGGACCTTTAAAGGTCACCTAGTCCAACCCCCCTGCAATGAGCAGGGACATCTTCAACTAGATCAGGTTGCTCAAAGTGGCAACCTTGAGTGTTTCCAGGGATGCAGCATCCACCACCTCACTGGGCAACCTGTGCCATCCTCACTGTAAAAATTTCTTCCTTGTATCTAATCTAAATCTGCCCTCTTTCAGTTTAAAAACTGTTACCCCTTATCCTATCACTCCACTCCCTGATCCAGAGTCCTTCCCCATCTCTCCTGGAGCCCCTTTAGGTACTGGAAGTGGCTCTAAGGTCTCCCCGGAGCCTTCCCTTCTCCAGGCTGAACACCCCCAGCTCTCTCAGCCTGTCCTCACAGCAGAGGGGCTCCAGCCCTTGGAGCATCTCCGTGGCCTCCTCTGGCCCCGCTCCAACAGCTTCGTGTCCTTCTGCTGCTGGAGGCCCCAGAGCTGGAGGCAGCACTGCAGGTGGGGTCTCCCCAGAGCGGAGCAGAGGGGCAGAATCCCTCGCTCGCCCTGCTGACCACGCTGCTGGGGACACAGCCCAGGATGCAGTTGGCTTTCTGGTCCATGAGTGCACATTGCTGGGTCACACCTCCTGGCACCAAATGTCACCGCTGAGGGTGGGGGCTCTCGGGAAAGCCAAACCCCCGTGAACAGCCAGGGACAAAGCCTCTGTGAGCACCAGCATCCTCAGGATTTTCCTAGTGCCACCTGTCCTGGGGATGCCCCGGGGCAGGGAGCACACAGGGGTGCGCGGGGTGTGTGTGTGTGCGTGTGGGGGGGGTGTGGGGACACCCCCCGGGGGGCAGGGGGTGCAGGGACACCCCTGAGGCAGGGAGCGCGTGCAGAGGGCGCGTGGACACGGCGGGGCAGGCAGCGCCGGGGGGCGCAGGTGGAGTGGAAACCATGGGGACACCCTGAGGTGGGGACACGCGTGGGCGGGGGGGGAGACACCGCGGGGGTGTGGGGGGGGCATTATGCGTAGAGTGTGGGGGGGCGTGGGGACACCGTGGCGTGGGGACACCCTGGGGTGGGGACCACGCGTGGCCACGGGGAGTGCGCGGGCGGGGACACGCGTGGGGCAGGCGGCCGGGGCGGGGGCGGGGGGGTGGTGGTGGTGTTGATGCCGAGGGGGGGACCGTGGGGGGGTGCGAGGTGCGCGCGGGGCGCGGCGCGGGCTGCCATTGGCTGTGTGAGGCTGATGTCACGGCGGGTGTCACTATAAGCTCCGCGGCGCCTAACGGGCTGGGGGCAGTCGGGCGGGCGCGCGGCCGCCGCGGGCGGGACGGGACGAAACGAAACGGGACGAAACGAAACGAAACGGGACCGGCGCGGAGCAGCGCGGAACGGCGAGGTGCGGAGCGCTCGCAGGCACGTCCAGCGTGAGCCCCCAATCCGCCCCGCACCCGCCGTCCCGTATGCGCGGCTCCCGGTGCAGCGCTGCCGCCGAGGAGCCCTAGGCAAAACCAAGCCCCCGCCGCCCGCCCGGCGGAGCTGCTGGAGGGGAGGGGAGGGGAGGGAAGCGGGAGGGCCATGGGGGTGGCAGGCACCGAGCTGCCCGGCGGCAACGTGAGTGCCAACCAAAGCGCCGCCGACCCCACGGTGTCGCGGGACGTGTGGATGGTGGGCATGGGGATCCTCATGTCGGTGATCGTGCTGGCCATCGTCTTCGGCAACGTCCTGGTGATCACTGCCATCGCCCGGTTCCAGCGCCTGCAGACTGTCACCAACTACTTCATCACCTCGCTGGCCTGCGCTGACCTGGTGATGGGGCTGGCCGTGGTGCCCTTCGGCGCCAGCCACATCATTATGGAGATGTGGAAGTTTGGGAACTTCTGGTGTGAGTTCTGGACCTCCTTGGACGTGCTCTGCGTCACGGCCAGCATCGAGACCCTCTGTGTCATTGCTGTGGACCGGTACTTTGCCATCACCTCCCCTTTCAAGTACCAGAGCCTGCTGACCAAAAGCAAAGCGCGCGTGGTCATCCTTGTGGTGTGGGTGGTCTCAGCCCTCACCTCCTTCTTGCCTATACAAATGCACTGGTACCGGGCAGACCGTGAGGAGGCCATCCTGTGCTACGAGAAGGACACGTGTTGCGATTTCTTCACCAACCAAGCCTACGCCATTGCCTCCTCCATCATCTCCTTCTACCTTCCGCTCGTGGTCATGGTGTTTGTGTACGCCAGGGTCTTCCAGGTGGCCAAGAAGCAGTTGCAGAAGATAGACAGGAGCGAGGGGAGGTTTCACACCCAGAACAAGGAGCTGGAGCAGAAAGGGGGAGCTGGGCACCGCCGTTCCTCCAAGTTCTTCTTGAAGGAGCACAAGGCCCTCAAGACCCTGGGCATCATCATGGGCACCTTCACGCTATGCTGGCTGCCGTTCTTCATCGTCAACATCGTGCATGTCATCCAGGACGACATCATACCCAAGTACGTGTACATCCTCTTGAACTGGCTGGGCTATGTCAACTCTGCCTTCAACCCTTTGATCTACTGCCGGAGCCCAGACTTCAGGTATGCCTTCCAGGAGCTCCTGTGCCTCCGCAGGTCCGCCCTGAAGATGTATGCCAACGGCTACTCAAACAGCAACGGCAAGAGCGACTACAACGAGGAGCACAACGGCTATCCCCTGGCATCGGATAAAACCTGCGAGTTGCTCTGCGAAGAGGGCTCCTTCCCTCACCCCGAGGACTTTTTGCACTGCAAAGGTACTGTGCCTAGCGGGTAGCTTCGAGACGCGAGGGGCTCTGACGTGGCACACATCGGTTATAAAGAGGAGCCTTTATCTAAGGAAAAACAAAACCCCCAATAATAATAATAATCATAATGAGCCTCCTCTAGAGCGCACCTAACATCAAGAAAGCCCAAAACTCGGCAAACCTTCTGCAAACAGGTGGGGGATTGCCTCGGACAGGGTCGGGCGGGCTGCTTGCAGTCGGCCCGTTTAGGGGCACGGCCGTGGGTCCCTCGAGAGGGGAGGTGGAGAGGGGGCGGAATTTAAGGCTGTGCAGAAATCTCGTCCCCAGAGGAACCGCCTGGCCGCGGCCGGTGTTCAACTACCTCATGACCGTACCGGAGCGGCGGGAGGGGGGCCAGGGCTGCAGCACCCCCCCTCCCCCACCCGACCCCCGCCGGCAGCACCGCCCGCGGAGCCGCCCGCCTGCCCGGGTCCCTGCTAATCACCGAGCCGCTGGCCGTGGGACCCCTCCCCGGCCAGGAGGGCAGCCTCGGGCGGCGGTGTCAGTGTTGTCCAGCCCAGGAGACTTGTGCGGAGATGGCACCCTGCGACAGTATCCCCGGGGAGGGAGGGCTAGGAGCGCGGCTCGGCAGGGCTGTGTCGGATCGGCGGCTGGTGCCGGCACTGGGACGGTTTAAACAACGCCCAGAAACAGCGAATGCTTTTTTTTTTTTTTTTTTTTGTCTAAGTGCTATAGGACTTTCTGCTGAAATAATAATAATAATAGAAATAAATGGACTGTTTGCCCAGAATGTGAGACTGTGACTGTGGGACTCAGGAATGTGGTGCTAGGAAGTTGGGTGAAATGCTGCTACAACCACAGACCGTCCTCTTGTTGAGGCTCCAACCAAAGCTTTTAAACTGCCCGGTTTGTTTAATTATCTTCAAGTCCCAAACGACAGCGAGCCCGAGGAGGTGGGGAGGGAGGGGATGTTTTATTTTCTGTGGCAGGCTGGAAGCACGGCTCTGGCCGCGGGACGGCTGGAGGTTGGTTGGTTTGTTTGTTGAGGGGTTTGGGGTTTTTTTTTTTTTTTTTCGGCTTGTTGCAGGCTTTGCATTTCGTTCCCGGGCTGGAAGAGTTGGCGGCGGGCGCGCAGGGCTGTCAGGGGGGCGGCAGACACGGGCGGGCAGGTGCGGGCTGCGGGACGCCACGGGACGGGGACGGCGACAGCGACAGCGGTGGCACTGCTGCCGAGGGCTTGGTCTCGGAAAGTTCCCAGCTGGGGAAAAGCAGCAGTCGGGGTGGGAAATGGAGCTCCCCCCCGCCCCCCGCATTGCCTTCACCTGCGGCTGCTGTGTGAAAGGCGGGACCCGAGGGGCGGGAGGATGATCCAAGTGCGGGGTTTTTTCAGAAACACTCGGGAGAGGTGCGGGGAAACGGTGCTGATGGGACCTGCCGGCGGTCCGCGGGGCCCTGGTGTCCCGTGGGGGGATGCTCGGGCTCATCTACCCTCCTGGGGACGTGTTCTGGTCAGTTTGGGGATCGGTGGGTCCCCCACAGAGCTGGCTTTGGGGATTGGTGGGGTGACCAGCTACCCGGGGTGACCCGGAGCTGAGTCCCCTGGGGCTGGGGTACCCCCGCTTGGGGCAGAGCTGGAAGGAGGTCGGGGGCTGGGAGGGGGAATGGAGCAGGGTTTCTGGCTGCCGACACCTCTTTGCAGTCCCCGTGTGGCCCTGGCTCTCATGGGTGCTCTGAGAAGGACTTGCCCCAAGCACTGCTGCCGAACGGGGCAGCCCCAGGGAGAACTGGAGGGGAATCCCCCCCTGGAATGGCAGTAGTGGGGGGGAAGGATTGCTGCTGGTCTCTGCTGCGGCTGTTGCAGGGTGCAGGGCAGCGACCAGCTCCTCCTTGAGCTCTCACATTCCTCATGGTAAAGCCCAACCTGGCTCTTGTTGGTTGGGGCTGGGGTCTGGAAAATCCTAGTGCTCCTTTATTTCTTTCCCAAAGCAGTCCTGATCCTGCTTAGAAAGGGTGCTGGGAAGGAGGAACAGCTGTAAAAGCCTCTGCTCCTCTAGCCCTGTCACGGGTGCTGGCTCAGCTCCGCTTGCAGCCTTTCCAGCTCAGCACTACAGCAGAGGCAGGGAATGTGCCCAAGAGCCCTTCCCTCCTGCATCTCGCTGTCTGCTGCCGTGCCTGCGCCCTCACCTGCTGCCTTGGTGGGGCTGCCAGTGGTGCCCCAAGTCCTTCGAACCTGAGCCACTTGAGCAAAGGAGAGAGGTGTGATGGCATGAGGTGTGTGAGGCTCCAGGTCAGCAAAAACATTTGCTCCCCAGATAAACATTAACAGGCTGTCCGAGCAGGGGGAGACCCAGTGCGGGACTGGGACCAGCAGTCAGGTGCTGTTTGCTTCGTACCGTACAAGGACTGAAATGCGAGAGGGTGGCATGCTGCAGAGTCGGTGTAGGTACACACTGAGGGCTAGAGATGCACTTTAGCTCAGTGAGAAGCATGATTATTATGGAGCATTCAGGGGAAGTGAAAATTAACCTCTTGATTGTAGCGATCGATATCTCCTGTGTTGTTTTATCTCCTGTGTTTTTGATCTTGCCAGCCACTTGCTGCATTTTGCAATGCTCGGGGCAGCATAGGTTAGTGGGTAGCAAGGGCACAGCAGGAGGAGGTGTCCCACAGTGATGTCCCTCCCGATGGGGGTCAGACCAGCCTCCGGCAGCCTCAGCAGCCAAACTCCTATTGGCTTTGGGGCAGGAGCCCTCTGGCACCAAGAAATCCAGTGTCCACATTTCAGTTGCTGATTGTGTTTTTACTGTTATTAATTATTTGCATTTCAGTAGCACGTGTTGTGGACCAGGAATTTGTTGTCCAAATAATTGCTCTATCTGTTTGGCTGGCTCTGCTCATACTTCAGGTGTTGTGGCTGTATGTAGCCAAAGCTGAGAGACGAGCAAGTGGCTAATTGCAGAACCACTGCAGCATCCAGAGTGCATGTGGAAGGGACGGGGGACGTGGGGCTGTTTGCACTGGGCAGTTGACCTCAGTACTCCTATGCTCAGCTGCAGCGTTAGGGAACCTGAGGCTTGCAACGAAGTCTGAGTCTTGAAGAACTGATTTCTTTCCTCTAAGGCAACGTTAGTAAAACTGGTGAACAGGAACTGTGCAGTTCTGGGGGGCAGCTGGAATCAAAAGAGAGAAATATTGGAGGAAAAAATATTATGGCATCACCAAAGCCGAACCTGACAAACCTTCCCTGCTCTATGGTTGAAAAAGAAAAGCTGTGTAAAGGAATCCTTTGGCTTGTTAAAATATTTTTTAATAAAAAAGATAGTTTTATAGATACATGCTAGGCATTAAAAAATGGAGCATTGAAGTCAAGGCACTAGCTGCTAAACTTGATTTTAGGGTACTTTGGATTTTAACACCAAGCAGAGAGTTGGCTCAGGTTAAATATATCTGATCAAACACACAGCTGTGACTTCATTTGAGGAGAATCGCTGTGACAAAATACCAAATTCCTATTGCAAACAGAGCAGGCTACCTTCTGTGCTGCTGGTTTGTACCTTACGCCACTGCCACAAAGATGGATAGAGCACAGGCGGGACACCGTCCACCCCCCGGTGTCAGTGGGTACAGCTGACTGGAGCTTTGTGGTACATTCACTGCTTTTAGCCTCTTTGGCTAAACAGATTGTTATTGTTTTTAAAGTCTTAGTCAAGATGAGCATCACAAACACAGCTTTTGTGTTGTTACAAAATACTGCCCTTGCTGTAGGTCCTGCTTGTGATTCGGGCAGCTGTAGTTTCCACATCAGGGGCTGTCTTTGCTTTGTCCTCCAAAACGGGCAGGGTATGGAGAGCTGCTGAGTTATGTCAGTCCTTTGCCTCTTGGGAGCATTCCTGGAGATCTTTTGCTTTCTGGGAAGCCCAGGCCTTGAAATATAACCTGCTGCTTGCTCTGGCACCGGGGAGGTGTGGAAGTGCAAGGGGAGCTGGTGGAGGGGACGGGGCCTCGGTGCAGATCCCCACCGGGAGCTCAACCTGAGCATCTCTTGAAGACTGGCTGTTCCCGAAGCGCCTCATATCCCCAGTTCTTTGGCAATTCCTAATGTGCAGCATCACCTGTCAGTGCATATCGCCTTAGTGTGGGGTGTTGGGGTGGGTTTGGCCTCACCTGTGGAGCCTGGTCCACACCTGGTGGCCTCCCCTGTGGTTCAGGCAAAGGTGGGACCCTGGTCTAAGGACACTGCCAAGGCAGCGGGTACGGCAGAGAGGGAGAGAAGACACTTAAGTTACCAAATGCACCCAAATGTTTGTAAATAGGCCAGGGATTAGTAGTGTAGAAAGGAGAGCCTAGCTCCCCCGGAGAGGGAGCGGATGTGCGAGCAGGCACACAACGTGCTCTTCAGCTCTCCCACGTCACAGCCACTGAGCTTTTCAAAGGGCTTATTTATGTATTTATTTACTATAAGGGACATGTTTTTGCCATAGAGGGGAGGGCTAGGAGTAAACAGCAGGCTGCGTTCTGTCTCCCAGCATCTCGTGCCCTTCTGGTATTACGATGCTCCTGCTGCCAGGAGTCTCAAACACTGGCACTGGCTAAAGGGTTTCTGTCCCCCTCCCTTTGCCAGTCCTCTGTCTCTGAGTGTTTGCTTCCACTGCTATGATGAATCCATTTCCCAAGGAGATGGGTTTAAGAGCCTGGCAGGAGAGAGGGTGTCCTATCTTGCATGTTCCCTTTTTTGTTCTCTGTCAGCAGATAGAAAGCGCCATCCTTCTAAAAGCAGCGGGGAAGCAAAGGTTTCCTGACCAAGTGCGGCAGTGCCTGGCTGTGTCCCTGGGCAGGGAGGATGGAAAGGGGGAGCCAGGAAAGGTGCCTGCTGGTCTGCTCACCAGGATCACCCCAGTCTTCCCCCTCCCCAGCTGCGTTTACAGAAGCATCCAGCCCTGGTGAAGCACCTCATACCTCGGCTGACCCACGTCTTTTGCTAACTTGTAAGACAGTATCGGTGCCTGCGCTTCAGGTTTGCAGTGTGCGCGGTACCCAGGGTGGTCCTTCAGGTTCAGAGGAGCAAGGGCTGTTTTGAAAAGCCACCCTGGTTTTGGATGTTGTTCTCCACAGAGAGGTGGTGTGACCCCCGGCTCCCCAAGGCCAGTGTTTTGCAAGGATTAAGGTCCCTTACCTCGCTGTTTTTACACTTGTGCTTGGTTTCTCAGGTCCACGAGTAGGACCGCAGCCACTCTTTGGTGTCTCCTCCCAGTGCAACAAAGTCTCTTCTGATGTGAAAGCTTGGCTCTTTCTGAGACTTGAACCCAGCAGCCCGAGCACTTCTTCCCCTTGTTATTCTTTTATTGGAGCTGTTTTGAAAGCGAGCATTAGCCCTAACCTTTCTTCCTAGGGGCAAAGAGAACATTTTGCAATGAACACACATCCCGGGCTGTGAGGACACCATCATTTGGCAGCTGGGGTAGCTACACCCTCTTTTCAGAGACATTCCTGCGAGGTGACCAGCAGCACGGGGCACCCATGGGGACCTATAGGTGCTTTTTGTCGTATTACAGAGTTGGGCTGCCTCTTGGGAGATGTTCTACGGCTGTTCCTCAAGGGCCCGAGCTGCAACTGGTGGCATGGGCAGACCCTGTGGCACAACCGCTCCCTCTTGCACCCTGGTCAGAAGGACGGAGGCTCCTGTTTGCCTGCCGCAGAACAAAGTACAGCCAACTCGGTCGGGAGCGCAGACGCTCCCCTGAGGTCTTAGTGACACAGCCTGGGTCCAGACAGAGCAGTGCACCCTCAAAACTGGAGTTTATGCAGAACTTGGGAGGAGGTCATCCCTCCTGGTATGTGTTGTAAGAGTGGGATACAATCCTGATTCACGTGGATTTGGCAGTTGGTACCTGCTGGAATTGCTGTGTGTGAGGGTGATGAATTGAGCAGAGTATTTCAGGGGGCGTCGAGCCTCTACAAACATTCTTCATCATGAAAAAAAGTGGATTTGCTGCTTTTCCATGCATGCAATTTCAGTTTTTCTCCTGTTTTCTTATCCTCCCAATGGCAGGAGCATACAACTGAATTTCGGTGCAATATTGCCAGTGCCAGCAAGAGTGTATTGGGAAATATTTACTTGTTTACTGTTCTTGGTAAGGTCATTTTTGCACAAGTACACATATATTTAAATATATGTATGTTTATGTGTGTGTGCGTATCTCCATTATCTATATACAACAATATATAGATCTGTATATAAACAAGGAAATGTAAAGGTATTTTGTTGTGCTAGGTAGATACGTAGGTGAAGATCTGTATGTTCAAAAGTTCGAGTATTTATTGCCGGTCCTATTGATTGATTGACATTGTGTTTAAATAAAAGAGTATTTATGGTATGCTTGTAGTCAAGTGTCCTTGCTTAAAGCTGTTTTGCTGACTTTATTTCCCCCATACTCTCCAAGACTCTTCCAGTGAATCCTTCAGGGCTCGTTAAAACAATCCAGCACCTGAATAGCCCGGTGCTGGCGGGGCGGCATGCACAGCCTCCTCGAGTGGATAAGGATTTTATTAGTTTATGCAGTGCTTTGAGCCCTGGAAAGGGTGAAGAAGTTGGAGATGCTCAGCACCTCACTGTAAAAGGGCTTCTCTGGTTTTTCACCTCTTACGTCAGGGTTCGCAGGCAAAGCGGTTTTTAAAAATCCACCTGCTCTTCTGCCTGTTTGGACTTGAAACACTGGCAGTCTTGGATGGCTCCTGTGCTCTGTGGCAGAGCAGGGCTGCTGCAGAAGCACGGACCAGTACAGCTGGGGGCTTTAATCCTCTGTTGCTGGTCACCAGTGCCAGCCTTCCCCGGGACTGGGAAGGAAACACAGATGGCGAGTGCCAAGACTGTTGGGATGGGAAAGGTGGAACACTGCGAAATG
Source organism: Fratercula arctica (assembly GCA_947846985.1). Lineage (NCBI taxonomy): Eukaryota > Metazoa > Chordata > Aves > Charadriiformes > Alcidae > Fratercula > Fratercula arctica. Next base: position 9,795,906 of record CANTUZ010000006.1, on the reverse strand, counting down.
TACGCAGGGCTTGTCCATAAAGCCCGGTGTGTCTCTGCTCAAGCTCCATCCCAGGAGCAACCCCCCCCCCGCTGGCATCGCAGCAGGATGAATGGTGGCTCTGCTCCCTCTCGCCTGGCTGGGCCAGGTCTGCCCTCGCTGGGGACAGGCACCACACACCTCAGCAGGGCTCCTCACTCCTGGCTCCGCACAGGGCAAACACCCGGCTGCAGCTCCTCCAGCCCTGCCAGTTTGGAGCTTGGGCTGGAGGCGATAATGGTAATGGGGAATTGCCCTGAAGTAACTGGGGTGACAGGTGCACAATGTGGTAGATCACTTCTGTCTGCCCCAGATTTCTTGATCTCCTAAGTAGGATTGGAAAAGCTTCCGGGGGAGTGTCTTTGGAAAAGTATCCTAGCCTCCCTGTTACCTGTTGCCCAGCCCAGTTGTCCTGGTGCTCTTATTGCTTTGGGTGGGGGTGAAGAAAGAGCATGGTTAATGTAAAGTAGGATCCTAGCCCAGCATGTTGCAATGACAAGTGTTTTGTATTCTTTGTCCCACTTAAGACCATGATGAAAGTCTTGGCAGCAGAGGTCAGCGTGTGCCCTGCACGTTTTGAGGCTTCTCCTTTCCAGAAACAACAGTGGGGAGTCGTCGTGCAGCTTGGACAGGGAGGGATTGTACCAGGCACTTCCAAAACATGGCAGATGCCCAAATTATAATAATTTATGGGTTTGTAACTTTGTGCTTTCAAGGGATAGAGAGCCCCATCTAGAAACACAAGCTGTTGCTGACTGCAGGGGTCCTGAAGAGGGAATTGGAGTCAGACCATCCGCATCTTGGGGGGGAGAGCCTCAGCTGCCATCCACCTCCCCCCGACCCCGTTAAAACAGGATGTTTAGACTGGAGAATGTTTAATATCCCATCTTATGGAAAAGTGCTTGATCCTAAGAGGTGCTTAGAGCCCAGAGTGTGCTTCACAGCACCTTTGGTGATTGCCCTGAGGCTCCCAGCAGCCCCTCCTGGCTCTGGTCCTCCAGCGATGCCAAAGGAAAGGCATTAGGAAACCACAGTGGCCGCTGCCAGAGCTACCTGCAGTCTCGCAGACATGACTTCATTGCAGGCGTAGGCATTGGGAGCAAGGAAGAGAGGATCTCTCACCAGCCCTAGAGACGGTCTGAACGCAGCTCCCCACTTGCACCACCTCCTCGGTGGCTCGGGGCGGGGGGTTCAGGCTCCACCGCTGAGCTCCGCAGCCTCAGCCCAGTCTTGAGAAATGCATAAACAACAAATGGCCTCTGGGAAGCCCCTGCCAAGTCCTTTCTCCCTCATGTAAATATTTTTCCCTCTTAAGTGTATGCAAGTGTGAAAAATCCTTCCTTAATCTTTTTTTCTCTCTGGCTGAAGGAAATGCTTGTTCATCCCTGGGTGGGGACTGTCCTCTTCTTGCTATTTTGCAGGCATCAGCCCAAGCAAGAGCCAAGCTGCTGAAAACATTCCTTACGGCCCCCAAAGCCACACTGCTCTTCCTGCCTCCTAAGCCTACTGGCATCGGAGCAAATGGTGCCTACCGCGACGGGCACCTGTTGGGACACTGCACTCCTTAGTGGCAGCTGGATGGAGGTCCCATGGGCTGCAGCATGTGGACAGCAAATTGGTTAGACGGCCTTGGAGAAGCCTTCAAAAACAGTGCACAAAATACCCATGGGGTTGCTGAGTCCCTGCTTCAAAGCCTGAAAGTCCCATCCTGTTGTATTGGACTCATGTCTGGAAACGCGGTCTTTCCTGATAAAAGTGTCCCTAGATAAGTTTCTTGATGCCCGGCCCTGGAAGCAAACGGCTCGGTGAGAGAGATCCTGATTTTCCAACGCACACTTAGTAGAGAAAGGAAGCGTGTCTGCAGGTAGCAGAAGTAGTGGGAGCCCCCATATATCTGTGTGCAGGGGAGCAGGGCTGAGGAGCTGCATAGGTACCTGTTCGCTGAGGAATCTCTTCTCACTGTTCAGATGTTTTCTTACTCTCCATTCACCTCGCCTGGCTGTCCTGCTTGGGAATGGGTGGGGTTGGGCATAGGCTGTCACCCCCCTCTTCCAGCCCTCTGCTCGGGACCTCAGCTGAGGTCTGCGTCTCGCCAAAATAAGATGTTGCTGGTGGTGGTTTCAGAGAGGAAGCATGTCAGCGCGGTGGCCAGCCTCAAACAAGAGAACAATGCTGAGATAGATCCGTATCAGCCTTGGCTGCAGGTCTCTTGTGATACCCCATTGCAAGGCAGACACTGCTGTGCTGCTCTGCCTGAGCGCCAGTCTGGCTGAGCATGGCACCTTCTTTATAGAGACAAGCTAGGCTCAAAAGCTGGAGTGCAGAGCTGCTGAGTGTGAAGGGATGTACGAACAGTTTTGTAACTAAAAAAGAGGGGAAAGAAGCAGTTCCCTCATGCTCAGATGAGAAACACCCTCACAGCAGCCCAGCAATTCAACACGGAGAGACGTTGACTTTCTAGGCTGGGTTTTAGGATGGTCTCCCAGTGGGATTTGCTGTGTTGGGCTCTGAGGTGCCTTTCCTGCCCCCTGCACCTTCCCAGGTGGCTTGCTAGGCTCTGTGTAAGTTAGCCCCCTTCAAGCAGGACCTCTTTCCACCCAGCTTGCCATATATGAAAGATGTGTTTGCTGTAAACTGCCAGATCACTGATTTTCCACTGGGATGTGTGTTACTCTGTTCCTGTGCTGGACTGCAGTGCCAGATGCAGTGGTGTAAGCTGGAAGGTAACTCGTGAAATCGGTCGTGACAGTCAACACTCTGCATGATCTTGAAAGCCAGCTTGTAGGAGGGTCTGTGTCTGATTACAGAGAACTTTGGTGCGGAAGGTGGGAGGGAAGGAGAGATGCTTTCATAGTTGGGCTGGAGGGGTAGGTGTTACTCCGCATGACAATTTTTCTAGCACAGACATCAGCGCAGTGTCTCACCCTGAATGGCATTTTGCTTTGGGTTGCAATGAATCCTGGTAGGGATCTGCCTTTCACCAGGACCAGCCCTTTGAAGGCTCAGAGGCACCTCTCCCCTTGCCTTCTCCTGGCAAGCACAGGTTGTCCTCTTCTTCTTTTCAACTTCATGAAAGTGGAGCCATTTGTGAACTCGCCAGAGTTTTGCACCAGGGAGATGCTGGCACATTCCCTGCCGTGGGAGGTGGGGCCCTGAGCAGCACTGGTGACGGTGGAGAGGCAATGAAGGCAAGTCCCACCCAAACCTGGAGATCCTGCTGTCTCCAGCCGAGATACAAATACAGAGATACAGAATACAAGTATATACAGTTATAGGCGTGGAAGTGGGGAAGGCACTTAGCCCGGGGCACAATCCACAGCTATATCAGAGTTAATTCATATCACTTCAGCACAGCGGCTGAGGCAAAGGGAAGCTGCAGGGGAGAGATGCATGGGAGGAAAAAGGAGGAGCAAAACCACAGAAATGCATCTTGTGACTCAGAGAAAGAAGGGCATTCCTCAGTAACTGCATAGTATGATTTGTTCAGCTCATTTAAAAGCTGGCTGTGTGGTTCCCCATCCTGCCGGGGCTCCCTGCTGCAGAGAAAGACCCTTCTTAAAAGGGAATCCTCAGGGTACCTATTTATAGCATGGAAACCCCTCCAGGAGAGGCATCCAGCCCTGAACCAACATCTCCCCATCCCCAGCAGCAGAGCGATGTGCAGGCTGTCCCTACTGCAGGCCCAGCCCCTCCTTCATGGGGGCCCAGCTGACAGTGGCTATCAGATTGTAAGGGACAGTTGGGGGCATCTCTCCCTGGCGCGGGAGGTGATGACACCCTGGCTGCCGGGCTGGCAGGGGCAGGAGGAGGCAGGGAGAGGGACAGGGTGCTGGACTGCCCCTCGCTTGGTGACATGGGAGAGTCAAATGATGGGAGACGGGAGGTGCCTGCTGTTCCCAGAAAGGAAAGGTCAGGGCGCAGCGCCGTGGGGAGATCAGCCTCCGCAATTAGCCTCCGTGATCAGCCTCCGAGCAGAGCCGGTGGCAGCAGGGCCAGGGCTGGGGGGCTGTGATTTCTAGGCATGGCTTGTGGATGTTGGCCAGGAGGGACAGAAATGAGTTGGAGAGGGGGGAAAACGGTTGTCAGTCTGAAGTGAAGCGTGGGGCTCTGCTGGGTGGGGGCACAACGAGGTGTCCCTACCAGTGTCCCCTCCAAACCTTAAAGGGACCCTAGGAGGGGGTGCCAGCTTTGCATCTCCTTGGGTTTGGTCTCAGATTGGGCTGGCTCCAACTCTCCGTGCCGGGGGCAAGCCGCTGCTCAGCAGCACTTGAACTCACTCGTTTGGCTGCAGGGTAGGATTTCAGTTTGCCACAGTCAGATGGCAGAGCTCTGGGGAATTTCCTTTCTGATATGATTTGCAAAGCCAAAGGCTTATAGCAAAGTCAGAGCGATTTCAGGGATGTTTTCTTTCTCTGCCTCAGAATTCCCTTTAACATGCAAAACTCAGGAGGGGAAAGATAATGATAAAACTGGACCGTGCCAACTTTTTTAGCATAGGTTTGGACAACTGCAGCTTACTGAGGGTCTGTGTCTGTAAGGAGGCTTCCATCAACTCTGCCGTAAGTACCGTCACAAATACAGTACAGACTGGTGATGAAAAACAGAGAGAAAGAGAAGGACTCAAAGGAGAATGGTTGAAGGGACAGATGAAGGCAACCAAAGAACCAGAGCAAAACGAAATACAGCCCAAGGAGGGTGTAATGATGATGAAGAAAGAAATGAAGATGAGAAATCAGTTCTAGAAGGGACAATGACTCAAGCACCAGCAGGAAACTCAATGTAGATAGCGAAAGGCTGGATCCCATGAGGAAGAGGAGGGAGAAGCTGGAAAGGGATTGCAGGAGGAGAAGAAACAGGGCTGGAAAATGCCATGACAGCAGGATCGGCATTTCAGTGCAGGCAGTCTGACTGGTGTCTCTCCCCTCCTACGTTAGTAGCTCCTTGTCTGCTTTCAGCCAGTATGAGTTTGATTTAGCAGATCTGGTAGGAGGAAGGTGGCGGGACGAAGGGAGAGCGGATGGTTTCTGCGTGATACAGAATTGCTAGGGAACCGCGGGTGAGAAAGGACGGCCATTAGGGAGGCAATGCATGCACAGCGTGTTCCCAGCATCGGGGGAGTTGTCCAAGGCAAGTGGCCAGCCTAATTTATGCTCCCAGAGCAGGGAAGGTGAGTGTTGTTTTATCTTTAAAGACAGTCTCCTCCTCCTTGCACCATGCCACCTTCTGCAGAGGGGTACCAGTTTCAGGAAGAGGAGGGGGAAAAATAACCTCAACCAAACAAAAAGATTCTGCTTTTACCTGTAAATGGCATCAGATAATATTTTTTGTCTCAAATCATTACTCCTCCCTCCTGCCTGATAGAGCCTGTGCTGGAAGCCCTGGCCCTGCAAGCCAGCACCTTGGGAAGATGACCTGGGCAGGTGGCAGGGCAGGGCTTGGCACAGGGCAGCGGGGTGATATTTAAACCCAAATCATCCGAGCAATGAGCATAGTGAGAGCACATGGTGCCAGGTAGCTTCAGATCTCACTGGCCTGATCCAGGTAGCCATGCAGTGGGTCCATGCTGGGTAACCAGTGACAAACTGGAGCTGGAAATTTTCCATCCAAGGCAGAACAAGCACCCAATTCACCGAGAAGGGTAGTGAGAGATAAAGGGAGGTGTTGTTTGAGCACGCCTCAGCTGAGCACTTCGGAGGGAAGGCTGGCTGCTCGGCGGACTCTCCTTTCCCTCGCCGTCAATGCCTTCTGCAGGGTTTGGTTTCTCCTGGGGCCGGGAGATGCTGAAGAAGAGCTGGCTCATTGCAAAAAGCAGGTAGGCAAGGAGAAGCTCTCTGCATCTGCAAACTGCAAGTAAGGATTTCAGTAGTCCAAGTTAGGTGTTCAAATTATGCTCGTGAGCAGAGCCCTGTCCCTACTGATGAGTAAATCAGCTGGGAGAGGGCATTCAGACCGAATGAAGGGATATGGAGGGGATTTCCCCTGGAAATGAGTGAAAAGAGACAACTGGTCCTCCTGTCCAGTAAAATCCAACAAATTCTGGTGCTGGGCGTCCAACGTGGATGTCACCTTTTCACTCTGCCAGTCTCAGGGCCAGGGGTCACAAGACAGCAGTATGAAGCCAGTCCCTAGTCACGTCCCATCCTGACCTGACACTGGAGAAGGCACAGAGCATGTCACACCCATGCTGTGCTGCTCAGGTATTCTCCCCTGCCAGCCAAAACTTTCAGCAGGCTCATTACAGCAACTTTATGTCTCCTTCACCCTGCTGGAGTGGGAAGAAAAGCCAGGGATTTTGTCATGGGAGGGAACTCCTACTGCAAACCTGAGATGCTCCGTAAACAGCTGGATTGTGTCTGTCTTTAGTGTTTATTTTCCTTCAGTGTAGGAAAAGTGCCACATGTTGACTGATGGGTGCTGCAGGGTGGTCCCGCTCCATGGTGGTGCCCCCTCGCCATGGGAGCAGAGCAGAAGCAGGAGCAGGGATGTCCCTGGTGCTGTGCTCCTCACTCCAGCGTCGCCTGCAGGATGGGACTGTCCTCTGTGTCTTGTTTTTGGATGGAGGTGCCCCAGCTCTGTACTGCTTATTACAGTCTTGCTTATAACATTTTTCTCTCCCGTCTCCCCTTCCAGCCAGTGCGAACGCAAGGGTAGTCATGAGGTGGCCTAAAGGTGACCTTGGGTTACCTAACCCTGCTGGAGCACTGGGACAAGCTGTGTGTGTTCATGTGGGTCTGTGTGGTAGAGAGAAAGGAAGATGACTATAAAAGCCAAATAACTGCAGATGCATCCAGGACCTCACTGTCATTTTACCTGCAATGGGTTTCATGTGAATTACTGCCGTGGGTACGCTGTCACAGCTCACAAACAGCACAAAGTTCTGTGGTTTGGGTTTAAACAAACAGGCAAATCAGGAAAGTTGACATGAAATCATCCTACGCAGGCATTGCCTTGCCTTGTGTCTCCTTGGAAGGGGTGGTGAGGTGCAAATGCGGTCGCTGTGCCTCTGCTCTCCAGCTCTGCCCTGCAGCCTGCAGGATTCCCCAGCTCCAGAGCTGAGCCATGATGCCAACACCGTCCCTGTGCCTATGGCAGGTCCCTGTTTGTGCTTTGGTGCCTGTATCTGTATCTTACCCTCCTGTTGCACAGGACTTGCGCCTCTGGCATCCCTGTCTGTGACCCCTCCTGCGTACCCACCAGCCCTTCCCGTCCTGCCATGGAAGCTTGGAAAGGGGAAACCTTTCATCCCCTCCTCTCCTCCATCGTGAGATAACTCTGCAAAGACTTTCCCCTCCATCTCCTTGGAGCAGTGGGGGGCCCCCAAGGGCCTAGACTGGGAGCAGAGAGCTGCACATCCCGCTCACTCTGCTGGGATCAGCCCTGGAGCTCCCGCGGAGCTGGAGGTGGGGATCCAGGAGCCGGCAGCTGCTGGACCAAACAGGGAGCGCAGAGGGAAGCCTTGGCATCGATGCCGTGTTTTGCCAACACGATGCCTATGTGGGAGCGTGTGTGGCTGGTGGACCAGAATACATTACCCTCCTTGTGCTGGCAATGAGCTTTGCCCACTGCGTCCAAGCGTAAACCCTCTGAGCACAGAAGTGGTCTTTGCTGTTAGTGAAATGCCTCTCCAAACTCTCCCAACGTGTCGGGAAGGTGTTTCTTCGGTCCAAGCAGGTGCTCTGATGGTGGAAAGGGGACAGACACAGTTTCAGCCATGCAGCCAGGGCAAAGAGCCGTCTCCAGCAACTTGCTGCGGCTCTTTAGCTCTGCTCAGGGCTGCAGGGACAAAAAACCTCCGGAGGCTTCAGAATCAGGCACTCCTGTCAGGCACCATGGCACCCACACCACCCTGCATGCTGTGTAGGGATGAAGCGAAGCTCACAGGGCTTCATCCAGCACCCGGGAACCCAGGGCTGAGTTATTTCATGGCAAGCAGAGCAGCCTTTCTACTTGCCCCTGAAGCAGTCAGAGGGTGAGGTGGAGCAGGGCTGGGGGAGCCACCAGCAAAGCACCTTGGCTGGTGGGTGGTGGAGAGAAGGGTTTCACAGAGCAGGCTGGGCAGGCAGGGGGACTGAGGAGGGCTGTGCCACACAGGGCAATTAGAGTTTCCCAGCAGAGTCCTGCTGGAGTCAGGTGAAAATTGTGCCATTTTTTAAAGAAAGAGCTCATATGGATGGGATGAAATGCTTGTGAGCATCTCCCAAAGTGCCACAAATCAAATGTCCAAGAAAAGAGTCCCTGCCAAATGCATTGCTTTCTGAACAAAAGCCATAGCTCGGGAGAGCAGCATCTTGATTTGGAAATCGGGGCAGACATGCTTGCGTAGTGCCTGCTTGTTCCCTGGCTGGCATTAGCTGGGGTTTTTAACTTCTGATGTCCCCAGGTGCTGAAAGAATTAAAAGGTGTCTTAAAAAAAGCATTTTTAATGTGTTTTATGTTAGGAGCCTCCCTGTGTAGATAGAGGTGCCCAGAGAAAACCAGTGATGGACAACAGATGAAGAGACCCTGGTATCCATTTCCAAAACATACTGTCTACCTTAATATACCATCTTTATTTCCCTCATTTTCCATCCCTCCCCTTCTGGGGCTGGGGCATTTGAGTCCTACAACCTGGGTCTTTCCTGAAGCGTCTTTTTCCTCCTCTTCCTTGCAGAAGACACAAAGACAAGCCCATGCGTTTGGAAAGTCCCCTCCCAATCCTTGGGGCAAGGCGGGATTATATAAAGCAATAATTCACGATTTCCTCTCAGCCCCCAGGTTCCTTCCCGAGTTGTTGAAGCTTTGTGTAGAGCGATGATTTCCTCTGAAACGAACAGCAAGCTCGCTTCCTTCTCGGAGGCCGCTCTGCTGCCTGCCAAGGCGCAATTAGGGAGGGTGCGGAGCCGGCGTTTCTGTCATTCTGCAGGCACGCGTGCCTCTGCAGTGAGCGTGTCGGACAGGTACGGAGACAAATCAGGACAGCCGTCTCCCCGCCCGGGCGCGGCGATGGCCGTGGCGATACACGGGAGATGCAGCTGCGAGGTGCGAGTGGGGAGATGGGGTTTTCCCAGGAGGAGAGCTGCGGGAAGGGGTTGGGTACCTGGGTGGCACCAGGGATGCTGCTTGGGCTTTGGCATCAGCATCGCTCCCAGAAGTCTTGCTGCTCTTAGTTTGCATTTTATTTATTATCTTGGGGTGTCTCCACGATGCAAGACGTGCCAGCCAGCAGCTGTGGTTTGGAAGGGACAGGTCAGCCATAGCTCGCCCCTCCTGGTATGCCCATCACGCACGCTTGTCAGCGCGGCAAACGGGCCTGCCTTGCTGCGGCCGTGCTATTTCCAGTGCCTGCAGTGACAGCAGGACGTGCTGCGTGGCCAGCATCAACGCCGCTTTGCTGAGATGGCTTTGCCATGAGCAGCCCTGAGGACGTGCAGAGGGGCCCTGCACCGTGCCCCCGGGACAGGCAGACCTCCTGCGGGGCGGTGGGAGCCCAGCAGGACTGGGACCGAGCAGGACCCTGACCATATTAGGGGTGTAAACCTATCCGTGGTCCAGATCCAGGTGTCCTGCTGTGTGAGGCAGCCTTGGAGTAACGTGGAGATACCCCCAGTCTTCAGAGTCTGTAGCCATCCCTGAAAAGCAATCTGGGTTACATTGCCACTGGGTAGAGATCATGCTGTTACTGAAACACATGCGGCTCGGTAGTGCCGAAATGTTTGTTCAGGCTTTGAACGTAATTCCGCAAGACCTCAATCCTCTCTCAAGCACAAAAGCTTTTTATGTGAGGCACTTGTTGAGCCGCAGAAAGAAATACAGCATGGAAATATCACCCTGTTCCGCAGCGACAAACATCTCCGATGCAGGACCCAGATTAGAAACTGAGAGCGCTGAGGTTTGCACTCCGCTGCCGTGACTCATCTCACGTCTTGGTGCCTCGGCGCTCGCCTGCAAAATGGAGCCTGCCTGGAAGGGCAGCATCCCTGCAAGCGGCGGCCACGAGTTTGGAGAGAAGGTGCTTCACAACTGCCACATATTGTCATTTCTTGGCTTCTGCTGCTGGGATCTGAGCCTCAGCCTCATCCAGTTTCACTTAACAATTAAACCCTTTTGTTGCTTTGCCAGAGCTTAGCTGGAGTACCGTGAGGTTGTCTGTGAGACAACTGCCACCGGGGCACTACGCCTCACCACCGAGAGGGCGAGAGCGGGGCTAGATCACCAAAGCTTAACCGCAAGATAACCCTTTGCACCAAGAGGGCAACCCCTGCCTCGTAGCAGCAGAAAGCCATTTTGTGTTACATTTATCAGTTAGTCTTGAGTCCTCCTACCTAATCTAAAAGTGACTGCATCCCCTGCAAAAGCTTCCCGTTCTCATTAACCCCAAGCACGCGTGGAATCTCCTTCCTTCAGCTGATGACAAAAAAAGGTGTGTTTGCAGAGAACTTTCTTCCTCCCGCCCTGCTTCTTGCATGATTCATTCAGGGATGCCGCATTCCTCTGTCGTGATATGAGAAGGCAGGCTAAGGAGGCAATTGCATCACGAACATCAATGCGAATCGGGCCAGAGAAGTCAGAGGATGCTAATGGGTACTTTTCTGTACACATGCTAATTATAGCATCAGCAAAGCCAGGTCGAAGCCATGGCTTTGCTTGAGGAAATCCCCAGTGATTTTAGCCAGGAGTTCCAGTTACTGTTTGTTACAAGTAAATGACTAATAGAAACTCGACCTCTTAGGTCATCTTGAGTGTTTCTGGAGGATTCCTCTGCTATTGTATAAACATAGGGATGGGTATATTGTGCTCAGAAGTCACCCGAAAGCTTGTCATGCTGTGTTTGCCCTGTGCAGGATGATGGGGTGCCCACCTCTTCCCTGGACAGAAGAGTCTGGGACACCCCAGAGGGGACACACCATTTCCTATGCCCGTGTCCCCTCTGTTTTACCCCTTTGCTCACAGTTATTCTGTTTTGACCCTTCCTCCTGAGCTCTCTGCTCCAGGAGGACAGCAGGGGCATGCGGGGCCCTGCCCGTCCCCTGCCTGTGCTGTGCCTCTCACCACAGGCATCCTCATCCCGATCCACAGCTCCTACAAAGGATGGCGATGCAAACAACAAGCACTTTATTGTTAATAATAGAGGCAATTTGGAGATGAGCGATTAAAGGGCTGGCTGGACTGGTTTTTGAGGCGAGAATAATAGAGCTGAATATATGTGTGTGTCTCACCCGCTCCACCTGTTATCTTCCTTACATGGAAATTGTTAACATTTGACTTCCAGTAATTTATGAAAAGCTCAGTTATAATTTCCACATGGACTCCCTCAGGATGGGTTTCCATGCCACAGAAACTACTCTTTCATTGCTCATCATGGGTTCTTTATTGGCCATTTTATCACACTGTTGGAAACTCCTGTGATCCTGAATGCTGCTCTGTCCCCTGGCCATCGCGGTGAGCCCTGGTATCGCCGGGTCAAATGTGGAGGAATCAGACATTACATTGCTGCCCACTCTCCAATAAGAAGTTGGGGGCCTTCAAATTTCAATGCTGTCATAACCATGTGACTGATTCAAAATATAATAAACTTGAAAGTCCTTCCATATCGGACCATCAGAGGGCTGTAGATGAGGGCTGCTTGAACCCCTGCTAAATACCAGGGCTGTCACTCCTGCAGATGGACCATCCATTTTTAAATGGAGGTTCAGGTTACAGCTGGGCTTCACAGCACAGCCTGCGATTGCTGCAGGGTCATGATGCTGTGAGGTAAGATTTGGCCCTTCCTAAAGAGCAGGGAAATTACAGTAGATAAATCACTGAAATGAGAACCCAGTGTCCCTTTCACATTTTGCCCCTGCCCTTTCTGCATGTTCCTGGAGAGGTTTTGCTGGGCTTTTCCTCTCCTTTGGGCAACTTCTGCAAGGGTTGTCCCACTTCCAGCCCCCTTCCTGGGGGCCAGGAGGACAGGTCTTGCTCTTGTGTTGTGTGCAACTGAGATTTGCACTGGAAAGGACGGGTTAGGTGATCCCAGCCCCCCTGGCTGAAAACTCAGCTGAAGACAGAAGTAGCTGGTGATGATGATGAAGGAGGGCATGAGCAGGGCCACTGGAGGAAGGGGTGCATCCATCAAGTGCAGCAGGTCACCGTGACTGCAACCATGAGATCATCAACAAGCCGAGCTCCACCTTGCAGGGAAGTATGTCTTTTTATATCTCCCGTGGCAGATGCCAACCATTTGCTCACTCGCTGAAGAAGGTGCTTGCCAGAGAGTGAAGCAGAGCGAAGCCCCTGAGGGCTGCCGTGGTGCAATCACCAGCTCAAAGCCAGGCTCTGGGAAAACAGGCTTTCTTGCGGCCGTTGTGTTTACCCAGGTGCGATGCCCGCTCCACCCATGGATTCCTGGCCGTTGCCTTTGTGCTCTCTGTGCTGCAGAGCTGGGTGGCTGCCGGCTGCAGGGCTGTGTTTTGTCTGACTGCGATACCATCAGCCCTGTGCCTGCCGTCCCGGTGTGCCAGCCCCTGCTCGGGCGGCTGTCGCTTTGCTTTGATGAAGGAAACCAAAGCGTAGCGTGAACAGGGCCGTGCTGAGACCAAGTGTTTTCCCCACAGGTTTATCCTGGTGAAATCCCTGGGAGTATTTATCAGCCCTGGCACCAAACCTCTGGGCTCCACCTTTTGATGTGGGTGAGCAGGATAAGGGAAATAGAATCGGACTTACTCTCAACATGTAACATCTGCTCATCTACAAATGAACAATTGCCCAAGTTACTGGATATTTGTTGCACAAGATGATAGAAATAAAGGATGGCCAGGGCTCCATCTCTCTCCCTGCCCACACAGTTATGTATTTCTAATATGGTTGTCACCAATTTAATGGAATGATAGAGCCATCAGACTTCCCAAGAGCAGTGTCCTCCAAACACCAATGATATAACCATGATTGCAGATGTTTGCCACTTGGACTCTCCTTCAAGTTGTTTGTGTGACTCCGGCATACACAGGGTGAAATGAATGTGCTTGCTCTTGGATTATTCTTGTGTGAGGTGAAAAATAGGTTTGGTCTTTATTAGATTAAGTAAGGTGAGGAGGGGATGGGAAGAGGGAGCGCCGATAGGTGCTGTGCACTGAATCCATGCATGTGGGCGGTTCAGAAATAGTCTACGGGAAGAATGTCCAAGGGGCATAGCATGCTGCTCGGTCTTTGAAATAAGACTTTCTGCGTGTTCTTAGGTGGGACACAGCATCATGTGGGGACCCACCTGCTTCAGGCCCGGTTCCAGCGCCGTGCTCTGCAGTTCTGCGTGGCTCTGCCGCATTCAGCATCCTTTTCTGATGCTTCAATTGCTCTCTGGCTGGACGAGAGCAAGCCACTTGCATTGCTACTCAGGAGTTTCCAGCCTTTCTTTAGTCTTAGAAACAGAGATGAGAAACTGCTGCTGTGTCGAAAGCGGGCTGAGAGCCCCCAGCCTGGGGGAGAGCTGCCTTGTGCTGTGCCCTGTGTGGGTTAGGGATGCGTGCGGGGAGGATGCCAGCTAAGAGAGGGTTAATGCCACCTCCACCTTCCCCAGAGCCACCTCTGTCCTGCAGGACAGTCACTGCACAGCGTGGCTATGGAGAGAGGGCTGTGACGGGGATGGCCGTGCTGTTTATACTGCTTTTGTGTTATTTACGTACTCGGTTAGTCAGAGTCACCGCTGCCACCGGAGGGGAAGGACTCGCCGTCTCCAGATGGTTTCTTTGTGCTGAATCACTTACACTTGCATAACTGCCTTTCCCCAAAGGTTAGCAAACTGTGTGGGTCCCCAAAGTCTGCCTTAATAAAACCTCAAAAACCTCAAAAACCTGTGGCTTTTCTTTCTTCTCCCTCTTTTGTTTGCTTTCCCCTGTTCTCTGTGCCTGCTCCCTTCTGAGCCGTTAACGTTCATGCCAGCGTCAAGTTTTTGAGCTGCCATCAACTATCCCAAGGGGCACCAGCATATCTCTTACTTCCCAGTGGCAGCGGCAATACCTTGCCAGGTCAAATGTTGTCAAAATTTAAGGCTCTAAAAAAGAAACCCTGACCTTTATGACCTCTGTAATGACTCCTGAGAAGAGAGAGCGCTTCCTGCCCCGCTGCAGCATTAACATTTCACCAATTTCTCTTTATACTTTGACTCCCATTCACCCGAGAAGCTTCTCTTTCGCCCTGTGCACCTGCTGCAGTGTGGCTAAAAGATAGCCGGAGCCCCTGAACAAACCCGATCTGTCCTGGGCAGCCCCTGGAATATTTCCACATCTCTGGGTCCTGTCCCGCTCTAGCAGGAAGACGGGAGCAGAACAGAAACTGTGACTTCTTCCTCCCTTCCTTCCTGAGCAGTGTTGTTTAAAAATACATCAGCAAAGTCGTATTTAGGAACAGCTGCTTTTGAGCTGCCCCATGGCCTGGATCCTCTAGCCAAATACGAGTTTGTGTAGCACGACGGAGTGATTTGAAATACCAATAACTGAATTTATCCCATAGTCACCTCTCATGGACAGCTGCTGCCCTGTCCCTTGTCCCCTTTGCCATGTCCCTGTCTCAAGAAGTCAAGCAGGTGGATAATGCACAGTTTAGGAGAATAAAGGGAAAGGAAGGGATTTATTTGAATAATTTTATTTGTGGATAAAATGGCATCTGCTATGTCTCTGAGTCTAAACTAGTATCCGCGTTACATCATTAGTCATAAACCAGCATTAGCATTAGCTCACACGTTCATCAGGGGATGTCAGAGCTGTGCAGGGAGTTGGCTGAAGATTGGAGATTTGGAAACCGGACTTGCATCACTAGTGACTCTGGCTTGGCAAGTGACCTTGGTCAGATGCTAACCCCTTATCTGCTGGGTGGGAGAGGTAGCCCTTCTTTCCCAACTGCTTTGAGATCAGCAGATGAACTGCACCATTTTGAAAACGAGGGAAATACTTTTGTGTTGACGTAAACAGGCAAACGCTGTCCCTTCCTCCTTCCTCCCGGCCGCCAGTGGGACCATGCTCCAACACCAGCCGCTGGCCGGGGGCTGCAGGCAGGAGCACCTCCTTCCTCCTCAGGGAGGGACAGGGGACCCATTTCCTCTCTCTGGCCTCGCTTCAGGCCCTTTCTGGCACCACGTGTGGTCAGAGCCCCACGCATGTAACACCTGGGCTTTAACTGAGGAAGGAGAAGAGCGTCGCGGAGGCGGGCTGGGCGGCAGAGGCATTGGAGGTGGACGGACACAAACCACCCGTGTCCTTCCCCGGCGAGGCTCTGCTCCTCCCCGGCAGGAAAGAAAACCCCAGCGGCCACCAGCTCCCGGCGTATGGAGTGGGCTGCTGCCGCTCGGCAGGGCACAGCAATCAGTGAGCGTGGTGGAAGTGTCTCCTTCAGCCTCCCTGCACTCTGCCTAGCCCCTGGGGCTGGCCTGGGGTTCGTAGGCTGCCTGAGGATAAGGGACTTGCTTGTAAACCATTTCCCACATCCGAGGCTGTTCCACTCGTGCCCTTGGGATCAGAGATCATCCGCACTGGAGCCTTGCATGGGAATGGTGCCTGCGAGAGAGGCAGCGGCAGAGCTGCACGTGGGAGACGGCGGTGGGGGGGACACGTCCTCTGTGTCTCACACTCGCTTGCTGCCTCTTCCCCCCAGGAATAGTCTCCAGGGAACC
The DNA here is from genome assembly GCA_947846985.1 of Fratercula arctica. Lineage (NCBI taxonomy): Eukaryota > Metazoa > Chordata > Aves > Charadriiformes > Alcidae > Fratercula > Fratercula arctica. Next base: position 9,780,269 of record CANTUZ010000006.1, on the reverse strand, counting down.
ACAGCAGCATCACAAAAGCTCACAGCAAAGCACAAACGGGGATGTTAAGTCTCTGTTGCCAAAGGGGGAGGTGGTAATGCCCAATATCACCTGGCCTGAATCCCACCTGCATCCCCGTCCCGTGTTGGAGGCTGCCAGCCATCCTGGGAATGCTCAGTTCAAGGAGGCAGAATTTAGGTTAGAACAATCTGGGTAGCTGTGACTGACAGTTATGGGTGTACGCACGTAGGAAATGCACCAAATTCCTCTAAAAAGAGAGATGCTGTGCTCTGACCAATCACGGGACAGCTGGTTTGGATGTTTGCCAGTGAATAGGAAGCAGAGGACCTCCTTCCCCATTCCCTTATCTCCAGCCAGCTCACTGGCTGTGGATTGGGTCTCTGAATCTGGCTTGGTCCCTGTTTACTAGCAATGATATGCTAGGCACGGGAAAAGCTTGCTCTTCCCACTTTATTTGGTAAAAAGGAAGCCTCTTAACAGGGAAAAGGAGCAGATTTGCTTCTACTTATTACCTGTTGGACCCTTGCACCTATAGAGCATGGAGGTAGCCTTGAAGGGACACTGTCATGGCTTCACGCAGCATTGAGGAACACTGTAATAGCTTCATGATGGCTTCTGTTAAGCCACCTGGCCTTGACAGCTTTACTCCTAATTCCCTGTGCTTGCTCTTTCAAACCAGACCTTTAAGAAAAATTTAGCACTGGAGCATTGTGGTGGCTGCTGCCAACCCATGGAGTCCCTCTACAGAGCTGAGAAGGATCCTGTCTTGTAAGCATCTCCCCACATAACAAGGCAGCATGGAGAGGATATCCCTGCTTTTTGCGGTAGAAAACAAAACCCTGGCTGAGTGCTCGGTGCGTTATCAGAGAGCTGCCCCGTAACACTATTGGACTTTCTAAAATAAAAATTCTTTTGCGTTTTCCCCTGACCCCAGGTTATTTTGCATAAAACAATTAAACAGACCACACAAAATCCATTTACAAGGTTTCTCAGAAATCCTTGGAGCGTTTGAAGCAGTTGGAGGAAACCAGAGTTCAGACCTGAATTCCACAAGCAATGACACAAGCTGTCTGGAGAAGGTTTTTCATTGCTTGAAGCCAAATGTCCACAAATGTTTCTTTCTTAAAACACAGGACTTTTTTTAGTGTGAAGCCCCTCCAGACATTCACAGGCGAGCACTGAATGACCTGCTGATCTGCCACTTCAGTCACAGTTTTTCAGATCAATGGCCCTTTCTCATCCAGGCGATTTGCTATTCTAACGTATGGATTTGCATGTAAAGCAGGGCAGGGAAGGCACCTGGGCTTAATCTCTGTCATAATGGCCCTTAAGTTTGGTTCTCTTGATGGTGGTCCGCCTCTGTCTCCTCGGGCTGGCAGCCTGTCACTTCAAATACTCCTGGGCCAAAAGGAAACTAGCGTAGCCTTGAGGAACAACTTGACCCTAAGCGGGATCCCACCTCATCAAACCTGAGAAACAGCCCTGCGCAGGCTGCCTTCAGTTTAGCAGCCTCCATCAAAGGCTGGTTCTTTTGATTGTCTATTTGCAAGTAGCCTACACAACGACAAATCACAGTGTAGCAGGAAAATGGAGAACTTCTGAATTAATGGGGAAAAACACAGTTGTAAATAAGTCAGTGGTGGGTTTCTACGTGAGCCGGTAGTGCTCACATTGCCAACACCTTGACACTCAAATGCCAGTAACATTTAAATGAAGGGTCCTCGCTGTTGCAGTTCACTGGGAGACTCAAGAGCCCTTAAGGAAACTGCCACTGGAATGTCCCTTTGCGCCCGCCTGGCAACGAATGGGACTGACAGCCCCACAAGCTCAGCATGCCACCCAGAGGGCAGAAACCAGACATTCCACAGGAAAATTAGGAGATAGTCTTTGTTACTTCCCAGCTTGCTGGCACGAAAGAAGAGATAGTGGTGTCAACATGTATATCCTTTTTCACGTTGCATGACCTTCTGAGCCTGACGCACAGCAGTGCTCCTAACCACTGTATTTCACGGGATTTCAGGATAGTTGGGGCTGGCAGGGACCTCTGGAGATTACCCCATCCAAACCGCCTGCTCAGAGCAGGGTCAGTGAGAGCTGGTTGCTCAGAGCTGTGTCCTTTGATTGTGGCAGGAGGGGAGCTGAAATCCCGTCCCAGCACCGTCCTTCGTTAGGGTGTGGAGTACAGAGGCAGGTGGAGAAGGGAGGGTGCTGTTTGGGTATTCTGTTGTTCCTACAGGGAGAAGGATGTTCTGCTCATTGTTAACATGTTTGGTTTGGTTTTAAGTCTGTATTAGTTGAAACAACTGCTCAGGAAACTGGGTGCAAGCCCGGCTTAAGGACAAGTCTCCACAATGTTGGCATCACACCAAGGAAAGGAAATTACAGTGTGCCACAAACCAAGACAAAAGCATTGCCTGCATTACTTGGCGTGCAGGGCTCTGGTTATAACAGCACACTTCTCTCTGTCATAATTTCAGGTTTGCAGAGCATGAAAACTTGTGGTTTTTCAAGTAGTCATGAAATGATGTTTCTGTACCTTGAGAGCGTAGTGAGATCCCACATGCCGGGTATTTTACACTTACATCATGTGTACGGGCAGTAGCTCATGTTTCAGCGTAAACCTCTTCCATTAAGGCTTCAGAAAATGTCTTCCCTTTCTACAGTCCTCCCTCTTGCCCCGAGAGTCAAGGTTGCCACATTTGCGTGAAGCCTATCAGCTGCAAAGAGTTGAGTGCGCAATAACAGCACGTGCCCTGGTGCATTGCACTACTGTCAGGAAAACACAGGGAGGGAGGAAAATCATTATTTGCCAAAAACCATAAAACCCCAGAAAAGCATTACACAAGGCTCCCAACTCTCCAACAGTCAAGAGCTCCTGCTGGGGGACTGCAGGATTTTACAGCTTCATTTGATAGTTTCAAAGAGAATTGTTACTCTGTTGGGAACCACTTTAAATCTGTTCAATGATTAAAAAAAAGCAAAGTAAACGATGTCCTTCCCACTTCCCCAAAATTCAAAAAAGAAACAAACAACCCCCTCAGAAAAGCTGGGGCAAGCAAACGAGAGAGAAATAAGATAACACAGCTTTTAACAGCCTGTTGCTTTGCAGCTGTTCACGTTCTGGCTACTTTCCAGAGTTACTTTGATGATCTTCTGCCAGGACAAAAAGAAGTCCTTCAAACCTAGAATTTGATGAGGACATTATTTCTCAACAAAGTAAATGAATATCCAGGTTTTGGATTTAATGATGGGACTGCCATCTGCATCAATTTAAGGGCCAGTGATCTTCACCAAGACCCTGGCAGATTCGAGTGATCTCCTAGCGGGGGGAGATCTGTGTTCTTCAACTGGTGATAAAGGACAAAGAGGACTTTGGTCTTCTGAGAAGTTTGACACCACAACCAACAAGTGGAGATGTGAAGTTGAATTGGTGCCTGGCTAGTGGGGAGCAAGCTGGGCATGTGCTAAGAACTGAAGCTAACTGGGAAGTTGCATCTAAGTTTGGCTCTGTTGTATTGGCTGTCAGATCCCTGTCCCATAGGAGAGCTCATGGGGAAGGAGTATAAAATAAGCACAAACTGGTGGAGGGGAGAAGGACAGGGAAGAAATACTACCCCTGAGCTGACAGATGCATTATAAAGTGTTCAGAGGCACTGACGGGCATTCCCGAGGCTGTGACTTCTACCGAGGAGTCACAGATTAACTCCGTGGAGGAAAGATGCTGTGTCAGAGTCCTGCAACAAACACATAGCATCACCATGTGTCACCCAGAACATCACCTCATACAGCCAAGTACAGAGATGCCCTAAAGCACAGGTTTGGATTACAGCAAACGAAAAGGGGTGAGAAGTAATTTTTTCCTTTCTTAAGTAAGTATGGTCATAATGTAGCCAGACTCTGGGATTGGTACAGTCTGGAGTTCCTTCTGCCCTTATGTTACACCTCAGCTTCTTATCATGCATTAAATGGTTCTTCTTTTACCTTGATCCGTGAAGGAGCAACTGATGGTTCATTTCATGTTGTTGTACCCTAGGATTCTTTTTACACCCTGCGCTGTTAACATATGCTATTTAAAGGTTACAGGAAGAATTGTTGGCAAATGGTAGATGACAGGTTGCCGAAACATGATAAAATGGCAAGCGTTTCCACTGAGAGATTGAAGAGGCAGGAAAGGAAAGAGGGGAGAATCTGTAGACAACCTGTGCCAATCTTTACTAGGTTGGAAGACCCCTGTTTGGATGCAGAGAGTGTGCAAGGCAGGGCTGACAGACTGTCTTGCTTGCCTGGGGTGCAGGAAGGCTACAGAGTGAAACCCCGTTTTGCTCTGCCCTCGCTCCACCCTGGATGAGGTTGATGCTTTGGGGAAGAGCTGCCCAGCTGCCTCGCGGGTAGCTACGTTAGTCTGAGGACTAATTCTGTGGATGACTAGCTCAGAAGATGATTTCCATAGTCTCAGATTAAGTGAAGCAAATCTTCTAAGATTTGCAAAGCCACTTAGCAAACCACTAAGACAATCTGCTGCCAATCTACAGCCTAAGGACAGGGCGGGAATTTTTTCCCTCTTCATCCTTTCCTCGACCCCTTGGGAGATGTCCCTTAGGGGTCATTTCAAAGTGCCACTGTGACTATGTGGGCAATATTCAGTTCCCATTGATTGAAAAGGTCATTTTTACTTTCTCATCAGATCTTCACCCTGCAGAATGGCTGCCATTGAGCCTAGGGTCTATTATGACTAATGACCAAAAGTGATTTCATCGCTAGTCTTCCACCTCTCCTAGGATTGTACTGAAACAAAATAAGGGAATGTAAATTAATGATACTCAGCTGGCTACGTAGTTAGCAGGATGAATGCATGTGGCCTGTCTCCACACATCCCTTGCTTTGTGGGATGCGGGTGGTCCATCCCTCTCATCCTGTTTGTCTGGGGAGCAAATCCAAGCTTCACACAGGTGAACAGGCACTGGTCAAGAACAGAGGCTTCAGCCTCTTCTTCAGATTACTTCTGTTTTGAATATTACATTTTGACTTGTGAACCCTGAGGAATTCAGATCTCAGGGCGGAGGAAATGTTGGAGGAGGTCAGGCGAGTTGTGCTCTCCCTGTGTTACTTGGAGCAGCAAATAGCACGCGTTCCAGGGCAACATCTGATTTTCTGCTTTTACGAGGCAGATGTTTAGGATAAGTGATCTGCTGTTTATTTTAATTGCCATCTTCCAATCCTCCTTCCTACGTGCGCACACACATTCGGAGACCATAAATAAGGATTCTTCAGATTATGCCGTTATTTGGGTAGCTAGCTCTGTCTTCCATCAGTGCCTGGCCAGGGCTGTGTGCTGCAAACCCAGTTCCCTTTGCACATCAGTTTTACAGTGGTGTAAATCAATTAGGTCTAATTCCTTTCTCAATGACACTAGCATAAATCTGAAATCGCTCCACTGACGTCAGCGCTGTAATGGCAGTGTAAAGGAAAGTTAGAGTCCCTTGACTTCAGAATGTTGCTGCTGATTTACACCAGAACAAGAGCAAAAGTAGTTGGGCTCAGCATGTCCTAGCACTGTGTTACTGAACAGCAGGCCAGGGTTTGGTCTGGGATACAGTGGTGACGATGGAGAGCAACTCCATGGATTTTGCTGGCATTAAGTTGATGGAAATGAGTTGTACCTTCACCACAGTTTGGGTCTCAAAGAACTCCATGTAGTAAGTAATTAATGAAAAGAAAGGACAAACCAATGCTCCCATGTAAAGTGACTAGTCCCGTTGCCTGTCACTGTTCCAGGAGAGTCATACAGGGATGAGTCTGACCATTTGAGTTGTGTTGTGATGATGATGATGATGGAGAGCAAGGCAGTGGGACCCTCATATCTTGATGGGCACCAGGCAGGTGTCCATGGAGGAACCAGTGGTCCTAGCTGAAGACAGAGAGGCATGTGGAGGGTCTGCCCTTGCAACCAGTGCTAAGAGCTAGTCTGGAGGGGTGGGAATGCTGGCTGCACTTTTCTCCTCCAAGAGGACACAAGTGTTGTAGGCATTCTGTGCTGGCAGCATTCAGGGTGTTAATCCTCACTCCCTTGTGTCTCTAAATTTTCCCGTCCTGTCTCTAAAGGGCCAGAAGCGAAAGCTGGGCTGCAAAAGGGGTGCTGGTCCCTCTCTCTGCTCTGCTGCAGCTTCAGCCTGCGGACTGAGCATTAAGCAGAAGGAGATGAGAAGTGGATATTTCCTCTTGAAGCTGTAGGGCTTCCCAAACAACCTTGCTGTTTAGAGAGACTTTGGCAAGGATGGCCTGGATTTCTGGTGGCTGCTCTTCTGGAAGCTAGAGAGCCCAGTGGTCGCCTCAGAGTCCATCAGCCTTGCTCCATTAAAGCCAGTGGAGACAAGTGGATTTACACCCCTCTTCTGTTGGCATCTGGCCACCCCCTTAATTGTTCATAAGTGACTTTCTCTTTTAATAGCACACGTTTGCTCTGAGTGGCTCGGTTTGTACACAGTGAAACACAGCCATGTGTGGCATAACTGCTTTAAAGCCAGCGAGTCAAAACAGGGTCCATGCAAACCACAAGGTAGCCTGGAGGTGCCACAGAGGAGGACGGGGCTGTGGGTGTCCCAGGGAACTCAGCCCTCACCTTCTATCTTTTTTAAAAAAGCTGAGACCATGCTTTACCCTCTCTCAGCCTCCTCCATGCTGGCAGAGGTGGGAGGTAGCAGGAGAACCTCAGAAACCAGAGAACTGCAGAGAACTTCCCTTCCCACTTCTCATCCAAGGGTCCCACAACAGCTATCATTGTCAGACAGGAGAAATAAACCCATTTTCCATGCTCCTGGCCCCAGGGAACACCCAGCTGGGTGCACGAAATGGTTCCCACATCCATGTTGTACAGCCATGGGGATGCATGGCTGCTCCGAGCTCCAGACAGGGGTTTCAGCAGCCCAGGCTGAACGTGTGACCTGTGGCAGCTCAGAGGTTCCTCGCTCACGCTCGCCTCCTTGTCCACATGCTCAGCTGGAAGGTGGCCCCGTGGAGAAGAAATGAGAGCTAAGGGAGCATGGCCCCAGTTTTCCCACCCGTTTTGTTCTCAACAGTGGTGAATAACTCAGCCGATGCGTTCGCTGGCGGGGAGCGGCACAGTTTACCAGTCAGGAAACAAAGCTGTGATTATTGCCATAGAAACCAGAGCTTGAATGTGAAGCTCATCCAACGGGACAGCAGGAAGAGGACGTTGGACTTCTGTCTCCTATCAAAACTCATGTGCATGACTTGGATTTGGAATACCAGAAAGTCACTATTACAATAATCGTGTCATAAAATATGCAGATATCACGAAACATTGACTTCTTTTGGGTTTCTAGGAAGAACTGAGCCAGGACCTCGGGGACTGGCCTGTGACGGATGAGGGTGGTTAGTAGCACCACTGCAAAGAGCAACGCTCTTTCCAATTAGGAAAGGAGGCAATTAAATCACAGTGGCTGAGAGATGCGGAGTCAGAAACATAACCTTGCTCTGCTTCATGGCTCTCTTTCCTGAATGCAGAGGTGCAATTTGTTTAGAGACTTCCCTCCTCCTTCCCATTTGAACTCGTTACAACAGCGGCTTTGCTCTGGGAGCTTACAGCACGGTTGAAGTTTCCTTGTAAGCTTACAAGCTCCATCTATAGGATAGTCGAAGAAGAGCCCTTTGGCTTCAAGCTGATGAAAAAAGGGCAGAGAAGCTTCACTTAGAGATTCCAGTTTTGTTCTGGAAAACCTCCAGCATGCTTAGCATACCACATTGCAGAAAGTCACTGATTTCATCCTCGTTACTTCATATTTGGGTATAGCTTTCCTCTCCGGTTAAACTGTCTGTCCTCGGTCCCAGGACTGTGGAAATTGCTGGAGTTGTGGAGCTGCTGTTATTCCACATGGGAAATCTCAGGGATTTTCTAAAGAGCTCCTGATCTGCAAGATTTCTGGGCTACAGCTGTGATGCCTTTAGGTTCTGATAGCCCACAGTTCCCCATGTACAAAAGTAAACAGTAGTGATTAACATGTCCAAATTGTCTAAATACAGCTGATTTAGCAAATCAGTTTCTCTTTAGCTTGGTGTTTAATGATTGCCAGCCCCAGCCCACGCTTCACTGCACAGGCTGCACCAGCAGAAGTAATTGCAGTCCACGGGGCTGGTTTTGAGGAGGAGGAAACACAAAAGGTGAAAGACTTTTCTGTCTCCTTTTGTGCAAAGTAGAATCCTTCTTGGCCATAAAGTGTGGTACAGACTGGGGGGGGGTGTGTTTCGGAAGGAAGGAAGGAAGGAAGGAAGGAAGGAAGGAAGGAAGGAAAGGAAGGAAGGAAAGGAAGGAAGGAAAGGAAAGGAAGGAAGGAAGGAAGGAAGGAAGGAAGGAAGGAAGGAAGGAAGGAAGGAAGGAAGGAAGGAAGGAAGGAAAGGAAGGAAGGAAAGGAAAGGAAGGAAGGAAGGAAGGAAGGAAGGAAGGAAGGAAGGAAGGAAGGAAGGAAGGAAGGAAGGAAGGAAGGAAGGAAAGGAAGGAAGGAAGGAAGGAAGGAAGGAAGGAAGGAAGGAAGGAAGGAAGGAAGGAAGGAAGGAAGGAAGGAAGGAAAGGAAGGAAGGGAGGGAGGGAGGAAGGAAAGGAAGGAAGGAAGGAAGGAAGGAAGGAAGGAAGGAAGGAAGGAAGGGAGGGAGGGAGGAAGGAAGGAAGGAAGGGAGGGAGGAAGGAAGGAAGGAAGGAAGGAAGGAAGGAAGGAAGGAAGGAAGGAAGGAAGGAAGGAAGGAAGGAAGGAAGGAAGGAAGGAAGGAAAGGGAGGGAGGAAGGAAGGAAGGAAGGAAGGAAGGAAGGAAGGAAGGAAGGAAGGAAGGAAGGAAGGAAGGAAGGAAGGAAGGAAGGACATACTTTGCAGGGCAGATGGAAGGTGAGTGGTCTTTTTAAAGAGGTGATGGCAATTGACACTGTTTCAAATCCTCTCTCTCATGTTGGAACTTCATCTTTGACTTGCACAAGAATTACAGCTTCATTTTGGATACCCAGAATTCTTCTGGGGGAGGCATTGTGTCCCCAAAGAACAGATATGGTTTTTTTCCTTTCTGTGGATCCATTCTGCTTTTAAATGCTGCTTTCTCCCTGCACATGCACAGACCATAACCTTCGACACGTACTTATTAAAATATCACTTTCAAATAAATAAAAGCACAGGCATATCCAGTACTTGTTCCTTTCCCTATCTCAAGATTAATTTCCCATTTTTCCATCTAACATGTCTGTTGTTCGGGTATCTCCATAATCAAAAAAAAGCCCTCTTTCTTCCCTTTTATAGATTCACAGATATTAAAGCCAGAAGGAAATGTGTTCTCATCTCCTGGGCAGCTGACCTGAGTGTGTATGTAGAGTTGCACCTGTTTATTCCAATTACTTCATGCAAAGAAGCTTTGCTTTTCGGTAGCTACTGCGGGAAAATCATCGCTTGGGTACTAAAGCAGCCAGGTGTCCAGGGGTGCAACCCCTGCCCAATGCCTCGGTCGATCATCCCGCTTACGCAGCTCAGGAATGCAGTGGCACTGCAGGAGCATCACTGCAGGACGTGGAGGCAGAAGCTCACCCACCCCGAGGAGGTGCAGTGGTGGCATGCAGTGGCATGTGTGGGCAGGGCACCACCGGGCATGGGGAGAACGGGACTGTTCCCGGTGCTCATTCATCCACTGGCTCCTTTGGGGAGGTGTTCGACAGCAGCTGGGGAGGGTGCCTGAAGGCTAAGATAGAGCCAGTGGACATGGTTGTGCACCAGGCAGGACCAGCACCTCCTGGGGAAGTGTAATCTCTCTCCTGGCTTCAGCATCTATATCCCTCCTCTAACCCAATATCTGCCATGCTAAACTGATGGGTTTTGTCTTTCTCTGTCCCACAGAGATCCCTGGGTGTCCAGGAATGGTGGAGAGCTGAATGGGCTGACCTCTCTTCCTCACCATCCTGAGCTCATGAGGGCTCTGAAGAGATTGAGTGAGAGCATGGCCTTGCTTCTCTGAGCCTGGGGATGCTGTGGGAAGTGATTGCCTTGGCAAATGTCTTCATCCCAACCCATAGCCCATCGTGCATCACCTGAAGGAGAAGCTGATGAAGGATAACCAGAGGACCAGGAAAGGCTCTACTAGCCTCGGAGGACACAGGTGGGGGACCGGCACTAAGAGAGGCACTTTGCAGTAGTCACTGCGTGTGAAACCAGCTCTGGAAAGAAGCTACAGGAGCCCTGTCAACTGAAGGAGGTGAATATCCAAATCACCACAAAAGGTGCAGAGAGTTTTCCCTGGCACAGCATCCTTGGAAAGCACTTTCAAAAGGGAAGGGGGGTATCAGGGCCATGTGGCCATCTCCAGTGGCTGGTTTGGAAGAGGCACAGCAAGGTCACCACCTTACGGCCAGGTCAGGAGCCCAGCAGGACGTGCTCACAGCCGCCTGCCCATGTGCTGGCTGGGGCTCCAGGTGGAACAGGAATCTGACCACGACCGAGAGAGAAGGAGCGTGGAAGATTGCTTTGACTTATTCTGTGCTTGTTTCTCCTTCTGGTGTCTTCTCTGTCTACCTCTTTTTCTCTCTAGGACTACATGTACCGCGTGTGGGGCCCAGACCCTCACAAACAGGCATCAGTATTAGCCCAGGACAAACCCTGCCCAGTGCATGACCGTGCTGCCCAGTGCAGTGCTGTTGTTCGACAGGGCTGACATTGCACAGCACGGACGTGGCATGGCCTTCGCTGGCTCCTTTATGCCAACAAATCTGCAACTGTAATGCCTGGACTTCAGACAGGAGAAAGGTTTGAAGCTGGCAATCCTCTTACTTGCAAGAAGTCGCATGCTAGCCACACTTGGGAGCCAAGTTTTAACAGCTGAGCCCCAAAACATTATAAAGCAGCCGTCCCTCTCCTGTAGCTGTGAAATGAGCGTGCCGGCATGCTGCACACTCGGCTCCTGCATCTTGGATTGAGTAAAGGTAATTCAGCAGAGAAAGAGACAGAGATGGAGGGAGCGACAGGGGCTCAGGCAGAAAATAGGAAAAACTGATTCAAAACCATAGGAAAATGTGCACCCCTTAATTGCAGGTGGTGTCCCAGCTGCAGACCGTCGTGCCCAGCTGGGCGGCTGCAGGTCTCCGTTCACCCAGCTGCTCCTGGAGGCCTGGGCAAAACGTGCTGGTACCGAACTGTGCCGGGAGTCCCATCTCAGACCTTCTCTCTCGGGCTTCCAGCTGCAAACCCCCCTTCCCTCATGTGCAATCGTATTTATTTATTTATTTTCTTGCTGCTTGATGCAAAGCTGCTAACAGAGCACCCTCCCTTCAAACATCCGCAGCCGGGAGAGGATGGAGAGAGGGATGCGTGCCGTGTCTGCGCGAGGGGAGCGGGCAAAGGGCAGGTGTATGACTTGTGAGGGCCAGATCCAGGCACGCACACAGGGGGGCGGTGCCTATGCGACAGGAGGAAAAGGCTGCAGCTAAACCAGAAATACTTTCCGTGGGGTGAACATGCGATTTTGATCTTTCAGGAATTAAGAACGGGCTGGGCAAGCCTTTGTTGGGCAGGACAGCAGGATAGCAGTGGGCTGCATAAGCTCTGCAGTCTCCCTCTGGCCAGATTTTCTCCGTGCAGGGTATGTGTCTCTGTGCAAGTTGCTTGCCCAGATCGCAAGGTGCTTGCCCAGATTGCAAGGTGCTTGCCCAGCGCTCCCAGCAGTCATGAAGCAAACTTACTGCGTGTACCTCCTGGCTTTGGACACTCGCAGGGGGCCATATGCCCAGCCAGGCAAGTTCCCACCAGAGGTTTAATACCTGTCAGCCTTTTTTGCTCTGTCCAAAAGAGATATCCGTGTACAGACCCATTTAACACAGACACTTTGAGACGGGCAGACACGAGCCTCTCTAGACAGTGCTGTAATGGTTCATGCTCAGCCTTTGCTGTTCTAACCCATTTTGCTAAAAAACTGGCAGCATCTGCCTCGTGGTCAGGTATCCCATTTTATGGAAAGCCTGCATGTCTTAGTGCAGAGGGGCACCATTTCTCTGGGACAGGAGGGCTCTCCCATGCCCCGCTGTTCTCCCACAGCTCCCATGCTCAGGATGGGGCCAGGGCGCCCGGGCATCCCTTGGCAGGGCTCCCAGCTGCTCCAGGGCAGCCTGGCTTCTCCCATACCTTTCCCTCTGAGATGCCCCACCAAGGCTTTGTCCAAACCTGCTGCATGGAAATATTTCCCAACTAAAAGCTGTTCCTCAGGAGATTCCTGGCTGGCTCTAGTCACTTATTTTGTACTGGAAACACTGCCCTTGTGATTAGTTTTCAGGTTAAAGACACGCATGGGATCGTTGTAGTTCTTTTTCTCACAAATCCTCTCGTGTGCAAGAGCAGGTTGCGGTAAGTGAAATGGATACACTTGCTCCGATAATGTGCCAGCATGGCCCAAAAGCAGTGACCTGCTTATTGCTGATTGCTTCCTTGCAGAGTTGTAAGAGTGGGAGACAGAAGAGATGTGTTACAAATCCATCTGCCTATGACCCTTCAGGCTCGTTCCATGTATTACATTTGCCAGTGATGTGTTGGATATATTTATAAATGCCCCGACACCAGGGTTCTTGTGCTGTCCTTTGGGAGATTGCTCTGTATCCAAGTCAGGAGCTGCTATTGGTATTCCACCTGCATTTCCTCCTGAAAACTTCATTCCATTATTCCTAGTGATGCTCTTCAAATACCTGCTGCTCATGATGTCCCGGTCAGCCTCTACCGCTTGACCTGTGCTCCTCTTTCCTCCTCCAAGAACCTCTCTGGCTCCCTGATCGCTGCTGCTCCCTGTCCTTCCCGTAGCTCAGCATGGAATGAGCCTGTTTGTTAATTCAGCTGGTTTGTCAGGGATTCCTGCCCACACTGGTGCAGCAGCCGGGATCTCTGGCAATGCCCGGTCTCCCCAGCGGCTGTGGAGCTGCTCTCCCTCATTGCAAAGCACGTGGGACGCAGGAAAGGGACAGACACAGAGATGTGTCTGAAGGCGGATCTGTGTGGCAATGAGCACAATGACCCATGTGACAATGGAGCCAGCGCCTGCTGGGGACAGCACGCGGCAAAGTCTCCATCCCAGCAAAGCGCAGGCTGAGCAATGGAGGTGGGTGATGCTCCAGTATCGCCTTGTGCAGCCGTACTGGGGATCGGTGTGGGGCAGAGGCAGGGAGCTGTGGTCTGTCCTGCCTGGAAATCGTATCCGTGAGCTGGGGCTGCGGCTCCGCAGGGAGGGAGCCCCCCGAGCAGCGCGGGGGCTCGGCAGGCTCAGGGACACGCGGAGCGCTTGCTTGGGGAGTCTGTGTACAGCTCGGCTGGAGCACCGTTGTGATTGTAAAAGAGCTCTGTTCTTCTCACCGAACAAATTGTTCCTACAAATAAAAGAATGAAAAGTCCTCCTCTCCCCACTCTTCTTTTTTATGCTATTCATCGAGCGGTGCCAGAGGAAGGGACCGTGCCTGGATGGTGGGAGCAGAGTGGCTGTGCTCCTGTGGGGGCCAGGGCAGCTCCTGGGGAGGTGCCGGGACTACCCGGGGCAGAGGCTGGATGCAGGCAGGATAGCCAGGGGAAGCCAAAGCACAAAGTGCACCAGCGCAGGTAGCAGGGCCCCTCCACGAAGCTTGCTGATGGGTGATGGGTTGCAATATCTCCAGGCACTGTGGGAATGGGGCTGTGGGACAAGGCTAGAGAGGAGCTGAGGAACAGCAAGGCAGTCCGTGTGGGTACCAGTCCTGCAGGTGCTGTGGAGCAGAGCAGGAGGAGAACAGGTCAAAGAAACCAAGGAGGAGAATGAGAGACAGATGAAAGAGGGTGCTGAGTCTCCCAAGCGTTTCACAGGATGACAACAGAGGAATCTGGAGTCTCCTGCTCCAGTGTGTGGTCCCGAGGGCTGGTTCTTTGCCCAAACTTTGCATCAGTGACAGAGCAGAAGGCTCCTTAAATCCTTCCCTCTGTCCCCAGCTGTTCTCCCCAGTGACGTGGGGCAGGGTGGCAGTGACAACATTACAGCTTTTCAGAAGCAATTGTCAGGGGAAGAATTTGGTCCCCAAACAACCGAAGAATCAAAAATGACACATTTCCAACAGAATGCATGATTAGACAATTAATCATCCCAATTTGAAACACTGGAGGGCCTGGAGTGCCCTAATGCATAAAGATGTTGGAGGCAGTGGTTGCCCTATGTCTGTCAGCAGCCTGTTCTCTGGCTGCTGGTGAGCGCGGGGCTTTCGGCATCACTCACACTGCAGGTCCCCTCGGCATGAGCACCCGTCCGCTGGTGGGACCTGCACCCAGAGCTGCTGGGGGAACTCGGTATGTCTTTTATCAAGGAACAGAGACAGCCTCGAACTCCTGCATAACTGCATGCAGGTCTCCATGGTGCCATACCTCCACTTTTTAGTGTGACTGCGAACCACAAAACCTCAGCATCTCATCCCTGCTTTCTAAGGACGTTTCCAAAGTCACTTATGGCTCAGACATTGATGTGTCGGCCATGTGCAGACCCAAGTACCTACCCATTCACATTAAAGAGGCTTGTCTAACCTCTGCAGGCCTCCAGCGAGTTAACAGGGTGGATTTCCTCCATCTCCCAGACTTTTTATCTGGCTTTACTGAGCTCTGGGATCAGCCCTGGGTTTTGGGACTGGATAAATTGTGAGCCTTATTTGCCAAGAGCACACACAACGCCACTGCCTCCAGATGTCCCAGGATAATTGTGTCCAAATACCTTTGTAAAGTTCCTAGAGCTTTAAAGCCATCCAGAGAAAACAGCTGTGAGGAGATTATTGCAGCACATAACTGCAATAAACCTTTTCTTCATCCTTTCATGGTTAGAGGTATGAACATGAATTATGGCAACTTAAACCTCTTGAGAGCAGCCTGTAAAATCGCTTTCCCAAATGGCTGGTAAAGAACCTCGTTAAGCTAAGATGTCAGCGCTCGCAAATGCTGCTGTCTGAATGGAGCTATTTTACAAGTCAGTTTAATCCTTCCAGGAATCAAAGGACCCCTTTCCACCCACACCGAGCAGCAGATTCCCTCTTTGGTCCTTGTTTTCTGGCCTGTTTGTTCATTCCAGGCTCTGGCACCATCACCTCTTGCAGCGGATGAGATGCCTCATCACTTGCAAATGTAAACAGGTTAAAAAACTCCGCATCTGGCTAACTTTCATGCTACCTGGCAAATGGCAGAGGTCACAGAGAAGTCGGAGGCTTGTCATGGGCAGCCAGCAGCAAAGCAGGAGGAAAGAAATCTTCGCTTGCTCCAGCTGCAACTTTTAGGGTGGTTTTGTTAGCTGCCTCGCAAGCAGGGCTCCCCGTCCCCAGAAACCCTTGTGGGACGGCTTCCTGCAGTGCCCTGCTGCTTCTGGGCATGGATTTTCCTGGAGGAATGAGGAGGACTGGGGGGACCATACCCTCAAGGGTGGCTCAGTTCCCCCACTGACCCGAGAGCCACGGTCCCTCCCAGCTGCAGCCACGTCCCCTTGTTCAACGGTCCTCCATCTCTTAGCATCCTTTTAAAAATCCAGGTACCTTCCCTGCGTTACATGCCTTCTGGAGGATGTGTCCCTTTCCCTGGTCATGCTTCCCTGGCTGGACACCAGCCCGAAGGGTGCTGCTGCCACGGCACCGATATTATTCCCGAGCCTCTTCTGACAGCCCCCCCCGGCCCCAGCGGGTGCCGCTCTGCCTTCCCGGGACAGAAGCTGATTTCTGGATCTCCCAGACACATTTGCTTCTATAGGCACAAATCCCAGTAAATGCTGGATTAAATAACTTCGTGCTGCCAATTTACCATAATTTTTGTTATTATGGGAGAATGTTTAAATCCCAGATGCTGATTTGGTCTCCATGGAAATTGGTAGAAGGGGTCACCTTTCGATTGCAGAATCCTGATGCTGAGGGGAATGGTTTTGCCTCATCAGTTGGGGAAGTGATGGGGGCTGGGTTATTTGTCTGCTTTTCTTTTTGTACGTGTCTGTCAGTGAAATTCGTAATGAAAATGTGAATCTGCACAGACCAGGCTGTCATCTGACAGCAGGAAACGAAAAACAGGAAGAAGGGGTGTTACAGAAATGGAAATTACGGTAATTAAAACACAAAAAATAACAGCAAAATGTATCCGGGCATTACAAACTCCAGGCTGGTTTATCAATGCTGCTGCTCTAAAGGCTGTTGTGACTGGAAACCGAAAGAATAGAGAAATATCTAGTGCTGTTGTTAACCATTAACTATTTTGCTGCTGGTCTTGACGGCAGCCTGCATAGGGAGCCTGTGTTTTTCAGAGTTAATCCTCATTCAGAGCCCACCCAAGCCAATGGAAAGGCTGTGCGGGCGTCCAGGGCTGCAGATGACTATTAACTGTGTTTGCAACGGCAACAGCAACCAGGCAACCGAAGCTCCACGGCTCTGGGCGTCGCACCAGCCGTGGGGGAAAGGTTCTGGTCCTGCAAAGCTCAAGGTCTTAATAAGTAAGAGGGGGTAAGTAGGAGAATAAAAGATTGGCAGAGGAGACATCCCAGGGATAGCAAACAGCATCTAAGTCTATACCCTGGTTGGGCAGAGGTCAGCTAAACGTCAGGAAATTACGACTGTCCTATGCTAGGATAAACTGCCTCTCTAGGTGGGCTATTTTTCTACCAACATTACAAAAGCGCTTTGGAGTAGCTCAGCTGGAGACATCTGCATCTGGTCAGACAAATCCTGCCCCCTCGCTCTGCTCTCCGCAGCCTTTTTTCAATGGCCCTGCATTGGTTCAGTAATGGGGACCTGGCTCTACAGCAGAGGTGTATTTTGCCCTGGGTGCCGCCTTCCCAGGGCAGGGAATTCAGTGGTGCCCTGCTCTGGGGAACGGCACATTCCCGTCCGCATCCCTGCACACATGGCTGCTCTGCAAGCCCGGCCGGAGCATCAGCTGCTGCCTCTTGCAAGAAACACGTGCAAAAATTGTAGAACCAGAAAGCAATTGCACAACGAGCACCAAGCTTACAAAGGCAGATTTTTTGGGGGAAGGTTCTGTTGTTGTTTTGTTTTGTTTTAAAAGGGATTATTTGCCACCTTTGAAAAGTCATTTCAGATGTTTCTTTTTAAAAAACAAGTAAGTCGCATCCTTATTGCCACATTCTAGGCGAAGTGGAGTACACTGACCGACCGACTGTTCCACTTTCTCCTACCCTCCTTCAGTTGGAGACATTTTGGAGCTATTTTTTTTTTTTTAAACAATAAAGGAGGGGGAGGGGAAAAATGAGAACACCCTTGGCTTCATCGAGACAAGTGCATTCAGGGACAAAGTAAGCGAAGAGGAAATTAAATTTTTCAGTTTTCTTTTATCATCAAAACCAAAGCAAAATGAATGCGTCAATCCAAAATGAAGTTTGCCATGTTTCAGAGATACCCCTATGAAAGTGTAATCAGAAATGACGGGTTTTTGGAGAAAAAGATGGTTTTGATGGAATCTGACTCTTTGATCCCCAAAATTGTGACTAACCAGGGTTAAATGGCACATCCAGCTCTCCATCCTGTGGCTGTAGCTGTGTACTTCACGTTGGTCGTTGTACAAACTCCAGATGGTTTTGGTAAACGGCTTGAGAACCCTCCTTGGCAGTCAAGCCCTCGTGCCGCACAGACACAGAATCATAGAGTCACAGAATGGTTCAGGTTGGAAGGGACCTTAAAGATCATCTAGCTCCAACCCCCCTGCCCTGGGCAGGGACACCTCCCACTAGACCAGGCTGCTCAAAGCCCCATCCAGCCTGGCCTTGAACACCTCCAGGGATGGGGCAGCCACAGCTTCTCTGGGCAACCTGTTCCACTGCTCCACCACCCTCACAGTAAAGGCTTTCTTCCTAACATGTAATCTAAATCTCCCCTCTTTGAGTTTAAAACCATTACCCCTCGTCCTATCGCTCCACTCCCCCATAAAGAGTCCCATCCTGTGCCCACGGGAAGCTGGGTACAGCGTGATTTTTGGCAGGACAGGAGGAAGAGAGGGAGCTCTTGCTCGCCCTCCTGTGCTACCACCGGCACCCCAGCGTCTGATGCATCCCAGGTGCACCCCGCAGCAAGCCATGGGATAACGGCAGAGAAGTTACGCTGGGTTTGCCGGTGGCTGGGGGGATGGACGGCTCGGAGCAGCCCAGTCGGCCGCGGTGGCTCCAGGACAGCACCTGTTGTTGTCGAAACTGCGCTCAGTGCGGGGGGCTCAGTGCTATTTTTGGAGCGTGCTTGAGGGCAGGAAGGATTAGCATGCCCCAAATGCAGAAGAGCCGGGCTTGTTATGCACAGAGAGGGCTCAGCTTTGCTCAGCAACAAGGTCTGCCGCAGCTTGGGGCAGGATGGGATAACCTGGACCTCCTTGGGCATGGAGCAGGTCTGGAGCAAGATGCTCAGAACTCACCACCAACAGCAATGGGGACAATTATGACAAGTTTGCAGCAATCCTGGGATGGCTGAAAGGTGCCGGCCAGAGGCTGAAGCTTCTCTGCTCACACGATGCTGAGCAAAGTGTTCTGCATCCACACCAGACTGGGATACAGGAGAGAGACACAGCCCCTAGATGGGGGCTTGAGGGAGGGAAGTGGGAAGAAGAGACACTTTTTCTGGGATCAGGGAGGTTGACTGAAAAGGAACAGTCATTTCACAGATCAGAAAAACCAACAGAAGAACTTTGCAGGAGAGGATTTTCTTGTGGGTAGGAGCCAGATCATGTGGTGGCACCCATGGATGCCAGAGGAGCTCCAAAGTTGACACCCTTAATAAAGATACGCTGTCAGGGCAAGTCCCTGGAAAGCTTTCAAAGAGTGTTGTTTTCATCCTGCTGCAAACATGCCACTTCTTCTGCCACCTGGAGCCCCGACTCGGCTGGCAGCCTCCCGTCTCTCTCTGGGTCCTGCAGGGACCGGGGACCATTAGCCCACAACATGCTCGTACCAAGTCCTGAAGCCTCATCAGCGCTACTTTCCATGTGGATAGAGCATTCTCCACCTCTTGGGCCCCCAGCAGCTGAGGTGTGTTTCTGCCAGCCAAAAGTATTGCTCAAGAAGGGATAGATAAAACATAGCACCAGTGAGACCAACAAAGGCAGTGGGGTTGGACAAAGGAGATGAAGCAGGCACAGGGAGGCTGAAAGCAAAACAATTCTAAGGCAAATGCCCTGAAACCTCAGGAGAAGCCCATGGTTCTGGTTTTGTCCCCATTTTCTTCCTCTTTGATTTATAAGATGTACTTGTATAATGGATGCACACCCAGGAAAAATAGTGGCCACCACTCCACAGCCCCATGGCTGTGAAGCAATGCAGTGCTGGTGGGGTGAGAGAAGCAGCCAGGTTTATCTGCAAGATGCCTCTGCAAATGTGTCACAGGAAAGATTGCAGCAGATGCAGAGCTGGGGAATCACAGCTGCCGCACTTCGACTTCAGCACATGGAGAAATCCGGGATACTTCTCAGGAACAAGACAACAAGCCTGTCCCCAGAATAGAAATGAACACCCATTTCATTAGCTAAGACTTCCCTGTGCTTATTTAAGCATTGATTCCTGTGGTTGCGCACTGTATAACGCTGATTAACAATTACAGAATGTACCAGACCAGAATCTCCACGGCACAGCTGGGGATTGCGGAGCCAACCGGGGCGATGCCGTGTCAACCTGACGGCTGCATCTCCAAGGTTACTTTTAATAGGAAACCACTTGCTGGATAACTTTGGAGGAAGCAAACATGTTTTTAAAGTCTGGTTTTTTTCTTTGCTGTGAATTCCTCTTAGCTCAGCACTCCATAGCTGCCTGATGGAACAACTGCCTGAGCGGTACCTCCCTTTCTAACTCTGTTTTGTCTCCTTGCTCTTCTCCTTCTAGCGGGGGATGTGTTTCCTCAAAGCCCATCCACACCTCCATTTCTTTCCCACAGACTGCAGAAGGAGCCTTCCAGCTCAGTGCTGAGCCCTGCAGTCTTCTACATGGCTGGTGAGAAGAAACAGTGTCTCTGTCTATTCATAGGCACATCCTCCAGGACATTTCATGTCCCCTCCTGCCCATCCAACGACATCTTAGGTGCTCCTGGTCCCAAACTCCATGCATTTGTCCTAAAAGCTGAAGAGTATCCATTTGGGGTTGATTCGTCCTGCCCATTGGGAGATTGAGCTTCCAGATTCAGCCAGATGAGGGTATCAGAGAGCAATGCAAGGGGGGGCTTTCCTGCATCACACTGCCTTCCTGCAGCCTTCTCACCTTCCCATGGCTGGGGAACCAGCCTGTTGCGTGCAGCATAATGGCTCCCCAAATGAATTCGGATCACCTTAAAATACAGCATGGCTCTCTGGGTTTGAATCCTGCTCTATTATTAACTTGGCTGAGGAACAGGAAAACCTTGTGCATTTGCCAGGGCTTGCTTGCTTTGTGTATTCCCCATATTCCCCTGGGACATCAGGTGCCACTATCAGGGACAGGGTATTGGCGGCCTCAATGCAAAGCTAGTGTCAAATCCTCCTCTCCTACAAGCCGTCCTTGTCCAGAGAGGAGCCTCCATGCAGTACCAGAGTGGTTTCCTATCTCCCATCGGGCAGGGATCCGGACTGCAGGAGCCTGTATCCACAGAGGTTTGAGTGCTTGGAGGTCCCAGCAGCTCACTGAGTCTTCCTGGCCTGCCTGCAACTCTGCTGCTGGCTGTGCTAATACTGCCTGGGGAACGCTGGCATTTCCAGAAAGTCCAATAAAATAATGGCCTCATCACTATTCGTTCCTTCAGTGAGGACTCTCTTGTGCCCACATGAATCCTAATGCGCTGATAGGGTATTAGTGTGGGTGCCCTGGGTGTCCCTGAGGAACCGGCACTGACGCGGAGTGTTAATAGCCCATCTTCATTTCTACTGAGAAGTTGTTACACGTAATGCACACTGACTTTAATCCGCTCCGAGCAAGCCCTTCTTCCAGGCTGCGGTTTGTTTCTGGTGGCGGTAAAGACCAGCTGCAGTGGGGCAGAGTGCTGCGGTCCCACGGGGAGCCTGGCATGGAGGTGACATGGGCATGCCGGCACTGCTCACACCCGGAGCAGCGGATGCCTGATGGAGAGTCCCAAAGATGGGGTTCGTACAGATCCGTGTACACATCCAACAACATTTCCCCATCTCTTCTAGCTTCCCCAGCGCAAACCTCCCTTAAACCAATCCATGGTGCCTTTACCTGCAGTCAGGCACAGATCTGCCATCCAACCTGCCCAGGCAGGCAGTGCTCTGCAGGCATACCCAAAGCGCTGGGTATGGCCAACAACACGGATCCCCATCCCCAGACAGAGGAAGGGAGGTTCATCCTCTGGTTGCTCAGCTCATGCCCTGTTTGTGGTCTGAAACCCAGGGTCTGGCACTCTGCTGCGGCCCAACGTGCTGAGCTTCCTCCCTCTGATCTGGGCAGGCAGCTGCGATGTGAAAATGAGGTAGCTTTAATTAACCTCAAAAAAAAAAAAAAAAAAAAAAAAAAGAGGCAAACGGTTTTTCTGGGGAAGGAGAGAAAAAAGAGAATTTATACTCCGGTTACAGAACTGCTCCTTCCAGCTGAGGGATGTCTGTGACAGCAGGGAGATGGGAAAAAAGATTTGAGAAGAAAGACATTGAGAGAGACCTGGACTTGGAGATGAAACACTGAATAGAGTATATTTTACACTTAAAATGCCTGCCGCTGCTGGAACCCAGGCTGTTAATTGGATTGACAATCCTTTTGATCTTAGATATATGTCTCCTGGCTGATTCATGCTGAGACGTCCTTCTGACCTTTTGAATATTCAGCTTTTTGGGGAGAAGCAAATGGGGAGCAGCTTTCTTTTAACAGACTGAGCAAGAAAGCAGTCACTGTAGCGGTCCTCCTCATTTCCTTCAGCATGATGTGTCAATACCTGACTAATGAATGTAGTCAATAGCTGAGTAACTTAACCTGATGAGAGCGTGACCCTACCCCAGGAAGACTGTCTCCCATGAGCAGTAGTGCCAGGCGGGCAAGTGAGCAGGACCAGGCCTGATGGGACAAGTGGCAGCTGTTGGTCCAGGTCTTCATCAAAGGCGACTCCATAAAGTGGGTGTCGAAATTGGCTCAAATCAAAGCTGGGGACCATCCATAGCAGCAAGGTGAGGACAAGGCAATCGCACCAGCATCAGCCCAGACTCGTGGTGCTTCTTGTGAATGCAGAGCACAGACTGGGCCCTGGGAGCATGGCTGCCACCTGCAACCATCTTCCTCAGAGAGGGAGGTGGGTGGCAAGCCTGCAGCACCTCAAGGGAGAGGGGTCTTGTCTTCACTAGCAGCCCTGCGGTACAGCCCTTCTGCAGACGCGTCTCTCAGCGGCACCATCACATTGTCCCCTGGCATGGCATTTACAGCACAAAGCATCCCCTCATGTCTCTAGGGGGGACCAGGGAGCTGGCAGACTTGCCTGTTCTCTTGGTGTGTGACAAAGGTTTGTTTGTTATGGGAGTTCCTAATGAGATCCATTAATGTTCCCCTGGGAGAGACTGAGACTAAAGTCTTTGGGAGATAAATAGAGCTTCTGCCAAGCTGAAGGGATTTCTTTTTTGCAACAGCAATTTATCCTTCATGGCTTTTTCCAATGTTTATTGCCTGGCTTGTCTTCTTCTGGAACAGAAAAACTCCGATGTGAGAACTTCTGCAGGAGCTCTGCAGGCTGGAAGAGTGCCCCTTTCAGGGGTGCTGTACCCATATGTATAGAAGCACCTTTTCTTGGGAAGCTGCATCCAAATGGGATCTCACCTCTCATTCACACAGATGTAAATCCACCCTCACTCCAGCCCCCACAGGGCTGAGACACAGCCAGGTCACCAGAGCTCCTAAAGCTCCGCTTTTTCCTGGAAACCTCCCCTGCTCAGGCTCCCCGACGACCTCACATAACCCAGTCCCAGCTCCTGGGGACCCTTCTTGGGGTGGTATTATTAGAGGGGAGAAAAAGGAGTCTGACTCACCAGGTTCTGCGCCTGCGTCTGAATTTCCCTCCAGACTGGCTAGCAGGGAATGCAGGTTCATGTCAGGGCTGTTTTTCCATCCTCTTTTCGGGGTTAATCTCTCCAGGGCAGTGCCCGCTGGAGGAGGCTCCCTGACTCTGCCCCGCTGCGGGCAGATGTCTGTCTGATGACAGAAGTGCCCTTCACGCCTGCCTGTGACCTTCATCTGCTGCAACCTGGTCCCTCCTGCACCCAGGGCAGGTAGCAGGGGTTTGGAGCCCGGAGAGGAACAGCAGCAGCACGGGCAGAGGTGCTCAGTCCTCCCACCCACCCACCGCTCCGGTGGGGACTGCAAAGGGACCAGCAAAGAGCCCTGCTGCTTTCTGCCAGAAACAGATGGACAAAGCTCAAGCTTCACCCATACGGATCTCCCTGTTTTATTCTGTTTCCTTCCACCCTCAACAGTTTCAAAGACAAAGCAAGGAAAACCAACAGGAGTCCCGAGTGGGAAATTTCCTTCTAGCCCTGGATGCAGAGGGTTGAGACCTATCTGTATTCCCTCCTCAAGTGCAGGGATAAATTTCAGTGGAAGATATATTTCTGTCTTTCAGTGATTAGTGCAGCCTTCAGCAGCATAAATTGCTTCTGCTGATGCAACAGAATCTATAAGCAAGAGGATCATTTACTACATTAAGAACTGAACCACAGATCTTTCAACCCTCCCCATAACAAAATTAAATGGATACAAGTGGCCATTCCCCCTGTGACAGGGGCTCCTCCAAGCAGCTAGGACGGGGACAGACATCCCCAAGCAGAAATCTCTGGAGGGACTTATTCCTGAAGCAATACCAGCCGCAAAGATAACCTAATGATCAGGTTGGCATATGAAACGCAGAAGAAGGGTCAGAGGAGAGCCAGCACCCCCTGCCTGGCTGCGCAATGCAGTTTGCAGAACAGAGCAAGCACCCTGGCCATAGGGCTCAGCCTTGCTCCTGCCTGGAGGCCTCTGGTTCGAGAGCAGCTTCAGGGTCACCAGCAGCATGGAAGGAATGCGTGGGTCATCAGGAACACCTAGCAGAGAGACAGACATAGAATCATAGAATTGCCTAGGTTGGAGGGGACCTTTCAGATCATCTAGCCCAACCATTGACCTAACACTGACAAAAACCATCGCTAAATTATATCTCTAAGCACTATGTCTACCTGTCTTTTAAATACCTCCGGGGATGGTGCCTCAAACACTTCCCTGGGCAGCCTGTTCCAATGCTAATAACCCTTTACAGTTTTGACAAAGGGTAAAGAAAAACAAACTCCTTCGGCTATAACCCTGCAGCTCAGGTCATCTAGCAGCTCCTCCACCAAGCTGCATTAGAGGCAAACCAAGGCTTTATACCCGGACAGTCAGTGCTGCCTTCCCTCCATTCCTGCCAGCAGCCACTCATGCACAGACGAGTCTCTAAATTCTCCACAGCTGGTCTTAATCTACAGCTCTAATTGCTGTGGATGAAATAGAAACTGGTGCTCTTTCTGAAGTAGCTCTGCAGGTGGGTAAAAGAGAAATGCTAACGGTAGAGCTCTTAAATCCAGCTCAGAGGCAAAGGTGGGGGAGAAGTGCTGCAGGTATAGGGAGAAGGTGGTCTTAGAAGCAAGGATTTGTCTTTGCTTCTTGCATGTCTGGAGTAGGGTCTGTTACAGGGATGGATGTGCTGCTGGTGTTTGTGGAGCTTGAGCTGTCTGTGGTGGTTGTTCTGGCCTTCCTCCCTCCTTCAGAGAAGGTGAGCTTGGAGAGGGGGAAGAAAGGGTGGGAGAAACTGGGAGGATTTCACTGCTGCCAGGATGAGTTAATTGCTTGTAAAAGAAGTAAGTTGTTTTTTTCTTTTCTTTTCTTTGTCCTGGGATTTCTGGGTGCTTTCATTGCCTGCTTGTCTCCAGGTGCCTTTAAAGAGAGCTGAAAACCAGGCTCAGCAGCCCCATGTTAGGTGGCTGGAAATGCACTTGCTGGTAGGCAGGACTCTATCGGAGCCTTTGTTAATCAAGCCATCTCCGGGAGTAGTTTTGTTATTGAACCATCAGTGCGTGACTGAATGCAGTCTTGAGCTCCCTATCCAAAACCACTAGGGTTTTTTGAAAAATCCCACTCCTTGGCATAAAAAGCTCCCTGGAGCCTCTTCCTGTATCTACTCTGAGAGAAGAAGAAAGAGCCTGAATTTGCAATTACAGTGATAGAGGCTGAAAGCAAAAGATGGATAATATATTCAAAGCCAGCTCACAGCATGGCTGCAACAGTACTTGGGGTTAACTGAGCTGGTCAGGCATCTCTTAAATGAAGAGGTGACTTCCACTGTGCTGGGAAGCGGAATTTCTAAAGAGAAAGTTTGAGTCTGATGAAGCCTTGGAGGCGATAATGGGACAAGAACAGAAAAAAAAGCTCTGACATTACATTGAATTAATTGCAACATAACTTTGAAAAGTGTGTTCTTGGCTGCTTGATCCACTCATTTGATGAGAAATCGTACACCTATTTTCCTTCACCAAAAGTTCATTTCACGCGCAAGTCACAGCAGGATCTTTCTTGAGCTGGAAGGATTCATTCCTCCTGCTTTTACATACAGAGCACTTAACATTTTTGCCTTGTAGTCTGTGTTTTAAAACACCCTCTGTTGCCCTGTTATGTGTTTTTTTCCCCCTCCATGTTATCCTGGATCAAGCAAAGCACATTGCATCTGCAGCACTCCAAACCACCGCTGGCTCTGCAGGGACAGGCTTTGCTGCATCCAAAGCCCAGTTGCCCCTGTGGAGGTGCCTCAGGTGAGCGTAGCTCATGTTGCTCAAAAACGGGGAACTGTAACCTGTGTCAGTAATAAGGGAGAGGAAAAGGTGAGGTAGTTCCAGAAGTAGCTCTGGTGGAAAAGCAAACCCAGTCATTCCTGCCTTTACCCTGACGTGATGGGTCAGAGCCAGGCTAGACCCTCCCCCCCAGGGCATGAAGGCACAGGCGTTTCAGCCTCTTGGTGGTCTTGTCATCCAGACCCACATCTGAAACTCAAAGCCTTGCACTTTGGCAAGTCAGAACCTAACTGCTTTGGCCTGTTTATATGTAACTGTCACACCAGCTATTTCACTGCATTTGGAGAAGCCTTCGTGTGCAGACACTGGGCTCATTCCCCTTCTCACCCTGGCTGTCTCTCCCCAGGGGAGAAGAGAACAGCTCAGCTTCACAAGGTGGCTCTCCAGGAGAAGACCTAACCCTCCTCCTGTCGCTGGGGATGGGCAAAGCTCAAGGTGTGCTGCTGGGCCCAACACCTGCAGGTGGAAGTTGCACAGAGGACGCCAAAAATAAACCTGCAGAGTCCATGCTGGGGCTGTGTGGGACAAGGGGGCTCAGAAAGCCACTTTCTCATGCAGGCTTTTCACTAAAACTGCAATTTCCACGTGCCCTGCTCCTGGAGACCTCATTTGACACGATGTGAGCTCAGTGCGGAGGGGAGGGGGGACACCAGGCAGGAGGCCTCTGTTTCCTAAAATAGCCCTGACAGGTGCCCTTAATATCCTGGCTCCAGTGTGACACTGCCGAGCGAGGGCCATTAGAGATCCTGAAATGGATTTCATCTCATTGAGTCTAACCAGACGTAACCCCGGACCTCCGGGTCACTTTTATTTGTCCATCTTCTATACGGCACGGAGGCTTGAGAGCAGAAACATGCCCATGCCCACGCATGCACAGCAATCATCCCACTGCTAACGCACGTAGCCTTGGGCTGGGGCGAGCCTGCGGTGTGTCCCCGTGCCACCCTCCTGACCAGGTGGCCTCAGGAAACGCTGGTCTCTGCTGCTCCCCACAGTGGACCCGTCTTGCTGAGTTGCAATCTGTCTTCCCTCTGCCGCTTCTCGTAGGGTTTCTGTTCTTTGTCAGGTCAGGGGCTTTTTTACTCAGACTTTGATTTCACATCCTCTTTTTCAGCTGTCACTAGCTAGTAGCAGCTCAGCAATTTCACTGTTGTGTTCTCTCCTTGTTTTTCCTTTTTTAACTTGTGTGGTCGAGCCCTCGCGTGCCGTCTCACTTAAAGATGAGAAATAAATACAATGACAGCTCTCAGTAAAACTATGCCCCAGTTCACCTTTAGCTACTGCCCCAAATATGTGCAGCCATTGTATCCTGCTGGTCCTACATGGAAACTGTTCCTCCTTCAGATTTAAGTCTGGACATTTCCTACGGAGGCTGTGACTCTGGGATGGATGGACAGTGTTTGGATGGACGGACTCCTGAAGAACTATTGGAAGGCAAAACTGCCCAGTCTGTTGCACTGGGGTTTTGGGGATTTTTTCCCCAGCGCTGCCAAGACGGTGTTGGCAACATCAACTAAATCACTTCGTTCTGCATTTTGTCTTCTGGCTTCCTTTGTAAAGGCATGGAGTTGTCTCCAGGACAAGCACCAGGGTTTGTAATTGTTATTCTCCCTGTATAGGGAAAGGGAGCCGTGGGGATGCCATCCACAGATAGCGAGTTTGCAGCTGTCTGCCTTGGCTGAGACCTGTTCTGTCCCCTGTCCTGTGGTTTCTGGTCTCTCTGCAGGACCTGCAGGACCTGCTCTGCTTGGGAGGGCTGCAGGGCAGAGGGGACCGGAGGTGGTGGTGGGGTATGCAATGTATCAGTTGTCTGATTAAGCAGGAGGATGTGAATCCTTCAGAGATGGAAGTTTTTATTAAAAGGCAAGAGGGTAATTCTTCATTTGCAAAATGACACGATGTTCCACCAGGCAAAAAAAAAAAGGAAAAAAAGACCAGCAACGTAACTGAAAACAACCCACCCAACCTCAAAACGGTAAATCCAATCAAGCTTTCCTGTTAAATGAAGGCTTTGAAGAACATTGTATTTAATCATTAACAGTGCTGAATCGATATGAATAATCTGAAGTGACTCTGAGCAGCCGGGGCAGTTTATGTTTACAAAGAGATGAATATTGATGCAGTCATCGCAAGTGCTGCCCAAAAGCTGCAAAGCCCGCTCCCATACATGGGCTTGGTGACAGAGGGCATGGGCCACTGGGGAAGGGTCCCCACAACCTGCCAGCTGAATGCAGGGAGAAAAAGTGAACTAAAAATATGTAGGAGGCTGTTCTCTGCCAAGTGTAGACCCAGGCTGTGTCGAGAGCCCAACATACAGGTGGTTTTCCATTCCTCTCCCTGCTGCTGCTCTGATGACAGACATCACACTCAGGCTATCATCCAGGACCAAATGATGCTCCCCTGGTCCCTCTGCAGGCTCAGCTCCCAAGATCAGGGAGTTACCTCCTCTGGTCCTGCTGCCCACCCCATGGTGGCAAGGAGATAACTCAAGGCAGACTTTGACCCCATGACTTGCCCTGGTGGGACAACGTGCAATGAGCAAGATGACAAGTTTACCCTCACAATTTAAGTTACAATTTGTAGGTTTAGAGTATCTCAGTTGCCTTCAGCCCTATCTTTTCCCTGACAAAAGGAAAGTCCCAGGGCATTAGAATGATGCTATCTGCCTTGAATCGTTTGATAGAGAGCGGTGGTGGGTGGGTGTTGGTGTGTGAGTCACAGAACTGATAATTGCAGCCCCCGCTTAACAGGCAACTGCTGAAGTTTTTGTTTAGTTTTGTTTGCTGTCCTATTTTTCCTTTTTGCATGGCCATTTGACAGTGGTTATTCATTAGAGCGGTTTTTATTTGGACATTTTGAGAGGCCTGTTGCCTTTGGCTCTGGGGTGCCAATAATTTTTTAATGAATTCTCATGAATTTCCCCCAGATAGAAATGAACATAAGAGCCAGAGGAGAGGGTATGATTTCCAGTTTCTGGGAGCACTTTACAAACAACTCGGATGATTAAAAAGGCGAGGGTGCTCTTTTAATAACAGCTTTGTTACGATTCAGCCAATTAATTTCAAAGAAAAATGAGCCATTTTGTTAAAGCAGCCACTTGAGCTTCCTTCTCTGTTCACCTTCTCTTTGGCTTCACCGTGCCTTAACAGCGTCAGCGTCTAATTTGCAGGGTGTTAATGGGGAGAGCAGAAGAGCCCTCCAACTCTCACGGGGGCTTTGCAGGGGAATGGCTGTCGGGTGGTGCCGTGCCGTAGCCTGCCAACTCCTTCCCACGGGGCAGCTTGTGTGAATGGCCTTTGGGAATACCATACTGGCAAGTAGACAAAGAGATGCCTCAACAGAGGGCAGGTGTGGGTGACGACCGAGATGAAGATCTCACCTCGGTGCTACTGGAAGGAAAGCGTGGCTCAGCTCTCTCCGGCCACTGCCCGAGCCATGGCCCTGCTGGCAGACCCCGACAGGTGTCATCGCCAGCTGTCCCTGGGCTGGAGAAGCATCGCCCACCATCCATGGGGAGGTGGTTGCACTGGTGGGAGAAAGTTCAGCTATGGGGTAACCAAAGATGCACTGAAAATACGTAGGAAGCTGTTCCCTGCCCAACTGTGCACCCCATGGATGCGGGTATTGTCAGCCACGGCTGCCTGAGGTACCACAATGTGAGCAGTTCAGAGCTGCTGATGCCTTCCAAGAGTTTTCCACCACGGCCTCCAGATCTCTTCCCTCTTTAATACAGTGCACAGCTGAGGTGTTACCTCACTGCCTCACAGTACACAGGGACCGTAGCCGACTGTTTGCTGTCCCGACTTCTGGGATTTCTTTGATTTCCTTTTATCTGCACAGTTCCTTCCCCTGAGCATTTCAGTCTTGGGAGAGAAAAAACAACAAGCAAACAACCAAAAAAACCCCAAAACCCCAAAAACACATTGCCTGATGAAAAGAGTAAAAAAAATAAATTAAAAAAAAAAAAAAGATCTTACTCAACATCATTAACTTGGCGCAGCTTGGGCAATTTCATTTTCCCACACAGACATCTCCCAGCCAGCCAGCGCCAGTGCCTGCAGTGGAGAGTGAAGATGGACTTGTACAAAAATAACCCTCAGAAAACATGTTTTATTTCTGAGGATTGAAATGGGTTCACTTTTTATACTGGTTTTCAAATTCTTTATCCGTATTTTTCCAAACGCTTTACCCCTCAAAATTAACCAACACGTTGCAACACAAGAAGTCAAGTTTGAATTTAGCTAGCACTTCCCAGTGTTTCTGTTTCTGAAAAAAGTTACCAGAAATGAAAAAGAAAGTATCTTCAGACAAATCATTAACATAAAAATGATGGGTGGCTCTGAACTAGTGGTCTAATCATCTCTCTTTTGTGAAAATAGAGTATTTTGATGGCTTTTCTTGAATCTGAAATA
This sequence comes from Fratercula arctica, assembly GCA_947846985.1. Classification (NCBI taxonomy): domain Eukaryota; kingdom Metazoa; phylum Chordata; class Aves; order Charadriiformes; family Alcidae; genus Fratercula; species Fratercula arctica. The sequence goes on along the minus strand of CANTUZ010000006.1, from coordinate 9,750,061 downwards.
GTTAAGAACAGTATTGATCTGGGAGGACAGAAGTCTAAATGACAATTGGTAGCTATTTGAAATAAAACTTTTCTAGTTCTCTAATCTCACAATCTCCAATCATACAAGTAAGCTTCATTAACTGGAAGGAAAAAAGAAATAAAACATACAGCTCAAAGAGAAAGTGAATGGAGTAATCAAAGTGTGCCTCTATACTGGCTTATGGGCTATAAAATAAAGGAAGTGACAAAAGGAGAATGTTTACAAAAACTGCGTTTTGCTGATTGTCAAGGGAGATGTTAAAGACTCACTTTACAGAAACAAAAGGAGGTCTATCAATTTAGCACACGAAAAGGAAGCTTATAGAGGTGGTTTCCATTGCCTGTAGTTTGGTGTTCTGCAACTTTTCCTTTCCTCTCCCTGCCTTACTGCATGGCTGCAGTGCAGCCCCACGTATCAGGGCATTCCCCCGCATCTCCGCTATCTTCATAGCATCCAGCATGTTTACTCCTAGCCTTCAGTGCTCTGGTTAGGATGCTTTTCCTGCCGGTGCTGCTCATGCAGGTTGTATGGTCCATCCCATAGACCAAAGTCCTTAGCAATGCAGTCAGCAAAACTGATGCTGTCCTTGCAAGTTCCTTTGTGTACACCGTGTAGAAGATAAATGCACCTGAATGACAACGCCTTCAGCGCTAAAAACCTCCAGAATGGTTGTCCACCTCCTCCTGGTCTTTCCCAGGAAGGCGGTGGTGTGTTGGCACACCAGGGTGACCAGCCCCAGTGCCCAAGCGCCCATGGCTTTGCAGCAGCTCGTCCATGTTGCCCAGTGTTCCGCAGTGGGTACCTGCCACCAGGAGTGGTTCTGGTCCAGGGATACAGCTGGAGATCTGTCCATCACACCATGCTCTGCTCCTTCCCCCTCACCTGCCAGGACGCTGGGCAGGTACCCCAGCCTGTAGGCATGGTCCTGGGCAGAGCCCCTCTCCTGGCTGAGAATGCCGTCTCTCTCCTCCGCGGTCATCAATGTTTTACATGGCGCCCGGCCTGAAAAATGTTTCTGAGCCAATACTGCTAATGAGAGCCCTGTTGTGAATCACCCGCCACCTAGAGCTGGGACGTCAGCTATCAAATTAATTTAATTAGTAGTTACTGCAGGCTTTCAAGAGCCATTTGTGTGCTGAGCATGCCACAGCGGCTGCACAGCCATCTGGCTGAGCCTCAACCTGCAGCCCATCTCCCTGTGAGAAATGTGGGCAGGGTGAGAATGACGAACTCTCCATGCTGTGGCCTGTGGCATCGTGCAGGGTAACACAGAGGGAAAGTTGCTTGCAAAAAAATAAATTGTAATTAGCCTTGTCTGTCCTCTCATGCCACATTGGCAGCGGCACCTGGGGTCTCAATACACAGCGGTGAGGCTGGTAAGAAATCAGGCACGAGAAGGGGATGGAGAGGATAAGCATGGAGAATAGGGACATGTGCGGTGGGGAGAAGGAGCAGGGAGCCCTGGTGACCTCCCAGAGACCAGGGACGAAGCCCACTCCCAGTTTTGGCTTAGTTTCCCTTGGTCTCTGATCAACCACCCACTCTTGCCCCATCCAGTGTGTTGCACACCCAGAGAGGTGCCAGGCCTGGGAAACACCATCCCATCCCTGGGCAAGGTGCACCCAGGGAGCTGGGGGGTGCCAGCTGTGCCCAAAACCTCTCACCTGCAGGCAGCAAATAAACAGGATATTGCATTCAGTAGGTCCTGCCTGAAGATAAAGTGCTGGTTAGTTTGGGCTGTAATCTGCACCTTGTTTAGAGGCTGTCAGCAGGCTGCTGTGTCCGACCGCCCCGTTCCTGCTGCCCTCCCTTATTATACTTGTTGGTTAAATAAATGTCTATTTTTGTGCTCAGCTTCTGCTTGTTGACCACGTACTCGCAGGGAAATGAAGAGCTGTGTTTATACCAAATGGGTTTATTGAAGTATCAGAAAGCACAAATCAACTTACAAACGAAATTATATGGTACCCCAGGAATCAAAACTGACAAACACAGAGATTTCCTGTTAAATTAATAGCAAGCCAAGATAAAAGGCAATGCAGACCATAAAATTAGTCAGGTACAATATACTCCCTAAAATGTAGAGCTTACAGGCACACTGCTCGATTTCAGAACTAAGTAACCTGCAGAGGGGTTTTAAAAATCAATATTGCAGGCCACATGGCAAAACAAATTCCAGAAAACACTGTGTGCATTTTTCAATGGAGGACTTACTCCTGCCTTCCCATGTCCCCCGTGAGCCTGGGACAGTGCTGATGTATGGGAGAGGCTGGGTGGGCTCTCCACATGGGCTGCAGGAGAACGCTGGTGGAACTGTTGGACATGTTAGACGTAGACCATGTTAGACATGGACCTGTTGGAGTGAGTCCAGAGGAGGCCACGAAGATGCTCAGAGGGCTGGAGCACCTCTGCTGTGAGGACAGGCTGAGAGAGTTGGTGTTGTTCAGCCTGGAGAAGAGAAGGCTCCGGGGAGACCCTGTAGCACCTTCCAGTACCTAAAGAGGCTACAGGAAAGCTGGGGAGGGACTGTTTGTGAGGGAGTGGAGCAATGGGATGAGGGGTAACAGTTTTAAACTGAAAGAAGGCAGATTTAGATTATATATAAGGAAGAAATTCTTTACTGTGAGGGTGGTGAGACACTGGAAGAGGTTGTCCAGAGAAGCTGTGGATGCCCCATCCCTGGAGGTGTTCAAGGCCAGGTTGGATGGGGCTTTGATCAGCCTGGTCTAGTGGGAGGTGTCCCTGCCCAGGGCAGCGGGTTGGAACTGGATGATCTTTAAGGTCCCTTCCAACCCAAGCCATTCTATGGATGATTCTCTGATAACTTCTACAGGGTCTTTCACTTTTCAAATTGATTTGGGCAGAGGCAAATTCCTCCAGTGCTGGTGGGGCCAAGAACTGTTGCTTCCCTCCCTGGTTTTAGTATGGGGCTGAGAGTGTGCATTGCTGCAGAGCTGGGGAAATGCCGTTTGTTCGGTGAATAAATTAATAGAAGAGATCAGGCTGGCAGCAAGGGCTCACAGCAAAACAGGAGCAGAGCAGTCATCACCCATCGCATGACTAACAGGCATCTCGGCTTCCCCAGGGCAGCGTAACCCAGCTCCAGTGCCGTAAAAATGATGCAATGCTGGAAACCACCCTCGAAAGCTGGAGGACAGCCCCTGGGCAGCCAGGGTGTGCCAGCACGGGACACTGTCTGGAGATGCTCCCTTCACCCTGCTCTGCAGTGAGGAGAGTCCCTGCTGGAAGCCAGGGCCATGGCACGCTGCTGACGGTCGCCTCTGGACAGGAGGTGCCCTCTGGGCACGGTGCAGCAGCAAGGTGCTGTGCTAAGTGTATTTTTCCACTAATAGAGCTGTCCTGGGATGGCACAAGGATCTGCCTGCACTCTGTGTTCATCCTGAATGACAGGAACAAGATGCCCAAAGTGTGGCTTTCACAAAGGGCAGCACCTTGGGCTTTGCTTTCTGAGCTCATTTGACATTTTCACACATGTTTTGTAGGGCTTCTCTGACTTCTGCCTCTTGTTCTTCTGTCCTCTAATTAACAAATGAGACATATAATGAAGCCATGACGTGCACAAGAAATGACAGGGCCAGCGAGTGCTGCAGTGTGGCATTCCCCTTGGGCACACTGCAAACCAGCGGGCACGGGGCAAGATAATGTGTTAATATACATTGAAATATGAGCACTTTAAAAAGTGAGAGTAACATGTGCCTCGATAGAGACTGAAGGTTCTTTCACCCCAGGGTGCTCCTGCCTCCCCAAGTACTGGCTTCTCTGGGAGTCTGTCTCTGTTCGAGGCAGTGTGACAAATACTTTTTTAAAGCCACTGTAGATATCGCCAGCGCTCGCATCTCAAGGACGTCGGCTAAAACTCTCCTGGAATGTTCCAGGCTTTGAGTAATAAAGCTATTATACGTAAATTAAGTTAGAGGTATCTAATGTTAATCTATTTGGTTTGCATTGCTTTTTTGTTTATGAAACTAAATACAACAATGCATAATAATAATTAAAGATTGGCTGACGAGCTGGAAATCAATCCGTGTCTCCTGGGCAGTCAATGAATATCAGTCATTTTTAAAAATCTGTTGTTTTTTATAAACACACAATTATTGTCTTACAGAAACTGAATTAGCCAAGTTCAACTGATGGACACCTGTATGTAAAGCAGCTCTGGCAGGTGGCAGTGGTTTCTACAGGCTCCAGCTTGGGCTTCTCTCTGCAAGAGGTCCGGGGCGACCCAGCCCAGCCGTGCTTCGGAGCAGCCAGTGCTCCTTGCCATGGTGACCCCTTCCCGCCTGGCCACGTGCAGCCATTCCACTTGCCGGCCCCAGCTTCTGTTTTTCTCAGGCAGCCTCTGAGTTTTAGTCGCTTGTCCCTCACAAACCCCTCCTCCAGGCCAACCCTGGGGTGCAGACCCCACCCTTCCCATGAAAGCCTGCCACCACCCTAAAAAATGCAGAAAATGCAGAATTACCTCTTTAGATCAAAGCCTTCTGTGTTGATCCTGAGGAAGAGAAAAAATTAAGCAGAAGATGCCTAGACAGAATGATGGAATGGCCAGTAGGAATATTCTGTACCATAGACATCATGCTTGGTATAAAAATGAGGGTTGACCGGGGGGGTAAATCAGCAACCACTGCTCAGGATGGTGTCAATTCACCAGGCGGTGAGAGTGACTTGTGTCGTTATTATTATTGTTATTTTCCTTTTCTGATCTTGTTCTATTGAACTGTCTTTATCTCAACCCACAAGCTAGTTTTTTTCCTTTCCCCTCCTTCTCTCCCTCTTCTCCCCACCCTTCTTGAGGGGGAGAGGGGTGGTGAGTGAGTGCCCACGTTGTCCTCGCTGTTTGCTGGGGGTTAAACCATGACAATTACACGATGACCCAAGTACGCCAATGCCCCAGTATCGCTTGTGCTGCTCCCACGGCTCTCGTCCATCACGGTGGGGAGAGAAGCAGCTCCGGGCAGAGGTGGCTCTGGCACGGTCACCCCTGCCCAGCTCCGGCAGCAGACCGACCGGCCGAGGGGCTGTGGGAAACCTCCTCCCGCAGGCTCCCAACTTCCCAGACTGGGTTTAAAAATCTATTTCACGATTCCTTTGGCAGTCTCAAACCGCTGAGAGCTGATGAATCTGCGGGGGCGGGAAGTACAGTCATGGCCAGGCTTGTTCACAGGTCACTGAGCAATGATAACGAGTTTGTGGCTACTCGTGGCATGTCCCTGGGAGCTGCGATCGCAGCCCCACGAGCCTGGCGCGGCCGATCTGTCACTGAACAAGAGCCAAGAAACTGGTGTACGGGCTGTCCTTCGCCCTCCAAAACCATCCCTGTGCACAGCCCCACCAGCAATTCTCCCTCTGTATCCCATTCCTCCTCCACTGCCGCCCCTGTACCCCCAGCCTGACACCCCCAGCCAGCTCTTCCCAGCACACCGAGCCACGCTCCCACGCACAGAGAGCAGCTGCAGGAGATGCTCACTGTCCGCCTTGAGAGAGATCAGGGCTGGCTCCCACACAGCCGCAGCTGGATGCTCAGGTTCACCTACGGTACCCAGACTCGCCTTGCTCCTTGGCTGTCTGAAACGTGCCTGTGGGTGATGCTTCCCTCACGTCCACGCTTATTTCCATTCTTCTAAAAATGGGAATTGGCTTTAGCCATCTTTGTAAGCCACAGCAGGTGTTTGTACCCAGGCGTCCTTCTCACCGCTTCCCCTGGTGCGTTTTCATCTGCCCGTGTCATTTGTTGTACCTTGTCTTAATTGTTGTACCTTGTCTTACATGACATATTGTAAAAGCTTCAGGACAGGGCTCGAGTCTTGCAGCATAAACACATCATCTCACTTAACTAAAGGCAGCCAGAAAAGGGTCATGTTTATTAATCTCTGCAACTAAACATTAAACACATTTCTTAATGTATGGGAACAGGATCAAAACTGGAGAGTGTGATGCCAATCTGAACTGCAAAAGTCAGCCAGTTTTGGAGAGAAGTTCTCTCTCCTCTCCTTAAAAAACCCCCTCAGCACATATATGACACTTAACAACTCTTGCCAAGGTGCACTCTATGTATAAGAAAATAAAAAGGGTCTGTCAACCTGGGCCTGCAGCAACAGATTAAAGAATCTCAATCTACTTTCTTTGAAAAGGAGAAGACAGATGGGTATCTTGATTGCAGACTCTAAATGCCAACTTGGAAGAAGCTTTGTGATGATAAGAAGGTCTTCAACTGAGTAGCAGAAGACACAGACAGATCCAGAGCCTGGGAATCAAAATTAGACAAATTCAGAATAGAAAGCAGAGTAATTAAATCGCAGAACCGCATGCACAGGGATGGAGTGATTCACTATTACTTGCAGGCTTTGAAAATCAGGACACGGTGTCTTTCTAAAAGGCTAAACCAGGAGATTGAGGGCCAAGAGGGGAACACGTGTCACCGTCCTGGGGAGCCCGGCATGATAACTTTCAGAATAAATATCAATATAAACTTGAATAATGAGAAAAGATAGGGGATTTTAAAAGGTGCTATGAGGGAGATAGCTGAGGCTGTCGTCCAGTGGTTGTTGGAGCACCACCTGCTTTCAAGACCTTTGAAAACTCCACCTTGCAGCAGGGGAACACCGTGGATCAGTCACAGTGTGATGCTGAGTCTGCACATGCCGTGTCCACAGCAGATGGGAGCCTGCCAGCCTGAAGAACATCTCCTAGAGCAGCTGCACCTTGTTTCGGGCTGCAGTTCAGTGCCCTCTCACATCTGTGACAAAGCCCATCTCTATCGATATTAGCACACAAACATGTGTAAATTGCAGCATGCATCCCGGCACACGTTACAGTCCATGGAGGCTGGTCTTTGCTTCCTCAGAGGGTGAGGCTTTGAGCTGCTTAACACCTTGGGGGTGCAGCCGGTGGGAGGCCAGGCAGGGGCGCAGAGCCCCTCCAACCAGCATCCTGCCACCAGGAACTGCCAGCCGCTCACTGGGGACAAGGACACGAGTGTCTGGGCAGAGGAGCTCCCTGAGCCTGGCTGGACAAGCCTTTTGAGGTCCAGAAGGGTAATTTACGTGTTTACACAATCTCAGTGTCAGAACCTGATAATGGCCATCATTTACTGCTGCACAAGAAACAATGCGTAAAGTTACCCTCAGGATGTCCCTTAGCTGAGTAAATCCAGTTTAATTAGCGCTTCTTAAAAGGGAAAAGGAGAAGGCCGGCTGCATGCCAGATTCCCAAGCGAGTTGAGTCTACAGGCCACTGCGGGCCGAGATCAGACGATTTGCCCCACTACAAGAAGCCCCGGGTGGTGGGGTGGTCACCTACAGCTCCGTCCCCTGCCATTCCCCACGCTGGCAGCATGCTTGCCAGCTCATCCCCTCTCCTAGGCAGACACCAACACCCAGATACAGGGTGACACTGACGGCAGCTACCCGCAGCCTTCTGGAACTGTCTTGTGCTGCGTCTTTTCTCTGTGGAAGCACCACCGGAGAGCTGACCAAGGGTTCCTCCATCTCAAAGGAGGGCTGTAAAGCATCTCCCTGCTAAAGATGTTCCATCTTCCTCATGCGTGATTTCAGACCAGCGTCTCTTTTCACCTACCATCCCTTCCTCCTCTTCTACTGCTTGTGAGCAAGATGGGACAGAGCAGGAACATCCTCTGCTCCAAAGCCCAGTGTGAAGGGGCTACCAGTGAGCCGAGCAGCTCAGCGTACGCCTCCCGGGCAGTTCACTGGAATGACAGGTACAGATGGGTTTTGGTCCCAGGCATGGAGAGTGGGGTGTCCGAGAAGGGCTGTGGTAGAAGGTGGATGAACACCAGAGCAATACTTCAAATCCCCACAGCTCCCAGGAGTGAAGAGTGACTCCGGTTCCCTTTCTCTGCTGCCTTCATCCTCTTTTTCTCACACCGATACCAGACAGCACTACTCTGCACATCAGCCCAGCTGTGAGCTTTTTGGAAAGTGACACCAAAACAAGGCAGGGAAGCCAGATGCAGGGGGAAGAGCCAGGCTGGCAGGAGCCGGAGGGGACCTCCAGGAAAGCCTGGCGCCTGGGGAGGGGAGGAAAGGCACTGTTTACAATAGCAGCTGGCCCATCGACTCCCCTTTGCCCTGGTCATGGTTCATGCTTATTTTTTACATCAGCCAAGACCTCTCATCCTTGTTTGAAGGCAAGGGAAAGGAAAGGGCTCGTTTTCCTCAATCACAGAGGAATGGCAGCTGTGGTTTGGCAGGGATGGGTTCAGGATGCCTGTGAGAGTGGAGCTGTGTCTGTGAGGCTACCTGTGGTAATGGCCTTCAGCCTGGAGAGCAGGAAATATTAATGAGCTGTTAATTATTCCAGAGCTTCTCTTCTCTTTCTCATATACACCTGCACACATGCACTCATCTGGGGATGGGCAAGGGGGTGTTGGCAACATCTCAGCCATCCAAAAATGTGCATTTCTCTTTGCTATTTTCTCTCTCCTCTGTGGTCCAAACCTCCCAGATGCACCTCCCATCATTTCCCACATGTTCACCCGCCATCTGAGCATCTTCATCTCCTTGTCCTCTGCAGACAAGCTGTGAATGCTCCCCCTTCCCTGTAGTTCAGGCGGTGCAGTCCCCTTGGAGATACTCAGTGTCCAGGGAATGAGCAATTACACAGTGTCCTTTGCTTTGGACACTTGTTCCAAAATGACAGGAGGCTGGTGAGGGGTCAGAGCAGGGCTGCCCAGGCCAGACACTGCTTTACCCTGTTCTTGGCTGCTGGTGCCCAGTGCCATAACCACTGAGCCTCCTGCATCCCTGGGAAAACCCAGATACCAGCCATTTCACATTGCCAAATCAAGCAAACCCAGGCCCCCACGGCAGCATATACGCGGTAGATACGTGCCTGGGGAATAGGAACCAGCACCTGCAGCTTCCTCGGTGCCTTGACCTGGACTGAGCACTGCAGCTTGCCAACGGTGCACTGGCAGCTACCCCATGGCCCGTTAGGATGCTCAGGCAACAAAGGCAATACCTGGGACTGTAGAGACTGGCAGGGACTAGTACTCCCAGGCAGCATTGAAGGACCCGTAGCAGGAGGCAAGGAGGGAAGCATGGATTTGTGCCGTGTGCTGGGCCAGCACAACCTTGCTGTGGCAAGCACCAGACAGAGGCAGGGAGACCATTTTACCCTGGCACCCATAGACAAGGAAATGGCTTCTGCCTCTCAGCAGGGCTTAGCAAGCGGGTCCCGAGCCACACGCATGCAGTCACATCATCCCAAGAGCAGAGCTGGCTGAAAGCATGGCGAGGAGCGCCCACAGCCATGCCACACCACTTCCCAGCTCCTTTGGCTGAAGCAGCAACGGGGCACAGGGACAAGCTGGCTCCCACAGGTGCAGGCAATCAGAGCCAAGAAATCCAGCAAGGCAGACAGAAACCAAACAAACGGCATCCAGAAAACAAGGTGCACAGCAGCACACCAGCTTCCAGGCCCCAAGCCTTTCGACACAAGAAGGGGAATGTTTAGGCAATTGGGCATTCTTCAGATTACGATGGGAGACAGCCAAACCGCAGCAAGGCTGGCTGGAAGAGGGTCATGAAGGCAGAGCAGCAGCGTTACAAGCAGGAACGGGCAAAGGCTGCATGTGTGTATTCTTCTGGCAGCTCTGGGAAACCCCTGCAGCATCCCGCCTGCAGAAATAACAGGGAGGCAGGGGCAAGGCTTTGTGACTGCTAGAATCCATCATCAGCGAGCAGCACCTTATCAACAGCTGTGATCCAGGAAAACAGCATCCAATTGTGAGCCTGGAAAACAACAGATTTGCTTATGGCTGAACTTCACAGAGCACCTGACCCGTGAGATAATCCAGCCTTCGGAGTTTGTCTGTTCACTAAAGAATGGGAAGAGGGAGCTCGTCTGAGAAAGGGCATCCAGGGGCAGGCTTGCTGGGCGAGTGAAACGGGCTCAGCAATATTCCACAGCCCAGCAGAGGAAATACCAGAGAAAAAAGCAAAACACATCCAAGAGAACAGTCAGAGATAAAGAGCAGAAGAGAAAGATAACTGCAAAGAAATGTCTGTGGGTGGTGCTGAGAAAAACATGACAATGGAAAATGATGTGCATATGGTTCCTGCACAGTCACCGTAGCAAGGGAATTCGCTATCCTAAAGCTTGCAGAGCAGAAAAGCAAGGGAAAGAGCCACCCTGTCAAAGCCATGACTAAGGGTTTCGGATTATGCCCATGGGTGACACTGCAGGTGGTGCAAATTTACAGAGAAATGAGTGCCCAGACTAGTTCGGTCAAAGCAAAGCAGCTGTGTGAAGATGAACCTCAAACTTGGTGTCAAAATGGCACCGGGACACCAGGGGATTTGTAAGCGAATACAAAGACACCAGGGGATTTGTGGGTGAATACAAACCTCTTCAGCACTCTGGAAGCGGAGGTGGCACAGCCCAAGCAGGCAAAGTCACGCTGAAGTGACTACGCTGGCACAACCACAGCACGAGCCGCAGGGTGGAAGTTCCCACACCACCACGGGAAGCAGCGCCGTCGGAGGCTGTGGTTAGTGCAGGCAACACCACCAGCTCACAAACCCGGTGCCACCAAGCCTCAGAGAAAGTCTTTGTTAATTGCAGTAGAAGAAAAAACACAGGGAAGTCCCAAATGCAAGTGACGTGCCGTGACATGCCTCTACTAACACAGAGTAAAGGATGGATTTCCAGGAAGAGTCTTGCAGAAATGGTACCAATAAAAAGACAGGAATGGTTCATGCAGTACAGAATCTGCCCAGAAAAGAGGTACTGCACTGGGAGTAAAAGCAAGGGAGGGAATGAAGTAAAATGGAAGAGAAGCCCCTCCACCGACAAGGTAGAGCCCATCACCCATTCTCAGTGCTTCATGTGACATTTTCCTTCTCCACCAGCCAGATGTAGACAGCCACAACCCTGAGTGCAAGTGGAAGAACGGGCTGCCAGCCGCATGCCAGGCTGGTGGGACAACATCAGAGATGACATTCTGGGGTAAGGCACTGAAACACCACCCTTCACAGCCCTGGCGTAGGTCTTCGAGGAGAGGCAAGAGCAGGTTTCATCTTGAACAAAAGCAAGATGAAATTTTCAGCAACTGTGGCACCACCGAAGGGACACCCGCTGACTTCCAAAGGCAACAGCCTTCCTGCCAAAAAGCAAATGCAAATCACCAGATGTCCTTCTTTCAGACACTATTACGATTTGTAAAGTATCTAATAGACACTCTTGCCTAAATATCTGTTTGTCCATCGTATCCTTCCACATGAAAATACAACAGATGAACAAGATGAAGAGATTTCCAGTCAGAGATGAATACTGAGAGCACAGAGGGAAGCAAAAGAGTTTGTGAAGAATCTGAGAACAAACCATACTCCACTAAGACCCCACAAGTGCTCATGTCTACTAGTCGATCAAGACAGCATCAAGGAGATTTAAGAGGAAAAGATGTCAATCCCGACAAAGGCACTTTAAGGAGGAGTTCAGCAGGACACAGAAGGAAAACAGCCGATAAAGGACTGACAGAAGCCAGGACAGATTCACAAACCCTACTCCGCAGAAGAAGCCAGGTACAAAGCAGGTCCTGTCATCCCCAAAGTTTGGAGCTTCTGGAATATCAAATAGCTTCCAATATAGACATAAGATGATGCAGACTCAGAGGACAGAGAGAGAGTCAGAAGGCAATACCACTCCTGCTGAGTTTGGCTGCCCAGGGACACACAGCATCCCTGCAGGTGCCTTGGACCTCAGCAGAGCTCCAGCACGGTCTGCCCCAGGGGTAGCCACCGCCCGAACACACAGTGTATTCTTATCTCAGCTCGTGAGATGGACAAGATGGGAAAGCCCAGCTGATGGGTTAGGGAAGTCTGCGAGAGGCTTCAGAAGAACACAAGCCCGACACAGCAGAGTCGTAGAGGAACATCTGCAAATCCTTCCCAACACACTGGAGCAAGGTGGGGTTTTTTTAACCTGATTAATATTGTATTAATACTTTGGGATCAAGCATGGTTTAAATCTTGGACAGCAGTAGGAAGAAGTCGTGCTGCAATTCGAAAAACCAGCTGCAAGGAACCAAAGGTGTCCCAGGCAGAATCAAACTTTAGAGTCAGGACGTAAATGCTGCAGCCGTTGCTCCCTACACACCGATGTGTGTTTGTGCATTCTTGTTTGGCCGCAATGCCACTGCCAGAGCAGGTGCAAAAGAAAGAAAAAAACCTCCAAAACAAACCAGGAAAATAAAAGAACCACCCCATAACCAGCGCACGAAGAGAATTTTGTTATGTAAGAATTTATTCTTCCTTTCTCAAAAACTGTCTGGTGCTCAGGGGCTCATTTCTTTGTATTCATCCCGATTCCTGGACTGTATCCCAACAGCCTTCATGGCAGCCAAATACAGAGTCTTTCCCTCCCCCCTCTCCTGTAGTGTGACAAGAATTGTTGGCGCTTGTGCTGTTTCCTACACTTGTCTCCGGCGCTGCGGTGAGGGGAGCCTCTGGCTGCCAGGTTTCCTGCCTGTGTTTCCCTCTCGGAGGAGCCGTAGCGGTTGCGACAGCATGCAGGAGCTGGGGAGCTGTAAGCAGCTTAGCTGGGACCCTTAGTGCACCCTGGCACCATCACGTTTGTCTGCAGAGCTGGGACAAGACAGGAACATGGAGATCTTTGCCCATCAACTGGTACCCAGGAGAGACAGTGGCCCTTCCACGTCTGCCTGTCACTAGCATACACGGTCTCTACCAGCTGTACGCTTGGGAGGGATCATGTTTTCTGCACCATGTTTACCAGTTCACTCTCTCTGCCCTCTCCAGCCCCAGAGAGATGTTTTCCCTGGCAAAGCCCAGCACAGCATCCAGCGCTGGTCTCCCATCAGTCCTGCCGAATGCAAAGCACCCATGAGAGTGGAAAGCAGCTCTGGAGATCCGTGCTGGTAAGTCCTGGTGATATCTGTGTGCAGTGACAGCAGGGATGACATCTCCAGGGATGCCTGCTACCTGGTGCCATCTCGGTATTTAATCTCAGCTGGGAATTTTTTGTTTACATCTGGCCTCACTATTCCCTGTCCACAGTCATTGGCCACTTCCTAGCTGCCCTGTCCTTCCTTGCTTTCTGGTTTTGCTTCTGCCCTCCTCCAGGGACATGGTGATCTCCCAGGGCAGGGACACCAGCTGTGCAGACATAAGTCCCCATCTCAGCGCACACAGACATTGCGCTGCTGCCCGCCTTACCCCAGAGCAGGGAAGGGAATTGTTATTTAAGCACATGCAGTTACAGTTAGTGGCTCTTGGCTGTTGCTCAGCCTCCCGGCATCAACTTCCAATACACCTCCTGGCATACATATTTATGATCCCAATTATCACTGAGTGAAAACCCAGGTTACTGTGAAAATAAATTATTGTTAATCTAAATTGCCCAGTTTACATACTTCACCCACCTCTGCTTAGCAGAACAGCTGGTGTTTACTAATGTCTCATTACTCTTCCACGCAACACAGGAAGATGCTGGCTGGAGAGGACCAGCCACCTCTAAGACAAGATGAGCTCAGGTTTACCCTGGTCTCAGACTCTCTGCTCCTCCACATCACCAATGAGCCTCCAGCAGAGCCAGGCTGTGCTGGAGACCAGCCTCTGCCAAAGTACAAGGTTGATGGAGATGGATAAATGATGTGACATCCTAGAGCACCAGCTACAAAACCTGGGCCCTGAGCTCCAGAACAGCTCTATACAGCCATGGTGTGCTTTTGGCAGGGGTGGTGCAGCAGCATCAACCCGATCGATGACTCTGGTTAAGGGGACGCCCAGATGCAGGTCCTTGGGATGGGAGAGGTGGCTCCCTCCCACACCCTGGATCTGCGCAGCCTACCACTGAAATTCAGACTTCCCTCCCAAGCAGTGTGCGCTTCCCCTGCCCAGCTGCCAGGTTTTGACAGTCCTCAGAGAGGGTTTCTATCCCTCATTTAACCCATGGGATCTGAGGCACGGAGTGGCAAAAGGCTGGGTTGGAGCTGTACTGTACAGGTGGGAATAGAAAGGTCTCTCCATCCAGCCCAGCCTCCGTCTAGCACAGGCCCAGTGAAGATTTACAACACTGTACAGTGAAGAAACGATGAAAGATGCCTGCTGATAATAATAATTATTGTTTGGTGTTGTATGTCTGCAGGAAAGAGAGTAAACCCAAATAAATGTAGCTATCTCTACACTTCTGTCCATGTCTGTATGTACAGTTATCAGCGCTTCCTTTTTCCTAGTGCCTTGGGAGGCTCCCACCAGAGTTAAGATGATCCAAGAATTATTCCTGTCATGGTATTTCCACTGTCCAAGAAGGAGCATATGTTGAAGAAATCCAGTCCCTCTTTATTCCAGGCCTTAAATGGCCCCCTGAAGCATTAAACAAGAATGGGGTCAGAGTGCCAGGCTTGGCTCTTAGGTGGGCTAATGTCAGGACCAATAGCACTGGTGCCCAGAGGGTCACACTGATGAAAGATCGGAGTGAGATGGGTTGGCATCAAGTCCAGACATCATCACGCAGAAGAACCAAAGCCAAAGTAAAGAGATTCCTACAGCATCTTTCACCCTTTGGAAGGACTGGAAAGGAAGGTGCTGCTTTTAGCAGCCATGTGAAGGCACGTGCTGCTGCATGTGGTCCCCATCGGTGCTATTTCCAGCTTGGCTGGCTGAGGACTGAAGGAAGAAAGACTCCTGGGTCCGGGCATGGAGCAGACAGTCACATGCGGTTCAGAAATAAGTCACAAGCCACAGTAAGATAATGACAGCTGGCGTAAGAGGAGACTTGATCCATCCTTTCCCTTTCCCCTATTTCTTCCTCCATCTGTTTGGGCTGACATTAGTGCTGGTGAAGGAGTGCTGGACACTGGTGGGCAATGCCTACTGTGGGATAAATACCTCCTGAGGTTCTACAGTCCTGTTCTTCCAGCCTTCTCTTGGAGCAACACCACAGCTCTGGCCAGGCTCTGCACCCTGCAGTACCTCGGGGTGCGTACCCCTTATGTGGTCCCTGTGCTCCCTCCCTCCAAACACACATGGGTCCTCCCTGCTGTGTCTAAAAGACAGGCATCTCCCAGTCACCATGACCTGGGAATGATGGACAGCATGCCCCCTGTCCAGGAAGGGATGGAGGACTATAACCCCCTCCCTAGATGCCCCAGGACCTGAGCCATCACCTGGTTGACCTCCTCTAGCACAAAGTCCCCAAAGCGTAGTTCTCTGACCACAAAACTGCGCTGGTGGCTGGAGGGACGTGGCATCCTCACCCTCCCTCAGGCCTCAGGCGCAGGGCCAGGGGCTGACGCGCACGACTGACCAGGTTTCACTCTATTTCCAAGTATTATTATGGAGTTTAATTAGCCCTGGCCACCCTGACCTCTCATCCCACTAGGAAAACAGCCCGGCTTTGTCACAGCGTGTGGGAGTGGGTGGGCGGACGTGGGAGAGGGGAAATGATGTTTTAGAGGACATTCCCAAGGAGCAAGTCTCTTTTGTTTTCTCCCAGGCACCACAAATTTGTTTGCTGTGATTTAAAGAGGACCACGGGCCAGATCTACAGTCCTTGCAAATCAGAACATCTCCGTTTGACTTCATGGAGCTTAGCTGATTTAGACCAGCTGAGACGCTGACCCTCTGTGTTTAAACAAAGCCCATTTTTTCTCACTGGTGCTAGGCAGAACAGCCTCGAGTCTTGGCTCTGGAAGGGATGTTTTTGCGGGGATGCTCTCTGCATGATTTATCCTCCACTGGGCTTAACTTTTACAAGAACCACAACAGCCACTGGCCACTGGTGTGGGTCTGGGGGCTCTGCCACCAACAGAGGCACAGCCACCCACATGCCGCCTCCCCAAGTGCAGAGCCTGGCCAGCAGCGTGGCACCAGCTGCTACAGCCACTGGTAACAAAAGCCCCACTGGGATGCCTGAGCACCAGCCTCATGGTGGTCTTGGGCATCATCTCAGGGACCCAACGGGCACTGCAGAGGAGCAGACAGTCTGGGGGCAGCAGCTGCTCCAGGCAAGGTACTGTGGGGCTGAGCAGCGTCCCTAAGCGAGGTGGTGGGGGTGGCAGGAGATATGGATGGAGATCTTGATGCCAGGGCAGGGCACTTCTGCACCACGCAGACCCTCAGGTCTTCCAGAGCCATCAAAGCTTCCCTCTCTCCCGCACCCCTGATAGCCCCGATAGTTGTCGACCTGCCTTCTGGTACAAAGATGTGAGATTGTGCTTTTCCCCGTGTACGAAAAGAAAAAGGGTAACTGACCTGAAAAATTGCTGATAAGATCCTGCCCTAGCATGGTGAGCACCAGCCACCTGAGCTGAGAACAGGCAGCCCCATGGAGTGAGGCTGGAAGGTTTTGGAGACCAGTTCACCACCAAGCTGCTTGTATTTCAAATGGGAGGAAGATTTACCTCCTCTGAGCTCAGGGCTGAGGCTCCCCTAATGGCATTGCAGGAATGCTCGGTAAACAAACAGTAAACTATTCATTGCCCCGATGATGGATGCCTCACAGGTATTAGAAGGGGAAAATGAACTCAGCATTTGCAATGAGCAGTGAGGAAATAAAATGTTCTGCATTTAGCATTTCCAAGCGTCAGGGAGGTGGAAGGACTTGGAATAGGGTCTCCCTGTGAAGCCCCAGCTGGGTGTCTGGCCACTGGTTGTCAGAGCAAAGAGATGAGCTGGAAAAACTGCTCATTCCTCACTCTGCACCAGTGCAGACAGAAAACGGAGTTCGGTATTAGCCAGGAAGCGGCACTCGCCCTCAGGAGGCTGGAAACGTGGGCATTTATTGCTCTCTGGTGGTGAGACGGGCTGTGGAGAAGAGTTGTGTCCTGCTCCCGCTGCCGGGCAGCAGCTCTTGGGAGAAACTTCCTTTGTGCCTCCCATTCCCCCTGCTCTCTCCACAGAGGAGCTTTCGCTTCTCCTTCAGTCACTTCAGGGCACTTGAAAGCAGCTTTGCTGCGTGCCGGGTGGCCAGCTTCTCCTGGGGTTGGCAATGGCCCACGCAAAGGCAGTGCAGCTGCCTCTCCCCACCAAAAGTCCCCCTACGCCCTGTCAGCACCCCTGCCTGGGGGCTGGATGTGTGCCCCAGCACAGACCAGTGTGCCTAGCCTCACCATCTGCTCCCCGGCACTCCTGCATCCCATCCTACCTCTGCAGCCTGGAGAAGAGGGGCTGGGGAGGGAGCCAGGCTGCAAAGCTTGCTCTGGGTTGGGACTGATGGCTCTTTTCCCGTGCAGGACCCATACTGCGCTCATGCTTTAGATGCTGAAGTGCACATGGGCTGTGGGGCAGAGGAAGCCACCTCAGCTGCTCCAGTGCTAAAGCTGAGGCCAAACGGCAGGGCTGGGGTGAAGGTGGGCTCTGCCTCCCCCCGAGCAGCTTCCCACCCCTATACAGGGCTTGAAAGGGGTTTCACCAGCCCCTTTAATTTCTCCTCCTTTCCCTAAATTCTGCCTCTCACTGCCAAAAGCTTTGGTGGTGTTTTGTACCAAAGAGGCCCCAGGCTCTATAGAGGTATGGGTCACAGACCTCCACACAGCAGACAGGACAGAAACCAGATAGGAATAAATAAAGAAGTTAATATTCACATTTAAAAACATAAACTCCAGCACCGCTGCAGTGGTCTCATCCTGCCCGGGTGCCCTGCTCCCAAAAACTCAGGGCAGGGTCGCAAGTGCTTATTCCCTTGCCTGTCGGGGACAAGAAGACCAAACGCTGCCAGCTTCTTAGGATGCGGTGCAGGACCTCTCCTGGGACCGTTGCTTGATGGCTTGCACTGGAGTCCCTGGGGTGGTGGGTTGGTCAAACGACGTGGCCGCCTTCACTCAGCCACCTGGGTCGGTATGTGGCACAGCCCAGCGTGCCTTCGGGCCCCTGCAGGGCACCGGGGATGTCACCCAGCTTGGCGCGAATGAGGCCTTGCAGCTCCTGGTCTCCCAGCTCGGTTGCTGCGGCGAGGGCCAGGAGGAAGTAGGCTGCTGCATCCTGTTCATCCTAACCATAAGGGACAGGACAGGCATTAGGAAGTGGTTTAATTGAAGGGCACAGGGTATAAGGGAGCTGGAGCAGAGCCCAGTGGTTCCAGGCAGAACCCAGAGACGCCTAACTTCATTGAAATGGCCTCTATGCAGTTGCAGCTAAGTGCCAGAACTTCTTTCCAAATTGCCTTTCCCCCTTAAAAACCTGGTTGTTCCAGCATTGTGTTCACTTATTCTAAAGCTGCAGAGAGGATGGAGAGTCACAGGATGCAGCCATCTACATGCATGGCTGCTCTGCCAGCAGATGTAATACTCCACCTCCAGCTCTCCGTCAAGCCCAGAGTGCTCAACACAGCATCATGGAAAGGTTTTCTACCTTCAGTTTGTGCAGGGTGAGGTTGCCAAGGTGGCAATACACCTTGCAGTAGTACAGGGCCTCTCCGGAGCACTGCAGCAAGGGGGGACGCAAGGCCAGCGTCTTCAGGTAGCAATCCTCTGCCATCTCATACATGTGCAGAAAATAGTAGACTGTAGCCAGGCGGTGGAACGCAACAAGCTCTTGCAATTGATCTCCTGGAAAAGAGTTGCTGATACAGTCAACCTGCAGCGCGCTCGCAATACATCCCCAGCCTGGCACGCTGAGCCGCTTGGGGATGCATTTGCTCAACAGCCTGGGGGCACAGATATCTTCGTAAGGAGATACTGGGCTTGAAGATGGTTCAGAGAAAACAGAGCCATGGGCAGGGGTGCTGATACCAAGGTGGACAGATTGCCTAGGAAGTATATCATTCACCCAGGGGATTTCTTGGCTATTACAGAACTGGTTCCATCTCAGAGACATGTATGCTGGCATTTTGCCCATTCAAACTATTTCTGTAATGGGAAGGGATGAGTTTGTCAGAAGAGCCAGGGCAGAGAGGAACTGTTCAGTTCTGTGCCTTCATCAGTCTTCCCGTGTGCCCGTGTAGCAACAGCCCTCTGCTCAGCTGGTCCCACCACTGCCACGGCAGAGCACTCCCATGTGGCTGTCATGCCGCTTAAAAAGGGAAGTGGCCTTAAAAAGATGTTACCACTTAGGATAAGAATAGGTCCAGCGGTCTTAGGAAAGCAAGAGATCCTGCTTTCACGTGCACACTGTTCTCATCCAGAAAGGCAACCACGTCCACAGGAGCCAGTACCTCCCCGTACCCTGCGGGTGTGCATCACTCACCGACCCTGATGCTCAGCCTGGCTGCCAGCGTGGCAAACTCCAGCGCCTTCTCATAGCCCTGCAGCCCGATCTGCAGCTCTGCCAGCTTATTGAACAGCCGTAGCTCTGTCTTAGTGGACTTCAGTTTCCTGGCCAAGGGCACAGCACCCCCCTGAGGAGAGAGAACAGTGAGTCTAGGCTGTTCCTGGCGGTATTGGTACAGCAGAGGGGTGATAGAGCAGCAGGAGATGAACCCATCACTTAGCATGGCAGGTAGATGATGGGGTGGTTGAGTGCTGAAGGTTCAGGTTCTAACCCCTTCTTTCCCTTGAAAATGAGTTTCATATCCCAAAGCGTGGTACTCAAAACCTGAGCCTCGCATCTCTGCCCTTCCTCAGGTGCCTGAAATTCTTACTCTAAGCACGTCCCCAGGAGTGACCAGCTCACACCTAATACTGCCAGGATTTGTAATGTAAGGGCCCCATTCCCACCTCCCAGATGATCTCTGGGATGAGCTGCAGCCATTGCAAAACATTCCTGTGCTCCAGCCTTCCCCCCTGCAGCAATGTTTGCACTCTGGCACACTCAGAACCACCCCATATCCCTCCAGCCTGGCCATGCAGTGCTGCAGCCAGCCCTGGGGCAAAGATCCCCATGGCCATCGCCTTGTGGGGACACAGGACAGAAATGCTTGGAAGGATCAGTACCCTATAAAACTCCACCGCTCGATCTCTGTTTCGGCTGCCATTAAAAAAGGTATCACCAGCTTTTTCATAAAGATCCATGGCCAAGGAGAAGTTCTCCCATTTCAGAGCAGTCTGAATGGCTGCCTAAAGGAAAAAGAATGGGAGTGAAACTTGGAAAGAGACATTAGCACATAGACATTGGTGTGATTAAATAGAACCAAGTCATCATAAACATGAGCTCCAGTGCTCCAAACAGCATGGAGACAAGTTGTCCAGCAGGTGTATGGGGCTGTTGTGCTGTGTTTGCAAGTGATGCGTGTAAGCATGGAGCCAGAAGCCAGATAACCCATGTCTGTGCAGGGTTAGTGCAACCAACTGATCTGCTGGGATATCCAACGGCATCAGGATTTAGAGTCGGGACAGTGCAGCCAGCAGTTGTCCTGGCCCTGGTCAGTCCTTGGTGTGATGGAGCCAACATGAAGATTGACGAGGGGAATGGACAGCTTATACAGAGAAAGGGCAGAGCCAGCAGGAGGGAGGGCAGGTATGCTAACTTCTGGGAAGAAGAGTTATTTGTGCCAATTATGCACTTGGCTCTGGTGCCACCTTCCAGCCAGAACACGCTGTTCCTTACGCCGTGGCAATTTATCATTGCCAGTGACCTTGCCTGGGAAGGTGCACCTCAGGGTCTCAGACTTGCCCTGCTGAGATCTGGCATGGACTGCCCCTTCTTAATGGGAAATCACCCCTCCTTTAGCCCCTGCCTCCCTGCTGAAACCATGACCCAGGGAGGCAATGATGGCTCTTTGTTATGGGTCTCAGATTTCCCTTGTGAACACTAGGAAACAGGCTGACACCAAAGCCATCTATTAATTTCACCCACACCACTGAGCAGCCACCCTATACGAGTAACTCCCTGCCTTTATCACGCTGATTTAGGGGCAGGCTGGTGTGGCGGATGGGAAAGGCTTCTCTCCTTGTTCCCACCACCGTGTGCCTCTGTCACCCAGCCCCGCCAGTTCAGCAGTGCTTCTGGGGTAACAGAGTGAGGATCCAAACCATCCTCTACATGTGTCCAGGCTGGTGCTTTGCTGGATACCCCAGCTCAGTTCAACTCCAGCAGACCCAACCAGCCTTCTGTTTTGCTTATCTGGGTACGTGCAAGACTTCCCCATCTTTTAATAGAAGCTGCAACGTGAATGAGGGAGCCCTAAGATTTTATGAGGTGCTCCTCCTCTTTGCAGCTTAGCTGATAAAATAATGCTAGAGATGGAAAGAAGCCAGTGGTCTTCTACTCCAAGAAGTCTCCAAGCACTTCCCTGGCACTTTACCACTTATCTATGTGTTATTTCAATGGAACTGGTGACTTGGCACCTCCAGCTTCCTTTGGCACTCCTATATCACTTTCTTACTCAATAATTTCACTTACTTTCACCCAAGAATCCTCTAAACCCAATGTATGGAAGGAAAAATAGAAAATTTAGTGCCAGATAGTACATGAGTGTAAGGCAACAGCTCCTCCTTCCAGCAGCAGGTTTACACTGCTCATAAGAACTTTCCCTTCCAGGCCTTCGAGCCCCAAAAGGTTCCTACCAAGCTACACAGCTGTGCTGGGAACGCAGCTAGCCAGGGTGAGAATGGGACTACTCCAGCCACCTCCCCCATACCTGAAAGTACATTTCCACCAGCTCATCTTCCTGCATAAGATAGTAGAGCCTTCCTGCCTGCAGCCAGGCCTCTGCTGCTTTCACAGGCTCCTCAAGGTCAATGAAGATCCTTAGACTCTGTTTGGTGCAGTCCAGGGACTGTCTCAAAGCCCTGTGATGGTAACGGGCAAAAAGCCATTACAGAGAAACCACAGGACACCCCCAGCAATCAGCTGCAAAGCTACCACAACACCTCCCCATGGCAATCCTGTCTTCTCCTCCAGTTGCCAAAGGTTAGAGACAAATGGACAGCCACAGCTCTGAGCAACGTGTCCTGGTGAAACTGTGGAAGTCTCCATGCTTTAGTGCCAGTGTGTGTATCATCTGGCAACCTTAGACTAGCCTGGGACCCCGGTGCTCAGCACAGCCCCAAGGCAGCCCCCTCCCAAAGGGGGGCTTCCCACCCCTGCTTGTTTCAGCTGATAAAGAGGGTTTTGTCCAGGTCATCTGCAAACCCTATTTGCCCCCCCTACACTAAGCCCCAAAGTCACTCCCAGCTACACATGGGAACACAGGTAGGGAGTGCTCGCACCTTCATTTTCCAGACAGCATCTGGCACCCAAACCCACATCTCTGCCTATTGTTTGTCCCTCAGTGCAGCCAAATGGGCAGATCTGTGGCTGCATGTGCATTATAGCCCCTTTTTAAGCCCCTGGTCACTAGAGGACAAAGGGACAAGCAGGAGGATGAGCCAGCGGGTTGGACACACTGCCTGCACAAGGCAGCTGTGGCGAAGGGAGCGCCAGGCAGTGCCCAGGGCATGTTTGTTTGCTTGGTGTCTCACCTGCTGGCAACTGGGCTCCAGCTGTCCTTGGAGTCCAGGGAATGGGTGCTTTGTGATCTTAAATAGCACCGTTCACATGACAGGTGTCTGCTTCCTAAATTCCTTCCCTCTGAACTCACTGTGGCCTAGCATTGGAAGGTTAATATCCAAGTTAATGACAGCCCCTGCCCATTTGTCCTTCTGGGACATGGTGGAGTGGAGTTAGCTCTCCAGTATTTGACACGTTTACCTTGAAAGACTGAAGAAAGTCTGTGGTCTGTCCAGGTCTCTTTCTCTCCCCTCTTGCCTAATCTAATCAGTCACCTGCATATGTCAAGTGGGAGATTGAAAGGCAAGCTGATACAGGGTCTTAAGTACCTCCCTGGGGAAAATATTCCAGCAGAGATAGGAAGAGCAGACTCAGTGGCTGGAGGCTGAAGCCAGACTTATTCAAATAACAGATAAGGAACCTATTTTTACTGGTGAATGGTGATAAATCACTGGAATAATCCTCCAAAAGAAGTGATGAATTCCCTGTTGCTGCGTCCCCTCTGATCAAGACTAGAAGTCTCTTTGGAAAACTGTGTTTGGCCAGACCCCGGTTCTGTCCAGCTCACCACCTGGCATTTTCCCAGCTGTTGCGGCGCTCTGGTTGACATTGAACTGTTCCCCTCTTCACTGCACAGCCACAGCTTGCAAATCTCAGCAGCGCATTAACCAGCAACCTCCCTGCTACACACACACCTTCTCCACTTCTTTCTTGGGACACCCCAGGAAAGTCACTGCTCTTGCTTTGGGTGAGCAAGGACCCCACTCTAACAGCATCTAACAACCACAGAGAGGACTTACTCGGATGTGCCCAAAGTCTGGTAGAGCTGGCTGAGGGTCTGCCGGGCATTGTCTTCCATCTCTCTGTCCTGGAGCTGCTGTGCCAATGATACCTGGTGCTCATGGTAGGTAATGCAGGCCTGGAGATTGGGGGACACTTTGCTGTAGAAATGGCAGAGAGACTCAGTGATGTGAAGCTGACCTGCATGGTACAGGGAAGGGAAAAGGACAAGTCAGAGGGCCGCGTTAGGGACCTGACAGGGTGCTGCACAGAGGTGAATGCTGCCCTGGTTCCCACCAGCAAAGCTGTACTCACTCCTCAAGTTATTCCACTTCAGGGCAAAAACCAATGCCAGTTCATAACAGAGTTTGCCATCTTCTATCTTCTGCCTGTTCACCATGGCCTGTGCTAACCACAGCAGCACCTGCACCAACTCCATCTCCAAGTCTTCACTGCCCTGGAGCTCAGAGTAGAGCTGAGCCGACTGGAGCAGGTAGAGCTCAGACAGTTTGTTCGCCCCACGCGAGAAGCTCAGCTGCCCCAGGTTAGCCAGAGCAATAGCCTGATTCCTCTTGTTCCCGGTCTCCTTGGCTTTGTGCAGGGCCTGGAGGTAGTTCTCTGCAGCCTTTTGCACCTGCCCTTCTCCTTTGAGGGCAATGGCCAGGAGATTGTTCACAGCTCCACCTTGAGTCACGCTGTCCGTCCCGTGCAGCGAGTGCAAGAGCTGCCACATGATGTCTGCAGCTGGACCCGGCTGGCTGTTCAGGAGATACAGCCACCCCAAAGAGAGGGAAGACTCGAAAGCCTCCTCTTCGCCCATCATTCTGCTGAGGGTTACGGCCATGGCTGCGTAACAAACCGCCCCATCCAACACACCATGCTGGAGGTACATCCTGGACAAGATGGCACACAGCATCCTCTGGGTGGGCACAGCTTCCCTCTTGCAGGAAAAATGCAGTGCTTGCTTGAGATAGAAACAAGCCAGCGCTGGGATGCTGCTCCTCTCCAGTTGGCTTCCTGGGAGTTTCGAAGTATTTTGAAGGATGAAGCCAGCTCTCCAAATGGGTGTCGGTGCCCCCTTGAGGACGCTGGGAACAAACAACCTGGCAGAGGCCAGTGCGATATTTGGCAAGTACTTCTTGTCATACAAGTAGCTCAAGATGGGGGTGGCATCCAGTGGCACAGAACTAGTGTCTGGGCTGAGTAAAGTCGTGGTGAGACACTGAAGATGCTCGGTAAAGGGCAGCACCTCATCGTTTTTTCCCAGTTGTAGGAAGAGCTTGACAATAAGGAAGCAGACCCGTGCCTCCAAGGGAGCATTACCCACAGCAATGGCTTCCTTCAGGACGTACATCATGACTTCCAGCTCATTCTCTGAGTTGAAAGAGTGGCCAGGTAAGCAGGCAAGCAAGGCCACTGTTTTCCCCAGCAGTGAGGAGAACTTGTGCTTCATGTTCTGTTTCAAGTAGATGGAGGCAAGGTTCACATGCAATGCAGCCAACAGGGGCAGGTCCCCAAATCCCCTGTCCAGGATGCTCATGGCTTCCTCAAAGTAGACTCGAGCCTGGGAGAACTTAATCTTTTTGATGCAGAGCTTACCCAAGAGAAAACAGAGTCTGATATGAGCCCAAACTGAATGAGTCTTCTTGGCCCAGTTCCTGCATGTCTCAAGGTACAAGACCAGTTCATCCTCGTCAGAGAAACCATAAAAAGTGGAGTTGAGAAAGGAAAAACTGAGATCATAGAAGCTTTGAAAACTGGGCACATAACTGTCTTGGTTAAGGAAGGTCAATATGGGGTCAAAGACATCAGCATCTTCCATGTGTCCAGCATTCAGGTCAATAAAGAACTTGGGATCATCAAAATCATCCACCTTCTCCAGGAGAATATCTTCCAATGTAGCAGGGGCTGATTCACTCCCTGGACTGGACAGCTCGGAGGTGCTAGCTGTAGACAAGCCATTTATTTCCTCCCAAGACAGCTGGACATCTTTACAGCTACGGAGAACAGCCTCTGGAAGGGACAGGCAAGCCGTAGTGAGACGTTTCCCCATGTCAAAATTCACCCTCAGAAACTGTCATAAAAGTATCCCATTCTGTCCTCTCCAAATACTCACCTGATGGCACTTTCAGGAACATGGCTTTAGGTTCAAAACCATCTACACAAGGAGACAAACAGAAAACAAAAAGCCCAATGCCTTGGTCAGTGTTAATGTGCAGACACAGTGCTCAAATCTTACACGGACCTCCTGCTGCTCTGTTAAACCCCAGACATGTATGTGGGAGAGCAGGCTTACTTCTGGCCACAGACACCACACATAGCTGTAGTTTCAACCCCCCTGGCTGCTGGGGCTTGGCTCTGTGTAAGACCATGAAGAACAGCTTTTAGCTGGTGGTGAGGTGAGCACCGGTAACATTATAGTTAGCTGGGAACAAGCAGGTCTTATTTTTCACAGGTAGGATTTTATCAGCTCAGTCTCTCTTAAGAGCCTTGTTGTGTCTGTTCGGAGGTTTCAGGTATGTGGGTATCTCTGACAGGGTCTACCCTGGGCTCATTGCACCTGAGCTGGCTGGTCTGGGAGGTCCCCTGAACCCCAGAGGATACCAGGCTCAGCCCTGCGTGGCCACATTGTGCTTCTCGGTAGTGAGAAGGCAAGAAATAGAGACAGAGAAATTAGCTGTGGTCCAAAAGCTGCACAGCAAGCACAGAGAAACTGAGAAGAGCACCCAGGAACACTGATCTCCTGACTCCTTGCTTGGGCATGGAGATGATGTCACCTGCCACTTTAGCTGTGCATCCCCCTCAATATACACCCAAAGGTCAGACAACAGCAGGGACTTGCTGTAGCCAGGGACCTACAGCCAGGATCAGTCGAGAGCAGCATCTGCCAGAGTGAACCACGGCTGAGGAGCTGCCCTGGAAGCAGAGAAGACCCCTACAAACTGCAGTGTGGCAGGACCCAGCTATTGAGGGCATCTACAACCTCCATGACCAGGCTGACCAGAGGTCTTGGAGACTGTCTCAACCATAGCAGTTGTCTCCCCTGCAAAGCCCCAAGCAAGGAGCTCTCTAGACACTGCCCAGAACTGGTCTTCGTGGATGCCACAGGGCTGGGCACACAGGGAGAGGGGGGACTCACCCAGCCGGTACACAGAGGTGATGTCAGTGCATGCCAGGTCATTGAGGAGGGTGGTGAAGTGCTGCTCGCCACCATTGCAGGGGATGCACAGGAGCGAGGATTTTTCTTCTTCGCTCAGGAACACCAAGCCCTTTCCCCTAGGTTGAGGCAGACATCAGGGGAAAACAGTCAGTGTCTCCCCGTCCCCTGACACTACAGCTGTCCTATGGGATGGGTTTTCCCATCCCTACTCTTCCTCCCACCAGAAAAGCTCCGCTGCAGATGAATACAAAAGTCTGGACACCTTCCCCACCAGGCTCTCAGATCCAGGTTCTCCATGGAGGAACCAATGGGTACCGGAAGGAGGGACCTATTGGTCTTTTTTGTCTCCAGAAGCCCTTTCTGAGGCCAGGGCATCATCTAATTGCCTCTCTGCTCTCTGTAGTGTCAGAGAAAAGTGCCTAAGATTTACCTTGAGTGAGCCTGACCCAGGAAAGCCCAACAGACCTAGCAATAGGTTAAGACCTTGTCCTTCCATACACACTCTTGGAGGGGAAGCCTTTTTGGATGGGTATTGAACTGGAGCTATGTCTTTGAGCTACCAACAAAGACAACTGCCTGGGTCATCAGAGTCAAACTCTTCTCTGTGTCCCTGGGAGGGTGTTTAATTCTGCTCCATGAAGAGCTGTGCCATTGATTGTTTTGCCTCGACTTCCCACAGAAAGTAAAGGGGCAGAAGGAAGCAAAGCTGGACTTGGTTTCCTTAGCAGTGATCACTCTCCCCACCCTTGTCAGACGCACAGCCCCTCAGACAAAGCTACAAAATCAAGAACATTTCTAGGTGGAACTGGGAAGCCAGCTTGACTGGTACACAGATGTCCTGGGCTGCTGTAGCACAAAGCCAGGTTTAGTCCAGGGCTAGATCTGTTCCTCTTCAAGAATCACCTGAGGCAAGTGAAATACAATTGCTCTGTCTGGGCAGAGACTCCTGCAGCCTGTTGGCAGCAGAGCCTGGCCAAGGCTTCTGGACCTCAAATGGGTCCTCTATGAAGGTCTTGCAAAGCAAAATACCTGCCCTGGACTCTCACATAGCCTTGAGTTGGGACATGGAGTTTTCCCTTTATTTTCTCCTAAGTTTAATTGAATCTAGATGGCAGCAGTAAACTTACAGAGGTTCACAAGCCTCGGGATTTATGTATCGGATTGGGACAAAGCCGATGCTCCCACTGCTGAGGGATTTGCCCACAAACCATGGGAGTCCTGGAATGAGGAAGCCAATGACTTCTATGCTGTCTCCTTTGGAGAAATTCAGTTCATTGCGTGCTGCTCCTCTGTGGTCCTCTGTGGCTGTGCACCTGCCTTTGACTGGGAAACCAAGGCAAACAAGGGCATTTCAGTGTAAGGCCACTGTTAAAACTTCCTCACTAGAAAAGACTTGGGCAAAGAGAAACCATGGTTTCAGCTTGAGAAGGCTGCCTCTCTGTCCCCTAAGATTTATCATACTCTCGGACTCAGATGTCTGCAGTTTCTTCTTGAGAAGAGGATTACAATAAAATAATGGCATGGATAAATGCCACACAGCCAAAGACTGAAACTTCTGAGAGCTGCAGTATGGAAGCTGGCTGGAAATACGGAGCGTCATAGAAGCTGCACTGTCTCAGCTCTCTGTCAGGAGTGAACTCTTTAACAGTGAAAATGTCCATCACACTACACACCAAATTTACACCTGCAGTGACCTCCCATGCCCAGCATGCTCTGAACAGTGCCCATGTCCAGGCAGGAATGTCCTGGGGCTAATAAGTGGGCACAGGTTTCATGTTCACTTATTTAAAACTTCGGTCCTGAAAGAATTAGAGGAGAGAGAAAATTACAGCAGAATAGAAAAACCCAGTGGCAGAAGGATGCCATCAGCAGCCCTCTGTACTCTGTGTTCCTCAGATTGCCCTTCTAAGTACATGCAATTTGCAAGTTCTGTTCTCCATTCAAGAGAGTCCAAAGATGCAGGGTTCCCTTAGAGCATCTTGCAATGGAGTGGCATTGTCAGAACAAGAGATGGGCCCTTTGCATTTGTGGCCAAACCCAGCTTTGCAAGAGCCGTGCCCTTCCCTGGGAAGGGCAGCTGTGTTACACAGGTACCACTCACCAATTGGCTGAGAGGTTGTCCCACTGATCTCCTGGGAGATGCCAGAACTCACAGCATAATTCTTCAGGAACCACCTGCAAGGCAAAGGGGAACCACATTGGTCCTCTCTGAGCCGGCCTGTCCTCAGGCCAGCACCAGGGATGGTGTCACACAAGTGGGACAGATATTCTGTCCCCAGGGAGTGCCAAAGCTGTTATGGAGCACAGCCAGCATGGCCAGTCCAGTAATCCCTTGTAATGGTGTTACTGGGTACGGAGGACAGTTTGCACCTCACGACTGCAGCCTCACACCACATGGTAAGAGCAGGATCAATTTTCTGGGCTGTAAAGAGGATTTCCATAAACCATTCTATGATTCTATGATTTCACCATGTAAGTACAAGAGGAGCTGTGAGTGTCTTTGAGGCTCAGCCAGGTGTCCAACGTGAGGCCCCACTTGGGCTTGCACTACTTGGGCAATGCTTTTTGTCCCAGTTACTCACCTGTAAATCACAAATAATCTCCCATGTGACCTAAATCAATATCATACAAGAATGATATCGCAAGTATGTCCTTGATCTGTTCCATTAACAAGACCTGAATTGGTTCCAGTGGTTGTCTTTATGCATAATGGATATCCTCACAAAATTGTGTAGCTCTTGCCCATTGCCAGGGGAAAGAGCAGTTTCTCATCCCAGGCTTGGTGCCAGCTCATGCATCAGGAAAGAATCTTGGCTTGGGCCCTATTAATTGGCCAGTCTACTTACTGGTAAAATGGGTCAGGTAGTGGCTCTAGATCTGTCACAGACACCAGGCCTCGTTGACCTGTCAGTAAGGATATCCCTTGCCACTTGGACTCCTCTCCAATGTTCTTCACGTGGATCAGCTCGTTCTTGCAGAGCTGCAGGCCTTCCTCTCCCTCCTGCTCTCCCTGCCAGACACCGGGCACTGCTCGGGAAAAAAAGTCACCTGCAGATAGAAAGAATCATGCCCAGGTCAATAGCATCAGTGCAAGACAGCCCAGCACAGGGCTACAACACAGCGCTGCTGAGATGCTTTTGAGGAACTCCTGACATATTCAGTCCCTTCTCACCTTCCTGGAGTAGCAGACCCATATATATGGCGGCCAAGCGATCTTCATCCACAGTAACTCTGATCTCTGTGTCTTCCATCAGAGCACAATTTAGCCAGTACTCCTGGTCAAAGAGAAGCTGTTCCAGGCATCTGCCCACATACCCTAAGAAACCAAGAGAGAAAGCAGTGACAGCACTCTGCTTCACTGGGCAGGACAAAGTGCTCTGTGGATGTCTCCCAGTCTGCCATCTGCAACCACGCTGTGAGGCAACAGCCTTTAATTCCGTCTCCATCCCCAAAATGCAATAGAGAGATTACCCAAAAGGCATCCTCCTGGGTCTGTTTCACTGATCCAGACAGTGGTTTCATAAATTGGTAGACAGACACAAAGGTCCTCTAATTCATCTTCTTCATTTGTCAACCCTTATACACTACTGTTTTTTTGGTGTCAAAGAACACCTTCTCCAAAAATTTTTCTCACACTGTCTATCTCCCACACTTGAAAACATTACCTAAAGTCAGATATGTGGAAAACTTCCAGACTTCTTCTAGGGTTTTGAAGGTGAGGAGGAACCGATGCTCCTGAGCTTGTGTACAGACAAGCCTGGCTGACAGCTCCTACACATAGAAGACGAAGCAAGAATAAGGTATGGTCCTGGGACTCTGACACGGGGTGTTCTTTACTGGTGTGGGAATAATATTAGACCCTGGAATGAGACTAGGCACTCATTTATTAGCATAGTTGAGACAAGCTGTGTGAGTTGGTTGCCTGGGGTTAAGGGGAGGGTGCTCCAGTCAGCTGAGTCCTTCAGCCAGGAGGGATGGAGTACCCACAGTGACATCTTCCCATGGTGCGGCAGTGGAGTGAAGAAGCTCCATCTCCTTGTCCAAATCTTTTCCCCTGTGGGGAACCACTGTGCTTTTGAAACCCAGACACCTGAACCATACCATGTGTGGGTTAATGTTCAGTCAGGACAGGCACTAGTATGTCTGCACTGTTCCAGGTCTTCTGGGAAACTCTGCAGGGAGCCCTGAGTGGCCAGGGCCTTAAAAACCAGCAAGGAAGGAGAGTTCAGCCCAGGAAACATGTCTATACCTGTAGTGATTTTTCTATATGAAGCCTAAAACTCTGAGAACCCCTGTGCATGTCCAAAGATGCCACCTCCACTAGGGACCTGAGTCTGGCACGCAGCTTTGGTGATCCCAGCCCTGTGAAATGATGGCTACTTGGACTCACCCCAGGGCTATCTGCGTGATCCCTCAGGCAGCTCAGAGACTCCAATGTGAGGCTCATGACCTGAGGCTCAGCTTTGCATCTGCCTCTCACCTGGTAACATTTCCCCCGTTCTTCCAGTGCCCTACAGAGTCCCCATGTGCAGGAACACACACTGCAGCAGCCTTGGAGAAACTTCTCTTTCTTGGCCAGGTTTGGTGTCCCATCACACATCCTATCACACCAGGAACCTCCCAGTACATGGTCTGCCCTGCCAAGGGGCTCCTACCTTGAACAGGGCACAGACGTCTCTGTCATCACTCTCCAGGGCCCACAGCTTCTTTCTGGCTGCTTCCTGGAGCTGGGAATTGAGGCACCGTGAGGAGCGGCTCTCAACGGAGAAGAAGAGCGAAATCTCTTGAAAAAGGAAAGGCACAGGGTTAAGCAGAAGGAGCTCCATGCCACACAGAGCTGCCTCCGCCACACTGCCTCCCTGCAGCCAGCCCCACCAGTGTCTCCAGCCCTTGCCTGGTCGCAATGCTCAAACACCACAAACCCAGCCCGTCGTACCCCTCCAGCAACAAAGATGAGAAACTCTGGGGATGACAGGGAGGTCGATTCACGGCGGTGCCAGGCCTTGCCACACTCAACCACTGGAAATCTGGGTGATGCCAAAGGCAGCATCTTACCTGGTGTAAAGTCCTCCCCAACAGCCAGCAGCTCTGAGGAGTTGTCCGGCGAGCCTTCTGCTTCCTCGGTAGCGGGTTCACTTGGCCCCGATGCCTCAGCATTACCTAGCAAGGAGTGGGGACACAGAAGAGCTACCGTCAAATTTTGTGGCAGACATCTATGATATTCTGCCCAACCATGCCACCTGAAAGCAAAGCACTGCAGGTCTGGTTGGGGATTGTGTGAATCTGGTACCATCCTACCATCGTGCTTAAGGGTGGAGACAAAATCCATGGGATTGAGGTGTCCTGACTACATGACTGGCTTCTTTCTGGTGCTGGAGTGGCTTTGAAGTGAGGGGACTTTCCCTCCTTGCTCTTGGGACACACCCTCGCTGAGCAGATCTGGTAGAAGGATCACTCCGTAACACAGAGATTTTTTTGGAGGAGACCTCAGAGTGAGAGCACTTCCCCAGCGCACGAGAGCCAAGGGCTTGCAAAACTCTCTGCTCATCAATTTGACAGTCAAAATGAGATTTTGTCCCCTGCCTGTTCTGGTTGGTATCTGAAATCCAAGCTGCATTCTCTCTGCTTCACACATCGTCAACTATTGCCATAAAGGATTCGGGAACTGAAACTTTAGCTGGTAATTATGTTAATGAAGGCTGAGGCACATAAAAATCCAGCTTGCTCTTCCACAGCTGTATTGGCTGTGGAGGGATAACAAGATTAAAAACCAATTTTTGTCAGTAATCAGATTGGACTTGTAAGACAAACATGTACCCAGAGATCTGGAGCTGGAACGTGCAGCAGCTTTTGTAAGTGACTTCTGTGACCATAACTATACTCTACAGTTCTTTTTATTGAGCCAGCTTTGCTAGTCAGTCAAATAAACTGTTATTTGCACACCACGCAGGATTATAATCCTTATTTATAGTTAGCAGTGGAAAAGAATGGCTCAAGGCTGGACACGCAATGAATGAGCTTTTCTTTGAAAGAAAGGGCTCTGCATTTATCAACAGTCGATTTTAACACACTTAACAAAGGACTTCATCCAGCAACTCCATCCTCCTCCATGCTTGGGGAAATGGAGACAGGGAAGTGAAACGAGCCAGAGACAGAGCTAAACCCGAGCTGGCTCCTACCTGGCCTGGGCACGTCCGCCGATTGCTTCACTCCTCCCTTCCTTCCTCTCCTCCCTGGAGGTGGGCTCTGCTGGCTTTGGCACGGCTCAGTGGGCAGGGGCTGGGTGCCCCTTTCCCAGGGATGCGTGCCTGATGACATGGTCGTCTTCCACCACCATTTTCTCCAGGACTTGGCTGTGTTGCGCCGCAGGTAGCCCCAGTGGGGCAGGAGCATGGGCGAGCGGGGGTGGCAGGAGTCATACTCTTTGCCTGGGGAAGACAGGTGGTGGGCAGAGGCGTTCGGACCCCCGGCACAATGCTCCCTGCCCATGTGATGTGCCGAAGGAGGTGGCAGGTCAGACACTGCTCATGCCACCTCTGCCAGTGGCATGACAAAGCTTGCTGGTGGGCCTTCACAGAGCTGGGCAGGGGCCAGGGCTCGCTCGGGTGAGAGGTAAAATGGGTTTACTTGCCGCAGCACTCACCGATTCAGTGTTTATTTTTGTTTGGGCCAGGCTCAGAAAGGGAACTGGGAGTTTTTTCAAGAGACCAATTGAAACTGATGATGAGGAGTCGTTCCCAGTCATGCCAGTGACTCATATCCCTCCCTGCTGCTGAAATATTTTGTAGCAGGGGGCAGGAAACAGCCCCAATCCGGAGCTGAGCGCAGGTCCCGGTGCTCAGGGCTGCACTCCTGGCACCAGGGCTGGTGGCACCCACTGGCACCGGCTCTCCCAGAGAACACGTGGCCACAGCTGCTGGCCCTGAGCCACCTCCCTCCTCCCGCCCCTTAGCACAGCCCCGTTAGCTCATTTGGGCACGCCGGTGGAATCATGCCTCGGGGACTGGCAGCAGCACCCCATGGCCTCTGCAAGCCTTGCGATGCTTGGGGTGCTCCTGGGCAGCAGTGGCAGCAGGACACGGGTGGCAAGGGGGCTCCTGAAAATCCAACAGCATGGAATAAAACAACTCCCTGAGCCATCCTCTCCCCTCCCCGGCCAAAATGCCCTGCCTCGTTCCCCACGCACCCGAATCTAGTGCCATAGAAAGTGCTCGGCAAGAGGAGGGGACACCAGTGGCCATCTCGGGAAAGGCAGGCAAGCAGCCAAAGGGAGCAGTGCTCAGCACCGGAGCATCCCCAGCAGCCCCGTCGTGGGGGTGAGCTCACCAGCTCTGCTCGGACAGAGCAGGGCCACGGCAACCCCATGGACAGCTTACCTGTGGACCCCAGGGACCGGTCCTGTTGCCTGGGGATCCCCAAGCAGCAGCCCATGTGTCCAGCAGCACGGCCAGCCCCGAGCCGGCGGGGGCGGCTGCGCTGGCAGGGGTGAGCTCACTGCCCAGCCGGCACCACGGCTCGGCCACAGCCCAGGCCACAATGCACAAAGCGCCTTTTGACCAGACACCGTCTGCCAGCGAGGCAGGGGCGATGGGAGTCAGAGAATGTTTGGGTTAGAACAGCAACTCAACGGCAGGAGCCGGCAGTTGGGCCTTATGTAACCTCATACCGTTGGCCCGGGCCCATCGGTCCAGCCTGCCCAGACCCCTCTGCAAAGCCTTCCCGCCCCAAGCAGATACACACTCCCGCCCAAGTCGGTGTCCTCTGCAAACTTACCGAGGGTGCACTCGGTCCCCTCATCCAGGTCGTTGATAAAGATATTAAACAGAACTGGTGCCAGTACGGAGCCCTGGGGAACACCACTTGTGACTGGCTGCTGACTGGGTGTAACTCCATTCACCACAACTCCTGGGGCCTAACCCTCCAGACAGATTTTTACCCAGCAAAGAGTGCACCTGTCCAAGCCATGAGCAGCCAGTTTCTCCAGGAGAATGCTACAGGAAATAGTGTAAAAGGCTTTACTAAAGTCCAGGTAAACAACATCCACAGCCTTTCCCTCACCCACTAAGCGGGTCACCTTGTCGTAGGAGGAAATCAGGTCAGTCAAGCAAGACCTGCCTTTCATAAACCCATGCTGATTAGGCCTCATCACCTGCTTGTCCTGTACATGTCGTGTGATGGCACTCAAGATGATCTGCTCCATAACCTTCCCTGGCATCAAGTTAGACTGACAGGACTGAAGTTCATCCTCCTTCTGGCCCTTCTCAGAGATGGGCATTACATTTGCTAACCTCCAGTCAATAGGGATCTCCCTGGTTAGCCAGGACTGCTGAGAAATGATGGAAATGGCTTGGTGAGCACTTCCACCAGCTCCCTCAGTACCCTCGGATGGAACCCATCCAGACCCAGAGACTTGTGTGTGTAGCATGTCCCTAACCATTTCCCTTCGGGTTATGGGGGCTTCATTCCGTTCCCAGGTCCTGTCTTCCAGCTCAAGGGGCTGGGTACCCAGAAAACAACTGGTCTTACTATTAAAGACTGACACAAAGAAGGCATTAAGGACCCCAGCCTTTTCCTCATCCTTTGTCACTATGTTTCTCCCCAGATCCAATAGAGGATGGAGATTCTCCTTTGCCCTCCTTTTGTTGTTAATGTATTTATAGAAACATTTTTTATTGCCTTTTATGGCAGTAGCCAGATTAAGTTCTAGTTGGAGTTTGGCCCTTCTAATTTTCTCCCTGCATAACCTCATGACATCTTTGTAGTCCTCCTGAGTTGCCTGCCCCTTCTTCCGAAGGTTGTAAACTCTCTTTTATTTTTTCCTGAGTTTGAGTCAAGCCAGTCTTCTTCCCCACCAGCTCACCTTTTGGCACACAGGGACAGCCTGCTCCTGCACCTTGAAGATTTCTTGAAGAATGCCCAACCTTCCAGGGCTCCTTCGCCCATCAGGACTGCCTGCCCAGGGACTCTGTCAACCAGGCCCTAAACAGGCCAAAGTCTGCCCGGCATTACTGTCCAAGGGGGCAGTTCTGCTGACCCCCCTCCTTATTTCTCCAAGAATTAAAAACTCTCTCATTTCATGATCGCTATGCCCAAGACAACCTCCAAGGAACCTTTAAAGACCATGTTCCAACCCCCCTGCTATGGGCAGGGACATCTTCCACTAGACCAGGTTGGCTCAAAACCCCATCCAATGTGACCTTGAACACTTCCAGGGATGGGATATCCCTGGGCTTCTGGGCAAGATGTTCCAGTGTCTCATCACCCTCAGAATAAAGAATTTCTTCCTTATATCTAATCTAAATCTATGCTCTTTCAGTTTAAAACCATTGTCCCTTGTCCTGTCACTACAGGCCCTAGTGAAAAGCCCCTCTCCATCCTTCTTATAAGCCCCCTTTAGGTATTGAAAGGCTGCAATAAGGTTTCCTTGGAGCCTTGTCTTCTCAGTCTTTCTTCCTAGGAGAGGGGGTTCCAGCCCTCCAATCATTTCAATCATTTTCATGGCCCTTCTCTGGATCCTCTCTGAAAGGTCCATGTCTGTCTCATGCTGGGGGGCTTGTGCTCTTGAGCGCACCCTGGGGTCTCTCATCCTGCCGGCTGGCATTGCTGCCCTGTGCTGGCCCCGCCGTTGCCCTGGGCTCTACTCTCGCCCTTGCCTCTGGGAGTGTGTCACCCAGCCCACATGCCACATTCCTCTCATTCCTCCCGCCGTCACGGCACAGGGAGCCCCGCCGTCTGCCGAGCCTGCCTGAGCTTCCCACTGGCCCCTCTGGAGAGTTTCAGCGCTGATCTCCCCCCCCTGCAAAGGCAACCCGGTTGCTGACGCCACTGCAAGCACCTGCCTCACCTGCAGGGACGCCCCGCTGGGGCTTGTCCAGCATCCTCCATCTGGATCTGGCTGTGCAGCTACTCCTGGACCACCCTCCTGCCCAGCGAGCCGGTGCTCTCCTCTTTCACAGCGAAGGCAGCTGGCAGCACAACCTGCGCCACGCCAAGCTCCGCGGAGCAGAGCCACGTCCAGGCAAGCCACAGATGAGTCCTCTGCCAGCACAGACACTGTGGGCTCCTGTGGGGCTAGCAGGGCTCATCTCATCCCTGAGATCAGAACTGTCTGAACCCCAGATGCGAACATCAGGAGGGACCGATTTGGCTGCTGTGTGGTACCCCTTGGGCTGCCGAGGATGGAGTCTCATTCCCTCTTCACTCACATGCTCTGGCCTTCCCCAGGCTCCAGGACCAGGACTCAGGACTGGCTGTGTCGTGTCACTGTGCTACGGCTGGCAGATGTCTGCAGAGCATCCCTGGAGAAGAGCAACACAACCCCTGCAAAATAAAAACCAAAAGGTCTAGGGAGAGAGTCACAGGTAGGGAGGTCTTTTAGGGATGGACCTTTACTTCAGCACCCAGCCAATGTCAGTGCCACCACAGCAGTGACCTGTTTGCTGTGGTGTGCTCCAAGAGCATTGCTGGCTCTCCCAGACACCCAGGCTGCATCCCAATGCATGGCAAGGCATTGAGCTTCTCCAGAGTAGTGAGTAATTACTCCAGTGAGTAATTCTCACCAGGCAGATTCCTGTGCCGTGATGGGGGCTGCCTGGCACCACTGCAATACCCCTAAAGTAAAGCAGGAGAAGCAGCTAGCTGTGGGACAGGCTGTGGCAGGACAGAGTTCACGTTCATGGAGCTGGCTGGGAAACCTCTAACAAAAGTGAAGTCAAACCTTCACTTTGAAGGGGGTTCTATCGTGTGATGCTCCTGTGCAGTCCTGGCCAGGAACCAGACTGCCTGCCCAGGGGAAGGTTGAAAGAGTGGGGATTTCTAGCCCTCATCAGGAGAGACCAGAT
This sequence comes from Fratercula arctica, assembly GCA_947846985.1. Classification (NCBI taxonomy): domain Eukaryota; kingdom Metazoa; phylum Chordata; class Aves; order Charadriiformes; family Alcidae; genus Fratercula; species Fratercula arctica. The sequence goes on along the minus strand of CANTUZ010000006.1, from coordinate 9,712,892 downwards.
GTTGAAATGTTGGGGTTGCCTGGAGAAGGGACCGCGCTCCTCATCCTCCTCACTGCAGCTCACTCACCCTCCTGAGCCCCAGACGTCAGGGTGCAAAGCACTGCAGCTCACTCCTGGCGTGCTAAAGTCAAGTTGATGTTTCCCACGCAAAGCTGCGCGGCCGCAGGGACCTGCAGGAAGGTGAGCTGCTGGGACAGGTCACCGCTGCTCTCCCTGTGGCAAGGACACTGTCTGTTCCTGTTGCATGCCGGCCCTGGAAAGCTCCACATTTAGAAAACTCCCCCAGTCGACCTAGGGATGCTCTGAAGGTGCGGGAACCGGAGGGGAAATTCAGATCCAGATGTGGGTTTCAGCCTGCCACTGCTGAGAGCACACAGCCCAAGTTTCTGTGATGGAGTCAGGCACATCTTTAAAGGAAAAATGTTGTTTTGGGCCCATGTTGTCAAAGTGGTCACTGCTCGAACAGGGCAGGTGTTTTGAGACAAAGCTTTTTGCTTCACTGAGAATGCTGTTGGTTTTAGCAATACCTGCTCACTAATTAGAGTCAAATTCTTCTACCCAGGGGAAAATGTTTTTTTTTTTAAAAAAAACAGAATGTTATGTTTCATTTTTGAAACAAAAATGTCTTCCTTTGTGCTTTCGAAATTTCATTTTGCTTTTAAGTTTACCTAGATAACTTGGTGACCAAACCCACCCCTCTTACAAGCAAAGGTATCAACCTCCTGTTTGACCTGAAATGGAGTTTTGCTTTTGGCCAGCAGCCCAACTCCCTACCCAGCTGCTTACCACCCTGGATGTTCCCCGGAGAGCCCCTATTGCTGCTGCTGAAGCCCTCAGTCTGGCCCCCCTGGGAAAGACCCGTCCTGATAACTACAGGAGCACTTTCCCAGGCGTCTCAGCTAGCATTAGCTGGGGGCTCTCTGCCTGTGCCAGCTCTCTGGGGTCTCTGCTCCCTTTGCAAACCCAGTGTAGCCGTGCCAGCCGGGCAGCCTCTGCAGGCAGAGTGCCAGCCGGCCACACTTCCCTCCCCAGGGCACGAAACGGGAGGCAGAGCAACTGTCTGGCATCCCTTGTCCAGGGGATGCAACTGCTGCAGACACCGCTGTCTCCAGGGCTGTCACACAGCAGAACCCTTCCCTGGGACCAAATCCACCTTCCCTGGGACCAAATCCAGTGTGTCTGCTGGGATTTCTCCTGTCCTTCTCCTATCAGTTCCTTGGTACAAAGAACGCAAAGCAAACCTGTCCTTCCCCAGTGTGCCCATCACCACCGCACCTGAGCCGCGAATTCAGCTGGGACCAAAAATGCAAACTCTCTGCCCCAACCTGGATTTCTGCAGCCATGTCCCTGCACTGGACGGCTCCAGCCACCTGCAACCGCCCCGTCCTGGCTGTGTTTGCTCAACTGGGGACGAAGGGCACAGGTTTGCGACCGGCACCCAAGCGAGAGACCTGTAATGGTGGGAGCGGCGGAAGGGCAGAGCGGGGCAAGCGGCTGTACTGACCTGCTCCTCCTCCGCATGTGGGGCGCCTCGCTCCACTCCCCAGCACCGCTTCCCTCCCGGAGAACTCTTGGCCACGAAGCTCCGACCTCTCCAAGCTGGGTCCCCCGAGGGAAGGCTGCCGGCACCGGGACGTGGCGCGTGCCCGTGCGTGTTCACAGGGCTGTGTACGTGTTTGCGAGCCTGCCCAGTGCTGCCACTCCCTCGCGTGAGGAAAGGAATTTCTTCCAAGAGCGGCTTATCATCTTGGGAACCTCCGCTTCCCAGCAGAGCCGCCGGCGCAGAGGTCAATGAGTTACCCAGAGTTATGCTATAAACAGCCCCACACGCCGGCAGACGGCCGGCTCCCGAGGGGAAGCACAAATGCCCCGGCACCACCTTCGCCCCAGCTCCACGGTAAACAAGGGCCAGCGAGGCTGCCCACGGGCATGGCATCGGGGAGCAGCTCAGACCCAGTGTGGCTGCACTGACCGCGGTTCCCTCCCATCGCAAGCGGCAGCTTTGCATGAGCAGCCGCTCCCAGACTCACCTGTCCCCTGCTCCTGGCCCCAGCACGGCGTTCTTGGACCTTCCGTCCTTGCTGCGCGCCAGCAAAGCCCCAGGGAGAAGCTCTACCTGCGCCACGGTCCGGGCACCCCGGGGAAGTGGCACAGGCGCTCAGCTCTGAAACCCCCTTCTTCTCTGGCAAAATGCAAATACAGACACGCAGAACAAGAGATCTGTGGACCCAGCAGTATTTGTGCACCCCGGCTAAACTCTGCAAATGGGGCTAGCAGAGAAAACTACAGGGATTTTGGTTTTTTTTTTTTCTTTTGAAAAACAATGAAAGAGTTAATATCAAGCTTTTCTAATATCCCTGTTTCCTTCTGGGAGTGCTGAGAAGTTGACCGTTCCTTGGCAGGTTCAAAACGAAGCCTCATTGCTTTTCACTTTGTTATTGAAAAATGAACCTGAAAGAAAAGGAAGTCAGCCTAAACCTGACTTCAGTCAGGGTTGGGGGGAAAAGCAAACAAATAAGATGAAACATTTTTGTTTAGGTCAAAGAAATTCCTGTTTCATGTTTTTGATTCTCTGATATGGGGGGGGGCGGACCCGTTGTGGTGTTAGGTGGAGCAGCATTTTCCTTCCCTCCTCCTCTGAAAACCCAGCTGAGCACCGACTGTGCCTCTGAGAGCCGTGGGGACACTGGCACGAGTGATCAGGGCCAGCAGTGACATTTCCTCATTCTTGCACTCTCTGCTTTTGCTTTCACCCTCTGTAAATGGGCACAGGGTGGTGATAAGCACCTGCCTGTGCCATGTCCTCCCCCCCCCAGCTTCCTCCCCGCAATCCTGGGCCCTTCAGGCTGCATGCCAGTGCCTACCAGCTTGGGTGGGGGGACAGAGTTTGGGGAGAGGGACCTGCCCCCACATACGTCCATGGATGCCTTTGCATGCCCAAGGTGGGGTGGCACTGGGACAGCATCTTTCCTGGTGTGCCGGCAGCTGAGGGGAGCTCGGGAAGGAGAGGGTTCATGCACAGCTGCGGGGCACAAGGGAAATGCAACATTTTTCAGCAAAACCGGCGTGGCAAGTCACTGAAACGCAGCCAGACAGGCCTGGCTTTCAGATGTTTCTTTTCACTGATGGCCCTCATGCAAGGTTTTTCTTCCACCTCCAAGACCCTTCTTACTCCTGTCCATCCTGTGCAGCACACAGCAACGCAGAGCTGCTGCCTGCACCGGGAAATCTGCTCCGTCCTGCAACTACAGGGTTAAGTGGGCTCCGGAGCTGAACTAAGCTGAACTCAGCGCTTAATTTTCAGAAATGCTGAGGCCTGCTCCTCTCGCATTGTTTTCAGCCAGGGGCGGAGGAAGTAAGCGCTCTTGGAAAACAGACCATGAGTGCTGGCCGTGCCCAGGTGGGTGAGGAGGCTGGGACCACCCTTCGGCACATACAGTGGCCACCCTGGCACTGGAGGGAGCCGTGCAGGGAGCAGTGCTGTGACATCTCCTCCTTGGAATCGGCGTGTGAACCCTGAGCATCCTCCCTGCTCCTGCCGGCAGCTCTCCCAACATGACCATCGCTTCAAAGGCAGTGGCGCAGCGTCACCGCCCAGGGGAGCCTCCAGACTGCATGGAGACAGAGCCAGGGATGTGGAGGCCACAGATAAGGCATGGGAAGGAAGAAGGAAGGACCAGAGCCAGCCAGCTGAGCTACAGAGTTTGGAGATTGCTGCAGCTCCTGCCTGGGACTGTGTTGCTGAAAGCAGTCTTTTAGTTCACCCCTGTGCTTGGGTTTTTTTCCAGCTCAGCTTGCAGGAAGGTTTTGGGAAAGCCCCGCAGTGATGCCCCATGTGCAAGTGTCTCACAGCTACCAGTTTTTCTGTAGAGAGCTTAATGATAAGGTATAGGAGAGCAGCAAGGAATAGTAGTCACAAGCACACAGCACCACAGTGCCACATCTCAGGGCCTTTTCAAGCTCTTCTGGTCATTGCGTCCCTTCCTTGGCCATCCTGCCCGCAGCAGGCACTGCTCCAGTGCACTGCCTTGGGTGGACACCCTCGCCCAGGCACAGGCAGAGCTACAGCACCTTCCAGCACCACCACTGCTTTGGCAACGGCTGCAGGAGGGACAAGCCACAGCATCCCACATCACAGCAGATTTTAGGCATAGGACTATCAGGGAAAAACTCTTCCTGCCTCTAGAACAGCTTCTTCCAAGGTCACAGAGGTAACCTGGACCTCGTGTCCTCTGCAAGATCTGAGCTAACAGCTCACAAAACTGCCGCACACCCTTGGGATGCTCCTCCCAGCTCCCTCTGACTCCTGTCAGGTCTCTCCTGCCTGCACTACCACAAGGTTGCAGGGATGCAGCGTGGGGGGCCCGGCTCTCCACCCCACAGCAATGCCATCCTGTGCAAGGACGCCTGGCCCCGGTGGAGAGCACAAGGAGACACAAGGAGATGTGTCATGAGCTTCTGATGTTGCCAGCTTGTCCCATGTCCCCAGGCAGCCCAGTCCTAGACCCCTGACTCTCCTGGGATGGAGCAGGGGCTGTTCTCCATGTCACCTGCAGAAGAGGAGCCCTTCCCGCCACCCCTCTAACCAGTGCCTCCCCTGGGACCATTGTGCCCCCTCTCACCTCCAGCACTGCTTTCTCAGCTCTCCCCCTGCCGTGAAGCCTGTCCCTGCCGTGCATCCAGACAAGATGGCCACCCATCCCAGGAATCAGCCCCACAGGGATGGACTCACAGCTGGCAGCCAGATCCACCCAGTCTTCGCAGCAGAAGAGGGTCCCCAGGCGATGAAAAGTGTCTCTTGGCCACATGATCTCTCTTGGCTGGTGGAAGAGCTGTTGCAAAGAGGTCCCCCAGCTCCACCCTTCCTGCTGCCCCATCCAGTCACAGCTTCTCTCCTTGGCCCCTCATCCCTGCTCCTCTCCCAGGCTGGAATTATCTCTGCCCAGCATTGGCCAGAACATTAAATGGCCTTAACCCTATCAATAATGCAGGGGAATTGGTGGCAGGTAGCTTGTAGACAGCTACCAGCCTCTGAGGGACATCGAGACTTCCCTGAGCATGGCCAGGCAGGACCTGGGGTGCTGTTAAGCGCCTGCAGCCCACATTGGGGTGGTGAGCTTGGGCAGGAGCTGGCTGGGAGCCCTCCTGCCATGCCCACCTCTCCGGACCCATGGTAACCTGAAGAGGATCCTCTCTGTTGGCCCATGGGAGATCGCTGCTCACAGGACAGAGGGACACAGGGAAAGCACTGGCTGGACATGACTATGTGCAAGTGGCCATCTCAGCCTTTGCACCGTGGCCTTTTATGTGCTGGACAGGTTTTCCTGTGGCCCCAGGTTGCCCACAGCTATCAGGCTCTGGGGAGGTCTCTCTGAGGTGTCCCCTGTGTGTTGGGGAGCTGTTGCTAAGCCCGGGGGCCGCGCTATTCCCATCCAATAAACTGGAAAAATGTGGCACTGTGCCTTTCTTTGTGAAGGAGGGCTATGTGTCCAAGAAAGGTGAATCTGAGCTGGTTTCCTGTAAGCTGCAGACTGGTCTGGGAGCCGCTGGTGTGCAGCTGCTGGCTGCGAGACACAAGCCAGGTGGCTGCTCTTCCACCCGAGGATGTGTGCAGGACCAGTGTCAGGGCACTGCAGCCAGCACCGAGCTGCCCTTGTCAGCAGAGCAGAGATGCCTGAGTGCACTGGGGTTCTGCCATCTGGGGACTGGGGGTCCCCATCTGGGAGGCTTGGGGTCTCCAGCCATGTCCCTGACACCCAGAGACATGCAGCCCCGCCTGGGACTTGCTTCATTGCCCACTTCCCTGCCGCAAAAGCGGCGATGGGCTGAGGGGTGCTCTCAGCTGCTGGGAGACTCCCATCACATCTCCCCAAGTGAGTTTGGGATGCAGACCTTCAGCATGCAAATCCTGCTGCTTCCATGAGTTTGCAGGTGCAGGGTGTGATAGTGGGACCGGCTGCTGGGACCAGCAAGCATCACCTCTCGTCCTGCTTTGACAAGTATCTTGTCCTTGGCTTTGAAATAGAAATGCACAACTTGTGCCTTCCCCTCTGTGCCCAGTGTCACCTTATGGGATGTTGTGCTGCTTTTCAGGCTTGGTTCCCCCCTGCATCCCCACGGGAGAGCTCATTAGCTGATAGCTACCAAGCGTTGGAGGTGCACAGTGCAGCCGGGTTCTCCCCCCCCCGCATATTAATTGTCAGAGCCATTAGGTGGCAGCAACTACCGTGCCACCAGCGTCCTGTTCCCTGTGCAGTCCGAGCCTTGCACAAACGGTGTTGGAGCCAGGCCCAGCCCTGCTGCCCACAGCCCCCGGCCACCAGCAGCCTGCAGCTGGTCCACGGGGTGGGGGAATAGCCCTGGGATGGGGTAAGCGCTGTGGGACTGCAGAAATGGATTTGCAAGGAAAAACACTCCAAAATAGGGGACTGGTATCCTGAGGAGCAACATCGGGCTCAGCGGTGACATGAGAGTGACCAGCCAGGTCTGAAGGACATCCCAGGGCAAGATAACTCTCTGATGGAGTCCATCTGCAAGGGACTGCTGTGAGCACCCAGCTGGGAACTGCCGGTTGCTGACGTGCAAAAGCAAGCCTCCATGCGCTGCGCTAACGAGCAGGCAGTGAAGCCACGCTCATTTCCAGCGGTGATTTTATTGTCTCAGCATTAAAGACCCTACGGGTTGGGTAACTCGCCAGGCAAACCCCGCCTGGGACCTGCAGCCAAGGCTTGGTCGGGTGCTGTGTTGGACAGAACTGACTGCAAATCAGAAGGAAAAACTGCTTCAAATGTCAAAGTTCGAGAGGTTTCCAAAGGAAATGTGTTTCATTTGTAAATATCTCTAGAAAATCAAACTGTCAAAATATTTCATTTTAACTTCTCAGTTTCCCTGTATTTCTCCCTTCTAGTCTCTCTTTTCCTTTATTATTCTCCCCTGTGCCTGCTTTTACCCTGTTCCTATTTTGCCACTGAAACAGAAATTAATAGGACGAGGAAGGAGAACAAAAAATGACAGTGAGCACAACCCCCCACAGATCTCCAATTTTTCATTTTCCAATTTCACCCATGGTAGGAAAATGGTCACGAAAACGCATTTTGTTCATCTTCAGACTCCAAACGTATAAAATCCCAACCATCGTATTACTTTTCCTTCCAAGATCCACAATAGGGGTTACTGAATAGCCGTCTCCCGCCCATATAGCACCAAAACGCAAATCCAGTGCTGCTTCCCCCCCGGCAGCCCAGCACGCGGGGATACGGGCAGTGCCCGCCACCGAGCCTGGGCAAAGCCGGGAGTCCTGTGAGCCACCCCATCTGAATCCCACAGATCAAGCTCAAGGCTAGCCACACAGTAAAGAGAACATATTTAAAGAGATCTTTTGATAATTTGGAAAAAAAATCAATATTTTTAGACTTTCCTCTGGAAGAAAAAGACAAAAACTGGTTAAGATATTAATTGCTTATGCTGATCCAGGATTTTTTTGAAGCTCTCAATGATCCAAGCTGCTTGTAAAGGTGTTGGTCTTGGTGCCATTTCCTTTTAGAAAGCAACAAAGCAGCTCAGTGAGGCTAAGCATCTCGTTTTGATATTTTCAGGGTGGAACATTTTGATTTTTCAACTTAAAAAGCTTTGCTGCTTTAATTTTTTTTGTACATAAAGCCGAGGCTGAAATCAGAATGAAAGCTTTCAGTTTAAGCTAATTAATCCAAACACTTTGATTCAAATCCCGTTGTGTTTTCTCAGTTTTGTTCTCCAGGAATTTATTTTAAGTGTCTGCATTCCATTTTTAGACCGGGGAAAAAAAAAAAAGAAGTGAGATTTCCTAGAAAAGAGATAACCCGCTGCTTATCCGGGGATAGCCATTCTGCAGTATTTCATATGCTTAGAAGTGTAAAAAGAAATTATCTTTTCCTAATTACGTCGTTTGATCTCCTTCTGACCTGCATGGGCAGCATGGTCTGGAGACCTGGTCTGAGCTTTGCCACCAGCCCCTGGAGCGAGGAGTGCCATACTCCGTCCTGAAGGTCCTCCAAATCCTCCTGGGATCACCCTGATTCTCAGTTTCCCCATGAAACAATATGAGGAACAGAAGGAAAACCAAGTTATCGTGATAACACTGCTCCAGCGATAAGAAAGAAGCAGCATTTGCCAAGGCTAAATTGCTCTTTCTGAGAAGGTGGTGCTCCCTGAGGAGCTCCGGGAAGACGGGAGGTGTGCCAGCCAGCTTCCATGGAGGGCTCCAAGGGCTGGACTTCTCACAGGCGGCTCGGGAAGGGCAAGGCTGTCCATTAACAACATCGCAGGATCCTGCCCTAATGGCTGATGGGAGGGAGGATGTTTCTTCCTTCCATCAGTCCTCGCTGCTTCAGGGCAACTTAAAAGGGAAAACTAAAAATAAACCAAACTTCTGATGACCTTTAATGGGTTGAAACATAGCTGGCAATGGGAAAGCAGGTCAGGTACCTCGGGGGCCAGAGCTGCAGCTGGTATGAGTGTCCCTTTGCATGGCTTTGCTGATGCTGCTGGCTGGGCTCTGCGAGGCAGCTGTCCTCGCTGGGTCCCCGCTCTCCCTGCCGTGGGGCTGGGAGCAGGGGCAGCACCAGCACAGTGTGTACGAACTCACCTACACGGAAACAAAGCCACCCCGAGGTGCCCGAGCTCTGACAACAAGCCCTGATACTGCCCGGGAGCCCCAGCCTCGCTGCGTGCCTTGCAGCATGCTCCTCGCGCAGCAGAGGCGTGTGCAGGGACATTAGCTCTCCTGAAGGGATAAAGAGTGACAGACTCTTGCAGGTTTTAGGACAAACGCTGGTTTCTAATGCCCCGAAGGCTTTGCCATCACCCCTCCCTTAGGCAGATCGTGCAGCACCTCTCCTCTCCTGGTGTCCTGGTCTTTCAGGAGCGGAGATGAAGGCCCAGCGTGCCCGACATGCAGGACAAGTCACTCTGGAGCTTCTGCAGCACTTGCTTTCACTCATCTGCTGTTGGTTTGGGAACATTTGTTGCACTTGACCTAGGGACTCAGCCCCTGTGATGATAAGATGGATAACGCCAGAGGACCTGTAGCTCCTCCCGTGCATGGCAGAGGCATCCCTTTCTGGCTTTGCAGTATGGCTACAGGTTACAGATGGGTTGTGGTGCACACCAGCATTGTCTGGAGCAGATCCAGTTCACAACCATTCTCCACTGTCCAGGGTTTTTTTTTCCCTGAAACTATTTGCACAGCACTAAAATTAATGACTGAAAATGGGAGTTTGCTTGAAAATAATCTATCATTTGATTATCACTTTAATGCAGGCAGCCTGGGGAACATCTGCCTCTGCCTGTTTGTCTCCTCCTGCTGACATGGGGAATTGCCGGGAAGGGCTGTTGTGCTGCTGTGTAAACTGGAAGAAAGCCAAACCACTGGCAAATGACTTGGTGGTTGCTGTGACTGAGGAAGAGGAGCAGGGTCCGGTGCCAGATGAGGCACCAGCTGTGCTGTCAGGTCCCACCATGGCCTCCCAGGGCCCCTGCTTGAAACACCCACTGCCCAGTTCACTGTCTCTGGTCCCGGTTGCCATGTTTTCCAGGGACTCCCAAAGTAAAATGCTGATCTCTATCATCTGGAAAGCGATTCTGTCATCACTAGAGGAACAAGTCTGGCGTTGCACTGCGGCAGCGGGCAGCAGCATCTGACCACTCCTGACTTTACCTCTGCCAGATCCCACATCACAGGGGAGTCACAGGACAAAAGAAAAATGGGTGGGGAACTGCTCAACGAGGCAGAATTTCCTCCATCCCATGACACAGACAGTATGCTGTGGTATAATGGGGTCTCCAGACCCCTTAGGCTTCTCTGCTGCCTTTTGGGAGCATTACAGCCCTGGACTTAAAGGCTTTTTTTGGAAAACGTCACCAGCTTGTGATGAGTCAGAGTCCTGCTTCTCTGCAGGCTGCCCAGTGCTTTGCGCGAGGCATCGGGCTGCGCCGTGCTGGGGTCCTCACGGGCATCTTGCTGCTGTTGTTTGGCCTTAAATCTTGCTGAGAAAGGAGAGCCTTTCGCTGCCAGCGCACATGCAGGCAGGTCTGCTGGCAGTGGGGGCTGGCGGGGCTGTGTTCGGCCAGCTGCTGCCTCTGGGACAGACAGACACACGTGTGCACCCTGGAGCAAGGGCTGCAGCTGGGATCTCTGGCCAAGGCATTTCCACTCCTCCTGCAACCGTGACCCACAGGGCCCAGCAGTGAAGGTTGTTCACCGAGATGACTACCAGTGGAAGGGGAAAGAAAGGGAGTGCAAAGCCTGGGGCTCCTACAGAGGGACCTCTGAGAGCTGTTCTGTGCGACCGTATGTGTGCGTGTTTGCAAACACGCATGTACACATGTGTCTGTACCTAGGTGTGCTGAAAGGGATGCCATGGCTTCAAATAAAGCAGAAATGCCAGAGCTAAGACTGCTGCTGAACCATCCCCCCATGCACTTTGAGGACAGAGATGCTTACATGATCTTTTAACTCTCTGACCTCTCCTAACCCTGTCTCTCCTGGCCTTGGGACCTGCATTTCCCTCGCATTCCCCTCTCCATTCCTCACCTGGTCCCCAAGTCACATAGAAGTGAGCCCCCCTTCCTCGGGGATTTCCCCTGGCACCCTGCCTCATGGCAGCAGGACCGGGGCTGCCCCTCCAGCCCTGGGGACCGACATCCCTTCCCAGGGACAGCGTCTGAATGCAGCCTCATGTGGAAACACATGGGTGGTGGCTTCCCAAGCCACCAGCGGGAGAGGCGGTGAGCCTCATTTCTCCGAGTTACTGGTGTTGGTGTAACACAAGACACATTTCGAGCCCAGCTCCCGGTGATTCCACATGCAGCCAGCAACTTCCAGCTCTCCCAGTGATCAGCCAGCTGGTGGTCAAGCCAGGCATTAGGGAAAGAAGAAACACAATTATCGACTGGGTAGGGAAAGTTTGGTTCAGGTGACTCTCTCAGCAAGGGCACGGAGGCAGGGACAAGAAACCCAGTGTCCAGGGAAGTAATCAGTAAAATTCAATGAAATTAGCACCTTTATGTCTTCCATCCTCTTACCCCCATCACTACCGTGGCCCTTTCCATGGTATGATGCAGGGTCCTGCAGGCAGCAACTTCCTCTGCACAGCCTGAGCTACGTGGTACAGGCTGGGTACGGAATGAGGCAGGCGCCTTATGGGAAAAACACGCATCTAATAATTGCTGTGAAAGACTGTGTTGCAACGCACAGACACAAAGGGATGAAAGGAGGCTGCGTTAACATCCTGACATTTCCTCATTTCTGACTTCTTGTCTCAGGCATCCCCAACACCCTTTTGTGGCAGCTTTTGCAGCCAGTTTCCTCAGTCAAAGAAAAGGAAATGGGATTTCCAAAACACCCTGGGACAGTGCTGGTGGTGAGGGGCTCCAGCCCGCACAGGGGCCAGGTCCCTGCACGGGAGCCAGTGGCTGAGGTTGGGGGGTGGCAGGGGTCTGAATTCCCTGCTGTCAGCTCATGAGTGCCAAAACCCAAAAATGCTATGGTGGGGGTCACCTGATACGCTGCCCCGCTGGCAGCGTCCACTGCCCCTTCCCCATGGCTCAGCTCCACGGTGCTGGTATTGTCCAACTGGGAGGGGACAAAGGGCAAAAGGTTCTGCGCTGGAGCCCCCTGAGCTCCGCCAAAGCACCCCGTCCTCCTCCCCAGCCCTCTGCAAACCCAGCCTGTCTCTGCTGGAAATTTCAAGTTGTTCTGAAGGCAGCAAGTTAACAAGATTTGGAAACCAGGTCAGCGGAAGAAGCTTAATTAGCTCGCTGAACCGTGGGGACCAGCTCACATCGTGTCTGCTTTATTGACTCCCCGAATGGACATTATTGATACAATAGGCGTGATCCTCGTTGTGACAGGGTCCTGTGCTCTTCCCTCGAGGAGGGGACACCCCGGACACTTGTCAGGCACAGGGAAACTTCACAAAGGGCCCCAAATCAGCACCATGGGACTGCCCGAGCCACCCCACCGTGCTGTAGCAGCAGCTTTCCCCTTGCCTGCCCCCCCCCAGCCCTGCAGGGACCCCTGAGCCACCACTGCTGGTCCTGCTCTTCTCACCCACCTGACCCCTCTTGGGAGGGGACAGAGCTGGAAGGGACAGGCAGCAGGGCTTGCAGCAAGCTGGCTGCGTCACCGGCAGCACAGGCGTAGCTCACACGACCTGCTACCTGTCTTGTCATGTCACCGCAAACATCTGCTGCTGCAAATAAACCAGCGAGAGAAAGGGAAAGCAAAAGGCCCTCCCCGGGCGGCACTCCAGCCCCAGGAGCGTGAGGGATGCGGCGCCTGTCACACCGCATGAAAAACCCCTTTCATTAGTGGCGAGATCGTAGCTCGCCTCTTTGCATTGCAGCGCAGCTTCTCGGGGGCTCCACAGGCAGGGCGGGCACAGCCCCGACTCCCCTCACAGCCTGGGAGCAGCTCCGCTGGGTACGGCTTTATTCTGACAGATAGCGTCTCACAAACAAAACAAGGAGCTAATGGCTTTGAAGCCCTTCCAGGAATCCTGATATGCTGCTGCCTGCTTGCTGTTCGCAAGGGAAGAACCCCCTCTCCATCCTGCAGCCAGGTGCTGTGCAGACAGCCACGGCCCCGTCCCTGCTCCCTGCATGGGACAAACACCCGGGCTGACTTGCATGGGATGCCAGGACAGCCACGGGTGGCCAGTCTGGACAGCTGCTGGAAGGGAACCTTGGCAAAAGAGAAAATCCAGTTTTTCAGCATGAATTCTATCCCTCCCTGCCATGCCTCTATCCTGGGAGAGCGTTTCTTTGCATGCTCAGCCACCACAGGGCCAAGGCAGAGAGCGAGCGGTGCGGGCCTGGCAGCCAGTCCCACCCAGGGCTGGGTGCGAGCAGCACCAGGATGGGTGGGAGCCCCGGGGCAAGGAGGGACCAGCCTGGGGGCGCTGGGAGCCGCAGGCACAGCTGCAGGCAGGGCAGCGAGTAGGTTACCAGGCAGGGATGAAGACAGGGCAGTGGGCAGGGCTGGACTGGAGGCAAGACTGCAGGCAGGGTGGCAGGCAGGGCTACAGCAGGGTAGCGGGCACGGACGGACCATGGGCAGGAGTGCAGGCAGGGGAGTGAGCAGGGCCAGACCACGGGCAGGATTGTAGACAAGGTGGCAGGCAGGACCAGACCATGGGCAAGACTGCAGGCAGGGGAGTGGGCAGGGCTGCAGGCAGGGGAGAGGGCAGGGCCGGACTGCTAGCAGGGCTGCAGGCAGGGGAGCGGGCAGGGGAGAAGGCAGGGCCGGACCCGCTAGCAGGGCTGCAGGCAGGGGAGTGGGCAGGGGAGTGGGCTGGGCCGGACCGCTAGCAGGGCTGCAGGCAGGGGAGCGGGCAGGCGGTGCCCAGCAGATGGCGGCGGTGCCGAGGCGCCGCGCCCCGCAAGCCGCCCCCCGGGCCCGCTCCGCCGCCCCCCGCGCTGCCCCCGCGCCGCCCCGCGCTGCCCCGCCCGGCGCGGCCGTCCGCGCGCTCATCCGCCGGGGCGGGGCGCGGCGGGCGCGGAGCGGCGCTGCGCGGCTCCCGCCGCGCCTCCGCACCCCGCTATAAGAGGAGCGGCCGCGGCCGTGCTCCGCAGTGTATGGCAGCGCCTCGCTCGGGACGCCGCGGTCCCGCCGGGACCCTCCCGGACCCTCCCCTGGCTGTGCCCGCCGTCGCCTCGCCCCCTCCCGTCCGCCGACAGCCTTGACCTTGCCGTCCGGCAGCCCGCGGGATTGGGGGCTGGGTCGCGGAGCTGCCTCGGGATGCGTTAGCCGGCGGATAGCGCTGAAATATTTCTCCTAGGAAGGAGAGAGGCGACCTCCTCCCACTGCCGGGGGCGGGAGAAAAAGAGGATTTAAAGAGCATCTTTGCCCCCTTTGTTGGATGAGAAGGACAGAGGAGGACCAGCAAGATGAGCACTAGCAGTAAGTATGGCTTTGCCCTGCCTTTGCTGTGGGAATGGGGCTGATATTGCACTGATTTGGCTGCGAGGAACTGGAAGGAAAATGTCACAACAGCGTTGACAAGCCTAATGGGATGGATTTTTTTAATTATTGTTTTCTTGCCTGCCTTTTGCTTTCTGACAGGGTCTGGCTTTGCTGGCACTTCTTTCATGTGGGCTGAGCCATGGTGCTTATCTCCACTCAGTACTTCTTGGCTTGTGTTTCCTGGGTTTGGAGGACAAGATCATGGACTAAAATGTCGATATGCAACATGGTGAGAGGGAGCCAGGAGCACTCTGACAGGCAGCAAGCTCACTTGCTGATGCCACTGCCTGTGTATAAATGGATGGGGGGAACAGCAGATGAGGAGGAGCAGGGTGAGGAGAGACCCAGAAACCAGGGACCTGAGCAAAGCACAGGTGCAGTACGGGAAAACATGTACCTTCTGCAGCTGGGGATGTGGGTGTTTCTATTGTGTGTATGAGAGACAGGGACAGAGGCACTCATGCGCTATGTATGAATTTCTAAAGAAGCAGAGCTTGGAAATGTGCTGCATGAGATGAGAACTGGTACTAGTCTGGTTACTTCTGGTTTTGTGTCCTTGTTACGAAGTCTGGAAAGATTGATCAGGTTTGATCAAGTCGCAATCAATTTCTTTTTCCTCACTGGTGTGATGTGTGACAGCCGTACCCACCTGGCTAGCACAGCTTTGATGCATTCCTCTAAAAGCAGTGAGCCCCCAGCCAAAGGAGTCAATGCTGATGGCCACCTGAGGGTCTTCCTCCTGGGATAACCTGCCCAAGGAAGGTGCCCTCCCTTATGTGGATCCCAGAGGCTATGTGAAGTGAGGAGGATTCCCCCAGGCAGAAAGCGGTGGAGCAGTGACTTCTCCATTGCATTGGTGTGTTGAGGTTTCTCAATCCGAGGGCTTGGGGTGGTTCCCAAGCAAAACACTGTGAAAAATGCCTTGGCATGCTGCAAGGCAACAGAACAGGTGATTCTAGCTCTGTTGGGCTGTGTCAGAGGCGAGAAAACTTTCCAGGTGCCCTCTGCACAAGCCACACCTGGGACAGGAGCTAGCCCCCTTCCCGGGGGAGTGGGGCTGGTGGTGCCCAGATAGGAGACAATAGGGACTGATTCTTTCTGAGTCTGCTGGGTGCCTGATAACAAAAGGTCCTCTCTTGGCCTCTCTGGGTGATGAGCTCGGGTCTGGTACGCAGGCTGGGATGGCACGCGGTGCTTGCGGGGATCAGTGGCCATGGTGGGCAGGTGGGGCTGCTAAGCTCCCTCTAAGCCAATTTTGACAAAAGTGTGTTGGTTCCTTTTGGGATTCCTTTCCAGCTCTTACTATCCAGTTTGGCTGATAGTAGTGATAAGGTGTGTTTATGGTGCTGGTGTGTTATAACTATCTGATGGTGCTGCAAAGCTCCTTCACTGGGTCCTCCCCCACACAGAGAGGTGCCAGCAACCCAAACGTGCTGCCTACCTGTTGCTCTGGCATGACTCACGGGAGGAGGCCGCTGGGCAGGTGGCAAGAGCAGAGCTGGGAGTCTCCTGGGAGGTGCTCCTCTCTCTGCCACTGCCTTGCTCTGTGACCTTGGGCACATCACTCAGCTGTGCTTCAGCTTCTGGATTTGCCAGCAGCAGGCTGCCACCTTGCCCAGTCTTTGCTTAAATATTGCCATTACCTTTTTTTAAGTAGCCATGTGTTTTAGTAAAGGCTTGGGAACTTTGTGACAGCTGCTGATCACTTACAGATTACTTATGGTCCCTTTGGGACCACACCTGGTACAAGGGCTGTGCAAACCCTGCAAGGCAATGGGCTCTGCCCTGTTAGGCTTCCAGGCACTTTTCCAGAAACTGAGAGACTCAAAGTAGGGCTTGCCATACCCAAATGCTGCCTTGTGTCTGTTCTTAGCAATGGCATGATCCCCTCCTAGCTGGCTCTGTGAGCAAGGTGCAGAGTGCAGGGCCACCTCCTCCGTCAGCATCTTCTGTGGCTGGTGTGAATGTTGCCAAAACTGCCTCTGCCCTCTTGCTGCTACCTCGCCCAGCTCTGCGCATCCCTACCCAGCCTGTATCTCTCAGGCCTGTGTGCCTGGGAGGCAAAAAAAGGAGGCCAGGAGCTTTGTGTCAGTGCCCTGTGTGCCATCTCTAGCTCACCCCACTGATGCTACCTGGCAGTGACCTGCAATGGCTTTTGCAGCCTTTTGCTTGTGGCCAGGGCTCGGGGAGCTTAGTGCCACTTATTGGCCAGCTCTGCCTCCCAGGTGTGGCCAGCTCTACTGCTCTCTGCATTGATTGATTTTTTTTTTTTGGTTGTTTTTTTTTTCCCCTCAGCCCCTGTAGTGACTGGGGGTCCAGCCAGCAGGCTCAGCTGTACTCTGGTTGGTGTCCTGGTGCATGGGACCCTACCTGTGTAGATATGAGGAGAGAGGGAGACACAGGTGGAGGAGGATGGATGATGAAACCAGGTTGTGCATGGGGTGGTGACCTACAGGTGTACCTGTGGCTGCAGGACCAAAGTTTTGAGGCTGGCAAATCAATGAAATGGTGGCGTTTTATCCTCATCTGTGCATCTGATCTGTGAATTCCCATGCTCCTTTCCATTTTAATTGGTGTGTTTTGATAATGCTTCTATCCTGTCCGAAGCTGATATGAGGCAGGAAACCAGGGGCTGTGGGTCATGGCTGGCCTCAGGCCATGCTGTTGTGCAAAACTATTGTCAAGGCCTCGGGGGAGCTCTGCGCAGGATTTGCGGGGCTGTGCAGGTGCATCTCTGAACACACTTCATGGCCAGCACACAGGAGTCTCGCCTGCCCTTGCTGAGGGGACAGGGGTTTGCTTTTCCATGGGTCCTGGGGTTGGTGGCCCCATGTCACCTCCTGTGCTGTGATGCAGGGAAGGCAAAGCCATATGGAAATCTTGGTTTTAAGGGGAAGAGGAAAAGGCCCTTGATCTTGGGTGTAAACTTGTATCCTGAGGCTGCAGAGCAGATCAGGCGGCCCTGAGGGTGCAAGGGTTGTGCTGGCTGGGCAGGCAGCCTCCCCCCCGGGCTCGCCAGGTGTACAGGGAGCGTTTGGAGGGCACAGTGTTGATATTTACATTAGCTAAGCTATTTATACCTCACACTCCAGTTAGCACTGCTAATTGGTTGCAAATAGATTCATACATTCATAAACAGGTCTATCAGTGCTGTGCTGCATTTTCATGGAAGCTGGATCCTATAGTACAAACCCTTGGCCAAGAGAACATCCCTTGAAATGACTCCCTTGAGTCCCCTAGATTTTGGGTTCAGCTTCTCCCTGAGAAACTGGCCCGGTGCAGGGAGGTTGATGTGGCCAATGTTTGGCCAATGTGGCTGGGTTGGCACTCACTGAAAGGCAAAGGGCTGAAGCTGTCAGCTGCCCCAGGGATTTAAGATTCTCTCTGAAATGTGTGAGTAACACCTGCTGCTGCTTTGAAGGTAGCCATCAGATTTGGGTGCCACAGGTCCATGTGGTGAGTATGGCTTGTGAGGAGGGGTCACCCTTGTGGGACACATAGGAGATGGCATTTATACATCGTCCCTTCTGGCCCAGCTCTGTTGGGGTGGGAGAGGGTCTGCTGGAAGTCTTCACACTGGTGCCCCTTGTTGTTATGGGCCACCCTGGTGTGAGCAAAGACACTCGCAACTCCTGGAGGAGGTTAAACCCCAGTAAACTCCTGGGTTGAATCTGGTTTGACTGGATCTGGGTTGCAATGGGTGATTGAAACTGGTTTGCAAACTAAACATCCTCTAGACACCCCTCTGTCTCCAGTGTGCATCCTGAAGATGGAAACCAGGATCTGTCCCCATGCCAAGTTAATTTGGAGTGGGGGGAACCAGTGCCCTCTATCCCCGTGCTCTTCCCTGTTGCAGCATGGAGAGCTCTTGCAGAGGGTTTGGTATGCACGGTGGAAAGCTTCCCCACACTATCCCAACCCCTGGCACCTCTTAAATTCCTGCTCAGAGGCTCCACTAGGCTCAGAAATCTGGGAAAGGAGACATGAGGACTGGCCAGCTAAGCATTTAGGCAGGAAGGCTTAACAGATACTCACCAAGGCAGCATGTTTGCTTGGTTATTTTTGTCTTTCCTAAATCATGCTCCCTGTTACGTGGTGATCCACTAAGCATAATTACTCAGTAATCTCTAGGCACATGTGGTTACAAGGTGTTTACCAGCAAACTCTATTAAGTCACAGTGTAATTAAAGAGGAATCACATGGTGCTGCACATCTCCGGGAGCTCCAGCTCTGCCCTGTAGAGCTCCTCAGGCAGAGTGATTCACTGGGTCTCCCCACCCAGTGGGGCAGGACCTGCTGAGGAGGACATGGTGTTGCTGCTGTGTTCAGAAGTGCAGTGAATGCAGAGGGATCAGCCCATGGGTATGATGAGGTGTTAGTGTCTTCCCTGTGAAGAGACTCTTAGTTTTTGCAGGAGTGGCACCAGGCCTGGAGTGTAATGCTAGAGATAAACTTTTTCAGTCATAGCACTCATGGTTCCTGGTCAACGCTGGTTCCTCTTTCATCTTTGCAATGCTGGAGGTGGCCACAGGCATGCAGTGAATGGGGGACAAAACATAGCTCCAGTGAGGGAGGACCCAGCAGAGTGAGATGCTGCCTAAATCAGTGGTGGTGCTGCCTAGTCCCTGGGTACTTGGTGAGATGGACTCTGGCTCTGGATAAGCCCTTGTGCTCCTCATCCCTGGTTGCCCTCAAGAGCTGCTGGACAGGTTCTTCACATGCAATAGGGAAAGAGGCAGGTCTCCAAGCAGAGCTCTTCCTTCTTGGTCAGGTTATCATGGAGGAGTCTTGTAGAAGGGGGAGAGCTTTCAGGAAGGCTGAAATAGATTCAAAGTTCAAGGCACACGTGGGATCAAGAAGGAGGGATGTAAATGCAGGACAGAGTCTTGCAAGAGATGAAAAGCTACCTTCCTAGTATGTTTTCTCCAAAACCAACCATGAACATTACCTGGTGTCCATGCTTCTCCAAGGGAGGCTCTAGCACTGTGTTTGCAGAACTGGGGCACCAAGGGGAGCTCCAGGTCCTCTACCCACATCTTGGTCCTCTCAATTAACACCCAAGCCTGAGTCTGCTGCCATAAACAACCTGATACAAATTGTCTGCGCTGTTCTCCTGGGCAGCCTAGCAAAGGGACAAACATCCATTGCATTCACTTCAGTGCCAGAAAATTTGGAGCCCAGGCAACTTCTCTCTGTCCTCAGGCTGGTGGATGGACTCTGTCCTCTCCCCAAGCTTCGTTCAGGCTCTCCTGCAAACTATCTTTCTTGGCAGCTTGCCCTTTGAAGAGCAAAAGCCATGGAAAGTGGCCCTGCAGGCCAATAAAGTGCATGCTGTAAAGTCAATTGAAGCAATTGAATTATTTCAAGGGCCTGCCATGCTCTTATAAAATAAATAGCAAGTTTTCTAATGACAAGGTGACGATTGGTTTAGCCAGATAACTGTATTTGTGATGCCAGCAGGCTGGACTAATGACAGAATGTCCTGTTATTACCAAGGAGTCAGTGTGGTGCTGCCTTTGCTCTCAGCAAAGCTGTGAAGAAGTGAAGGCAAGCCCACCAAGATCCTGCCAGACCCTGCAGTCCTATCACGATGGTGCCATAATGAAGTGGTTGGAACATCTAATTAGATATTTTTAGACTAAATACATCAGTGTGCCTCAGTTGTGAGCACTGCAGCAGCTCCGGAAAACATCCTGGGGGTAGACTGGTGATGGCAAGGACTCGGGTGGAGAGTGATGGGGAAAGGAGCAGGCTTTGCAGGATGAAAGGGGACTAGGAGTGACCACAGTAGCTGTAGGGAATGCAGTGCCCAAGTCCAGATATTTCAGGCCCAGGAAGTTCACTTGTGAGCAGCTCAGGACAAGCATGGCAAGGTGACTGGCAACCTGCAGCAGAGAAGGTGGTTTTTGCTTGGAGGACTCCTAGGCTGTCCCAAGTCCTCCTGTGCCCAGCCTTTCTGCTCTCCGAGTCCGTAGGCTCGGTAAATCACTGGGGAGGTAGAAGAGCTCGAGTGCACTGGTGCACATCCCTGATGGACATGCCTTGCTTTCTAGAAAAGGACTGTTGAAGCTTAACAATACCAGCCTGATCTAGTGGGGCAGCAAACTGGGGCACACAGTTCTCATATTTGATGGTGGCTGAGGTTTTTGGTAGGCATAGTTTATACTTCAGTTTGGGTATAGTTTGCCGAATGCTGCATCAGTATCAGCCATAAGCCCTGGGCTGGGAATTGATGTGCCTTCTCTTCTGCCTGGGGTGGAGAGCTGAAAGAAAATGGAGCTGATACTCGGTTTTCCTTATGCAGCCTGTCTGACCTTCCTTTCTTCTTACCCTTTTTACCCTGGCAGAGTCCTTCCCTGAGCCCCAGGCATCACTTGTTTTTCTGTTCGTGGACGTTTTACTTCATTTCCATTTTGAATCATTTTTGTCTCCGAGACCTGGACAACTGGGAAAGTCCCTGGGGGGAAGGTTTCTCTAAGGAACAGGACAGTCTGAGAGGGGACCATGTGCTTGAGGGTTTGTAGCCATCCTGTTGGCTTCTGTGTTCTTCCTTGGCAACAAGCGGCACACTTTAGAGAACACCACACTGCTGTGGGGCAAGAAAGGCTGTGTTGGTGCAATGCCAGCCCCAGAGCCCTTCCTCAGCTCAACTTGAGTCTGTTGCAATCCAAATTTAAGTTTCAGGGTTGACCTGTTCTCACAGTAGTGAATTATGTGACCGTTTTGCAGATACGTGCAGCCAGGCTGCAGTCTGCAGCTGGACAAGAGAAGTGTTAACCTAGACCAGGATGCGAAGCGCGAGCTCCCAAAGTGCACGTGCCAGGTTCCGCAGCACCCCTCACAGACATGCTTGTAGCATCTCGCTCCTGAAAGTATGTTGCAAAGCCCTGCTTGTTCTTCCCAGCATCTGTGTTTTGTACTAGCTGACCCTGAAGATCTTACTGCTTTTCTCCTAGCATCCATCCCCCTGCCAGCCCTGGGCACCCCTTTGCCCAGAGGCGTGCCGGAGAGGACTGCCCAGCCCAGGGACTCTTGCTTGTGATGGGAGCTATTTTTAAAGCAGCTGGGGACCGGGCGGGCCGTTCCCTGGCTCCACAGCACTTGCTGGGACATGTCGGGCGCCATGGAGGGGATCTCCCAGTCGCAGCTGCTCGCCAGGCTGGATTCTCAGTGAAAGCAGGGAGGGTCCCAGCAGGGTGGCTGGCCCAAGGCAGCTCTGTTTCAGCCCCTAGTCATGGACTCACATGTGATAAAAGCTTCAGAAGAGATGGCAGGAATGAACCTGTGTGTGAAACCCACTTCTGTTGCATGTCAGGCGCTGCAACACATCCAAGTCCCAGGACTGTGTGAGGGGAGCATCTGCCTCCTCCCCCCAGGAGCCCCTCCCCATATGAAGGGATTCCTTGCCTTGGCTGCAAGGCAGGACTGGATTGGGTCTTGTCTGACTGTTGGGTTGCTGCCCTGCCTGTCTCCTCCTGCACTGAATCCTGGAGTGCTCTTCCTGGGTAAAATAACCCCTGTCTGGCTTGGCCACAATGGTGGGTGGCTGGGGTGGTGAGTGGCTTTCTCACCTGGCTTGTGTGATTGCAAGGTCTGCATCCACTAGGATGTCTCTGTGTGAGTACATGAGCAAACAGGTCTCTGGCCTGCCAGGAGGGACCTACGGCAGGTCCCCATGGTTTGTGCTTGCCCTATGCACTGGGGATCGACAGTCAGGTGCCGAGTACAGCAAAGGCATGGAAAGGCTCTCCTTGCCTGGCCCAAAGAAATGGGGGCTGGAGCTGGCAGAGGTCTCGGAACCCCTCTGGAGCTGGTGCAGACCCCATTCACCCTCAGCACCCAGCTCAAATGCAGCCCATGTTGGGCAGCTGCCTGCACGGGGCCATGGGAGCCAGGTCTGGGCAGGCAGTGTGCTGTGTGGCTTGGCACCGGCTTCTACTGCCATCCGAGCAGGCAGCTCTGCTCCGGATTTTCCCTCTCTCTGCTCGTATCGCAGCAGTCCTCAGAGTGTGATAGAGTACAGGCTTCCCCCTACTCTCCTCTGTGCTCGCACAGCCTCTCGCCTGCGCTCAGATCACAGCACGGCACTGGTCCCTGCAAACACCTCCCTCCCTGCCAGGGGCTGGGGGTGTCCCTCCCCATCACACCGCTCCCGCCTCCGCCTCAGCACCTTCTGCATCACCTCCCGGTCCTCAGAGGATGAAGAAGGTGGAGCAAGGTAAGACGAGCTCCGCTAACCTCCTACATACTATAAATAGCCACGTCACCCAAGCATCCTCTGAGAGCGATGTGACCGAGTTTGGGCTCCTGGGGACCTGCTGCCTCTGCTGCAGGCACACCCAGTGCTTGGTCATCGGAGCCGATGGAAGAGGGCTCCCACCGGTGACACGGAGCGTGTCATCGCATTAGCGCGCGGCGGGACACCTCTCAGGTTATGCACAGCCTAATCCTGCCTGGCAGCTGCCGAGGCTGGCGTCCTGCGGCTGGGTCAGCGTGCCCGCACCTCGCTGGCAGCGGCAGCCAGGCAGCTTGCAGCAGCCAGCCTTCCCCCTGCAGCAGAGATTTAGCAACCTGCCTTCAGCTCTTGCCAAGCTCTGCCGGGGCACAGGTGGCATGGGTGGGCCAGGGTGAGGGGGTGTCTTTGGTAGTATGTGCATCAGATCTCTGGCCAGCCTTCTGGGAGGGAAGGAGAAGGCAGCTCTTCTGCAGGGAATAACTAGATTGCGGGAAGAGATGTGGTTTTTATGGTGCTGGTGGAGTGCCTGTGTGGTCCCTGAGCACTCCTTTGCTCCCTCCATCCAGACTGGGCTGTAGCTGATCAGGAAACCGTGGTCCTTCCCATTTATCCAGGCTGTTGCCAGAGGGGTTCAGTTCTTGGGGCAGGCTGTGCCTTTGGGAAGGAGTTTTGCTCGCAGCGCCAAAATATCCCCCACCTCCTGACTTGCTCAGATCACCTCTTGACCAACCTGGGAACCAGGCAGTATAGCAGCTTGCATATGCATGGGCGTACAAGGAGAAACACAGCCATCTTCTCAGCAAGGAAGCCCTCCTTCATCTGTCAGCAGATGCTAAGGCACGAAGCTAGATAATCCCCAGCTCAGAGCCTTTTATTCAGTGAGCAAAACCATCCCTCCATACACCCACAGATGCTACTTGAGGACTTCTGCTGTTGTGCCACCACCTGGCCCAGCCCACCCCCTTGAGCGAGGTGTGGGTTGGAGCAGGTCCTTCCCCTCCAGGATGGGAGGTGCCTGGTGGTGCTGCCCTGGGTGAGCTGGCCAGGGAGAGCCCAGGGGACCCAGCGTGGATGTTCTCTCCTCCCCTGTTCTTGGAAAAAAAAAAAAAAAAAGAGTTGCTGCCCGCATGGTGAATTATGTGGTGATGATGGCTCGTGATGGGTTACATATAAAATCCCTCGCATCCCTGAGGATGCTACCAGTTGAAAGCTTTTATGGCATTTTAAAAATAGCCACAGAGGGGGAGAGAATGAGAAGATGGATAGGTAGGTGGATCCCTAATAAGGAGAGAAGAGGAAACAGCTAGAGAGGGAATGGAAAGACTTTAGTGAACGGCATGTGAGTGATTACTGAGGGAGGGAGGAGGTGGTGTGGTCATACTGAGCTGCATGCCCAACGGGAATGGGAAACCCTATAAAAAGCCTGACTGTGAGATATGCTCCTTGCACATGCCGGCGAGAGGGATGGGGTGAGCATCAGCTCGGGCTGTCTCCCGCAGACACTCACTGCGCTCTACAAGTAGCTGTTAAAAATAATCCGCGACTCCTGGATGACTTGGCCTGGGCTGGCAACCGCTGCTCTTGCGTGATTCCCCAGACAGCTCCAGGCTCATCTGTGCTCTGTTCCCTGCCTCGAGGCTCAGGCTGACGGCCTTGCCTGGGAGCTGATGGATGAGGTTGGTCCTGGCTCTGGCTTTCCCCAGGGTGGCCTTTCCCACCTGGGCTGTGCTCCAAGGAAGATGCTGAGAGCTGCCTCTCTGCTCTGTCTTCTGGCTTTCTGCTGCCTGACAGCTTGTGGCACCTGGAGGCGAGATGCGGTGGGTCTGGGGCTGTGGCAGAGCTGTGGTGGCTGGGTGAGGGTGCAGTGCCCCTGTGTACCGGGCTGGAGCAGCGGTCCCAGAGCCGCTGGCAGGAGGTCCCTTCAGCAGGACAGCCCTGCTCTGCTTTGTGTCACCACCAGCGTGGCGTCTCCCCGGCCCTGGGAAGCATCTCGAGGCCTGTCCCTGTGCTTGTGGCAGCTCTCCCCATCACTCAGGGAAGATTACAAGGAGTGTCTCCAAGAAATGCTAATTGCTTTGGCTTGCGCTTGGTACAGCACAGCCACTGGGCATGCAGAGCTCTTAGTCAGCTTAGAGAGCTGCCAGATCCTTCCTCTCCTTCGCCTGGAGAGCCGGCGGAGGTCTGCTGTGGCGGTTGCTGATCCCCACATCCCTGGGCCCCTGCGCTCCCAAATCCCTGGTGGCACGAGGCATGCTGTGCTCTCATCGGGGCGTTGCAGCCTTGCGGTGCAGCACCCCAAGCTCAGCCCCCGGCAGGCACAGCGCAGTCAGATGTGCCCCTTGTGCCGGAGGAAGGGTGGCTGGAGAAACAACAGGAGTTTCCCATGCTGGCGGATGAGGATGGAGCTCGTGCTGTGGCAGAAGCTGTCAGCGCTGCTCTGCCGTCTGTCCTCCCAGACCCCTCGGCTGCCACTGCCTGCCCCTGCTCTGCCACTGGCAATTAAAGCTCTGCGCAGCCGGGCTCGTTTGGTGCAGGCTGCTGGGAAGCATTCCTTGGCTTTCCCCCTGCTCAAACTGCAGGGAAAAAACACTGCTAACAAGACTCCTCTGTTAGACTTGCCAGCCTGTCACATCCAGGCCATCTCCCTTTTACTTTCTTGCCCTTTTTTTTTTTTTTTTTCTCCTTCCTCATCAGCTAGGCGAATACCCAGGGAAAGCAGCGGCTGGTGATGGGTTAGCCCTGCCTGGCTCTGGGCTGGGGAATGGTGAAGTTGGAGAGTGTGCTGCATGGTCCTTTTGCAAAGGGTTGCCACTCACCTGTGCACTGATCTTGCTGTAATTCTCAGCCCACAGCTTTTTTTAGTGCTGTAGCACAGGAGGTGAAATCCAAGCCCAGCCATGCTCTCTGGGTGCTGAGATCTCTACATCCTTTGCCAAAGCCCAGGGCAGCTCCTACCCTGGGGAGGGTGACGAGGTGCCTCCTGCCCTGCCTGGCTTCTGCTACTCTGAGGAACTTCTCACCTGGTCTGGAATAACTTTTGGAGGAGCAGCGGGTGGTTCTGAGCCAGCAGCACAGACCGTGATGGCGAGTGCCCCATACCCTCCCCAGGGCAGGGGGTACCCCCAGACCCTGCTCCCGCCTTGCCTCCCTTTGCCAGGGTGCTGTGAGAGCATCCCATGGGCGTGTGGCAGAGGGGGGCCTTGCCAGGAGAGGTCATCTGTGGCTGCCCCAGCACTCGCTTGCTGCTTGGTTGGTCAGGTGGCATAAAGGGTCCAGTTTGGGAAATAATTCTGTTCCTTGGCAGGCAGTTTTTGGCTCACTTAAGCCAGAAGCATGCACAACAAAGCGCATGTTCATCTTCCCTCGTTGAAAGGGGACTTGTTCCCTGGAAAGTGCCAGCTCTGCTGGGCCTGTTGATTGCCTGTTAATTGTCGCTAATGAGGAGCTGGGAGATGTGGCTTCCAGAGGCTGTTGGGGACAGACTGTCGCTTCAGCTTGGGATGGACATCTCAGCGGGGAAGGGAGCCATGACCTCGGTGTGGGCGAGCTGAGCTGCATGAATGGATTTGTTACTGGAGAATGCCCCAATTCCTGTGCCTATGGCACAGGGTGGCAGCGCTTAGCCCCGACTCTGGAGCAGAGAGCGTGGAGGGTTAAGAGGATCTCTGGTGCTTACCGTATACAGATGGATTTATTTACGTATATATAGCAGGGAGGTGGGATGGGGAGGGCTAAACCCACCCTGTCCAGGAGGATGGGTTAAATCTCCCATGTCAGAAGCACAGGGCTGCCGGGCAGCAGGACCCGATGCCGGCGCTTGGCCGTTTGCCTTCAGCCTGACGCTTGAAGGCTGTTTTTCCCCTGGCCCTGATGAGAGGCACCAAAGGCTTTTAGCAGGAGACAGCCACGTCTGCCTGCCTGCCGCTTCCCGCGCTGGCAGCCCCCCTTCCTTTTGAAGTCAGGTTTCTGGGCGTATGCAGGAGCCGAAGAGAGCAGGAGTGAGGGAAGGAGGAGGGGAGAGGATTACGTCTGTGCCAAACCCCCCCCCATATGCGTATGGGGGTTTATTGTTCTAGATGTGCCGTGCCTCCCACTGTCCCCAGCTGGGTTCGTCCTTGCCCAGCACTGAGCACTGCTTGGCACCTCGTGGCCCCATTGCTGGGGCACCCCATGTCCTACCAGTGGAAGCTCAGGATGTGGCTGGGGGAGGATTTTAAGCCCCCTTTGAGAGTGTTGTGCTGTGTGAGCACCGGTGCAGAGGTGTGCTTCTACCTGCTGAGACAGCCTTGCTCCTCTCCCACAGCAGAAGCTTTCTGGGTGCCCGTCACCTGCTGCCCTGCTCCAGCTGCTCCTGTAGCATCTGCGCTAATTACTTCAGTGGTTTCTCTCATCTTCTCTTTGCTAAAATGGCTGAGCTGTTTCACTCAGTGCTTTTCCCAGGAGTTTTCTGTTTTTCTTCTATTCCTGCCAGGCTTTCATATACAGCCAGCCCCACTGATCACCTCCTGCTCCCCAGGTCCTTGCTCTCACCCCCATGATGGGTGTGCTGAGGCACCACCCTGGCACTTGCTGTCTGCCTGCAAGAGGCTGTTTCTGTGTTCACCACTCAGCTATCGCGAGGACAGCTCAGCAGAGGGGGAGCTTCCCTTTGGGATTTGTTATTTCATTAGAATAAACAGCCAAGTGGGGTGTTATTTTCCATTCCAGCTGAGAGAGGTTGTAGCTGCTGCTTTTTGACCCAAACCCTGATGTCTGTTTTTTAACTGTCTGCCTTCAATGAAGTGGGATGGAGAGATGAGAGCAGAGCGTGCTTTAGCGGTGGACACGGCTCGTGTTCCTGCAGTACAAGGACTTATGTCAATGTTTGTGGTTACGTCTTTGCCTCCTACTCTGACCTTGGGTTAGGGGTTCAGGTGAGCCCCAAGCCATGTGACAAAGTGTACCTTGTCCCCCACTATCTCGGGGCTCCTTTCATAACCAGACATGGAGATGGCCCACTGTTGTGGGGTTGGGACTGGCTATTGCTCCAAAGGGTCCTGTGTTCCACTTGGGAATCTTGGTGGTCTGGCCTCTGAAATGCCTTCTTGGAGGCTCAGGGGACATGGTCAGCCCTGCTTTGCTTGGGAAGCAGCAGGACAAACAGCTGGGCTGAGAAATGGGCCTGGACCCTAGAACTGGGGTGCAGTGGGGAGTGGGAGCATGGGCAGCCCTGAGCTAGTGTGCTGCGTGTGATGTGCTGGGAGCCAAAGGCTGGGCCCATCTGTCTGTGCTCATGGAAGAAGGGAGGTGCTGAATAACCTGGCCCCAGACACCCATCTATCCATCACCTTAAGGGTTTCTTCAGTTAGGGGTTTGAGAGCTGCCTCAGGGCTCCTTGCAGCCTCTAGCAGGGTGCTGCCGGCCCGCATTGCAGCGGGATGTCCTGCAGCACAGCCTTGGCCTGCCAGGCTGGGAACTGCTGGGGGGACATGCCAGGGAGCCTTTGCTGGGACAGTCGCAACACAGCTGACGGACAACATCTCAACGGTGCACTCAGCATACACCCTGGGTTGTCTTGCTGAAGGTTGTCCCAAGGTGAGAAGCCTAGAGGCAGCTCTCCTGCTCTTTCTTTTCCACAATGCTGGTGCTTTCGCACTCCATCTGTCCCTCCCTCCCTCCTGCCCCAGCACTCCATGACTTTAGGGTGTATCCCTTTCCTTCCTTCTTGCCTTCTCCCCCTTTCTTCTTTCTTTCGTTTTTCTCTCTTTCTCTCCTGTCAGCTTTGTTCGCCCTGGCTGTGTACTGGGGTTGCCATGGTGACTGCCAGAGCATCTCTGCATCCTGGAGCAGTGGTCCTGTGCCTGCCCTGGCTGTGGGGAGTGGCAGGGCACCCTCCTGCCCCTCGGAGGGACCAGCTGCCCTCTCCTCCCAGGGATGGAGGTCCCTAGGGACATCCCTGAGACGCATCCTGGTGTCTGGGGAGAGGCCAGGGCATGGAGTGGCCCTTGCCAGCTCAGGATGCACCTTGTGCAGGGGACTGGGGGAGGCAGTGGCAGGGCTGGCTCTGTAGCACAGCTTTATTTGCCTCTTGCTGCCGGAACTGTTAATCTTCAATAAATATGTTTTTAATGAGCAAGCGCTACTTAAGAAAAATAGAGGAGCTGCTGCAGCCCAGGCAGTCCCTTCAGGTTTAATGGGGCACCATCACATGTCAGCAGAGAGGAATATAAAACTACATAAATACAGAGCTGTACCCCATTGCAGGACATGTGCACCTTTCTTCTTGCTCTTGGGAATAAGCTTCCTTTTCCCACCCTAGGAGACATGCTGGGTTTTTTTTTTTTATGCAAGTGACTGCAGTGACTTTTTCTTGCCTTGGCCAGGCTCAGGGCGCCAGGGTGCAACCCTACCCATGTCTTTGGGCAAAGTGTCATCTGGATCCTAGATCTAGGCTTTGCCCATGACATGTGGAGGACTAAGGCTGGCAGCAGGGACATGGATGCATGCCCTGGCCATGGCCTGGTGTCGGAGGACACAGGTGGAGTTGTGGTTTGGAGGCAGAGCGCAGCTTGTGGCTTCCTGGTGCTGTTTTGCAGACAACAATATATATTTTCAGTATTTGTCAGAGCTTCTGTGCCCCTTTCATGAGATAATTGGGATGATGTGTTATTAGCTGATTACTGGAGAAACATATATTTACTGAGGATTTATTCTGGAAACAACATTAATCTCCTGTATAGTTGCTAAACCCCCATAAATAATCTGATTTTGATAATCAATTGCTATTGCAACCCCCCCATAAATCTCAATTAAATGCACATTTAATTCACATAAAGTTGCCAAATTTGCTTGTACGTTTCTGTCCTGCTGTTTGCCTCAGGCAGATGTCTGTGTATGTGCAAGCTCATGTCTGTTTATCAGACAGCTCGAAACCAGAATATGGTTTGCCAAGGCGGAGCAGTTACAGTAACAGCAACACTTCTCTCCTGTGGTCCTGCATGGAGAACCCAGCACATCCTGGCTTCCCGCTGCTGGAGCTGCTCAAACACAAGTGCTTCGCTGACATCACTGTGCACAGCCCTTCCCTGGCCCTTCTCCTTGTGCTGGGGTTTGCAGTGAGGGCAGCAGGACTGTCCGTAGGAGACTGTGCACCTGGAGCATCCTGGTCTTGCCCAAGGATGTGGGTGTGCTTGAGGAGGCGCAGGGAGGAGACGCAGTTGCCGAAACCCATGCACTAGCCTGGGATGGAAACCGAGGTCTTGTTGGGCTTGGTTGAGTCCTGACAACCCTCGGGCCATCCTTAGAGCTGGCAGATGGGTAAGAGGGGGAGGAAACAAGGATGTGCTGCTGGGAGGAGGTGGCTGGCCCTGGACTAGTAGGACGTGGTGCTGCTGGCTTCCTTTGGAGCTGGAGGGAGATTCCAGGCATCAACAGGGATCTGTTTGTTGTTGGGGCTGCATTGATTTATTTTATCCTGTTGTTTTTGCACATAGTATACAGCCAGCTGCAGTGGTGCAGACCCCAGAGAGGGCAAAGAGCTCTTGGGGCTTGTTCTGGCAGAGCTGCGGAGGGGCTGGCAATGTGGGTCGCTGCTGGGGAATGTGGCAGGAGTGCGGCAAACCTCCTGCTGCCTTTCATGGTCTGGGGGTTCGGCCCTGGCAGCTGCAGGGTCTGATGCTCTCAGAGTGCAGCCTCCCCATCCCTGCTGCCTCCACCAGGGTGCCAGGAGCGTCAGCTTGGGCTGTGACGATCTCGGTGATGGGGACTGCGCTAGGGGATCCATAAAAGAAATGATGAAGCTGCTCAAATTGCTGGGAAGACATCTACTAAGACCTCCTCCTGAGCCTGGCTGGAGCCCAGCCTGCTAATTATGGTGGTAGGGGAAATACACAAACATACAGATGGCAAGAAGAACAAAAACTGCTGTCTTCTAATATTGAAAGCTCCATTTCTGGCCAACTGAAACCGACACATGGCAGAAGCTAAATGCTAACAGCTTTGAGTGAGACCCGGGTGCCTCGCCAGCCTGCACAGGAGCTCTGGGAGCCCTTGCAGAGGCCAGAGGAGGATCTGCCTCTCCGGGGACAGTGGGATGGACCCGAGGCTGCAGCAGCCGCTGGTGGAGAAGTGGTGAGGCCAGGCTGCAGTGGTGGCTGGCCATGCGTGCCTGTGTGAGTGCACACTTACATGTGTTAGGAGACAGCCATGGGCAGGGTCTGCAGCTGCAGGCTGCCAGGAGCCCCATGCTGGCTCTGCGCTGGGGTAGCCCGTGACCCCTCCAGCCTGCTCTGTCCCGGGGACTCCTTAGTGCATCCCTCCATTGCAGGGAGGGATTTTCCTCCCTCTGAACCCACCTTTCACCTCTGCTAGGTGGATTGGGGCGGTGGCTTGGAGAGAGGCCTCAGATGCTGCTGTCGGGCACTCGTCGCCGCTGTTGGCCAGCCCCTCATTGCTGAGCTCAGGGGTGCTGCTGGTAGGGGAGCATCCCCTCTGGGGTAGCCTTCTGTTGGCCCTTGCAGTGCCAAGGGTCTGTGCTCTTCATAGCTTGTAAAAGATGCTCTGTCCCATGGGGTTTTTAACCTAACCACAGGCACTAAGGATGGGGTGGGAGAGATGGACATTGGGTAGCAAGGGGCTGGTGAGATAGTGGGGGGTGTTTGTTTGTTTGTTTGTTTTTTTTATTAGTGCTGTTGTGAGGTGCCTGTGGGTCGCTGCACCTGTCTGATGCCTTGCACCATCCTGCAGTGCTTGTGATGCTTGAAGCCTGTTGGTGGCCATGGGGGGGTCTCCCTGGCATGGTGCTGTCCCCCACTGCACCCCACTATCTTCACAGCCCTGGTACCTTCTGCAGTCCCCTCTCTACCACCCATATGCATGGCCAGGTGTCTCAAATAAGCTCCATGGGAGGTGGGTACAATCTTTTTATGACCACTTAAAGGCTCCATTTGCTACCTTCAACAGAATTAGAGTGGGGATCACAGTAGATTAAGAAAAGCAGTAAACACCCTCTGTGCTGCACGGCTCCTGGCTGCCGGGACCCTGCTGGGACCAGGGGGGCTGGGGCTCTGCTAAGCCCTTCTCAGAAAGAGGGTTTGCACAGTTTTTTGGGACAGTCTGTATTAATTGATTGCAGGTGTATGTTTTGTTGCTTCTGACTCCACGGTTTGCAGGCAGTTTGATGGTTTAGCAGGGCTTCAAGGGGATGTTGCAGTACCCTTCGTGCTGCAGCCTGGGCTGTGTGCCCCCACCACCTTCCAGGGGCTCAGCTGATGAGATCCCACTTGTTTTAGAAAACACCTTCCCAGGATATAAGAGTGGATAGAGGAATTTGGAGCCTGCTGGGGAAGATCCTGATGGTGTTTTGCTGACAGCCCTGAGCTGTAATTAATCCCCTGGAATGGGACTGGCTTGGGGGGTGGCTGGTCTTGAACCTCTGAGCACGCACTGATGGCATTGAGATTGCTCTGAAACATACACCCCTTCCATGCATCCTATTTATGGGGAGATTGTCCCCTCTATGACGCCAGGGCTCACTTTGCCAGCTGTCACCTCCAGTCCAAATTCCCATTTCATCGCATTAATATCTATACAGTGTTTCTGGACAGAGATTTGATTTCAGTTCCCTCCCTGGAGTAGAAGGAGTTAAAAATAGCAAATCCAACACCCCTCATTCCCTGGCTATGACGCAGTCTCCCAGGTTGGAGCTACAATGCCGGCGTGAATATGGTTTAAAATAAAACAAGTGAGTGTACTGCACTCTGCAGAATAGGAGAACAGGCTCCAGTCTGGAGAAATGAGATGGAGGAGTTTCTGGTCTAACCTGCATCTGCAGAAGGCAAGAATTTCTCTTCCTTGCGGTGCTTGTATTGGCCTGATAAATGATGCTACGCACAGACAGATTAGTGGAGTAATACAGGAGCTATGCAGCCCATCAGGGAATCAACTGATCGCAGAAGAAACCAGGAAGAAATTAGCTCAGTGCGTGATGGTTTGGGGCTGTCTGTCTAGAGCATCACACGCGGACCACCGTGCCGAGTATGGGCTGGATGCGAAGCGGTGATCGGGGAAGAGAGGTGCTGCACCCAGCAGCACCGTGGTCCCTGGGAAATAGCAGGGCGCAGACGCGCGGGCTGGCCCAGTGCACCCTCTCCCAGGAGCGGGTATCAGACTAGGCAAGCAACAGTCTACTGCAAGGTGGCGGGTTGCCAACCTGGCTCTATCTCGTCTAACGGGGCTGTTTTCTCTGATCTGGTATAGAAAATCCTAAATCCCCACATTTTTCACTCTCAGACGCTGCCCTAGTTTAAAAATGCTGGCTCCTGGCTTGCTTTGTAATATTTTAAATATAGCATCTTTTATGTTTTTGATGTATGCACCATATGTTTTGAAAACTGCAACAAAATCCATTGGGCTTGTGGGTGGAGGTTAAAGGGAAAAAGCATTTCCATACGGGAAGCCGCAAATACAAAACACAGCAGCAAACAGAAAATCCCTCCATGCATCAGCCAGAAATAAGCTCCTTTCTGTCCTGGCTGTCTCTGGCGCGTTCGCGTGCGTGCGAGGAACCAGCCTGAATGTTTCCATTGTGTCAGCTCCCATCCCGGACACCCTGGCACTGACTCCACAGCCTTCTCTGAGGCCCAGTGTGAGATGCCACCAAGTCGGGGACCATCTGACAGCTCCTTTGCCCTTTTCCTTCCTCAAAAAGCTCCTTTACTGCTTTCTGGGTTGTTGGTGTTTTGGTTTGGTTTGGTTTTTTTTTTTTTTTCTTGTTCGGCTGGGATGGATCCCTCCTGCTAAAGCTCGTCCAGGCTCCCGCATCCCTGGCTGGCAGTGGTGGGTGGGCTTTGGTTGTGGAGGGGAGAGTGCCCCTGGGCTCACTGCATTCCCAGCCTCGAACACAGCCTCTATTTACCAGGAAATTTGGTCTCAGCAGAAGGACGAGCTAACAATTTTCATCTTTTGGCCAGGACCTCAAGTTCAGTCACTTCTACCCACGCACATCTGGCACTCCTTAACTCCAGGACCCAAGGGCATCCCCCTACATGGATGTCCCAAACCTGTCCAGCCCAGTTAGAGCAGAGAATAGCGTGATGTGGGCTGGGTCCAGCCCCCTGCCGGGGCGTGCTTCTGCCTTCTCACTGTCTGAGGCTGCTGGGTGAGCTGTTTGGCTGGCTGTAGCTCACCCACTTGTCACGCCTCATGAGTGAAATCTAGGGGAGGAGAAGGACTCTGACTGGTGCCTGGCTGCCAAGAGGGCTGCCTCCCCTGAGACCATCCTGCCAGCATCAGCCTGGGTGGCCAAGGGCAGCGGTGGGGAGGAAGAGGAGGAGGCTGGTGGGACCCGTGTGGCCAGCAGGTGGCCTGAAGCTCCTGCCACCTCCCTGCTGGGGGTGGCAGCTCTGGTTTGGCCCTGCACCCAGAGGGTGGGTGGGATGCAGTGGCTATGTGTACTGAGGGAGGGGGATATCACGGGATGGGCACAGTGGAGGAGGGGATGTGGGGAAGGCTTTTGTATTTGCTCTTGCTCTGCAGCATCCCATGGCACTGGAGGTTTGGGGATGGGACTTTGTGTTACCCCCATGGGACATGCGTACGCTGGGGATGGCAGGGTCCAGCAGCAGAGGGTGGGCTCCTACCAAGGATTTGGCTGCACGGTGCCCGCCGGAGAACTTGGCCTCAGGTGGTCCTCCTGCATCTGGGACCCACAGAGGGCCACCAAGAGCAGCCACGTGTCTTCGTGACCACTCGGGTGGGTTTGTGCTTGCCCAGATCCCTGTCCCCCCACACCAGCCCTACTTTGGGACCCCAGCAGAGCTGTGGCCATGGATGTGTGATGTGTTTCTGTGCAGGATGCACTCATCTGCCTCACGCCCCCTCACTCATACACAATTTATTTGTATCTATAGCAGCTCGGGCAAGATTTTTTTTAAGCTGAACCAGATGTAAGGATGAAATCCCATCTTCAGCCTCTCAGCAGGGATCCCTCCTCGCCTGCCTCGAATAAACCTTTCTGCAGCCCAAAATGCTGATCTCAGAGGGTGCTGCACATCTGCTGGGGAGGCGGTGGCTGGTGGGAGAGATGACAAATGCCGGCAGCGGGAGCAGCCCCGGCGCCGTGCCCTGGCTGCCTGCGGCAGGCAGGGGCTGGGGGTGGGATGCTGCAGGGATGTGCGTGGGGGCGAGAGGGCAGGGGCATGTTTGTCAGCTCTCACTGTGTCCCTGGCCAGATTGTTGTTGGTTTCCTGTGTAAAAGGATGGGTTTTGTGCAGCGCCACAGGAGACGGGTCTCGCCTCTCCCGGCAGGTGCCACAAGGGCTCTGGAGCCGGAGGGCTGTGACCCCCCCGGTTAAGGGTTGGGATGCACAGCACGAGGCTGGGGGCTCTCAGCAGCTCCCCGCTGGCTACCACATCTCTGTGTCACCCTGGGCTTCGCTTCTACTGCTTATTGCTTCATCAGACCTCCTAAATTGCAGCTGACCCTCTGAATCTAGAGGCAATCCCCCAAGAGGGACCTGTTCTGGTTTTCTGGGCCTGGATCCAGCGTCTCAGCAGCCTCCCGGGTGCAGAGCTGATGTGCGTGTGTGCAGACATCTGCTCGGGGCGTCCGAGTGCGTGTGTCCCCCACGGTGGTGGGACACCTCTGTCATCTGCTGGGGAGAGGGGCAGGGAGAAGAGCTCTGGGTAGCTCATGTGCTCAGAATTCGGCCCCTGGGGAAGCCTTTTTGCTGTCTGCATCCTCCATCTCTCCTTCAGCTCGCACGCGCGTGCTTCTCACCCCTCTCCCCCATGGCTTCACTGCTCCATTTTTTCTTGAAAGCAAAGCAAATCAATAGCTGCCTGCGATCGTGGGCAGCTCCACGCAGCTCCCTGGCCCTGCATCAGCTTGTGCCAGGTAGCCTGGTGTGCTCCCGGCTCGGTGGTGGTCCCTGCACAGCTTGGCTGGCTCCCAGACCGCAGATGGCACTTGGGCTCCTGATTTGCACTTGGGTGCTTCGGGGTGCCTGAATGAAGCCCTTCTCAGCCCTGCACATCCTATGAGGAGTGGTTTGTGGCACTCAAAGCCACCAGGTACTCAAGCTTGGGCTGAAAGTGCTTTGTGCAGGGGCCTCAGCATGGCTGTGGGGAGCCCAGTGGAACTGGGATCTGGTCCAGCTGTGTTGCAGTGATGGCCTGGGGCCCTGAAGACTTGCTCATGGGGCCAGAGCAGCTCTGATCTGGTCCCCTCCACCCCGGCTGCTCCTGATACCTGTGCAAGCCAGGGTGCTTTCCTGGCAGGCTGCTTTTGCAGGCGGTGGGAGACCCAGCAGAGCTGGCAGCACAGGCCACCTTGTAGCCATCAGGGGATGGAAATGTGTATCCCATGTGCTGGGGGAAGCATCTCACTTCCTAGCACTGCTGGTCCCAAGTTGCCGGTGGGGGCTTCATACCACTGCAGTGGATCTGGGTAGTAGTTGGGTAGCCAAATGCTGGGAAGCCACATCAGCAAGGAGCAGTCCCGCTTATCCCAAAAGCGTGCTTGGCATTGCCACGATCCTCCCTGGTGCCCCGCTGAGCCCGGGCTCTGGGAGCCAAGAGCCTTGGCTCCAGGCACTGCAGCCAGGGCTGGCCATGCTTCCACTCCCCAGCTTCGCCATTGGGGCAGCTCCCCCTTCACTGGGCTATTTTGGGACTCCTTTGTGAGTCTGACCTTGTGTCAGAGCAGGGTTGTGAGCTTCAGGGCTGTGACTCCCTAGTGTCCTCCACAAAGATTTTAAGAGGAAGGGAGCACAGAAAGTAGCCACCTGGCTTGCAGAGGGGCGGGGCATCCTTTCTCCTACCTGGGAATGAGGCAGAGGAGGCTCCTCTCAGCTGCCCTGCTGGAGCCATCCCGGGGCAGGACCCAGTGCCATCCCTCCGGCACCCCGGCACTGCTGTGCCATCCCCTCCTCTTCAGCATAACTCCCTGCTCCAGGCTCACCACAGCTCCTACCCTGGGCAGCCATGCATTTCAGCCATTATTAATTAAAATGCAATCTGTCCTTTCTCTTCCTCTCCCCAAGACGCCAAGAACTGCTAAAATATTCTCAGGGATAACAGGGAGGGGAATTAAATAGTTACTGTGAAATTCGAGCTGTGCCTTTTGGAGATTTATTGCCGCTCCTAAAGCCTGTGATTCCCTGTTGAGTACTACGTTTCCAGCCCCGCACTCGGTGGAAATACCATGCCTGCCTGGGAGACTGGGCATGCCGTGTAAGATATACAGGCAGCTGCGGCACGTTCAGCCTGCGTGCAGATATGGCGCACCAGGTGCTGGGGGATCTCTTTTCTGCGAGCCGTCCGAGGGGCCGATCTCCTTGTCTCTGGCCTGGGTGGTTATCTGCAGCACTGGGTGCCAGTTCTGGGGTACATCCCGGGGCCCTGGTGGGACAGGGGGGCTCTGGGCGTGAGACCGTGTGTTAGGATGAGAAGAGCTTGTGGAGAGTGGCTCCTGGAGCAGGCGCGGTGCTGGGAGCAGGGGCAGGCAGCAGCTGGGAGGATTTTGCCTCTGAGCACTTGTGCCCAGGAGGGTGACGGTCGGGGGAGCAGCCCCAGCCCCTGCCCGCGGGAGGGGAATGCTGGATGCACAGCCTTCCTTCTCCCACATCGCCCGGTGTCTCGGTTCCTCCTGCAGATCGCTGCTGTGGGCGAGGTGAGGAGCGGCTGGCCCAGTGCAGGGGGGCTGAGCATCCCACAGACCCTTCTTGGAGGGGATGAAATGGGAGGAGCTGCCTGGTGGTCTCTGTTAGTCATTGCAAAAAATCCCCCAAACCCAGTTGCATCCCAGTTGGGGGACAGCTTGGGCTGCTGCCCTCCCCTGAGGGTCCTGCTCTCACCCAGTTTGGGGGTATGTGGAGCCCAGGGCTCCGCTGGAAGGGGCTGCCATGATATCTGCAGACAGGCAAACATGCTAGCACCAGGCGTCCCGGCTGCAATTGCAGTTCAAGGAGATCTTGTTGCCATGACAAGCTGTACAAGTATTATCTGAGAAAAAAAGACCACGGCAGTGCTTGTTGGAGATGGGAGCAAAGCAACCAGCGCGGAGGGCACATACATACCATGCAAGCCATGCACTAATGTGCCTGCAAGCACGTGTGTTCCACCGCACATGTTAAGCTCAGTCTAACACACGTTATCCTCCCATGTTGCATCCCCAAGAACTCCTGTCTTGCTCCAGCCCCCTCCTGTGCTCCGTGCCCCCCGTGCACAGCCCATCACCCTCCTCCAGTCCCCCCGCAGCCATCCTGCCAGGTCCCTTGGAGGAAAGGGAAGGTGTGAGTGAAGCTCTCGAGAGACGCCGGCCCCATGCCGCAGCGCTTGCCAGGCAGTGGAGGCTCGTGCCCACTGAGCCCTCCGCTTCTTCATTTATTTAGTAGCAGGGGCTGGTGAGTGCCAATTAAACTTTAAAGGGTGGTTCTGCCCTGGGAAGCGAATGCTGTTAAAATCACCGGTGCCTCTGAGCTGCTACCAGGGTGAGAGCATCAGTGGCGGGGGGTGCAGCCCAGCTCTGGGCACCCACCCCATGGCACAGATCAGTTTGGGGCTGGGGATGCTGCTTGGCCTCCTCCTTTGCCTGGTGAGTGGCGGAAGGAACCTCTTTCCCTGGACGATGGCTCTGGCATGAGTGGTGCCTGGGGTGTGACTGTCGCTGCAGCCCTGCGAGTGAGGATGCCACACACGGGCTTGTCCCCAGTGGTGCTCCCTGGCCGCTGACAGGCTGGGTGGCTGGGGGCTGTGGGCACAGTGTGGTCCCTGGCTCGCCAGCTCCGGGCAGCCCAGGGAATAGCTGTCAGGCTGGGGAAGCCCGGGAGCACTACACAAGGCTTTCTGTTGTCATGCTGCTCTGCACCGAGGTCTTCAAAATTCCCCACAGCTGCAAGAACTGGAAGAACAACTTTTTCTTCTTTTTCTTGAGAATCTGGAAAAATCACAAGCGGGGCAGTCGGTGCTTTCAGCAAACCGGAGACGTCCAGGGCCCCTCACCCAGCACACCCCATGGCCCTGCCAGGCTGGGTGGTGGCAGGGGGGGCTCCCCAGAGGAGGGGATAAAGCCCCCCAGAGCCTCCGCCGGCAGCAGGGTCTGTGGGTTTCCCCGGCACATTACAGCCCGGGCTGCCCGCGCTGGGGAAGTAAACATCCTGCAGGCAGGCACGGGCAGCTGCCGGCAGCCGGGTCAGTGCGGGGAGACAATCGCTGGCTTCCTCAGCGCTCGCGTTTGGACAATAATTTCCATGAACGCAGCCAGAAACGAACTCTGCTGCACGGGCAGGAACCTCGTTGTTGCCTGCTCCATCATTTTTTCCTTTTTCTTTCTGTCCTCTTTCTTTCTCTTCTTCCCTCTTTCTCTTTCCCCTTCTCCTTTGTCTCCTCCAACTGTGTTTTTGACCTCCCTCCTCTCTCTTTTCGCAGCAGTAGCAGCGTATGTCCCCCCGCAGACCCACTCCCACCCCGGCACATGGTCCTGCTGTGCTCTTGCTGTTAGCCACAGTTGCACACCTTCCCATGTCACTGGCCAGCCACAGTGGCTGCCACCACTCAAATCTGTGTGACAGACAGTTTGCTGCCTCCTCCCAGGTCCAGCTTGACATGAGCTCTGGGGGGACTCCCCCAGCACTAGGGAACCACCCCCCAGCTCTGGCTGCTTTGCTTCCCAGCACGGTGCTGGGAGCTTGGGGCGCAGAGCCAGGGGAGAGGCTGGTCCTGCCCGCTGCATGGCCAGCACTGCCCGCAGGGTGTGAAGCATGGTGCTGCCGGCTCTCTGGGCTGTGCCCACACCCCTGGCCCCCATCCTCCCCCCCTGCCATCCTGCCAAGGCATAGTGTGAGCCTTCGAGCATCCTGAGGTTCAAATCCGCAGTGAGCCCTGGGTTCAGGGGCTGGAGTGGGGCCAGAGCATGCATTTGGGCTCATGAGGAGGCTGTTGCAGGGGTTCGGCCCAGCTGCCAGCCCTTCTGGGGGAGGCAGGGGGTGGGGGAGGTGCAGACGGGCCGGGCAGTGGCACATAGCGGATGGGGAGCAGTGAGGGTGCTGCAGGGCAGCACCTCTGCCCGCATCTGTCACCTACCTCTGCTAAGAGAGCAATCGCACAGAGCTCAGCCAGGAAGGATGGAGCTGCCTTTACCCTCTGTGATACCCAGACACGCTTGTTCAGGTCCTCCCATGACACCCAGTTAGAGAGGACTCCCTCCCCCAAGCTGTGCTGGTGCTACCCCAGCATCCCATCCCAGCCCCATCCCGCTGCCAACAGCCATGTGCCCTCGCCCATGCTGGCATCTGCCACTCGGGCTCCACTGGCTGCTGTCCTCGTGACACCCATGGCTTGTTTGTGTCCTGTGTCACGCCGAGCAAGGTGACGCAGTGCAGGAGTGACGGTGGTGGGGGGCAAGGGGATGGCATGAGGCAGGTGGAAGCAATAATTGGTCGTGATCTAATTAGGGAAACCTAGGGCTAGATTAGGAGCTGTGACACAGTGGAGGGTTTTTAGCTGTAAACCACAGATGGCTCTGCCTGCGAGCTGGGAGAGGAGAGGCTGGCGTGGACTTGCCGGGGGCTCATAATCCTGCCTGCACGACACTCCGTGCTGACTAACAGGAGTGTTTTCTGACGGCTTGGAAATACCTCGGTGCCTGGTCTGCGTAAGGCGGGCAGTCGCTGTTGCTCCCAGCCCACGCTGCCTGTCCCTGCCCACTCCTGCGGCACGCGTGGGGACAGCAGCACACGCAACGCGAACGTCGGGAGAAGCAGCCAGAGCTGCTCCGGGCTCAAAACTATCCCACAGCAGATCTGTGGTACCTGTCCTCAGCCCCTTGCTTTGCTGGGAGCACATGGCCTGCCCCAGCCTAAAAACCTAAATATTCAATGAAGAACCACGTGACACTTCTGGATTTTACTTAAGGGAAAGATGAAAAGAGAAAATATTTTGACCAAAGGTAAATATATAATTTTCTCCTTGATCGAAACGACTTATCTGCAGAAGCTCAATGCAAAGCAGTGGCCAGCTGCCTGAGCACGGAGATGGCCATGCAGGTGTCACAGCAGGCATCGGATTTCTCCCCAGAGCTGGGGACCTCAGCCACTGGCCCCTTCCTCTATTTCAGGGGTAATACGTCTGGTCTTTCAGCTGGGCCACCAGTGCTGGCATAGCAGGGTGCCGCTTACCCGGCTACCTGCTGCCAACAGCCCCCAGCGCCTTTCCCCACTGTCACCTTCTTGGCCGGGAGCTGGTGCGGGCTGGCAGCTGGAGCAAACTCATTCCCACACATCGGGGTTGGAGGCAGCCCCGCAGGATGGCCAGCTGTGGAAATCCCCGTGCGTACCCGTGGCACCAGCATCATTTGGCTCTGAGCCCCTCTTCCTCCCCAAGGCGTTTTTGTGGCCATGGTCAAGCTCTTTGGCTGTGCGAGACAGCAGGCAGGAGCCCTCAGCACCGCTGCTGATGAGAAACCCATATCCCACAGCCACTGGAGCTCCCACCCTTCCTCCCCAGCCGCCCTTGGGACACAGCACGGCTCCTGTCCGAAGGAGAAATCCTCCCCCTCACTTCCCACAGGGCTCAGAGCTGTCCAGGGGACACAAGGGCATGGGCTCTGCCAGCCATTCCCAACTTGAGGTTCGGGTGCCCATCTCCCCTCACCCTCCCTGGGGGAGCCGCATCCCACGCACCCCCAATGCCATGCTGGTCCCACCACCCCCAGTGTTTTTTTTGCGAGAGGATGATTTACAGCCCCAATTAGCGCAGGGAGCGTGCAGAGAGTGACTGTGGTGAATGGCTCACTGCGAGGCAGCAGGGAGGAGTGGGATGCAGCAGCAGCTGCTGGAACGGGTTCGGGCTCAGCCCCATGGAGGTGTGAGGACCTCTCAGCACACCACAGCAGCTCCCCCAGCACACTCGGGTCT
Source organism: Fratercula arctica (assembly GCA_947846985.1). Lineage (NCBI taxonomy): Eukaryota > Metazoa > Chordata > Aves > Charadriiformes > Alcidae > Fratercula > Fratercula arctica. The sequence goes on along the minus strand of CANTUZ010000006.1, from coordinate 9,671,761 downwards.
CACCCAGGCACACCTCACATCCCCGGCAGCCAGCCCCATGCTGACACCCGCAGCACCCAGCGGGGACATCTCCCCCACACACGGCCAGCGCATGCCAGCCCTCAGCCCCAGCACCCCCACCCACAGTGGCACCACCGCTCGTTATTAATTAAAGGGTGAGTGCGTTGCTTCTTTTCCACAGTCCCCTTCACCTGTGGCTCTCCCAGCATTGTGCAAATATTAATTACTAGTAATTAATTAAATCAGGCCTCCCCATCCCCCTGTGGAAATGCTGTTTCATAAACATGCTGATAGCAAACACGGTGCCAGGGCAGGCTCTCTGAGCTGGGTGGGAGCTTCCAATTACCTGTTGCTAATGATGCAAAACCCACCTGCAACACTTTCTACCTAATTGATCTTCCTGGAGGGCTAATGGGCTGCGAGAGGGAGATAGGTGGGAAACCAGCAAGACGTGCTCTGATCCCAGTATGGGACCATGGATGGATCTTTATAGATGCCCCTGGGCCTCCTGTTCCTTGCAGTTTGTGCTCCTGGAAGCTTGGTTCTGAGTTGCTGCTGGGGTATGTGTCTGTGGGGCTGCCTGGGTGGGGGTCCCAGGCAGCTGCTGGAGCTTGCTTTGTGCCAGCCTTCCATCCTGGAGCCCACTCTGGGGGGTTGTGCCATGTTATCTGCATTGGTGTTGAGCTACTGTCCCTCCAAGGTAGATTGGGATCATCTCCTGTCATCTCTGTCCCCTCCTGAAGGGCTTAAAGCATTCCAGAGGCAGCGTAAAGGTTCAGCACTCCCCTGTCCTGCTCCTCCTCGGCGGAGGGCTGGGACATGGTGCAGGAAGAGGACAGGAAGGCAAACAAGGTTGTTGACCCTCCTGCAGCGGAAGGTGGGTGCTCTGGAAGGAAGGATGGGGATTGCCCAGGGATGCACAGCAGGAATCTGCAGATTGCTCACCACAGCGTGGCTTGGAGCATCTCTTGGGCAAGGTCCTTCTGTCCTCCCAGGGGACAAAGCTCTTCTCCACAGCCCTGGGTGTTGTCGGGGGGCACCATCTCTTCCCCCACCAGGTTGCCAACTCTCTTGCTTACGTATTGCTGATGCTGCCTGTCCCTAAGGCTGCACAGGGCACCGATCCCTGACCGGAGGTGCCACCTTAATCCAGATCAGTGGGAAATCCGTTGTGTGCCCGCATGGCAGCTCCCTGCCCGGCCATGGCCACAGCAGCTCCTCTGTCTCCGCAGGTCAAGCACCAGCTGGGACATGGGGACAGCCCCAGAGGAATCTGGCCCTGGGCAGCCTTTTGTGCTGCATTGTGGAGCAAAAATGCATTAATTGCTGAGCGAGGCCAGCTTAATTTCCCACTCTACCAGCAGGAGCAAACTGGGATGAGATTAAGGCATTCCTTGGGCAGCTCCCACCCCCTCGCCCTGACTGCTGTATCTCGGCCTGTGAGGCCGCTAATGCTACTTACATTATTACTGGATTATTTTGGTGTAATGAGCTTTGCCCTGCTCAGCTGTCCCTCTGCTCAGGGGTGTTGCGATGTGTAATACTTCCTGTGTGAGGCCACGAGGCGGGCAGCTGCCTGCTCAAAAACAAGCAGAGCCCCAGCAAAACAATGCATTAATGTTCCCAGAGCAAAATTCCAGCATGAGCCGGAGGTTAATCACAAATCAGGGAGCTTTCGGCTTAGGGCTGAACAAAGCCAGGAGGCGGGAGGGCGATGGTGCCCTAAGCCGGGTCCTGACCCATCTCCATGAGTACAAATAGGAGTGACCGTACCAGTTTCATCTCTGCCAGCGGTGTAGCGCAGCTGTAAGCATTTCCTCCATCCTCAGCTCCTTTTCCTCTGCCTTCCTTCCCATCAGACCTGCTAGTGCAGGGACTTGGCGATCTGTTGCTATGGACACGAAGAAGTTTCCCCTAGAGACCAGAAGCCCAGAATAAGTGATGCCTGCATTTTCTGACATTATTTTTGTTTCTCTTCCCCTTTTTTTTATTATTATTGTTTGTTTAAGTGTTGATTAATTCCCAGCCATTCACCCCACCTCCCTCCTGCTTTTCTCTCCGAGCTTTGTGGATTGCCGTGGCTGTGTCCCAGGGCTTGGCTCCTGCTTCGTTGTTCTCGGCGAGGGTGCGAGCACGGGGTGCATGGGAGGAGGTTTCAGTGCTGTAACTCTTGCTCTGCTGGAGACCCCCCTACAGAAGAGACCTCCCCCCCACCTCCCCGTTCATTCCAGCTTCGGGAGATGCTGTTGGGGTCAGGCCTGGGTCCCCCCGGGCTGATGCTGCAGAGTTCATGGGCGCCCACCAGCAGCACCGGATGCTGCTGCAGGAGGTCCTGGACCCCTCTTCCCAGGGTTGTGCCTCCCTGCAAAACATGCCTGCAAAAGCATGGCTGGGGGTACCCTGCTCCCTTTACAGGTGTCCTTCATCCTATTTGGGACCTCAAAGTGTATAGATCTAGACTAGTTAGTGTATCTGCTGGTCTGAGCTCCAGGCCTGACTCCTGTTTTATAGCTCCTCTGTTGGCACTGCAGTACCCGTTAGTACCTCTGATAGCCTCTGAGAGCTCTCGGCCTGTAAGAGCGCAATCAGGAGAGAATTCCCAACAACTCTTGGAAGTTCATGTCAAGGCTGGAGCCTGAGCTTTGCTGAGGGGCACTCATAGGAAATCACCTCGGCTTTTCTTGCAGCTCTCAGGTCAAGCTGGGCAAGGCAACCAGTCCCCAGCAGCTCTGTTATCCCAGGGGATGGGGCAGCGGTCAGGGAGGGTCATCCTATTTTCCCAGGGGTGAGCAGTGCTGCATGTCTGTAGAGCATGTCTCTGGGCACTTGGCACGTGGGATGGGATTTTACTGATGTGAGACAGTCTCAAGGTCACTTTGACTTCTCTTTCTTTGCTTTTGAAGCTAATAATGGGCTGTTTTTCTGTTCCCTGCCACATGATCTGCCCCATGGTGAATGAGGAGCCTCTCTGATGAGTGATCTCCTCTGTCCCGTTCCCCTTCCTCCCTGTTCCGCAGGGAGTTCGCATACCAGGTTTCAATCAGCTGCTTCTCTTGTTCCTGGGAATGCACTTCAGCACTGGGTCAGAAAGTCTCTGGTCCATTGAAATCCTGCCCCGTCGCTGCTCGAGTTGCCCAAATTACAGCTCCCTCTCTCAAATCTTACAGCAAACAAGTGCTTTGCTGCCAGGCCCCTGCCTGCAGCATGGTTAGCATGGTGTCAGCCAGCCTGGAGCTCCTCCGAGCAGCCCATGCACCTACAGGTGGGGCAGGGAAAGCAGGAGCTGCTCCTTAAAATGTTTTCTGTGTGTGTTTGGCAATTGTGCCGAGACAGCAGAAAGCCCCCCATCTCTGTATGGTTCCTCCCCTGGAGCGTGGGGGCAGGCTGCAGAGCATCAGCCCTTCGTGGTGGTCTGCAGAGCTGCTGGAGGGGGATGAGGAGTGGAGATGAGTCCTAGGACCGTCTGCAGCAGGAGAAGGTCAGCTCTTGCCCGTAGCTCCGGGGGAGCCACATTGCCCTCCCTTGTGGCCCCTGGCTCAGCGCAGAGCCTGCACGCGCCGCAGTGCTGCTCCGGAAGGAGCAGCGGGGCTGGGATGCTGCTCCTCGCCGAGGAGGTGAGAGTCCCACCAGGGCCAAATGCTCAATTGCTGTGATGTTTGAAAGCTCCTTGAAAAATGACTTCTCCATCCAGTTCCTAACCAAACAAGTGGAAGCTCCAAAAAAACAACAGTTCCTTCCCATGCTGCTGCCAAATCAGTGCTCGCTGGCCTGTTTCTGAGCAGGTCAGCAGCGAGCCAGGGCTGCCCGAGGACTGAGCAGAGCAGAGCCGGTGGGTAGCTGGTCCCTGCATTGTCCTTCTGCACCTGTTTAGAGGACAGGAGAGCATCCGGGGAGCTCTGCATGGCTTTGGGGCAATAGTGCAGGTGACCTGGTTATCTGTGTAGGGACAGGGAGCAGTGTCCAGGCACTTGCACTGCACAGCCCTCAGGACTGCAGACCTGTGAGCCCAACAAAGGACAGGGAAATCCCAAATCCAGACAGGGATATGCACCCAGCTCAGAGTCACTGGGCGCCAGCATGGTCTTGGCTGTACTTTGCCCTTACCAATCGTCAGATGTCTGGCTGCTGTGTCACAGTCTCCAGAGGGCTCTTGTGCAGCTGCCCAGCTGGGGTCACTGCCATGATGCCCGGTTGTGTCCTGAATGCTAACAGACCCTTCCCCTCTCTCGTTTTTACCTCCCTCCTTTCTGCCAGCAGTTCCCTATCAGCAAAACCCCTACACCCCTGGCAGCAGCTCCACCGTCATCCAGTGCTACCGCTGCGGGGACACCTGCAAGGGAGAGGTGGTGCGCGTCCAGAGCAATCACTTTCACATCCGCTGCTTCACCTGCCAAGGTAGGACGGTGACACCCAGAGAGCTGGTGGCCAGGTTGCCCCATGGCCCTGGGCACGGTTTGGAAAGCAAAAGGCTGGGGACTGACCTGAGATATGGTCACACACCCAGGGGTGGCAACTTCCTGGAGGGGTGGATGTGTCACGGTGCAGGCGGGGAGGTAACAGCACAGGGCTGGCACGGTGCGGGCAATGTCCCTGCGTGATGCCAGAGCTGTGAATTGGGGTGGCCGAGACCATCACTACCCTTGAGCTCCCTGAATACCACCAGCCTGCGCTGCACTGGTTCCAAACATACCCACCATCTGCCTGTGACCTGGGGGGGCACTGCACCCTTCAGCTGCCTGCCTGCTCCCAAATCGGGAGGAGGAAGAGGAGGTGTCACCAACCCAGCTGAGAGGCAGCGAGGTGGGGGAGATGACCGGAGTGGCTCCTGACGGGGCTGGGGGTGGGTGACGGATCGCTGCCACCCGCACGTGGGATGTGACCGAGGTGCCCTGGGATGCCGAGTGCTGCAGCTGGGGCTCGGCGGCCCCCGGGGGCTGGTAGAAATAGAGGAGAGAGGTTGCTCAAATCCTTCCTGAGCACAAGAGGAGATCTGTGGAGCCGTAAAAGCTGACGGCCCGGAGCTGATGCTGAAGGGCTCCTTAGCACGTTCGTTAAAGCAGCCCAGCCATTCTCAACCAGGCCAGTGGCTGGTTCCGTAGGTTGTAAAGCATCCCATTACCAGGGTTTTTTAGAGGTCTCCGGTCTTCCAAGCTCCCAGCAGCTTGTGCTAAGCAGGACATAAATCCCTGTCCCCTTGGCCATGCTTTGCTGCTCTTCCCTCGGGGAGGGAGGGTTTGGCTGGAGGGGACTGTCACCACCCCTGCTGCAGCCCTGTCCCCCATGGGGTGGGCAGCCCCAGATCTCTGGGAGGGGGTGTGGGCCCCAGGTTGCCCTCGGGGGTGACCTGCATGTTCGGGGCACTGTGCTGAGCCCTCTCCCGGCTCAGTGTGCGGGATGGAGCTGGAGCTGCGCATCCAGACAAATCGCTCAGCCAGCCACCGGCTTCAAAGGGACCAGGAGCCGGCAGGGAGAGCTTGGCAGTGCTCGCTGCCTGATTTCCAAGTGAAAGGGAATAAATAATGAGAGGAAATCCTCCTGTCTCACCTTCCCTCACAGCATTTACCCCCTGCTACCTCAGGCTGGCTGCTGCCGGGTCCCACACCAGCCCTGCAGCTTGTCCCCAGTGTGTCCCCGGGAGCCTGACACAACTGGGGATGTGCTCCGGGTCCCATGGCAAATGGGGCCCAGACCTGCTGTGGTTTTTCTTGCTTCTGCTTCCTGATACTGTCCCAGAGCTGGTGGCCTGTTCCTCGTCACTGATGAGGAAAGGCTGGCAGGCTGTTTCGGAGAGCAGGGGTTGCTGGCCCTGTACCCCCCATCTGTTTGCCCATAGCTCCGGGGAGCAGCATCCAGGGGATGCTCTGTGGGAGAGGAGCTGCATCTCTGCCCCTGTGGGCCCTGCAGCCGGTGGGTCCAGCTGTGCCCTGGGAGGGTGTCTGCCGTGCCACCATGGGCACAGGTGAGGTGTGCGAGGACAGGACAGAGGGGTGCTCGGGGGTGAAGGGTAAAGCAGAGACCAAGAGGGGCTGTCAGCGGGTGCTCAGGTGCTCTGTAGTTCCCCCCTCCACCCCGTCACCTTGCAGGACAAGTGATAGGCATCATGCAGAGGCCCTAGGACCTGGTCCCTGTGCTGCTCCTGAGGTGCCGAGAGGATCTGATGCTCTCGAGCTCTCTCTCTGGATGGAGAAGGCATAGGAGGGAAATGACACTGAGGGCCGGGACTTGCTGTGTCTCCTTGGATTATTCTGATGGGCTGTGCACCACCCACGGTTCCCACAGCAGGGAAGGAAGCGATGTTGGGCTGGACACCTATGGAAAAACAAGCAGTGAGAACACCAAACCCAGGGTGTCCCAGAACCTGTTCCCATTAAGGCATGGCCTCATGTCCAGGCCAGGGAGTGCAGATGGCTCATCATAGAGAAGGCCATGCCCTAGGGCGTGGAGAAGACCTCTCCCCAACTGTCCCTAGGGCATGTCCAGCTCCTTCCACTCTTGTTCTTGGCCTCCTGACACCATGTGAGTGTCAAACAGAGGGCCTTAGCCCCATCTGAGTGCTGTGGGTCCAGGAGGGGATGCTACAGACCCTCCTGGGTGTGGTTTATGCATGGTGAGTAGGGGCTGCAGGGGTTCCTTTCCCAGCGCCAGGTTTTCCTCTGGGAGCACTCAGCCCTGGCCGTTCGGGCAGCCCCATCCTGCACCCCGCCACAGCCCAACACTGACATCTTGTGGTGCTGGGGGAAGGCCCCAGTGCGTCCAGCGGGAAGCGAAACCCTCCGAGATACCTGCAGAAAGTTGGGTCTTCATTGGTGCCCTGGGACCACTGCTGGAGAGGCAGCAGAGGTGGGCTGGGAGATCCCAGCTGGCCCCGGGGCTGGACCTGCCCGCTGCCCCTTTGACGAGTGCGTGTCCTCCCCCTGCAGTGTGCGGCTGCGACCTGGCCCAGTCAGGCTTCTTCTTTAAGAACCAGGAGTACATCTGCACCCACGACTACCAGCAGCTCTACGGGACCCGCTGCGACAGCTGTGGGGACTTCATCACTGGAGAGGTCATCTCCGCCCTGGGGAGGACCTACCACCCCAAGTGCTTTGTCTGCAGCACCTGCAGGTGAGCTGTAGCCGTCATCAAGGGTGCATGACCCCCCTGCAGAAGCCCTGTGCACCCCTTGGTTGTGCACCAGGGAGAGGGCTGTTCGTTAGCCCCCAGCCCCTTGTTCCCTGCTCAGCACCCCAGCAGCCACCTCCTCTGCATTTCCTTAGTGGAAACCCTTGGGAGGCAATGAAATAGCTCTGACCCTTCCCTTTGCAGCCTGGAGACCTGCCTTAATGCCTGCCTTGGTCTTCCTGCCCCAATACATGTGCACATTCTCTGCCTCCCCTCTTAGCCCTTGCCTGGAGCCCCTCTGCTCCCCAGCACCACGAGTCCTGCTGGCCCCTGGACAGGGAGCCCCAGGGCAGCCTCAAGCACTACATGGTGCGGAGCGAGCGACTCACGCCTCTCCACCTCTCCTTGGCCACAGGAAGCCATTTCCCATCGGAGACAAGGTCACGTTCAGCGGGAAGGACTGTGTTTGCCAAAACTGCTCCCACTCTCTCATCAGCACCAAACCCATCAAGATCCACGGGCCCAGCCGTAAGTTGACTGCTGTTGTGTTACGTGGTGGCTGCAAGGAGAGGGACCACGTGTGTGTGTGTGTGGTGGGGGGTGACGGGACGGGCTTTGGGGCCAGCGTGCAGCACTGCATGGAGCCATGGGTGTTTGTGGAGGTTTCAGAGGAGGAACAGGGTAGTCCTGCAGCTCCACCCAGGATTGCAGGTCACCGCTGGTTTCGGAAACTCCCTTGGCCTGTTGGTGACCCAGGTGGGTGCCGCCACCCTGGCCAGCACTGTCTGGGGCAGCGGGAGTGCAGCGGGAAGGTTTTGGAGCTGAGTTTGCTCTGAGGCAGTTCCCAAATGTTACTTGGTGTCCAGCTGCACCAAGGTCTCTGTCTGAGTGTCAGTCCCGGGACTGCTTGCCCAGCAAGCCCAGTTGTTACTCGCTGCCTCTATGAGCTTCTTTATACTCAGCCCCTTGTGCTGATGAACCTAAGCTAAAACTTACCAAGAACAATGGACAAGCTCTTTTGGGTGGATTTGGCCTTGGTTTTGACACCAGGTTGTTCCTCTCTTCATGCCATTCCCCTCCCGTGGGGTTTTGTCCCCTCCCAGTCTTTCCTTGCTGGTGGCTTTCAGCCCCGGGGATGAAGCATCCTGTGGGTGCTGTGCTCAGGGGCTGGCAGGGCGTCCCTGCGGCATGGAGCTGCTGCACACAGGGCTCGCTTCAGCCCGTGCTTGGGGCAAGGGGGCTGCAGCGTTAATGTCCATGCTTCAGTCTCCTGTGTGCCCCATGTTTGCTGCTGTCAGTCCCTGGGGAGCCGCCTCAGCGCAGCGTGTGGGCAGAGGGCAGGGACAGCCGGGAGCTGTGCCACACCGTGGTGCCCAGCCCTGCCATGTCAGCGGGCTGAGCCATGGCGGGGCCAGGTGGGCGCCCTGGCTGTTGCAGCTCAGCAAGACCTGGAGCATCAGTGCCTGGAGCCAAGTCCTGTAGCCAAGACTGGACCCAGGACTGTGGTGTCACCCGTGATCCTTGTCACCTGGTCACCATGGTGGCTGTTTGGATTGAGTTACTGATTGCTGATGGGTCCCTGGGAGCCCCCCCAAGCTGCCTCCCCCCCAGCTCTCACCATGGCCTCAACGCAGTTAGGAGATGTGGTGGGGTTTGAATGAGCCCCAGCCAGAGGATGGGGCTTCCCCCATCTTCCCCCATGGGCACCCCAAGCGGCCCAGAGCAGGCTGTGGCCAGCAGACAGCACCCCCCTGTCTCCCGCAGCAGGGCCGGGGCAGCGGGCAGGGGAAGGGCAGCAGCACGCTGCCTCTCACCTGCCTTCCTCTCCCTTCTCATCCCCTTCCCTGGCTCTCCTCCCCAGCCTGCAGCACAGGGTGACCCAAGGGCACCATGCTTTATTCATAACGAACTGCAGGCAGCAGCCAGATGTGGTCTGCTGCCTGCGTGTGCCCCTTGCTGCCCAGGTGGCCCTGGCACGGCCTCCCAGAAGGGATGGCAGAGGAGGTTTGCCAGCTGGAGCCCTCTGCAGGGAGGACATCCCTGGAAGAAGGATGTTGAGCCTCTCCCTGCGGCCCCAGCCCTGTGAGCGTCTCAAAAACCAGCAGGACCTGTGTGAGAAAGGGAATGGATCCTGGCTCAGCCCAGCTGGCCAGCCTGCTTTTTGCCAGGAGTCAAAAATCCTCCTTCCTCAAGCTTTGTGCAGTGGGCAGGGATGTGGTGCAAAGCTGTCTGGGGATGAGGAGGGTGGAAAAGCCTGCTCGGGCTGCCTGTGCCGCGCTGCTGCTCCTCCCTGGTCCTGCGGCAGGGAGGGGGTTAAGGAGAAATCCCATCCGGGCAAACCTGCTGCCCAGGGGGAGAAGAGGACAAGGAGGAGTCAAGGTCAGGGGTCCGAGGCCCATGTGCTTCCTGCTCCCAGCCTTGACGGGAGCCAGGGGAAGCGGGGAAGGAAAGGAGTCTCGTAAATACTGCAGCGGGGCCGGACGTGGCTGCCGGAGAGCACAGCCCTTCCTCTGCTGCGCTGGCTGCCGGACACTTCCCACCGCTCCCGCCCCGGAGGGGAGCCCCCGGGGACCTGCCAGGGCAGCGTGGCCACGCACTCGCCCTGGCTCTGGCTCGCCGCCCACCAGGGAGACCCGGCTCTGTGCCACGGCCGGCGCTCGGTCAGGATGGCTGGGTGCCGGCAGCGCCTCAGAGGTCCCAGCTCCAACAGGAGACTGTCCTGGCTCCTTTGCTGGGAACAAGCAGAGGTGGCAGATTTTCCATAAAGACATTCTCCAGGTGGCAGATTCTCCATAAAGAAATGATCCCCAAGGGGCTGCCCCTGGAGCGGTCTCAGGAGCAGGGTGTTTATAACAGCAGCATCCTCTAGAAAAGGGGGTTCCCTGGGGCAGGGGTTTCCTCAGGGTGCGAGGGGTGCGCCGGGTTAAACAACCAGGGTCCCTCGGCGTGCAGCTGCAGATGTGGGTGTTCCTGCCACGCTGCTGAGCCCTTCACTGGGGAGCTGTGGTGGTCCCACACCCCCCACTCCGTTCTGTGCCCCCCAGACTGCGCAGGCTGCAAGGAGGAGATCAAGCAAGGCCAGTCCCTCCTGGCCCTGGAGAAGCAGTGGCACGTCAGCTGCTTCAAGTGCCAAACGTGCGGGATCATCCTTACTGGCGAGTACATCAGCAAGTGAGTGCCACCGTGCCGGCGGCAAGCTTGGCTGTGCCTGCCGTTGCTGGGCTGTGCCCCGTGGGGCTGGGGCTGCAGCGAGGGGGTGCCCAGCCCGGCTCTCTAACCACTCACCCCCTTCTCCTTCTTCTCCTGAAGGGACGGCATCCCGTACTGTGAGTCTGACTACCATGCCCAGTTCGGCATCAAGTGTGAGACCTGTGACCGGTACATCAGCGGCAGGGTCCTGGAGGTGAGTCCCGGGGCCATGGCCACCCCGTCCCAGTCTGTAATAGGGACCGCATGCGTCCTGCCCAGAGCTGCATGCCTTGGGGAGGTGTGGGAGTTTCATTGTCATACTGCCCTTGGTCTCTTGGGGCCATGGCTCTTGCTGGGGTGGTGTGTGGACACAGTCTGACCACCTTCTCTGGAAGGTGGGAGTGGGGGAAAGAGCACCACCATGCTGCAGACCTTTGGAGAGGTGGCTTGAGTACTGGAGCTCCAGAAGCAGCCAGAATGCGTGGTGGCCTGGGTGTGCAGGGACATGTCTGGAGCCCAAGATGTGGGGACACTAGCCTTAACCAGCTCCTGCTGTGCCTGGCTCTGGAGTGTCCCCACCATGCTCACCCCACTCCACCTTCCAAGTGCATCCCTGTGCAGGCAGCCTGCCTGTTGCCTTGGAAACGCATCCAGCACGGCTGCCCACTACAGAGGAGCCCAGATGAGGGGCTGCAGCACCCTGCCCACGGGCAGTACACCCCTTCACAGGGCAGCCATCAGAGCAGTGCTCTGGGCCAAATCCGGAGGGAGCTTTGCTCATCACCTTGCTGGCCAGCAGGAGCTGCTCTGGCAGAGCCACCGAGGGATGTAGGGATCCCACGGGGATCCCACAGCAAGGCATGGATGCAGGTGGGCGTGGAGGGTGTTTTGGGTGATGGTGGAGCTGCACAGGTGGGAGAGGTGGAGAGAGCAGGGTTTGCTGCTGGGGAGGGACAGAGAGGTCCATCAGGGCTGGTCCTTCTGTCAGCCAGGCAGTCAGGTCCTTCCTGTGGTCCCTACTCCTGGAGATGAGGTGTCCTCTCATGCTTTCTGTTTCTGCCCCAACATTTGCAGGGGAAAAGAAAAAGCTGGAAAATCTGGTCTGAGGGCAAACTAAAGGCTCAGGAGGCAGAGAGAAAGATGTCAGAATGAAACCTGTTGTGGTTTTTAGACCCCCTGGTGATGCTGTGGGGCGGGGCTGTGATGGTGTAGAAACAGAGCAACGCTGAAAGTGTGCTCAGTCACTCCTGAGACCTTCCCTTCATGCGAAGGGAAGATGTGGGTGGCGTTGGCACCCACACCCCTGCTATCTCCAGACAGCAGCGATAGGAAGCTGTATCCCAAAATCAGAGGTACTGTGGCTCCACAGTGAGCCAGGCCGCAGGTGCTGGGGCTGGAGTGGTGGTGGCTGTGTAGGTCTCCAGCCTGCTGAGAGCTGTTCCAGGACATCTCCAGCCTGTTTCACTCACAGACTACCAAGAAGTGGTCACCCCCTCTGGTCTTGCCAGCTGGGCTGGCCTGAAAGCACTCAGCCTGGCCAGGGCACCTCTCACAAAGCTGGAGCTGGGTGACAGGAACCCTCCAGCATCTTCCCCCTCTTCAGGGAGCTGCCTTTGCCTGGGAAGGCTTTTTGCTGACTCCAGGCTTCGGCAGCAATCCCAACACCGGCTGTGGTGAGCATGAGCTCAGCACTGCAGCGGCTGCCGTGGGCCGGCTGCCCATCGTGGGGCCACTTGATTAGCAAACATCGGAGCAGAGCAAGGTGAAGCCAGAGAGGATCTCCGGAGGTTGAATCCCTGCGGCTGCTCCCCTGGGCAGTCCAGTCCCCGATAAGCCCATGCCAGGACAGAGCATCCTCAGCCACCCCAGCAGGGCGAGCAGGCTGGGCAATGGATGGTGTGGGATGTCCAGTGTATGAGGGCGGGTGAGAGGAGCCAGAGGGGACCTGGGACCCCTGCCCTGAGCTTGGAGGCTGTGCTGCCAGCCTGGCCGGCACCCTCGGGCACCGCTGCCTCCTCGCTGCACCACTCTCGGGGTTTTCCTCACTTGCTGCAATCACAGTGGAGTCAGGATGAGTGTAGGACATTCCTGCTGCTGCCTGTCTGATGGGACGGACAGAGAGCAGCTCTGCAGGGCATGGCAGGCTGCGGGTGGTGGCAGCCTGCCTGCAAGCTGGAGAGAGCCCTGGGCGGTGGCAAGGAGGCAGCCTTCCCCACTCTCCCTTGCCTCTATCTCCCCTGGTCGTTCTCCCAGCGTTAGTTCTACGTTCCCTCCAGCTTTGTCCTTTGCCTCTTCCCTATGCCTTCCATCCCAGGCTCTGCTCCCAGCATCATCTCTCCCTGTCTGGGGTGGCTGGCCAGCGCTGGTGGGATGTGAGAAGAGGCTGGCTGAATCCCACGAGATGCTCTGAATGGCCATCATCTTTCTTTAGCACCTTTCCTGCCCCACCTGCGCTCAGACCAGGGAGCCCTGGGACTCTTAATGAGCCAGAAGCAATGTGCCTCAACTCCAGAAGGTCCCCACGGGCAGAACCAAGGTGCCACCTCCTCGCAGGTGCCATCACGGAGCCAAGAGGAGCATCGGGTTTGTGTGCCGGGGGGCTGTGCTGGGGGATCACCATGGAGCCTGTGGGTGCTGCAGGCACCCCCTCGCCCCCCCCAGCCAGGGCTGAGCCCACCCTCCCTGGGTGCATGCCTACTTGTGGTATTGAACCATCTCCTGTAAAACCAGAAGCTTTAATTGTCTTCTCCAGCAGAGCGCAAAATGGAACAGGTGCCTTTAAATAATTTTAAGCCTTAAGGAGCCTTCTCATGCTATCCCGTCAGCCTCCCGGCTTTCCCAACCCCTCCGAGCTGTGCGGCCAGGCTTGGATGATTAATGAGTCTTTAAGGGACCACAAGTGATAACAAGCAGATCTCTTCCCTCGCAGCCTCTACCAGCCTTTTACGAGCTGTAATATTAACCAACATAAAAGGAACAAGGTTTGTGCGTGTTCTGGAGAGTTGGTCCTTAAGGGAGTGGTGGGTGTTGAGATGTTGGGTAGTTTTTTGGAGAAGGTGGGATTGGGCTGGTGGAGCAGCCAGCCTTCCTCCACATCCACACCCTGATCTGCAAAGCATCCCCTTTTGGCACAGTCTGACCTCTGACACAGCCCATATAGTCTAGATAGGAAAGGAAAAGATGTGGGGTTTTGTTTTTTTTCCTTACTGTCAGCACAGCAAGGCTTTGGGGGAACTAAGAGGGTCCAAGAGCACCAAACCATCCCAGATTCAGAGGGGGACTGGGGGAGGTGGCACACCAGTCATCACGGCCTCATGTCCCCTGCATTAGCTGTGTCTAGCCAGCTGGAAATACAAGCGATGGGAACTGCAGGCACACTGGCCTGAGGTGTTTAGGAGCTGGGCTTTCACTGGGTTATTTTTCATCTCTTTTCCCTGTGTTTACGTCCATCTCCTCCAATTGATGCAGCTCGGCGTGCCTGCTGTGGGTGCCTGCTGCAGAGGGGTGCTGGCATGGCGCTGTGCCTGCGCAGGGCTCTGTGCCCAAGGGCTTGGGCAGAGCAGGAGGAACTGGCCATCCTTAGGGAGCCTCTGCTGCGGCAGGACGGCGCCGTGGGGCACTGTGGCAGGACGGCGCCGTGGGGCACTATGGCTGGGCCAGGGCTCAAGGTGGCTGCTTGCTGGGGCTCCCACAGGGACCTCTCCTGTCCCACCAGAGAGCCTGGGGAACTGGGGCTGGGCTCTTCCTTGCTCCTCTGCAGCAGGTCTGTCTCTGCGGCTCTCCCACTGGTGACTCTCCTGCCCTGTTATCAAGCTTTTGGGTGTGAATTGGGGATATTTAGGTTGTGGGCTCACTTGGGCCAACCCAGAAGCAGGTTGTGCTGCTGCCAGCTGGCACAGGGGTGCAGGGCTGTCCCCTCCCTGGGCTGAGGTGCACTGCAATGAAAGCAAGAGGGGTCCAAACTCTCCCACTCATCTCCCCTGCCTGCCCTAAAACCTTCCACTCATTTTTGGCATAAGCTGGAGGTGAAAAAGCCGCTGGTTGCTGTCTGCACCCCAAGGACATGGAGTTCCAGGTTGATTTTTATGGGCAATCACTTGGCAGGCTCTCAGTTATCCTCACAGCAGATTTTCCTGTTGATCCTCCTCTGTCATAACCCTCCCCTTTGTCAGCCAGAGCCTCGTCTTCCTTCTACCGCCTTAAATTATCCTTCCTCTTCTCTTGGATTATTACGGGAGTAAAATGTCCTTTGGGGTCGAGCTCTAACAGTGCAGCCTGGATTCCTCCTGCCCTGAGCCAGCTCCTGCCTCCCAGTTCCCAGACCAGAAAATGAGCCTGTAATTGAAATGCTAGCAGACACTTTGAGTGGAAACAAGCTACCAATTAAAGCTATTATCCCTGTCAAAGAGCAAAGGGAGCAGCCCAGGTCCCGCTTAGTTGGGGAATAGCACGTCACTAGTGCCAAAGTTTGGGCACGGCTTCACAGAAAGAGGAAAGTTTCTTGAGGGAGCAGGAGAAGGGCTGGCAATGGTGGCCAGGGAGGGTCTGACAGCAAAAGGGAGCCTGTACTTTATGAGATTTATCTTTGGGACCCTTCTTTTCCCTTTATTGCTTCCCTGCTGCGACATCCTCAGCCAAGTTTGCTGTTTTCTCCTCAAAGCTCTGAAAGGGAAGGAGCTGGTGCAAAGCATGGCTGCTTGGTTGAGTTTGGCTGAGGGTCTTGGTTATTTCCAGAGCCAAAGGACAATTTATTAGGGATGAGGTTTGTAGGGGTACCTTCCTTGGGGGTTTGGGACCTCCTGGCTCTGCTTTCCTGTGTGTTGGACAGTTCGAGGAGAGCAGAAGGTTCCCAGTCTGACTCGTAATCCAGCAGGTCAGAAGCATTAGTGATGAAGTGGTCTCTGGTTTCCTCCGTGTGTTGTGGCGGTCTCCGAGGCCACCCTGAGCAGTTTTTCCCCACTCACCTTGTCATTGTCTGCAGCAGCGAGTGATGCTGGGGCCACTCGCCCTCAGGGATGTGAGCAGGTCACCATGTCCTTCCTTGCTCAGGGACCCCTCTTCTCTGCTTGCCCTTGCAGGCAGGAGGGAAGCACTACCACCCCACCTGTGCCAGATGTGTCCGCTGCCACCAGATGTTCACAGAAGGAGAGGAGATGTACCTCACAGGTAGGGATCCTGCTGCGGTGAGGAGGGACTCCTGTGCCCCGTGTCGGGGCGTGGACCAGCTGTCCATGGCTGCCCAGAGGTGTGATGGCTGTGGGGCCATTTGGGTCCTCATGGCGATCAGTGCCAAAAGGGTGTCTCTGTGCAGCCAACCCAGCGCCCGCCAGCAATGCCAGAGACCCCTCTCTGCTGCTCCCCAGCCCCTGCGCTCTTCCTGGGCTGCGCAGCAATCATTTATTTCCACGAAACCTTCCCTGCCACTGAGCTGGAGGAGACTTTGTTCCTTAACAGTAGCTTTTTGCGCCCTGTGAGTCTCCCTGCGCAGCTGGGGGGTGCTGCCAGGCATGCCTGGATGTGTCCCTGGCTGGTGCCCAGCGAATAGAGGCTGGGGTGGGTGCAGGGTGACCTTCTCCCTGCTGCCCCAGTCCCGAGGGAGGTGGTCCAGGACCCCTTTCCCACCGCCCCCAAGTCCCCCCATCCAGTTTATGCTGTGAGCAGCACTGGAGGAGTAGGGCTTTTGCTTGGCACAGCCGGATGGTTTGGGTTTGGTTTTGGCGTGGAGTTCATCCCTGCCTGGAGCTGCCTCTATTTCCATACAGAGGGAGGGTTTGTTTTCTCTCAGTAACCTGTGCTTGCCTGTCGCCTTGAGTCACTAATGATCCCATGAGTGGCAAAGGGGGAATTGTGCACTGAGAGAGCTGGGATCCCAGCAAGGCCCTGTCGTGGGCAGCAGGATGAGTGTGCTGAGCATCTGTCCCAGGACACAGCTGGACAAAGATTGGTGGCTTTGCTGGTGCCATCCCGGAGGGTGTGCGGGGGGCTGTGGGTGCCCCGGGCTCGGTGTTACCCAGCATCTAACCAGCAGGAGCTGCCTGGCTGAGCACTGCTTGGGCTGGGCCAAAAACACACCTGGGTTTGCTGTCACAGTCTAGTAGCCATTGGCCGCTACATCTCGGTGCTTGGGAGCTGTTTTGTCCCCACTGCCCTGCATTCCCAGTCGGCATGTGCCTGTGGCCACGCTGGAGTGGAGAAAGCGCCCAGGAAAGCCAGTGGGACCCAGCAGGTGACCCCCCTTCTGCATCCTCACGTCTCACCGCCTCCCTCCTGCTCTGCTCCCCATGGAGAGACTCCAGTTTCTACCTCTGCCCCTTCAGGTCCTCCCCCAGGAGCTGCCCCCCCAGCACGCAGGGGCTGCACTCCTATAGCACTGGCTGCTGACGTGTCCTCCCTGGGGACCACGGGCTGCAGGTCGGTGCTGGGGGTGGCAGGGACAGGATGGGATTCCCTCATGGCAGGAGAAGCTGGAGGATCCCTAGCAGCAGGGCTGGGCTGGGCTGTGCATGGAGCTGAAACACTTTCCCTTTGCTGCCTTGCAGGCTCCGAAGTGTGGCACCCCATCTGCAAGCAGGCAGCCAGAGCGGAGAAGAAGCTAAAGGTAGGCAGCAGGGTGAGGGGCATCTCCGAGCGGTGGCACGTCCCAGGTGATGTTGTCCCCAAGTCCCTCCTGGAGGTGAACTGTTGTGGCAATGTCCAAGCCCAGGGTGGCTTCCGGAGGCTGACACGAGCTCCGTCCCTGCTGCCCAGAGGATGGCGGGTGGCCATGGCAGAGGCTGTTAGTGGGGACCTGCCTCCTGGCTGGCACCAGCCCATGCTGCAGCGCAGCAGTCCCCTCACCAGCCCCTCGAGATGTTGCTCTCTTTCTCTGTGCCTGGTTGGCCACTGCCACAGCTGCCCACTGGTCTTGCTGGGCCACTTGCCAGACTCCAGATCTGGCCCCAAGAGAGGCCAGGACACAAAGCTGGATGGCAGGACAGCCTGCAACAGCCATGGGCACTGGCATCAAGTGGATGAAAGGGCAGAGAAACTGGACCCTGAGTGAAATTCAGACCCACAGCCAGTATTTTGCTTGCATTGTGCCTGTTCAGGGGTCCGTCCCCATTGTGCTCTCACCTGTCTTCTGCTTTTCTGCCTCCACAGCACAGAAGGACATCAGAAACCTCCATCTCACCCCCCGGTTCCAGCATTGGCTCCCCAAACCGTGTCATCTGCGTAAGTACAGCTCTGCCCTTTGTCTGCACGGGGCAGGACAAATGCACCGGCCCCAGGGAAGGGAGCCACAGTTCCCAATGCTGCTCTGCAGCGTGAGGTGTCCCCCAGGGATGAGCCCAGCATTTGGGGACAGCGTGGACAAGCCGTGCCCCCTCGCCCCAGCAGCATGCCGTGCTGGCAGTGCTGTTGGCACAGACCGGGAGTGCTCAGAGGGACACAGTCCTACCCTCCGAGCTCCTCTGCGCCTTCCTGCTGCTGCCTCTTGGGCATCTCCTCTTAACTCTTCTGCTGCTGGTGTGGTGGTGGGCTCTCTCTGCTCTGTGCCAGCTCTGCACTGTGCGCTCCAGCCTCCCCTTCTTTCTCTCCTCCTCTTCCTTTCTGTCTCCCTGCCTCTGTCTCTCCCTAGGCTAAAGTGGATAATGAGATCCTTAATTACAAAGACCTGGCAGCTCTTCCCAAGATTAAAGCCATCTACGAAGTGCAGCGTCCCGACCTCATTTCCTACGAGCCCTATCACAGATATACATCGGATGAGACGCTGGAGAGATATAGCTATGGGGAGGTACTGAGTCTCGATACACCCGGTGCTGGACTGTGCAGGGAGCCAGGCCCCAATTCGGGGCAGTGGGGGAAACTGCATAGGGGTTCGCTCACTCCAGTGGGAATGCTGCAGGGAGGCAGGAATTGGGGTAAGACTTCTCCTGGAGGCTCTCCATCACTGGGAAGAGGGCTGGAAGGGAACCCGTGATGCTGCTGCTGCAGGGTAAGAAGGAAACCAGTGACCTTAGCTGATCGCCGCACCCTGCCCACGCTGTGCCACAAGCCCGACGTGCAGGGACAGACGGCACGGCGTGGGAGGAGATGTCACCCTCAGGAGTGAGATCGCAGGGAGCTCACCCATCACAGCCCACTGCATGAGAGGAGGACAGGCAGCACGCGTGCATCCCTTCAGGCTGGAGGGACAGATGGCTGGCAGGACAGCCCAATAGCGCAGCCCAGAGCCTGGCCCCTGGCAGGCAATCGTCCTACATGCAAGGTGTCTGCTTCCCCTTAGCTGGAGTGGGGAGTAAGGCTAGCCCAGGCCACCCAGCCCTGGCATGGCATCTCTGGAGCACGGCAGGGCTGCCCCTGTCAGGTGGAAGTGGAAGGGGGTTCGGTCAGTGCGTTTTTGCAAGCGTGTGATGAGATGATGCCCAGGCCGCATGTGGCATGGGACTGCCCTGCCCTACTCTTCCCCAAGGCAGGCTTGGGCTGGATGATTTCAGTAAGTCTGTGGAAGAAGAGGGTCTGAGCAGCTCGTGCAGAGATGGGGGAACCTGAGGTGGTCCTGGAAGAGGACTCTGTAATGGCCAGCAGCAGCGTCTCCTACATCTCCAGTCCCAAGGCTTCTCACAAGCCTGCCTCCCTCCAGTTCACCCAGTGACAGTGCAGGCAGCATGGCCACGGTCCATCAGCAGCCTTCCCCCCTTGCAGACGCATGCATTGAGGGGCTCCACTGAGGTCTCCGAGAAGGGGCGCAGGCTGCCGATTCGGGAGGTGCCATCCTCACGCCAGCCCCCCTCCCAGCCATGGGCTCCCTGCCCGGCGTCCTGCCATGGTTTCACTCCAGCTGTGCCACCAGCCGCCCTCACTGCCTGGCAGCTGTGATGAGGCTGTAACATGGGGAAAACAAGCTGCTGTGGGACCTTAATCTGTCACTGCTCCCCTTAACTGTGTGCTGTCTCTCTTTCTCTTCCCCCCTTTGCCTCCTGCTGCCTCCAGTCCCTGGGGACACTCTCCCCGTACTCACAGGTAATGCCCCCAGCATGCAGCGAGGGGTCTGTCACCTGCTGCCACCGCAGGGTGTCCCTCTGCCCAGGGACCAGTGGGGCTCTGTGGAATGTCCCCCTGCCCGGGTGCTGTTCCGAGGTGGGGGGAGATGGGGCAACCATCCGGGAGGATCCTGTCCTTCAGGCCCTGGGGAGAGCAGTGTGGAGCCCTCCCTGGCAGAACAGACCCGGGGTATGGCTTCTGCCCCATGGAGGGGGACACTGGAAACCAGGAACAAGCTCAGGGAAAAGGGTGAAATCCTCTGGCTGGACACCGTTGTCTGGTCCCAAACCTTGGGCTTCACTGCCTGTGCTTTGGTGGTGGGGAGGCAGAGCAGCCTGGGGACCCCCTCCAGCCACAGAGGACACACATGCTGCCCAGCCTGTCACACCGCAGAGCGTACACCCTCCTGGGTGGCCACAAGCACAGGGACACTCGGCCACGGGACACCTCCCCACAGGGCTGGCAAGGCACTGACCTGCCTCATCCCTCATCCCACCAGCTCTAACCCCGCTTCTCTCCGCACCTTTCTCGGTCCCCAGGACATCTATGAGAGCTTTGACACCCGGCAGAGGCGAGCCTCCAGCCCTGGCTACATCGACTCCCCCACCTACAGCCGCCAGGGCATGTCCCCCACCATCCCGAGGTCCCCCCACCATTTTTACCGCTCAGGTGAGGATTTCAGCTGCAACCCCAGGCTGGGCTAAGAGCAGACCCCCAGGTGGAGCAGGGATCATCAAACGGTCCCCTGCTTCTCGCAGAGGACCTCAGTGGTCCCTCCTCTGGCAAGCAGGCAGGAGGCCTGGGGGGTCCGTGGGGGGCTGACAGCAGCAGGAGCTGTGGGGCAGTGACCAACTCTGCTGTGAGCATCCGCCAGTTCCATGACTCTTTGTCTCACGAGTGGCGAGGAGAGGCCAATGTGGGCTTTGTCCTGGCTCAGACCTGAGCTGGGGCTCATGAAGGATGGGGTGGGGAGGGAGGTGACCCCCAGGTCCAGTGAAGACCCCTCAGCTGGCTAGGTAGCTCTGGGAGGGGTGTGCACAAGAGTGCTTGTGCCCAGCCAGTGCTGCACAGGGGCGTCCTTACACACACACGTGTGCACACCCTGGAGCATGTTGGGGGGGAAGCAGAGTGTATCTGTGCCGTGTTTCCTGTCCTTTGGAGCCGGGAAGGAACAACTGGGATAATCCGAGGTCAGTAAGTCCGGAGGTCCCACATTCCCCGAGCTACCCCTGCGCTGCACTGCCAAGGGCCCATCACCGTTTGCCTCTGCAGCACGCTCAGCTTTCCTCTCACAGCAGCGGGGCAGCCTGCTGCCCTCTAACAGCACCCGCACACGGGGATTCCTCTGCATCTCGCCTTCCTCAGGAGATGCGGGAAGCCTTCCCCTGCTCCATCACACCCCATCCTGGACCACAGACTGGTGCACATCCCCGTCACCCCCACCATGTGGGTCTCCCCCCGCTCTTCTAACACCGCTGCATTTAACACCCATTTTCTTCTGCCTCTTGTTCTCTCTCTCGGTCACTTATGGCTGCTTCTGCTCGGCACCGCGTAGGCACCGAGAGCGGGCGCAGCTCCCCCTACTATAGCCAGTTAGATGTGAGGTCCTCCACTCCAACCTCATACCAAGCACCCAAGCATTTTCACATCCCAGGTAGGCTCTGGAGCACCCCGGTCCCCGGGGAAGCGCCGTGTCTGTGGCATGCCCGCATGTGCCGTCCCCCCTGTGTCGCATGCGTAGCTCCGCCGCCTGCCTAGAGCCAGCTGGCAGCAGGATCTACCCCTGGTAAAGGCCATCCATAAACAGGACCTGCAGCTTGAACCCTCCTCCCTCCCCATCACCACCCGGACGTCCCAGAGCCGCCCGGAGTCTGCTTGATCCTTGCAACATCCCTCCTCTTCCTCTTTCCTGACCTTCTTCCACCCCCCCACATGAAGATGAGTCCCCTGCAGAGAACCTGCCCCCTCCCATGCCTCCCCCCTCCCAGGATCACGAGCCGAAGCGTGTCTGCCGGAGGCCTTTCAGCACCCATCCGCTACAGATGACTATTTTATACTCCCCCTAGGGCCCGCTGCTCCCTCCCCCCAGAGTCTTCTGGGCTTGCCAGATGCCTGCTCCCCTTCTGCAGGGATTGCAGGGGGCCACCAGGTAAGGGCCACCACCCATTCCCAGCCACGCAGAGCCCACGGGGACGGGGATGGAGCGGGCAGAAGGGGAGAGTGGGGAGGGAAGCAGGCAGAGCTGCCCATCCATTCTTCAGCACATGCAGTGGTGCCAGAACCCCAGACCACCCTGCTAAGCTGTAGGCATCTCCCACCGCCCCTGTCCTCCTCCAAAGCGTGGAACCTTCCACAGTGTGTAGCTGATGCCCTGGGACAGCACTGTGAGAATACCCAGAGGCTCCCCACCATGGTCCCCTGCTCCCATCCCATCCCTGCCAGGGTTTGGCCCCACCGCCTGCCCTGCCCTCCTGCTGACGGTCGGTGGTTTATGGATGGCCCCCTCCCTGCTCCGCCAGCTCCGCTGCCTGGCCCCTGTGCGGGGGCTGTAGCTCTCAGCACCGGGCTCCAGCTCGCTTTCCCTCCCAGCTCGCTCTTTTCTCTCTCCGCTGCGGAAAGAGGCTTTGGCTGATGTTATTTCACCCCAGGTAGATTGCAGGTGGTTCTGCCAGGCGCTGACATCCCGAGAACCTGCACCAGCGCAAGCCGTGGTGCGTTGCTGCCGGCTGGCAGGGGTGGCCGGTGGTTCCTGGCTGTGCCGGCTGCCCCGCGGTGCATGCTGACGCTGGGGCGCTCACTGCATGTCCTCTGCGCGCACCGCTGCTGAAGGCAGCCCCGGGACCGCACTCCTGCTGCCCGTCCCGGAGCCCTGGCCCAGTGCTGTGCTCCTGTGGGACGCGTGGACCCAGAGGCGGTTGGTTGTGTGATGGAAACGTGGTGTGGGGACAGCAACTCCTGCAGGACCTCTGTCCTGGCCGCTCTCAGCACACCCACGCTGACCTCCCCTTCCTCCCTTCTTTCCTTCTTTCTTCCCTTTCTTTCTTTCTTCTGCCACCAGCTGCCGGCGAGAGTAACATCTACCGGAAACCCCCAATCTATAAGCGACACGGTAGGGTCTGCCCGCTGCGCACTGGGCTCTGCTGCGTGGGGGAAGCGGGGCAGGGTACCAGCACGGGGCTTGGGCTGGCTGAGTCGTGTTTAGGGGCAGGGTGGGAGATGGGAGTGGGCAGCAAGGAGAGGTGTTGGGGTGCTGGGCTTTGGTGATGCTCCTGCTTCCCCTCCAGGCAGCAGAGTGCAGGGTTCAGTGGGAGAAAAATGCAGCTTTGGACCGCATCCCTGGTGTGAGGGATGGAGGTGAAGGCTGTAAGTGGCGCCAGGGACAGGGATAGCTGTGGGAGGGGGAGTGAGGCTGTGGAGGGGTGGCAGAGGGGACAAGGGCGGCTGTTGTTTGCTGATGCTAGGAGCCAGAGCAGCCTCAGAAGGGGATAAAAAATGTAATTTGCAGTTTCGTGAGGAGCCCTGGAGAGAAATCACAGCTCATCCTGGGAGGATACTCCAGGGTGAAACAGGCCTGGGGGGTGTCGGGGTGGGGAAGCACAGGGGTGTTTGGTGCCTCCCAGTGGGGCTGGCTTGCACTGTCCCTGCTTGCTTCTGTGTGTAGAGGGACAGCAGCTTCTCCCGAGCAGTAACTGTGTCTCCTCTCTCTCCCTGGGCTCTCTCTTCCCACCGCCCCGCTGCTGGCTGCACCCGCTGCTGTAAGTAGCTGCTGTTGGCAGGGTCCCCTGCGCCCGCCTGGGGTGGTGGGATGGCTCTGCCACACAGCCTGCCCTTGGTCTCCTGGCCTCTGGGCAAAAGGAGCAGGGCTCACCCTTGGGTTTCTCACGGGTGCTGCCGAGGCTCAGTCCCCAGCCTGTGCAGAGCTCTGTGTGTGGCCGTGCCAGAGCCGGAGCTGCCGGGGTCACCCCTGTGCTCCCCCCGCTGCACAGCCCACTGCCGCCTTCCCCTGGCTGTAACGTCTGAGAGCCCTTCCCCTGCCAGAACGGAGCCTTCCTGAGTCCCCTCCCGCCTGTGCAGTCATAGCCCCTGGGTGATGGGACAGCCTGGGGCACGGGGAGATTGGTGGCACTGGGGCTGGGGCACTGTGGAGGAGCCAGAGCTCATCATGGTCCTTTGGGCTATGAACCATTCAGGTCCCTTCCCAACGGCCCCTCTGCCTGTCACTGTCCCCACTGTCTGCCTCTGCACCTTCGTCTCCAGGAGGTGTCAGCAGTTTGAAAATGGATTATTCCCAGCTCTGCTCTGTGCTGTCCCGGACATAAATTGCTGGGGGCCACTGGGGAGAGGGGAGGGAAGAGGACTTGCCTTCATCCTGGGGTGGATCTTTGCAGGTCCTGCCGGTGGGAGCCAGGGTCCTCATTACAGCTCTGCCTCCTCCTTTTGCAGACAACCTCCCTGCAGCCACGAAAAGCAAAACCAGCGAAGACATTGCACAGTCATCCAAGTACAGCCCTGCCTACTCCCCGGACCCATACTACCACTCCGAGTCGGAGTACTGGTCCTTCCAAGGCTCCCCCAAAGGTAACAGCCCCGCAATGGGCTGGGGAAAACCCATTCCTGGCCCCAAACCCGGCCATTCCCTGGGAGAGAAACCCGCCTGAGTTGTGTCTGGACCCAAAGTTGGGATTGGGCTGAGATACCTGCCAAAGTGACCCCAAAATCCTAGCAGTCCTTGGGACTCAGCTGTCCCCATGCAGCTGGGGACTGTCTCCTCTCTACCTGCCTCCACCTTTGTCCCCATCTGACCCCTCCACGTGTCTCCTTGTAGCTCCCCGGGCCCGGAGGTTCTCGTCAGGAGGTGAGGAGGACGGGTACGACCGGGGCATGCACAAGGTGAGTCATCTCCCTGGCAGGGGACAGCTGGGAGCAAGCTGCCTCCATAGTGGTTGGCTTTGGGGAGGAGGCTTAGCCCAGCTCTTAGCCCAGCTCCACCACCCAAGAAGGGGCCACCATCATCCCTGTTGCCCTCTGCCATCTCTTCCCCCTTGGCCACCCCCAACACGGGGCCTGAAGGAGAGGGAGCGCACCCCACCTCGGCACCTTGTTCTCGGGGTCAAGGGAGCACACAGGAGATGCCAAGTCCATGCCAGGAGGTGCCGTGCCATCGCTACCACGATGTGCCAGTGGTCAGGGAGGGCTGGGCAGGGAAAGGTGGGACGCGAAGTGGCTTTCCCTCCCTGCCCAGATCCAGAGTGGCATCGGCAGGCTGATCCTGAGGGAGGAGATGAAGGCTCGGTCCAACTCCTACGCAGACCCCTGGACGCCCCCACGCAGCTCGGCCAGCAGCAGAGAAGCCCTGCACACAGCTGGCTACGAGGGCTCCCTCAACGGCTGTAAGGACAGCCCTGTCCGTCTGTCCGTGGCCCCAGCCCCTGTGGGAAGTTTGCTGAGGGTGGAGAGGGAGGAACAAGGGGACTGGGAAGGGGTGGTGGGAGAAGTGCTGGGCACCACAGTTGGGCTTGGGAGGCTCTTTTCCATTCCCTGTGCCCCATCTGGGATGGGGCATCTCCCAGTGGGTGTTTGCAGTCTGTCTGGGCAGCCCGGTGAAGTGCCTCACTAGGTGGTCAAAGGGTCCCTTGGAAATCTCACAGCACAGCTGCACTGTTTTAGGCTCACTGCCTGTGTACCTCCTCATTAACAGCGCATCTGGAACCTCTTGGCACCCCAGACCTGCTGGCTGTCCCCAGGGCTGCCATTCTTGCTTGCAGTGCTGCCACTATGCAGCACCCAGGGCACCTGGCCCCTCTCCCCTCGGGGCTGCAGGGAGTCCCAGGGGCGTTCGGGAGCCTGGCAGCACAGACACCCCTGCCCGCTCTGTGCTCTCCTCCCTCATGGCATGGAGCTGGGGCTGTTCGGGGATGCTCAGGGAGCCCCTCAGCCCCACTGGGCTCCTGGGAGCCCCGAGGAGGACCCATGGGGCTGGCAGAGAGGCCCCTCTGCGTGGTGTGGGGCACTCAGTCCTCCCTGACACACAGTTTTGCTCTCCTTGCAGCTCCCCGGACACACTACCTGGCCGACAGCGGTGAGTGTGTGAGCCCACAGCCTGGTCCCCCGTGGCTGTGAGGTCCAGAGCCTGAGCTGGAGGAGATGCTGGGACCGGGGGGGGGCAAAGAAGGGGAGAGAAGAAGGAGCCCTTGAAAGGCTGGGCAGGGGTGGAGCTGAACCAGGGCAGAGCTGGTGGCAGTGTCAGGAGAGGACGGGTCAGAGAAACTGAGAAGAGATTGTGTTGAGCTGAAGGGTGAGGCAGGAGAGCTGCCACGGGAAAGGGATTTTGGGGAGAGCGATTTCAGCACGGGAAGAAGCCAGGATGGAAATGGGTTGAAGCTGGAAAGAGACAGAGCTGGGTGAGTTTGGAGCTGGGCAGGGATGTGAGAGCACAGGAATAGGTTAGCCCAGGGGTGCTCTCCTGGAGTGTGGGGCTCATCTCTGCCTTTTCCCTTACGCACCTTGCTGGCTTCTTTGCAGATCCCCTCATTTCCAAGTCGGCGTCCCTCCCCGCCTACAGGAGGAACGGGCTGCACAGGGTAAGTGCCTCCTGCCTGCACTCGTGATGCTGCCAGGCGTCTCTGCACCCTTCATCGTTCTCCCCAGACTCCTCAAAGCCCCCTTTCAGGACCAGGGTGTCCTGCTTCCCCCTTCCCTGCACCCCTGCTGTCACTGCTGGTCTGTGCCAATACAAAATGACCCTTATTGGGGACCAAAGTGCCTTGTCCAGGCACTGCAGGACAGAGCTGCCTGAACACCCTGCCAGCCATGTTTCAGAGGGACTCTGGTGTTGCTTCCCAGGATTAGAGCTTTGCTTTGTACCCTGGGGCAGTGATTGATGGTGATCGGGAGATCTGGTACTGCCTCCGTGTGACCTGGGCTTGTCACTTCACCTCCTCGTGCCTCAGTTTCCCTACTGCCAGGTGTGGGGAGTAGGTCCTTCTTTGGGGTGGGTGGGTCCCTTCCCCGCTGGGGACATGGGAGGTGCTGTGCTGAGTGTCTGGAGGGGATCTCCTCTTACTCCTCTCTCCCTGTATCCCACCTGCAGCCTCCCAGTGCCGAGCTTTTCCACTACGACAGCACGAACGCAGTCAACTGGGGGATGCGAGGTAAGGCGCTGCGGGGCTGGGGAGCAGCATGGGCAGGGGACCCTGTAGGCACGGAGCCAGATGCCGTGGGGCTGCCTACCCCACCACAGGCAGCTCTGGATAACGAGGTTCAGGCTGGAGGGAGAAGAGGGGAGAGAGGTGGGGTCCCTGCAGCCCTGGGGGAGGATCCTGGCAGCGGAGGGGTCAGCATGGCTCATGTCTTTCCTGTCTTTTCTCTCTCTCCACAGAGTACAAGGTAAGATGCCTCCGCTCCAAAGAGCAGCTGCCAGACGGAGCTGCGAGTACCACCCAGAGGGAGTCCCAGAGACATGTCCGTGTATCCCCAGGCCCTTCAGGAGGAAGCTTTGTCCTATGCCCACAATATCCTACTTTCATCCCCCACCTGGCAGCCCTGTCCCAGGACTGTGGGGCTTGGAGCAGAGTCCTTCCCCTCCTGCCAGGGTCCCAAGCACTTGGCCAAGCATAATTGTCTCCTGGGTGAGGAACAGAGAAGGGTGATTGTGCAGGTGGTTCCCTACTCACGCTTGTCCCTGGGTCACTCATGGTTTCGCAGAGTGAGCAGGCTATTCCAGAGCCACCGAGGTGACTTAAGGTGGATTAGGGTCACCCTGAGAGCAAGTACCCCCTCTGTCCCTCTGTCTTGTCCCATCCAAATGCTAGGGGCAGCTGTGCCTCCCAAAACCTGCTAAACACGGCAGGGGAAGGCTTTGTCCTGGTCGCCCCCAAGGCCTCATTGCCATGGGTGCCCTAACTGGCCTTTTCTGGCTCTGGAGCTACCCCATGGTCTTCCTGTCCCTGTGCAGATATACCCTTACGAGCTGCTCCTGGTGAAGACGAGGGGGAGGAACCAGCTGCCCAAAGATGTGGACAGGACTCGGTTAGAGGTGAGGAGAGCCTTTTCCACCAGGGATGATCTCCTCGGGGCTCAGAGGGACTCGGTCCCGTGGGTTGTCCCTTTAGCTCTCGCAGGCAGCATGGGGCTGCGAGGGGCTCGTGGATGTGTGAGGAGCATCTCCACAGCTCCCCAGGAGCATCTCCACGGGTCCCCAGGAGCACACACATGCCATCACATTGTCACGGTGGTCCTGCTGCTCTGTTGGCTGGGCAGAGCTGTTCCCCGTGCCCAAGGCATGAGGTATCTGGGTGCTCCCACTCCTCCTAATGAGCATTGCTGGGGGTTGCAGCACCCCATCACACCCAGCTGGGCAGGGGATGCCGCTGGCCCCCCTCGCATGCCCTCCCCAGCCACTGCAGCCATACAGCCCACATGGTGGCCATTGGCCCCAGGTGCTGGCCACAGTCCCCAGCCCTGGCCCAGCATCCCCTCTCTCCCCAGCGCCATCTCTCCCAGGAAGAGTTCTACCAGATCTTCGGTATGACCATCGCCGAGTTCGACCGCCTGGCCCTGTGGAAGAGGAACGAGCTGAAGAAGCAGGCCCGGCTCTTTTAAATGCAGTGCACTATAAATATATACATACCTATAAATATATACATAGAAAGATCTCTATATTGCAGCTCTGTATGATTCTCAGTGCTGTACGTGGCAGAGGTGCCCTCTGCACTCCTGAGAGTGAATTGGAGTCTCGCAGATCATTTTATGCTCTTTGTTTCCTTTTCTTTTCCAACACTGTTTCTGTGTACATCCTTGGCTTCTCCCAGGGGCTAAAGCCAAAGCACTTGGTGTCTGTCACTGCTGCCCCAGGGGGGAGGATTTTCCTGCTGCAGCCACAGCACCCGGGGCTGGGGGGGAATGGGGCTCTGGGAAGGGATGGGATAGCAGCATCCTCTCCCCATCTGCTCAACTGGTCCGTGTGTTTACTTATGGGATGGAAGATGTCCTGGGTACATTTGCAGGAAAAAGAGATCCCACCATGGGCTCCTTATTGCCCTCCCAGCCTTTAACCTGGCCAGGCACTGGGGCTACTTTGAGCTTCACCCTCAGGGTCAGAAATACAGAGCTTGGGGCAGGGGACGAGTGGTGGGGACCCCACGGGGAGCAGGGTGCAGACCCATGGTTCGAGGTGCCAGCCTGAGCCCTGATGCAGCCTGAGCTGGTGGCTTTCCCTGCAAACCCAGTATTGCTACAGAGCCAGTTTCTCCTCCCAAAGTGCTGGAATGGTGGCTTTCCAGGCAGTCCCAAAACCAAGCCCTTCTTAAATGAAAACAGCCAAAGCCACCTCCTCCCTTAGGCAGTTTCTTGCTGCTCTTCAGGTTTGTCCAGGGCGAGCAAGCCCCAAGAGGGGACAAGTTCTGATGTCACCCAGTCCTGGGCTACCATGCATCGAGCCCTGCAGGGATGGTGTGAGCACCTGGGGGTCTCACCACCCATGTGAGCAGCAGTGGGAGCAGTCCAGCTGGGAGCTGGGGACAAGGCTGGGGCAAGGGGTGCCAGTCCCACTAACTGCTGGGCCTTTTTGTGGGGGTTTTCCTGAATTACCCTATCGCTGATGTCTGTCCCAGATGAATCACTCTGCAACCTCCAGGAATTAAAGCCATTACTGGGAACATTCAGCATTCACTCCACTGCAGACTGTTGGGATTTTTTTATTTTTTGGCTTTTGCATATTGTTTTGGGTTTTTTTAAACTAACAGGATTATTTCTACACAAACATCTTTCCTGGTCTCATCGGTGGTGCTCTGGTTTCCTATTTGCTTGTTTGGCAGAATTTTCAGGCACACCGCAGGACTGAGCAGTCCCAAACAGGCCAGCAAGCCACGGGGCACCTCTGCAAGAGCTGGGTCAGTAGGGTTCCTCCGAGGGGACAGCAAAGGTCTTACCTTCACTGTGCCACAGGCCAGATCTGCTTCTGCCTGGTCTGGGGGTCTTTGAAACCCTCCTGTCCTGGTGTCTCCCATCAGGTGGATCGAATGCCCTCCCTGCCATCAGCACCACCACCATTGGGTGCCGAGCCCGCCCAGCTTGTTGCCCAAAAAAGCCATCAACGGGTTCCTTTCTGATGCAGGAGAGACTTGCAGGGCCCCTTGCAGGGGTCTGCCAGGGTGCTCGGGGCAGGAGGCCTCCCACCAGCAGCAGCCCCAGCTCCAGGAGCTTTACGCTGGTGTGGAAGGAGCTGGGGCTGGAGGTGGAGATGGCAATATTGCACTGGTAATTGCTGCCTTCTGCTTTAGTGCGGCAGTAAATAAACCAATTGTGTTTATAATAATTTCACCCATATAAACTACAGCTCCCTAAATCAACCATTTGTGGCTATAAAAAAATTCCATCTCCAGCAGCAGTTTCAGTGATAAAGCCTGGAGGATATTATTATTAATAATAACAGAGGGAGTCTTTTCATATTCGAAGCATTTTATGGATGGTAACTAACTGTTCCCCACAACTACCTGCATGGCAAAGATGGGGAAACTGAGGCAGGGCTCATTGCTATCTCTCAGAGCCAAGGAAGCCTCTCCAGCCCAAGCCAATCGGGGGCAGCAGACACCCCATGGGATCCTTGTGGGTTCCTGTCACCCCAGGGGTGTGCAGTGAACACCCATCGCGTCTGCCCTGGAAGTCACCACTGCCTGAGCCCACACTTTCCTTTGGCTGCTCTGCAAGTCCCAGCCACAAAGCAGCCGGAGCCCAGCGGGCAGTGGCATTGGTGCCTCTGACTACCTGTACCCCAACCACAGCCCTGGAGGTGATCCAGCATTACGAGAGGAAATGGGTATCGATCCGGAAGGGAGGGACCAGCAAACATGGGCCAGGCAGGGAGCAGCATTCCGGCAGAAGCTGCCCGGGGAGAGCAGGGCAGGGCTGGCTCCCGCTGGGCACAGGGTGGTGTGAGGGGGGCTACTGCCTCCAAATGTCCTGGGCTAAGAGTGCCCCAAATGGGGAAGCCCTGGAGGCCAGCTGCTAATGCACGTCTAATATTTCCATTACTGCTTTCCCAAGTGATAACTGGGTACATGTGAAACCAAATCACATTTCTGTTGCAGCCTACTGTCCCCAGAAGAGGGCTCAGCTGCAGTCCTGAGGCCATGAGGAATTGTCCTGAGGGTATCAGGAGTCATGGCCCCTGCTGCCACATGCTCTCCACGGGCAGGACACTCCTTGCACACCCCATAAGTCTCCCAAGCCCCGGTCTCCCCTGAGGTCCTTCTTGTGGAGGGACAGTGATGGTGGCATGAGCACCATGGCCAGGCAGAGGCTGGGCACGTGAGGGGACACCAGGAGGGAGCAGATAGGAGGGGTTGGGGAGCAGGAGGGAGGGGGAGGTATAAGGATCTCTGTCCTTGCTTGGTGGGGAGGGGGTGCTTGGCTCTGGATCTTTGCCCAAACTGAAGTTGCCCAAACCAGCAACCCCCATGGGTAGGTGGAGGTGGCTTGCTCTGGACCCCCACCCTCCAAGGGGGCATCTCCGGGTGCTGCCGCTGCTGAGGATGCTGGATGCCCGTCATGGAGCAGCACCTGGGGGACATGCATGCCTGGTGTAGGGCAGCACCGGGGGCAGGGGGAGATGCATGGCCGGTGTGGGGTATCACCTGGGACACACACCCACCCGGCGTAGGGCAGCACCGGGAGCAGGGGGGATGCATGGCCGGTGTGGGGTATCGCCTGTGGGAGATGGACCAGGAAGGGGGGCGGGGGGTGAGGAACCCCGGGACACCCTCCAGGAGGTCTCTCGGTGCCGTGCCGTGCCGTGCCGGTGTTCGGCGCTGCCGTGCACCGAGGGAGGGGCGGACGAAGCGATTGGCCGTTCCGAAGCCGAAACCCGGCCCCGCCGGGCGGCTGCTACCGCTGGCATTCGCCCACCCGCGCCTCTCGGGGCGGCCGGTGCTGCCCGCGGCTCCGGGACCATGGACCGTCTCAGCGGTAAGGGGACGGGGACCGGGACCGGGACCGGGACCGGCATCCCTTCTCCCCGCCGTGCCGGGTCCGGCACGGCGGGGAGAAGGGATGCCGGTCCCGGTCCCGGAGGGCTGGGGGTCTCGCATCCCTTCCCAACCGAGCGGGTGTAGCTCACGGGACTGATGTGGGACCCTGCCCACGGGGTGCCTTTGCCCCCCTCCAGCAGCCCTGCGGCAGGGCCAGTTAGGGAGAAACTGGTACCAGTTCCCCTTTGCTGGTCAGATGGGTGAAAAGGCAGCAAGCCTGTGGGGTTGGAAGCACTTGTTAGGTGAAATTATGGTTGTAGACAGGGAGGTGGCTGGTGTTTCTACATGGTGCTGATGGGATCCAGAGAGATTCCCTAGCTGGGGAAGATGCCAGTGGTCTCGTAAAGCCATGGAGGGCCTGATCCCCACCCCACTGGGAAGCGGCTGCATTCCCACATGTGTGCAATTCCCGCCTGCAGCTTGTGGCATTGGGCTCACGTAGCTGTTAGGCTTTGATCTGGGATATGAATAAACCTGCCGGGGCTTTGGGCCAACTTTGCAGAGAAGGTCCTGGCTTTCTGCTGGGGCTGACAGGTCCCTGGAGGGACCAGAGGGAGGTTTCAGGGGGATTGCTGCTTGCTACTGCTGAATGGTGTCCTGGGGCTGCAGAGGAGGAGCAGGTGGTGACATGGTGTAGCACAAGGGTCCTGGCCTTTGACTGGTCCTCAAAGGTGCTACAGAGGCACCAGCCAAAAACGATAACGGGGGGCGAGGGGCACCACTCCGGCTCTGCGGGCTGGGACCACGCTGAAGTCCCAGGGCAGCTCAGGCAGTGCTGCGTCTGCAGCTCTGGGTCAGCACCAGAAAGACCCGAAGGTCAAGAGTTCCCCTTCCCAATGTAAAAGGATGGGGTGGCGTTTCCGCAGTGGAAACACAGTTGTCAGGAGTTTGACTCTCGGGCCGCAGCTCATGGTGTCGGTGCTCGGCAAGCAGGGCCAGTACCCGGCAGCCTGGAAGGGGACAGGGATGGTGACAGGGACAGCCTTCCCCTGCGGTCGTGGCTCACCCTGCCTGCCAGCCAGCCAGAATGGCTTTTTGAACTCTGAAGAAGGGTGCTGTTAAGGGAGGGGAGTGTCGTCAAATGACACATGATGCCAGAGCTGTCCTTCAATGTCCCAGAGGACCCCACCGATGGGGAGAGCAGAGGGTCTCAGCTTACCCGTTCTCTCGCGGTGTGAGCTGGTGGGAGGCCACTCTGTTTGCATCCCAGCCCACCCCAAAAATCCAACTTGGGACCTCACGGCAGGGAAGGGCAGGAGATGCCCAGCACACTGTGAAAACCATCGTGGAGACAGACCTGGGCATGGTGCAGCCCCTCTGCAGGCTGGCCCTGCCAGGGGAGAGCCGCTCTTTAATCCCCCTCGTTGGCGCCTTCTATGGTAGTGATGGCAGTGCCTGCCTGCTTTGCTTTGAGTGCTTGTAATGAATTGCTGTTGGCACCTGGATGGCTGTTAATGTAAACCTCCTCCAGACCCTCCTGCTCATTGCCCAGAGCCACTGGATCCCTCTGGGGGCTGTGGCTCGTGGGGGGAAGGTGCGGGGGGTCTCACCAGGCTCCCTTCCCTGGTGCAAGGGGAGCTAGGTCTGGTGGTGGGTAGGAACTCTGTGCCCCGTTCCCAGCCTAGGCATGCTCCCTGGCAGCGCAACTCTTCACTTGGAGCTCCACTCAGCCCCTGTGTGCATCCTGACTTGATCTTATGTTATGATCCACCAGCTTCTTCATAGCTTTCCATGCTGTAGCTGAGCCTGCTGCCTGCTCCGGCAGGCTGGGCAGCACATGGTGTGGGGCTCAGCTCTCCCACCAGCAGCTCGCCCATGGAATCAGTGCTGTGGGCTGTTTGTGGAGTTATTTCAGGTTGTGCTGATGGAGAAGTGCATGTGTGCGTGATTTGGGAGGTGCTCTGTGCTACGAGCCTTTGCTCTAGCTTCTCCTCATTAGTGACTCTCCCCTGACCTTTCGTGCCACCAGAATTTAGGTCCTGCACCAAAGTTATCCAGGGTCTAAATCCAGCAAAGCCGGCGGAGGTGTGTCAGGGATAAACTTGGCTCCATCTCACCCGCAGGAATGGGGAGGCTGTGGGGTTGGTGGGAGGGAGTCAGGATCATTCCCGACCTGCCGCCTGCAAGCTGGCGGCAGGAATCCCTCCCGCTCCTCGCACGTAGCCCAGTGGAAGGGGGTGCGGAGTGGGTGCGAAACACAGATTGGGCCAGCTGTTAGCGCGCCAGGCAAGTGCAGAGCTCTCCCCCGCATTGCAGCCATTCCTTCCGCTGGAAACTCAGCTGCCCGGGGCCACCGCCTGTTTCTAGCCGGGCAGCGTGCGGGGAAGGGGGCTGAGCACACGCGGGCTGCCCCGGCACCACCGTGCTGGGCAAAGAGGGGTGAGAGGACAGCCCCAGGGATGGTGATGCCGAGCGGAGCAGGGAAGCACTGCAGTTCTTTGCCCCTTTGTATCTTCCAATATCCTTCTGTGTGCAACACTGCCCTTAACCGGGGGAAATGGGTCTCGCTGTGGGTACTGGATCCCCGCTGGGTGTCTCAGACCTGCCATCGCAGGTTCCTGCTGTGGCAGGGGCTGCTGGAGAGGAGCAGGAGTGCGCTGGTGCCCTTACTGACTGCTGAGGCGGTAGCAACTTCCAGCCAGGGACCCTGGGGACTGTCCTATCTGCCCGCGCTGTCTGGAAAACCTGCCTCTTTTCCACGCTTGCTCTTGATCTGGAAATGCTGTTTTCCGGTGCAAATGTGCTGCGCTGCAAGGCTGACATGCCCTTTGCTATGGAGCAGTGCTGAGCCACGATGGGCCTGAAATCCTCTCGCCTGCAGCTGGCGGGTGGTGCTTATCCCAGCCCAGGAAAAGTTTGTTTAATATTTTGAAGAAGTTGTCTCATCCCAAACAGTGGGAAGGCTCTTCAGAGGAGGGCAGGGAGCGAAAACTGGGCTTGACCCAAGATTTGCCTGTTGTTCAATAGCCAAATAACTTGCTGGGGACAGGAGATAACGATTTAGCAGAGTGGAGGCTTGAAGTGGTTTCTGGCATCCCAGACCAGTGTCCTAACCCCTTAACCCTTCCCTACACCAGCTACTGTCTAGTCTGGCACAGCTAAAGCTCTCTCCTAAGGAACACACATCTCCTCCTGCATATAAGGAACCTTCTTCCAGTGAAAATTAATGGCACAGCTGTCAGTTCTGCAAATTAGCTATTAAATACCACTCTTCCAGGGCAGCAGCAGGACACTTTGGTTGGAAACCTCCCAAGGAGCTCTGCATTGTCCCTGCCAGCCCTGTCCTGCTGCCGTGCAAACAAGGGGCTGGCACCCGCTGCCAGGGCACCCGGGGATGAATAGAGCAGGTCCTGCCACCTGCGGGGAGGGCACCCGCACAGCCACCAACAGCCTGTCTTTCATCACCCTGCGGCGCTGAAAGCGGCAGCATTCAGGGAGCTCAGGTCCCTCTGCAGACACTGCGCTGATGATCTGCAGCCTCCGCAGTGGGGAAGGATGAAAATAACTCCTTTGGCCCTCCCTTCCCCAGGGCCTCCCCATGGCACAGCTGCTGCAGCCCCTTTTTGCTCCTGATACACTTCCCATCTCATCAAAGGCAGGCTTTTTGGCAGGCAAGGGAAAACACTGACATTTCGTAACAGTTTGGAACGCAAACAGATCTTTGCTGCGAGGGATTTCCATGCTCAAAATACTTTTTTTTTTTTTTTTTTTTTGAAGTGGGTTTCATGTGTATGTGATCCTGGAAGTGATAGGAGGGAGCTCTGGGAGATGCTGGTATGCTCTGATCGCTGGCAATTAGCAGGAGATGTGCAAGGAGCAGCTTGAAGAATGGCTTTGGTTTTCCTCTAGGTTTTTTTTTTTTAACATTAAACCCACTCAACTTGGTTAATGGGGAACAGCCCCTTTCTGGCTGCTTGTCCAGTGGGTTCAGCCTCCCATTTCTGTGTCGTCCCAGTGTCACCTTGCACTTTGGGAAACCAAGGTTGGGAAGGACGGAGCCAGGAATAGAAGTTATGTAGCAACAGGTTTGATAGCTGGCTTTTGTGTCCTGGATTAAAAGCAGATATGGTGAACCAGTCCCGGCACCGACGGAGCCATCGGCAATAACCAGGGCAGTCGCACCTTCCCCTGTGCTCAGGCTTGTCAGCTTCCCACCAGGACAAACTGGCTTTCCTGCCCCTCTGCCCCCGCGCCGCAGGGGTTAAGCGGGTAGGAAATGCTGTCGGCCGGTGGCCTTGCTACTGCACCTGATGCTCCCGGCGGAGCTGGGCAAGGGAAGGAAACGGAAGGGCTGTTCTCAGCTGAGAAAATACGCTTATCCTGCCCTCCAAGGGTCCTCCGGGGCAGCACGGCCCCTTCCAAGACAGAGACCCTCTGCCATGCCCTGACCGCCCTGGGAACGTCGCTCTCCCTCAGGGACAGGGCTGGGGTGGACACTGAGTCCTGGGCAGGGGGGACTTGTCCCCAGTGCCCTGGGGCTCCTGGGCTTTGCTGGGGTCGGGGCAGGGATGCCCCCGGGTGCCTGCTAACACAGAAGGCTGGGTGCTGGATGCTTGTCTCCCTCCCCCTGACCCTGTGGGGATATTTTCCCCACAGGGTGTCTGTGGTTTCTCCTCCCACCTCCTCTGAAAAGAGGGGCCTGCGTTGTGCAACGTCGATGAAGACATTCAGGCAAGTGGAGCTGGCTGGTGGCTAATCCACCAGCTCCTTCCTGTACATCTCATGCCCTCCCTGCCCGCACCCTGCTAGGTGAGGGTCCCATACCCTCCTCTGCTTCCGAGGGTCCGGGCACAACCACCTCGTGTGTTTCTTCCTCCTAGAAACACGAATCAGCCCTTCCAGCCTCCCTGTGTCTCGCTCCTACGGGTCGGGTATTGCATCTGAGATGTTTTCGATCTTGGCTTCGGGGAATGGGGATGTACGGGACACGGAGAGCAGCCTTTTGGGATGCAGAGAGCTTTCCACCCCCATCAGTGGGGCTGGGGTGCCCATTTGGGAGATTTGGGGGCTGAAGGACCCGCCTGGCCCTGGGTGGTAACGTAGCCGTGCCTGCCTGGGCGCAGGGGTGCTGAGTCAGCCGGTTTCCCACCCCCGTCCCTGCAATTAGCTGTAATTCCTGCTGTCCTGGAGGCTGAGGTTCCGGTGAGACAAAGGGCTACAGAGGTGAGAGCTTCAGGTTGCCCAGCTCCAAGCAAGCTGCAGGCAGGAAGGTGCAACCCGGGGAGGATTCCCGGTGCAGGGATGGGCAAACGGCTGTGGCACCAGTCCCGGAGCCTCTCCCAGTGTCAGGAGCGAGCCCAGGCCAACCTGCTGCTCCCTGCGCTGGAGAGTTTGTTTGGAAAAGGCTGATGCCAAAATTTTGGTTGGAGAAAAGACAGTTTATTCTGAGTTCTAACTAATCCTAACATCTCCCCTCTGCCTGAAGCTTGTTTTTTATACATTACTCAGCAGGTCTCGCCCCTGCCTGACTATTCCTTTAAAGGGCATCTCAAACCTCTCTTTTTCATTCGCTATTTAAACGTGTTCTCCAGCCAGCAGCCTCCGAGCCCCGCTCCCAGGCTGGCCTGGCAGAGCATCCTGCCACGCACCTGCCGAGGCTGGCGCCGAGTTTTGAAATGTCTGCTGGAAGCGCTGAATCTGGTCCACGCAGAGCTAATGGCGTTGATTGGGCTGAGCTGTGGCTGGAAACAGCTTGTGCCTGGGGTTGGGAGCCCCCCCGGGGCGCAGGGGGCAGAGGGAGGTGGCTGCCCGTGGACGCGAGCAGGGTCACTCAGCGATAAAACCACACAGGTGAGATATTTGCTCGACCTCTTGCTGTGCTCAGCAGAAGAGCCAGAAACTTCCCCCTCCTCCTCTGGGGTGGGGGCAGCTGCTGCCTCTTCAGGTTAGAGGGGTAAAGTTTGCTTTTGGTGAGCTAAAGCAAACCACTATGGTCTTCTCCAGGAGGCAGAGAAAGGGCTGCGAAGCCATCAGTGGAGGGGGAATGGCCCCCAGAGCAGGACTCCTGCTGCAGCACGGGGCACTGGAGGGTCGTTATCTGCCTGGGTCACAGGAGATGTTTGTAGGTGATTTAATCAGCCTGTTAATTATTACCTGCACCGCTCATGAAGCTGCTGCACTTTGATGCAAGCTGCTGCGAGGAAGGACATACCCTGCAGTCCAACAAGGGCTGCCCCCGGGGTTCCTTCCAGCAGCGATGCCAATTCAGAGAGCTTCGGGCCCTCTTATGCCCTGAGGTCCCTTGGGGGCTCCCTGGGGAGGTGACACCCCTCTGTGAGTCACTGCTCTGTGAGCGGAGCCCGTGGGGTGAGGGTGCTGCAGCCCTGGGCGTGCAGTCGCTGCTGCTGAGGGGGAGATTTTCCAGCCGCAGCCGTGCACGGAGTGTGGGCACGGCCAGGAGAGCCTCAGCCCAGCCCGGGGCTTCGCTGCAGGGCAGCAGCCCTCCCTCGGGGCCGCACTGCAAGGGGTGTGCTGCTGGCGTGGGTGGGAAGGGAACCACCATCATCCCCTTGTTCCCCAGTTTCTCCTTTAATCCGGTTGTGCAGAGAAGAGGTTTGACTGGCCCCGCTGCAGTGAGTGATGGTTTCTGCAGAGTGTGACCTGGCCGGGGCGTGAACACGGGTGATAATCTCTGCCCTGTGCAAGCTCTGGCAGCCTGTAATTATGCTTCAGGACTCCTGTTTCCATGTATAAGACTGTGGGGAGGATGTGAAACTCTTTGTCCTCCAGAAAAGAGTGCATCAGGATGGGGGTGTTTGGGATCTCGCTCCTGTGGCCAATTCCCTCATGTCCCTGCTCTCGGTACTGGCTGAGTACACTGGGCAGAGCACTGGCCCCGTGTGTGTGCCACTGCTCCCCTTGCTCTTCTCTGCTTTTTGGGGTGGCAAGGACTCCAAGAAACTGCTTTGGGACAGAGGGCCAGGAGGGCTTGGGGAGAGCCTGGCTGAGAGGGCAGCTCTGCCACCGCCCCGGGTTGGACTTGCTGCTCGGCCAGTCTCTGGCGAGGTGGGCAAGCGGCTGGGAGCAAGGCCATGCGATAAGGCTTTCTGCAGAGCTATTTATACTGGGGAGATGAGCTGGTGCTGGCAAAGGTGCTGGGGCCAGACACAGGACCCTTCACACAAGTGCTGCTGAAAGCGGCTGGGCTGGCCGTGCTGCTGGGAAAGGAGTGTGTCATTCCCGCCCTCGAGCTGCTGTTGGGGTGTGCGTCTGGAGCAGATGGGGGGAAAAGATGAAGGCAGCTCAGCAGACACAGCCAGGGCAGCCTTCTTGCTATTTAACCTCTCTGGTTGCTCATCTCCCCCTCACCTGGGGCTGGAGCGGGATGGAGGAGCCCTGAGAGGCCACTGGGTGACTGTGCTGGGAGGGAAGGCTGGTGGGGACCTTCTGCAAGTTTCACATTCATCTCCCAGGATTGATTATCCAAGGTTATCAGCTAAGGATATTAGTTACTGAAAGGTCGTGATGATGAGATCCCCAGGAGATGTGTGTCCCTGCCCTTCCTGCTGCAGCCTGGCTTGGCGGGGTGTGGGGTGAGCCATGGCGTGGTGGGGAGGCAGCAGGGAGGTGCTGGGTGTTTGGGGGACGAGTCAAAAGGTTTGAGCTCACCTTGAGTTCCGCAATGCTTGGGGATGCTGCAGTGCCCGAGTCACCAAGCTGGGAGCTGCTGGGGGAGCAGGGACAGCAGCTGGGGTCCTGGGGCTAATGGCAATGGTAATCACAGCGAGGGGTGGGAAGACGCACTGGCTGGGGCAGTTGGAGCGCGGGGGGAGGATGGGGGGTTCCCAGCCACGCCAGGAGCCAGCCCCAAGCACTCAGGCTCTTGCTGACATTGTTGGATGCCAAGTCAGAGGCACTCCCCCCATCCGCCCCACTCAAGGGGCCCTTGTTTCCAGGGCGGAGATGATTCATGTGCATGGAGTGGCCCCTTAGCAAATCTTCCACTGCTACGGGATGTTGTCAGATCTCAAGTGTGATCATTAATGGCTGTCTTTTCTCTTAAAAACCCTCTGGGCTGGAGAACGCCAAGTTGCTCCATAGCTGTACTGACAGCCGCGCTGGGAGGAGGAGGTACTTCCCAGGCTGGAATTCCTGGCCCCCACCAGCCCGTCCCAGTCATCCCAGTTTGCCCCACACCCATCTGGGTGATGGCTGGCTGGGAAGCTGGCAAGGATGCCCTGGTCGCCCCTGCCACCTCCCGGGGGCTGAGCGCTGCCTGTCTCCTGCCTGCTTGGCAGGGTGCTCCTCCTGCCTGCACCGAGGGAGCGGTGGCCGCAGGCAGGGCATGGGCAGGCGGCAGACTGTCCTCCTGTCTTCTGCACAAAGGAACAATTCTGGGAGCGCCGCACCACCCCCGCCAAGGCACTTCCTCACCGGCTGCATGCCTACCTCCTCCCCGTCGGAAAGGAACCTCCTTGGGAATGGGGATGGGAACAGGAACGGCCCCGGGAGCTCAGCAAAGGGCTCGGGAGGCCATGGCCTTCCTCAAGGAGCAGTGGTGGGGGAAAGCTGGCCCTGCTGGGGTGGGAAATGGCGCGATGGGGCTGGAGGAGGCTGTCAACACCCACTTTGGGCATCACCCCTCTGGTTATGGCCGCATCCCGTGCTGGGGCAGGAGGAGGCTGGGGGCAGGCAGGGAGGTTTGGCGACACATCCCGGTGCCCGGGTGTCTCCTGCAGGCAGCTCAACATCAGCCCATGGAGTGGACAGAGCGGTTTATCTGCTGCAAGCAGCTGCTCCGGCGGTGCTGGGTCTGTTTGTCCCACAGGGTGGGTGACCTCCCTGCAGGGCTCCTTCTGGGGCTGGGGCGTCTCCAGTGCTGCCACTGGGTGCTGGGGAAGCCCCCAGCTGTCCCCCCTTCCCTGCCCCACACCCCACCTATTTATGGCATCCCAGGAGCTATAAATGTTTGTTTACTGCTGGTGGCAACTCCAAGCAGCCCTGTGCAGGCAGGCGGAGTGTCCCAGGGCCCTGCCCGCGCCAACAGGAAGGGTTTATTTTTCCTTGGTTTTTATTTTAGCTACAAACAATGGTCGTTACTCCCAGCATCCGATTTCCCCCCGGCTCCCCTCATCCCCAGCCTTCACCTGGCGCGGGAGGAAGCGTGGCTGGAGCAGGCAGAGGACGGGCGAGCAGTGGCCATAGGATGGGGGTCCCTGCGCACCTCCCGCTGCAGCATCCTTGCAGCCTTGTGGTGCTGTGAAACAGCATCTGCCCTCCTTAGGGCTCTCTTTCAGGCCGCAGACCAGCTTTGCTGGGGTTGACAACCCCACTTGCATTGCCTTATCTCTCCCCCTGCAAAAGCTGGGTTTGTAAACCAGGAAACTCCTGCTTTGGCTTGGCCAGAGTCTCTTCCTCCTCCTCCTCTTCCTCCTCTCTGCAGGTTGCTGGAGCAAGACCTGAATTTTGCTCCTGTGACGGAGCAGAGGCCGGGGAGGGGGAGATGGGCTCTGCAGCTGCAGGCTGTGCCCAGACCCTTATCTCGGCACTATGGAAGCAGGTCCCTGAGGGGGATAGCATTCACGCAGTCTAAAATTAGAACTGGCCTGGGTGCAGGGTGGAGAGAGGTGGTGGGGTGCTGGAGGGGACACAGCTCCTCTGCCAGCATCATTGGTGTTGCTTCTAGGGCAGGCTTTAGCAGCAGGGGAAACACTGCCCTGTTGTCCTGAATGGCAGCAGCGTCCTGGTGCTGGTCCCTCGGCTCACCCCATCCTGGCAGATCTGCCCTGGCTCCCCTCTGCCCATCCAGCCAGGCTTGGAGACCCCGCTGAAGCCTCCCCATCAGGCTGCAAACGGGGAGAGTAGTGAGTTTGCAGGAGGGGAGGCTGTCGTCGCTCACTGTCCTGGCGTCCAAAGCCTGAGCCCAGCGAAGCGGTGCAATCCCACAGGATTTCAGTTTCAAGAGAAGCCCCTGAAGAAAGCAGCAGGTGGGAGCCATTTGTCAGTGCCAGAGGCAGGCGTGAGGCCAGAGGTGTCCTGTGAGCGAGACGTGGCTCAGTAGGTGGGGGACGCAGGGTCCCTTTTTGGCTGGGTCACCTGCTCAGCGCCTGTGGCCGCTCTGATGTCGTGCCGCCTTCCCCCCAGGAGCCCTTTGATGTCCTGCCGCCGCCTCTGTCCCCAGGCTCTGCTTTTTCACGCTGTGGTTGCCACAGCCGCAAGGGCAAGGGCAAAGGCGTGCACCGAGACTGGAGCCCCGTCCCTGCCCGCTGTGGCGTGGCACCAGCGCAGGCTGGTGCGGGGTCCGTGCTTGCTCCTGATGGCTATTGGAGAAGTAATGTGCTGGTCCTTGCTCACCAGGTGACCTTGGGTTGGTCACATTGTCACCAGCTGTCCTCCACACAGCAACCCTGGAGCAATCTCCCCTTGCCACCCCATTAACCTTATTTAGGCTGGGAGCATAACGAGCACAGGAAATTAATTCCTTCCCTTCCTCTGCTCCCCCAGGCAGAGGCTCGGCTCAGCGGGCCGCACACCCTCCTGGGATCACAGGCCTCTTTGACTTGACCCCCCACCCCCGCCTTGTATTTTGGAGGCTGTGTAACAAGGGAGACGGAGGGGACGGCTCAGCTGGGGGGAAACAAAGGCGCCTTCAGTGCTCGCCGTGCTTCGTGCGCCCCGGCTCAGAGCTGGCGCTCGGGGCGTTGTTGATGAGCTCACCCGCCTGCCACGCCGGGCCACAAACCTCGCTTATCGGCCACTCTCG
Organism: Fratercula arctica; assembly: GCA_947846985.1. Taxonomy (NCBI): domain Eukaryota; kingdom Metazoa; phylum Chordata; class Aves; order Charadriiformes; family Alcidae; genus Fratercula; species Fratercula arctica. Next base: position 9,629,719 of record CANTUZ010000006.1, on the reverse strand, counting down.
CTTCTCCTGTGCAGGGGGGGGTCTCCTCGTCCCCATCGCCACGCATGCCACCTGCTTTGTCGCTATTAATAGAAACCCGCTCACCCCTTTGCCCTCAGCTGGTCTGAAGCCTTGAGAAGAGGAGCTGGTGGCTGTGATGGGAGATGTCCTGCACGTGGCAGGGGATGGGGATGCTGGTGAGCACCATGGCTTGGGCTTCGCTGTCACGAGGGAGGGTGATGTAGGGGGTGTGTGTGGTCCCCGTCTCTTCTGTAGAAGCTCATGGCCAGCTGAGAGCCTCTGAGCTGGGGCAGTGTCTCCACAGATGCTTGCAGGTGCTGGGTGGACAGGAGGGCATCTTGCTCTTTGTCCCAGCTACTTCCTTGCTAGCCCCATGCCCCACCAAGACCTGCAGCTGTGCCCTGGGCATGGCAGGGGAGGATGTCTCACCTGGAGACCACCACCATGTTGCTGAGCAGGAGCCTGCTCCCATCCTGCCTGTGCAGGGCTCTGCAAGCACCCCAGGGAGGATCTGCCCCTCTTCCCTCCCTTCCTGCCTCTGCAGAGGGGCAAGAAGAGGGCCACGGAGTCAAGTGCTTACACTCACTCATCACATGCATGAGGCTCTCACATGGCCGGAGCAGGTCCTCACCCCAGGAGGTGCTTGCTGGAGGGGGACGGTGAGTGGAGCATCAGTAGAACCTGTGTCCCATGGCTGCCTGTCTGCTGTGGGGTGTTTTTCCAGCTCTGGGAGCAGAAGTCCTGCTCCCCCTGTGGTTGCCCTCTCCTTCCCCATGAGCTGGGGGATGCTGCCAGCTCCCCAGGCTTCCTTGCTCCTTCTGGAGCTGTGCTGAGGCTTCTCCCCCTGCCTGGGGGCTACCTGTCCCAGTCTGGCCTGCCCTTGGGAGATGGGCGCTGGCAAAGCTGCCCTTGCTGAAAGAGCTGAGGCTGCTGTTTAGCTTGGCACTGGGGAGGGAGGAGGAAGCAGAAGGTCTGTGGAGATAGAAGCCCATCAGCTGGGGGAGCAGGAAGAGGCTTGTGAGCCGCATCCTGCCTTGTGTCCTGGGGAGGCAGCGATTTGGGGCTGGGCACTCTGTCTCCTTGCCCGGGGGCTCGTCTTGGCTGGGCACTGATCCACATCAATCAGCTCCTGTTGGGTTCCCCTTCAGCCAAAAAGCTTTGAAACAGCAGCTGGTTTTGCTGTGCTGTCCCTGCTTTGGGCAGCAGTGACAGCCTGGTCCCAGGGGACTTACTCCGTGCTCCAGGCTGCAGCTCGCGGGGTGGAAGGTGGGCACCCAAAATCCTGAGTCAAACCCGTAGCAGCCCAGTTTTTGATGGGTGTTGGGCAGAGTGGGTGTGGTGTTTGGATACGGCCCAGTGGAAGCTCATTAAAGAACACAAGTAATGAGGATCCCAGCGGCAGCAGCACAGCATCCTGCCCTTCCCCTGGGAAATATACCCTGTGCCAGCCCTTGCTGCCACCCAGCTCTGCTCCTTTGGGAGCCCTGAGGGGCAGTGGCAGGGATGGGTACAGCCCAGGCAGGATGTCCCTTGTGGTCTGTGCTGCTGGGGCACATGTTCTCCCCTCCTTGCAAACCATCCCCATCAGTCAGCACATCCAAGCTGCCTCTGTGTTCACCTCTGGCCTCTCCTCCTGTCCCTAGAGACCCAAAGCCAGCTGCATGTTGCCCCAGCTGTGCCGCGATGACTTTCAGTTGCTGCCAAGAGAAAGGATCCTGCTCATGCTTGCACTGGAAGAAACAGTAGCTTTTTTTCCCCACTCTCTGTAGCCTCCAGAGCTGCAGGTTTGCTGGTGTCTCTGAGCTTGGCCTCTGCAATGCTGGCCATCTCCCGCAGGCACTGGACCCTGCAGGAGCTACCCTGGGTGCCAGTGGAGCTGGGCAGGTGTGTGGTACCAGGTAAAAATGGGAGTTTGTCTTTGGATCCAGCTTAGCTTTGTCTTATCCTGCTTGGAGGAGATAAGGTACAGGAAGAGACCTGGGATGAGGATGTCGGTGTATGTGCAGAACTGGGGGTGTGGGAGCTCATGAGAGATTTGGAGTCCAGAGCTCACCTTGTTCAAGTCCTCCCCATCCTTCCCTTCTCTGGCCAACAAGCGTTCCCAAAGCTGTCAGTCAGCTGCTGCCAGCACCGTAAATGCTGCTTTCAGTGATGAATGTTTTTTGTAGCCCTGCTGTGATATGCAGACCCCCAAGTGTTTTCTGGAGCCTTGCTGCACAGGTAACCCCACAGCTGCAGTGTGCTTTGGCTTCCTAAAAACTAGCCCATGAATCACCACATCAAAGAGAAGACCCATGCTTTTATGTGTTCTGCTTGTAACAGTGATTTGCGGCGAATGGCTCTGCCAGTCTCTCCTGCCTGGTTCTGTCTGCTGGGCTGATGCTGTGTTCAGGTGCGGTGGCAGCCTGGGAGCTGGCAGGTGCTGGGATCTGGCAGAGTGACAGGAAAGTGGATAAGCAGCGGCTTCTGGTGCGGTTCCTCTTTGCCAGGACTTCAGCTGCTCTGACCTTCTTGGCTGCTGCTGGGGCCATGTGTGTTGGACCGAGGCTCGGCTAACACAGAGCCAGATGGGGAGAGTCCCTCCTGTGCTGCAGTCCCTGTCCCCTCCCCGGGCACCTTTCAGGCCACCTGTGTGGGGCAGGGACTGTCCCTTGGGGCAGTGACTCCATGCTTGGAGGGAAGAGTGGGGTGGCCTTGGAGTGGTGTGGATGAGCTGGGATGAGATACAGGGACGAGTGACAGCAGAGCAGAGGAGGTGCTGTTGGTGAGTGTGGGGAGGAAGGCTGTGGCCTGTGTATGGGGACCCTGTGGAGGTGACACTGTGCTGGGAGGTCACAGGTGGTCTGAGCACAGCAGGGGAATAAGAATGTCCCCCAGCAGGCAAGGGGTGGGAGGACGTCTCCCTGGGTGGCATTGCCAGGTGGCTCTGGAGATGGCGTGTGGGTCTTCTTTCCTTCCTTCTGTCTCTCCACCACCACCCGGTGCCCGTCACAGCGAGGGGGCACCAGCAGCAATGATATGCTATCGGGGAAGAGAGGTGTAGTTTTATGTGCATGGAAAAATGTGTGAGCCCTTTGATAGTGATCCAGTAGCCCTGCAGAGCTGGTGTTTCTGTTCACGGGCTCAGCAGGCTGCATCCTGGCATCTGCATGCAGGTGGAAGAGCTTGTGCATGCAAGGAGCACGTATGCGCTTAGCAAACACCACCTGAGCCATGCTAGGTCAGCTGAGAAAGACTCCCACCCTGGGGTCTCCCACACATTCCAGCCCCTTCTGCCGTGTCTCAACCCCAGCACCCTGACACCACCCTGCCTGACGGGCTTTTCTCTGCTCCCCCCAGTGCTGGATCAGCTCCTGCCAGAGCTCAGCGTCTTGCTCAAGCTGCTGGACCACGAGTACCTGAGTGCCACCACGCAGGAGAAGAAACTGGCCGTCTCCACCATCCTGCAGAAGCTGCAGCCACCCGCAGGTCTGTGTCCTGCTTCTGCGGTGCCCGGTGGCTGTCCCCAGGGACAGTGGGTGTCCCCAGCAGCTGTCCTGGGTGAAAACCCCAGCAGGGTAGGGAAAACCATCTGCAGGGCAGGGACGAGCTTCCTCTCTGCCCAGCACCCAGTGCCTGCTCAGCCCCCGTGGGGCACTTTGCTCCCTGCTGTGGCTTCCCAGCTTCTCCCAGGCCTGAGTGCATGGGCTGGCGTCAGCCCTGCCGTGGCTGCGGGGGGGCTGTTCCCTGCGGAAACGCCGCTTCGCAGAGGTCTTCCTGCCACCGGTTTCTGCTGAGCGCAGGGGTTTCCGCGGGAAGGCCAGGAGGGACGTGCACCTGGGGCTTCATAGCCTTCCTACTTTCCTGCCCTCCTAGGGAGGGGGTGGCAGCATCCCTGGGGACTCCTCCACTCCCCGGGCACCTGCTCCGGAGGAGTGCCCTGTGGCACGGTGGGGTGGGCTGGCCTGTGTCCTTGGGCTGGTGTTTGCAGGGAGAGGGGCTGCCACCCTGCCCACCCTCAGGCTGAAAGCATCCCCCTCTCTCCCAGGGAAGGACGTGGACTACATGTACGTCAACACAGCATCCCTGAGCAATGGCACCAGCTTCGTGGAGTCTCTTTTTGAGGAGTTTGGTATGTGTGGCCAACCCAGAGTGACACCCGGGGGTCCCACTGGGTGGGTGCCATGCTGTCCTTGGGGTCCCTGCTGACAGCAGGGGCTCTTGGGGTGCCTGGGGAAGGAGGGTGAAAGCTGCATCCTTGTGTCCAGGGTGGGCACCATCACTCCAGGTGCTTGTTCCCACTCCCCTGAAGCTGCTTGGGGACTGGCCATGGGCGGTCCACAGACACTCTGGCCCAGCTGCTTTTGCCAGCAGTGCCCATCTCCCAGCACCTTCCCAGTGAAGGGCCATGGGCGCTTGCTTTGGGGATCCCCGAAGGGCATGGCTGGGGAGGCCAGCTTCAGGGTTTCCTGCTCCCTTCACCCTCTGCGCTTACCCCCGGGCAGACTGTGACCTGCGGGATCTCCAGGACATGCAAGAGGACGAGGGGGACACCAGCGATGGCGTTGGCTTGGAGCTGGCGAGGAGCCAGACAGCAAAAGCTGTAAGTCCCTGAATGGCCACCTGCGAGGTCTGCCCAGCACCCGCACGGGGAGGTGGCAGTGACCAGGGCTGGGACCCCTTCCTGTCCCTTGACACCACAGTAGCTGCTGGGACTCATGACCCTCTCCGCTGCCTGGCTAATGCTGGTGGTGTTTCTGCCATAGGTTCCTGTGGACCCTGCTCCGCCACTGCCCACCACTCCCCCGCCTGAGGATTACTATGAGGAAGCTCTGCCCCTGGGCCCTGGCAAGACGCCCGAGTACATCACCTCCCGCAGTGAGTCCTGCTCCATGTCAGGGTGGCAGGAGAGTGGTGGGGGGAGCCCCACAAGCTGTCTGCTGCATCCCCTGCCTGCCTGCCCACCCGGCAAAACAGGCAGCCCGTGGCTGGGCATGACGGCTCCTCCCAGGGAAGGAAACATCGCTGCTCCCACCGGCATCACTCCTGCCCTGCTTCCTTCCCATCCTGCTGTGCTGTTATTGCAAGGAGTTGTTTGCCCTGGCTCAACTGGGAAGGGGGTGATGGGGAGAGGTTGGAGCCGTGGGGGGACCAATGCTGAGATGCCCTGGGAGGGTGTACTTTGCTCTGCCCCAGCTTGCAGGCTCACTGCTCGGAGCATCCTTGGGGAAAAACCAGGCATAACAGCCCTAGCTGCCCTCTGCTTCCTCCACAGACAGCTCCAGCCCCCCCAACTCCATCGAGGATGGCTATTACGAGGATGCAGACAGCAACTACCCCGTCACCAGGATGAACGGGGAGCAAAAAAACTCCTGTAGGTATCCAGGTGCCCTTTCCAGGGAGGGGAGAACTTCGGCAAAGTCCGGTCCCAAGATGGGGGCTTGAGGTCCGGTGGGGCTGGGCTGGGGTCCGGTGGGGTTGAGGCTGGAGGACCTCTCACGTGTCAGAGGCTGCTGGGCAAAAAGCAAAGAGCGTGGAGTGCTGTTTGTCGTGCAAGCCACAGCCCTCATGCTGCGGAAGGGATGAAATTGGTGCCATGTCTGTCACCAGCATGGGGAAGAGGTGTCCCTGCCTATGAAGCTCTCATGCCCTGCCTGAGCTGCCTCTGCCATGGTGGAGAAGATCTGGGGCAGGGACACCACTGCAGAGCTCTGCTTCTCCATGCCCCCGGGCTGTTGGAGGTAAAAGTTTTAATCCAGGCTTTCAAAGTTTGAGGCTTGCAAAGAAATAAGCCAGCCCGGGGGTTTGGTTAGACGCACCTGGGGACTGGCGTTTGGCCCATGAGCATCCTGCCTGGTTTAGAAGGGAAATGGAAAGGGCTGGGGTCAAAATGCTGCTGTTTTCAGAGAATGACATGGAATTCATCCATCCCGGCACCCAGCCCAGGCTCTGTGCTGGAGCCCACCGGGCACAGGGACCCCTGGCAGTGTGCGAGCGTGCCTGGCAAGCAGAGGCCCAGCGTGCCATTCGGGGTGACTCACCTGCTTCCTTCCAGACAATGACTCGGATGCGATGAGCAGCTCTTACGAGTCGTATGACGAGGAGGAGGAGGAGGGGAAAAGCCAGCAGCTGACACACCAGTGGCCGTCGGAGGAAGCTTCCATGAACCTGGTGAAGGACTGTAGGATTTGCGCTTTCCTGTTGCGCAAGAAGCGCTTTGGACAGTGGGCCAAGCAGCTCACCATCATACGGGACAGCAAACTGCTGGTGAGCCCAGAGCTGGTGGGGGACAGAAACCCGCTGGTGGGCTGGGAGGGAGGTCAGGTCGAGGATGAAGAAAACTAGCATTACCCAAGCCAAGACCCTGCCCCAAGGCTGCCCTCGCTTCCCTTGCAAGCAAATGGAGGACTCCCCTCTTTTGGGGAGTGAGAGGGGCACCCCGCAGCCCTCCGCCACCGAGGCTTTTGCAGAGACTGAGCCATCTCTGTCTGTGCCACCTGAGAGGGACCCTGAGAGGGACCCCAGCTCTGCCCAGCACGGCAGCGGGACAGACAGGTTTCGGCCAAGCCCTGAGCAGTTCCCTTTGCTTCCCCTAGTGCTACAAAAGCTCCAAGGACCGGCAGCCACATGTGGAGGTGCCCCTGGGGACATGCAACGTCATCTATGTCCCCAAGGATGGGCGGCGCAAGAAGCACGAGCTGCGGTTCTCGCTGCCAGGGGCCGAGGCGCTGGTGCTGGCCGTGCAGAGCAAGGAACAGGCTGAGGAGTGGCTGAAGGTACTATTGCTGTCCCCCGCTTCACCCAGTGGGGCACAGACCCTCCTTGGCATCCTCCCTGGATGAGGTGAAGAGGGGGCTGCCCTGGGAAAGGCCTTGCCCCCCTGGAAGGGGAAGGGGGCTTTGCTCCCATCTCTTATCAGTCGAGGTCGGGGGGGCTGGCCAGCTGCTTCCCAGGGCCTGGGTGTCTCCGGCGCTGATAGCCCCTGCGGGGTGGGGATGTTTGCTCTCCCCCTCCTCTTCCCCATGGCCCTTTCCTGCCTTTGTTCAGGGGCAGGAGGCGGGGGCCGTGGGGAAGGAGCTGCGGGTGGGAAAGGAGCCTCTGCACACAAACCCAGCTGTACCCCAAATGTGGGAGAACAGGGTTATTTTACATGGCCTGGGCAAACCACGCCGTGCCTGCCTGTAAAACAGGAGGGCTGAGGTGTCCTGTGCTGGCAGGATGGCTGTGTGGCTTGGCACGCAAGTCATTCACCTCTGAGATTTTCAAAATCTTTAACAAAACTGGTTGCAGGTTTGAAGGGGTGAAGGTGTGTACAATCCTCCAGGCAAACCAGGCAGTGCCCCGAGCAGGGCTCGCTGTCCTGTCCTGCAGAGACCAGGACCTTTCTCTCCATGGTTCAGCTCTGGTGGCAAAACAGGAGTGTGCTGAGACAGGGAATGTAGGTCTGGCCCTCGGGTCCGTTTTGAGTGGCTGCTGGGGGCTGTCTCCACAGGTGATAAAGGAAGCAAGCAGTCCAGCAGCAGGTGGGATGGAAGCCCCCACCTCCCCAGTGATGCCGTGCAAGATGGACTTGGATAAGGTGATGGTTTCTAACCGCCCTGACGAGGTGCTGCGTGGGGCTGCTGTGGCCAAGCCTGGAGAATGGGGAGCAGGGGGAGCACCAAGCTCCCGGTGCTGCACAGGGTCCCTTCCCATCCTCGCAGCAGGTCTGCGGGGCTTATGGGGCTCCCCTGGCACCAGGGGATGTCCCAGCCCCAGGCAGGAGGGACAAAGGGCCATCGCTGGGGGCTGCACAGGGGGACGCTGCTGACAGGGTGCCTGCTCTGCTCCCCCCACAGCGGCTGTCACAGGAGAAGCACACCTCGGATTCGGACAGTGTGGCAACGGGTGAGACCGGCTCCCCGGCAGCCCGCAGAGAGCCTGGCGAGCACGGTACGGCCCCTGCCCCCAGCCAGGCGGGCTGTCCCCCTTCCGGGGTGGGCCAGCTGTGTGCACCACAGCTGGGGAGCATCTTCTCACGGCGAGGAGGGATGCCGTGACATGCACCGGGGGCACACAGTTACCCTGTTGTCCTTCCAGGGAAAGGCAAAAAGAGCGGCTTGGCTGACCTGAAGGGCTCAATGAGCCGGGCAGCAGGGAAGAAGATCACCAGGATCATCAGCTTCTCCAAGAAGAAGCCTTCCCCTGAGGACACGCAGACCTCCTCCACTGAGGAGGACATCCCCTGCTGTGGTTCGTGCTAGCAGGGGGCAGAGATGGGGCTTGACTTGCATGGGGCTGGGAGCAGTGGGGAGCTGGCATCCTCCCCCCAAGCCTGGCCACGTGGGGGTAAGGAGGTGGTCGGATGGGGGCAGGCTCACCAACCTGATGGAGAACTGTGACATTCCCTTGGGATATGAAATGGTGCTTGGTCCTGGCTCTGCAGGTTCCTATGGTGTGTGGGGAAGGGGCAAGGGGTCACCTGTGTCCTCCCAGAAAACAGGCTTGGGTGACTGTGTGGCACTCAGCTGGCACCTCGCCTGGGTCCAGGGGTCCCAGCTGCTGCTCTGTGGGGATACTGAGGCACAGAAGGACCAAAACAGTAGGGAGCCATACCGTAATCTCTGGTCAGCCTGTCTCATTAAAGCTCGCCCATGGTCTGGCTGAGCAGGTGCTGAGACCCTTCCCTTGGCCTTGCCACCCCCCAGGCTACCTCAGTGTCCTGGTTAACCAGTGCTGGAAGGAGCGCTGGTGTCGTCTGAAGGGCAACACCCTCTACTTCCACAAGGACCGCACTGACCTGCGGACCCACGTGAACGCCATCGTGCTTCGGGGCTGCGAGTTGGTCCCGGGGCTGGGCCCCAAACACCCCTTCGCCTTCCGCATCCTTCGCAACAGGCAGGAGGTGGCTGCGCTGGAGGTGAGCAGGCAGTGGGGTGCGCAGGGTGTGCCAGTCCCATGAGGAGGGGGTTGCCAAGCCCGGGGAGCGTCTCCTGTGATGATCAGCGCTTGCATGCAAATGGTGCCTTCTTTTCCCCTCCCTTGCACATTAAGGAAGCCCAGGGTATCATTTGGGTGAGCCGGGGGCAGCCGCGCAGGTATTTGCAGGCTGGAGGCAGGGAGGAGTCTGGCAGGGCTGAAGCAGGCAGGGTGGCTGGGGGTTTGGGACTGGGACCTCCCACATGTGCCTGTGTGCTTTCTCTTGGACCCTCCTAAGTCTTGCACACACACTTTGTGTCAGAGGACCCTTCTTCACATTGAGGGCGAGTGGACGGCAGCTGGGCGTGCATCCCAACCTTTTCTGTCTCCTGCAGGCAAGCTGCTCCGAAGACCTGGGTCGCTGGCTGGGTCTCCTCTTGGTGGAGACGGGCTCACAGACGGCACCGGAGGCCTTGCATTACGACTACGTGGATGTGGAGACGATTGCCAACATAGTGACGGCTGTGAGGCACTCCTACCTGTAAGGCTGTTCTCCTGCTGTGCCACGGGCTGGGAAGGGGCTGTGCCAGGGGCAGAGCGTTGGGCTGGGGATGGTGACCCGTGTGTGCTCCCTAGAAAACACATGGGCTGGGACACAGTTTGTGCTGTGATCTTGGAGAGACCCAGCATCTCCAGGGGCTGGTGGTACCCAAAGCAGGGCAGCTTCCCTCAGGCAGGATTAAAAGCGGAAGGTGTTTCATCAACGCTGAGGAAGGACTTAAAGAATATGTGTGATAGGGTAGAGTAGGGTAGAGTGCATGTGAGTGAAGCTGGGAGAGCAATGCAGGAAGCCCTCTGAGATAGAAGAGCTCACTAAGGGGCTGGCAAGGATGTCCTGGAAAGGAAGACCCCATCACTTCTCATGCAGGTGGGCCAGCTCCTCCCAGGACCATCGGCCAGACCCATCACGTGTGGTGTATGATGACGTCCCCTACGAGAAGGTTCAGGTGAGTGTGGCTCTGTGGTTCGCCCTCTCCCATCACTGTGGCCAGGCTACAGAAGATGCTCTGGGGAGCCTTGGCCAGGCTGCAATGGCCCCATGGGTGTTTCAGCACGCTCTCCCCCCTGTCCCCGCCACAGGCCGAGGAGGAGCCCGGGCGGCCGGCAGGAGCCCAGGTGAAGCGCCATGCCTCCTCCTGCAGCGAGAAGTCACGGCGGGTGGACCCGCAAGTCAAAGTGAAGAGACATGCGTCAAGTGAGTGGGGGCCCTCAGACACAAACCCCAGTGCGGGGACCCTGGCCAGTGCGGGAGGTCTGTTGGCCAGGCTGGGGCTTGACCAGCTCTGGCACATGATTGATGGGTTGTGCTGCACAGGTGACTTTGATGCAGCTGGGGCCAGAGCCTTCATGACAGGCTCTCCTTTTGTGTGCAGATGCCAACCAGTACAGGTACGGGAAGAACCGGGCCGAGGAAGATGCCAGGCGATTTCTGACGGAGAAGGAGAAGCTGGAGAAGGAGAAAGCATCGATCCGCAGTGAGCTGGTGTTGCTGCGGAAAGAGAAGCGAGAGCTGCGGGAAGCCATGAAGGGCAGCACAGGTAGGTTGGTGCCATCCAAGCACTGCAGCTGCTCAAAGGCACTCAGGTACAGGCTGCAGAGCCAGCGTGGGATGTGGACGCTGTGCTGGCGGTGACATTGTGGCTGTAAGCCAGGCTGGCTGCAGCACGCTGCTGGTCTGGCAGCCCCATCTAGCGTCCCCGTCCAGGAGGATGGGTGGCTTCTCCATCCCCATGGCCTCAACCCCGGGTGAAGGCGCTGAGCTGGGTGCTCTTGTGCAAGCAGGGACAAAGCTGCAGGACCTGGAGCAGCGGGTGGTGGTGCTGGAGGAGCAGTGCCGGCAGAAGGAGGAGCGCCGCGTCGACCTGGAGCTCAAGCTGACCGAAGTGAAGGAGCAGCTGAAGCAGTCACTGGCGGGAGGGCCAGCACTGGGGCTGGCTGTGACCGGCAAGGCTGAGAATGGGGTACGCATCCCTTCTTCCTCACTCTCGCAGCTCCAGCTTCCCCCAGCAACAGTGCTTGGGGTGGTGGTGGGAGCAGCACATGGGGAAGAGGGGACATCCCTGCTGCTTTGTCCTGTTGTGGACGGAGGTGGGAAGCAAAGTGCCAACTAGGTTTGGCCACATCAGTTTTGAACTCATGACAGTTTGTGCTTTTTTTTCCCCTGGCTGTCTTTACTCCCTGGGTTTCCTAAATCCTCCTCCTTCTTGCTCCCCCTTTTCCACAGGAAGCTACAAACAAGCCAAATGGGACCCCTGAGCACTTGGTCCCCGTTAACTGTGCAGCTGAACTGAGGAAGAGAAGTCCCTCCATCCTCCCTGCCAACAAGGGAAACGTACTGCGGAAGGCCAAGGTCCTGCTTCGCTCTCCCTCTTCTCCCTGGCCCCCACGGGTTCTCCTTGCTGACCATGAAATTTGGGAACCAGAGATACTCCCTACCCCAGAAGCAAGGGGTACTGCCAGGGTCCCCCTTCAAGCTGGCATGAGCCCAGCTTGCAGGGAGGTTTGGGAGGTACAGGGCTGGGTGGGCAGAGAGGAGAGCATCACCTCTACAATGCCCAGGGCAGCGGTGACCCCAGCCTTTGAAGATGCTGAGGTGGTCCGAAGCAGCCAGTAGGGAGGGAAGCCCTCGAAGGGCTCAGTACTCACTTCTCCAGCGAGATTTCCTCATCCCCTGTTTTTTTTTCCTTTCTCTGCAGGAATGGGAAAAGAAGCAGACTTAAGCCAGGCTGTGGGAATGCCTGCCGAGCCCTTGCCAGACACGGGCTCACGGAGAAGCTACAAACCCCCTTTCTCCGAGGCGCCAAGAGGGTGCTGGAAAGGCATGGGGGGAGAGCCACCCTCCCACGCCCCACCACTGCGGCACCGTCTGCCTCGTGGGCAACACTATAAACCATGGGGAAGGGGGCGGGAGGGGGATTTGGGAGGCGGGTGGGGAAGGGGAGTCCTTTGTGGATCAGGGTCACATACTACTGAGAAACCCATCTCTGGGGGGAGCCTCCCACGGGGCCGGGAGTTCGGTGCAAGGCGTGTGTGCCCATGGTGATGCAGAAGGAAGGAGGGGAGAGCTGGGGGGCTGGCAGTTGGTGCTGCCTGGCCGGCACTCCGATTTATCAGGATAAGCGTGTGCCACCCTGGGGACACTGGAGGCCAGGCTAACACTTTCCAAAGTAACCACGGACTCATTGGGGATTTTTGGCTGCCTCAGTGTTGGAGTTCACGAGCTGCTCAGGACCGGACACTTCAGAGACGCTGATCATTAGCCCTGCTCACTGCTCCCAGCTCCGCAGGGTCTCATCTCAGGGTTCCTCGTGTCTCGAGTTCACTGTGCCTCAAACAAGTGCCCTTGTCCAATATTTCCTTCTTGTCCTCCAGGCAGTAAGGATGAGGGCATGCTGGCTTCCCTTGGGAATGAACAAAGCTCACGTGTCAGCATTTGAAAGCAAATTAACAGCGGACACCTTTCAACCTTGCTAAACAGCTTAGAAGTGCTGCAAAGGGCTGAGGCTGGAGGCAGCCCAGCTCTCTCGGCCCTAGCCCCATGCCAGCTTTCGGGGGAGCGGGCAAAGGGACAGGGTTGTCTCCTGGCCAACAGCGCATTCACGCTATTGCTGCTGCAGTCAGACGCAGTTTGCCAAGGCATGTGGTCAAAATGGAGCGAAGGGAAGTTTAAAAATTAAAAAAAAAAAAAAAGGCGCTTTCAAATGAGGGGACTGAAACAGAAAAGAGAAATAGAGGAAGGTCATTTAGCACAGGCAGAAACAAGGGACAGGAATAAAAAGGAAAGGTCCAGGCTTTTGTGCCGGGAACAAGGGAGCAGGCCTGTTGCCCACTCATGCTAACAACTGCCACAATTAACCTTTGGAGCTCGCTCTTTCAAAGCCCTCTTGTTAGTAACTAGGTAAGCAGCTTTTAATAAAAACGCTGGCACTGGTTGGCCTCTTCCCCTGCCTGCAGGGAGCAGGGTGGGTGACCTGCTCCTGCTCCTAGTGAAGTGAGCTTGGAGGGTCTAGGGGGGGCTTGGCACCCCTGGGCAGCGGCTGCCGGGGCGGGCAGGCTGGGTGAATCTCGTACGCTGGGTTAGCGAGGGTGGTCAGCTCAGAGCCGTGAGCTTTGCTGCCCGCTGCCCAGGCTGCAGGCGCTCCCCATCTCCCAGGGAGGAGGTGCAGGAAAGCCCTGTTCCTGACCGTGCTTGTCCTCCTCTCAGCAGCAGTTTCCTGTGCTGGCTGTCACTGCTCCTATCCCCTGGGACCTGGAGCCGCACTGTTCCATTTCACTTCAGAAAAGGGTGAAAAGCCCCTCCTCAAAGCATCACCTCTCCCGCTAAAGAAACGAGGAGCCTGTGCTCACACTGGGGAGAAATGGAGCTGGACCACCACAGCCTATGAAAGCACGTCATAGAATGGTTTGGGTTGGAAGGGACCTTAAAGATCCTCTAGTTCCAACCCCCTGCCCTGGGCAGGGACACCTCCCACCAGACCAGGTTGCTCAAAGCCCCATCCAGCCTGGCCTTGAACATCTCCAGGGATGGGGCATCCACAACTTCACTGGGCAACCTGTGCCAGTGCCTCACCACACTCACAGTAAAGAATTTCTTCCTAATATCTACCCTCTTTCAGTTTAAAACTGTTACTCCTTGTCCCATCGCTACACTCCGACAAAGAGTCCCTCCCCATTGTTATGGTTTGAGAAACCCACAACAATTTATTGTTGTTTAGACAATTATTCTATCACCCGATGACCCCTCCCCACCCAGGAAAGGGAATCAGGGAAAAACACGGAAACACAAGGACTGAAATATAAATAGGTTTAATAGGATAAGACTAAATAATTAACACTAATAATACTAAAGAATCAATATTGATCCTGATACCAACATAAAATATACAAGGATTAAACTCAGCCCATTCCATCACAGGAAGCCGTGCACACCCAGCAGGGGACAGCAAATGTTGGACGCTGCAAGCACTGCGGCTTTGGGAGGAAGGGAATGGCTCAGGGGTCCGGCACCGGGAAAGAAGTTCTCCGGACCGATGCCATCAAGAGAGAGAAACTACGCAGCAAACTTTCTAATTTATATTGAATGTGACGTTCATGGTATGAAATAATCCTGTTGGCCACCCTGGGTCAAATTCCTAGGTCTCGCTCCTCCTCATCCCTGCACCTGGCAAGGCTCAAAACCACGGAGATCTTGAAACCCACATAGCATAGCTGGCTATAAAGTAAATATTTTCAGAAGTTCAGGCACTAGAGTCTCCTAAAAGTGAAGTTTTCCCAAGCATTAGAAGAGAAATTAGCCCTGTGTCGCTTAAACCAGAACACTCATCTTCCCTGTAGGCCCCTGGGGAGGTTGAAATGTAGATTTGGCCAAGATTTGGGTTTTTTTTTTTAATGCTGATTTCACCATGAGGCAAGAAACGCAGTTTCTTCCACCTCAGCTCAGCCTCTCTCAGTCCATTGAGCAAGAGGTGAAACCTGTGGCATTATCATCCCCCTTAAGCTGCGCAGATGGAGCAGTGTATCAGGTCCCGGTGCTGACACTACCGGGCTACCGGCCCCGACGCTGCGCTGAGGGGCTCCTCGGTGCCGCCATGACCGGGCTACCGGCCCACACCCCCAACTGAGCCTCTTCCCGCCCAGCCGCGCTGCCCGCCGGTCCTCGTAGTCCGCCCAGGAGCTCCTGGGAGCTGTAGTTGGGCGGGCGGCGCCTGGTTCCCCTCCTTCCCTCCCTCCTTCCCTCAGTCGCTCCGGCGGGGCCATGGCCGCCAGCTCCCTGCGGCGCTTCGGGACCGTCCTCGGCGCGTCACGGCCCGGCAGGTACGTGAGGCGGTGGCGCCCCTCTCCCTCAGCCGTTAACGGTCGCCAACGGCCGTGGCCGTGCCCCTTCCTCGCCTGTGGCGGGTTCGGGGCGAGACGTGGCAGCGCCCCGGGCCCGGGCCCGCCGCGGGGCCTCGTCCTCGCCGCCGCCGCCATACCCCGCGTCGGGCCCGGGGCGATGTCTGCCGGTGCGGGTCCCCCCTGGAAGGTCGCCATCCCCTCACCCCTCTTCACCCCTCATGAGGGACACCCCTCGGCCTTAAGCTCCTCAAGAAGGGCCTGGGACAAAATATAGGCCCTCAATAAGCCAGCTCTTTCCTGGGAAAACTGGCATCCTGAGGGAAAAAATCGTTTCATTTCATAGGGAAGAGTGTTTTCTGTGGTGGGTAAGTCATGTTGCGAGGTTCTTTCCTGTGTATCCATGGGGGATTTCTGCGTCTCACCCATCTGGACCATTTATTCGCCAGCTATGTGTTTTAACATGCTCCTCAAGCTTTATTTTTGGTAACGGTGCGGTGCCTGTACTTTCAGCCTGTTTTGGATGGTCACGGGAAGAGGGTCCGTTTAATTGCGTCAATATTTAGACAGAAAAACAATGTCCAGTCATATTTTTGGACCTTGTGGAGTGTGGTTTCTAAAAGTGAAACCCATAACAGGTGTTTTGGTTATTCAAGTGGGCAGGCGAAAAGAAAACAAAGTCTAAACGCATGCTAGTTTATCCTAGAGTTTTCTCTCTGAAAAAAAACCCACCCAAAAGACCATTTCAATACAATAAATTCTGCAGCACATAATGGAAGCATCTGTGTTTGGGACTAAATGTAGAGACGCATGTCTGAAAGTCATGCTTTTCTACCTGTGAAAACTGCTTTTCGCTTCTCAAAATGCACACCAAGTTTGAAATAGGTGACTGTCCGACGGGAGCTGAGCAGCTTTCCTTCGTGGACTATCACCAGGACCTGCCACCGCTGTGAAACCCCTCTTTGTATGCCTGTTCTCTGCGGCCATGCCTGCGTCACAGCTAGGAGGAGCGGCTCTACGCAGCAGAGCAGTGGGTGGTGGGGCCCGGACATCCATGCTGTAGGCATCTCAGGGGCTTGTTACCCCAGACTCGCTGCAGTCTGGGAGCCTACTGCCCATTTACAGCCATCCCGCGTTAAGGTGCCCCGCACAAGCTTGTTCTCCAGTTTCATCGAAGAGGAATCCACATAATATTAATCTCTGGTATCACTTCCTGATGAGACAGAGTAATTGGTGGTAATTAGGAGATTTCCTTCCAAAGCACACTCATCAGTGCTAAAATACTAATGCAGATGTTTCTTTGTGTCCCAGAACTTGCGTGCTTTGTCATGCTGATTTGGGAGGAGGAGGAAGGAGAAGTGTTTAAGGAGAGATGGGATCAGACCCTTGTGTTCAGAGGGAGCATGACAGTCAGTTTGGGATGGTCAGGTGTCATGCTGGTGCTCCAGAAGAAGTGATACTACTGTTCTGAGCAGAGGGACCTGTTCTCATCATTTAAACTCTAATCTTTAAGGATAGATGGCTTAAACCATATGGATACCATCAACTTCTCTGCCTCATTTAT
Organism: Fratercula arctica; assembly: GCA_947846985.1. Lineage (NCBI taxonomy): Eukaryota > Metazoa > Chordata > Aves > Charadriiformes > Alcidae > Fratercula > Fratercula arctica. Next base: position 9,613,386 of record CANTUZ010000006.1, on the reverse strand, counting down.
CTGTTTGGCTTTCTGTGACATCAGTTTGTAAGTCTTTTTGTATTGACCAGCTTAGTTGTATAATCCCCTCATGCGTTCTGGGATTTCCACGTGTCTGTCACTTCAGGATGTGTCAACTTCCCCCAGTGGGATTTCTGCCTATTTTTGGGGCGCTGTGATTGTGACTGTGTTTAGAAGATGGAGCACAGTGCAGTGGACAGACTATAAATAGCACTTGCCCTTTTTAGTGGAGTATTTCTTTCATCCTAGGGGAAGAAGTAAATTGAGCGGCATTTTCAGTTCTGCATAATAGTCCTTCTTAAGAATTCTCTTTGGAGTCAGTCTGTGGTTTTTGTTTCTTGGCTACAACTTTTAAGGCAGGCTTGTCTGAACAGCATGTGATACCCGGAGCATTTCACTGCACGGGGGAGTGTTCTGTGACTTGGTTTCACAAGCTGGAGAAAGGATCCGCGCAGGCAGCTCTCTGCTTCACGTAGGCAGGTCCCCGGAGCTGAGGCACCAGCTCATTCATGCCCCTCTCCTCCTACACACCAAAACACACCCATTCGTATAGTACAAATCACTTGCAGAGGGAAATGACTTGCTAACCTTTGCTTCTTGGATGCAGAAGAGTTAACTCATTTATTTAGCTTGGTTAAGACACAGGAGTCTAACCTGTGAGTTGCCTAGCAAGGCTGCTTTCTTAGCTGCATTTCAGGTTCTTTGGTTCATCTGTAGCATGGCTAATTTCCATCCCTGCAGCTCTTCAGACGAAATGCGAGGTGATAAAGGACAAAGCTTGTAGTTGCTGCTTACCACAGACACACCTTTTATTTACAAGGGAAGCTTTGCAGTTATTTAAACCTTCACAGATTGATTTTGAAGACTTGGTGAAGGGGGTCCTTCTCTATCCTCACCTCCAGTTTCTGTAACTTTGAAAAAGTGCTATAATCAACAACACGAATGTGACAAACATCTTAAAAATCATTCAAGATGGGGTCTCATGCCCCAAAACAGATCTTCCTGCAGCCAGGGTTAAAATGTGGGGTTTTCTTCTGTGTTGGCATTCTCAGAACCCAGAACTGCCATGGCTGGGCAGCTTTTTGAAAGGAGCCTGGTGACAGCCATTCACCTGGTTCTTTAAAGATTAGTGCAAGGAATGTCCTATTTTAGAGCAAGCGTTCATCTCAGAAGCACTTTCAGACTTGCATTTGGCATGTAATGTGTTGAAAAGGTGCAATTTGACATACAGATCATGTTTTAAGTATCCACTTAATAAAAAAATTGCATATGCAAATGTCTTCAGGTGGGAAAAGGAAGTTTGTCATTAGTGTTGTGGGATGTTTAGCAACCTTGTATTAAAATGAGGGAACATCTGGGCTGCTAAGCAGGGAGTGGTAGGAGATGCTTGGTGGTCTTGGTGCTTGGGCAGATACAAATCTCTTAAACTGTCCTTTGGCCATAGAGCTGAGCCAGTCTAAGCCCTGGCTGCCACCCAAAGGGGGACACCTCTTCCTTTGCCCGTGTTATCCCTCCCACATCTCACCAAGCTTCACGTTTGTCTTTTCTTTTGTACTGGCACTTGTGTTCATCTGATCTGTCAGCAAAACCTATTCAGGGACACAGACAGAGAAGTCTTCTTGCTTTGTAGGGTTAGTTTTCAGCTGGTTTAACTCCCTGAACCTTCATTTTGCACAGCTCCAGTAGTGGAATAAGGGGAACAAACCTGTCCCTTCCAGGTGCTCAGCTTAGCTGGCTTGCTGAACAGCACTTGGGTCTCCTGACCGATTTGATAGACCCAGAAACAAAAGCTGTGCACTTCTGCGACATTGTACCCGAGCGATAGAGCCTTGCTGAAAAGTAAGAAAGCTTAATGGTGCAGGCCTAGTAACATGAACTCAGCTGTATCAATTCTGGGGCCTAAATTAGCATCTGTGCGCAGTGTTGAATGGTGCTGTATAAACAGAGAAGTTTGAGTCGGTGCCAGCGCAGTGATTTCTGTGCCATGCTGCGTTTCACTCGGTAGATGTGCACTTAGTATATGTAAAACCCCTCTATTAAAGGGGATGTTGAAAGCCCTGCTCAGGGGAAGAGCTCAGGTGTTCTCAAAAAAGGAAACACCCTTCCTTGTTAAGCGTATACTAAAATGTTTCCTGATTGGAGCTGTTTTGGAAGTAAATTGAACCTTCTTCTGTACGCTCTGTTCCTGGTGAAAGGTGTGAGAGGGAGGTGGGCTGAGGCTTTGGCGTCGTGCTGCAGGAATGTGTCCTGTCTAGGTCAGTTTTTAAAAGCAGGTGGTGTAGGAGGGGGAGTGAAAACTCTTTGTTTCGCTCTTGGAGTAACAGCATTGTTACCGCAGGTGATGGGCTTTCTAGAAAAGACGAGAATGAAGTGAAAAATATTTTCTTTATTTTTCAAAGTGTCTAGCGTGCTGGTTTTGATCATCTTTTGACCAAACAGTTTTCAGCCAGACTTCTGTTATCTAGTTTTTGGGAAACCTGTGAGATTGTTACAGTATAGAATAGGCTTCTAAGCAGCTAGCCAGTGTTTATAGAGCTCAGTTCAATTATCTGACTCTTTGGTTGTTTCATCATTTCATCTGCAAGTTGTGGAGTCAGCCTCCTGGGTGAGCTCCACTTGCTGTACCAACAGAAACCACTGACAAGTGTGCTTTTTAGTTGAAAAGTGTACTTAGGATGAAAAAGTCATTGGAAATAAGGTAGGCTTGGGCTTGTTTTGTTTTTTGGGTTTTTTTTTTTTGCCTTTGGGACTCTTGCATTGCCAGCAGAGATAAAAGCAGTTGAAGTGTTTAGAGCTGTTGAAGAGTATTAGGGACGATTTTCAGTTGGCATGTTCAGTCCCTTTTCCAAACACAGTTAATGGAGCTGTGAAGGTCCTGGTGGGAGACCTCAGAATATTTGGGCTGCACTCACCTTGGTCGTGTCTCTGACAGTTTTCTTTGGTTTCTTAACTGTTCTTTGTGCAGTGCACATGAAAGCAGGGTACAGTCTAGCGATTGCTACTTTGTAAAAAGAAATGATTGGCAAAAGGTTCAAACTCTCCTCCTTTCCACTCAATAGGAAGAAAACTGAATACACCAAGTAGTATGTCTTTTTACACACAGGAGAAAAAACAGGTCAGAGCATCAGACAACTGGATCCTCTGTTATCCAGCAGTTTGAGATGTGTATATCTTTCTTTGCTCGTTGAACTGCTGCACGGAAGTCCACAGCCATTCCACTGGTGCAGTCACTGGTACCATCTTAGGCAGCAAGGTAGGCTCATTAAGTGCCATGAGTTTGGACATCTTACTGAATTTTGCACAGAACGTTTGGGGTTTTTTAAATAACTGTAAAAACATCTTTATGCCACTTGCTTCCTTTCCGAGACTACCTTGCAAAAATGTTTCTGAATTTTGTAATCCAGTATTGACCCAGTGCAGGGTACTGGGAGGTCAGCAGAAATGCAACACACGACTTGTTTTCCTATGAAAATGTGACTCTCTTCAAGGTATGTCAAAGAAGTGGTATACAGCCTCTGTAGTGACGTGTTAGTCTAAAATAAAAGAATTTTCCAAAACATCTGTGTGTCTATGTTTCTGTGCTAGTTGTCCATATTTTCTGAAAAGAACTAAAATTTTATCTAGAGTCCTATGTACCTTTTTTAAGAGAGCCTGCTTTTAGTAATGATACAAAACTAGAGTCCTTCTTTTTGACCCTGTTGTTACTCAACTTTCCTTCTTTGTCACTAGTTTGTATTTCAGGGGGTCCCCATGTGTTTTCAGCACTGCAGCTCAGCAGAGAAGTACAGGAGATGAGTGTGGCCCAGAAGATCCCCGTGATGAGCCCAAACATCCCCTTTCTGATTGTGCCTTAGAGCACAAAGCCATCAAATTGGAAGAACAAGTCCGGGATTTAACTGTGAGTATGCTGCTGGTGGCATCACAATGGCTTTCGCTCAGTCCCCTTGACTTGGTCTGTCTTTCACCCCTAGCATTGTCTGTAAGACCTATAATATGCTGGCAACGCTGCTGTGCTATAGCAGCCTTCAAAGCAGCTGTGCTCCAAGTGTGAGAGAGTGCCCTGTGAAAGTACAGTCTGCCTTTCCCAGAAACACCATCTGTCAGTAGTACCTAGGAGCAAGACACTGATAGTGTGGTCCTGGCAGGAAAAACTGCACGTTGGAGATGGTCTGGTCAATTCTTCCACAGCATTGTATGGAGGGAATGGCAATAGTATCATCCTAGTTTAGCATCACACATTGTGTCTCACCAGATCCAGATTGCAGACAAGGAAGGTCTTCTTTAGTGACAGTGGTGTGGTGGAAATGGTAGGGATCACGTTACAGGGACTTTGAAGAAGAGATGTGACTAAGGAGAGGATTAAATACCGCAGCACCGGGTGGGCAATTCTGGAGATAATCGCCCTGAGAGTACTACTGCACCAAGTGATACATCAGCTGTTTGCAGATCTGTTGCTGAGACCACCAGTTTGCCTACTGGAGAAAGGAGTGTCTCAGTAGCCGCAGTGAGTCATGCAAAATGCAGCAGCCTGACAACATGGTGTTGAATTGAGCTGCACCCTGAATGCTTCTGGCCTTCACTTGAGTCCTTTGAGGGAGTTGCAGTTGTGCTGGTTAATCAGTAGGAGAGGGACTAGGGTTTGCCTATAATGAGAATGCAGGAGCCGAGCACAGCCTTCAGACCTGAAACGGGCCGTTTTTAAATCGTTCCTAAGGGCTTGTCATCTTGTCAGAAATGGGTTTTACCTCTTTGTTTGATGTCTCCCGTTGCTGTTGTGGTTACAGGAGCGATACCAGAAAGCTTTGGCAGATTCTGAGAATGTCCGTAGGAGAACACAGAAGTTTGTGGAAGATGCCAAGCTCTTTGGTAAGCAAAGTGAGGCAGAGCTGTATTTACTGCAGTGGCTTGCCTGCCTGGACATAAAATGCTGATAAACAGCTTTTCTTTCCCCCTCTCTCGCCCTCTTTCATTGTAAAGTCTGGCATGATGTTTGGCCTGGACTGTTGGTGTTCTGGGGTTACTCGCTATTTTTTCTGCACGTCCAGCTGTGTCCTATCAGGTTTATCTCAGTGGCTGTTTTTTGATAGTTTTATAATTTTTTTTAATAAAACAGGCCCAGTGCAATTGAGTACAATTCTACTGACTTGGTTGAAATTACAGGTTCTTTTGTATCCTGAGAACTGGCTCTGGCAGGGTGTATTTCATGCTCTTAGCTGTGTCATCAGGCTGTGATCTCCTTTACTATATTAACAGCCTCTTCTCTTCTGCTCTAGCTTTCAGGACATAGGTTCTGCCTGGGACAAAGGTTGTCAATTCTTATATCTGGTGTTCTTTAAAAGTTCTGTAATAAATATGTTAGCATCGATGAAGTGAGCTGGATTTGTAGCTTTGGCAACGGAGGCAGGTGAAGGGGGAAGAAACTGCTATTTAATTGTTGGACTCTGCCAGCACCATCTCTGAGAATGAGAAACTGTTATTCTTCATATAATGCATGAATCTCAGGAGGCATTTTGTTAGTTAATTCCAGTAGCTTTGAAATTAGAGCTGCTATATTTTTCTTACCAGTCTACCCATTGTGCTATAAAATGGCTGTTGAGTTTTGGGATAATCAGCACCATTGGTTTTGAGGTGTTTTGGTTTTTTTTTTTCTAACTCTTTGAATTTTAGATGCATTATGCTTCAGATTTGAAGAAAAATTAGGTTCTTTACTAGAAATTGCTCGTAAAGTGAGGCATGGGGGTCTGTGGAGCATTAAAACAGACTCTGGTGCAAGAGGAAATGGTTGGTAATCAGTGTTTCTGTCTGCTCCTTTGTTGCTTCTCCTTCATGCTTCTTTGTTCTGTGCGTGTTTAAACATGTGTGTACAGGTATAGACAGCACCACAGCATTGTTTCTCTTTCTCTGTTTTCCTAACATGTCTTTCCAGTAAGTCAGTTACAGCATCTATGTAACTGAGGGAGCCTGATTTTTCTGAAATTTCTGCACAGTGTAATACACCACTTCTGGAAATGTGTATGATCTAAACCCATTTTTCTAATGAAAAAGACTGCATGACTTTTTCATGACTGATCCAAGGACCATTTTGTCTAGTCTTTTCACAGTAGGTTTTAGCTTCTGAATAAAATTGTGGATGTACTTTTCAGTGGTGATGTATTATTTTTACTTCCCCCCATTGTGTTTGTTCCCCATGTGCACAGGCATTTGCGCGAGTTGATTGGCAAAACATTTATATCTGTGGGACTGCATGAGAGGGTGTGGAACAGTGTCTTAAATGGCACATCTTAGTTGCAAGAGCTTTTTGGAGTGAAATACTAATGTTCTGCTTTGTCAGGTATACTGTGTGTGTATATATATATATGTTGATGTGTATAGATGTACCTTTTCTGCATTTACCTTGATTTGGGGAGTCTTTAGATTACTTACCCTTGTAATGATAAAGCTTTGGCTACAGGATACAAAAGACACTGTCTGCTCTCACTAAAGTAATGGTTCAAATCAATTAGCAGCTTTAAAGGTGCTTTCAAACTGCTGTGACTTTGTGCTTGTCATTGGTGCTGTAGCTCTGTATGTTCTATAAACTGCCCTTCATTTACTTCTTGCTTCTTTGTGCCTGTAGGGATCCAGAGTTTCTGCAGGGACCTTGTGGAGGTAGCAGATATCTTGGAGAAGACTGCTGAGAGTGCCGCAGAAGAAGCAGAGCCTAGTAATCCAAATCCAACCCTGAAGAAAATCTATGAAGGCCTCTCTCTCATAGAGGCCAAATTGCAAAGTGTATTTGCCAAACATGGCCTTCAGAAGATGAACCCCGTTGGTGGCAAATATGATCCCTATGACCATGAAATAGTCTGCCATGTACCAGCCGAGGGAATGCAGCCAGGCACAATAGCACTGGTGACTCAGGATGGCTATAAACTCCATGGTCGCACTATCAGACACGCGCTCGTCGGCGTGGCCGTAGAGTCACAGGAATGACATGGGTTTATCCTTTGGCATCTGGGACCTTACTGAGCTGAGGACCCCTCAGCACTCAGTCACAAGTGCAGCTGCGTGTCTTTACTTATTTATTAAGCTAGGTTTGTATTGTATGTTGGCTTCTTTATAATGTGTGCGGTCATTTTGCCATTAATTCTAAGGTACTTGTATATTTAATGTTCCTTTTTGGAGTACATGGAGTAGAACTAGGAGTCCTGCTATTTGTCAGAAACGTGGCACTGTAGCCCCTTTCTCCTTTGCTCATTTCTCCATTAAGACTTGTATGGGGAAGAGGGGAGATACAGGAGAGAAAGGGAGATTCTCTGAGAGCTAAGGGATCTTGTCTCCCGCTTCCATCTCTGAGACAGACTCCTGCAGTGGCCTTCAGGAAAGTAACTTCTCTGCCTCAGTTTCCATATCTGTATTAAGGGAACTTAATAATACTTACTGACCTACCTCACAGGGATGTGGTGAGGCTTTTTCTTTGCAATGCACTCAGAAGAAGACAAGCCCAAAGGGCTGAGTGTTATTGCCAGGCTGGTTTTGGTGTCTTCCCTTGTCCCCCAGACCCCTCAGGTGGGGATGAAGATGATCAGTTGAAATGACATTTAGGGGCAGCTTTTTCTCATGTCGCTTCAGGAAAACAATCCTGAATTAATGAAATCTCTGTCATTCTACAGGTGAATAGGGATGAGGTTTTAAAGAGAATTCGGTTGTTAGGTCAGACTTTAACGTGTTAATATTTGTTCTCCAGGTAAAACTTCAGCTTGCCTCCCTGTTCCTGAAGGTAAAACAGGGAGTAGCGTTTCTTGGTGGAGCCAGAAAACTGTTATCAAATCTCTCTTTCTCCACCGAAAAAGTATATTTTAGAGGAGAGTAATCTTTCTTCCCTGATGGGTATTTGTGCAGCTTTCAAGCACGATAAGCTATATGCTTTTTGTTGCAGCTGCTGGCAAAATGGAGATGTGCCCTTAAGCAGGAAATCTGGACTGTTTTATTTTCTCAGCTCTCCAATAATGGTACTTGGATAACACGAACTTCCAGTTCACATTTGGATTCTACTTTTGCATGGTCATAGTAAATATTAAACCTTTTGGGTATTGACACAAGGAGAAAAATCTTTTCTACTAAAAGTCTTAACTGCCCTTGAACCAATTTTAGCAGCGGTGACAAGAAAGCAAGAGAAGCAGAAGGCTGAGGGAAGTGAAAGCTGACCTCAAGCCGTCCTCTTAGTTGGAGGCATGTTGTTGTCTCAGCATGGCATATGTATTTCCCAGTGGTCCTTTTGCCTGGGAGTCCATTTATCTCAGCTGAAAGGATGCAGTCACCGAGTTAGATCAGAATTTAACCCTTTACAGAGCAGCAAGTGGTATAGTGACAGAAGAGTTACATAAACCAGCCTATGGTTTGCGCTACGCAAAACCAAGGCAGGAATGGTTGGGTTTAGATTTTTTTCTTACTGATTCATTAATTCCTGCCTTTTTACTTTCTGGAATTGGATCTGTGGCCTGACAGTTACTTGAAATCCGCTTCAAAAAACTCTTTACTTATGGTGGATGCCATCACTGGTTTGGAAGAAAGCTTATTCTTCTCCCATTCCTTTGCAGGCTTCAGTTGCGTGATCCTTTTGTGGTGGACTTCAAGATTACCGCAGCCTTCAATTAGCAGTTATCGACAGTCTTTCATCTGGGATGGCTATGTGCAGCTAGTTGGTTGTCATTCCAGAAACTTAAGGAAGACGCACATTTCTAATATGCTCCATGCAAGCTGCTTTAGTGACAGCTGTACGGGGGTGACTCGGTAGTGGATACTTTCTGAAGTGCGGTTTTCTGCCTCTGCGTAGTGACGTTTTCAGGCAGGTACTTGAGATTTCAACCCTGAAACGGTGCTTCATGGCAGCATGAGATCGCGTTGGACAAACCTCTTGTTCAGTGCTCTTGTTTTATCACGTTGTTGGAAATTTCAGAGATACAGAGGACTTCCTGTTCCTTGTTTTGCTGGTCTCCGTGCTGACTGGGTCACCAGGTTACGCTGTTACTCAAGGCAAAGAACAGGTAAAATACGAAGCGTGGCAATGCAATTCTTGCTGTTCTGCCTCAAGACTGTCTGCAGCCTGTTCTGGGGAAACTGTGTCTTCAGCTGGAAGGAGCAGTAGGATCTCTGCTGCCTCTTCAGCCCCTGCTCTGTCAGATGAGTCGTTTTGCAATATGAGGGGAGAGCTGGTTATGGAAACTAACTTTGAATGTGAAACTTTATTTACAAGAAACTAAACAAAAGCAAAGGCATTCTACAAAACAAGTAGTTTTCTGTCATAGAAAGGCTGTGCTTACCTGAGCTGGATTTAAAAGTAGTGTGTGGCCAGAAGTGGTGAGATCCAAATCCTCTTTAAACTGACCCATGGAGCCACTTGACTGTGAAAGTATACTACACCTACTTGATCCACTTTCAGACTCTTTGCCAGGCCTGCCTGTCTCCGCAGCTAGTATTCACCCATTTTTGCCTTAAAGAAATACCCTAAAATGCACTCCAGACCTTCTGTCTGTAATAAGAGGTTATTGATTCAGCTTGTGTATCGGGGATCTGCTTTCACTGAGGCACTGTTGTGTGGCTAGAGCAGGAATCTGAGGGATCCAGTTCCTATGGGGTCTTTCTCACCCTCCCACAGGCCCTGTTTAATTTTGGGCAAGCTGTTTTCCCAGTTCGTGCCCCAGTTTTTTTCAATCTATGGAACTTCTACAGGATCTTATCGGGCTTTTATGATGATTACTATAAGATGTACCCTTTGCTTAGAGACTCTTTTACAGAAGTTACCAAAGAGATAAAATACTGTAGCTGTTGTTTGTCCTAGTTTCTGCTTCCTTTGAATGGTGAAAATGAAATAACCAAACCTGGATTCCATCACAGAATCCAGATTTCCTAGGCAAAATTTGATTCTCTTGCCTTTCAAGCACACTTAATGATCTCTTTTCTCGTGGATGAGATTGCGTAAGGATGGATTGAATTTCTCCTTTGTAGGTTCTTACTCCCTCGTCCGCCCTGTTTGTGTAAAGCTTGCACACTCAGCACGGTGGGGCAGAGTCCCCGCTGGTGCCGTTCTGTTGCACTCTGCAGAGTGACACCAGAGAGGAGCTTTTTCTCTCCGGTCACTTTATTCAATGACTATTAAATAAAACACAGGAGTACGTTAGCAGGGACGGAATAGGAGAGGAGAGGAAGTGTCACGTACCTCTTAGTCATTTCCACTCCATTCGCCCAGCCGTGAACTGAAGAGCTCAAGCTGGGCAGGCAGACAACTAGACACAACATGCGTGTGATGGTGATGTGGGGACCTGCATTCCGGCTGTCAGGGAGCGGGCAGCCCCGCTGTACATGGGTGTTTGCCTTGGTCTGTGACCTTGCCGTACCCTGACAGTGGGACATATTTGAGTTGAACTCCTGGACGAGTGTCACTGCCTCATGAACATGGCAGCGTCTTAACTTTGACCAGGAGCAGCGCAGAATGTGAATGTCGCTTTGTGAACCTTAAATTCTCAGTGCTTCATCAGCAGAGCTGCTGTTGAAAGAGACAGCTGTGATAAATCAATAGCTATTAGCAGTCCTTTAATTTTTAAACAAATGTATTTAAGTTTTATATTGTGAATATTGTGGTATTTTTTTATTTTAAAACTTGAGATGTTTTGATATTATTTGCAAAGTCAAATGAACAAAGTGTCGCTAATCTCCAAAAAATCTAAGTCCATTTAGTTGGTGGGAAACCTGTATATATTGTAATTTTTTTGTGTGTTTTTGTGCTCTTTGTTTACCCAGAGGTTCTGGCTATATGAAAGACAAAGACTGAAGCGTGGGAGCGGTGAAAGTGATTGGCAACGCCATTTGAGTTAATGTTGGAAAGGGCTGATTTCCTTTAGGTATCCAGATACTGTCCATTTGCTAATAAAAAAAAAAAAAAGAATTGCAGTTGCTTTTTCCTTTTTTCCCTGCCCCAAACTGCAGCTCATTCCAACTTCTACTTTAATCAAGTGGGTCTGCGGATTGAAAGGTTTCTGGCTATTCCTGATCTGGTTGTCTACAATAAGGGCTATAGTCCATGGCACTGGAGAACTTTGTTGAAGATATTGTTAACAATCTTTTAGGTGAACTCCAAGAAATGCACACATGCATGTGTGTCATCTTCCCTCGCACAGGTGAGTTGTCTGGGATTTCTGCACTGATAAACTGCCCAGGTGTGTCGTTCTCTGGTACTTCTGTGCCTGCTTTTCTGTCTGTTCCTGGTAAGTCCCACCTGTGGACCATCGTGTAGAGGAATGCTGTCTGCCAGCCTTTAGTGGCAGTTCATTCTGCAGAGCTCTGCTAACAGTTGACAGACTGGATACCTGGTTTTATTTTTGTCATTCTGTTCTCTCACTGCTCTGCTTTGCTGCATTTTTCGCCTTTTGTGTGTGGTGTGTTGTAGCAGGCGTGCTGTATGGCAGCTCGGTTCAGATGGCTTAATATACAGTCTGCATTGATGCTTGTGGTATCCGCAGGCGGGTTATGATCTCAAGGATTTGTTGGAGAGAAGAACAGGCTTTGTAGGGGTGTGTTGTAACAGATCTCATTCTCCCTTCACACGTCCGCTGCAAAATAGCCTCCATTCCTGGTGTTACTTGGTCTCGTAACACTTGGTGCCACGTCAGTGGGCCTTGCCTTGTTCTCCTGAAGCTCTGAATGCCCCTGGGCAAAAAGCTGCGAAAGACCATTTACAGATGGCCTTTATGGGGTGAGATCTATACTTCTGTGTTAAAGATCTGCCAGCAAAGTCCCCTTGTGATCGCAGAGGTCACGGCCCATGACAGGGGCTCTTCCTCATCCTGCCTAAAACGTGTGGGCATTGCTTGGTGTTCGCTAGCCAGACTAGGCATGGCAATACTGCTGCCTAACACAAGTCATTTCTGGTTCTGCCGGTTTTTCTCTGCAGCAGCGGTGAGAGTTGGGAGTTTTCTAACCACAGCCACCTCCGTCTGCAGAAAAGCATCGGAGCTTGTGAACAAGGGGAAGAGCATTTTGCTTATGGGACAGGTATTGCAGAGCGCCTGCAAGCAGGGCACGGTCTGCTGTGAGAGGGAGGCGATGGGAGCGGTGCTGACCCACACTCCCAGGAGCCTTCCTGCCTGCACAGACAGATTTCTTGTCGCCCACAGCCATGCTGAAATCAGGCCGGTTAAGTAAGAGCTTGTTAAAACCTGAGACACGCTGCAAAGATACGTGTGTGCTGTGCTTTAGGCTGCTTTGGGAACATCGCCTCCCAGTCCTGGTGGGTTGATACTGCCCATTGTAAGGACTGAGCAATGGTAGTTTTTGTCTGTGTCCCCCCAAAATGTTCACCTCTGAGTTTCTGAGTTGTGGGTGCTCCCCCCTGCAGGAACTCTGAAGCAGCTCCTGGCTGGGGGAAAGGATGGGGCCAGGGCTTGTGTTGTGTTTTTCCTGAAACAAAGTTCCAATGATGGATTCCCAAACTAAATTTTGTGACTTGGCACAGAGCCAGCCCTGGGCTACAGCAGGCTCTGGGTCTGTAATTACCTGTTCTGGAGTTTTCACTCCGTCTTTGCTATCCTTTGTAATCCTAGCAGCAGGCTCCCAGGTGGGATGCCTGTGGCACAAGCTGCTTGCTATCAGGCACCTTGTTTTGCCAAGGGCAGAAAGTAGAAGCGAAAGCCTGAAATGCCCTTGCTGATGCATCGCCCACGCAGGATCCAGCCCGCTCCCCTCAGCCGGGCACTGAGCACCCTGTGCCATCGCCCATGTGCAGACTGAGCACATGGAAAACGTGCTCCATCAGCAGCTTGGCCCGAGTACTGCCCTCGGGCACAGTAACAGAGAGGTGGTGCCAGGAGGGAGCTCCTGGCTTTGGGCCCTTGGATCACCATGAGGTTGGTTGTGAGTGGGATGCTGCTGAGCATCCTGGTGGATGTGCAGCTGGCATGTGAGGACGGGAGGGCACTGAGGATCCCCGCTGTGGCTCTGCCCGGGGCTGGAACTGCTGGAGAGGGTACAGCAAAGGGCTACCAAGATGATTAGGGGACTGGAACATCTCTCTAAAGGCTGAGGGGCTTGGACCTTTTCAGTCTGGAAAAAAGACGACTGAGCGGGGATCTTATCAACGCTTATAAATACTTAAAGGGTGGGAGTCAGGAGCATGGGGCCAGGCTCTTTTCAGTGGTGCCCAGTGACAGGACAAGGGGTAACGGGCACAAACTTGAACATAGGAAGTTCCACCTAAACATGAGAAGGAACTTCTTGACTTTGAGGGTGGCAGAGCCCTGGCACAGGCTGCCCAGAGAGGTGGTGGAGTCTCCGTCTCTGGAGACATTCCAAACCCGCCTGGACGTGTTCCTGTGCACCCTGCTCTGGGTGACCCTGCTCTGGCAGGGGGTTGGACTAGATGATCTCCAGCGGTCCCTTCCAACCCCTGCCGGTCTGTGATTCTGTGGCTTTTGGATGTTGAGGGTCTCCTCTGACCCTCAGCGTCATTCCCAGAGGATGAGTGCTGGGAGGTAACTTATCACAAGGCCTTGGCTTTTGTATCGCTGCTGTATCTCCGGTGAGCCTGCCGCTGCCCCCGTACTGCTTCCCCGCAGCCGGGGAGCCCTGCGAGGCTCTGCGGGACCAAACCCGCTCCTCTCCCCGTGCTCGCCCCGCTCCTCGCCGCCGCCAGACGCGCTGGCCCGGGGCTCCCATGGCCGGGGCAGGCCCGTCTCCGTTCGCCGGGGCGGGGCGGGGCGGTGGCGGGGGCCGAGCCTGCGGTGAGGGGCGGGCCGGGGCGGGCGCTGGTGGGACCCGCTCTCCGCGCCGCCGTCCGCGCCATGGCCCCGCCGCCCGCAGCGCTGCTCCTGCTGGCCCTCGCCGCCCTCCTCGCCTCGCCCGCCGCCGCCCGCGCCCCGCCGCGCAGCATCGGTAGGAGCGGGAGGGGAGAAGAGGGGGAGTGTAGGAGACGGGGAGGGGGCACCCATCGCGGGTACCGGCAGCACCCGGCCTCCTCCCTGCCTGCCTCCGGGGGTGGGAGAGGGGAGCTCCGGCACCCATCCGCGGCGGGAGCATCCCCTCGCCATCCCCGCGCCCTCCCAGCTGCATCCCCTCGCCATCCCCGTTGCATCCCTGTCCCCGCAGGCGGCGCTGGCTCCTTCCCCCCCAACCCCCCCCGCCCCCAACTCCCAGTGGCCGGGGACCCCGGGGTCCGGGCGGGGGGCAGCCGTGACCCCCTGCTCTCTCGGGGCGCGCTGCTGACCCGGCTGCCCTCGCCCCTCTCCGCCGGCAGCGGTGGTGGGCGCCGGGCTGGGTGGCTCGGCCGTCGCCTACTTTCTGCAGCAGCACTTCGGGCCGCAGGTGCAGCTGGATGTGTACGAGCCGGTGGGCGTGGGTGGGCGGCTGGCCACCGTCACCGTCAACAAGCAGCAGTACGAGAGCAGGGGAGCCTCCATCCACGCCCTCAGCCTCCACATGCAGGATTTCGTCAAGATCCTGGGTGAGCGCACGCACCCCAGCACTTGCATGGCCTCCCTGCCTCCCTGAGCTGGGGGGCTGCACCCTGGGGACGTGGGGAGGGCTGCTTCCAGTCTGCCTCGGCACCCCAGGCATGGAGAGACCCCCTTGCTGTCCCTGCTCCCCAGCCCTATTGTACCCTGGAAGAGAAAGGGAGGGGGTAGCCCAGCAGAGCATCAGGGCACGGGGTCCTGGTGGAATAAACGTGGGGAATTTGTTCACAAACTCCTACCAGTTTGTCCCAGTAGGCAGCAGCAACTCCATGGGCTGCCCCAACATATAGGGTCTGGCTGGGGTCCCAGTGTCCTGGGGTCTCATGCTCCCTGATGCTCCTCCAAGAGCAACTTTGCCCACATCCTTGCTGCAGTGGCGTTTGGCACTGGCCTTTCCCAGTGGCCAGCCATCCCCAGGGAGGCTTGCCAGCCTGGTGGGGCCGGGGCCCCTCTGTTCCCTGCAGGCCTCAAGCACCGGCGCGAGGTGGCGGGGAAGAGTGCCATATTCAGCGGGGAGCACTTTGTCCTGGAGGAGACCGACTGGTACCTGCTCAACCTCTTCCGGCTCTGGTGGCACTATGGTATCAGCTTCCTGCGCCTGCAGATGTGGGTGGAGGAGGTGATGGAGAAGTTCATGAGGTAGGTGAGCCTGGGGGGCTGGAGAGACACAGGGGGTCTTCCCCAGCACCGGGACATCACCAGGAACCCTGTGCTCCTGTCCCCTCCAGGATCTACAAGTACCAGGCCCATGGCTACGCCTTCTCCAGCCTAGAGGAGCTGCTGCGCTCGCTGGGGGGTGATGCCTTCATCAACATGACACAGCGCTCGGTGGCCGAGTCCTTGCTAGAGGTGGGCATCACGCAGCGCTTCGTGGACGATGTCATCGCAGCCGTCCTGCGCTCCAGCTATGGGCAGTCGGTGCTGGTGCCCGCCTTTGCAGGTGAAACCGGGGACCCCTCTTCTTCCCATGTGACTCTCCTTCCCAGTGTCCCCTCCCCAGGCAGGCTGTTGAGCTGCCTTCCTCTTCTTCTCCCCAGGAGCCATGTCGCTAGCGGGGGCCCAGGGCAGCACCTGGGCGGTGGAAGGAGGCAACAAGCTGGTATGTTCAGGTCTGCTGAAGCTGACCAAAGCCAATGTCATCCCAGCCAGAGTGACGGGCATCTCTCTGCACAGCTCGGGTGAGCCTGGGCACGGGGTTTGCTCTGTGTGCCACCAGCACATCAGGGCAGGAGGTGGGTGGTGGCAGCATGGGGACGCTGGGGCAGAGAAGGGAGCCGTGGGAGGGAGGCTGGAGAGCATCCTGGTCCTGGTAAAGCATTTGGGTAATGGCCCCAGGGTCTGTCCATCTTCTCCCCTTGTCTGATGTGGTTGGGGCCCTGTGGTACAGACCTCGGCCCTGGGGTTCCCCTCTCTCTCTCCTGAGGTCCCTCAGATCTCTTTTATGGCACCATCCTTGTTGCAGGCTTGCTCCCCCATCCAGCACAGCCGAAGGGCTGGTAACTAGGGTTTGGAGGGTGGACTGTGCTTCCCCAGTCCTCCTGGCACCACTGGGCTGGGCTTCTCTGGAAGCTTTCTCCCACAGGCTTGGTAAAATGCTCTTTCCGCTACCCTAAAGCATCAGCAACTCATCCGTAACTGTCAAGTACTATGGTCCAGCACTGGTGTGTACTGGAAAACCAGGGGATGGAGGGCATGCTAGAAAAAAGGGGGGCAGGGCAATACAGCATGGGGCTCATGGGTACACCTAACTGTCCACATCTCTTCTCAGAGGGGAGATCCCTGTACCAGGTGCACTATGAGGGCAGTGAAGGCCAGGGCTCAGCTTTCTACGACATGGTGGTTGTGACAACTCCACTGCACCCCAGCAGGAGCAACTTCACCTTCGAGAACTTTGAGCCGCCCATCGCCGACTTCCCTGGAGCCTTCCAGCCCTCCGTCACCTCCGTGGTGCATGGCTACCTCAACTCCTCCTACTTCGGCTTCCCCGACCCCAAGCTCTTCCCCTTTGCCAGCATCCTCACCACTGACACCCCCAACCTCTTCTTCAACGCCATGGACAACATCTGTCCTGTCAACATCTCAGCAGCTTTCCGTCGCAAGCAGCCCCAGGAGGCCGCGGTGTGGCGTGTCCTCTCCCAGCAGCCACTGGACAAGCAGCAGCTGAAGACCCTCTTCAGGTCATACTACTCAGTGCAGGTGACAGAGTGGCAGGCATATCCCCGCTATGATGCCACCAAGTCCCTCCCTCCCATCGTGCTCCATGAAAACCTCTTCTACCTCAGCGGCGTGGAATGGGTGGCCAGCTCCATGGAGATGATAGCGGTGGCGGCCAAAAACGTGGCCCTGCTGGCTTACAACCGCTGGCATCAGGACCTGGAGAAAATCGACCAGAAGGACTTGATGCACAAGGTGAAGACCGAGCTGTGACGCCCAGGGGAGGTGGTGGGCTGGGAGCTTCTGCGTGTAGTAGCCTGGCTAGTATTTATTACCTTGGGGACACCAGGGGGTTTGGGGCTGGGGGAGAAGGAACAGGCTGTGTCCCGCATGACTTGAACATGCGTCGCCTTCAGGAGTACAGTCCCTGTCCAGTGTTGCTGTGTGTCTGTGCCGCATGCCTCAGTTTCCCAGTTCCCTCTCTCCAGGCTCTACTGGAAAGGAGCTGGTGCCTTTTCGTGTGAAAAAGGGTCACTGTGCATCTGTTTTGGGGAGGGACATCAGGGGGCTTTCAAGGACAAGGGTGGCTGACATCAGCAGCAGATGGGTGTCCCCCTGGTGAGCTGCCTGTCTCGCCCCGCAGCCTCTCCTGCTTTCCTGGCTTTGTCCCCAGGAAACTCAGCAGCAGGGCTAGCCCCAGCTGGGACAGGAGGTCCCGTGCCCTCTCCCATGCCATGCGTGCATGGAGCCTAGCCCCGCTCACTGGCCCGGCGCTCTGGGGATGGGCGTGTAGGGTGGTCTGTCACAGGTCACGGCTTGCAGTGACAAGTGCCTGCTGCCAGGTGCTCCCTGTTTCCAGGCATCCCCGAGCCTGGGGCTCGGCTGTGTTTTGGGGGGCAGAAGAGCCTTGCTGGGAGAAGCTGGGCAGCACCCAGCCCTGTGCCCCCGGGCGGGCAGGGGCACAGGGGCAGCGTGACCGGCCGAGGCAAGGGGCGGCTCAGACAGGGGCCAGCGATGCACTTTATTGAGGACCTCAGAAGCACCCAAACCACCAGCCGCTTGTCCCAGTCCCTGGGCTGCCTGGCCCAGCGCAGAGGAACTTGTAGGTAGGCAGGGGAGGGCTGGGGAGGACCAGGCGCTCCCAGAACTGTTGCACAGATGGGGTGGACAAAGGCAAACAGAGATTTTGGGGAGGGAGGAGGCCTGATCCAGCCCAGCCAGAGGGATCTGCGGGCAGCCATCTCCCCCTCTCCTCCAGCCCACCCTACTGAGCTCCTCCCTGGAGGTGAGGGGCCTTTGGGGGGGTGTCTTGCTGTGAGGCCAACTGCGGGGCTGCATAGCTGGGTGTCCCCAAAGTGGCTCCTTGGGCTGAGGCTGATGGAATGTGCAGGGGGATTTTGGGGAGCTCTTGGAGCTGCCATCTCCTTGCATAGAGACTCCCTGTGACCCTCTCCCAGAGGGCTGGGGAAGCTCAGGAAGCAAGAGCAAGCTGGTTAGATGCCCATGCGTGGCTGCAGGGGTTAGCTCTGCAACCTCAGAAGATGCAGGTGCAGCCCACAGGGATGGTCTCCATGACCGTCTGGTACTTCTTGTGACAATTCTTCTTCCCGGAGGGCTTGTGCCCAACCTCGCCCGGCACCTGGCAGAGCAGCCGGCGGACAGGCAGCCGGCTGTAGATGGGAATGCTGGCCATGGTGCGGTCCTCCTGCATCGTGAAGGGGTTGATGCAGCCAGTGCAGAGGCATCGGGCCTCGGGAATGTCTGCCGGGATCCGTGTTGCATCGTGGTTTATGCTGGAGGAGAGGGAAAGTAAGACAAGGCTGGAGAGAGGGTAAGGTGGGAGGCAGTGGGTGGCTGGGGATGGGCAGGGCAATGCCTCTGGGGGTGAAACGGGATGTTGTGTTGCATCACACCCCCCCAGCAGCCCCCGCAGCTCCGTGATGCTGGAACTGTGGCTGCCATGGTGCTTGCTGGCACAGAGCCACCGTGCATGTCCCCAGGGTCCCTGCCCCAAGCTCACCTATAGGTCCAGGGGGACAGGCTCCTCTGGTTGGACCTCCAGAGCCGCAGGTTGACCTGGCACTTGGTGTCTCCCGGCTCGGAGCTGTTCCTCAGCTGGCGTACCATGTCCTGGATGCTGCGCTCATAGTCTGCCATGGAGGTGTAGGAGTCGTCCGGGGCCCAGGCCAGGGCAGGGGCGGCTGTGGGGGGCCGTGCCGGGCCCCTTCTCCTGCCCTTCGCTGCCTTGTTTTGGTCCTTCGCTTCAGGGACTAGGACCATGGCAAAGGTGAAGATGCAGAGGAGAAGCTGAGGAGGAAGGAGGATGGTATGTGGCTGCCCGGGCTGCAGAGCTGGGATGGGAGGGGAGCTCTTCCACCTCCCATGGGTCACTGGGACATGGCAGGACCACAATGACTTTGGGGTGGTACACGCAACCCCTAAAGGGCAACTCTGGCCTATGGGCGAGACCCGTGGAAGCACATTAGGGCAGTTTGCAGGGCTGGTGGGCACAGGGTCATGGTGAGCCCCTAGCCCAAGCCCCAGATGTGGCTGCAAAGCCCCTCGCCCTGGTTGCAGCTGGCAACTTGCATTGCCCAAAGTGCCCCTGCCCAAGCTGTGCCCAGTCCCTTCCCTGCCCACCCCGAGGTGGCTGTGTGCTGGGAGGGATGTGTACACCCTCAGCTCAGGCTGTACCTGGGCAGCCTCTGGTCTAAAAGGAGCTTTAGAGATGAGACAGTCAAGAATGGGATCTTTATCCAAACCCTCCTCTCCCTCCCTCTGTGCTCCGAGGACGGTGAGAGAGAAAGAAAGATGCTTTTTCCTTTCCTTCTCCCTCCGGCCTTGCAGGGCCGAGTTCCCGTGTGCTGACACCCGGCAGGCTGCCCAGCGGCGAACAAAGTTGCTTTCTGTAGTCCTGTTCCCTGCTATTCGTGTCCCTGCAGCCAGCCCCGCACCGTCTGCTGTCCCGCAGCCCTGCCCGCCATCCTGCAGGTCTTCCCACAGCCGTGCGGTGTCCCGGGGCAGGGACCCCCTCAGCCGGGGCTGTTTTCCCCCTCCAGTGCCGGACTGTCCGGTTGGCCTGTCTCAGTTTTTCTCTCCAAGGCTGTTGCATCCCGGCCATGCCGGGCGTGGGAGCGATGGGCCACAGCATGCATCTCCAAAGCAAACAAACCCAGGTAAACAAGCGTGCAAATAATTATATTAAAGAAGGAAAACAAGGCGTGAGCCCCGTGCAGTCACCTACCAGGTTTGGAGCCCTCTCCATCGCCGCGGAGGGGCTGCAGGCGGCCGTCCTGTAGTGTGGCTGGCACTGGCGAGCCCGGGAGCTAAAAAGGGAAAGCCCCAGCCCCCGTCTCCACTCTGCCGGAGGTGTGTCCGGTCCCCGAGGTGCCAGGGAGCCTCGGCGCCGGCGGGGCTGGGGGCCAGCGTGGTCTGGGACTCGGCCACCCGCCACCTCCCTGGGCGCTGGCTCCACCTGCGGCTGTGGCCGTGGACGGTGGCGGGTCCCCAGTGGAGCGGGCAGCCCAGAGGGGCTCCATGGGCAAAGCCCTGCCCTGGGAAGGGGGTTTGGGCTCTGGTGGTGCCAGCAGCATGGTCACAGCCCTGCCATGGCCAGGGGGGACACAGCTGCTGGGCTGGGGGAGCAGGGGCTCACGGGAGGACTGGGGGTGTGCTGTGTTCTGTGCTGGCAGCAAGGTGTGCAGGGAGCCTGGGGCTGTCTTGCTGTCCCTGTGGGAACAGCTGAGGGCCTGACGTTATCTGTGTGCCACCACCAGCTCTGCTGTCCCCAGGAGCCACCTGACCATTCTGCCCAGTGATGAGGCAACGGCACCCATGACTTCCTGCACCCCTCGTCTGTCTGTCCCCAAACCCTTCCCTTCCTGCTGTCCTCAAACCTGTCCCCAACCCCTGTGGACACACCAGCTCTGCACAGAGCCGGCCTTGGGGCTTATCCCCAGAGCTGCAGGATGTTGGGTGTTAGTGGTGGGGTGCTGCCCTCACCCCACGCTGTGCTGCTCTGGCTTCCCGGGGCCAAGCCTGGGGATGCAGGGTGCTGCGGTGGGGGAAACTGAGGCAGGGGGATGCCGGCTGTGATGCCCCGTCCCAGGGACGGGGGACACGGGGCTGGCCTTGGGCGTGGGCCCGGCGCTGCAGCAGCCTGTCATCGCAGCCCCCCGCCCCCCGCCCTGGGCTGTCCCTGTCCCTGCGGCCAGGCAGGTGCTGTGCCACACGATGGTGCTGTCCTCCACCCAACTGCACCGCCAGCCCTCCGTCCTTCCCCTCCGCATCCCTCCTCCGCAACTTCCTTCCTCCCCTCGATCCCTCCCTCCATCCCTGCACCCCTCCTCCCCTCCATCCCTCCTCCCCTCCATCCCTCCTCCCCTCCATCCCTCCTCCCCTCCATCCTCCTCCCCTCCATCCCTCCTCCTCTCCATCCCTCTCTCCATCCCTGCATCCCTCCCTCCATCCCTGCATCCCTCCGCCCCTCCACCCCCACCGCATGCCTCCTCCCCTCCAGCCCCAGCCAGACGCGGGAGCTGGGGGTGCCCGGTGCTGCTTCCCACCCTCAGGGACAGCAGGGTTTGCCCTGCTCCTTTGGAAGGGCCTTTACACCGTTAGGGCTGCTGTCCCCGGAGGCCAGGCGGCGCTGGGGGGGCTGCTCCACCTCTCTTTGGTGTTTTCTGCCTCCTCTTTCCAGCACTCCCCTGCTCCCTCCCCAGCACCGCCAGCTTTTGTGGCAGCACTAGGTGTTGAGGTTCCCTTTGCCCCCCGTGACTCACTGTACCTCCCCAGGGGTTTGAAGGCCTTTGTGCTCTGCAAGGCAGTGGGAAATTTCCACCTCCTTTTCCCAGTCCATGAACTGGGCCTCTAGAAAATCCTGCAAATATGGTAAAACTCAGTGCACCCCCAATTCACACTGCCCCTCTCCTCCTCCCAGCCCTGCCACCCCCGGGATGCAGCAGGGAATGCAGCCCAGCTGCTCCCACCCGCAGGGGAGCCCCAGCCCACCTTAACATCCCCAAGGAGAGTCCCAGAACAGCATTTCTGGGTCCTTGCCATCCCCTTGGTGAGGTCTGATGGTTTGCGCTGAGCACAGCGTGTCCCTTTTGTCACCTTGGGGAGCTGGCTGTAGCAGGGGCCCTGCAGCCACCTGCCTTTGCTGCACCGAGCAGTATGGCAGCACCCAGCCCTCCACCACCAGCCTTTTCTGGGGTGCTGAGCCCACACCCCAGCGATTTCAGCCCCTGTTCCGTGATCCCCCAAGAAGGACCAGTGAGCAGCCCCGGGCCTGGGGTGCCTGGAGGGTGCCGGCTGCCTGCGTGTGCCGCAGCCGCCTGCGTTGTGTCAGCGCTCGGCAATGCTGTTTACACATGAGAGAGGCTCAGAGGCATCCACGCCAGCAGCCAATTACCCAGTTTTGATCTTTTTTGGTGAAAAGGAAACCAGGGCTTTTCAGACATGGCCAAATTTGATAAGCTGGGGGAGGCGGGGGCGGGCGCAGGCGGCTTTTCCCCACTGGCCTCGCACAAGGGAAGGGGCCAGGGTGTGCGGGCAGCTGGGTGATGGCCAGCCCCTGCCTCCTGGCTGGGACAGGGTGGCCGGTGGGTTCCATGTGCCTGTGCCAGCCCCAGTGCCACCCCTGCGGGAGTGGGGTGCACTGCAGTCAGCCCCTTGGGGGGAGGTGAGGGAGTGGATGGCTGGGAAAGGCTGGAAAGCCCTGCATGGCTCCCCGGGGAGTGAATTACCCAGGGGAGAAGGGACGTGCTTTCAGGTTTTGTTGTATGTGCTCATCACTGTTACCTCCCCACCATCTTACCCCACTGCCGCAGGAAACTTGGGTGGAAAGCAGAGCCTGGAGAGTGGGAACAGGCCCCCAAACAGGGCAGGCAGGTCTGTGAAGACAGGCTCTACCTGCCCCAAGTAAACCCAGGCACGTATTTCCCAGGGTAACTGTCATGGAACCCGCTGCCGTGCCTGAGCTCCTGGGGTAGAGGGATGCAGGGTGGCCGTGCTGTGCCGTGCTCAATAGGAGGGATGCGCTGGCCAGGGAGCATGTGGCAGAGCACACGACGGGGTCCGCAGGTAAGGGAACGGAGGGAATCAGACCACAGTTCCCACGCTGGCAGAAAATAGCTTTTTGCCTTTTTTCACAAGCAGGAATGTCCCTGCCAGGGTGGGAGCTGCTGACGTGGGGTCTACAGTCCCCTCCACCCATGGTGGGCAGTGGGCAGCATCACTGCTGGTGCCACGCTGCAGGGCATGGCTGCTTCTCTGGGCACCAAGCTGCTCCTGGACCTTCTGCAGGGTTTGAGATGCCCCAGCGCACCTGAGCACACACACCCACACACACACACACACACACACACACCCACACACACACCCCGTGGACCGGGCAGATGGGGCCGGCTCCGACGCAACCACGGCACCTCCTATCTCCGCATGAGCAACATTTTCCACTCATCAAACGTAAGCGTGCTCTAGTGAGCTGGCCTCGCCAGAGCCAGCCCTGCGCCATGGCCGGGAGGAGGGCTGGGGCTGGGGCTGTCAGTGCAGGGGGCCAGGATGGGACCCTCCCAGTTGCGCCCGCTGCCTCCCAGCAGGTAGTGCCTGGCCGAGCCGGTGGCACGGTGCTCACAGCCATATTTGCACAAAGGCCCACTCAGCACGTGAGCGGCTCCAGAGACACCCGGGCCAAAAAGGCTTATTTTAAGCTTGCTGGAAAAAGAACATTGTTTGGTGGGAATTGAAACTCCCCATTCTCAAAAAAGGGAAAAACAAAAAGTGCTTAATTCTGCCGGCTCCTGCCGTTGCATAAACAGAGAGCCACAACCCAGCTGGCGAGGGCAGACAGGAATTCATTGCTGGCATGGAGCAGGGTGGGTGCCCTCCCCTGGGCAGCCGTCCATGGGACAGGGACCCCTCTCCTCCCACGCCCCCATGACACTGGCACTGTCCCCAGGGTCCCCACCCTGGCTGGGAAGGGTTTTCCCATGGGAGGGAAGGGGCATTGCCCCATGTGCGTGCTGCAGCCCCGGAGCCACCCCGAGGTGCTGGGGTGCTGTGGGCAGGAGGGGTCACAGCGGTGACTGCGCGAGGGGCTGGACGAGCTGTCGGCAGCCCGGGGCCCCCCTGCGCCTCGGTTCTGCATCAAAGGACAGTATTATTTATATAGCCCTAATCCGGCTGGCTCGGCAGCCCTTCTGCCTCCTCAGGCGGGGAGCTGGGTGATGCTCTGGGCTGCCTGTTAATCACGCCCTTTGGATCACGCGTGTGAGATAACAGCCAGCCTTTGGCATCGGGAGGCAGAGTTCTGCAGGGGTGTCCTTTGGGGCTAGGGGCCGCGGGGCCGGCAGCACCCCAGCCTGCCCGCCCCCGGGTAGAAGGCTCAAGGGGGGCCAGAGGCGTCAGGAGAGCGGTGCCGGCAGCGCCAGGACGGCGGGGCGGGAGGGAGGGTGCGTGTCCAGCACATCCTGCCGCGGCCCCGCCGGCGCATCCATCAGCCGCCCAGCGTTTACAGCACGTCGGCAGTTACATGATCCAGACGCGCAGGTTCCTCCTGCCCCGCTCTTCTCCTGCCTTTTGTTTTCTTTTCCTTTCTGCTCCTGCAGACAGAGAGCACCCTGATGGAAAAAGTCTGCTCTCCTGTGCTAGAAACACCCGCTTCCTTCCGCCCCTGCCCGGCACAGCTCCCGGTGTGGCGCAGGCAGCTGCCCTGGCGGCTCCCTGCTCCTGCTGCCCCGCATCCGGGTCACCCTACGGTGGCAGTGGGGGAGGACTGGAGGGGCTGGTGCGAGGGCATGGCAAGGACAGAACCTCCTCCCAGCGGGACACCTCTGGGTGCTCTGCACGGGGCAGTTCCAGCTCCCCATGGGATGGATCCCATGGTCTCCTCCAGGCGGGGAGGCTGCAGGGATCACTGAGGCCCTACCCGGGCACAGGTCCCATCAGCCTGCAAAGCCTGATGGGCACCTGGCCCCATGCCCTGCTCCATCCACCTCCTCCACACTTGCCCTCCCGTCTTCCCCAGCCCTTTGGGCTCCTGGCCTCAGCTTGTACTGGCTGTGCCCCGCTGCCCACCAGCACAGAGCACAGGTGGGCAATGCTTGGTTTCCAAATAACTCAGTTTTTCTCCCTCCTGCAGCCTAGGGCAGCCAACACAGTGGTCGGACGCCAACCCCTGAGCGCTTTGGAGGGCTGGCTGCATTTCATGCTGGATTGCAAAGGTGAGACACAGTCCTGCCAGTTTGCCCTCTGCATCCTGGCTGCGGGAAGGGCTGGCCCTCCAGCCCCTTGTGGGGTGCACGGAGCAGCCTGGAGCCATCCCCACTGCCCTCCCTGCAAGGCCATGGGGCTGGAGGGAGCTCCCGGGGATGTGCTTCCAGGGTCTGTGAGGAAAAAGCCTCTTATTTTTAGGACTTTGGTGGCTTTTGCTTGTGGGCAGGCGTCCAAGTTCTCAGTTTCCCAGGGCAAGGCAGCAGGCGGAGGTAAATGGAAAGCTTAACGGTGGCACTGACGTCTGCCCTGATGAGTCGTGCTCAAGTCAAACCTCTCCTCCCCGCAGCCCTGGGCTCGGGGCCACTGCAGCACATGCAAGGACCCCCGAGCTCCTGGGCAGTTGTCACTGGGGGGGGGACCCATGGTTTGAAGTCAGGGCAGAAAGTCTCCTGCCCTGCTCCCCATCCTCTGCTCCTACGTGCTGCTGTTTTAGCAGTCTGTGGAGGGAAGGGATTTACAAAGCAGCACAGGCCAGTCCCGAAGGTCACCTTCAGAGCGGCTCCAGCCCAGCTCGCCCATTAATCACGCCATCCTGCCCCTGCAACAGAGACGGCGCATGCACAGGGGCGAGGGAGGCAGGGGCTGCCTGCTCTCGGGCGTAATAATATACAGGCTGAAAGACGCCTGCCTGCCCCCCAGCAGCCCCCTCTGATGTCGGGCAGCAGATGAAAAGGCTGTAAATTTGGTGTGTTTGGATGTTAGCAGGACTCGCAGGAGAGGGATTTCTCTTATCGCTCCTTGGGCTCTCGGGAAGGAGGGAGCATCCCCACAGAGCCTGCCCGGGGGCTCCGGCTCCATCGCTACCCTGCGGCATTGCCCTGTGTGCAGCCAGCGGTTCCCCTCACCGCTTGCTTGGGACAGGAGAGGGGCTGTCCCGGCCACCCGGGGCCACCTGGGCCCTCGCACCCAGCCGAAGGGGCTGGAGGTTGGCGGGGGTGGGAAAAAAAAGGGCTTTTGTGGAGATACTGAAACTGAATCTGCCATGAGGAGGGATCGCTGGGCAGCATCTTAACGAAGGAGTAACAAAAACAAACCCGCGCCGAGGAATCCTGCTTTGCCCCAAATGTTTTTCTTATGGAGTTGTAATAAGGCAGGAGTTGTAATAAGGCAAGAGTTGTAAAGATAGTAACCTCCTAAACATTACCTTATTAAGGCTTCTCAGAAACCACAGGGCATGACCCCTCTGGGTCATGGAACAAGAGAGCAGCATCCAGCGAACAAACAGAGGCTAACGTTACATTTTTCACTTCATTTAGGAAACCTGGTTTCTAATTATAGGGTTTGTTTAATGGCAGCAGTTAGTTGTGTTTCACTCAAAGCCAGCCCACTGAGAGCAGGGGCTGCACGGCTGTGCAGAGGGGAGAGGGACGGAGGTGGGGGGGCTGGGAGATGCCAGCTCCATGCTGGCTCCCGGGGAGGCTGCTGGACTCCCAGGGCACGGGATGGGGATAAACTGGGTATCTGCAGGCACAGGATGCCCAACACAGCGAGGGGTAGGGGATCAGACACGACACGGGAGGGCTCTGGGCCCAGGGAGGAGCCCCACTGTGTTCCTGGGGACATGCCACACGTGCTGTCCCAGCTCTGTGCCGTGCACCAAGGTGTATCTGCAGCAGCAGGAGGGGGATGTCCCCGCTGCGGGGCAGCGAGTGGCAGGGCTGTGCTCCCCTCGTGTGCCCAGCCTCGCTGGGCTCGGCCCCGCACCCCACTGAGCACGGGCAGAATGGCTGGGAGCCGGCTGCTCCCGGGCCATGGCAAGATCAAGGCTTGTCCTGCCATGGGGCCACTGGGCCTGTCTGTGTGCAGGGTTTGAAACAGGCAGGTTTGGTTTTTTTCCCCAGACTGCTGCCAGGGAAGGCCTTCGTATTCCTGGGCAGGTACCTCGATGGTGGCTCTGGGTCCTTGGAGGGCACCATCTGCCTCTCTCCCCTGGGTTTGGGTGTGCTGCCGGCAGGTTCAGGCACTGCTACTCCAATCCCTGCTTTCCTGGCAGCTGCTGAGCATCCCCCGGGGCTGTGCTAGCAGCTGCTTTCCCGTGCCTTGTCCTCGCCCTGCCGGGCAGTGCTGGCCTGGAGCCCTGCAGTCCCCATTGCAGAGCAGGGAGCAGGGCTGAGCACTCAGAGGTTCCTACATCTGCCTGTTTTGTGATGGCCTGGCCGCGGTGTTCATTGCGGCAGGGTGCCTGGGGCGGAGGGAGAGTGTGAGAGTGTGTGTGTGTGTGTGTGTGTGTGTGTGTGTGTGTTTAGTGATGTAAAAAGCACAGTCTGGTTTCCTGCTGCTTCTTTACTGCAGCTGGCAGGGCAGTAACCTCCCGGACGGCTTTTCCCCTCCCTCGGCTGAACCCTGCTGCTGCTACAACTCCTCTGCACTGGTTTTGCTCCCCGCTGTCCCCCAGCTCATACCTCGGGGCTCCATCCCCAGAGCCAGCTGGTGCGGCTGGGTGCTCTGCAGCAGCCTGGCCAGCCGCTGCCTCTCCTCCTCGCCTCTTTATCTCCCAAAGTGACTTGCTCACGATCCCTCTTTCCAGCGGTGGGTGTTTCTCCAGCAGCTGAGCCAAACCAGGCCAGCCAGGTCAGAGCTGGCTTTGCCAGCTTGCTTTCTTTCACCTCCCCCAGGTGAGCTGGATGACTCCAAGCACCCATCTCCCTGCCAGCCGTGGGCAGCAGGGCTTCCTTTCCAGCCCTCACTCCCCAGAGATGCCCGCAGCCATCCAGAGCCATGCCAGGCTGGCGGCCACCCACTTCACAGGGGTGTGGGGCTAGTGGGTTGATGGGGCTGGTGGCCAGCCACAGTCTCAGTGTGTGAGGGATGTCGCAGGGGGGACACAGAGGCGCTACAGGAACGTTCTGCTGCTGCAGTGGAGGCTTCAGTGCTGAGGTGGTGCGTAACTCTGGGGGGAGCAGGAGGGACGCCAAGCACTTCACACCGTCCCTGCACAAAGTGTGGCATGAGGGGCCCTGGTCCTGGCTTTGGGGTTGTCCCCAGCTCCCAGGCTCGGGGGTCCGGGCATGGTAGAACCCCCTCTCCTTTCTTGGTCCCTCCAGGATGTGTTGCTTGTGGAAGTCCTGACATGCCAGACTTCACATTTGTCCCCATTGGCGCTAGGGCAGTGCACGCACGTCCCCAGGCACCAGGAGTGCTCAGCAGCTTCTGCCACTGCTGTGCCTGTGCGTGGCTCAGGATCGAGCTCCTTCCCACGAGCCAGGGGACCCCTCTCAGGGTAAGACAACCCAGAGACCAGCTCTTTACTCCCCCCTTGACTCCGCCTTGGAAAACCCAGAGGAGAAGCCGGTGATGCCCCCCTCCCTTGCTCCTCGGCTCTCCCTCGGTTACCGCTGGCTGCAGAGGACCCCACAGCGACTGCTTCCTCCTCCTTTGCTGCGGCTTCACGGCCCGGGACAGCCCAGCCCTGCAAACAGCCCTGTCACCCAGCAGGGCTCAGGGCAGGGCAGTGGTGTCCGGAGCAGAGGTGACCCCCTTCCTGGCTATGCTGGGGACTGATGGCTGGTATAGGAAGATGAAGGCGCTTTGGCAGGGGGTGTTTCCCTCCCAAGCTGCCAACAGGCTGTTCATTAATGGGCCCCCAGTGCCGGCTGGAGGCCATACATGGACTCATGGTCCACGCAGGGCCGGGAGGGGCCAGGGCTGATGCAGCCCCATGGTGATGGAGCTCCCACACCGGCTCCCCGTGCTGCTAAAAGCCAAAGGTGCCACGTGCATCCAGCCCTGCAGCCCTGGCCTCGCCACCACCGTCCCACGGGGGTCCCAGCCCCACCGGCGCTCAGGGCTCCCACCCTGCGCACACAGGCAGAGCGCTGTGGCCACCAAAACGCCTTTTTTCCCAGGCCAGATGGAGCTTTTCAAAGTAATGGGAATCACGAGCCACCTCCAGCCAAGCCAGGGAGCATCTCCGCTTCCTTCCCCCGGCCAGTGGGACAGACGCCAGCACCACTCCGGCTCCCCGTCCCCGCGGCCAGCCTGCCCCGTCGGACCCCTGCCCCACCGGTGGTGGGATGCGCGTGTACCCCCCCTCCCCAAGTGCGGTCCCGGGGCCGGGAGGAAGTCAGTTATTGCAAACAACTTTCTCCGGGCGGGATGGCCTGGGTTCCCAGGCGCGTCGCTGGCAGCCGGCACAGCCCTGGCCGCTCTCCTCCCCCCTGCTCCCCCCAGCCCTCCTTCCCTCTCTCCCCCTCTCTGACTTAATGACTTCCACATGGGCCTCTGGCATCCCGAGCCAAGCCTCCCAGCATTGTCTGAAATCTCCAAATTTAGAAGAAATATGAAAATTGTCAAGCAGCCCTTCCTTAGGGGGTAAAAGCAACACTCAGCTGCGCGGCGGCGGGTCGCGGCGGCGGGGCCACGTGACGGCACCCCAGCCAATGGATCCCCTCGGCACCTCTGACAGCGGTGCCCATCGGCAGCCTGGCCTCCTCCTGCAGCTCATATAAGGTAAAAAGAAAAAGGTTTTCCAGCTTCTAAGCAGCCTGGAAGGAGTTTTTCGCCGAGGGCTCCCATGCCAGCCACTTAAAAAACCCCGTCTGGCAGCGCCGGGGTCCCAGTGGCGAGTTATAATGTGCCGGGAGGAGGTGGCGGGCGCGTGCCCGTGTCCCCACGGTGTCCCGCCGCAGGTGTGGGGTGGCAGGTAGGTGCCCGCAGATGGAGGGAGCGGGTGGGTGTGCGGATGGATGCG
Source organism: Fratercula arctica (assembly GCA_947846985.1). Classification (NCBI taxonomy): domain Eukaryota; kingdom Metazoa; phylum Chordata; class Aves; order Charadriiformes; family Alcidae; genus Fratercula; species Fratercula arctica. The sequence goes on along the minus strand of CANTUZ010000006.1, from coordinate 9,583,782 downwards.
TGGGGCGGCTGCCTGCGTGGGGCAGGGGCAGGGGTACAGGGGGGCGGTTGGTGCTGAGAGTCCCCGGCAGCATGGGTGCTCCTGCTCTGCCCCCTGCCATGGGCAGGGACGGACAGGGACAGCGTGGCTCCTCCAGCATCCCTCTGCCGGCCTCAGGATGCTCGACTGCAGGGAGGTGGGAAGGGGTGCCGTGCCCAAGGAGCGAAGGAGGCGAGCGAAACACAGGGGTGCTGGCAGGGAAACCCACCGAGCACAGAGCTGGCAAGGAGTGGCTCGAGCCGCCACGGGGCCATGGGGTCCTGAGCAAAGAGGTTCCCCTAAATCAGTGCCTACAACTCCGCCATGGCCCTGGGAGAGGGTCTTGGTGGGATTTGCACAGCTTTTTAGTGACAGGCAAGGGGCCTCCCAGGGCTGGGGGAAGAATTGCTTTCTGCTCTGTGTACATCTAGGATGGAAACAACAGGAAGCTGGAGGCAAGCCCGGGCGGGCGGGCTCCTCGCGCGGCAGGGCCACAGGCTGCTCGCTCGGCTCCTCTAGCCAGCCATGCTGCTGCCGCTTGTTGGGGAAAACAGGCTGGGGAGGGAATGGGGTCGCAGCTCACCGCCGGAGGCTTGCAGGGTGATGAAGCCAACCTACCCAGAGCACTCGCACCGCCTGAGAGCATCCCACGACCCACAGCTCGTGGGACCCCGGCGCCAGCCCAGCTTGTGCCGCTGCCTGGCTCAGCCCCCCTGCCCACAGCCCCCATCCAGCATCACTGGCGTGCTCTCAGCCGCCAGCCTTTCCCTGGCTCCGTGGGTGAATGGTTGCCGTGTCCTCATGCCCCCGGAGTTGCAGCAGTGGCCACCGAGTGTGGTCAGCCCGAGCCCTGGCCCAGCCTTGGGGCTGGTGGGGGGGGGGCCCAGGGCGTGCAGCAGGCGATGGCAGGGCTGCCGGCCCCGTGTGGTGTGAGGGGATGGACACGGCTTGTTCCTAGACAGCCTCGAGCTTAGGCCTTCCAAAGGCACCTGAGGCTCCCGGAGTCGTGCCTCCTCCCTGCCCATCCCTCACAGGACACGGTGCTGCCTTTGCCTGGGTTATGGCTGGCTCCACGTTGTCCCTCTGCTCCCAGGTCACCAGCAGCGACTGTCCTCTCCCAGCAGGTCACCTGGGGACACCGTGCCCAGTGGGCATGTGGCAGCAAGCTGCCATGTCCCCCTGCCTCCTTCCTCTTCAGGGGGGCTCCCACCACCACAGGGACAACCACCAGTTGACACTCGGGTCCAGCGTGAGGACAGTGGGTCCAGCCAGGGTGCAGTGGCGTCCCTGGGGGTGCAAGCTCCTGTATGGGCTGCGTGTCCCTCTGTAAAGGGACGGTGACAGTAACCAGGGCACTGTAACTTCTCAGGGTAGCTGTGGCCACCATGGTCCCAGTTTGTCCCCATCCTGCTGTGCCTCAAAGGCTTCCCACTGTTGCTGGCTGCTCCCAGGGAAGTTGCGGCATCTTGGCACTGGGATGCTGCACATGGGGACAGGGAGACACCAGTGCAACATGGCCTGTGTCCCTGTCCCAGCGGCAGTGTCACCAGCATGGGGCTATCCTGCCTGCGCCTGCTCTGGCTCCCTGGCCTTCACACACTGGCCAGGGTGCCCTGCCGAAGGGCAACACCATTGCCTCCCTGTCGCCGGCTGACAGGAGAGGAGTTCATTTCCAACAAACACAGGCAGACACCTCCGCCAAAGATTTCCTAAGCAGTTATCAGCAGGAATTTGGGGAAGGCTGTGTCTAGACAGGCTGCAGCTCTGGGTGGCTGCTGGATAGAGTGGCATTTCCCTCCATGCTTGTCAAGAGGCAGTCTGGAGATGATTAAGGGCTTTTTTTTTTTCTTTTCCTTTCTTGGTCTCCTTTTCTATCTGAGAACCAGCCTTGTTCCTGACCAGGCTTTTCCAAGGCTTGCTCCTCCGCACCCCCAGCGAAACCTGCCTTTGCTCATCCCCAGCACCCCACTGCTCCTCCTCCTCTCCTGAGGCTGAGCTGGGAAGAGCCAGTGCCCGTGCCCGGCGGTGCAGCCTGCCATGGCTTCTGGAGAACAGGGCCACCATGAGCTACACCGGCAGCCCGCGGCACACTTTGTCCCCTGGCAGGTGGGGGCTCCTGCCAGCAGCGGGCAGGCGTGAGGGCACAGCACTCAGCCAGTCACTGTCGTGTCTTGGTGAAGGTGACGGGCAGTGGCGTGGCACAGGCATCCTGCAGGCAGGAGCGCAGGGGGCTGAGCACTGGGCTGGGGACACCAGCATGGTCCCCAGGTGGCCCCGGCACCTTAAATTGTGCGGGGAAGAAACAGCAAAATCTCATCTTCATGACAGAGCCAGAGTCGAGCAGCAAACGATGAGGCAAGAGGCTGGAAATCTGAGCTCTGGAGCCATTTCACCATCCTTTGACCTTGGCCAGGAGCACACAGAGGAGGCAAGCGGAGCAGATCCTGAGCAGGGGGAGGCTCCAGCCGGGGGGGGGTAAAGCCCAACACACATCCTATGGCTACAGGCCAGTGGGTGTTGGGGGAGCACTCGCTGCTCCTGAACCCTGAACCCCTTTGTCTGCCCGGGAGCACGTACATTCACAGGGCTTGTCTCAGCCCTGCCTCCACGCCTGGCTTTGGCCTCCCCTGGGCGATGGGGACGTGCTGCCTGTCCCGCTCTGGGGACGTTCTGCCTGTCCCGCTCTGGGGACGTTCTGGGGAGCTGTGGCAGCACCTGCCAGCCGGGCTCAGGGAGGGCAGAGAGGAGTAGGGCCTCCTCGTCCTCTACCAGCCGCCAAGGGGTCACTGGCTGGGAGGTGCCAGTGCCCCTCTGGCCACCCCTGTCCCTTTGGTTTGGGGCAGGGACAGTATGTGTGGTGCTGGGCTCATCTGGCACGGCCACGGAGGTGGAGGGCAGAGGCTGGAGGAGGAGGGCAGAGACATGCTTAACCAGGGACATGGTTACCTTGGGTTACCCAGGCTTTTCTGTCCCGTACCCCAGTGGTGCCAGCCTGGGCAGGGAAAAGGGTCAGTGGGTGCTGGGGCTGCCCCAGGGATTGACAGGGACCCTTCCCGGCAGCGGCAGCCAAATCCCCGCTGCACACCCAGCCCATGCAGCTGGCAGAGCAATGTGAGGAGCTGGTGTGGCCGTGCAGAGGTTGTGCCTGCTCTGTCCTGGGGCAGGGAGAGGCAGTGGCACCAGGGCAGAGCCAGGCTCTGCAGAGCAGCATGGCAGGAGCCCATCGCAATGCTGGTGCAGCAGGGCTGGACTGGGCTAGGGCTGCTGCGAGGGAGCATCTTCCCGCTGCCCAGTGGAAGTGAGGGATGAAGCTGGTTTTTGCTGGTGGATGAGCTGGGGATGGCCATGCTGCCTGTGGGGATGGGGAAGGGGCTGGTGAGCCCCCAGGGCCAGCCCTGTGCCCGCATTAGGTGCATCACTGTCGGGTAGGCAGGTGAACAGACACATGTGCAGTCAGGGCAAGCGAGAGGCCCTCAGCCTGCCCAGGCTCTGCTTGATGTGAGACATGGAAGCAGGAGGTGCTGAGCACCAACATATTCCCTGTACCACTGTCCCTGCAACAGGGAAGCACGGTGCCGTGCAGTGCCGGAGCTGCAGACGGTCATTGTGCTGATGGTGGGGCTGCCCGGGGCATGGCCAGCCCTGCAGGGCACCGTCCTGCCCCAGGCAGCAGACAGTGCCATCTGCCCCCCGTGAAGCTTGGGCCAGGGGGGTCAGCCCCGGCCAAGGCTGTGTTGGGATGGGGACACAACAGCTCTGTTAAGCCCCTTCCCCACTGGCAGCAGGGAGGTGGGGTGTGCCAGCGATGCTGGAGGCTCCCCATGCCAGGGTGGGAGGGTCTGTGGGTGCTGGCTGGCAGCGTGCAGGCAACCAGGTCTTTGCCCTGAGACCACTGGGATGTCCCTGTCACAGTGGGCAACACAGGACTGGGAGGTTAAGGGCAGTGCTGCCTCTCCCTCCCGGAGCTGAGCTCCGCTGGGAGGTGGGCGAGCAGCTTCCCCTGGGCAAGGGACGGTGTCAGACAGGGCCTGGGGATGGGGCTGCGGGACCCACCATGCTGCATATGGGGAAGATGCCCCATGGTGGCCAACAGGTCACCCTGGTGCTTGCTGTGGGACTGACGTGCTGGTGGCTGGTACATAGGGCAGCAGCTCCCTCTTCCAACCTGGCCTTCGTGCCTGCGCTCCCTCACCTCAGATTTTCTCTTCTTTTTTTTCTGCTCCCTTTTCGACCTTATTTTTAAAATTTCACTTTTATTATTGCCCACCTCCCACCCCCAGGAGCCCACTTGAGCAGAGGAGCTGCACCTCTCACCCCCTGCTGGGCGCTCCCCGGCCAGCCCTGCCGGAGGCTCTGCCGGCACCGGGGAGCCCAGCCCCATGGCGCTGCAGGGAAACGGCACCTCAGTATCCGTCCTGATGTAACTTTTGTGCTCGATCTTTTTCCACATCTCATCTCCTGCTTGCTGGGAGCTTGACCTATTTCGGGCATTTTCTTTTAGCGTCTTTTACTGCTCAGCTGGGCAGGCAGCAGGCAGGGCTGGGAAAGCTGGGCCCTGCGGAGGACGTGATTTACTAACAGGGCTCCTCTCATGTCCAGGTGATGCTGCACAGCCCCCCTCCCCCACTCCCCCTGTCCCTTGCTGGAGCGGAGATAAGATGATAAAGCCCAGATAAGCAGCCAAGAGCGCTGGCAGCTTAATGAGCTCCAGCCACACCACGGCTGTGGCTCCATGAGAGGAGAGGGAGCCCTACTGCTCCCTGCCCGTGCCGGCTCCGAGCTCTTTGCTGGCCTGGTGTGAGCTCCTGCATGCCCGCCATGCCCAGGAGCATCCCCTCCGCCAGCTCCTCTGGCCAGCTCCGGCGGGGAGCCATGTAAGAGCAGGGTGAGGAGCAGAGCCCAGGGAGCAAGGAGGATGCTGGAGCAGCCCTCCCACACCGCTTGGGAACAGTGTCCGCGGGGAACTCTCCCTGCAGCGCTCTGGGTTCCCACCAGCCCTTCCCAGCAATGGCTGGAGGCCGGTGACGTGATGGCCTGTCCCCACTGGGACTTCACCCCTGCACCACTTCCTCTGGACCAGGAATGTGACGTGTAAACAGAGCGGGAGGGCTGGTGCCGGCACCCGCTCCCACGCTCCCCGTGCCCTGGGGCCAGCACAGGGGACACCAGGCGTCAGCCCTCACCAGTGGGCTCCCCATTCCCCCCAGACATATTCCAGCAATGGGCTAGGGATGGGGAAGGCAGCTCTGGGAGTAGGAAACCAGCTAAGGATGGGGAGACGGTGGTTGGTGGTCTGGAGGCAGCGGGAAGAGCTGTGGGAAAGGCGATGACCAGGCTGCTGTGTGCCTTGGCTCTGCCTTAGCCATGCTTCCTCCAGCCATGAATCCCCTTCCCACCATGCCTGCCTGCCCATCCAGAGGCTCTTTCTCACCCCGACACCAGGCTTCAGTGTTGCTGGAGGGTTTCAGCCTCTCATTGCAGCGCCTGATGCCGGCGGCTTTGCAGGAGCCAGTGGGTTCTGCATGGCAACACAGGACTGGGCACAGTGGTGGCCAGGCAGGGTCAGTCCCCTGTCCTGCGGTGACAAACAGAGAGATGTCAACTTGTGTTCGCAGGCTGCAGGTGGCAGATGCCTTGTCTGTCCCTGGGCTCCCTCCGGTCGTCCCCACCATGTCACCACTCTGCGCCTCGAGCGGGGTGTGGAGGAACCCGGCGCTCCGCAGAGACACCAAATTAGGCCATTTCTCCCTTGCTCTGGCACCAGCAGAGGGGCCGCCTGGCCTGGGAGGAAGGAGCACAAACCAGATGCGCTCTCCCCTCTGCACCCATCCCCTGCTCTCAGCCCCCCCAAACCTGCTCCTTTGTTCTTGGCATTATAATTTATCCCAGCGAAACCCAGCGAGAAAGAGCAGCATCCCCCTGGGCCCCCTTGGCTCGCCCCCAGCATGGGAGATGGGGGCCGCTCGGTCTCCAAATCTGCCTTTTTGACCATAAAAGGGCAGGCATGCCGCAGCCCCGGCAGGAGGATGGGAAAGGGAAGGCAGAGCTATTTATAGCTGAGCATCAGGACCTCAGCCTGAACTCGGGGTTAATCAGCCTGTGACCAGATTAGGATCTCCCTTGGCCCCTCCATTTTCTCATAAACCTTTGATTTAATACCAGCGCTGGCAAGGGAGGGTGGGAGGAAGGGAGAGAGGAGGCACCTCTCCTCCACGGAGGCCACCGTGGTCTGTGGGGGACAGGATGGAGATGCTGGGGACGGGATGGAGATGCTGGGGGACGGGATGGAGATGCTGGGGATGGGATGGAGATGCTGGGGGACGGGACAGAGTTGCTGGGGGACGGGACGGAGATGCTGGGGACAGGATGGAGATGCTGGGGATGGGATGGAGATGCTAGGGATGGGATGGAGATGCTGGGAGAGCTGGAAGGCCCCAGTGGGAAAGAGCATTGAAGCTGTCTGGCCACCAACTTGTGCTGCAAAGCGGCAGCGAGCAGCATCCCTGTCCGCGAAGGACACCCAACAGACAGCAGAAGCTGCCCTGGGGCCAATCCTTTAAATTTCTATAGAGCTGTGTGAGTTGTTCCAGCAAAAGCATGGTCGCCTCCACCATCCCAGCCCTCGCCACCCAGGAGGGGGCACCTGGGGGGTCCTTGGGCAGGATTTACCTTGCCTGGTGTCACCAAGCAATGAGTTCTTCAGCCGGTGGGAGGTAGCATCAGGGCTGCTTGGGTAGTTGATCACCAGAGCAGGACCAAAGCTTGGCTGGGGCTGGGATGGAGCCCAGATGGCTGGCGGAGATCAGGCTTTTGGGGGCCAGGAGGAGGGGAAAGGGTGCCCACATGGGGCTGAGTGTAGCACAGCACTTTCCACCCTCCTACATAGAGCGGGGCAGCCTGGAGCTGCTCGTACCAGAGCCCTCCTGGCTGGGGGGGTTCAAGCTTCCCTCAAAAGCTCAGGTCCGGCCTCATAGCTGGCCTCGTGGGGCTGGGGAATTTCAAGCAGGAAACAAATCCCAACTGCTATTAAAAAAGGACATTTCCTGCAGGGGCGGCCTGCCTGGAGAGGGGAAAGGGCGCTGTGTTGTAACCGTGGGGAGGGCCGAGCTCTGACTCAGCCCAGCGCCGCCGGGGAGGCAGCTCACGGCCACTGAGAGCTCGCCCGTGGGCTCCCATCCTCCCAGCACCCACAGCCGGCAGCAGCAGGGCGGGCGAGCAGGGGAAGCGGCTCGGCAGAGGCAAAGGCTGGAGGTGAGCAGTGGGTAGGAGCAAGGGCAGTGCCAGGCAGTGCTGGCGTGACCAAGGAAGGAACCAGGGGACCGTCCTGGGCGTGCACGCTGTGCCCCAGGTACCCTCTGGAGAGCCTGGATGGGGGATGCGGTGGTGGCTGTGGTCCCCACAGAATCAGGCCCATGAGTCCAGCCTTTTATTATTCTGGTTTCTTCTTGTGAAGCTGCATGGTGTTTTCGCACGCAGGCGAGCGAGGGGATGAGCAACCTGGGGCCAGAACTCTCCTCCTGGCAGGCACTTTTTGAGGGACGTTGGTGTCCCCCAGTGCAGAGATGCCCCAGCAGCAATGTGAGTGGTGGGGAGCAAGGGTGGTGGCCACATGGGATGCTGGTGGCAGCCTTCTTTCCTTGGGAAACCGGGACAAAACCAAGAGTGGAGACAGGGGGGAAAAAGCAGGCCCTGCAGCGCTGGCTTTTTTGCCCTGTCTTGGGGACATGTGATGGAGACATCGGAGGGAGGATGGGGTGCCTCCCTCCCCCCCAGGACCTCCCCTTGGGCAGGAGTGGGTGAGCCCCAGCAGATGTTTTGCCTCCAGCCCGGTGGGATGCGCAGCCCGGCGCTTTCCTCCAGCCTTTCCCGGCATTTCTTCCCCTGCTACCACCTCCCCAGAGACGGCAGCTGAGGTCTCCCAGCCCCGTGCCATGGGGGCAGCGAAGACTCCATCCCGTCTTTTCCCACCGATGCTGGGACGGTGGCAGGGAGAGGACAGGGGCTATCCCCAGACCCCACTGCAGGGCTCCCCACGTGCCAGGGGACCTGCCAGTCACCACCGGGAGAGGGAAACCTGCCCTGCACCCTTGGGCTTTGGACACGCATGGCTTCGAGCAATCAAAGGGAGGCTTTTGAGTGGCTTTTGTAGGGTTTCGTGTGTGCACAGAGCTGTTGGCATTGCTGTCAGTCCTGCGGGGTGCTGGGTACCCAAGGGGACTCCATAGCAGCTGCCCAAGAGCTTGCAGCTCCACACCAGTCCATACTCGGCTCTGCACCGCCACGCTGCCTGCCATCGTCTGCGTCTCACAAGCTCAGCCGTGGGAATCCCTGGGGACATCGAAGCTGCTGAAGGCACATGGTGATTGTACAGCCCCAGAGACACATCCAGCGAGGAGAGATGGGCAGATGGGGCATGCCAGCACACTGCCAGCACGGGCACCACCACGTGCCCTTTCCCTGAGCACAGGCAGCCGCACGCTGCGGGCAAACCTGCCCCTGTTCCCCACTGCCCAGCTGTGCAAAGGGGTGCTGGCCCCTGGGGCTGACTCCCAGGGCACGCTGCAGTGCTGCACGTCGGTCCTTGCTGGAAGCACGGCAGCCAGAGGGGCTAGCAGTGGGGCAGAGGCTCTGCAAAGGCACGGGGGTGCCAGGAGGGTCCCTGCGGCACCTCCCCTGGCTCTGAGTCCCTGTGGCTGTTCTCACACTTGGCCAGAGCTCAGGGCTGGCCTGGCCGTGGCTGGTATGGAGATAACCCCGTGCTGGCCAAGGCTGCTCCCAAACCTCGTTCCCAAATGACAGATGTCACAAGGTTGGGGCACCACGGGGCTCTTTTCCTTGGTCTTTCCTACCAAGAACCGGGGGCAGCAGAAGGGGGAGCCTGGCACATTGCACAGGGTGGTTTCTGCCCCAGTTCCCAGCTGGGCGCACCCGGCCAGGGGGGCCGGTGCCGGATGCAGGGGCTCATACCGGAGATGCACCATCTGCTTCTCGTCAGGCTGCTGGGAGCGCCGCGGCTGCCAGGGCCCGGCAGCAGGACACAGTTGTGATAGATAGTCTGTTTATCACGTTTCGGCTCTGCTCAGGATGTTAGTGTTCGCCTGCGAAAGACATTTTTGGGCTCAGCCGCTCCCTCCATCCTCCCTCTCCTCCTGCTTCCCCTTGGATCCTAACCCTTGGGGCTGGATGGGCTGAAGCCCATCTGGACTCAAGGATGAAGGTCCAGGGGACATCCCTCCCGCAGCCCCTGGTCCTTGCCCATGGGAAGGGCTGGTCCTGCCACCCTGGGAATGGATCAGGCTGATGTCTGAGCTTGGGAAGCCAAGGCTGAAGCCTTCCCACAGGTGCTGGCCGACTGTAGGCCCTCCTCTGGTGGGGACTGGGACAGGGACAAGGGTGGGGAGGGATAGCAGGAGCTTTCACATGCTCCTCATCCCCCAGGGCGGGGAAGGGGCAGAGGGCAGGGGGGGGATGCGCTGTGTGATACCGACAGCCCCACACCGCCCTGGGGTGTCCTGGCCCTGCTGAGTGGCAGCCCTGGGGGTGACTCTCGTCACCCTCATCCTCTCACCCAGCTCCACACTGGCTCTCAGGGTGGGAGGCTACATCTGTCCTTACCCCTGTCTGTCCCTGCAGAGCTGGGGCCAGGTTGAGCTACCAAACCCAGGTCTATTCTGCCATTGTGTTGGGGCTGGGTACAGGGGATGCGGGCACACGGCTCTGGAGGTGGGGACACTTCTTTGCCTGCACCCAGCCGGGCAGGCAGACACACAGCCTTGCCGTGGCACGACACATGGACACACACCAGCTGCAGCGAGGGTGACCACAGGCTCCTCCATGTCTCCCAGCCCAAGGTGCAGTGCTGCATCTCTGGTCAATTGGGAGTCTGAGATGAAGCACTGTAGCTCGGGAAGGGAGGAACTGCGCACCCTGGGGACCTCCAGGACCACTCACCCTCTGGGACAAGTGACACAAGGAGAGCTGACCCCTGGCAACAGGAAAGGGCTCACCCCAAAGCTCCAGCTCCCTGCAGAGAGCAAGGGGCAATGGAGGGTAGGGAGGTTTCTCCTTGCAGCAGAGGGACCCCCGTGCCTGCTCAGGACCCCTGGCCCGGTGCTGGGCACTGGCAGGAGGGGTCACACAGAAATGCGGGAGCCTTGTCTGGTGAGGGGACAGCAGGGACCCCCATCAGCCACATGCGGAGCCCGGCCAGCAGCAAGGACTCGCGGGGCTGGTGGAGAGCCCGGGTCGCCGTGCCCTCAGGGTCCAGTTTTCCCAGGAATCCCTTAGGCGCTACGTTGGGGATTCCTGGAAATACTGTTCTTGGGGCCACGGCTCGGCAGCTGGAGATGGCCCATCCCACGGGGAGCCACAGTCTGCGGAAGAGCTGGTGATGGAGGTATGGGGACACCTGGGGGGGGGTGGGGGGGTGGGCTGTGACCAGGAGGGGGAGCCCTCTGGCTACCCCAAACATGGGGAGGTGGGCAACCCAGCCCAGGCAGCTGCCCCGCGCCGGGTGTGACAGATGTCCCCATGGGTCATCGCTCACCACAAGAGGATTTGGCTGGTGGGCAGATGGCCTTGCTCCTGCCCTGCACGTGCCACCTAGCCACCCTGGGGTCAATAAAGGTCTCCACTCCCAAGTGATGTTGTCCTGGCCAGTCCTTTGGGGCTGGGAGCAGGGTGGGAGCAGGGTGGGAGCCTACAGTCTGGTGCCAGCACAGTTTGGGGCAGAAAGGAGAAAGAAGAGTCGCCTGTGGAGCATAGTCCCATGGGGGCTCCTCTCTCCCTCCCCAATGTCCCCCCCAGCTCCTGGCCCTGCCATGCTCCTGCAAAGGGAACTGATGCCCTGTCCCTCTCCCTGCCGCTGGGCAGTGTGAGCATCCCGGGCAGCAGCTGCCTCGGCAAGGAGCTGGGATCTCTCCCTGCATCCTCCCAGGCACTCAGGTCCATCCCGCATGAATCGCATCCCTGCCAGCACCAGAGCCCCCAGCTTGCTGACCTGACCCAACCCCCAGCCTGGGAGCAGCGGGTGCTGCTTCGGGCGCTGCAGGAGGGTTGGGAATGGGAATCACCGACTCCGTATGCCTGCTCTGCCCTGCGGCCCGCCGCCTGCCTGCTCGGGGCAGGAGCAGGATGGAGGAGGAGGAGGAGGAGGAAGACAGGTGCAGCAGGCAGGCGCAGGCAGGAGCAGGCAGCGAGGCCAGGGCGGACGGCAGATGGCAGTGCTGCCTCGACCGGAGCAGGCAGGCTGGGCTGCCCACCCTGCCAGCCCTGCCCATTGCTGCCTGCTCTGGCAGCCCTGCCAGCCCCGGAGAAGGGGAGCCCCCAGCAGGCCCTGCAGGGGCTGTCTGGCTCCCCAGCCCCCCCACCCTCCACCCCGGGCACCCTCACCCCACGCAGCAGCAGACCCATCCCCACATCACCAGAGAAGCAGCCAGTGTCCCCTCCTTCCCCATGCACCGCTGTCCCCACGTCCCCTCGCCAGCTCATGCCCTGCCTGCCCTGATGCCAGCCCTAGATGCAGGAGACTCAAAGCCTGTCCCGGGTGGGTGCCATGGGGACAGGGACCCCGCTTGCCCCCACTCTGGTTGCTGTTCATGGATGAGCAATGGATGAGCCCCCTCCCCAGGATGTGAGAACAGTGCAGGGCAATGCTGGGTGCCAGGGGACACCATCGGGTGGCCGGGCTGGTCCCCATCTCCCAGCCAGGACAGGCGAGAGCCCCCCACCCTCCAGCCACCCCCAAATGCAGGCAGACCCATCCACTTGCAAGCCGGACAGACATCCACAGGAGGGACAGGTTCCCAGGGACAGCCCTGTGATGCTGACACCGTGCTGCTGGCATGGCGCATCCTGCACACCACACATCCCTCTTCCCACTCGGCCCATTCTCAGCTCCCCGGCCTGTGCCGGAACGCCACAGGGCTCGCCGCCCCCACACCCATCCCGCTGACTCAGCAGGGCGCAGCCAGCAGCACCCGGCCCACCCCGGTGGGGCTCGCCGCTGACGCAGGGCCGCCCGTCGCCCACGCTCCCCGTGCCCAACACCCCCCTGCGGGCACCCTCCCATGCCTGTGCCCGCATCCCCTCCCCATGGCTGGCAGGGAAGAGCCGGGAAAACCATGCCTGCACCATGCTGGTGCAGAGCTCTGACAGGGCCGGGGGGGCTGGCAGCCCCTTTGGGGGGCTGGAAGGGGCACGGGGCTGTTGCTGTTTGGTTTTCCGAGGTTCCCGGTGGGGTCTGGGGTACCAGGGATGGGCGGGTGGATGGGACGGGGCTGCAAGGGTGAGGAGATCCCACCCAGAGAAGCCACCCCAAAACCCAGCGGGGAGAGGGCAAGGATGGGGAAAGTCCTTCCCATCCCGCACGAGAAGGAAAAGTGGAAATCACAAAACCTTCCTGGGAATGACAAGCCAAAATTCAAACCCAGCCTCCCCTCCGCCCCCACCACAGCACTGTTGGTTTGCCATGGCTCCAACCATTCTGTTTCAACCCTTTCCAAGCAGTTTGTTTTGATTTCGGTTGTTGGGAGGGGGGGTTACATGACATGCTGGTGCAGGATGGAAAGCCATGTCTCTCTCACACACACCCAAATTAAAAAAATAAGGCACTTAGTTCAGGAAATGCCAGCTCAGAGAGCTTTGATTGATTCCTTCTTTCTTTTTCGCCCGTTGTTTTTCAGCCAGAAAATTTATCAAGGCTGACCCTGTCCCTGAGAGAGATTTAGGTTTGGATGATATTGGCAATTTCTGGACAAAAAAAAAGCCCTTTAATTGGAGAATTCCTGAGCTGCCCCCAGCCTGCCCATGAACCAGCTGAACCAGCTGCCCCAGCCACTGTGGGGAAGCACCAGCCTCCTCCCTGTCACCGAAGCAGGCTGGGGTTCGGCTCCCCACCTCTCACCACCAGCTTCCAGCCAGGCGCTTGCAGAACCCACCAGCAGCTGCGGGGGGAGAGCGGAGACCCCACAGTCGGCAAATGGGGCCTCGGGACCCTCTGGGTGCCTCCCCCAGCCCCATGCACATGGGTCACCAGCAGCTCTGGGCATAATGCCTGGAGCGCTGACCCATCTGCCTGATGGGGAAACTGAGGCACACATCTCCTGCCTGTCCCTTGCCTTGAGAACAGCGCAGCCAGGGCTTTGCTACCCTCCCCAGGATGGCCAGGGGATGGCTGGGGTGAGGATGGGGCCACATGGGATGGGGGAGCAAAGCCTCATCCCTCCATGGGGCTCAGCCGGGGCCTCTGGGCAGCACCAGGGTCTGTAGGGCGGGCGCAGACCAGCGCTGGAGCCCAGGGCCAGGAGGAGGCGGGCAGCCATGCTGCTCTGTGCCAAGGGGAGTCACACTGCTCCGGGCAAGGTGCCACCCTGGCATCAGTCACAGGCGTTGCACGCTCCCTGCCTCAGTTTCCCCACTGGTGAGACGGTGCTGGCACAGAGTCAGCGGGAGCACTCAGACACTCAGCATGGCTCAGCTGCCGCTGGCTCAGCACTACCGGACCAGCCCACCCCGTGCCACTGGCTGCCGTGCCGGGAAGGGTAATGCCCTGAGTCAGCCGACACAGCCGGCACCACCTGGGAGCAGCACCCGCTGGCATAGCCCGCGCCCCAGCACGGAGGAGGGAGACGGGATGCAGCAGCAATGGCAGACACACTCATTCCTCCCCTATTCCTGGCAGGACGAGCCCCCCATATTCCCTGCTCTCTGGAAAGCACCCAGGAGGGGAGGCCAAACTGCCACACTCCCTTTTTTTGGGCAGCTTTTCCCCCTCCACCCCCTCCAAGAGTCCTGCACAGTTATTGTCTTTGCAGAAACTTGGTGGCCATAAATCCTCCTCTGCCTGCAGGGGCTGCCCGCTTGTGCTTCCCTGCCTCCTCTCCATCTTCTCCCACAGCCGTGCGTGGTGTGCCACCACCCTACGAAGAAATATCGGGGGTCTCTGCCCAGCTAGAGAGAGAAGAGGCACCGTGCTGCAAGCCGAACCCCAGTGCCCGCAGCCAGCCCTGCCCCAGCAGGGTGCCCAGGGTGGAGGTAGACACAAGGTGTCCCTTGGGGGTCCCGCCAGGCCACCGAGCTGGGGCAGGATAGGGGCCAGTCACCCCTTTTTCTTGAGGCCATTGGGGTGATGAGCCCTCGTAAGCTGTGGTGGTAAAACCAAATGTATTGGGGAAGGGGCAAAACTTTGTCCTGCCCCACCGGGGTGCGGTGACAGCCCCATGGTGGCCATGCTCCCCCCGTGATCCACCAGCTGCTGGGGTACTCGCAGCAGAGTATCTCAGTGCTTCCCAAACGGGCAGCAGCAATCGGCTTAAAACTAATCCCCGTGTCCTGTGCTGGCCTAGGGCACAGGGCCCCCACAGGGGTTGGGGGATGCCACCCACTGCCAGGGCCTGAAGGGAAACAGGGGGGCTTTACGTGAGGGGAGCGGTGGGTGCTGGTGTGGCATCTGCATGCCCCATCAGCTCCCACCAGCACCCACGGCAGGGCATCCCACCGGCCTTCTCCAGGCTTCTGTGGGCCAGTGCGGCGTGAACGTGCCCCAGCGCCAGCCCTGGGTGCCCGGCCCACTCAGCACGCCGCCGCTGCGCTTCAGTGCTCATCCCTAAGGTGGTTCGGAGCAACCCGGCTTATCTCCTACCAAGGACAAGACACCCCTGAGCCCGGGAAAGGGTCCTGGGATTAGGGCTTTTTGCATATGCAGATTTTGGAAGAGCTGAGCAGGGCTGGGCGGGAGGCGAGGGTGCGTGCACACACACACACGCACCCAGTGAGCGGCAGAGGAGCAGATGAGCCCATCTGCACCCCCGGGGGCTCTCCCACGCACCCCTGGCTCCACACGGCCCTTCCAGGTGTCCTCCCCAGCTCCCCGGAGCTACACTGGGAACACGAGGATGGGGAGTGGGGCAGCTCCATCCAGGCAGGATTGTGCCCTTCATCACCCGGTGGGGGGGGGGGGGGGGGGGGGGCGGACACAGCATCCCAGGGCCCCCAGATCGCGGTCTGTGCCTGCAAACCCAGCCCCGCCAGGGCTAAGACGCTCTCGCTGCCGCAGCGGGATGGGATTAGCGTGTGTGTGGGAAGCTGGAGTGGGAGAGGGAGGGGGAGAGGGCAGGCAAGACTCCCCCCGAAGGAGTCACGGAGGAGGGTGCAGGCGTGGGGGGGGCTGCCAGCCCATGCGCAGGGCTGGGGGACGCGGGTGCCTGTGCCCACCCAAGGGCTCAGCCCGCCTGGCTCCCACAGCCACCCCGGCTCTCAGCCTGGGCTCGCAGCCACCCACCCCGCTGAGTCAGCGCCCAGGAAGGCCGCGTAGGCAGCCGGCACTTGCCAGGCCTGCCCCAAACCTCTGCGGTGCCAAACCCGGCAGGGCAAGAGCTGGGCGGCCCCGGCCCAGCTGAGCAAAGCGCAGGCAGCAGGAACTGCCAGAACCTGCCTCGCCAGCCCCTGCGTACCCCCGCTCCGCCGCCACGGGAGGGGTCTCAGCGGGACCCCCATGGCATAACCCAGGGAGCAGACCCGCCGGCGCCTGCAGCCGTGCCCAGCCCGTGCCCTGGGGCGGCAGGCAGGGCCTGGCACGCTCACCCGCCAGGCCGACGCACGGCCCGAAAGCCCCTCCGTCAGCAGCTGCGGGCTCTCCCCGCCCTGGTGAGCAGGCCCAGCAGCTCCCAACCTGCTCGGCGCGGCACAGCACCCAGGCGGGGCCGGCTCACCCTGCCCCGATCCCAGCCCGCAGCCTGGGAAAGCCAAAACGCACCCAGGGAGGGATGAGGCGGCACAAGCCCGTCGCCAAGAGGGCGGTTTCCCACCGCTTTTCCCTCCTCCCCAAGTGCCCCTGGGGCCTGGGACAAGGACTGGCTTTGATCCTCCTCCGGCTGGCCCTGCCCCGAGAGCAGAGACCGCGCACAACTCGCTGCACAGGCTCAGCCCCTGCGGGCAGGCAGGCAGGCAGCAGGCACCCGCCCTGCTCCCCTCCTTGCGATCCCCAACAGGCTGTTGCGAACCAATATTGATTCGAGACACACCTCCACCTCGGCGCCACGGGCCGGGCTCTGGCTTTATCTCGCCTCTTCCTCTGGGGAAGTAGCCCAAGCCCTGCACCAGGTCCCAAGGCTCATTAACCTCTATCTCAGGGCTGGGGTTCAGCTCCCGCGCAGGATAAAACGCCTTAGGGCTGCTTGGGCCACCCCAGACCATCCAGGAGCAGGGTAATGCCATAACCAGGGTGGCGGGACCCTGAGCCATGGCTCTTCCTGTGCCAGGAAACCCTGGGCAACAAAAAGGTCCCAGGGCCGTAATCCAGATGTGGCCCTACTCCCAGCTGGACTTTGGTCCATGGAGCCAGGAATGAGTGGCTGCAGGTGCTCCCTCCATGCATGGAGAGGAGCCGGGAAAGCTCAACAGGCAGGGGCTGGGAGTGCGAGGCCATACAGGGCAGGGGCAGGCAGCTGCCGGCAGGGGCTGTGTCCCGGGATCCCCACAGCCACACACCGCACAGCCACAACACGCCGGGAGGGGGGCGAAGGGCAGAGCCCACACTGTCCCTGCTCCCCAGCGCCTTGCTGGGGTCCGTACCCCCACTGATACCTCCCCCCAGCACCTGGCCTGGCACCAGCCCCCCGCTGACCAGCGGATCTTCCGAGGGCAGAACAGATACAGCACTTGTTTTCCCTCTGCCATGGAGGCAACACAACCCCATGCCACCAGCCCAGGACTCCTCTCTCCTTCCCTCATAACAACCCCAACTCCTGCTTTTACTACCTTCCTCCTGCCAACGAGCAAGGGTCAGGATTTCACAGGGCTGTTGAGAAAGAGTCAGCCCAGCCCTGCCCAGCTTCACACATCGCCGACCAAAGCCCTGGAGCTGGAGAATCCAGCCGGAGCTGCAGCAGCCAACACGGATTTCATCAGCCAGCCTTGCCCCAGGTCTCGCAGCTCCTGAAGTGGGTCTGTCCAGGCTGGGAGGACTAGGAGAAACAGAGCAACTTTGTACTTGTCCTCAATTAACGAGTGACCTATTTAGAAGAAAATCCAGGCTAAGTGGGATGAAGGTGGCATCCAGGCTAAGTGGGATGAAGGTCCAGATTTGTATGGGACAGAGAAGCCAGCTCAGGGTGTTTTAAGACATGGCCTAAAAGTTTTTATAGCTGGGGAAGAGAAACCCAGTCTGGAAACAAGCTCATGCTGCACCCTCCTTCCCAAGACCACCAGCAAGCGGATGGCCCCTGCCACCAGCCAGGTCTCAGCCAGTCCTGGTGCCTCGAAGGGGGATAGAGGGACCAGGAGTGGGGCCCAGGGTGGAGGCATGGGCAGGGGCAGACCCTTCAGGAGCAGCCAGGAGGCTCTCAGCCCCTCTCCTGCTGGGGGCCATGGTGGTACTCCCAACTGGGAGCAGCGGGGGTGGAAGCTCCTTGCAGTGCAGGAGCGGGTATTCCTAGGCAGAAGGAAGAGCCAGAAGCCATGTTCGCCTGATGAAATCCTGCCGACAGCGAGAGCGGCGTTCCAACTTGATGGCAGTTTTGAAAGGTAGGCGTTGATCCTACCCAGCAAGCATGTTAAAAGGAGAAGCGCTTATCTAACAGGACAGGCAAGTCAGATGTGTATCTCTCCTTCTGGAGGAGGCGCCGGCCCTAGCTGGCAGCCT
Source organism: Fratercula arctica (assembly GCA_947846985.1). Classification (NCBI taxonomy): domain Eukaryota; kingdom Metazoa; phylum Chordata; class Aves; order Charadriiformes; family Alcidae; genus Fratercula; species Fratercula arctica. The sequence goes on along the minus strand of CANTUZ010000006.1, from coordinate 9,566,123 downwards.
CCCCTCCTGCTTCAGAGCCTGGGAAGGCCAATTTCCCTGGACCAAGCCTGGCAGGAGCAGACACAGCACCTGGGGGCCTCTGCAGGAAGGAGGTGGGTGGCAGCTCACACGTTTTAAGCCAAAGCACTTCCCACGCTGCGCTCAGCTTTCCATCAGCAACACCTCCGTACTCCGGCTATCAGGCAACGCCAGACTAGACGCTAGGGATTTACCACCCCTCCTCCTGATGCAAGCTGAAGCAACAAGCAGCTTATTCTCTCCCCCATCTAAAAGAAAAGTGGTGCTATTTCTCGAGCTAGACCATGAGGATCTGTGAACCAAGCGGGCAGGTTTGAGGGCAGCCAGACTGAGCTATGTTATCCAGTGCAGATAAAACGGTCTCTTTTAATACTACATTTTGAAGCTGCATGCAACACACCGCAGACATGTGCCTATGCCCCAAATGGCAGCGGCAGGTTAGCCGAGCAGGCAGAGACATGGCTGAGAGGAGGCAAGCCCTGACCCGGCCCTGCTCATGCGTCTAGAACACCTCTGCCTCCTTTGCGGGCTCTTCCAGCAGAGCCATTAAACCACTTCAAGCCAGGCTCCAGCACCATCCATCCCCAGCCTGGCACAGCAGCACCTCCAACCCTCCCTCTGCACTCAAAAGTGCTGCAAGAAATCTGTTTCTTGGGGAAAAAAAGAAATTAAAAGAAAAAAAAAAAAGATATGGCAGGTTCCCCAGCAGCTGTTCCACTTGGGGCACAGCTCCACGGACAGTCACAGCCCTGGCAGCCGGGCACAAGGATGATCTTAAGGCTTCAGCTGCTTTGTGTCCACCTAAGATCATCCACAGAGGGTTTAGCAGAACTGGGGCTTTTCCAAAGAGGCTGCTGGGGCTCAGCTGCAGGTGACAGGCCCAAGGACAGCACAGCAGGTCACACAGAGGACATCCCTCAGCCTTCCTGCCCCCCGGGGCATGCTGACACGCAGGTTGGGAGCAGACAGAGCTGCCAAGAGCTGCCAGGATGCTCACGGCTGTTCCCTGGCACCAGGGTGAGGACCTGGACAGGGCAGAGGGGAGCAGGGTGCAGATGGGACCGTGCTCTGGGCTGGGCCAACGCTTTTGAAGTCACTGCAGAGCAGACACGCAGGTCTCTCAACCAGGGCAACACTCTGCAGATGCCGGCAGTCAGCTCCAGGGCAGCTGGAGAGCTGTGAAGAGAGCAGACAGGGAGCTGGTTCAGCCTTTACCTCCCAGCATGTTGGCAGAGAGGCTGCAATCAGGACTTCAGCCCCAGCTCTCGATTATCCCAGTGAGAACAGCAGCCACAGATCCACACAGGAGGCTGCCTTGCCCTTCTAGAAATGGAATTTGGGCACAAGCACTTCTTTCCTGGAAAGTGTTCCCAGGGGGTTGGGATTCCTTCCCATCCCACAAAGCTCCCCTCATGACACCAATCCCAAGTACCCCACATTCCCCCAGAACCACGGCTCAGCCACATTAACAAACATTAGCAGCTGGCAAGCTATTTCGAGGAGCAGGATTGCTCCCAGTACCACATTCCTCTCCCATTCCCTGCCAGAGGCACACCCTGCCAGCACTGCAGGCGACAGCCCCACTGCAGCCCACCATGTGCTAGAACCTCGCAGGCTCCCCACAAACCCCATGTCACACCTAGGAAGAACCAAGCACGCAATAGGCTTGTCTATGCCCCACTTGCTCTGGAATCTTTGTATTTAAATTTCTTCCTAGAGGTTACAGGGAGGCTGCTGCAAACTGGGCATTCCATAGGCATCCGGAGGGATGCTGCAGCTCTGGGCCCCTCTGTGCTGGGCTGCCCAGCACGCAGCTGCGCCGGCAGTGGAGCTCCTTTGGGTGACCACACGTAATCCCGGGGTAAGAAATGAGCCACCTCCCACAGCCAACAGCCCCCTGCTCCCTGTGCTGGGGCAAGGAGCCCTGCAGAGGGTCACCCACGTGTGCCACACGCCTGGCTGCGGCAAGGCGGGCTGCTCTCACCCACGAGCTGGGGCTCACCACGTCCCAGGCATGGGGCTGTTTGCCCTTCAAGCCAGGTCCCTCACTGCCGAGCTCCATCAGGGACAGCTGTGCCCCAGTTCCAGGAAGGGTGGGGTGAAGGGCAGTCGGCTCCCCGCTGCTGCCTTTGCTGTGTTTATCAGTCACCCAGCAACCCCACCAACAGCGGCACTGGCTCCGCTTTCACGGACTGCCCGGCTGCTGAACCGCCGGGAACCGCTGTTCTGGCAGCAGGGGAGAAGCCAGCAAGCAGGCAGTGCTGGGCTTTCCCATCCCCAGCAGACCAGGACAGGGACTGGGCAGCACCTGAGGGGGGACCAGGCAGCTGCCCTGGGACTTCTTGAGGCGGGGGACACACCAGAGTCCTCTAGGAAAGAGGAGCAGGCAGCTGCCTGCATGGTCTTGGCATCGAGACCTGGTGTTACAGCAACTGCCTCCTCCCTCTGCTCCCCCTGACGGAGGGCCATAAATACAGTTAAACACACCCTACGCCATGCGTCCTGTGGACACCCAGGTGTCCCTTGTCACCCAGGCTCAACTACTTCCTCAAAAAAGCTGACCCAGGAAGAGCCGCCCAGCCACAACTGAGCCAGTCTGTCCAGTGCCATGATTCCACCTCTCATAGAATCATAGAATCATAGAACCATAGGGTTGGAAGGGACCTCAGGAGATCATCTAGTCCAACCCCCCTGCCAGAGCAGGGTCACCTAGAGCAGGTTACACAGGAACACGTCCAGGCGGGTTTTGAATGTCTCCAGAGATGGAGACTCCACCACCTCTCTGGGCAGCCTGTTCCAGTGCTCTGCCACCCTCAGGGTAAAGAAGTTCCTCCTCATGTTTAGGTGGAACTTCTTGTGCTCCAGTTTGTGCCCATTGCCTCTTGTCCTGTCCCCGGGCACTACTGAAAAGAGCCTGGTCCCATCCTCCTGACACCCACCCTTTAAGTATTTATAAGTGTTGATAAGATCCCCCCTCAGCCGTCTTTTTTCCAGACTGAAGAGACCCAAATCCCTCAGCCTTTCCTCATAAGAGAGGTGTTCCAGTCCCCTAATCATCTTGGTAGCCCTCTGCTGCACCCTTTCCAGCAGTTCCCTGTCCTTCTGGAACCGGGGAGCCCAGAACTGGACACAGTACTCCAGGTGTGGCCTCACCAAGGCAGAGTAGAGGGGGAGGATGACCTCCCTTGACCTGCTGGCCACACTCTTTTTGATGCACCCCAGGATGCCATTGGCCTTCTTGGCCACAAGGGCACATTGCTGGCTCATAGTCATCCTGTTGTCCACCAGGACTCCCAGATCTCTTTCCACAGAGCTGCTCTCCAGCAGGTCAGCCCCCAACCTGTACTGGTGCATGGGGTTGTTCCTCCCCAGGTGCAGCACCCTACACTTGCCCTTGTTGAATTTCATAAGGTTTCTCTCTGCCCAGATCTCCAACCTGTCCAGGTCTCTCTGTATGGCAGCACAGCCCTCCGGTGTGTCAGCCGCCCCCCCCAGCTTTGTGTCATCAGCAAACTTGCTGAGGGTGCACTCTATCCCCTCATCCAGGTCATTGATGAATATATTGAAGAGGACTGGCCTTCCCTGGCCACCAAAGGGATCCTGCCCACACAGCTGCGTACCCCTGCCTGCAACTGGGGTTCTGGGAGACTCGGGACTGGGACCAGCGGTCTGATGAACCCCCATGGCCTTTCACTAGGAAAGGCCGAGCAGAACACAGATCAGACCCTGCGAGCTGTCTGCATGCTGGGAAGCAAAAAGACAAGCCACTTCCAATCAGCATCAAGTTCCCAAGCCCATGCCTCCTGGGAACATGCTGCCAGACTCCGGCAGAGCCCACTGGTTGCTGGCATGCAAGCCAGCTCGGTCAGCAACAGGCAGAGAGCAGCTCCATGCCCAGCTCACATCCCACCTGCACTGCCGGGAGCCCCCCGTCAGCAGGTACAGGGAAGGTCGAGAGGTGCAATGTAAAAAGCTGCCAGTGAGAGGCAGAAAGGTCACTGAGCAGTGACTTGCACCCGTAATCAGTTTATGGGATTCATTACCAGCTTCAGGCGAGCCAGCCAGGACCTCGCTACCACCGCCTCAGCTCAGCTTTAGCACAGCAGCACCTTCTCATGCCGGGGGTGCAGTGCAAACAGGGTTTATTGATGCTCCTTGGTTACCCAGACACAAGCAGCACAGCCAGGCCATCGTAGCACAAGCTCATCTAATAAAAACCATCAATTAACACTTCCTGGGCAGACCAAGGGGAGAATGAACACAGCTGGGTTCCTCGCCTTTCCTCCCCCAGAAGAAAGGGGTCTCGGGAAGGAAGGCAAGCACTTCCAGGATGTGAGTCAGCAGGAATTTCTGGCCATACCTGCCGTTCAATGCCATACAGCAGGAGTTACCTAAGGTTCGACTCACATAATGCAAGTGCCAACCCCAAAGGAACATCAGCACACACTCCACTGTGCAGACACTCCCCATGCGGTTTCACAGGCTTCGCCCCATGAGGTTACCCCAACCTAGACACGCCTGCTGCAAACGCTCCTTGCCCCACACCAGCTGCTGCCATGCCAGCAGCCACCAAGGAGGAGGAACAAGCTCAGCACAAGTCAGAGCTGTGCCAGGGCAAGGCCTTCGGCACACAAGAATTCATCTATTTGCTGCCTAAGTGATTTTTCTCAGCTCAAAGGACTTGCACCAGTTTCCAGCTTTACCTCTCTGCTCTCCTCCCCCACCGCCAGACTGTACCTGCCCTACACCGAGGCAGGCACACACTTCCTTGCTCCTCTGCCTGACCCGGGCAAAGCCCTACCTACAAGGTGGAACCAGGTGAAGAGGTGGCAAGTCCTATCAGCAAAGGCCAGCCACCTTGGTCCAGCTGCAGCCTGGCAATGAGAAACTGCTGTTGAACACCAGACCCATCTGCAAGCCCCAAGCTGGTCCACCAGCCCACAGTACTTACTTGGGGACAGCAGGATTTGTGAAACATTAGTCCTCGTAGTTGTACAGAGATGGGCTCAAGGATCTTTACAATCACCCACACTGCCAAAAAGAGGAGTTACCAGTTGGTGTACAAAAGCCACGAGAGAAGTGTATGCAGCAGCAAGGGCGAGGCAGACAGGCATCAGGGTAAGCTATGCTGAGGAGACCAGCCTTAAACCCTGGGGGCTCTCAGCTAAACACATCTGATGGTCTCATTTGGAAAAGTCCCACCACACTGCTTTGGCATCGGCATGTGCCACAGCAACACATGAGGGACTCATCCAGGGTATGAGGAAGGGAAAGGCAGGATTTGTTCCTCATGCCCCTGGTCTGATGGACCACGAGGTCCCACAAAGCACAGCTGAGTCATGGAAGTCCCACTGCCCCACCTCTGCTGGTTATCTAATTGTGCCGAGTCAACCACCTGCCCTGCGTATTTACAGGGCTGTTAATGATAAAGCCTAGATTTATCATTACATACAGGGGCTTTGACTGCAACAAGGAAAGCTCAAAAGCCAGTCTACCCTGAATGACAGCATGTACACTCCTTCAAAGCCTTCCAATGATCTCAAATTGCTTTCATTCGAATAAAAGAAGTTCAAAGTCCATCATTTGCAAAGCAGCTAAAGGCTCACTATTATTTCAGGGGTGGAGGAGAACAGGCAGCAGTGCAGAGAGCCGTCAGCCTGCTCTTTGGGACACACCAGTGCACAGAGCAGCTCTGAAAGAGCTTCTCCACCAGCTACGTGTATTGATGCTATCCTTCAAACTCGGAGAGGGAAAGAAATGAAATTAAGACCAGCTGTGTTTACAAAAAACAATCCGCATTACCAACAGGAACAAAAGGCTCCTTGGGAGAGGAGGGAAAACAGAACAGTTAGGACTGAGTGAGCTCAGGTACTTCCAAAAGCAGCCCCCGATATTAAAATGCCAAGCTCTTCTCCGAAAAAAGGAGTGCTTTCCTCTGAAAAAGAGAGCTACATCACCTTTGTAGTTATTTTATGGACAAAAATACCTAAAACCCTCATCACTCAAGCCTGATGTGAGAATACTCCCTAGCTCCTCCCTGTTTCCAGCCATCTGAATTCAGCGCTACCAACAGTCATGTCTAAGAACATCTCACATGATGCAAAAAGTAAAGTTAGCATCTTAAAGATTTCACACCTTTAGTACTGAGCTTTGCAAAGCATCTGAGTGCACTGTGGTTCCTTTAAAAACAAGGACAAAGCCTTCCTTTAACACAGCACCTTTCCTTCATGGCTACCAACAGCACAGTCTTGGGTCCATTTTGAAAAGCTTCGTTAACGCAGCTGAGAACGATGAACATCTTTGTGTCCTAGCACACCAGTAGATCCCAATTCTTTGCAGACAGACCTGGTACCACCCTCCCCCTTCCTGTTTAGCCCCGGATAACAAGGATTACATTAAAGAGCCATTTCCACATTAGAACATGCCATAAACGCAGTCCTTCCACTCAGGGCCAATTAGGAGGGTGGGCATTTCCTCTGCGTCGTCCCTCGCCTCATGTTTCCAGAGGCATTAGTGCTCGGAGCAGACAGCTCTTCCTCCCAGCCCGCTTTTCATCTGGAGCCTGCCATGCTCATGAACTTGCATTATGACATCAAGCTGATATGAAATCATGATGATTTCACTGCAATTATGTAAGGAGCAGATGGGCTGGCGGAGCTGGCTAAGCAACAAATCTTCTAAATTGGAGAACGCTGTCAAGAGAAATTAAAGCCTTATGCAAAAAAACAGCCGACTTGGGATCACAGAAAAATTCCAGCTGGAAGGGACTATAGGGAGGCATCTAGCCCAAGCTCCTGCTGGAAGCAGCACAGCTATGATACAGGCACCATCACCTCTGCTGCAGCCCACTTCAGGAAAAGCACAGCACACAAAGTACGGACAAGTTCCTGCAAGTTGTAAGCAATGCATCTGAAAAAGCCAACTGAGAGAACAGGCAGAACAATGCAACAGCAGAACAAGTCAACAGTGAACCTTGAAAAATAACCCCCATACAGATAGAATTCAACAGAAATCAGCAAGAAAAATATTAGGCTGGCACACACCAGACAGGCTCGACACATCTACCAGAAACATACCTAAGCTTTCAGAGACTGACAGTGTTTCAACACAGCCAGGGCTTGAATTCATCACTTATTACCAATGCCAACACCACACAGAACAGCAGGCCAGACAGTGAGAGCGATGTTACTAATGTAACTAATAACCAAAACCTAGAGCAGTCTGCCCTTCTTTCAGAATCTTTATGGAAGAAAAAGACTCTCAGTTGCTTGTAACAAGAAATGCCTTAAATAAGTTAAAAATAATGAACCAGTATGCTGCATATGAACACTCCATGCTCCAAATTAAGCAAGCTTTTAAAAGATGGCCTTAGCACACCTCTCAGACTTGCTATAAGGAGGTTAATAAATTGCTTTGAAGTGCTCTAACACAGCTTAGATGACTAAGAACCTGTTGTCACAGTCTAACGTCATTACCCGAATTCTAGCACTTACCAGGGAACTTGAGGTTGTAGTTCTTGCACTTTATGGCCCCTACTATAACTAATTGTAAAGGGCTGGGATTGCTTGCTTGCAGAAGTTTTTGACTTTTCATCAGGACAGTAGATAAGAGTAAACCTCCTAACACAAAACCTATGCAGAGCTGCAACCAGAAGTCAAGATCCACATAGTTTTTAATGTTTTCGGTTTTAAGTCTTTGTTACAAACCAAATAGATTATACAGCAAATGAGTGTTCAGTATCACAGCATCTCTTTAAGGAAGGTTTCCATCTTGTTCATTGTTCAGCATGGCTGGTGCAGGCTGGTTTTCTGCAAAGCAGCACGACACAGCTGACTTTAAGCTCACACTTCTGTGCAGAAGTAAACTATTAACACACCATGTCTGAAAGGCTAACTGGACTCTATGCTCCTCAGCAGGACAAGGCTTGCAGTTTTAAGAACTACAAACCAATGCATTTTGACACTCCAAGTGTATGAACTATTCTTGCTTACAGTGCTCATCAAGGGCAGTTTTATTTCTAAACTTTGACAACCCTCCTCAAAGTCATGAGTAAATTTAATGGACAGAGGAAATAATTTCTTCTTCTGCAACCAAATTACTTCCTCTGACTTTCAAATACCTCATGTCAAAGCAAGAAAAGTGGTGCCAAAACAATTCCAAGCAGCCATCCTGAAGACAGCTGCCAAGAAGGCATTTCATTGATGCTTCTTCCCCTTCTGCCAATGCATGTTGTCAGATGCATTACCTAGACAGTAAAAATCGTATGTAAGGACATAACATAGTATTCTAGATATCAGTTCTTAAAAACATACCCATTTTCCTATGAGGCACTGCTTGTAAAGCATCCTTATTCAGACAGGGCAATACTCAGAGCCTAGGAAAAACATCCTATCCAGAAGAACGAGCTACATTTCTTCTTCCACCTTCCAGGTAACAGAGAGACCGCTCTGACTCAGAAGAGAAGTTTCCAAATGTGCACCGATATCTCTGTGAAGCCCGGCAGACTTTTTGCCTCCCTGTACTCCCAGATTATCTCTACAAGTGTTTAATAGCACACAATGTTCTCCAGCTAAAGTTTAACATCTTCTCAGAGCAGATCCTCCTCATAAAGGGAGTATGCATAGTGACCGCACAAGAGCGCAGCCTTGATCCAGATTACCACTCCGTGATGACAGAGAGCGCACAGTGTAAGTATTAAGATCTTGAAGAAACGGTTTTCAAAACGAAAGACCTTTTCAAACAGTAAAAATATGAACTGTGAGCAGGAGCTCTGCTACATGCATAGAAACTGTCTAAAAAGCTAACATACAAACAACATTTACACAATAGGCATCTGGCAGCATTTTCAGACATTTTTTTAATTTATTCTGACATGCTATAAAGGAATAAATTACACTGTTAAAGAATTACCAGCAATAAAAGTATTTCTTTCTTTCAGCTGGGCTAGAATAGGAGTGAGAAGGAAGACAGCCTGGGGCAGTAACCAATGTGAACTCTGCATGGTGCGAGGCTGTCCCCTAGAACAAGAGTAAATCTGGTCATATCCACTTCACAAGAACTTGAAAGAAAATGCCTTGGTTTAAAACCATCCAAATACTCCATTCAAATTTCTCTCAAAACTAGCAATCACAAGTCAGTCCAGCCGATGCATGACATGGCAACGCTCAGAAGCTGCCAGTACCGGGTCTGCAAAAGATGCCATTTCATTTTTAAAAAATCCAATCTTAGCATAGAGGGCTGGTCTCAAACAACAAGTTATAAAAATGCAAGACTGCCCCTTCCCCCTCAAGGAAAAAATACAAAAATTTATTTAAAAACAAAATGAGGAAGAGTTACAACACTAAATCTAAAATGATTTAGAAAGAAATATGACTTCTTTTGCTTAACAAATGGCCTTAAAACTTGCTTTAAAAACAGGGTGATGTAGATTTCTTAAACTGAATTAACAAGGCAAATTAAAAAAAAAAAATCTCATTTCCTTACAGAAACAGTTTTTAGCTTTTAATGAACTTGTAAACAAAAAAGCTCCCGCTTCAAAATAAAAACAAAATCCCAGATCATATAGATGTTTACAGTGATTACATTTATCTAAGCAACTTACATACAGGTTCAGTTGTAAGATGTTAACTAAATTTTGTGACAAATATGCTGTTTTTCCTTTTATACCAAGAACATTATAGAGTTAATGCAGAGTCCTAAAGATTATCTAGTAGTCGCTAAGTTTCTCTTAAGTCTTCACTTTAGATGCTGTTATTTCTAGCACAGGTAAGCAGGCAGAGTCTTTCATACGCTTAAAAACTGGAATCTTTGGTTACTACCATGTCAGCTGGCTTGGTATGTTGCACATAGAAGCCAACAACTTTAAGAATGTTTTAAGTGTACAACTTTCAAAACCCAGGGAGGAATAACCAGAAAAGAGTGCACAATTGTGAGCATTTACAATTATCACAACTGTTGCCGAAGACTGTTCATGCCATTCTTCCAAAACAATGAGATCTCATAAGCAGTGTAGTTCAAAGTAAAAAGGTAACAAAAATTGGCATATGCACAATTTTCTCCACTTGTGTGTCAACCATTAGGTAACTTTTCCACTTGAAAAAATGCAATAGAAAACTGGACACCATGTTTCACTATCTCAGTAATATTCACAATTACAGCTGCTACAACTCAGAGTGCAGCATCATTGACACTGCCCAGAGCCAGTTTATACTGATATTAAGTTCTTTACACCAAGTAAATGGTTGCCCACAGCCACTGGCAAGTGTACGTATGAACTAAAATTTCTAGGATTTGGGGAGTGACAAGTCCTGCTCCGATCTGCTCTGCTTTGTTCCATCCTCGCCATGCTCAGAAACCTGCAAGATAAACACAAGGGCAACTTACTGATACGGGATGAAAATGAGGAACGGCCTTCACAGTAGGAGAATTACATAGCAGTTACGGTCATTCAAAGGGGAAAATGCTGCTCCGTCTCAGAACTGCAGAGTTCCTGGTGTCCATTTCCAAAGCTAACCAGCATTTGCCATCACACTTTAGCTCAAACACACACCTCTCACTCATACTTACTGCTGCGCTGGAAAATAGGCTTATGCAGCAGCTGGATGCTGCTTTCCTTAAATAGGAATTCTGATCAACAGTTTGAAAACAAGATGTGTTATTGCCACTAGGAAGCAGGATGTAATTTCATAGGATTGTTTTCTACTTGTCTGCAATGTCACTTGTTTATATCCTTGAATGTCAAACTGTCATCTGACTGCAGTGGTGCTCTTCAGAGACGCAGTACAGCAGTGTCACACAGACAGAAAAGGAACAGGAATAACTTACCTTACAGTAACTGGTGTTCACTACATGCTCACATGTACAATGCTCTGGGCAACCAGAACAGAAGCAAGAACCTTTGACAGTAACTAGGAACCCAGCATACCTTCTGTCCTTGGAAGGACAAGGGAAACCACATGTGACAGGGGAGATGGGGAGTCAGGAACAATTCTTTTAAAGTTCTGGACTCCAAATGACAAGTTCAAGACATTATGGAAAAGGGAGAGTAAAGGAATACATACCGAGATCTCAAAGAACCAGTTACTGCAAGCTAAGCCAGTCTTCATGTGACTGCTTATATACTCATTTCTGGTGACTCAGGTAGTAGCACTGTGCTTTAAAGAGGTAACAGGAGTCTCAACCAAAGACTACTTTGCCAAGCAAGTTTCCGTTCTGGATGCCCTCCAAACAGTATGGTATTCTGTCGATGCATGAATTCATCTGAGCAACAGCTGAGTTTTTGCAACAGAAATCTCTTCAGAGTGAAATACAGACAAAGCTGACCTCAGCTATAGCTTGTGCTGTCATCCAGAGAGAAGCAAGTGCAAGCAAGTCTTAAACACAGCCTGACATTCAATCAAAAATGTATGTGGATAGTACCCAGAAGACAGCTTTAACTCTTCCAGAATAGGTTACAGGTAAGAAGATTCACTAGCTTTGTTTGAACCTAATCTTAATGCACTGAAGGACAATTCTCTTTATCCAGCACTAGCCATTCTAAAAAACCAAATCCTGCCCCAGAACTAAGACAGTCTTTCCCACTTGAGTGCAAACTCTCACAGAAACCCCAGTGAATCCTTAGTTCCACTGGCACAAAGTTGTTCGTAACTCTTGATGCATACAACCAAAAGTTACACTGTTTTTCCGTTTAGCATGTGCAGCAGTGAACACTGATTCGTTATTTGAACCACTTCCTCCACCAAAGCAGCCCAAACTAAGTCAACAAAGGAGGAGCGTGCTCCCAGTGTGGCTTTAGAAGCCTGGATGTTTCAAATGAAAATGGGATCCTGAACCTGAGGACAAAGGACATGCTAATAAATTATATGCTGCTATTTGTTAGAACACCTCAAATCCAAGGTATTATGGGCAAGAGAATGCCCAACTCTACAGAGAGCAATAGGGAACTGGATTCAATCCACAAATCCCTTTCAAGCCCTGTTAAGACTACATAGAATTGTTCCCAATCACAGCCCAACCACAGCTGTCAAATGAGATGTTGAAACATTCATGTAGCACACAAGACTTTAGCAGCATGAAGAACATGCTGAAGGGTTTTTGCTGGCATTTCTCTAACACATCTTCACCATATACAGGGCCAGCTCAAATCTGCACATTCATCACTCCTTGTCCCTCCAGGGTGTAACCCAAAACTTTGATAATCTCTATGTTACATGAGGGATACTCAAATTGCTTTATTACTACTATAGCTGCAGATCTGATCAACAGGAGAAAAGTAACCGTACAGTCAAATTCTAAGAAGCTCCTCTACTTGAGAGGTGTTCAAACTTTTTCCTCTATTAAGTAGCTGCAGAGACAAGCAGCGAAAAGTATTTAGCTGTCAATTGGCTAAGTCTCAAGTAGTGAACTAATAGCCTGTTCTGAGAAATACTGCCACGACTATAGGTGTCTGGTGAATGCTAATGGGATCACTGACAGGCTCACAAAACTTGACACTGAAGTGAATTAAAAACCATCTCTCACAAATGGAACTGATAGATTTTATCCTGGAGATTGACTGCATGAGTCAGTTTTATGACTGAGGGAAGCTGACTGTAAGCATTGTTACAAATCACACCTGAACAACTGCTGCACTGTCAAGAGATTGAGAGCTAAACTTCCCAGAGTCAGCAGAGAAGCTCTGTCTGTTGAAACAGTTCACCTCTCCCAAGTTCAAAACCAGCTGATCTGGTTGTTACAAAAGACACTGCACAGGGTTCCAGAGAGGGACAGGAAAAAAAAAAAAAGAGAAAAAAAGACCATTGACAGAATGGGCTATCCTGGAATGAAACAGAATATTCAGCCTGAATAGCCTATAGGACTCAGTGAGATGGTTTAATATGGATCTGAGTTAAGGCAGCCAGGAATATCTATAAATAAGCACACTGTCCAAATAATCTGAGTCATGGTAAGTCTCTGGACGTTATTTGAAAGAATTAATACTTCACACACCCCCTGCCCCACGATGCACATCTTCAATAGTACTTGCACTTTATATGGCATACTCTAAGATTTTAACCAATAAATGCACTTGTAAATTGCTATTTGCAGTACTCTCATTAAACTGGATATTGTTACGAGAGCGGTACAATTTGATGCCATGAAGCCTTTCAAGCCACTTCAGCACAGGCTTTGCTACAGCAACTACATGAGAATTTAACTGAACTCTGGAAAAATAAACCAGGTATTTCATTGATCTTCAATGTGACAGCAACATCAGCCATACAGCCTCCTGCTTGAGCTTTCCTGGTTCAGAAAAATCTTCATTTTAACAGGCAATATTTCTCACAAAAAGGCATGTATTATTTTAGAAATCTGGAATCTTTACTGTGATAAAGAGATTAAGCTAACTATTTTAGAAAGCTGGGGAAGTCTTCAGATGTTTGACAAGCACTGCTTTAATGCTGTGCTGACATTACAGCTTGATCAATCCAAAGGTCAGAAGTCTTTTCTTCATGATGCAGGGAGGAAAGCAGGGAGTCATTCCCCTAAAAGGCTGTTACTCTGTGCAAGAGCCAATGAAATTCTGTTAGAAAAACAACTTTTCCATAGCTATAGTGATGGGCCTTGTTAGTAGAGATCAGTGACATGAGGAAGGTCATCAAGAAGCAGAAATGGTCTATAAGGTTTAACTGCAAGACAGCCTCCCTGTTACTCATGCTTGTCAGTCAGCCACAGCTTTACATTCTGCCACTAAATCATCACTAGAAAGCGGAGGCATATAATTGTTATAATGACCTTTTCTTCACTTAATGGTATAGCACTTGGTCAGAGACCACCTGAGCCAGGAGTGGCACATTAAATCTACTTCACCAGCACATACTTCACCAGTAAAACAATATTTCAAGTGCATACAACTTGATTTTCAGGGCAGTGTCGTTTACAGATCATCAGCTGTTGCAAGGTCTTTGCTTTAAACACAAACCACTGAAGAATGCACATTTTTGCTCAAATTATTTCCTCCTGCTCTAACCCAACCTCTCCACACCCTGACAATGGGCTGGATTCAGTAATGAGTTCTGAACTCCAATTAGAGCTTCTGTATTTCAGGAAGCAATCCAAGCCTGGGTGTTTAATCACTGAGTCTGCTACATACTGATGTTACAGCTGAAGGAACTGGTTTACAGCTTTCAGTGTTGTAACACCCGTCGGCTCCAGCCAAACAAGTCGGACTCTTTATGCCACAAATAATCTGACATTTAATAGCATCCTATGGAAAGTGTTTTTCTTCAAGAAACCATTTCAGATTGAGTCCTGGAAAGACTAGCAGGTATTTTACTTCACCCAGAGAATGAAGAAGTGTTATATTTTTAGATAGCTATTTTGACTAAAGCAACCTGGTTATGTTTGAATGCTGCCACAATACGTGAAAAACAATGTTTTAGTAAGTTTACTGTAAACACTTCTGCATTTCTTTGACTTCCAAGTCTGCCATGTTAACTTTATATATAATTTTATACATATAAAAGTGATAGTCAAGACAAGAATGTACTGAAGAGCAGCAAGCAGCAGTAATACCTCAATAGGCTACCCCAGTAGCAATAACTTAAACCAGGTTCTCTGCTCTCACTGGAACAACCTCATTAGCTTCAACTTTATCCACAGCTCATCTTGGAGAATCAGTTTTATTACTAGTCACCAGCTGTACTAGTCACCAGCTGTACTAGTCACCAGCTGTACTAGTCACCAGCTGTACTAGTCACCAGCTGTACTAGTCACCAGCTGTACTAGTCACCAGCTGTAGCAGTTTCATTCTAGTAACTTACCAGACTAACACTGGCAGATTTACATCAGTTTTTAAAAAGCTTCATGAATGTGTTACAAAAAAATAAATTGTATTTTCCTTTCCAGAGCGCAGTTTTCAGTTTTTACACAATTACATCTTGAACATTTCACAACATTTCCCTTTGAAACCATAACCTAGAAACATTAAAAATAGTGAAGAAACCTGAAGCCCCACCCCCGAGCGTCCACATACTTCAGAAAATTGTGACTTGGCAGTCCACAGCAGTTCAGGGTTACTCTTGAGATTTAGGCAAGACATTTTGAGTTCACTGGTCCTTTCCTTTAACTCCGGACCAAATGTCTCAATGTAAACCCACTGGAGGAAGCCAGATCATTCACAATTTTCTGTTTCCAATGTTTGAGGCGTACAGAGCAAACCCACAGCACTATACCAGCTGGAACAGAGATGAACCCAAAGTCTCTAGATCCTTGCCTAGTTAATGAGAATTATCCCTTAAGAAGTGTTAGGTCTAGGATTTTGGATTGTATTATATATTTATACATATATAAATATATGTATCATATATGTATATATATAAATAAAAATAAATAAAAATGTCACATTCCCAACACCAAGTCAGTTTCTTGTTTTTGGAAAGTGGTTAATGTGGGAGCAAAAGATGCAGTGGTTAAAATGACCCAACATCCCCAGAAGAAATGATATGAAGAACAAGGACATTTTGGTATAAAGTTAGTAGTCAAATTCTCCAAGGACGTCTCTTGTTTTTGCTTTTTAAATTAACAGCCAAATATATTTTTTAAACCACCTCCTTGATCTAACACTTAAATTGCTGACATTGTCCAAATTAGTGTAATTTTTTTTCCTGTAACGTCACTTGGTTCTTGGCTACTAACCTTTCATGTTACTCTTGGATTTGTCAGTTTGCTTGCCTGTGGGGGTTTGGGCCTGCTGCCCCTGCCCACTGGAAGAGGCTGCCTGCTGTGCTGCTTTCTGCTTTAACATTGTCCAGTCGAATGTGTAGTCATATTGGTGGTTCAAGGTCCTAGAAAAAAGAGTGAAATACTTTACTGTAACACATCATAACACATCATAAAGGCTAATACCAAGCCTTTGCTGAAAACCCAGAACTAGAGGTCTTTTTCTAAGCTGCTTTGGAGATTATGAATGGTATATAAATGCCAAGTATTAGTAACTTAAAGGGATTCTTGAAGGAAACCCAAATACGATCAAGCAGCGTTTTCTTCACTGGTTACATAAAAGTCTGCATTTGTAGAAGCAGCACTCGTCACAACCCGGCTTATCCATTTGTCTGCACTGAGGTTCTCAGTTGGTTTTGTTTTTTTCAAATTTATATAGTTTTAAGGAGACACTGCAGTACTGTAGATCATCTAGTAAAAATCGCTTTGGATTCCAGAAACCTGGAGGGAGACTCTTGAGAGATCAGTCCCAGCTCTTGACAGATGTTGTTCACTCCACAAGGCTGAGTTTATGTTCTGGTTTCTCTAACAAGCTCAATGTAACATCACTATTCCCCTCCACTGAAATCCATCTCCTGGGCACCACTGCTAGTCCCATCACCAATCTCCAAATATAAAAAGCTTCAAATGCTTCTACTGAGTGGTCAATTTCTTAAGCTATTTGCAAGAGAACTTGAAGCATGGGCTCAACCCTCTAGCATTAGTGGTCAGATCCCACAATTCAAGAAGAGGAGAACCTTTTCCCTCATGTTTAATGTTGAAGAATATTTTTCAGGTCCTTTGAACAGCTTTTCAAACTCTGAAATGGAAAGAAAGTCCCAGAACTCCTCCCTACATCACACGCATATGAAGCGGCTTTCTGCAGTGCAAGTCCTACAGAGCAGTTACCAACTGGTAAAGCACAGACAAATTTCTGTACTTTTCCACTTTGAGACTGACCTGAAAAGAATACGGAATAATTGCCTCAGATACATGTAATCTGGTGCCTCTTCAAAGCGCAGGCCACGACAGTAGTTCAGATACATGGCAAATTCTGCAGGGAATCCCTGTAAATCAACAGTGTTAATCAAGCCATGGCTTGCAGCAAAAAGCTTCTAACCACCCTACAAAAAGGCAAAAAGCTGTATTTGTCTACTACAGCAGAGAAAAACTGGCTGAAGATTCATGTATGTAAATTCCACTTTGCCTTTAGTTATTCATTTATTCTGTATTTCAGAAAGCGCATTTGATCAGCAAGTTACCAGGTACACACTCCTTCCCCAGAATTGTTAGCTGATGCATGTTTTGCAGTCGCAAGTCCTCTGCTACCAAAACCTTCAATATGCAACATAAAGCAGTTCGTTCATCCTAATTAAACCTAGTTCTTATTAAGTAGGTCTCTGAAATAAGTAGTAATTGTCTCAAAAAAAATCCACTCATATTTCCTTGATAATCTACCTGAGCATACTAGAGGTAAGGTCCGTTACCCGTTAAGTGTGAAGACTTAAACCATGTTTAAGATTTCTTTCAAAGACTCCCTGCTTCACATATTTATACATTTAATGCTATATTAAAGTCTACGTGTAAATAGCATACAGCACAGTGCTGTACTTTACTGAACTGTTACACCCCATGTTTTCTTTCTTAGTTTGGAAGATGTTGTCAGACTGTAAGGGTATATAAACATGCGTGACCAGGAAGTGCAATCCCTGCTGCTGCTGTTTCATGTGCAAAAACTACCACGTGTTCTCAAGGACCTTTGTTAACAAGTACATGGCTGACAGTTGAAAAGAAATCTTAAGACTCAAAGGATAGCACTGGAAAAACATCATTCTGTGTCATGGCTTTAAAGATCACTTGACATCCAATTCCACTACAGCCTCTATTTGAAATACGGAAGACAATACAAACAATCCTGAAAAGGCAGAAACAAGTGTATATGGGCAAGCTATACAGCTCTACCTTATTTATCCAAGAGGGCACATGTAGAACTTTCACTGTAGTAGCTGAAGAAATAAACAAGCCTCACTTAAGAGAGCTGGAGAGCTTGCACAGCCAACAGTTACCAAAAACTAGGACGGTGGTGGCACGAACTACACCAAGAAACAGCAGCAAATGCCTGCCCAGTTACACACAGAGTCATGTTGGGTGGCCAAACAGAAGGCACCCATGACTGCCAGAGAAGTATTATGCAGCAGTCTTACACGGCATTTGCTATCTAATATATTGGCTCTAGTTTTAAAAAAAACAAGAAAAGAACTTCCATTTCACAGTATGACATCATTTGGAAACTCTTACCTTACACAAAACCTCAACAGGAGTGGACATTTTCTTTTCACTAATCTTTTCATACTTTTGCTTCTTTGTTGCAGCCTGTGGAACATGTAGGTCATGATATAAGAGATATTGTGCAACACTAGATTAACAAGGACAGCAGCAAAAAAAATGACAAAAATCCTTTGGTCAACCATAAGTATTTTATGTGAAATCTCCAAGTCCCACACACTTATTGCAAACAGAATGAAGGTCAATCTGGTATTAAGATTTGGACACAGTTTAATACCATTTGTCGCAGTCTAATGCTTCCATCACATGGCACAGCTCGTGTAGTTCTAGCTGCTGCTGCTTTTGTCCATTAAACAGACCAGACTTGCATTTCCATTTGCCAAAGTTCTATTAATTCCCACTCAGTACCTCATTCAAGGGCTGCCTGCATGTTTCAGTAAGCAGCCATTACATTCAATTGCAGCTGAAGAGTTCTAGTGTTTCACAAGCTGCTTGTCTTTTTAGAAAACTTGCAGCTGCAATACCATTTGAGTTGCACAATTCTCATGTGGAGGAAGAAAAACAATTAAAACATGAGAACAAATCACTGAAGTCTGTATAACAGAAATATTTGTCGCACTTGTACTTGGCTACCATACATGATAACACTTGCAAGTCTGTTGCAGCTAATAATTATGCAGTCATACCATAAACTGGACTGAAGATACCACTAAAGCTGAACTTGCTAGGCAAGAGATTATTTCCATGCTCTCTACAGCAATTCAAAAAGCCACTAAGTGTTATTTTCTACTTCCCAGAGAGGGCCTCAGCCTACAACAGGACAATAATAATTTGCAAAGATGATGTAAGATATTGTTTAGCATAATTTTTAAGACAGTCAAACAATACACATTTTGCCTGCTGCACGAGAAGCAGAACAAACCTTTCTTCTACATTCTATAAATATCATTAGCTTGGGAAAAGCTGCTTTGTGTAACTGAAGCTAACCATTATATACAACCACCTATCCAGACCTGCAGCCAGAAGCATGATACCCAAAAATAAAAAAAGGAAGGGTGGGGAGGGAAGGCAACATAACCTACCTTTAACCCTTGCCAAGGCAGACTGGTTCTGTTAAAGTACATCAATACATATCCTAGAGACTCCATGTCATCCCGACGACTGGATAAAGAGTAAGAACACAATGAATTACAAACTTTGGGATTTCGTACTTTATTCCAAGTAGCACAAGCATTCCAAAATTAAAAAAAAAAAAGAATAATTAAAGCATAAAACCTAAGCTTTGTTGCAAAGGATGGTCTCTTTCTAATACAGCTAAGACATCTAGGTTTTCAGGATTCCACTGGCAGACATGTAACAAGTCTTCACAAGCAGGAAGAAGATCCTATTCATTTTTCAAGCAAGGAATAGTCAGTAGGTATTTTGTGTGGTAAGTTTCCATCTGCAGTTACATTAGAATAATTTGCAAAACACAAAAACTTTGGAAAATAAAAAAAAGGAAACATTAAGTGTCTTCCCCATGTAATTAAATAACTTGGATAGAAACTAAAGCTTTACCTGCAGGAATCATGAAATGCATTGTAAAAGAGATACATGAAATTAGCCTGAACTTCGTTAAGGAAGATTTTTCCCTGAACCTTGCCTCAGTCTGGGACCAATACTGAACATCTTGCCCCAAAAGGGCATAACTCCTTTCTTTCCTCACTTCTGTCAAAAAACCCCAAATTGCCTCCATGATTTTTAAAAGACAAGCAATATTTAGAAAGGCGCATGCATCAGAGGTGCCTCTGCCTTCTTCCGAAGAAGCCTGTTTCAAGGCAGCTAGAGAACTCCAAAGTTAACCATCCATGGACTTCACTCAGAATTTGCACTCAAGCTCTCACCTAAAGGGCTTAAAATGTTTTCTGTACTACATATGCTCCAGATGCACACTTTAGCCACACAAACACTATCATACATTGCAACACAGCTTTTACTAAGGCTAGTACAGTTCACTGAACTGGAAAAAAAAGCTCCATGATTTTTTTCCTCTTGGCAAAGTTGCCTCTTCCCAGCTGTGGTAGAATCAGATTTTTTCCTCTGACTGCCCCTCTGCAGCTGACATCTGTTTAACATGAGCCAGAACAATGCAAATTATTTTTCTCCTCCCAGATCCCTTATCAAGAGAACCCAACAGGTATTGCTGCTGCTTTGCCACCCAGGCAGATCTGCAAGAGAAGTATTTAAATGGTGGCAGGAAAGACTACACACGTACTACCCCAACAAGGGAGGAAAAGGCTGAGAGCAGTACTGCAAAGAGGATTATACATATGGGTGAGGGTAAAACAACTCCCTTTAAGTGAGAACAATCTGTAAGAATCTGGACAGAGCTACCTCCAGCTCTACCTCCAGGTGATGCTTTATGTTACAGCCAACCTGAAATAACCACTAATATTCACCAGAATGGCCTGCTTGTCACTCCCTCAACTCATGTTAAAGCCCTCTGACACTTTGGGGAACCAGTTCAGGGATCTATCCCAGAAGAAAATCAGCTTGGCTCCCTAAATCACTTCACCACAAGGACAGAAAAGCAGTTGCTGTGCTGAGGGGTCAGGGAAGGGAAGACTGGTTCACTTTTGACAGCAGCTAGCTCCGAGGTCATCTCAGCTCTAACATGAAACCACAGCCAAAGACAAAGGGATGAAAAATGAGACTAAGGCCACAAACTCCAGCCTGCAAAACTTGCTAATTCTATTAAAATTACAGATTTTAATCATCAACAGGATTCAGTGAATGGTATGGGGCCATGACATAAAATTATGTTCTCTGAGAAGGCAGTGGTAAATTCAGAAGCAATAAAGGGATTAATAGTTTCCATCCCCCATACATTTCGTTGTTTTAATGTTCAATTTCATCATTTTTGTAGTAGGAAACATTTGGTTCTGTAAATCTGTAATGGATATATTACATTTGAACATATACTGATGAAAGCAATTTTCAGGATTTGGAAAACATGACAATACTCTCCACTACTAAAACAAGGAACGGATAACATTACAAACAGCTCCTTGAGAATAGCTGTCATTACACATGGGAAAACCTGTCCTGTAACAGTTAAACTAGAGCACTAACAGTTGAAATATTCTGCCAGCAGCTTCAGGACTGGTTTCTCTTGAGTACAGGAATATATTACTTATTTGCCTCACTGTTGGCTTAATCTAGGCAGTTGAATAGCTTTTAGCATGCACCAAGCTACATTATTATATTAGAATCCCCAGTACCAGCAGACATAGTACAAGACCACCGACTAAATTCAAAATCAGTGGTCATTTGCAGTTCCCTCCCTGGACTGTGAGGTGTTAGCACGGCTATTCCCTTACAAGAATTGCTTAGGTTCTATGAGATGTACTTACTTCAGAAGTGGCACCTGTCATTTACCCTACTTGACCCACATGTCAAGTAGGCTTAAATAATGACACTGACAGAGATTCAAGTACACTTAAGGAACCTTAAGGAAATTAAAGCGAAGAGAAAACATGGAGCATTTGAAAGAAACAAATATTTGTAAGTTACATGTTCTGTTGAAATTGACCACTAGAAATTCTGTCATTCCCACCTTGATTAAATTGAAGGTCAGAAGCACAGACATTCATGCAAGTTTTAACTTTAAGTGACCTCAGCATCATGTGGTAAAGCCACATTACACTTATACATTACAATATCTAGGCATATAGGCAAAGAGACACATCACATCACATCTCATGAGTACCTAACATACACTTTCAAAAAACCTAAAGTGCTCTCTCCACTGGACCACTGCTAAGGTACTATAGTAGCAATATGCTTTAGATCCAGATGATAAAAATGTGTTTGTATGTTAAAACACATAAATATACACACACACAGACAAAATTATGGTTGTGTATACTAGAAACTAAAATACAGCATGAGTGTAGAAGATCTTCAAGTCTTGCTTGCAGGAAAAAAGGATAAACAATAGTTTACTAACTTGAAGGGGGAGTGAAAAAACAAGAGACAGACCCCCAGCTTTAGAATACCCTCTCCGGCTAAAGAATTATATCTCAAGCCAGTCAGCAGTGGCACCAACAGGTACCAACACAATCAGGAAAGTGCACCATTTTATTTGTGAAGGTCCTCTAACAGATCCACACAACAGCATAGCTTATCCTTTAAAAAAAAACCAAAACAGTATACACAGAACATCCACTTCATGCCTGCATGACTTAGGCTCTCTTTAGGAAGCAAATTAGGTCGTTGCATTCCCCCCCCCCCCCCCCCCCCCCAAACTCTTTCATAGGCAGACAAAAAGAAAAGCACTTGCCAAGGGATATATGCACTTACTCATATAAAATTAGTTCAGACACTTCAGAACCTCACAACTAAGATCATCTTGCAGCCTCCAAAAGCACAGCAGTAATTTCCTTGAACTCACCTCTGCTCAATGCCAAGATGTGCATTGATACTGGCATATCGAGCTGTGCCAGTGAGATTTTTGTCTTCTCTGTATGGTATGTGTTGCCTTGTCCTGTTGTCCCGGTACTTTTTGGCCAAACCAAAGTCAATAAGGAATAACTTAAAGAAAAATGAAAACAGATTACATTGCTATACAATGCAAGGAATCCCCAATCTCTTTCTCTAGGCATTAGCTACATTTTAAGACAACCACACAATGTAACAGCCTACAGTTAAGAGGAAGCAAAGTAACAGTGTAGAGTCACAACTAGCCAGTTCAAAAACTTAACAGTGAATTAGTTCAAGCCTTTTCTCAATCCAGTGGACTAGATTAGATTGTGCTAGTCAGCATCCGTAGCTTAGTTCTACAACTATTTTACATTACTATTGCAGTTTGTATCACATTAGCTCAATAACTACAGTGCACAATTTAGGAAGGAAACTAGTATGTGCGAGAGCACACTTCACAAAAACCCACTCACACTAGAGCAGTTTACACATACAGATAGTTAATGGCAGCTCAGCAGCTTAATGCAAATGATGCACATCCTGTAATCTTCTCTATGTCTCATAAAGAACACTGGCCATTCTGCAGAGCATGAGGCCAAAACCTTCAACAGCAAACAAGACATCTTGCTTTCAATCATATGTTCATTTTAAGACTACCAGAACACTATCACAGCAGCATAACACGCTCGCTGACGATATTAATACAGTCAGGAAGCTACAGCCTAGTACATGGAATCCAATTTAGGTTTCTAATAACCAAGCTTGACCAATGATACGGTATTTAGCAACAACTGAGTGCGTGCTAATTAGTGTGCTAACAGCCAGCCTATCTACAAAGGTTAATACAGACTGTACCTTCTTGTGACAAGATTTCAGGACTAGGAAAAAAAACTGAGGCAAAGTACATAAGGAACATTTCAAATTCTAGCAATCAGTCTTCAAGGTACAAATCATCAGGCTGACCTCCTGATTCAAACTATAGTGTCAGTGACTACAACCCCTACAGATTAATGAATACTGCAAAAGTAACTTGGGTGGGGAAGGAGATGATGGAAAGAACACATAAGGCTCAAGAAATTCTCAGTAAAAACCTATTCAGTATCACCTTAAAGGTGATTCCAGAACAGAAGATGCAGCTTTAAACGCAAACAAGTACTGGAGATTGATACGCACGTATACCTGCATCCAAGACTGAAACAAAGGGTCACTCCAGCACCCTTCACTGGAAGTGCTGTGAATTACAAAGGGACACTTGACACAGAAGTATCAAAGATGCTGAAAGACTGAAAGTTTCTGAATTGCATGGTAGGAAAGCTTTAGAATTCTGAAGATTTTCTAACTACTGTAGTCTCGACAGGAAAAGGCAAAACTAAAAACCCCTTAAGCCACTGATGTTGGAGTAGAAAACCTTGAGTTGAAGTTTTGCCATGATTTATATGTAACCACAAAGCACAGCAGTTCTACATTCGCTGTCCTAGTGAAAGTCACCCTGAAAGTCCAGAATGCTTTGAAGAAGGGGAGGTAAATCCAAAGTCTGTATGTCAACTACACTGGTCAGACAGTTCAGGAAAGTGGGGGTCTTGTCTTTGTTGCACCCACCACAGCTACCACTAGAGGTAGTTATTCACATAGTGAGCATGGACATGTTCTCCAGCTACCAGGAAATAAGGATTTTTATACTAAACTCCTAAAGCAGACAGTACAAAGCTTCTATGCGATTACTATACTGCAAATGCAACTTTCCTAGAAGCAAAGCTTGTGCTCAAATGCAGTCCCTTACTTTCTGATTAAAGCTCTCTGATCTGATGACAGCCTCTGATGTATAGTTTGCAACAGCTACTTTTGCAGGGCCTTTGCCCATTGTTTTAAGCAAAATACTATGCCTCGAGACAGATGGAAAACCAAACACTATACACATCAGGCAGGAATATTTTCACTGCACATTTAGTTACAAGCACTTTAAACAATTCAAAGCTTTCATATGCTTTCTGTAATCCTGAGGATCTTGCCATTAATTAATGGTATGAAGGAACAAAGTCACAGTTCATGAATCAAAACAGTCAACACTGGAAGTGTGCCTCTAACACATAAATAGCTAGCATCTAGCTCTGTTTAGCACCAACTTGGTAAAGCTACTTTCTTCAAAAGACTTCTAAAAGTAAATGATGCTCTGCCTCTTCCACAGCTGCTACAAGCTCTTGATATTAGACTTGAACAAGGCAACTCTGCACTCCCTCAAGAGCTATGGGTAGAACCTCTTAAAAAAAAAAATCAATTCAGCAACACAGACCTGTTTTACACTAGTCAAGTAACTGGATGTTATTTTACAGCACTGATTTCTCTAGGGAAGCTTATTCTGCTCCCTAGTTTAAGCTCATTCAGTATTTCCTATTCTAGACCAGTAGAAGGCAAAGGAGTACATCCACCATGGAAGATACAGCCTGATTTGGATGAGCACAGAATGTACTAACGCCAGCCAGCAGGAACACAGACGCAGGAACACAAATGCATTCCCACAGATAACCTCATGCCACCTTAATTCTGTTTGTTGCACAATCAGCAGGAAACTGGAGAAGTAGGGCAAGATTTTTGCCAAGAGCAACTAGAGAAGTAGATCAAAGCCTCTGCCTCAACTGATACGAAAGTTTTAGGAGACAACAGAAGCCTGTCAGCTTGCGTACAGCAGCTAGCTGCCTGGGATTTAATACATGAGGACTATCGTGGAAAGCTATGGACTGATTCTATGGCCAAACTCCTGAGCTATGATTCATATTCAGCAATTTCCAGATGTCCTGCTATGAACTGGCATATGTCTTCATTTCTCTCCAATTCATCTCCTCTTTAAAGTCAGGAAGACTACATTTAACACTACAAGATAAGCTCATGCTTCTCCAAGACACAGCTTCTTGGAGTAATTTCATTTTGTAAGCACAATAGATGAAAATATTTGAGTCCTCATTACATATTTGGAAAGATTTTTGAACAAAAACCATTAGGCAAGGAATCTGGCTGAAGCGATAACAGAACTTCTCCCGGTATATTCAAAGACACCGCAGGAACCCTACAGGAAGGCAAGCAGACAGCCCTATGCTGAAACCCTCCTATTTCACTAGGGAGGCATGTCTATCCTTCAACACATTCAACATATTGCCTTTGAGTTTTACAGGACAAAAGTAAAACCTGCTTCTGCATCTGAAATGAAGCACGTACATTCACCCCTTTTCAATATCCAGTTTAGAAATAATTCCACAATTTAAACAAGCGCCACAGGGAAACATCTTAGTAATGTTACATGTTTGCCAAGTATGTCTGAATAATGCCAACATAAGAGGTGCTTCTGCAAGGTCTACATTCTCCATAAATAAAACAAAACAAAACAAAACCAAAACAAAAATAAAGCACATGAATTTGGGGTTGAGGTTGGAATAGGAGACAGTTCAGACCTGGTTTAATCCTGAGAAAGATGGGTCCTGAGAAGTACTAACAGTCATGCTTCTTTTCCTCTTCCCCACTGGAGATTCTAAACACTGAACAAACAATAGAGGGTGGCAGTGCATCAAACAGTATTGCTTACATTGCAACAATGGCCGGCGCAGACAGGCAACACCGAGGCGTTCGAGAAAGAACAGGGTAGCCAAATGCCATCCTTCTTCCACCAAGCACTGTAGTTTTCAAAAAACTATGTATGTTCTTTTTTTAATTTTTTTTTTAAGGAGAAAATTTGAAAGATGTGACAAGGTAAATTTCAACTGTGAGCCGCTCCAAAATGGCACTGCCTTGACCAGGGATAGCAATGGTGACATTTGGCTCTATTAAAAAAGGAAATTGGAGTTTTGCTTACAAAAGCATCCTTTGGTTCCACAAACTGCCCTTCCCCCAAAAGACATTTAGAAAAAGTAAATCTTCAGTAAGGAAGAGGTAGAAGGCATTTAGTCACCTTAAAGTTTACTTTCATAAGCATGCAGGGCTTATTTCTAGCAGAGCTGAAAATTCATATTTTAAGGTGGGAGCAAAATTTCTCCCAATGACCAAATTAAAATTTGAAAAAAATCAATTTAATTTTTTTAATATAACTGACAGGAAGCTACTGGAACAAGATTACCATGCTATTCTAGTCTTAGTGGTTGATTTTCTTTAAACTGTGTATAGTCATCTCTAAAAAACCCCGAACTACCCTTAGTTACAAAAAGAAACAAAGTAAATACTGTATGGTGGCAAGTGTTCCCTAGACAAAGCACTTTGTTCCAAACTGAAGCAATCCATTCCTCGTTTTGCTTATGTAAACCTATTGATTTGTACTTCCGCCAAGAACTACCTCCCTAATCTCTAAAACCCTGCAACAGTAACGAAGCCCATGCCCACAGACAGTGTTTACCACCATAGCATTGTGTGGCTCCCTAACTAGCCTATTAATGGGGAAAAAATATATTGGTTTACAGGGAATTTTTTCATTTCAGATGCAAATCTAATGTGTTTCTCCACTGAAGTACAGCAGCATTTTCTAGGCCATTAATCCACATCAAGATGAAAGAGTGCAGCAATGCCAACCTAGCATGACTGTGCAAAAGTCTAGAAAAATGGCCCAAAAAGAACAATTGGAAATCAGAAACTAAAACTAGGGAAAAAAAATAACAATTAAAGTGTTCAAGTTTACTCTAAGTCATGCCAGAAAATTAAGGAGCCTAACTGCTCAACACAGCAGAGAATAACAGAGCTCTACAGAGTGAAAGTATGAAACTTGGGAACAAGCAAAGTTTAACAGCAACAGGATTACATAAAGACTGCCTTTCAGCTGGACTTACAAGCTTTTCCAACAACGGTTGGATCTAAACATTCAGTGCACTGCACCTCTTCAGACAAGAGCTGTTATCTCATGTTAATCAAGCTTCCCCCTTCTAACATTCATGGCCCTGAAGTTGGCATTCATACAGGCAAACAAAGGTAAACATTTTAAACACTAGCAGTACCTACAGAGATGAGACATTCTCTGATGGCATATAGAGAAGGTAAGTGGGAATCTTGCTTCCAATAAATAGCTTGATCACGTACATTTGTCCTGAAGTTAATTTCTATTACGTAGCATGCTTAATGCATTGCCAATGCTGCCTGTCTGCCCGAGCTCGACATACAAATTGCAGGATTAAGCATATTTCACTCAAGAGAGCTAAAAATAAAACCCAGTTTTCTTCTATATAAGGTTTTCAATGGGAAACATGCACTTCTGACTACGTTTACCCATCCAAACAAGTGCAACCACCTCAGCCCACCCTCCCTCCCCCCTGCTTTTTTTCCCACAAAGTAAATTCAGAGCAGTTTTTTGTTGTACAACATATTCAGGTACTCTACAACTTAACAGTTTTCCATCAACATATTTGCATAATTTCATTTATTTATAAAAGCAATTGATCTACATGTTGGCTATTAGTTGTATCCACAATTCTGATGGCTGAAGAGTTCTCTTTACCAGTCTGTCACTGGTAGATTTAATGCCCTGATGACTGGTAGGTCAGGTGCTCCCACGTTGGCACGAATTCTTTTCATCCCAGGAAGTCAGCCCCAAAGCCAAAGATAAGATTTGACTTTATCATTGAGGAAAAAAATGCTATTACAACAGTTATCTCTATAATGAAACTCCATCATTGAGAAAAGTAGCTAAGTATTCTCTAGGCTTAGTTTATAATCTTGTTGCAAGCCTAGAAATCATCTTGGCATCAAGTGCCTCTCCCAAGATGGGTCAGAGATCCACACGTGTATGCCACTGCATTTAGAAAGGGATACTGAGAAATCCAAGTTCTCTCAAAGAATCATGGTTTAGCATCCAAGACAGTTTTAGCAATGAGTTTTAAAAAGGTTGTGCAGCTTGAATCAAGTAACATAGCCATTCCCTTTGGATCTTTTAAACAAAGAGCATTAGACTAACCTTATTACAGTGACGCCCAATACCCATTAGGAAGTTATCTGGTTTAATGTCTCTGTGTATAAAATTCTTTGTGTGCACATATTCAATTCTACTGATCATCTGTAAAAAAAACACAGCAACAACAAATCAGGTAATATTTCAGTGAGAACAATACAATTCTTAAACCTTCAATGAAAGCATGAATTTTTAGTGTTACCTTCCTCTGCAACTTCAGTTTCTATATTTGCTTAATGAAAACTAAGAGGGTTTTTATGCTGTTCAAATAAATTTATCTTTCTTGTACATTAAAATCCCGTTACCTTGGTCAGAAAGTGGAAGATTAAATACCCAAAACTATTTCCCAGACATTCATGTGCATGTTCTAACTAAAATGTGCCATTAAAGAGCAGTTTCTTTTTCTTACTTCAAACAAAGGTCTTCTATACCTACCACAAGACAATTTTAAAGTTCATTCCCTCCCCCGTCCCAGTTACTCATTCATCTGGTTATTCATTCACCATCAAGCGTCACTTTTCCAGGTAACAGTTTTCACGGAGCAAGTAACAACTTGATTGTGGCCCATACTGTCATATCTAGGCTACCGTGATCCAGGAATAACAGGCAGCAATAAAGACGCAGAGAAACTCTGGCACATCCGTATCATCATATACAGTCACACAATTTCCTGTGCGTGAGATCAGAGCACATGTGTTGATGTGGTACAGCCTTCCAGCTACTAAAACACTCTTCACAGTGTCTTCAGTGAGTTGAATTGTTACAATGTCATACCCTTGACAGATGTTCTACTGGACTATGCCCTAAAAGCCTGTTCCATGCACTGATATCATACATCCCATCTATGTTTCCCAGATGAGAACTAGTTAGTGTTTACCATCCAAAAGAATACTGCACAAAACCCATACAGATTCCCTGGAGATGCTCTAACACCCAGGCTCCAGCTAACTGAGCAGGCAAACGGCTCTCTAAAGCAAGCATACCACTCAAGGCAGCTGAGAATAGGGACAGCTGACCTTGTCTCCATAAAAACACTGTGAGCTTCCTTGGCCAAGAGCCTGGGATTCTACGAGCATCTGGCTAAGTGACAACTTGATACTAACACCAATTACGTAATATGAGATGAAGTTTAAACTACCATTGAAAATTCAACTCCAGAAATCCCTACTGCCTTTCAAATAACTGAAGACAGTAGAATCAAGCCATTCATTAAATCACAAGAAATAAACATGGCCAGCCATTTCAAATGCTGTACTCTCATGACCAAGTTGAAAATATCAATGCTAGAAAAAGACTAAACCTCATGCCTTAAGTAATGGACCTCAGTTTTAGAGGCCTTGATTAAGTTTGAGGTAGAATGGCACCTCCTCTAACAGCTTTAAGAACTGTCTTTAAGCACCACAACCACATTTATTAGCTCATGGTCTGGTACTACAAGTTACAGGAGGTTGTGAGTGCATAGTAACATTCAATAAGAACAGATCCATAGACTTGCACATTGCCCACCTGTCAGCACAGCTGGCCAACATGTAACAGGTTTCCACTGAATCAGATCAGGCATAACTAGAGACTGCTTCAGCTCACCTAATACCACCCCCATGGCTCGTATCAGGAGTTAATCCACCCATGTTAGTCCCACCACTTTAAAAAAGTTGCAATTGTTAGATCTGCAGCATCAAGGAGTTGGTATCTGTGCTATCCTCCCACTACAGGCCTACATACACCTCGCATGCCACAGCACACAGAAGCCACCATTACTTCATTCCTATATGGGTCAAGCGTTCACTTGGCTATGTACAACACTGCATAACACATTATTTAACCCACTTAAAGAGAACCACGTTGCACAAAATGCTTTAGGGTTTTTAACTTCATCACAGTAAGATTTGTACGTACCTGGTCTGCTAACATAAGTACTGTTTTCATCGTAAACCTGCGAGAACAGAAGTTGAATAGGTCTTCAAGACTGGGACCAAGAAGATCCATAACTAGAACATTGTAGTCCTTTTCTTGACCATACCACCTGCAACAAAGGAAATTACTCAGCATTAGCAGGAATCCTGACGCAGCCCATGACACCATTAGCCCTCTTGGCTGTAAGGGCACATAGCTGGTTGATGTTCAGTTTCAAAGCTTGGGCTACTAGTGTCTTATTTTTCCTGGAAACAAAGTCTGAGGACAAAACAGAATATACAAGTTGGCAAGTGCGTGTGCACACAATTAATTTTCCCGTAAGAGAAAACACTACTACACTTTAGCAGCAACTGAAATACCAAACACCAAAATCAAAATGCAATTAAATCAGAAGCCATTACATGTCAATATACTGAGGTGTACGTACAAAGTCTGAATTGAAATTCATCTGCAGAACACCTTACACTCCTGTCATTGTTTCCTGTGTTATTTAACTTCATAGAATATCTTTAAATGCTTTAGGCTTTGTTTTCAGCTATGACCAAAGCAGCTCACACAGTTAACTCAGACTACCTCTTCATCCAAATTTAACAAATGGCAATCCAGTTCTACTGTCCTATTAAGTAGAAGATAAAGGCTCTTCACCAGGTTTTCAACATCTTCAAGGGAGAAACCCTTAAGTGTCATAAAAGCAAAGATACAGATGTAGCAATATATCAACTGCAGCCAGACTTGTGATAACCACCTTTAAGTATCTGATACACCAATTTGGGGCAAAAATGCACATCAATGCTGTGAGGACAAGCAGAAGGCCTCACATGCCTATTTCCCCTTCCAATCCATGTCTAGCATTTCTATCACAATATTGCTTTATGTTATCTTCAACTGTATTTCACCACCTAAGCTGCCTGAGAAGACCTGGAGTCACACCCTTCACTTCTGCAAGTCTCAGCTGTGAATTTCCGTGCTTTAAATGGGCACTGAAAGACAGGACCTGAATATTCTTCTCTATAGTCCTTTTACACGTTCCACATAGCTATAGTTAAGCAAGAGGTGCGTGTGGAAAAACTGTTTATGAAGCTGTGCTGAGTACCAGTACATCATTGTAAAGATTCAACACCATATCGATGAGAAGGCTACATTTTGCTTTTGCTAGGCACCTAGCCTTTATGACAAAGGCCTAGTACCAGCAGTCAATGGAAAAGGCACTAACCAGCCATCTCCTGGAGGAGTCTTGAAGTTACCAACAACAGTGATGCAGGGAAGATACACCAAGAATACATCACATAAGAGCATGCAGATAAAAAAAGGAATTAAAATGAATCAATATTCAACTCAAACACAGTAGTAACTGGTGCTTAAAGATCTGTATAGACATTTTACTTCCTCTTTAGGCAATGAATCCAGGAGACTAATGCATAGTTGTCTGGAAAATAGTTGCTGGCTGATAAAGCCGGCAATTTCCTTGGTACTCACAGGATTCCAAGCTTAGCAAGGGTAGTAAAGTAAAATGTTTACAAAATCACAGAGAAAAGATTCTATATTTGGGTTTGTTTCAGGAACTACTGGCCTGTACCTAAACTTGAAAAAAGTTATATATGAGCTGTGGATCATATTCATTGTTTTATAGGTCAGTCTAGGACCTTTATTAATTCCCTACATGAAAGGGGCACGTAGAAAATGTGTATTTCAAAAGCAGTCATTCAAATGACATGTCAACAGAAGTTTTCCTCCAATGTGATAATGACCATACCAATACTATAAGTACTATTTAGCAGTTTTTGTCTTCTAAAAATTCATTGGATGTACTATGATGTACAGAAAACCCCAAACTTACAAGTGACTCAATTACCAAAGCATGCTAATAATATTATTTGATAAAGTCTGTAATTTATGAAAAGTTTAATATTCACACTGCAATCTGACACTAAGCCATGAAATACATGCATTTTGAGAAGACCTGCCCAGCTAGGCCCTTTTAAGGACTGATCAGAAGCTAGTTTCAACTGCAAGAGCAACCAAGAAGAGTATTTTAAAAATGCAAAAGTTCTTAATCAACTACAAACCAGCTTCAGTTCAAGAATTACTGACTATGCCTGCAAATCTACTTCTTGGTTCCTATCAAAGTCACCAATACAAACAGCTGAGTAGTTTTGACAAGGCTCTATCAACAACTCCATAGGTCACAGTTGAAAATGAAACATTATGGTCATCTAGAGCAATGAAAACTGGACCAAATGACCCGTCTAGTTACTGCCATATGAAATTTAGGTTTGTTGTGAAGAAGTCTAAAGAATAATGAGCTGAACTGAAACATTCTAAAGGAGTAAATCAAGATCCAGATAAAATATGATTTTTGTCAAGAAATGGAGGTCCAATTCAGATGCTGAATGTAATTGTTCAGTACAGTAATGAATCAGTGCCCAAGAGACTGCAGCATATGGGAAAAGGATCAAAGATCAGTCTTCAACTGAGCTAAGAAAATTTAGTTACAGCATCACAGAAAAAGTGAAGCTGATGAAAAGGAAACCTACCCTGGGAGCTACATTTTAAAAAGCATTTGGTTCCTCTACAGGGATCTCTCTGCTTAGTAAGTGCAGTAATTCAGGTTGATTGCACAACCTCCATTTGGCCTACTTCTGCATGCGCACAAGAAAATTTTAGTCTCCTGACCATTTTGCACTAGTGGGAAGCAGAATCATCTAAGACAGAACTTCTTAGCATTTTATTTTCATGTTTACCTGCCTGTAATTCCTCACAGAAGACTGCCACATCTATTCATTTCACTACTGGCACCTAAACCTTCTGCTAGGTTATTGGAGTAACTTGTCCTTTATTTACTATGCTAACACTGCAAGCAAGTTTTCATTTCCCTTGGAACATTTCCAGGGAAAATGGGATTAAGTAGTAAGGCCACATCATGTCCATTCAAAGTCCAGTAGCTGCTACTACTGGCAGCTCTGAGTAAAAATGTTAGAAGTCTTGGCTCTTCTTAGGAAACCTTGGATATTATGATACATAAGAGCTTGGCAAGTACTCCTTGCTCCCATATTTGCGTAATCAATGTAAAATGGCTTATAAGCACACATTTTGGATAACCACAAATTCAGAGCACTTTGGCATGCAAGTATTAACACTACCGGGCTAAAGTGCAAAACAATACGGCAACAAACTGAGTACAATTCTTAAAAAAAAACCCACTAGCATCTCAAAGAGACATCTTCAGAAGTTCTAATACTGCATCAGCAATGAAACTTGGAGTGAACTACTAATATAAAGGAAGCCCTCGGCAACTATGAGATGACACTAGCATCTCAGAACACAAGTATTCCACACGTCTGTTAGAGCTCCACGGATTTTTTTTTTTTTTTCCAAAAGTACACCTTGAAGTACAGTCTCTCATACTCTCCTGTTGAGACAGCAACAGCAGCAATGCATTTTAAGCAGGGAGAATTTTGAAGGGAGTGGAAAGTGGGAGCAAGAGATTTAAAATACCTGACAATTCACTTTGGGTGGGTAATGACTCTGCACATTGCTACACAAAATGTATTACTTCAAAAAGAAAAGCTAAATTACGAGACAAGAAGGACTCATTGTTTCTCCAATTCAATCCCACAGTGCTGTATGTCCCATTACGAGGTACTTCCTAAATAGAGAATTTTGGTTCTATAGCACAGGTCCATTTATACCTCCTTATGACAAAAAACCACACAAAGTATGGAACGTTATCAGCCTTCCCAAAGAACAACAGTAGATGGATCTTATTGAACACTACACAAAACATTAACAGGACAGTATTATTACAAAGAACTAAGTATCATCCTTGAACAGGCATGGTAATACTGTAACATCTGATACAGCTGTTAAGAACCCTAGTCCATATTCGAGCTGTAAGGCGTGCCCAAGCTCATGCATGCACAAAAATGCTTTGTCATTCTCCCTTGCCTCATCTGCTTAAAGCTACAGACCGAATTGCTACAGATCAGTTACAACACAGTAAACATCCTTTATGAAGCTTTCCATTTAAACGTGGTTGAAGATTGAACAGTGACCTTAAGTTGACTTCAGTGACTTGTCTAATTGGAAAGATCAAGACTCACCAACCACATCAGCAAGTTTCCAAGTAATGGTTTATCAGCCTGATATTTTGCTTGTGTGTATACAAACAGCTGACTTTTTTAAAATATTTTTAATTTCAATATTTGTAGCCCTATGCTGAACAACTAACTCGCACAACACAGTGGTTTGAAAGTATCCAGTTTCCAAATCCCATACAGTAAAGTGGGTACGATGCCAGATCACATGACAAGGAATGTTTACTTGAACTCATGTGGGGTGTGTTTGGTTTGTTTTTTTTTTTAAATTCCCTTGACTAACCTTGAGACAAGCAAGTGAAATGCCGATGCACATCCAGCACTTAATAGCAAACACTGTAGTCAGGTCTACCCAAGCTTAAAATCTTTTTCTGTTTTCAGAGCTGCATCTCTCAAAAATTGTATGTCTATTTCAGCAGCCACATATTTCACAAATAAGGTCAATGACAAAAGAAATATTTGAGGAAGTGTTTGTTAACACTTTGTTTCATTTGTGTTTTGTTTGTTTTTTAACTGAGAAAACATTTCATTGGCTTATTATAATGTTCTTTCCACATCTAGTGGATCTTCCTATAAAAGGGTCAAATTGCAGTAGGTCAACCAGCAAAGAGAGGTGGGCAAAGGGCTAACAGAATTCAGACACAGGCCATGAAATTACAGGCCCAGTTTCAGGCTACTGTACGACTTACACAACTTTAGTAGATAACCAGAAGTTTCATTCATCACATCAGCACTTGTAACCACAACCAAGGTAACAAAGCCAGCACAATTATCAAAGCTGTGTCAGCTGGTCACGTGATGAATGAAAGAAAAGAATTCAGAAGATTCACATAAAAAAAAACCCTCAAATTCAGATCAAGATGAACTAAGCTACTGAATAACTGTACAGCTGTTAAACACTGGTAAAGAGACTCCAAGTCCCATGCATTCTGAAACCATGAAGGCAGCAAAGGCATTGTCGCCATTAGCATAACGGCACGCCATTTTGTCTACAGCATATTATATCCAAAACCAGAACATCAGCTCAGTGTCACAAAAAAGTGTTCCTACTGCCAGAGCAACTAAAACAAGACTATTTTGTTCCAGCTCAATAAAAGCTCTCATCAACACCTGCTCTGCCAGGTAACCAATCCCCCACTAAAGGCTTCCGTCAATTCAATCGCTGATTATTCCAGTGGAGGCTGTGGTGATCTGGAATTACAAACAGAACTGCAGAAGGTCATGCTTTTGTGAGACAAAAAAAATATCTCCTGGTGCCTCACTGCAAGGAAGTACAATGCTTCTGTGACAAGACTGGAGTAGTTAAATCTTTATAGACTTCCAGAAAGTCTTTGTAGTCGTATTTAAAAAAAAAAAAAAAAGGCTGATTTAGACTTCTTTAACATTACATAAGCTTTTGTCACTTCCACAAGTCAGTATGACTCTATATGATTACTCTGTCTA
This sequence comes from Fratercula arctica, assembly GCA_947846985.1. Lineage (NCBI taxonomy): Eukaryota > Metazoa > Chordata > Aves > Charadriiformes > Alcidae > Fratercula > Fratercula arctica. Next base: position 9,530,255 of record CANTUZ010000006.1, on the reverse strand, counting down.
GTCCTACGCAATTAGGTTTCCCAGCACTTGGGCTTTCAAACACCAAGTGAAAGAGTTCACATGACATAAATGGAGATTGACAGAAGAACTAAAGTGGATTTAAAGAGCTATTAAAACAAAAAGTGTACAGTGAACAAACAAGCTGGAAAAAATTTGCTACTGGAGTTACCTGAGATCACCTTATTAGTAAGTTTGACAAGTCAGCAGGCACATGAGGGTGAATATGGAAGTCTGGAAGGCCTCATGAACACAAAGGATTCAGACATCCTACAGAAAACCAAATGACACTGAACTGATGAACACTCTGGAACTGTATTCCATTTCTGCAAGCACTAAGTCATTTATACAAAAGTCTCTGAACTAGGCATTAGTCAGATGATGTGCCTGAAGAGCAAACACAGCCCTCCCTATAATCATATAGCTCTAATATCAGGCATCACTGAAAAACAGTAAGTAAGTGTAACCAGTAAAAATACAAGTATTCTACACAGAAACGGTGAAGCAATCTGTATCAATGCTTAAGGTGCTGATGTGCAAGCCCTGTCACCAACATTCAGGAAAGGAAATCCAAATCAGAACAGTGACAGAAAAGAGACTTCAAGAAAGATGGGAAGATGGTGACCCCTGTAATCATGTATTCAAACAGCTCAGCAAGGCAGCCACAGAGTTATGTGACTATTCTTTATAGATATAGGAGGATGAGGGAGAAGGTTATTAATAAAAAAAAAAAATCAGGGAAGAGTAAATGGGAGCTGACTGCTTATGGGTACAAGCATTTATCTTTAGGCACAGAAGCGTGCTAGCTCTCTCTGACAAAATCATGAGCACTGCTGTGACAGGCTAGAAAGTTTTAACACTGCACCTGACTGATTCACAGAAAGAATAGCTAGCTGTCCAGAACAGGTGCTGGATTTGGACTAAAGTGATCCCCTCTGGTCCCATATTCTAGACCTCTCAGGACAGACAATTAACAATAAATAATGTTTCAGACAAATCAGGAAGCATATTCTGTCTGTAAAAAGATACCAATCTGAGCCTTAACAAATACTGAAGCAACGCGTGCAAGAGAAGTAATCTATCATCATAAGATTTGTGTCTAAAATGCCACATATTTGTATTTCCAGCTTATTCCCCCTGAAGCTGGAAAAGCAATTCTTAACTGTTAGCCAGCTAGGAGTAATATAAATGAACTAAACATAATATGGCATGATTGAAATACTGAAGTGGAATATTTAGCAGATGTCATCTAACATTAGTTGCTATGGTGAGTATGAATTAGGCCACCCAAGTACTAAATAAAGAAACAGCAATGAACACCCTACACTATGAAGTTAGATAGACTCTATAAATAAAATTCTGTATCATTTTTTGCACAGTTATGAGAGAAATATGAATACGTGAAGTGTGCCAGTGCAACTCATCTCCTAAGCAATCGGGTCATTTCATCTGCCTGGTGTAGTGTTGCATACATACTTCCACGTAGTTGACTTGCTGTTTTGCTAGCTGTTTAATGAAGTACATTAACACTTGGCAGGAAGCGAGGAGAACATAAGTCAAGTTTTTTCCATGGAAGTCAGAAGGCAAGCCATTAATCTGCAGTAGGTATAGGAAACATTGCTGAGGAAAAGAGTGTTTCAGTAGCACCTCCGCTGATCACCTGTTCCAAATAAGAGTAACACTGAACAAAACTGCATACTTTTGCAGCTGTTTCTGCAAAGGCTGAGCTAACACAAGGAGAAAAAAGGAAAAAAGCAAAATCAAAAAGGCAAAACTTCATTTTCAAACTGTGGTCTCTCTCGGATACTTTTAAAGAGTCCACAAAGACCAATTAAGACAGAAGTTCAGATTGTTATTAAACAAAATCTGTTTCATGTTTTAAGACATTCATTCTTGCTGTAGAAAAATTTTAGGTATTAATTTAGAAGACTAGCTTTCAATTTTACCTTGAGCTACCAGAATGAGAGGCTTCCTCTTATCTACTAAAGTGGCTCTACCCTTCAGCATGCAGCCTTAAGTAATAACAGATTAATCCATAGGAGACACTATGCTAGAACCTTCCTCCTCATTACTCGCAGACCTAAATGAAACTATGTCTTACCAATGAAAAGAAGATAGAAAGCTTTTCAGACTTTATCTGACTACTATTCTGGGTTTGTTTTGGTTTTTTTTTTTTTTATATTGGGGGAATCATTAGGGGCATTATTTTTTGTTTGTGGGTTTGGTGGGTATTTTTCTGGTGGTGTTTTTTGTGGCTTTTTTTTTTATGCTGCAGGAAATTGTTGGGATTAAGAGCGGTGTATTTACAGATTTTTAAGCACTGCTTAAAGAGATCAAAATTTGAAGTGCTCAAGGAAAAATCATTTGTGAGAACAACCCTAAAATTACCAAACTTGACTACAGTTTTCTATTACATGTGTTATTTAGTGAGGATGAATACAGGCAGAATCTGTTACTAACAGATTAACCAATAACACAGCAGTAAGAACAGAGGAACAAGAACTGTAGATGCTTTTATAGATTTTTTTTTTGCCACAATCTTTAAAATATGCATCACTATTTAGAAGCTTGCATAGTGATACATGGGTGGCAATACTGAATTTCTCAACATCAAAATATTTTGCAAGAATCTACTGCATTGAAAAGTTCAGAAGTGTAACTATTTACTTGCTCAGCTTGCAAGCATTGCAAAAAAATTGCTACATCAGTAGCTTTTGTTTTTTAAACTTACAAATGACTAAACCTAAATATCACATTGATAAGCCTCACACGCTGTACAGTATCTCTTTGGCCTTGCCCACAGAAGAATACAGACACTATCTATTTCACATTCACTAGGCTCCTCTTCCTGCTCTTAAGTGCAACACTTCTAATACATTACTAATATCCCTGCTGGCCCCAGCACAGCTGTTTTATATTTGAAACTGATAACACAAGTTATCTCATGGTATTGTCAGGAGAGACATTTAAAGCCCACTTTTCCTTCAAAAGTACATCCGGAAGTACCTAAAGGTAGTCTTCATAAAGGCTACAAACAATAGCTGATAAACACCATAAATGGCAAAAATCAAGAGTGGCTATCACAGACAATTCAAACAATTGTTTTTGTCAAGAGTGCTTTAACATAGTTACACTATGAACAAAACAACATACAAAAAAATTAAAAATCACCAAACACAGTTTGCTGCATTCCTCCAAACCAGAATGAAGAATTTGGGAATAAAGGTAGGTAGTCCAAACTAATAGGATCAGTGCCCAGTTAACAAGATTACAGCTAAAAATGCTTTGCCACTGAAAAAGAGAGGAAAAAAAGAAAGAGACAGCTGATGGCTGAGAACAATGAGAATAAGCCCAGCAGAATACTGCAGACTTTGCATTGTGTCCTAAAGGCAGATCAGATTGTTACAGTGTTAAGCTTGGTTCAAGAGCCTTTTGTGAAAAATGAAGGTAATAATTAACAAGAATTCGTGCATCAAGAACATACCACAGCTTAAAAATCTGTAGAGCATTTATATAAGGTTTTGTGAAACTCCAGAGACAAGTTCAGAAACTTTGCTACTCTTTTGGGCAACAACAATAAGCAGTGAAGTCAAAGATTTGCAAGTCTAAAAGGGTTTAGAATATTTAGAGAATAACAGCATTCCAATCTAGGTTTTTGCTAGTTTATGTGAAAACAACACGTTTTGTTACAGTGGCAGTACCAAGGCCCCTTATTCACCCTCCACGACAAGTGAAGGCTCACAGTTGATCCCACAGAAACAGTATTAACAATCTTTTAACTCCCAAACTGAGATTTTGCTCATTAGCTTTCTTGCAATCAGACAGAAAGGCCATCAAATCAACGATAAAAAAATTGCTTGGTTCTAGATAATTTAAGTGACACTCCAGATATGCCATCTTATAATTACTAAGTCTGCAGTCACATCTAAAGGGCCAAATTCAGTTTTAAGAACAGGTGTCCAAAATGAATGAGCAATCCATACCTCACCTATTATTTCAGCTTTGTGAGTCAAAAGAACCACAGCAGACCACTTCAGTAAGGCAAACCCACACAGCACAACTATTAAGTTGATCCTGGCCACTGTGTTACTCAAGTAGATGAAAAGTAGAGAACAAGTCTTTCACTCTTAAATGAGGAATGCAAGATTCTGCACCCCTGTTTCCCAGTTGTGTAGCACTGAGATAAAAATGGTGCTAAACCCAGCTTATACAGCATGGCAATTGGAAAAGCTTAGAACAATTCTTTACTCTTCCTATCAAATGCTCTGTTTATGCCGTTGCTGTTTAAAGGTGTCACATTACAGAAATTTTAACAAATGTATTGATAGATTTTCCTTCAACTTGATTCATCCTTCTACATATACTGAGCTAAGAACAGCTTACTCCAACTTGACAGCATACCATTATAAAACAATGGCAGAACATGTATCATCAATTACGCATGCAAAGTGACCTAAGTACAAAGTCATACATTCTCCCAGCTTAGCTGCTGCCATAAATGCACAGTAATTTCACTTTGGTCCTAGTCTTTGTAATCACCTGTTCAAAGTCATATCCTTGCTAAGCACCTCAGAGATACATCCCGTTTGGTAGGTCAAGTCTTCCCCTCTTAGAATACCATGCGTTCTACTTCTACTAAACACATCGCATTTTAACCTTTGTTGCAAGAACTGTGCTGGGCACCCTGCTCAGCTTCCTCAAAGAAGATTAAAAAACATAAAAGTACTATTTTAGATTTCTTAAAGCATCACCAGATGTCATACAGCAAGAAGACAACTAGTAACAGAAGCTTAGTCAAAGAACCTGTCAAGCAGCATCTGGTACATACAAATAGATTTAAAATTAATGCTGCTTCTGAATACAGAAAAGGTATTTCCAAAAAATTTCTGAACGACACTTTTCTAGAAAAATACCACAGAGATTAACACTCTAAGAACCTGAAAGTGAAAAACTTTAAGACGGACATTATCAAACAGATCACACATTTTTAGCACAAGTTTATGAATCAATTTGCGTTGAGTATTGTCTCAGTTGTCCATTCTTATTCAGATTCTTGTAACCTTTATTATTTTGGGGGTGGAGAGAGGAGGACATGTGTGTTAAAGACAGGTTGCAGATTCCCTGTGGTGGTGAGACTTCTAAACCACAGTCACTGGTTATACAGAAAATGAAGTCAGATACAAAAACGTCAAATACAGCTGAAAGAAAACCTAAAGATGACTGCTCTAACTGAAGCTAGAAGCAAGTTTCTCAACATGTAAGATTACTTCCAGTATTTCAGCTTTAAATAAAATGCTCTCACAGGGCATTTTAACCAAATCCAAGAACTTAAGAAGTAGTTCACTTCTGTTACATGGAAAAGTTGAAAAATTTGCAGCTTAGGCCTCCTTAGAGCACCAACCATTCACTCACTTCAAAAAAAATAGTTTAATGCCTGCTTTTCCAGTTTTGTGATGGAACACCTGATATCCACTTGCTTTGGCTGTTTTCCCAGTTATCCTTGTTTTAGCACGTTAAGTATACTGCAATAGCTTTCCAAAATGCAATTTCTGTTCTTTCTGTTGTGAAATAAAGGCACCCATTTGAAGAAAAGAAGGAAACTGTAGTCTAAAATAAAGACTAAATCTGCTTTCACATAAGCAACTCTGTTTAAACTGCAAGTATTCTCCTTAATTCAGGTAGTTTTATTCTGCTCCTGCAAAAGGCTGGAGTGAATGAGGACAGATGGCCAAGACAACACTGCCTCCTCCACTATATAACTCCAACTTACATTGAGAACTACAGCCAGTTGTGTTTGGAGGGGGGAAGGTGGATGAGGGGAGCTACTAGCCTCAGAAATGCAGATTTGTTTTAGGTTTTGTTAAAATTAATACATGATCTAGAACATATCACCACTATGATCTTACAATAGACCCTACAGGCCATTATTGATACAGGTGCACATACAGCAGTCTGAGAAGGGTTAACAGATTAAATGGAATCCAGAGTTTGAGCCAATATCTAAATAGAAATTGTTTCTGCAACTCAACGAAAAGAATTCCCTTATGCCATAGTGCAAACATAAGAAATACTAACTTTAAAAACAATTAACAACTAAGTCTAAGAAAAAAAGCAACTTTTTGTACAAACACTTTCGGAAGAAAACTGAAGTTTCATTTAATCTGTTCTGATGCATAGATTCAGTAGTTTGGAACTAACCCAGTATAACACATCAATAATCTCAAGAGAAATAACCCCTCCTAGTCTGCCGCAACAGTGATTTTCTTCCAGATCAGGAAATCATTAAACACCTTTGAAAGTTTCAGACAGAATATGAAACAAGGAAGCCATATAATGAGCAACTGGGAGGGAATAATCTTGGCACTTTAACTGTACGTAAATCCTAGTGACGCATCTGTTGCGGGTAACAGAAAGGGGCTGCCATTTCATTCCTGGTTAAGGTTCTCTGCAGTCTCAAGCCTTGCAGCACATAACTATGAAAGGAAAAGATACATGCCTGAGCACGTCCCTTGTCCCAACACGAGAAGGGGGAGGGTTAATCACGTCCATCCGCCATTTTCTAAGCGGAGGAGGAAGACATGTTGGAACAAAAAAAAAAGGCAACAAAAGAAAGCAGCCATTTCCAGTACCGGCTCCAAACTCTCAACCTCATCAAGAGCACTGGCTCTCACTGAAACAGTCTCACACTTCGTTCTAATCACGACAAGAATTTCTCACAGCTCAGGAACTGCTGAAGATCTCGCTTTCAAAGCACAGTAAGTAAGGACAAGAACAGACAGTGGGCCAGTGGAGAGGATCACCAACTAGCTGTGGGTGTTGGAAGGGAGCATTCCTTCCAACAGCCCAATCCCTCCCAGATAAATCTCTTTTTAATGGTAGTGTCCTGCTTTACACTAACATTACAGAAAAGTCACTGCACTGGCATATGTGAATCACGCCTACCGTATATGTGGGATGCCAACTCCTCCCTGCAGAATCTTGTATAGTTTGCTTTCATACAGCAGCTGGGGATGTCTAGCCTTCTGAGACTCCAACTTTACAGCAACTTCCTACAGTGAGAGGGAACAAGGAGTCAGAGCAGAGCGTCCACCAAGCATAGCCTTGCCACTGAGGTTTAAGGGGCACAGCACTTCAATATCCCCCACACCCCTGCTGCAAATGCTTTGAGGTATAAATTTTTTTACGGTCTCAGTGCTTAGAGTCCTGCATTTTGTGGCGTCTTCAAATAAAATCCATATCGTGATGATTTGTACATAAATATCCGTTCCAGGACATGAAATTGAGCTGGAGATGTGAAGTCTTCAGATCCATGTAAGTGAGGAAGAATATACGTGGGTGTTTCTTCTTTACAGCTCAGAGCCGTGAGTGGGAGGAAGGAAAAAAAAAAAAAAACACCACGAAAAAAAGAGCTGAAGAAAAAGGGAATCTTCTTTGTTTCTATTACTGTTGATGAAAATGAGACACAGTGCTCCCCAGCTGGGGGGGGGGGGGGTGGGGGGCGACAGATGACTGGTGGGAGAGGGGCGACTTTGGCCGCTCATAAAAAACAAAGTATGTTTTCCCACAATGGTGGCCTCCTCTCCCCAGCACTGCTGGGTCGCGGGAGACCACGGCCCTGCTGTTGGAAGGGGCAGTGCCACTCCCCTCAGGCGGGGAAAGCCCCTCAGCCCTGAGTCAGGCACCTTCACCCCACCGCCCCGCGGCTCAGCGACCCTGGCCAGATGGGGCCGCCCGGGGCTTCGCAAGCGGCGATACCGAGGGCAAAAGGGGCAAAAACAGGCTTCAAAGTCAGCCTTGTGAAGGTTATGGCTGGTCTCCGGTTCCCCCCCGAGATGCGGAAGGTGAGGGAGTGCGAGCCGCCCTTACCTCCCCATTGGTGATGTTGATCGCCAAATAGATGTCCCCGAAGGAGCCCGACCCGATCTTCCGCACCAGCTTGTATTTGCCTCCGACAATGAACTCGGCCTTGGAGCCGCTGCTACTCGCCATGGCGAGGGGCGGCTGAGGGGCCCTCCCGGCGCTGAGGGGCTCGGGGGGTGAAAGAGGGCTCTACCGCCGCCCCAGAGGAGGGGGAAGGGGCAGGGGAGGGAAAAGAGGGGAGGGGAGGAGGGGGGCAGAACAAGGAAGGCTGGTCCCCGCCGCTCAGCTCCAGCCGGGCCCCTCCGGCGGGCGCCCCCCTCCGCGGCTCTGTCCCGCTCCCCGGCCGGGCGGCGCTCGGCTCTCACCGCCCTCCAGAAAGACAAGAGTCGGCTGCCGAGGTGCTGCGAGGGCAAGGGAAGGGGAGAAGGGGGAGGGGAAGGGAAACGCGAAGCCCGCTGGCTCCGCCGGGTCCCGGCCGCCGCCGGCCCCTCACTCGGCCGCCGCCGCCATCTTGTCTCTCAACCGCTGCTACCGCGGACACAAAATGCCCCCAGCCTGCAGCCGCCGCTTCTTCACCGCGCGGGGCACGCTGGGAGCGGGGCGGGGCGGTGGCCGCGCATGCCCCGAGCGAACACCGCCTCCTTCCCGCAGCGCGCCTGCGCGCAGGGCGGGGCGAGGGCGGTGATAGGCCCGCTGCGCATGCGCGCGCACCGCCCGCCCTCACAGCCAATGAGCGGCGTCCCTCCTCACCCGCCCCCACCCCGGCGGCGCGACGCCGGCTGGTTACGCGCATGCGTACTGCTCCGAGCCGAGGCCGGGCGGAAGAGGAAGGAGAGACGCATACGTGCCCTCACCCGCTTCTTAAAGGGGCAGGTGCCCCCACTCCGCTTCGGCTGGGGCTGGGAGCAGGCGGGCTCTGAAGCTGCGAGGCCCCGCCTGAGGCTCCCGCAGCCGCTGCGTCCCTCAGGCGGTGGGGAGCGCCTCGCCGGCCTAGGCAGCCGGGCGTGCGGCCTGGCTGGCTGGGAGGTGGCCACTGGTGTCGGGTTGGTCACCAGCATGACGCACACCTTGCCCCTCTGATGTGGGGTTGCGGACAGGCTGCTGGCGCCATTTCAAGGTTCTTATCAAAGCCCAAACCCCGATCTGCGTGTCTGTTAATGGTCTGGTTTCATGTATAGATGAACTGACAACAGCCTGTCTCCTGGCCTCCTGCCGCCGTGGCCCTGAGGCATCCACAGCCTGGCAGGTCGTGGGGCCAAGCTGAGGGGCCTCTGGTGCCTTCCTGGCTCCTGTGCGCACATCAACATCTGCTTCATTACCCTTCCCCGCTCATCTGGTGTATCCCGCTGGCCTTCAGCCTCAGCCTGCAGGGATGGACCAGCCTCGTCTGTTTCTGCTGGGTGTTTCTCAATCCAGGTGTGGGTTCAAGAAGAGCCCGTAGAATCATCATAGAATCATAAAATGGTTTGGGTTGGAAGGGACCTTAAAGATCATCCAGTTCCAACCCCCTGCCCTGGGCATGGACACCTCACACCAGACCAGGTTGCTCAAAGCCTCATCCAGCCTGGCCTTGAACACCTCCAGGGATGGGGCAGCCACAGCTTCTCTGGGCAACTTGTTCCAGTGTCTCACCACTCTCACAGTAAAGAATTTCTTCCTCATATCTAATCAAAATCTCCCCTCTTTCAGTTTAAAACCGTTACCTCTGATCCTACCATGACACTCCCTGATAAAAGAGTCCCTCTCCAGCTTTCCTGTAGCCCTTTTATGGTCTCCCTGGAGCCTTCTCTTCTCCAGGCTGAGCAACCCCAAGTCTCACAGCCTGTCCTCATAGCAGAGGGGCTCCAGCCCTCTGATCATCTCCGTGGCCTCGTTTGGCCCCACTCCAACAGGTCCATGTCCTTCTGATGTTGGTGGCCCCAGAGCTGGAGGCAGCCCTGCAGGGGAGTCTCACAAGAATGGAGCAGAGGGGCAGAATCCCCCTCTTGCCCTGCTGGCCACACTGCTGGGGATGCAGCCCAGGATGCAGTTGGCTTTCTGGGCTGCAAGCACACATGGCCGGGTCATGTTGAGCTTTTCATCCACCAACACCCCCAAGTCCTTCTTCTCAGGGCTGCTCTCCATCCATTCTCTGCCCAACCTGTATTTGTGCTTGGGATTGCCTCGACAATGTGGCCCTGTGGCTCCCTTGCAAGAACCATGCTGCAGGCAGAGCCACCCGGCATGGCCACAGCTCTTGGCCCACAGCCCCCACTTTCATGTGGCCGTTAAACCTGGCTCCTCTGCTTCCCCAGATTGCTCTGACCCAGCAGCTCGTGCTCCAGGAGTTTTTTCTTGCGGTCTGTCAAAACCGAGCTCTCCTCCGTTGCCCCCTCGCTCAGCGCTGTGAGTTTTTCCTTTGCAGGAACACAAAACTGTGAATTCCCGGTGACTCATCATCACTCCCTGTCAGAGCAACGTCTTCTGCTGTGCAAGCCTACATTTGGGAAATGGTTTAGTCTGCAGGAGAAAGAAAGATCCTGCAGTAATGCAGCTCATGTATGTAGAAGGAAAGACTACTCAGGGTCTCTACTTTTAAGGGGGGCAGTCAGAGAAACTGCTTTCCATCTTGCCTGGTGCACCCAAAGCCATGAGAATAATAAAAAGTTTGATCTTAAGACTAGTCTATGCATAGATTTTTTGTAATAGTTAACTACTATTTTGGAAAAAAGTGAAATTAAGAGATCCAGTTTAGGACACTGCTATATCGGTGGGAAGTTTTTCATATAAAAGTAGAGTCCTCTTAACAGAACAGCATCCACATGGTGAGAGAGGCTTTTATTGCACTCACCATGTTGCTTTCTAGCTTGGTAAAGGCACCGTGGTACAAACACTTTCTATCTGCACAAGTGCAAAAAAGTCCTGACTTGTGTCCATCTGGCTGTTAGGCAGCGAGGGAAGTCAGTGATTTGCCTCTGTTTCTTCCTGCGGTGGACTCGGTCAGCTCCATAGTGAGGCACCAGGAGGAATGAAGAAGGAAGACTAGCAACCAGCAATGCTCTGAACTGCAAATATCAGCTCCAAGTTCCCCTTGTGTTTCAGGGAGCTTAGATCCAAGGTTTTACTACAGGTCTTGCCGCATCTCTAGTAAAAATAAAATGCAAAGGATTCAATACCAGCGCAGATCGTGCCAGATGCACCAGAATGAAAACGATGCTCCAAGAGCAAGCTAGCCTCCAACTCATTCCCACCTCGGTTCTCTCAAGAAGCGTTTGTGCAAGCAAGAATATCTGCGCTCTTGTCATTCAAAAGCAATGTGGGTCTTGTGCGGAGGAGCTCAGATACATCGCACGCTACTTAAGGGGGCTGGAGTTTCAAGGGCAAATGAGGTATCTTTAAACATCACACTCATTTCTAAATGCAGAGCCCCTGTGTCCTCAGTTGCCCTCACATTGCTGTTAATGGTGATTTGCAGACAGCTTAGGACTGATGTGCACTTAGCAGCCTTTGGGGTTTGGTTGTTTGTAATGATTGCTCTGGATGGGACTTGAGCAGTTTGGAAGCCTTTGGCTTGAGTCACGTATCCTTGGAGGAGCTGGAAAAACAGGTCTGCAGCTCCTGGCCAGTAAATAGACGGCGCATGGGTATGCAAGAGAGCAGGATCTCCTGGGCTATGCAATGCTGCCACCTCCTGCCTGCCAGGGGACATGTCTGTGTCCAGGGGACACTGCCGGTGCCTGGGGCCAGGGGACGTCTGCCTGCCAGGGGACATGTCTGTGTCCAGGGGACACTGCCGGTGCCTGGGGCCAGGGGACGTCACACAGGACAGGGACCGGTCCGACCATGCCTGGTGCAAACGCACCCAGGCACGCATCTTCCCCAAAACATCTGCAGCCTAGTTGGGTGTTGTGCAAAGCTGACCAGCAATCAGCATTAGGTATTTTTTTGTCCTGGTCTTTTTTAACATGCATTCACCAATGGGTCCTGCAGCAGGGATGGGAAAGGGGGAATTCAAAGGAGGATCAGTCTAGGCAATGTGGGAAGGGCTACAGGACAGAAGACAGATGTCAGAAGTCAGCCAGCATAAACCAGGCTAAAACCACGACACAGAAGAGATGGAAGACCTACCAGCACCGCTGCACCTCTATCACCCCTGGCCGGGAGCAGTGAGGATACCTGTGAACACCCTCCTGCACCGGGACCAGGACTGTGGGGAACACCTCCGCCCCGTCTCCAACTCTGGCAGCTCCAGACATCCTGAAGTTTATCAGACAGGTGAAGGAAGGGCTGGAGAGCCCCGTGTGCCAGCATCCCACTGTGTGTCATGCTGAGGTGACCTCAACCTATTTCCCGTTTCCTCACTCCCGTGGTTGCAGACCACATCTGTTTGTGGGCTGGGGACATCATGTTGGATCCTACCTTTCAGATTTACATCTCTAACCACTCCAGGGCTCTGTTTGTATCTCCACAGGTAGCAAGGAGAGGTTGGTTTAGTTTCAGAGAAGAGGAAAGGTGCATGTCTGTTTCTGGGTAGGCAGAACTTAACACAGTGAATGAGCAGCACTATTCAGAGCGTGAGGTTGGAGGAGACACGTAGCCTGATGGATCCTAGGTGTCCAAAAGCTGATCAGATCTGGAGATAGGTCTCACCTGGTGTGTTGTCCCCTCCTGTGTCAGGACAAAGTCCACCTGTGCAAGACCTTTTGCTCTTTTTTATTTTGGCCCACGGATCTGTTCTGTCTTTATGCCATGGTGCAGGAAAATTCCCTTCCTAGCCCCTTGCGGAAAACCAGATCCTATGGCACGGTGTTTGGGGTTTGCCTTGCTGAACAGTGGAGATACTGACAGTCTGAAAGCCGCCCGGGCCTTGTAAAAATCCTGCCACCACCTCTGCCTTGGGGGTTGTGTCCTGAGTCTTTAGGAAAGCACAGAAGTTGGTGAAGACAAACAGGAACAATATCAATATCTGCACAAACATAAACCCCATGGAGATGCTGATTGGATTTAAAATTATATCAATTGAAAGCACTGAAAATGTAAGTTGGGAGGGGAATTTTAGGCTGTGGTTTCACAGCAGCTGGCCTGATCTAACTCACTGGTGCTCATACAGGGTGGTCTCACTTCTGCATCCTCCTCCCCTCCTACTCACCCCGCTCCCAATGCCCAGCTCTGGCGGCTCCTCAGAACCTCTGTGGTCAGTTCAGCTCTCCAAGCCTACAGAAAATTGTCTGAATGGTTCCTCTTGGTGTTTTCTCTGGGTTAATGTTCTGCCAGACTAGTGGCTCGAATGGCGCAAGGAGCTCCAGGAGACAGTGCAAGGGTTGTCCCCTGTTGACAATGACATGCTGTCGGCCAAAACACCAGATGGGAGCAATCATTGGGAAAACTAAAGAAACACCCCCTGCTGCCTGGAAAGGCACTCTGCAGACACCCAGGAGAGAGCACGAGAATCGTTGAATTCACTGCTAACAGGGAGAACACCAGCCTCATCACCACCACCAAAGAGGATGGGGTGAGCTGGACAGCCAGAGCATCCACAAGTTATTCTTTAGCTCCTGTTCATTATTATTTTTCACTTCTTTCAGGGACACTGAGACAATGAAAGCATGTTTATGGCTGTATCACTTGATAAAGTGAAACGAATAAATCCCCTCTTTTCTCTTTCCAGAAAATAGGCCAGAAGTCCTGCTGCATGGCCAAGCCTGCAGTGTGACCGGTCCTCCTTGATTCCAGCGTCGCTTATCCTTTATTTGCGTCTGCTTTGCAACTGAGCATCCCCAAACCTCTTAATTTGATCCCAGCAGAGAGGAGTGTTTTCAGTGTGATACACCAGCTGTTTGATGCAGCACTGATGGAGCAGCATCCTCTTTGCGTGCTTGCGACCATGTCAGCAAACACGTGCTCCTGTGAAGTTGGAGCAGGAGGGAACTGCTCATCTTCCTGGGGCAGCAGGGATGTCTCAGGCTCCTGAGGAGGGAGGAACAGTGAAATGACAGGCTAAGCAAAGTCATAATTGAAAAAGTCAAAGGCCATGCAGCGCCTCTGCTCTGGAGCAGTCAGCTCACATTCAGGTCAAGTTATAATTTCAGAGCCTCTCTGGAGTGGAGCTGCCATCTCCCAGGGCTTTCCTCGTGCTGCTGTGGGTAGGACCTAGGAGCAGCAGGGATGCACATCCAGAGCGCTTCTGCAATACGGACCACAAAGAGCAAAGTTACATGTCGCAGCTGAGCTGAGGTGACAGATCCCATCCCCTGCCCAGCAGCAGAGTCCTGCTCTCCTGGCCAGCCGCTCCAGCAGCCCAGCCCTTCACTGAGATGATGCACCTCCTAACCTGGCAGGAGACAATTCCCTTGTTTTGCCAGGCTAGTATTCTCATGGTTTAGGGAATAAAATTGTCTCATGCCAAGGTCCAACAAAGCTGGAGCTGATGCAAAGGAAAACGAAGAGTGGGATCAGCAGAAACCCAAGATCTTCAGAAATAAAACTGCTATATTCTGTCTTTTGACTCGTCCCTCCAGATATCTAGCATCAGTCCCTCCCCAGAGGGGCATGTTCACCCTGTGAATTCTGTGTAGCCAAGAAAAAGCAAGGTCCATATCTTCAACCCGAGGCCCAATCTGCTCTCTGAAGTGTTTATTGTCTCAGAGAGATGGAGAACCCAATGCAGTTTGGTTTGCATCCAATTTTCCCTGTAAGTGGGCAAAACCCAGGTGCAGATGAACAAACTGAGACATCACCAATGGGTTTCTCTGAGTCCTGGGCAGCCCAAGTCATCTCAGTATTTCTTTGCTTTTTGGCAGGAAGGGCAAGTGAGATTCTGGCACGGCTGATGGATTTGTGTTTTAAATTAGGTCTGGGTTGCAGGTTTGTAGACACAGCAGGTTCCTTGTCTGGGGACACCCATTCTGCTCTAGCATCTCCTCACGCTCCCCCTGCCCACGCCATTACACCAGCAGTGTGCCCTTCACACAGGGGCATTTGCCCTCCGTCCTGAGCCCCTGGGCTTCGGCTCTGCTCTGACCTTAGCTGACTCTCCACCCAGCTATTTTTAGCAGGGCTTATGGCGTTTGGGAAAGCGGGTGGAGAGGAGCAGCTTGTGCCAGTAAGAACCAAACCAGGCTTGTGCTGGGATCCCACGTGAGGTAGCTCACCTTCGGACAGTCCTCTCTGTGTGCCTGAGGACACCTCACGGGGTGGCTTTGCCACCCATCTGGCCAAACCCTGCTCCCCCGCAGGTGCCTCTGGCAGAGCGGGGTGATGTGGGGCTCACCAGGGCATTGCAGTGTGGCGAGAGGGATCCGGTCCCTCCACATTCCTTGGGCAATGTCCTGCCTGACACTCACCCATGCCAAAGGCATCCACAGGCACCAAAGAGGTGCTGCTGGCCATCCCTGCCAGGGCCACTTGTCCCTGCCCTCCCGCCGCTCCCTCCCCTGAGCTGGCAGGGCCAGGCTGGGGGAGCCTGAGGGGAGCCAGCCCAGGGAACTGATTCAGGTTGAAAATAACTCTGTTTTTCCGGAGCAGTCTGACACTGGCTGCGTTTGCCAGGCTGGCTCTCAATGCAAAACTTCAATGCCAGTGCTGGCACAAGGCAAGAGGCACCATTATTTTTGGCAAGGATGCCAGCTTTAAGTGTTCGCACATTACCCTCAGAAAGTTGTCATCCCTCCTAATCTGGGTTTACAGCCAGCATGGGCGATCCTTTATTGCATCGGAAAAGATATGAGCAGCCATGCCTTGTCTGACCTGGAACCTGGGATTTCATCTCCGGCGCTGCTGCAGGAGAAGGGCAGCAGAGCCAGGCAAGGCTGGGACGAGCCTTCCCCACTTATGCCAAACCCTTGTATTTGACCACATCGTCTCTCCAGACAGACCCTGTCATCTGCAGGCATGGCAGCGTGGATGTAGCATTGTGCCTCGCTCGTCCTCCAGCAGGGAAAGGACACAGTGGGGGGCTGGAGCTGGGGCACGGCTCTGGCCGGCTGGGCAGACTGGAGCCGGGCTGGGACAGTGGGACAAATCTCATTCTCACAGTGCTTGAATTGAACCAAAAGTATCTGGGTCTGGGGAGAAAGTGTCCGTGAAGTAATAGCACCATTTCCAAGCCTTGCAAGAAGTTAGATGGGGAATTCTGCAGCCTGGGATGTTCTTGGCTGTTTGGAGTGAGGGTTTTTTTAAGTACTGCAGGAAATGGGGGATTTTCAAGTAATTTAGATGATTCATAGGAAGTGCTGTTATTGCACAGCTGAAGCTCTACCGATGAACTTGTTCCCTGGAAGGCTCTTTCCTGTAAAGTTTCTCTAGTGAACATATTAGTGCCAAGCAGCAGCATCTGCAGGCTTCTGGGATTGCCCCGGCTCTGCTGCAGAGCTTGGACTGTCCACCCAGGCAAAAGGGTTCAGAGACGTGAGATCCCTAAAAGTTTCTTTCTTGGTGGAGCTCATCTGGTTTCCTTTGGGATACCTTGCCGTAACTCTCTGAAAGGCCACGAGATTTCCAAAAGCAGGTTCCTTCCCTAGCCCAGTGCCAAGAGGCTGTGCAGCTCCAGAAGTGTTTGTAGGCAGATGGAGGAACTGCAGCTCCTTTCCCTTGGCACAATCGCCAGGGACAGTTTGCTGAAGGCGGGTGAAGCTGAGGTCCAGTCATTCCAGTGATGTCAGACTTGAAATTGCTTCGGGTACTTCAGTGGACGCACTGGAAGGTGAGGCGAGAGATTCTGAATAAGTCATGGACCAAAAAAAGATGTAAATGGCAGCGCAGCTGATTCATTGCATGTCAAGTGCTATGGTTAAGTCTTCAGCAGCAACTTCTCTGGTGCTTTTGAATTAATTACCCTGCTAGTGCAGTGTGCTGGTATTTGGCAATCAAGGCACATTTCCTCTGTGAAACTGCTGAAATCAGTCGGGTTCAAATCACTGAGGTGAGTCTCATCTTACGCAAAATAATTCAGCTTGTGGATGACAGCTGATACACCTGGGAGCAAATCTTCCCCCCAGGTATAATATGTCTTGAACCATTTTAGGGAACACGGATTTTTATACACACCATGTGCTGTGGTTTAGGATGCCAGGGAGGATAAGAGGAAGGAAAGCAGGCGGTGCAGAGGATCTGCTACAGCAGCAGAGCAAGAGCACGGAGAGCAGGAGGTGGCCAGCACGGTCTTATCTGCCCAGTGCGGCTTTGGCTGGGCTGGGTGGACACTGCTGCTCTCCAGTGGCAGGAGCCAGCTGGGCACAGTCCATCCCAGCAGGCTGGCCATCACCCTCTTCCTGGGGTGCTCTGGATCTCTTTACACATTGGGGGAGAAATTATAGGGAGCAGTGAGCAGAGGCTGTGTCCCCCTGTCTCCCAGCCCTCCCTCTGCAGCATGGATGCTCCCTCTGCCTCCCACCTCCTGAATCTTAAAATACTTAGAGGCTGCCTCTGGATGAGGATCAGCACTCAAGCAGATTGCAGATGAGGGACCCAATCAAGGGCTGCTGAGTCTGGTGATTTTATCACTAGCAGCACATCATACAGTGGCTTTTATCAGCACCTCCTCAGGGGTCATGGATGTAAATGTCCTGTGGAGTCAGGGCACCACAGTTCCTTCCAATTTTTTTACAAGCAAGTTGCTTCCTCCCAAGACTGGAAAGAAAAATATGTTTGAGAGCACCCCAGAGAGCCTGGAGAGGATGGTGCAGTGGAAAGGAGCCCCATCCCTGCAGGGGTTTGTTTGTAAATGTCTGTGTGATTTTTAAACATGATGTTTCCTAGGCCACAGTCCTGATTTCTACATCTGGAGGAGCTTTTCAGGATAATAGCTCTGAGGGATGCTGAGTGCTGGCCCATCTCCTGGATGCCATGAAAAAGGGCACGGCACTGGGACACTACTGGGCAAAGTGTTCCCTGGAACACTTCCCTGGAGGTGTTCAAGGCCAGGCTGGATGGGGCTTTGAGCAACCTGCTCTGGTGGAAGGTCTCCCTGCCCATGGCAGGGGGGCTGGAACTAGATGATCTTTAAGGTCCCTTCCAACCCAAACCATTCTATGATTCTAAGAACGTATCCCAGGATTTGGACACAGCCTGGAGCACCTAATTCCAGACATATTGTGGCTGGAAACCTGAGGCTCCATCCCCTTTGTGAGTGTGTCCTCCCAGGGGTAGGATCCACTTGTGTCTTGTCCCTTCCAACAGTCACCTGCAGGCCTGAACATCTCTACGAATGGCGCAGCTTTTCATGTAATTCAAAAGCTTATTCTTGTTGAGATCAAAAAAACATGGTCTGAGAGATGCTGTTTGATTATGCCTGGATTTTTTCTCTCCCCTGCTCCAAAGATCATCACAAGCTCCGGTTCATTAGCGTTGGTGAAAAGCGCAGGGTGGAAAGTGCCAGATAAGGGGAAAGGCTCATCACGTGTTATTGTCGCCACAGTACTGGAAATATCACTAGCAAATCAATCAGCCCCTTGATGCACAAGGCCCTGCTCCACATCTCCAGAGCAGCAGTTATGCTGTGCGGGTCCCACTTTATCTTCTGAGGAGCAGAGCGAGCAGATGAAAAGGGTGCAGGCTGTCCTGCTTTGATGCTTTTGAGAGCGAGCTCATTCAAGGGTGCCTTTATTGATGGGCCTTTGGCTAATTTTAGTAGCAATGAAGAGCAGCTCAGCAGGGGCCACAGTTTGCAAAAGCAGGTGTCTGTGTTAGATGCTCCAGCCAACACGTGAGCAGCCACAGAAATGGCTCTGCCGGATCTCCCTGAGCTCACTGTCCCCGTGCTCCAAACTGGCCGGGGACACGCCAGCTTCATTGCCAGAGCTGGGTGGCAGCGAGACCCTGCGGGGACAGCTTAACCAACTTTTGGCCACCGTGTTTTCCACCAGTAGTTGCCTCCCTTCTGCTCTGCACTGAGGGCACAAGCTCTGTCTGCATTGTCCTCTGCCGAGGGGGAGCAGGTGCCGGCTGGGACTGGTCCCTGAGAAGGAGGGCACATCCGACAGCCTGGGACCAGATGCATCTGCAGAGCGGCTTCATAGTGGGAACTCAGCTCTGCTAATAGCCGCTCTGTGCCTGGTCTTGTTGGCCACTGAGTGAAAATGCAGGCATTTTTATTTATCACGGCACAAGGCTCCGGGTGCAGAGTTCTCATACCCACACTTCTTTCTGCAGCCTCTTCTTCAGGTTTGCGAGGCCATGTCTGTGCAGTGGCGACTGACGCCTGGCACAGGAATGTCACGCAGCAAGGATGGCTCACCCTGATTACAGGTCCTGCTCTCCTGGTCCAAACCCCACTAGTACCTGGGGAGCAGATCAAAATCTTGTGTGACTCAGGCACAAGACTCGTCACCTCTCTCCTAAGTGAGGTGGTTTCCCTGCTGTCCCAAGGTCTTATGTGGTCCTGCCTCCAGCGGGACACAGAGACCCCCAGGCCCCCAGAGGAGGGGAAGTTCCCCACAGCAAGCCCCTGCTACCCGGGATGATGGAGACAGGCTCCTAGGACTGGCACCCAACCTGCTGTCTCAGACAGGCCATTTACATCACTCTAAGGCTTCTCAGGAAAATCCAGATGTGTGGGACCTGTCTCCCCTCTGCAGGGAGGGAGACAAGGAAAGCTCTGAGACCAGAGGGGAAGAAATGAGTGTTTGACATTCCCCCAGGGGTAGACATGCTGCAGCCATGGGGTGCAGGAGGTGACAGTGTTCCTCTCTCCTGTGTTGCTGCTGGCCGAAAGGTGGCCAATGCATCCAGAGCATCCCTTGGATGCTGCAGCACGAAATGCAGCAGCAATAAATTAAGTCAAAACAGGCATTGGGTCCTGGCTGGGAGCTCTCTGCCAGCCACTGCGCTGGATATCCCCAGCATCTCTGTGCTGCTGTACTGGGACGGTTTGTCCTGGCGGGTTGGGATGGGAGCTACAAAAAGGATCATTCTCCCCAAAGTGTCCTGTTCACTTCCCAAGGGTCAGGTAGCTGCCAGCGTGATCCATGCTGTGACTGGTGTGTTCTGTCTCTGGAGCACAAGAAGCCCTGTCAGTCACCTGTTTGAAAAATTATCCTGAAAAAAAAATGTTTCTAAAAATAGGAATTTCTCCTTGTTTCACCTCTGCTGGACCCTCTCCCAAACAACAGACGGACCGGAGTCAGATCTTCCCATCAAAGCCAGTGGAGTCACATCTCCGTAACCAGCAGCTGGTACCCAGCTGCTGAGAACTGGTGCATTGCAGGGAACTCCGAGCACATGACAGTGTCTCTCTGCGTGCCCTTGCTGTGAGGTTTGTTTTATCACCCGGGAGAGCTGGAGATGATGTTCAGAAATCTCCAAACGCGGACTGAATTCAGCAGGGCTGCCTGGGTATCACAGCGACCACATCATATCATCAGACCACGTGGCAGCAAGCAAACAGAAGACACTGGAGTCAGCTGCTGTGTCTGAATCGCCAGCTCCTGCCACCTCTGAGCTGATTAAAACACAAACATTAAGCAGCAGAGGGGAGACATGCATGCAGAGGTACGGGCTGGTGACAGAGGCAGGACTGAGTCCTAGCGAAAGAACTTTTTTAAAATGATTTTTTGTGACAGGAACATGTGTTGTGGTTTCCATGAATTCCCAGAGTCTTTTCCCCTCCTCTGTCTCAAGGACATCACCAGGCGGCTGTTGGCAGCAAAGTATTTGCTTTCATTGGGCTGTATGCTGCCTGAAAATCCAGAGAAGACTGGGCAGAGGGATGCTCCCTGTGGTGAGGCATTCCAAAAAGTGCTTCAAGAAAAGTAGTGAACTTCAGTTGATTATTATCACCTATTCTCCTAAACCCAAAGAGAATGGGAGCATCTCGTGGTGGCACGGCTGGTCCGGCACACAGCAGAGGTTGGGCTGAGCCCCCGGTGTGGGGCAGCCTCCCTGCAGAGCCTGCGGCTGGAACAACCCGTGCTCCCCTTGAGCGGGCAAGTGGTGTGCCATGTTCCCAGGGAGCTGCCCAGGCTGCGGCTTCTTCTCAGGGCAGTGGTTTGGCAAAATGTAAGAGCCATGCGACAGCTCATCTAGGCCAATATCCTGGCTCCAGCTGTGGCCCACAGCAGATGTTTACAGAGGCACAGAGTAAGGGCACAGCAAGACTTCCTGAGAATAGTCCCCGAGCTCCCACCAGTCCTTCAGCCTTACGGAAGAGATGGTGGTTCTTTGTATTTAATAACCCAAAGGATTTTTCTTCCATGAATTCATACAGTTCCTGTTTAAATGCTTTGCATCTGTCACATCCTGTGGCAAGGAGCTCCACGATTTAACTATACATTGCACCAAGAACCACTTCCTTTTCCTTGTTTTAAACTTCCCTCCAGGTAGTTTCGTTTGGAGCTTGTACTCCTGTACTGGAAGAAATGGTGAGTAATTACCCCTCCACACCTTCACGTGCCTCCCAAGACGGTGCAGATCTATATCACACCCCTCTCTGTCACCCCTTTTTCTGGCCATGGAGCCATTCCTCACACAGAGGCTGCTCCAGAGCTTGGGTCATTCCTGCTTCCCTTCTCTGAGTATCTTCCATATCCCTCTGGAGACAGAGGCAAAGGGGAGAGCCTCCCGAGCGTGGGCACATCACCGGCTTATGCAGTGGCAATGCTTTCTTTCTTGTCCTCCGTTTCTTTCCTACTCACTTTCAACATCCAATTTTTGCTTTCTCTGCTCCAGACATTTTGGAAACATCATTTAGCACTACCAAGATGATTAGGGGACTGGAACACCTCTCTTATGAGGAAAGGCTGAGGGATTTGGGTCTCTTCAGTCTGGAAAAAAGACGGCTGAGGGGGGATCTTATCAACACTTATAAATACTTAAAGGGTGGGAGTCAGGAGCATGGGACCAGGCTCTTTTCAGTAGTGCCCGGGGACAGGACAAGAGGCAATGGGCACAAACTTGAGCATAAGAAGTTCCACCTAAACATGAGGAGGAACTTCTTTACCCTGAGAGTGGCAGAGCACTGGAACAGGCTGCCCAGAGAGGTGGTGGAGTCTCCATCTCTGGAGACATTCAAAACCCGCCTGGACGTGTTCCTGTGTAACCTGCTCTAGGTGACCCTGCTCAGGCAGGGGGGTTGGACTAGATGATCTCCAGAGGTCCCTTCCAACCCTATGGTTCTATGATTCTATGATTCTATGATTCTACTTCCAAGATGTCCTTCCTGGGAGGAGACGCAGCAGACAGAGACGATCACTGGGCTACCAACATTAGGGCTGGTTTTTGTGTGTTTGCTCTGCCTTTGCCTGAGTTTCCTTGGCTGCCTTACTGTCCCACTGCTCGGGGAGAGGGACCCGGCAGCTCCTCGCAGCCTGCCCTTCTCTGCTCTGCTCTGAAGAGCTCAGTGCTGTTGGCAAACATGGTCACTTTGCTACCCCTGCCCTATTTCAGATCATTTCTGGACACACTCAGTGGTTCTCCATGGGTAACATCCCTTCACTGTGAAAACAGATCCTTTACTTCAGTCCTGTAACAACTGGTCCAACTAACAGGTCTTTCCTCCCTCTCTCTCCCGCTCAGCATGGTACCCCGAAGGGCCTTTGGTGGGAACCCTGGCTGGACATCTTGATAGACACCCCAGCAGAGCACAGGAACCAGATTTGCTTCCCTGCATCCTTGCTGGACAGCCCCATGATCCCCCCTGGCCAAGAGGAG
Organism: Fratercula arctica; assembly: GCA_947846985.1. NCBI lineage: Eukaryota > Metazoa > Chordata > Aves > Charadriiformes > Alcidae > Fratercula > Fratercula arctica. Next base: position 9,507,776 of record CANTUZ010000006.1, on the reverse strand, counting down.
GACCCAAGGCTTGGCAGAGCAGTCTCTAACTGGCTGGTGGCTCTCCACCATCATGGCCTGGGGAGGAGACCTGCAGCTGGGGCGTAGGCTGATGAGTCAAGGCAGGTGGAAGAGCTGGAGCTGGCATCTCATCTACACACATTAATAATGGAGACATCCTTCTGATGCTGCAGTCATCTTGTGGCTGGAGGGAAGGAGATGAAGTAATGGCTGCTGACGCACAGGGGAGCTCTGCTTTCAGCTGAAGCAACTGATGGGCGCAGCACACCCAGCCAGGTGCTGCTGCTTTGGCAGGAAGCCCCACATTGCTGGAGCTGCAATAACTCGAAAGGTAGAGGGGGACCTGAGCTGTACAGGACCCCGGACCCTGGGCAGGTGGTACACCTGGGGCTCCAGGCCATCATTTTATATTCCATAGCATTAACTGCTGGGTTTTTTCCACAGCAAACTGCTCCCCAGTAAAATGTCCTCCTTGCTAAGATGTGAGTAGAGGAGGACATGTGGGCAACACCGTGAGGTGGTCATAGAATCATAGAATGGTTTGGGTTTGAAGGGACCTTAAAGATCATCTTGTTCCAACCCCCCTGCCATGGGCAGGGACACCTCCCGTAGACCAGGTTGCTCAAAGCCCCATCCAGTCTGGCCTTGAACACCTCCAGGGATGGGGCAGCCACAGCTTCTCTGGGCAACCTGTTCCAGTGTCCAGATGCACCACCCTGCAGCACCTCTGCTGCTGATGGGGCTCCAGGCACCCCTCTCCTTCCACCTCAGCCTCTTTTCTCCCCTTCTGGGTTTGTTTGGCCACATCTCCCTGTCTTCTCAGCCTTGGCATGTGGCAGCCCCACCAGCACTGTCTTGCCAGGGGTCTGCAGTCAGACCTCCATGGATGCCAGGCAGCTGCGCACCCCCAGCTCTCCGCAGCCCCCCATGGAGATGCCCGGTTCTCGCTGCTTGGTTTATCTGCTCACAAAATGAAGGGGGGGGGCAGGCTTTAGGCTGCTCCCCTGAAAAGGCTCTTGGCCATGGGCTTTCCCAGCCCATTGCACAAAGCTCGGGGGCTGCCCACCCCTGCCCTCCTTCCCGGCAGTGCATGGAGCTGGTGGCCTACCGCAAGGTGTCCTTACTATGCTGTGAGACACAGCACTCCGGCTGAGATTCCTGGGCTGGGTTTTTGCCTTCAGTAGTGAAACAAGCACACGATGATCCCTCTCAAGGGGGCAGCTCTTACACTTGCCTGTGTCAGAGACACAAGCCCTGTCAAGGCAGAGGCACTCCCAGTTGCGTCAGTGGAAAAAGGGATGGAGAACTTGCACACGGACTGGCTTGGCAGCTTCAGAGGGCTGCTCTTGCCTCCTTCCCACCCTTCATTTCTCTCTCAAGCGAGAGAAGTCAGCTCCTGCAATGTCTCCCGAACAGGCAGCAGCTCCTTCAGCAACTCCAGAATAACCACTCATGCAGGAATTTGCCTGGAGGAGGGGGTGCTGGTGGGACTGATCCCAGAGGAGAAGGTGAATCTCGAGGGGATGCACCTCTGCTTATCTTCTCGCGCCCTCACCTTGCGCAGGAGAGCAACTGCACCCCGGGGTGGGGTACCAGCAGTGGGGTGCCTGGGTGCCCATGTGCGTGGGTGGCCCAAGGCAACAGCGTGGTGTGCCGCTGGGAGGAGGCGGTGGTCACGTGGAACTCCAGCTCTGCGGGTGGGTGGTTGTAATGACTTGGCAGGAGCAGAAACTGTACAAAGTCAGGCAGGGACAAGATGCTGGTTTGATCGGTCGAAATGACTAATCAGCATAAACCACTAGAATTTTCTAAAGTCTTCTTACCATTCTCATGTCTCATGGCCTCCTCACTCCAGGCAGAAGGTGCTCGGTGGGATGGTGTGCCCATGCCCTGTGGGATGCTTTGGGCGAGGAGTGTTGTTGCTGGCACTGCCCCGTGATGGGATGTCAGTGGCCCCAGCTGGGGCTGGAGTGGCCTGGAGACATTTTTCCTTCCTCCCAGAGCTACAAGGTGCTGCAGACACCTCCATCCCTCCCTGGCACCCTTGCCCAGGTGCCCATGGACCATGCACACCTCTGCGTGCTGCTCAGCCATGGCTTTCCAGGCCGGGCCAGGGCAGAGGCAGGGACTAAGTGCCTGTCCTGCTCATAGGTTTGGAGACACCAGCCCCCAGGAAGGGCCCGGTGCGTGCGTCCTTGATGGGCAGGGATGGGAGACCTTGCAGACCACAGCCCTTACAAAATAACCTGTTTGATAACTGAGTAATTGTGCTCTCCAGCAAACTGTTATCCTTCATCAGCAGAGATACCAGAAGGAAAAGAGCCACCAGCATTCCTGCATTAATGGGAGGAAGAAAAGAATTAATATCAGTACTGCTTGGTTCATCGAGCAAGAGATGGCAGAGGGGTCCCAGCAGAGCATTGCTCCGCACTGGACCCCAGGGAGCAGGCACCGTTGTCTGGGCAGAAAGGCAGATGCCTCAGCTTCCAGTGCCTTCAAACCAGTGTCGGGCTTTCTCCTTGAGCTGTCCTCACCATCAGCTGGCTCAGCTGACAACAGGAACATGGGCCAGATGGGTGAAAGGCACAGAGTCACCAGCCCTAGGACAGGAATGGAGATCTCAGGGCTAGAAAGCAATGCAAGGCAGCAGGGACTCGGTGGGGAGAGGAAAGGACCACAGAAGCTGGTGGACATGAAGCTTCAAGCACTAAAATGTGGATACAGAAGTGAGGTGCTGTAGCCTCAGAGAGGCCAAGAGGGGCTGAAGGCTCCACCACGACGGAGATCTGCCTAGGACCCATAAATAACCCTCTTAGAAATAAAGAGCTGACTCTTAATTTATTCCGCTTGGATCAAATTCTGTCTGCTTATTTTTAGGCTCTGCTCTGTCTCGTGGTGCAGGCAGTGCTCCCCCAGCCATGGGGCTGGAGCCGGCAGCTCCTTCCAGACCGCTGGAGCTAATATAACTTCTGTCTGCTCAGGAGCGGGCCCTCGGCACAACCCTGGTGAAGTACCTGGATGGGATTGTCCCGAGCAGGGAAGCACAGCCCTCCTTCCCTCCCACAGAGGATTTAAACACAGGTTACGTTAGCTGGGGAGGGAAGAAGGAAGAGATAGGAATGACATCTATGTGGTTTTTCAGGACTTGCCCGTGCTGATGGCCAGCTCAGCAGAATGAAGACCTTTTATTTCATGGGCTTTTTCCTCCTTCACCTAGCTCCTTAGCTCGAATTTTTCTGCTTTGCACAGCACACACAAGCAATGGTGTTGGAGGCAAAGTCCACTTCCTAGACCTGCCGCGTGGGAGGAAGTTTTGCGATTAGGATGCACCTGCAAGCACATTCTTGAGCTGCTTTTTTTTCCCCCCATGTTTTCATTTCCATCATGAATGGCCGATAGCGGCGTGTGGTCACGAAGTCCTTTCAAGACGGGAAAGAAGTACAAAGAACAGTAATAATGGAAAATATTAAATAGAGGAAATGTAACTTTCCTGTGCACACCTGCTGCTTGGAGAGGAACCCCCGCCTGCTGTTGCTAGGCATAGCCTGAGCTGTCGTGCTTTGCATGGCTGGAAGTTGTGTTTATTTTCTGAGCAAGCCCTCTCTTAACTCAAAGCTGGTGTGTTCCCAGAGAGCCCCCTGATGGCTTTAGCTTTCATCCAAATAGTCTGAGCTTTCAGGTTTCGAGTAGCTGGGAATACCCCTGTCGACAGCAAAAGACTTTCGAGGAGCCAGCAGAAGTTCAGGGTGAGATGTAGGGGGGCAATAACCACCTCCTTGGCTGAGGTGGCATCTTCTCCCCAGCGGCTGCTGCGCACATGCTGGGCAGCTGCATGCTCCTGCCTGAGCTTGGCTCTCGCTGCAGAGACCTGGCAGCCTCCCACCGTGCAAACCTGCCTCTCGCTGGTGCTTTTACCACGGTGCCTATTTTGAGCTGGATCCCAGCACCATCAAGCAGGTGTTTCTCCAGCCTCTGGTCTGGGCTTGTGCTAATCACACAAGGAGTGTCACGGGGGCACCTTATCCCACCAGCACCTTGGGGTTGGTTTTTTCTTAAATACTACCAGAATAGAGGTAGCAAAGCGCTCCTGCCGTGGCAGTGGGTATGAAGAGGGCCGGGTGGTGCCATGGAGGTGGCTCACCCTTGCTCTGCAAGAAGCATCCTGTAAAAACAGTTTTGCAATGAGGTTACACAAACCTGGCTCTGTTGCTAGAGAAGGCAGTCCCGCCTCCCTGCCACCCTCCGCAGCAGCTGTGGGGTCCCACACGCAGTCCTACGCGTGGTCCCACACCCTGCCACCGCTTGCCAGGTTTCGTGTTGGCAGGGCGGAGTGCTGGCTGCCCACAAGGGTGCTGATGCCGAGAGTGCCAGGGGACAGCCCACCCTGCTGGGACCCTTTAGTTTGGCTTTAACCTGAGCACAACACCTCACCCTGGGACACAGACATTGTGCTTGACCAGCCAGCGCCTATTTGCTTTTCCCTTGTAAGGAGAGCCAGGCCAGGGCAGCCAGCCCACTCTCATGCCTCCCTGGGGAGCCCTGGAGTGGTGACAGCGCTGTGACACTGCTCCAGGTCCCCAAGCCACCAAGGTGGAGCTGCAGCAGCCCCAGCCCCGTGGCTGGACGGGAGGAGTGTGGGGCACGGCATGGGACAGCAGGAAGGAAACAGCTTGCATGGGGGGAAGGAGGCATCAGCCACCCTACACAGGGCTCCCCAGAGAGGCCATCCTGCAAGGAACTTGCTGGGGCCAGGTTACACAGCGTCTGAAAAAACAGACTGGAATGGGAAATATGCCCAAGGCAACACCCATGGCATGAGCCAGCCAGGGCGGAGCAGGTGGCCAGGGATGCCACCCTGCTGTGCTGGCCCCAGTGGGGCGAGGACACTGTCCGAGGGGGGAGTGCTGCCCTGCTGGGACTCCCTCAGCAGCCACAGGAGCGTGGTTCCTGCCCTGGCGTGATCAGCCATAAGATGCTGATGGGAGCAAAGCAGCGCTGACATGCCTCAAGGGGCGATGGCATTGCTGGACGCAGCGATAAGAGCACCTGCCCAAGGATGGAGCTGGTGAACTCCTGACATCACCGCGATGCCAGCCCGAAGGCTGCCCAGACAGGCATTTCACTGCTTCAGAAAGCGCCTGGGTGAGGACCGAATCCCTGCTGCCACCTGCAAGGGAGGAAGGACAACATCTTGTCCCCAAGACCACAGCCAGGTAAAGCCCTTGCTGCCCAGCCATGTGCGGGTCTCTCCTGTGGCCACATATCTCTCCCTAAGCCCATACGGTGGGGGGCCAGTCTGGGAACTGTTCTTGTGGGGTGGCTTTACCCTGGCCACCCACCCAGCCAGGGGACATCACTGCATGTTGGCTTCTCCCCAAAACACCTGCCTGGGCATTAATGCTTCTGCTTCTTCTCAACCCTGGCTCCTCTTGCTGTGTTGCTGCCCAGTTTATTCACCCACAAACTCTCCTGTGCCCTGCAGCATCCCTCCAGCACAGGGACAAGGGAGGATGATTTCATGCTCTTGGCTCAGGGCCCCCAGCACAGCCCCATGAGCTATATCCAGCATCTCCACAGGCAGGATGGGATGCAGGCAGGGAAGGCAGGAGGGCAGGCTGGCCTTCCTGGCACCAGCACTGGGTGGGAGCCAGTGGGGCAGACGTGTGTGAGCCCCCATGCTGCCCTGCCCAGCCCACATCAGCCCCCGCATGTCAGCAGAAATGGACCCAGAGCGAAGGACTACACTGGAGAGCTCGTCCTGGACCATCACTGCCTGTGACCTGTGTGAGTCACTGAAAGACTCAGAGTCCTTTTTACTGTGACACTTTTTGGACGCTGTGGGTCAGCCTGGAAAAACCCAGATGCCGCCGTCCCCTCCCTGTGGCCAGGCTGAGGACGAGTGCCCAGCTGCGGGAGCTGGCTGCAGACCAGCCTCTCTCTTCTCAATAGCTTGTTTATAAGGTTGCAAACACCTCATGAGTGAAAAAACAACCTCACGCCAAATAGCCACTGGCTCGCAATGGCCCAACTGGTGCAACCACTTCCTCGCTTATATATTTTTGATTCTGTTTGCTCAGAACCCTTTTCCGCTGCTGAGCAGATGGGAATTCATGGCAGAGCACAGGGGCATGTGGCTGGGGGGATGCCTGCCTGTGAGATAACACGGGGGAAGCCTGTGCGTCCATGGATGGGCTGTAGGAGCACAAGGGCACCAAGCTAGTGCTGAGGCGGCAACACGCTGGAGCCATAGCAAGGCCATAAAAAGACACAGAGGACTTGCCTGTGTTTATTTCCAGCAGGAATGAGCCGGTGAGTCTCCTGCTCTCCAGCTGGAGCTACTGCCCGGCACAGGCCACCTGGACGCTGGGGGCTGCCACACTGCTAGCTGCACAGCACCGGGGTTTCAGGATGGATAAGGGCAAAAGGGGGGCGGGGGGGAGCTGCGGCTGCGATGTCGGGCGCTAATACAGACCCAGCTACGGCGCTTGGCGCCCAGCTGCTTCTGCAGAAGAGAGAGATGAGAGTATCCCCCCTCCTCCCCCCGCCATCCCACGGCCACCGCCGCTGCGGCGACTTCCCCGGCTCGCTTCCCATAAGCTCCTCTCCCGGCCGGCTTCGGCCGCCGGCGGAGGCGCTGAACACGGGCTACCAGCCCGCCTGGCCGCTTGCCAGCCTCCCCGCCGCCGCCGCCGCCGCCGCTGGGCTTGCGCAGCGAGCGCCGCGCTGCTCGTCCCACCGCGGCCGGGCCCCGCGGCGGGCGGACGGCGGGCACCGAGCTCCGGGTACCGTCACCCGGCGCCTTGGGCTCACTCCGCGCATTGGGCTCGGCCCCTCCTGCCCACCCCGGCCGTGCCTGCCCGGGTGCGGCGCCGCGGGTTTATCATTAACTCCCCGCAGGCAGCGGGAGAGCGGCCGCCGCAGCCGGGCACGGCTCCCCGGCGCCAGTCCCGACCTCCTCCGCAGGTAAGAGCCGGGGCCGGGGCAGCGGGTTTTGGGACACGGAGGTGCCAGGGCGGCGGGGGGAGCAGGGAGATGGCAGGGCCGTGCTGGAGCCTGTCCCTCGGGGCGCAGGGTGGGAGCTGTGGGGCTGGAGCCGGGGTGCCAGGGGGGCCGCGGCATCCCCTGGGTGCAGGTCCCTGGGTGCTGGCTGGGAACACTGCCTGGTCCCCGCTTTACGGGCAGGGATGCTCGAAGCCACCGAGGCGGCAGCGACATGTCAAAGGCGGGCAGCTGCCCGGGAGGAGAGATGGGAAATGCAACCTGCTCTTGCTCTCTCTGTCTGGTCCAGCGCTGCCCAGAAATGCTTCTTTTTAGTTTTGCACAATTCCCTTGTTCCTCTGATGTTTCAGGCTTGGGGGTAGGGGAGGGAAAGAGGTTTCCCCAGCTCGGAGGCAACCCCCGAAAGCAGCTGCGTGCTCTGGGGGATGCTAGTGCAGGGACCAGTGACACGCAGCACCTGCATGCCCCAGAGCTGCAGGGCAACTCTCCAGGGCTCAGCAGATGTCTTAGATCATGGCTTTCCACCTGCCTCCACTGCAACCCTTCCTCTGAGTAAGAATTTTGCTGTGACCCCCAGGCAGAGGATGCTGGGCTTGTGCAACAGTCCCTGATGGGAATCCTTATGCCTCGACACCTTGGAAGCACCCAAAGGGGCGCAGGAAAGTGTCCCCTACTCCCTGTGTCCCAAAGCAGCCAATGCCATGCCACAGACAGGGATGGCAGCCAAATCCACAGAGGACGGTGATGACAGCTGGCATGGTAACGTGCCCCTGAAAGGCAGGCAGAGGTCCCATACCTTGTCACAGGCATTTGCTTGCTGTGCCAAGCCCACCTCTCCTCCAGCGCAGCAGTGGGCATGTGCCAGGGAGGGGACATTCACCCTGCCCAGTGCTCACAACTGCATCACCCGCTTGTCAGCTGGACCCTTCCCCAGCGGAGGTGCGGGTTGTCCTGCCAGCCCCTCTCCCTGCCCCCACCGCAGGCACCTGGGGCTGCAGCCTCCGAAGCGGGCGCCTGGCATGCCATGCTGCAGTCTGGCTGACAGTCAGGTGTAGAGGTTGGCACTGGCTGGGCAGGCGGCGGAGGGCAGATGCAGAACCGTCCTCCCTGTGCCGCTGCTTGTGCCTTCTTGCTTTTATCCTGCCAAGCCACCTCCGCCTTGCCTTCGCTCCTCACCTCCTCCGCAGCCTTCGTGAGCAGGCTGCCTGGCAGCATCCCTCCCCCCGGCTGGGATCTGGATCCAGCCGAGTTGTGCGCTGCACTGGCGTGGGCTGTGCCCTGTCTCTCTCTCAAGGCCTCCTGCCTGCAACGGAGCACTATCTGCGATGCTTTGGGAGGTGCTCCATCCTCCTCGGCATCAGTTAGAGCAGAGGGTGTTCCCTGAGAAGGAAATGACATGAATCAGCTCCAATTTTTCACACTCTCCACAGGCAGAGAGGAGAAGGGAACGTGTTGTGCTGGGCAGGGCACAGTCATTGAGCACCAGGGGCTGTGAGTGTCTCTGACAGAGGCGCCACCAGCTTCGCCCACTTCTGTCTCCCATCCCTGTGACTTTTACACCAGCTCTCCCTGTCACAGAAACATCTCTTGTTCAAGCGCTGCAAGAACACCCTTTGTACTTTGAATAGGACTCTTGAACGTGAGGCAACGCGCCAGGCACTGACAGCCAAGGCAGGGAGGGCCACAGGCAAACCCCGCTCTGCTTTCGGGGACCAACCCCTGCACAGTCCCGGTGCGGGGTGAGCGCTGACCTGCCTGCGGCTGGGGCTCCCTTTGCTTGCACCCTGGCCCTGCACACGGCCACTGGGCACATGTGTGTGGCAAGTCCCTGCCTGCCACACGTGGGTGTCTGCCCTCCACTGTCAGCCTGCTCCTGGCTTGCGGTGCTTTATGGTTTTATGGTTCTGGAGTGTCATCCACACCTTGCTTGTAAATACAGATGGGTTGAGTGTCCCTGGGGATGTGTCCCCAGCACAGGAGAGGGAGCACGGGCACTGAGCTGGGCTGGGCACCGGAGCAGCAGCCCCGGGGCTGCCCTTGCCACAGCCTGTCCCTAACGCCCTGTCACCCCCTGCAGAGTGTCACACCAAGATGGCGAGCACCCACGGGGCAGAGCCCGATGCTGAGGATGCAGCCGAGACTGAAGAGGCCATCTACGAGGAGGTGATGCCCTGCGACAGGATGGAGCTGAGCCAGCGGCTGGCCGTGGAGGAGCTCATCACCACTGAGGCCAGCTACGTCCACAATGTCCAGCTCTGTGTGTCAGACATCCGGGCACACCTCCAGAAGAAGCAGGTGAGAGGGGACACGTTCCCCGCCCCCCCAGGCCTAGGGACCATAGGGTGAATCTGTTGAGATCTGCAAGATGCCCAAATCACTGCAGGGAGGTCACCTTCCACCTTCCTAGGCTTCCCTCGATCAGCCAAGGTCTTGGGTTGGATGGACATTGGGTCTGACCCAGCACAGCTGTCCTACAGCTTTAACCCTGCTTCTGTAACATGAAAAGGCCTCATTGCCCTGCTTGGGAGCACAGCCAGGTCTCAGCACCCCCAATGCCTCCTGAAACAGAGCATCGCTCCAGCTCCTCGAGTGTCGTGTGGGGCAGCTGGAAGGACACGAGTGCTCAGAAGGGTGTGAGTGCCTCCAGAACACAGGGTCGTCCTCTGTCTGATGTATTTGACTTATCCTGGGGCATCTTTGTTCCCTTCAGCTACCTGAACTTGACCTGGAAGGACTCTTCTCTAACACCGACGACATCCTCCACGTCTCCAGACGGTTTCTGAAGGGTCTGGAGGCCACAGCCACCCAGGAGCAGGAGCAGCTGCTCTCTATCAGTAAGTGGTCCAGTGCTGAGAACTGACCCATGCCCACCCATGCCTTTGCTGGTGCTGGCAGTGCCACTGCCCAGTGCTGTGCCCGGGTGCAGCCCCCAGCCCAGCTGCCCTGGCACCTCCTGCACCTTCCTCGGCTACAGGAAGCGCTGCTGCCAGCACATTGCCATCCACAGGCAGCCACCCATGTGGACCCCACAGGGACAAGGCAGACCTGCCCAGCCTGCAGAAAGTGATGAGGGGGCAGCATGAGGCCCAGCTTAGCAGATGTGCCCGGGGTGCAGAGCACTGCCCTGGAACGTGTGGCTCTGCCAGCTTCACCCTTCATCAGGCTGGGGAGAAACCTCTGCCTTTCTCTGAGGCCATAGGAAAGGACCATCCTTTCCAGCCTCTCTCTCCTTCCCCAGGCGCCCTATTCCAGGAGTTCAAGGAGGACATGGAGACCGTCTACAAGATCTACTGTGCCAGCTACGAGCATGCCCTCCTGCTGGTGGAGAGCTACCGCAAGGACCCCAGGCTGCAGGAGGAGATCTTGGAGACCCTGAATGCAACAGTGTAGGTACCTGCTACTGAGCCCACCACCTCGCTCTCCCTGTTTTACCTTTTGGCCTTGCCCTTCTTCTCTCTGGACAAGCTATGCATGGGTACATGCCAGCAGGCTGAGTCTAATATGATGGCCATCACCTTTGTGGCATTGCCTGGTGTAGCCCCTAACAGCCTGTCCTGCATCCTTGGGGCCATTTGTCAAAGGGGCACTACAGGTTGGTGGTCTGTTATGGTGGACCCCAAAACAAGGGTTGGGGTGGCACCCACAGCTGCTGCCAGCTCCACAGCCGAAGAGACTGTGCCCACAGAGGGCACATGTTCCCCAGCCTGACCAGAGAGATGGGCTGGCCCCGAGAGACCTGCCAAACCCTTCCTGAACTTCTGGGGGTCACAAACACTGTCGGAGCCAGGAGCAGCAGTGGAGCAGCTGCTGAAATTTGCTGCTCTCTGTTTCAGGGCACAGGTTGTGTGACTCCCAAAGGGGAGTCCTGCCTGCAGCCTGCCTGCGCTTTGCCCACACTCTCCCTCCCCATTCCCCCCAGAGCAAGCGCTGATCCATTGCCTCTCAGCTAGACAAGCACAGCACTGTTCAGCGAGGCAAGGCACCCGCCCGGGGCTGGCACTGCCTTCGGGGATGGCGGGGACAGTGTCCCCCTGCCAGTGGTCCCAGGGGGGTGGCCCCACAGCTGGCAGGGAGCAGGGATTCACAGCCAGAAACCCCCCACAGCTGCTGGGCAGAGCTTGCCCGCCTCTCCAAGGGAGCAAAGCTCCCCTGAAGCTGGAAAGGGGCTGCTTTCTCCCCAGGATGCTCAAAGGGAAGCTGGGAGGAGCAGCAGGGCAGCCCTCCACACTGACCTCGAGCAATTCCCCTCTCCATCAGGCCTCACACAGGCGCGTCGGACCTCAGCTTCTTCCTGGTGATGCCGGTGCAGAGGGTCACCAAATACCCGCTGCTGCTGGGGAAGATCCTGGAGAACACCCCTACCAGTGCCAACGCCTACCCGGCCCTGCAGGCCGCCGTCCGTGCCATGGCCCAGGTCAACGCCAACATCAATGAGTACAAACGGCGCAGAGAAGTAGGTGAGCGGGCAGGGGCCACTGTGCAGGCAGGGGGCACAGCACCTGGGAAGCCCCAGCCCAACCCCAGTCATCTCCCCTTGGTGTTGCACTAATTCCTGCTTAAATCTGTTCAAAGCTCTCCTGCCCTCCGCCCGTCCCGCCTGGTGGAGCTGCAGACTCATGCCGGCAGCTCCTGGCACTGCTCTGGTCCTGCAAATGCCACTCCGGCCAAGACCCGAAGGCTGCAGGAGCAGGCTGGCATGGGGGGGTGCTGAGCACAAAACCAGTCTGTCTGCATTCCTGGAGCTGGGGAATGGGGAGGAACAGTCCTGCCCTTGGGATAGGAGAAATCAAGCTCCCCACAAACAGAAGCTTGCTCTTTTTGGTTTTCATAGTACTTTCCCTGGGGCTGCCCTTCTCTGATGTGGCTTGTGCTTATCCTGTTCATCACGACTTGTCAGCTCCGGGCCTGGGTGCTGCTCACCCTCGTTGCCCACTAATGCTGCTGAGGATGCTGCCCTGAAGTTTCCTCTTCTGATCTTTCTTTCCTTCCCACCTTGTGTACCTCCTGCCCGAGACAGCGACCAAATACAACAAGGCCGAGCACCTGACGCTGCGGGACCGCTTCGCGCGCCTCAACACCCACTCCATCGCCAAGAAGACCACACGGCTGAGCCGGCTCTTCATGCACGAGGCCGGCATCGTGGCCAAGGTGGGCAGCCCACACCCCACTGCCTGCACGCACAGACCCACTGCTTCTCCTTGGGTCGTTTCTGGGGCTTTCCACCGCCTCCTGAGATACCTCGTCAGTGGGAAGGGGAGAGCGGAGCCGAGGTGGCATGGCCAATGCTGACACCCAGTGGTCTGTGCTGTCACATGAGCCACAGTCCCATTTTCGAGCAGCCTAAGAGTGGCTCCTTGTCCCACCTCCCAAAGACCAGCGGGATAGGGGGGATGCAGGTACACACCTCGCTCCCTGCCTCAGAGCACTGCAGGGGAGCGCTTTGACCCCCACAGGACCCTCAGGCACCCCACTGAAAGCAAAGACACCCCAGTGTTCCCCAGCACCACAACCACACCAGAAGCCCTGTTTCCGCATGCATCCCAAGCACCCGAGGTTTTGACCCAAGATTTTTTCAGATTCCTGGAGCCTCGCAGGGTCTCCCCCAGCTGTCCCCAGCACCATTAGCATCAGGCAGGTGCCTGGCTGCTTTTTATGTTAGCACGCAGCGAGGGGCACCCAAGGCATTGCCTGGCCTGCCCATGCTGGGGATAAGCTGCCTCTTGCCTCGCAGACGGAGGACAAGGAGTACGATGACCTGGAGGAGAAGTTCCAATGCGTGGTATCCAGTGTGGCCGTGCTGAAGGAGAATGTGGCATCCTACCTGGGCCATTTAGAGGTAAAACCCTAGCCACTTGCAGGGGGTTGTTCCCATGCGGGCATCAGGAGCTGTTTCTTGGGGTTGCAGAATACTTTCAGCTATGGAAACCAGTGTCAGTTGGGGATGCTCAGTGGCTTGCATCTCTCAGCTAAAGTCGTCGTGCTGGGGGCTTGCACAACATCCAACGATTGCTAAGATACAGCGAAGTTTAAAACAAAGTCAAGGCTTCGTTGACACAGTCTGAGCTGGGTGTCATTTGGGAATAATTGGTCCTTAAACTGGTCATTATTTCAAGGCATTAAATAGCTGGGAAGGTTAAGTGTTGCTCAGCCTGGGAATTCTTGCATAACAGGTATAAGGCAGAAGCGTTCCCAAATCAGGGAAACAACAAACTTCCCTTCTGAAATGACCCGGTGGGGTAGCTGCTGTGATTTTCTCGTGGAAATCCCTTGGGGCATCTGAGGGAAATGAAAGTATGAGCAATGGCAAAATCCCCAGACACTGCATTATCAGAAGAGTCTCAGGAAATAGCAGAGGGTTCAGAAAGCAGCAATTCAAGGGCTGGAAAGACCTTGTAATGAAAATATTGACAAGGGCTCCCCATCTAGGATTGGGAGGGAGGAAGAGGGGACAGAAAGACTCCTGGTAGCCCAAGGAGTGGGTAAAATAGGATTAGAATAGAAAAAATGAGGACGGCAATCAGGGTCACCGTGAGATGTGGCATCAGCTAGGGGGACAAGGTATGACTGTCCTCTGGGACATCTAGTGCTCCTGGGGACCTGCCTGGCACTGACCCTCAGTGAGCTGCATCTCTGTAAGCCAGTTTCTTGGCTTCAGCCAGGACATCAAGTGGCTGCAAATAGGCTGGGCAGCCTAGATAATGAGCTGTGGTGTGGAGTCATGCTGGGGCTTGGATGCAGTTTCAGAGGAGCTGCTGGTGGGGGAAGGTGGGGCTGCATGTCTCCCTCTGAAAGCTTCTCAGAGACATCCTGAGGAGCCGATGAAGACATGTTCTCAGGGCAGAGACAGCCACTCTTTATGCTGGCTGGCAATTCCCTCTTGTGCACCTGTCTGTACCAGTGCCTCCACCACAAGGAGAGGCAAATCGTGGTGCATGCAAGATCACCATAGCCACCTCTGCTTGTGTAAGAGCCCCTGTAAGGTTGAGGAAAAGCACACAAGTCTCAGCTGTCACCTTCTGCTTAAAGGGTCAACCCCCTTCCCATTTTATATTTCCATCTCCAGTCCCTCCTGTGGCAAGGAGGGGCCTTCAAAACACAACCACAGGCAAAAAGATCTAGGACAGAGATCAGGGCGCTCAGAGAGGCCCACGGCAGCAATGGCTGACAAGAATCAAACAGAAAATGTTCCTGCTGCTCCAGGACTGACTGCAAGAGGCAGCGAAGCCAAGCCCAGGAGGAGCAGGAGGCCAGGCTTCTCTTGACACCAGCAGCAGGCTGGGGCTCGGGGAGCTCAGTGCTCCCTTCTCTAGGTCTAGAGGTTGTGGGTCAACATCTGCCACCAGGCAGGAAGGAAGCTGCTGCCCACAGAATTAACATTAAAGCAAAGCCTCTCAAAGGAGAGGAGGATCTCCACCCAAAGCATCTTTCTGCCACTTTCCTCTCCCACCAGTCTCACTCTCCATGCAGAGGCAGGGAGAAGATTTTGTACACAAATGCAAGAAACTCCATGGAGCTACTGGAGCACCAAACCCAAGTGTGAAAACACCAGAAAACATCAAGCTGGGGCAGACTGCCTGGGGCCACAGGGCAGCCCTTGGCTACCTTGCAGGGGTAGGAGTGCTTTTGCAAGCCAGTGCATGATCCCTGCTCAGGGGGAGAGGTTTGTTAACACCTAAGTGAGCTTCGCGGCTTGCAGACAAGAGTAGCCCAGAGCATCAGTCCCGCTGGGCTGCTAGCACAGAGCAGCCAGGCTGGGACACGGCATGTCTTTGAGAACACAGGGATAGGTTACAGGTCAGGTCTGATAGCTTTCTCTCTTCCAGGCGTTCCTGTTGCCCACCCCACACAAGCGTGAGCTGCAGATCGATGAGGGACCTGCCCAGCAGTACCACCGCTTTGCAGAATACCTCCATTGCACTGTTTTCCCAGAGTTTGTGAGTGCTCCTTCCCTGTAGATCTCCTTCAGCCAAGCATTGCTCACATCAGCAGGGGCTGGCTGCTCCCCCAGGGCAGGGCAGCCAAGAGTTGAGGGGGACCTCAGAGCAGGCAGTGTCCTCACCAACAGGCACAGTCCCCTGAACATTGCAGGCAGAGCCATGGGCCAGTAACAGGATCCATCAGCAGTCCCAGACACATGAAGTGAGGAACCAGCTCCAGGGTCCATCCAGGAAAGAAGAGGAGGGAGGGCTAGGGACATGGCTACAACACAGCTCTAAAGCCCATCCAGGGCTGGAGACAAACTGCAACGTCCATCTGATGGGTTCATCCAGGAGTGAGCTACCTACAGCAGAGGTCCAAGATCCACCCAGGAGACAGAGGTAGAAACCATCATACCCACAGCAATACTCAGGCAGCAGCTGAAGGCCCTTAAATGGGCTGTGGGCAGGGGTGTAGGTGGAGGCCCCAGGCGAGGCTGATTGGGGCCATTAAAGCCTATTTGTGCCTTCAGGGCCCTGACATGTTCATGGCCAGCCATGGAGGCAGGCCTGCGGCAGAGCACAGGATGGTGGGAAACATGATGTACCGTTTATTTGACTCACACAGGTGTTTGGCCCCAAACCTCAATCCAACCTACCCATACCTTGTGAACCACCCATCTGTCTCCTTCCACCACCAGGACTCACTCTTGGGTGGTGGCTGCCACCGTAAACACAGTCAGGGAGGTTTTCTAAGCAGTAAAGAATGTGGCAGGGCAGCCTGAACCCCACACCTGGATGCTGCCATCCCCAGGGAGCACCAGCACAGGGAGGGATAACCACGCAGAGCCTGGGCTGAGGGCTTCCGTCCAACCAGGACACTGGGATCTGCATGGAACAGTCACTGCAGCACCCTCCTTGGCCCATGGGACCTTGCACATAAGGGTCCTACCCAATCACTTGCATGGAGCACAAGTTTTGAATCATGGCATGCGTGACTGCTCTCTGCCAAGGGTTTGGTTTGGTTGGCATCCTATGTGCCTTCAGGGAAGGATGCCTCAGATGCTCCTCACTCCACACAAGCCCCTCAATAGGTCCTCGAGCCTTTTCTCCTGTGTAAGATGGTGCCCCATGCAGACAGCTGGGCCTGTGGGGGGAGTTCACGTGGAGATTGGGTTCTCTTGTCCCACAGAAGCAACGACTGGACAGGCTGGTCTGCCAGCCCCTCTGTAGCCTCTCAGACATGCTGGTGGGGCCACAACAGCTGGTCAAGAAGCGCCTGGACAAGCTGCTGGACTATGAGGAGATCCAGGAGCGTAAGAGTGAGATGGGCAGCGTGACATATGACGAGGAGGCAGCCATGAACACCTACCTTGCCATCAATGCCCTGCTTGTGGCCGAGCTCCCGCGGTTCAACCAGGTGGCTCTGCAGATCCTGGGGCAGATACTGTGCTCTCTCTGTGCCCTGCAACGGGACTTGGCTGCCCAGGTCCTGCACCAGGCAGAAAAGGAGCTAGAGCAGGTGAGAGTGACCTCGTGGTATGTGTGCCCAAACTGGCCACATGCTGAGACAGACCTGTCTTCTTCAGGCTTGGGACATCAGTTGGATGTTGGGGCACTGAAGGTTTGCTGTATCCCAGGCCTGCCTTTGCAGACACACAGCTCCCTGCCTAGCATTTGTAGGTGATCTCTCCTCCCCTTCAGCTAAGGAAAACCAAATTGTTTCTTCTTCACTGCCAGGAAGTGTCCTGCTTTCTCTTTGAGGACACCACTGGTAATTTATTGATGTGCTGTCTGAGAGATCAGTGTTAACTCTGAGCTCCTGAGGGCTCTGTGCTGGGAAGGTGAGGAGGAGGACAGCTTCTGGCCTGAGGAACGAGCATCCCTAGAACCTCCAGCCCCTGGGAGATATCTCCCAGGACTCCTCACTGCACAGCACTCTGAGCCTGACATTTGCAAACATGGTGGGTCAGGCCAGTCCAGAGCCCTGAGGCAGAGCATGACCCGGGCCTGACCCATAACCAAGATGAGAACAAGATGCAGCCACATGGACGTATCCTCTCAGGCACTGCTTGTATGTACCTAGACATGAAGGTGGATTCCCCTTGCTCAGTCTGGGATGCTTACATGCGGACATCTACCCCAGAGCTACATCCACCTGTCTCCCTTGTTAGTTAGGTGGGACAGACTCTGGGCTTGGGGCAGGGCAGCAGGACCCAGGGACTGCTGCCGTGGGCTGGGTACAGCCCAAGAGCCGCACGTGAGACTGCCCTGGGCAGGGCAGGTGGCTCAAAGCCAGAGAGCATCGGCTCTTCTTGCCAAGGGGAACCACATCCTAGATACAAGGTTCATCTTAAGTGACAAGGTCTGTCTTGCTTTCTCACCTCTTTTCTTCCTGCTCCTTTTCTTTTGACCCTACCCACAGCTCTTCCCCTCCCCAGGGCCCACTCTGATCTCAGGGTCTGTCTTCACAGATGCCCCACGGTCGCATGCCTCTGCCCAGTTTCTGGAAGATGGTGGATGATACCTTGAAGCAGTCTGATGCTCAGCTCCATACCTTCTGCCAGACGTTCGAGACAGTCACGCCAAGCCCTGTGACGCAGGTAGGAGCTGGGAATGGGGTGTCTCAGGCCAGCTGGATAGAGAGGTAGGATTGTGGCTTCCCAGAGCAGAACATCTTCTTGGGGGGAAGTTGGCTCAGAAAGTGGCACAGGGGGTTGCCACAGCTACAGTATTTCCCCCAAGCCTCTGACAGCAGCTGTCTGGGAGTAACCAGGGGTGAAACAGTCTCAGCTCTTCTGGTTCTGGACACTCATCCCCAAACCATGAGTCAGAGCAGATACTGTAAAGGAGTTTCTCCTCTAACCTCTCACTGGGATGTGATCCTGCAGAAAGGAGAGCACATGTACATGGAGGACCTCAGTCTCCTGTGTGTCTCATTGTGTTCCTCTGTCTTTTGCTCCTCACCAGCCTCTGAACCCTGCTGAGGAGCGGAAGGTCCTTTCACTTGTGAGCAAGCACGGCCCAGACAAACTTTACCAAGTGACAAGCAACATCAGTGGCAGCAAAGATTTGGACCTGACCTTGCAAAGGGGACAGATTGTAGCTCTGCTGCAAAGTGTGGACACGAAAGGGAACACGAGCAGATGGCTGGTGGATGCTGGAGGTACTGTGAGCGCTATGGGGAGCTTCTCCTCACCTTGGCACCAGGGTCAGAACACAAACCCGAACCACTTCCTCACCTTGGATGAAACAGCGGGCCATTACCTCCTGGGTCCTCCCTTCCAGGGTTTGCTCAGCCCAAACCCACCTCTGCTTTGCCAGCTGCACCCATAGCCATTAGCTGTAAAGTTCAGGTTTCCCCATGAGGGAGCACTCATGGCTCATCATGGCTGGAAAAGAGAATCCCGTGCACACAGAAACATCTTGAAACCCCTTTTTGGGGGGGGTTTGCTGCTGGATATCCCCTAGTGATGGATCAGTTTGAACAGGGCTGCTGTGCCATACCAGGCAACAACCAAGTTGTCATTCCTCTCTCCTCCAACCAGTCCTACATGTGCCAGGCATCAGGGCCCCATGACCTGTGTGTGTGCGTGTCCTCCAGGTCCCCGAGGGTTTGTGCCTGCTGGAAAACTCCGGCCCTATTGCCTGGTACAAAGCCAGCAGCCCGGGATGCAGATGCCAGCCCTGGAGAGTGGCACAGAGAGAAGGCGACATTCGTACGCAACACCTGAAGCTCCCAGGCCCCAGGTGGCCACCTTCACCCCAGCTTTCCAGGTGAGAGTGGGGGCCACCCCCAGGGCCATTCCTAGCAACCCCACCAGCTCCATGCTACTCCTTGTGTGTGCAGCGTGTGGGTGGGAAGGTGGACCTGCTTTTCCAGCACACATGTGGTCATACATGTGCAGCCATGTGCCTCGCAGGGGAGTGTCACAGCCCCTGACCGACTGCCCTGCGAGGCTGGTGTCTGCCTTGCTGGGACCTGGGGTGGACAAAGCAAGAGAACTGTGCTTGGTGGAGTCCCCGATGTCCCTCCATAGATGGCAGCACTGCAGTGCCCTCTTGGAATCCACCTCCATGTCCCCTCTAGGTCCTGCCCTGCCATGTATGTCCTTTCCCCTTTGACCCTCGTGTCCAGCAAGGGCTTCCTTCCTCCTTCCCCTGCCTTTCCCAGGTGGTCGCCGGCTTCTCCTTCACAGCCAGGAGTCCGCAGGAGGTGAGCCTCCAGGCAGGACAGCCCGTGGTGGTGCTGGAGCCACACGACAAGAAGGGGAGCAAGGAGTGGAGCCTGGTGGATGTGAACGGCCAGAGGGGCTACGTGCCTTCCAGCTACCTGGTGACCGTCCCTGTGCAGGAGCCCATGGGCTGGAGCTTGCCTGTGTGAGCATGGCCAGCCCGGCACCCAAGGGCACAGGTTTCATCAGATGAGAGCTGTCCTCTTGGCACCCCGGAGACTCACCACGGGAGCTGCTGGAGGAGAGCAGCTGTGGTGGCCCCGGGCCAGGGAGGCGGTGGGAAGCATCTGGCAGAGTATGGCCTGGGGGATGTGGGTGTGAGGGGCGGCAGTCTGGAGACACGTTTTAATGGGTAGGTGTGAGGGTGCCGTGTCCCATAGGTATTTGCACAAAGGAAAGGAGCACGAGTGAGTGAGGGCAGGTGGCTGTGGTTTTCCAGGGATTTGCTGAAATCCATGTCAGTAACAAAAGTGTTCCTAGGGGTGACAAGACATCATTGTCCCCAGTTAGATCAGAACCAAGCTGCAAAGGGTGCAGTGCTGCAGAGGGGGTCTTCAGCCTGGCACGGAGCATCTGAGGCTCTTGGGAAGAGGCTCTCAGGCGAATTGCTGGTTTGAGTGCAGAGACTGAGGTGGAGCACCCCGGAGACATGGCTGCCTGTTCCTCACCGGGGTGTTGCACCTGCCTGGGTGCCCACCGTGGTGTGCCATTGTGGTCCCTTCAGCAGCACAGCCTTCACGTCCTGCTAAAGGGCACATCAATGCCAGCCTGCACCCCGCCACAACATCAATGATGGGAGGGTGTCGGGCTGAGTGTGGTGGTCAGGGTCCTCCCCAGCCCTCCTGGCCACCCAGCACCACTCCTGGCCTCAGTTTCCCCCCACAGCACTGTGGGGCTGATGCTACTGACCCCTTGCATAGAATCATAGAATCGCCTGGGTTGGAAGGGACTTTTCAGATCATCGAGTCCGACCATCAACCTAACTCTTGACAAAAACCATCACTAAACCATATCTCTAAGCGCTATGTCTACCTGTATTTTAAATAACTCCAGGGATGGTGCCTCAGCCACTTCCCTGGGCAGCGTGTTCAATGCTTAATAACCCTTTCAGTGTAAAAATTTTTCTGAATATCCGGTCTAAACCTCCCCTGGAGCAGCTTGAGGCCGTTTCCTCTTGTCCTATTGCCTGTTCCTTGGGAGAAGAGACCGACCCCCACCTCTGGACACCCTCCTTTCAGGGACTTGTACACTTTGAGCTCTGGTGACGAGGAGCGCTCTGTGCACCACCGATGCTGTGTCGTGTCACTGGTACGCTGACATTACAATATATCGTAGTGTCTCTCTGCCCCTCCTGTGCCGTGGGCTGCGCGGCGACGGTGGCAGCGCGGCCGCGAGGTGGCAGAGCCGCCCCGCACGCCGCGGCCGGGCACTGGGAGCACTGGGAGCAAGGGTTCTGGTGGGGGGGCTGCGGAGTGGTTTCGCTGCTGCGATGGAGTGTCCCTGTCCTCGGGCGGCGTGGGGACAGCCCGAGGTGGCAGGGCTGGCGGTGCCGGGGCAGCGGCTGATGGCCAGCTGTGCACCGCTTCCCTCCCAAGCCGGTGCTGCTCGGGGCTGGGGACGTAGAGCACAGCTCCTGGGAGGGCTCAGGGCACGCTGTCCCCCATGCCAACCCACACAAATCTCCAGCAGTTTGACACACGCCTGCTCTCTAGAAGCACAGGCCCCGTGGAAGAGGTTTTGGGGAGAACCAACCTGTGTCGATCAGTCCCTGACCTAAGGCTTGGTCTGGGGACAGAGACAGCACTCCCTCCCGCCACTGCCTGAAGCGTCACAGCTCTGTGCCTCAGTTTCCCCATGGTTTGCTCTGATGCTATGCTGTTTCGAGATGCTCTTGGGGCTCCAGGCAGGGAGCCATGCCCATGGCAGTGCTGACACAGTGTCAGAAGGGAATTCAGGAGCTCCCGGCTGCAGCCCTCAGGAACTGGCACCATGCTCCCTCCATGGGAGAGCTCAGCCCATGGTGCCACGCTGCCCACCCCTCACCTACCACGGGCAGCGGAGCGTGGAGGCACCCGCCAGTGCAGCAGCCTGGCGTCGTCCCGGCTGCCCTGGGCACCTGCCGCTTCCCACATCAAAGGTGCGATGGCCAGGCTGGCGAGCGCTGGCACGCCAGCTCCTGCACCCTGCCCGGCAGGGAGGCAGCACGCTCGGCCGCCCACAGGCTCCCTGCAGGACGTGCTTTGGCGGCACGGTGACTGTGTGCAGGTTCCCACAGTGCTGCCCCGCAGCCACGCTGGGCAGGGGGGCAGAGGTGGCATGTCCGCACCCAAGCTTGCACCGTGTGGGGAGGAGCGGGGTGGGTGCCAGGCAGGTGGGGACAGGCCCCAGATGGTGCTCTGCTTTCACTGTGCACGCCACACGTGGGGTCAGGTGCCTGGTTTGGGGCAGAGCTGCCTGTGGAGCTCACCCTCTGTTGTACCTGCAGGGTCCTGGGGTGTTATCTGCGGGGAGGCTGGGGGCTTGCTACCTCTGCCCAGGTGCCGTTGAAAGCCCTGAGCAAATGCTCACACACAAAACCTGGGAGGGGACGGCAGCACCGGAGCTGGGGACATTCCCTGGGGATGCACGCAGCCAGGGGAAAAGCCGATGGGCTCCTCGGGACAGGAAAGCGGGCAGGCTGGGGAGGTGAGTGCTACTGCACAGGCACTGTATTTCTGAGGCTTGCCTGCCAAGCCCTGGCTCCACAGCGGCAGGGCTCACACCTCCAGCTCACTGCTGATGGCTCCTCTGGATTTTTCTGTTCCTAATCAAACCATATCAGGCTGGATTTCCCTCCTGAGCCACCTTCCTGCCGGCTCAGCAGGGCACAGATGCAATCAGCCCTGCACCAGTGCAGGCAGTGGCAAGAATCAGCAGCTCAGGCAGGACCTGCTCCGTAGCCTGCGGGTGCCCGGGACCCTTCAGAGGGTGAAAGGTGACAGGAGGACAAGGAGCATTGAGAAACTGCTGCTGCCTGTGCCCTGATCTGCCCGTTGGAAGGAGGCCTGGGGCAGGCAGGACTTGATAGGAAGCTTATAAAACCAGTTGGGCTTTCTCTGTCGCACTCATCAGGACTCTGGATTTCATGTGCTCTGAAATAACAGCTCCTCTTTCCTCCTGCTCCAGGCACCGCCGGTGCTGCCTGTGTGCCAATGCCAGCCAGAAGCAGCTCTTTGTCCTGCCTGCAGCCAGCACGGGGGGTGCAGGCTGTTGCGAGGTGTCCTAGACCCCCGCTGCCTCTCCTGGGTCCCCACTCTATCCACCAAATGTCCATCCACCAGCACTTGCCAGGGTTGACAGGCGTGAAGGGCAAGGTGGAAACAGCCCACCAGGAGATGTACATGAGCCACACACCAGTGTTCTGCAGGCGGTGGCAGCAGATTGGGGACATGCTGCTCGTGTCAGACACTGGCTGGCTGCCCCCTGCACGCAGGTGTGCTCCAAGCTGGATCCAGCCGAGGCACCAAGAGGCTCCTTCATATGGTGCTGAGCAAGCCCAGACCAGCACCCTGCCCGGCAGTGGTGGCACCGGTGCCCTGCCTGCCCTGAGATCCTAGCAGTGGCTGGAGTGCACTGTGGACACCACCACCAGGAAGAGGAGAATTAGCTCGTGTGACTCTCTCTGGACCTGAAGGGATGAGCTGGGCACGGCAGTACCCACCAGTCCTGCTGCCGACCACCACGGCCGTGGGACCTTCCCACGGGGTTTATCCTCAAGATAGTACTTGGCTGCAGGACACGGGGTGCTGACATCCCTCACTTCTCCCATGATTTCACCCAAGCTTATTGCACCCACTGCTGCCCCGAGCCTGGAAGTGCCCCTCAGAGCCACTGGAGTGTATGGGACTCTTCCAGACTAAACACGAGGGGCAATAAAGGGCACAAGTGTGCCTTTAAATAGCCCAGTGAGGACAGGCTCTCCCAGGAGGAATGCTCTGGCTGGCCTGGCGGAACGTGCTCATGGCCAGGGGCACAAGGCGACAGCCGGGCAGGGGCGGCTCCTCGCTAGGAGGTCAGGTGAAGGTTACACATCGCCCCGGCCGGGCGCCGCTGTGCCGTGGCTTGTCACTGCAGGAGCAAGGGCCGTGCAAGGGGGAGAGAAACACATGCCAGGCTGGGGTCTTGCAGTGCCCGGGGCTGATCTGTGAGGTGGCAGCGGAGCCGGGCAGGTGCTGCTGCCTGCAACCTGCCTGCCCACCCACGTGGGGTTTGGCACCGGCACAGCCTGGCTGCCGAGCGGCCTGCCAGGCGGCTTGGGTTGTCCAGGAGCGGCTGCTGCACTCCTGTCCGGGCTGATTCATATCCTGGACGTGCAGGCATTTGGATAGTGTCCACCCGCGGGGTGTGACAGCACACAGCCGTGTCCCTGCGGTGCCAGGTGCCAGCCCAGCCGCATGCTGGAGAGCAGGACGGTAGCAGCCCAGACTCCACTCTCCCCTGCTTTGCGGAGTGTGCTGGTCCCTGGGGACACGGCAGTGGCCGTGGGGAGGGTGGGGAGCCACAAAGCTCATCTCCAGATGGAGACATCTGGATGGCAGGGAGGATGGTGGCATGCCCAGGTGTCGATGTGTCTGCTGGCTCTGCCGGGGCACCCCGGTGGTAGGGAGGCAGGAGAGGAAAGCAGCTGCCAGGGCAGCCCCAAGGCTGGTCTCCCAAACCTGGGCCCATCCCCTCACCGCAGGGTGCCAGAAGGGGAGTCGAGGTGCAGTGGGGCTGCAGTGGGCAGGGAAGGAGGGGAGCGGGGGACACCCAGCTGCCCTGGGCTGAAGGGCACAGCCAGCCCTGAGCAGAGCTGTGCTTGCAACTGTGGTGCTCAAGTTCACCACCACTGCCAGGCTGTGCTGGCTCCGAGCAGAGCCAGCTGGTGGCTCCGCTGCTCCCAGGTGCCTGCCCATGTCTGGGAGCAGGGTGGCCCACAAGAAGCAGCCAGCAGCCCTGGCACGCTGGCCCCCTGCAGCCCATGCTGGCCCTGCTGGCTGTGCCACCAGCCGTGATGAGGGCGGTGCTGCATGGCCTGAGGCAGGGCCGAGCCCCACGGAGAGTGGCGAGACACGAGCAGAGGTGTGAACAGCAGTGCTCGCTCCAGGCTTGCGCAGCCGGCACCTGAATTGTCTAATAAAGTGTGAAATTGCTTTCATGCTCTGCTACCTTTGCTGAGATGGACCGTCATTATGGCCCCCCCTTCCCAGCCGGCAGCTGGCTGCTGCTGCTGTCCCTGCTGTCGCGGCACTGCCAGATGAGCCCCTGGCTGGAGCTGTGCCTGGTGCGGCCCCACAGGACCACTGTGCCGGGGGCTGCCAGGTGCTATCTACCGTCCCGGGGATGAGCACCCCTCCCCTCCTCCTCAGCCCCTCCATTGCACCCACCCCATGTAAAAGCACAAGCTGCTGCAGGTGCATCACCCTGGATGGGTGTAAATCTTTGCCGTGGGGCTGGGAGCTGCAGACCCTCTTCCTTCCCCCCATCAGATTCCCTGGGGACGCAGGGATCAGCTCTAGACCAAGCCCTGCCCTGGGGCTGCACTGCTGCCAAAGCCCTGCCCTTTCCCAGGACGGGCTGGCAGGAAGCGTGCCCATCAGATACAGCCCACGAGGAGATAGGGCTCCCTCCGGCCACACCGGGAGTGCCAGGAGCCACCTCGGACCCTTGCTTGGGTGGCAGAGGGCTCCCACCTCGGCAGGGACAGAGGAGCAGCCCGCCCCCACCTCACTGGTGGATGACTAATTGTTCCTGAGCCACCTGGATGTGCACAGAAACCGTTCTCCAGCCTTAATAACGATAATCAATCATCCTGCTCCAGCCAGGGGTTGTGGAAGGTTTTCCAGGGCTGGGGAGCCAGCAGGGCTGGTGAGGGGACTCTGGTGCAAGCCAGGGGGCTCCCCTCGAGGGGACACAGCGATCTCTGCTCCAGCAGTGGCCTTCCTCCTGTGCTGCCTGCCAGGAGGGCAATCCATGCCCAGGTACACCCTGCAAAGGGAAGTGCCAGCTCCTCGATGCTGGCACCGTGCTGCTGTGCCCAGGTGTGCGCAAACTGGGATTTTGGAGGGAAGATGGGGCCAGCTGGGAGCCTGGGCCATGCACAGGGCACAGGGTGCTCCCTGCCCTGGAGGGTCCTGTGGGTCCCCGTACCAAAGGGCTGGACATGAACGCTGGGCAGCTGCTGAGTGGGGACCAGGAAAAGGAACTGTGTCTGAGATTTCTGCAGGGATCAAGATACTTTGCCCCAGGAAAACAATGCCATGTTTTTCCAGCCACTGATAAAGTTGAACCCTTGATCTGGTTAAAGATTTAGCCCACAAGGCAAGCCCAGGTAGGACAACAATGCTGTTAGTGCCACCAACTTGGTGACACTTGCCCAGGCAGAGGGGACTAACCCTGCTTCCCCCTTCCTTGTGGCTCAGCCCTGCTGTTGGAGCACATCCCTGCAGCCGGACACTGCTGTCGGAGCGCATCCCTGCAGCCGGACCCTGCCGTCCCTGGGCCACATCCAGGGCCTGCCATGGGGGATGGAGCTGGAAGATTCCCAGGCGCCGAGCTGAGGCTGGGCA
Source organism: Fratercula arctica (assembly GCA_947846985.1). Classification (NCBI taxonomy): domain Eukaryota; kingdom Metazoa; phylum Chordata; class Aves; order Charadriiformes; family Alcidae; genus Fratercula; species Fratercula arctica. Next base: position 9,482,039 of record CANTUZ010000006.1, on the reverse strand, counting down.
GGCGGATGGCATGCAGCCAGGGAGGGGAGCGTCCCGCCGGGAGATGCTCTTTCTTCAGTGTAACCTTATAACCCGCACCCCCCCAGCCGCCTGCCCTGGCTGCAGCTCAGCCCAGTACCACCGGCTGGGGGAGGCTTCATGCCACTGGGAAGTCAAGCCTTGCCCTGACGTGACATGAGTCAGCTGGAGCCGCTGGGCAACACTACCCACCATGAAAAGCTCAGCCAGCATGCCAGCCCCTGCCCTGTGTGCCCCTGCCCTGCCATGACCTGAGGGGGTCCTCAGGCAGGGACGCCCCATGCCAGCAGCCCCAGGGCGATGCACCCTTTCCCCTGGGGCTTTGTCAGCCCCATGGCATGAGGGGCTTTGTCCACCTAGCATCAAAAGGCAGATCCCTGTGGTTTTGTCCGATCCCCAAGGTCATTCTATTGGCTGGGGAGCGCTCCAGGGCTTTCCAGAGGCCATGGGAGTTAAGGAGAGAGCATGGCGGGGAGGGGGTGCAGGGCACCCTCCTGCCTTCCCGACAGCTCCTGTGACAGCTGCCCTTTCCCGTGGCCCAGCCTGGCAAAGCGGACAGACACCCACGGCCACAGCTCTCCTCCTGCGGCCCCGTGCCTGATCCTCGGGTGGCTGCACACGGTTGTCACGGTGGTACTTGGGACCTCAAATGTATCCCAAATACATCCCTGCAAAGGCATCCCAAATAAAACCCTCAGCCCGACCTTGGGGCACTGGTGGCCCCCAGGCTGCAATGGCCTTAAGCCATTTTGGGCAAGGGGATTCCCAAGCCCGGTTCTCCTCCCCTCTCCACCTCCCCTGCCTGGCTGCTCTTGCTGCCCTGAGGAAAAGCTCTGTGTCTGATCCCTGTGTGCCACCAGGCACTGCCATCCACTGGAGCTGGCACGGCTGTGAGCTGGGGCTTCCCTCCCCAGCCAGAGCCCTGCGGCTGCAGCCCCCCGTCCTGCAGTGCCAGGCCTGGGCTCCCCCTCGTTGCACAGGGAGGGCTAATGGGGCTGTTGAGTCCCAGACAGCCTGGGTCCCTGGTCTGCAGGCACCATGGCTCAGTCTCCTCGGCTAGTTCCTGGCTGCAGGAACATGCTGCGGCGCTGGGGACCCTCCCCAGGCAGCTCTGTGCTGGAGCAAACGCAGGTGGGAGGTGGGGATGGAGAAGCTCAGGTGAGCACCGATGGGCAGCGTCGCTACCCAAGGGCAGGGAGAGGGCAGAGGGGTCACCCTGCCTCCTGCGGGCAGAGGACCTGGCAGGGCTGCCTGCCGGCGTGCTGCGGCGGGGACAGCACACACCTCTCCTGCCACAGGCCGCTCCGGAGGGGCCACCAATTGAGTGTCAAAAGCCGTTTCAAAGCCCCCTCCTCGCAATCAGGCAGAAAGGCTGCCTAATTCCAACCTCACCTCCTCACCGCCCGGAGCCATGCCAGCTGCTAGAGAAAACCAGGCACCGGGAGCAGCCGGGCCACCGGCACTCTAACCCAACAGCATTCCCAAGCCCTCCTTCATTAGCATTCCTCCTCTCCCAGCCTGCACAGCCTGTTCCCAAGGCCCCCAGTGTTAATTGAATTACTTCCCCCAGAACTGCCGCAGCTTTGGGGACTTGAACATCTGCATACGCCACGGGCAGCCCGCGTCGCTCCAGCTCAACCCTCCCCCGTGCTCCCTGCTTCCCCCCCCCCAGGGATGAACCAGCTGCGGGGAAGAAAAACAGACCCAGCAATGGCAATTCCAGGTTGGTGTGAAGGTGCAAATAGCCCCCTTGCAAAGACTCACAGAATGAAGGGAATGGAGTCAAAGTGTAAATCAGAAGCCCCAAGGGCTTTGGGAGCCCCCCCAGTAAGGTCTGCAAGCATTCAGGAGAGCGTGCGGGGTCTGCTAAAGCCACCGCTACGCCCGCTGTGGAGCGGCCGCCCATCGAGCCGTCAGTCCAAGGCTGTTGCTGCATCTCCACCTGATGAAGGTGATTTGTGGGTCTAAAATCTGCCTCCTTTGGGCTGCACCCGACTGTAGCTACAAGCTGCAGACAAGAACCCTCTTTGTGCGCCCAACCCGCATCCTGGCTGGGATTTACCTAAAACAGCCCCAGGACAGAACGGCTGGGTGGGGATGGGGGGGGCGGGGAGAGGGAAGAAGGCTGCCTGGTGTTTGTTTTTACTAATGAAGGCCCATAATCAAATCATTTCAGTTTTAATTGTAAAGCCAGCAGGCAGATTTCTGTCTCCAGATGGGACGTGATAGGAATAGTTGAAGGCTGGGCACGTTCTGCTGCTCACCTTCATACTTGGAGCATGGCTGGTGGGAGCAACCCCCCCAGAGGCACCCACCCTGCCTCAGATGAGCCTGGTCCCCATGGGCTGTGGGGACTATATGAGCCCCTTTGGCATCATTAAAAAAAAGGACTGAAGACTGGAAGAAGAGGCACATCCAGCCATGGTGCTGGCAGAGCCTGGGGCTGTGAAGCTGAACTGTGGCAGTGAGATGCTCCCTGGAGCATCAGGCATCCCGCCTGCGCCAGCCTGGGACCTCGTCTGGTCCAAACCCCACCGCGCCTGGGGGCCAAGAGCACCAGAGCCCCTGGGGTTGGACAAGGGGTGACAGCTTCCCTAAGCAGTTGCTGGGGGTCAGCCCCAAAGCCTTTCCTGCTACTTTGACCTGGGAAAGCTAACCCCAGGGAAGGTGCTGCCGCCATACCTGGGTCAGAGCAGGGGCAGCAGGAACCGTTTCCCCTCCTTTCATCTCCCGGCTCTGCCAGGGTACGTGAAATCTATTTGTGGCTTCTACTTACCATCTCATTTTTTGGGTGCTTGGACTTCGGGAAAAGAGGAAAATGAAGAAACTGGGTCATTTTCTATTTATTTGGAAGAGCTGAGATGTTAGCCCTCCAGCTGCAGAGAGCTCTGTGGGGCTTGTGGAACTTAGAAACAAGCGATGGGGGAGAGGAGAAACCTCCCCCTCACCAGAAAAAAAGTGTGTTTTGCCCAGCTTCTTGTTTAGGCTGGGGGGAACTGAATGCAGTGAGATTGGGATTGCCCTAAAATGGCTAGTTCAGGCTAAGCACATCTGTTTGTTTCTCGTGGTGGAGAAACGGAGCCAGGAGGGGCTGGGTCGCTCTGGGACTGATTAATTCCCCCAGGCTGGGGGTATTCCCCGCTGCCTGCCAGGCCTCGACACTCGCCCAGGGGCAAGGCACCGGCAGCCGGGTCCCTGGCAGTGTCAGGGGAAGGAGAAGTGCTCCTCTCCTCCCCATCAGAGAGGTTTATTCCTCCCAGAGGAGGAGGAGGGCAGAGGGCCGGGGTGGTACAGCTCAATCCAGGCAGGTCTTGCCAAGTATAAAATACTTCGTGCTCTTGTTAGTGCGATTGCCATAGCCATAACGGGGCAGATCCATCTCTTATCAGGGATGACTGCTCCTCCTTTCACTCCCCGAGCTTCTGCCCTCCCTGTGCCTGCGGTCCCGCTGCTGGTGCCGACAGTATTTCTGGAATCCCCTGGAAGGGATCCAGGCTGGGGCACACTGGGCACTGAGCAGCTACCAGCAGCCATCCAGCCGAGCCTCTTCGCTCTTATCTGCTCTCCCTTTTTGTGCCTGAGTCATCAGAGACAAGAGCATCAAATCAGAAATAAAGTCATTAACTCACTAAGCAAATACAGATGAAAAACCTCACTTTATTTTTTGAAATTGGAGCCCTGGCTCCTCGGGGCTTTAAGCAGCGTCTTCCCTCCTCCAGCCTTCCCATGGTCAGGTCTGTTCCAGCCCCTCCTGCATCATGGGGGCGAGGAGAGGAGGGGGATACAGGCACCAGCCCTGTGGGGCTCGGCTTGTCCCGCAGCAGTCCATGCAGTTGCTGTGGATGTGGGTCTCCAGCTGGGACGGGGGGAGCCTTGTGCCTGGTGCCCTCCCTTGCTGATGGGCTCTGGCTACATAAAACGGCAGTGGGTCTCCCAGCCCGGGCTCGGGCGTGCTGGGAACATCCAGCTGGAGCGATCTGTCCCTCTCGTTGCTCTGCGGCACCCATCCCTGCCACTGGCACAGCACCCTCTGCCCAGGTCCAGCAGCTCGTGCCTCCCACGTGGCTGCAGCTCGCGCATCCCCATCCCAGACAAGCTGTGATTTCGCTCTTCTTCCTCTTTTTCCTTTTTTTTTTTTTTTTTTCCACCATGTACAAATGGGAATTAAATTGAGGCCACTAAACTCATTCACGCTCACAGCCGTAATGGGATTGCAGGCAGCTTTTCACCACCAGCTCTTCACAGCAGCTGCCTGTCTCCGGCTGGAAAACCGCAGCGTGCTCGTTCCTGCTGCCAGAGCCCGGCGTGCCGCTGCCTGCTCCCTGCCTGCTCCCTGCCTGCCATGCCGGCAGCCCACCTGGCAAAGCAGGGCTGGGGTTAAACCCAACCAGACCAAAACATGGATGAGCAATTTCTTTCTCATGTGAGCGCACTCGGGGCCAAAAGGCACCGCACAGCTCCTGCTTGGGGTCCCGTGGCTACGCCTGGCCCAAAGCCCCGTCACACTGGGTTTACCTGGTGTCCCAGGGGTGCCTGCTTCCTCTCTGCATCCCTACCACACAGGGGAAAAACCCACAAAAGTGCCTGTGGACAGCAAAGGAGGGCAGGCGTGAGCATGCCGGGAGGGAACAACTGCTGGGAATTTAAATGACCACCCGTGAATGCTGGTTTTGTTTTGTCCCAGCCACGGCTGCACCCTGCTCCAGCCAGGCAGCATTCAAATGCAGCTGCTCACAGGGCTCGCGCCTGAAAATAAAGCCCGTCTGGAAAACCCTGGGACAAACCGAGCTTGAGAGGAGCCCTGGTGCGGCATCCTGCCCCTGCCTGGCTCTGCCAAAAGCCACGGCCCCGCAGGACAAACCAGCGGAGCCAGCCAGAGTGGGCAGAGCCACAGGGGTATGCAGGAGCCAGGCTGGTCTCTCCCCAGGTCCTCCGCTACAGCTTTATTCCCGTCTGCCAGAAGGAAGAGCGATGGAAGGAACAGAGATGCTCAGGAAGCGAGCGAGGAGTGCTTCCTGCTCGCTTCCTACTCACTTCCCGCTCGCTTCCTGCTCGCTTCCCACTCACCCCGCCTGATGGGATGCTGCCGTGGGGCTGGGGCTGGGCAGCAGAGGCAGACTTTTCCACGGGCAACCTTGGGGTGAAGATCTCAGCTTGGCCGCCAGCCTGGGACATAGAACGCTGCCCCGTGACCCACAACATCTCCGTGAGCAAATGGAAATGCCGCCAGTTGCCGTGGTTCATGGTCTCGGCCACGCACCGACATGATGCTTGCTGCCAGATCCATGACCTGAAAATCTAGTTTTGTATGGATAAACAGCATTTCTTGCCACTGTTGCTAATGTGGTATCAGCGCATTGCACCACAGATATTTTAATATTACATAGTCCTTTCAATGAAGGGGCTTAACAAACTAATTTACTTTCCAACATTTGTATATGTCATATTTGCTCATTTATTCATGCAATACATGAAAGGAAAGTTACTAAACATTTAGAAAATAACAAGTGTATGTAAGAAGTGCACCTGCATATTGAAAAAACAACCCAGGTGCTGCTGTTCCTGGCACAGCGGCTGCCGGCAGGCACACGGTGCCCGATGGTTCCTCCTCTGCCTGTGTGGCAGCGCAGGATGGAGGGGCATGAAGCTGGGGTCCCCCATTCCCGGGGATGCTGACAGTTGTGGCAACTGCTGCAATGTCGCTGTTTAGATCAGCTTTTATTAAAAATAAATAATGCTTTTAAAACGAAACTGGCACCAGGGCACCAAAATGTGACAAAGGCCAGGAAGGCGGTGCTGACGATGATTAATGTGATTTTTCCTGCAAAAAGCTGTAGCAGTTCTCCCATGCCGAGGGCTCTGCTGGGCGTTGCGGGAAGGACAAAGGCTGTCGGTGCCACTTGCAGCCCGGTGGCTTGTCCGCAGAGGGCAGAGCCCATGCCCGTGAGAGGTCTGACTGTGGCATCGTGCTCTGCCCAGGCCAGGCTTTGGTGGGCACGTGGCAGGCAAAAGCTGGAGACTGAGGCACGGAGCCCTCCCTTTGCAGGTCTCGGCTCTGTATCCATCCCTCCTTCGGCCATTATGCCCCATGCCTGACTCCAGCAGACCCGACTCCTGAGCCCAGCTGGGTGGTGAACACTGCTCATCTTCAGAGTAGTTAAACAGGACATACGACGTACCCTGACAAGTGGCATACAGGGTCCCTGGGCCTTCAGTAATGTCATATATCCATCGCTTCACCATGCTGCGCAGGCACAGAGTGGCCCATGACAGGCACATCTCTATCACATATGGAGATTCCCCCATATCTCAGTCTCCAGGTGAAGCTGAGCAAACCTCCAGCACCCCAGGAACAGTCCTGGAGGCTGTGGGAGGCCAGGCTCGCTTCCCCGGGGCAGACAGCCTGCTCGGGCTTCCCAGGAAGGTGCACCCCATCCACCCCAGCGCAGACGCGTTTTCCTGCGCAGAGCACTGGTGCAACGACACAGCTGCCTCCGCTATGGCCATAGGGATTGGGCTGCAGCTGCTGCCCGGCTGTGACAACCCCAGTTGCAAAACCCCTGTAGTGAACAAGTTTTGCGGCCGGAGGGCTGGAGTCCTCGCTCGGAGCTTGTCCAAGGAGTGCTCAACGCCTCAGCTTTCCCCCGCTTCCTGCTCCCAGCAACGGGAGGGAAAAGCCATGAGCAAAGTCTTAGGCAAATATTTGGGGAATGAAAAAAGCTCGCTCTCTGAGCGCGGTTTGGCTTAACAGCTTGATGGGGGATGGCGCGCACTCGATGCACAGATCGGGAGGCAGAGACGCTGCCCCGCGGAGCCTGCAGTTGTCTGCTCCGGCAGGGAGGGGAGGAAGGTGCTGCCACACATCGCTTTGCTCCTTTTATCCTGGTCCCTCCCCTGCCTTTCCAGGCCAGAGCATTTTCCAAACCCTGCTTTATCCCATCCCTGATGCTTCCTTTCTCGTGCTACCAGCATCACTAATAATAACAGCTCTAAATTCTCCTCGCCTGGCGCTCAGACTGTGGCAATGGGCGCTGTGCAGCCTCGCTGCATCTCTCTGTGTCTCCGCTCGGTCTGCGGTGGTGCGTGCGCCCTTAGATACATAAAATGCGTGGGCAATCGTGCACCGCTCCCTCCTCCCCCAGTTGTGCAATTCGGGATGCAATATCCAGCCCCCTGGCTCTTCGCTCATGGGAATATCATGCCCGTCCCTGTGGCAGGCAGAGTACCCAGGCGGCTGTATTCCTTACCTCTCAAAGGAGCCGGGAGTGTGGAGAGAGCTGGAAATAGCCCTGGCTGACACAGATACCTGTGCAAAACAGCAGGGGCCTGCACTTGCCTTGGTAATTGCATACTGCATGGCGATGAGTCACCCGCAGCCCCGCTCCCTGCCTCCTGCTGCATGGTGCGGGCAGGATTCACCATCCTCAACTTGGTACCGTTTGGCTGGGAAAGTGCTGCACCCCCCTCATTCCCCCCCCCCCCCCCCCCCCCCCCCGCCAAAGCACAGGCAGTGAGCGGCAAGGATAGCAGGGAAAGGATGAGAACGAGAGCATCTTGCAGCTTTTTAAGCTCTCGAGATGCTTTCAAGTGCCAGGAAGACTGTGTGAGCTGTGATTTTGCTGCATTATTTCTGTTGCTAGCCATCTCTGCACGGGGAGCGCCTGCGTGCAGGATAACTGCTTGCAGCAAGCAGGCATTCACCAGTGCCTGGTCTGGGGGGGCTGAGCCCACAAGGACACCACCCACAAGGGACCAGGGACCCCCTGGGACCAGCCCTTAGCACTTCCCAGGACGGGGATCTGGGGTCCCTGGGATGGGCCCCCCTTATCTCAGCCACTGGTACAATCGCAACCAAAGCAGCCAGAGAAGGAAGCGATGTGCCGCCTCACCCCAACCTCCCCGGCCACGGGAAGAAGGCCTCACCAGCAGAGCTCTCCATCCTCATCCTCATCCTCCTCCCCGTGGCGGGGGGCTCAGGGTCTGACTTGCTGCCGGCGATTGCACTGTCAGGAGGAGATTAATAAATAAATAATTAGCCAGCAAACTTCCACCAGGGAGCTTTGTTTCTTCTCCTCCAGCGGTGCTGCCTGTTCAGAGAGTGAAAACCAGGGGAGAGTGGCTATCTCCGGGGAGAGGGCCTGGAAGGGGTGGCATTTTCCCCGCCAGGCTGGCAGCTCTCCGACCTCCTCCGCAGCTGACTTCATGTATCAAAGGGACGCAGGAGGGAGGAGGAGGAATAGGTAAAATCAATGAGAACCTATTTGGCGGGATAAAAGAGCGTGGTTTTATTTATAGCGCTGGCTGGAGCTGAAGTGTCTCCTGCCCGGGGATACGGTGCTGAGGTGCTGGGGAACAGCAGAGCGGTATCTGTGTGGGGCCGGGAGATGCTTCAGTGCCTGGTGTCCCAGTGAGCCCGCAGCCCTGTCCCCACCACTCCCCAGAGTACTGCGGAGCACCCCTGTGGAGGGGTTTCTGCTCTAACACCAATGCCTGTGGTGAGAGGGAGCTGGGAACTGAAAAGCAGCCCCCTCCCACTGCTGGTGCCATCCCAGGGGTGTAGTACCTGGGGACAGTGATGGCCACTCGCCATGAGGGATGCTCGGAAGAGTGCTGGCGAGGAGGGAGGGGGGATGAAGACAGGGTGCTGTGGGATGGGGGCCCAGGGACAGATGGGGGCAGCCTGGCTGGCAATCGCCCTGGACTGGGAGCCACGAGGTGGGGAGATGCCCACGGACATCCCTGCCAGCAATGGCTGCTTGAGGAACAGCCAGTCCTGGCTTGGCAGTACGGGGGATCCAAAGAGGCTCCCTTCTCTGCTTGCCCTCTTGGCCAGCTCTGCTGGTGCAGGGGGACCAGGACCTGCTCCGGTGATCACGGCGAGTCGCCGAGAGGAGGCAGTTAAAGAGAAAGAGGAAGAGAAAACAGTGATGGCAGTATCCAGACCCTGAGCAGCCCCTGAGAAGGGGCAGGAGGAGTCGCCCTGCTCGGGGCCAGGGTCAGCAGAGGAGGATGAGGCCGGCCAGGGTCTCCGCCAGCCTCCCCCTGCCCCTCACTCCTCCCAGAGAGCAGGGCAGAGGGATGGCTGTCAGCAGGAGGGTGGGGATGGAGGAGGCACCCCAGCTCCCAGCGCCATCCAGCTAGCCAGGGCAGGGAAGGGAGGCCAAGCAGCACCACCAGGACCAGAGGCAGCTCAACAGGCAGGGACAAGGCAGGCGAGCCAGCGAGGGGACAGCAGGGTGACATCCATGGGCTATGACAGACACCGTCAGCACAGACTGAGAGCCGCCAGTGGCATGGTGCGGTGGGGAAGTGAGAGCGAAAGAGTAAGTGTGAGGGACACATGCCATATGGTGCACCTCCCTTTGGTCCCTGCACGCCCATGGATGGCTGGTGCCACCGCTCCAGGCTGCCTCCGGGGCAGCACGTGGGAACCCTGCTGGCGGAACAGCAAGGGGAAAGCTTGGATCTCTGCGATGGGATGTCAGGCAGTGCAGAAAGTGCGGCGCAGGGTCTCTGACAGAGGGTTTCTTCCCCCAGATAAAGTGAGGAATGGAGTGAGCTGAGTGCTCCGGACTGCTCCTGGGCTCTCGTCCCCGCGCAATAGGAGCCGGCTGGCCCTGCTGTGCCAGAGCAGCCCAGGAGGAGGACAGGCTGCTTCAGCTGCTGCGGGTGTGCTGCTTCCCGCAGACAAATGAGTCACTGAAAACGCCATAAGGAGGCAATGGGCATCCTGGTCTCCTTGCTCAGCCCACACAGCTGGTGGGCAGCATGAGCCATCGTGCAGGAGCCTTCCCTACCATCCGCTGCGCTGCCTGGCCGCTGCCGCTTGCTCCAGGAAATTCCCATCTGTTTCAATAGCTCATCCACAACCCCCTTCTTATTCCTTTGCCACCACATTTCTCTTTTCATGGGTTTTCTCTGCAATAACTGCACGGCTTTAGCTCCAAGTGTGTACAAGGCTGCAGTTTTGGAGAGGAGCAGGCTGCAGAATCGAGCAGGCTGGAGTCCTGTACAACATCACCCCGTGTGTGGGCAAACCCCAGCCCTCAGTGCCGGCCACGGGCTCCTCTGCCAGAACAGCCCAGGTGCCTGTCTCTGCTGCAGGGAGAGAGAGCTGCAGCAAGCTGAGTTTGGTGGCACGGGGTGGGAAAAGACCTTCTGCCAGGTGCATTCCAGAGAGGGGACTGGTGGGTCTCTGCCACAGCACAGGCAGATACAGTGCCTGTGTGTGCCTGCACAAGGGGCTTTGCTGTCACTGTATAGCATCAGTCCCCAGTGATGCCTGGGGACGCTGGAGTGGGAATAGCAACCTCTGAATAAGCACAGCCACAACCCCGCTCCCTGGACGAGCTGTAGCTCAAAGCCAGGGGCCCAGCCAGCACCCACTTGTGCTCTGAAGCCACTCTTTTGTTTCCCAGGGCCCCTCCAGCCCAAGAGGCCACATCCTCAGTGCTGTGGCAAAGAGGACATTGCCTGAGAGTGGAGGGACAGTTTCCACCCAGGCTTGCGGGGAGCGAGGGGTTGTGTCACCCAGCAGTGCATTCCCAGAGGCTCCCTCCTTGCTGACCATTAAGCATCACAGAGTCCTCATGTCACAAGCTGAGGAGGAGGAGGAGGTGGCAGGAGTTTCCAGGTGAACACGTCTGATCAGGAGCCACCGGACACAGGAAGCATGGAGGAAGGGCAACACTAGGTCCCTGCGCTTGGTGACTTCAGGTGAAGGACAAGGCTGAGCTGAGTGTTGAGCGGGGCTGAGGGGAAAGAAAAGCAGAGCTCATGGAAAGGAGCCAAGCAGAGGAGCTCAGCAAACCCAGGGACACAGCACTGCTAACCCCTGCTGCCCCGTGGGGAGTGGGGCCTCCAATTAGCAGCCCACATGAATGAAGATTGCTTTAGGGGAGGACTCTAGGAGAGCTGCGGGGGCACCTTTCCCTATGTCTGCCCCCAGCTTACCCAACCACCTGCTCAGAGAGACCCAGCGCAGAGCCCCCTCCCCTGTGTTCCCAGCGACAGTGGCCGACGAGGTGGCTGTCCTGGCCACCACACAAATTCCCCCTGGGGCTGCGTTTAATTTTAGTGCCCGGGAGAGAGTGACACAACACGGGGGGGCTGGCGAGGACCCGCCGGAGGCTGGGGATGTTGTAACTCGGAGGAGCCCCATTTGCCGCTGCCTCTCACTGCTCGAGCTGCCCGGTCCTTACAACATTTTCTCATCCACAAACAGGGGCAGCTGCAACATGAAACCGAAGGCGGGAGTTTGCACAGTGCGGGGTGTCTCCTGTCCAGCCCCGCTCATTGGCTCCTGCCCCTGTCCCACATTTGGCCTTTGGTAGGCTAAGGGTACCTTCAAACCCTGTCCCCTCCTGACCGCTGGCCTAATGGCATTACTCGCTCTCTGCTGTTTTGAAAGGGCATTTGCAGGCTTTTCCTGTTATATTTTACCTTGGTAATATTATCCCCAGCCCCTCCGGGCTTAGCATCATGTTGCTGCGGCTGGCTGCGGCGCTGGCGCAGGGCTGCCGAGCGATCTGGCTTAGCCAGCACCGGCAGGTGAGGGGTGGGCATGGGGGGCTTGTTTCTGCCCGGCTGCGGCTGACACCTCTTTGAGTACATAAACACAAAGAGCAGCAGAAGACGGAGCTCTGGCAGCTCTCGGACTCACAAAGGTTCTGGTTTAGGAGGAAAGCCGTGAGCGCTTAAAGAAACCGCGGTCGGTCTGTGTGCAGACAGAGAAGGGTGCGTGTGCATGGGGAATATAACGTTCCATTCACACCATTGCACTGAAGTACCGTGGATCGGCCGCCCTCTCTACCCACCATCAGTATTTCTGAGGTTCCCACATGACTGACCCACCGTGGGTATTTCTGAGGTTGCCACATGATTTCTAAGGAGGTGGAGACAATACCAGCTATAACATCTTGTCCTCCTTCGCCTTTCTCCTGGTGCTTTCGAAGCCCTTTTTATGAGCTTTATTCAACCAATCCCCCCAGCAGCCCCAGGGCACAGGGAAGTTCTATAGGTGAAAAAACCCAGAAGGCACAGAAAAACACTTGGACTGTGCAAAAGTCCAGAGCAGTCAGGAGCAGAAGTTGGAGCGTGTTAGCACCGACTTGCAGCCACGTGAGCAACTGTACTTTGTCCTCTGGGATCTCACTGGAACCCAGAAGTAGCAGCAAGTCCACCCCTCCGAGATGTCCCCGTTTCGCTCCGTGTCTGCTGTCCTCTGGTCCCCTCCTGGCATAAGGGCAACCTGCCCTCAACATCCCATCCAGTTTTGCCTGCTTGGCTGAAAGAAGCCCTAACCCGTCTCTGTCCAGAGGAGAAATGGGGCAGCGCAGGCTGGGCTCTGCTTCCCTTGTGCTCCTCCACTGCCTCTGGGCTGCCTGGCCGAGCAAACCCACCGTGCGGGTCACTGCTGCTGGGGTGGGCAACCCACAGCCCCACAGGTTGCCATCAGCCAGGGACTGGAAAGGGCTCATCTTCTTGGGTTCGAAAGCAAGGAGGGAGGAACTGGGCTCGCACAGACACCAGAAGAGAAAAGGTATTTCTGAAAGACATGTCTGTGCACGGCTTGGTTTTAGAACAACCTTTCACAAGCAATTCCCATGAATGGGTACTTCCTATTTGAGTACAACTGGTATAAAGGAAATCACGAGATACTTGAGCGAGAACCTCGCCTTTTGTGCAACAAATTCCTCCCCGAAGACTATTTTTATGGTGAGGCCTTCCAGTCCTGCTGCTTTCCCTGACTGGGCAGCCATCCCTGCTGTTCTCAGCTCACCTCCTCTCCCCGTGGCGTTGAGCGCTTGCATCTCCTGCAAAGGAGGGATGGGGAGGGAATGCACTCCGGGTCACTGGCCAGCAGGGTCAGCTGGGAATTTGATTCTTGGTCTGCAAGGAATCAGACATGCTCCAGAACAAGGCAATTTCCTTCCCCAGGCCCTTCCTCTCCCTGTGCCGTGCTCTGATGCCGTGCCTGCTGCAAGCTGCAGCCCCGCATCCTGGCCACCGCCATCCTGGGCCCAGACCTCCCACCCACAGGAAGAGAAGTTTCATTGCTGGTGGAGCCGCTGGAAAAGCACTTCGGGTAACTGCTTCAGCGCTTTGTAACAGTAATTAGGAATAAAGTGCCACAGCAATGAGGAAGAGTTAGTGACAGCTTCTCTCTTGCTTTGTCCCATCCCGCCTCTGCCTCCAGCTCTCGTCAGCCGTATGATTTAACACACGCTGTCCCCTGACATCTTCTTTTGGTGCAAGGCTTGGGGTCATCAGGAAAACCCAACATTGCTACATTGCATGGTGTTCACAGCTCATCCCGGACCAAAGGGAGGGTGTTAGAGAGTGGCTGGAAACAGCTCTCCCTTTGAAAGAAAAGCAAGGCGAGAACGCGGACAGGCAGCAAGTCTTTCCTACCGGAGGAAGAATCACCTTCTGGTCACTCCTCAGAGCCCAGTGCAGTGCTCTCCACCTGGATCATTCCACACGGCTTTGCTTCATCAGCCGTTTGTGCGCAGAAGTATCCTGCAGGCCTGCCTGAGCCATCCGAGGGGATCTGAGGATCTGGAGCCATTAGGCTGCAGGTGTTGCCACTTGGTTGGTTGTGTATCAGCTAATTCGGGCTGCAGCGCCAAGCCCTGCTCTTTCCCATGTAATTGCTACGGGTAAGTAAATAGAACATTCATGAGATTTTTGGTCCCGTCATTAATTATTTCTGAAAGGGCTTTTAGCACACGCCTCAAAACCCCAGACAGAAAATTGACGTGCGTGACATCAAGACACTTGCAACAACCGCAGGATGAGCACTGAGGCAAAACCGAGGGAAATCTGAAGACTGTTCACTCCTTGTTACTCTTTGCTCTCAGCCACCTGTCCCCACTCCAGTGCAGACCCACGGAGCCTGGATGTGACCATCAGCCCAACATGCTGCTCTCAGGGTTTATATCTCAATGCGGGGTGATCTGGGACCGTCACTGGTGCCCAGTGATGCTGAGCGCCCCCAGTGTTAAGGGCTGGCACTTGTAAGATGTGTACAGCGGTGCTTAAGGTGGGTCCGTGTCCCGTGGGAAGGTGCTTGTGCCCCACATGTGGTTGCAAGCCTCACAGGGCACTCTGCAACCATGGATGCACCCCCCCACTGAGCCTGGATGTGACTCTCAGCCCCATGCACTGCACTCAGAGTTTATATATCAGCTTGGTGTGATCTAGAGGCTGTCGAGTGGCACCCAGTGATGCTGGCAATCCCCTGTGTGCCCGCACTTTTAAGGGCTGGTACTTGTCAGGTGTGCACAGCGGTGCTTAAAGTGGGTGCCCTGGGTGGGTGCGTGTCCCGTGAGAAGCTGCTTGTGCCGGGGGACACTCTGCAATTGCAGATGTGCGTCCCCCCAACCCGCCAAGCCTGGAAAGTGACCCTGAGCCCAACACGCTGCACTCAGGGCTTATAGATCTCAACTCGGGGTGATCTAGGGACTGCTGAGCGGTGCCCGGTGCTGCTGGGTGCCCCCACTTTTAAGGGCTGGCACTTCTAAAGTGTGCACAGCGGTGACTGAAGTGGGTGCCCTGGGTGGGTGCGTGTCCTGCAGGAAGCTGCTTGCGCCCCACGCGTGGCTGCAGACCCCACGGGGCAGTCTGCAACGGCGGCTGCCCCCTCCATCCCTGCTCCCTCCCACCCCCCCCCCCCCCCATAGCTCCACCGCCCTCCCCGGCTCCCGCAGCCGGCGGGCGGGGGCTACGGGCGGCTCCGCCCCGCCGGCCGCCCGGCTCCCCGCCGCCGCCGCTGCCGCTGCCGCCGCCGCCGCCGCGCCTGCTGCATGCTCGGTGCCGCCTCAGCTCCAGCCGGAGGTGGAAGATGGCGGAGTCGGGGCCGGATTGCAGCTCTCTGCTCGATGAGGATCTCTCCTCCTTCGTCTTCAGTTACCTCGCTGACAGTCAGGTAGGGAGGGCGGGGGGGCTCTGCTGTCCGGCTCCCCAGCGCGGTGCAAGCCGGCAGACCCTTGCAAATCCTCCGGGCACCTGGGGGAAGAGCCGGTCCCCCCGGGAGGAGTGCGGGGACCGGCTCTTCCTCCAGGTGCCCGGAGGATCTGCGGGGGTCCCGTTTGCTCCACGGATGCGCAGAGAGCCCTGCCGCCCCCCGCGGCTCTCTCCGCGCCTGTCCCCGTGGCTTCGGGGCGGCCCCGGCGCGGCAGCAGCCCCGCAGCCCCCGCCGGCGCTTTCAGCACCACTCGCACGTGGACTCCCGCGCCCCCCCCCCCACTCCCCCCCCCGTTTTTCTGCAGGGAATTTTTTGGGGGGAGAAGTTGATGGGTTGGTCGGTTTTTGTACCCCCCTCCCCTTTGAAACAGCCCCCCCCCACACACACACCCCGCTGCAAAGGTGGGGAGGGGGGTGCCGCGGTGCAGGGCGGCGTGTGGACGGGGGCGGGGGGGGGGGGCTTCGCAGGGGGCTGCGCGGTGGGGGCTGATAAGAGCCGGGCTGTGGGATGAGTCATGCCGAGCGTCAGTTACACGCATACGGGCTGGGATCTTGGGGGATGGAGGTTTGGGGAAGCGGGGGGGGGGGGGGGGGCGGGGAGGGTAGGGGGGTGGTTGGCAGGGAGAGGGGTCTCGGTGCTGCGAGTCAGCGGCTCCAAAATCTGGATGGGCTCCCTTTTGGACGGAGCTGGGGATTAAAATCAGATTAAGGCTCCTTGGCAGCTCCCGCACGATCACGAGAGCGAGCCGTGCTGGCTATAGGGCTTGCATGCTTTTCCATTTTGGGGGGTGGAAGAGAAGCGCTATACAATAAGCCAGGCAGTAGCAAAGAGCCATTGACTGATCTGGAGCACAACCGCGCATTTCCCAGTTGGATTGATGAGGCTGGTGCAAGTGGGAAGAGTTTTCTGTAGTTATATATCACCCCTCCAGCCCTTCACTTTCATAACCACAGATTACAAAATAGCTTCGATTGTGAAGCTAGCACATTCATCCCAACCCTTACTCTCTCACCAGTTTAGCTCCGGGATTGCAAACAGCCGGAGCGTGTGAGCGGGGAAACAGGACGGGCACTAATCCTGCTGTTTGGGTTCAAAACAAATAAGGTCTCAAGACTCAGTAAATCAGATTTGCCCCTGGTGCGTGTGCCAGACAGAACCAGGCAGGTCTTGCCACCAGCTAGATTGATGTAGTCCCGGTGCCTCTCCTCGCATGCACCAGCTCCAGAGTGCTCTGGCTTGGCATGGGACCCCGGCAGGTTGCTGGCAGGGGGGGCACAGAGCAAGGGGGAGGCGGAGGCTTCGGTCATTAACGAAGAGCTGCTGACAGGTTGATTACAGCAGAAGGGTCAGGAAGGGTGAGAAGTGGGCCGAGAAGATTTTGTAAGCAGTTTGCGTTTTCTGATTTGGACGGATTTATTATTGCTGAGGGAACGGTCGGCTGGAGACGAGGAGGCTGGTTGTGTGGGATGCCATCCCCAGGCAGTACGGCAGGAAAGCTGCGGCTCCCCCCGGCCCCATTGCTCCCTGGGCGGGTGAAAGTTCCTTGGCTCCACTTCCCTGCAATAACCTGCCTGTTCTCCGCACGCTTAACGTGAAATGAAAAGCTCCCGTGATTGCAGCATGCATCTCGAAGCTCGTTTCATTCCACTTTTTTGGTCAGTGTTTGACACGCCAATCTAGGAATCTTATTCCAAAAAGGGACTGCTAAGGGGGGGGGGGGGGGGGGGGGGGGGGGGAATACCGAGAATTGTCATCTTTCTCTGGTGCAAAACCACCATGTTGTGAACATCCCCTGCAAAATTTGGGACTGCGAAATGGCCTGTGATGAAACAAGACCGTTTTTATGGCATCTCTTAAAATACGGTTTGCTGCGCTCGAACTCTCTTTTTTTCCTCTCCTTCTCCCATCCGTGCACTATACTGTGGGGAGCGGAGTGGGTAGCGCGCAGAGTCCGTGCTCATCTGACGTCTGCGGGGTGGATGATGTGCGGAGCAGCACCGGGATCTTTGCGGCCCCGCTGCAGGCTCCCTCGGCAGCGGCGCGCAGCCGGCGTTCGCCCTCCTGCCCCGCGCCTGCTCTTCATAACTGCATTTCCTCTCTGCCCCCACGTGCGCAGAGGGGTTAAAGGCTGGGGTAAAAAGAAAACGAAAAAAAAGGAAGAAAAAAAATAAAAAAGCCCCCCCCCACATCCCCCAGCTATGATTTGCATGCATTTGCTTAAGAAACGCCTGAAGTTGTAAGTGCGTGTTGTGCTTGTACATTAACCTCTGATGAAACTGCAGGGAAGGCTCCAGCCCTGGCTGCTGTCACATGCCTGCTTTATAACTTGGAGCGGGAGGCGGTCCCGGGCTGGCCGCTGACGTCTCTCCCCATTACTACTGTACGAGCCTCTGCTTACAACTGGGTTACTGACTTCTCAATGAAGCCCGAAAGCTGCTTCCGCAAAGTCCCCGGTGCTCCAGCACGAGATCGGCTTTTCCTGAGAGGCTACAATGTCAGGAGGCCATGAGATCACGAATATTAGCCATTTCCTTCGTGGAAATCTTGAGGAACTCTGACTCTCCTCCTCTCTCCCCCGTGCTCCTCCCCAGTCCTTGCTTTTGCAGTAGGTTTGGAGAAAGGTGCAGCTGGGTGCGTGCAGGTGCCAGGTGATCCCTTCCTCTCTGGTGGAGGAATCCTTGGGAGGGTTCTCAGGGAGATGGACAGTGAAGGTTTGACATGGATATTTGCATCAGTCCCTTAATTATATGGGCTTGTTCTGAGGATGCCTGCTAACCTCTATTTACATATCGAGGACAGCGATGATTCACGTGGTACCTGCATTGCTACAGGAAGAAAATCAGGGTTCTTCACTTGATACCTGCCTTTCTCCTGCCAACTCCTTTTCCCTTTCTAACAACAAAAAAAGGTGATTTTGTTTTGCTGCAACTCCAAACGCGTCATTTCTGGGCCCGCTTAATCCATTTTGTGCAACCCTGTGCCGCTCGGGGGTATGAAGCTGGCTGGAGCTGGTTGGTGTGCTGGCACCAGGCGCCAGAGAGTGCCAGCCTGGCAGCTCTGCCCGGAGCAGTGCGGGGCGGCCGGCGACTCTCAGCATCCCTGCAAGAGGCAGGAGCACTTCGACTCTTACACTTCGATTTCTTTAAAAACCCCAAACAAAGTGCAGCAGAGGGAGGGGAAAAACCCCCAAACCAGGCTGCTTCTCGGAGAGATGCTTAAAGATCCCATTAAGTGAAATACAATATTTCCTCTTTAACTTCTCAGCCTCCTGCTAACAGCTTAATCCATGGATGAGTGCAGGAGGCACAGGGAAGCCCTCGGTGGAAAAGCGGTCCATCGCGTAGGTTATTACTGTTAGTAAAGAAGTGGGGATGCGTCCCTAATTTCTGATAGTCCTTGCTGAGCAGACGGATATTCTGCTTTTTCTGCAGCTGGTCTCTCAAAGATTTTTGGAAGGGGAGTCTGGATGTCTGAGGCAGCCCAAGGGCCTGTGCAAAGCGTTATCCTCAGCCTGGCTGCATTGCTGCAGCGTGGGTCAAAGGGCTGCAGCATCGCCAGGGCTGGAGACCCCCCCCTCGCTCCCCGGGGAGGCCCTGCGAGGAGGCTGTGGCGCGGTGGCGGTTACCCACGGTGGCAGTTGGCAGAGGCCATGCGGTCCGTTTGCGAAGCGGGGGGTGGCGGTTGCTGGGGATGCCGCAGCGCTGGCTGCGGGAGATGGCGAGCGTGGCGTGCTGCTGAGCCTGCCGCTCCGAGCTGGGAGGGAGCAGCGGGAGGGAGCAGCGGCATGGGGAAAGGAGGGCTGGTCTGAAATCTGTCCTCTTGGAGAGCCTCCCCGCACACCCGTCTGCCTTCACCCCCCAGCTTTTGACCAGACACCCCGGTGCTCCCCACCCTGGCCGGGCTCCGGGGCTGCCCCACACCATGGGCTTTCCTCCCTCCTGCCTGCACATCCCTGCCCCGGTCTCATGCTGTAATGGAAAGGCACATCTCCAACAGGTGAATAATTAAGGTCTTAACCTAGTGCCTCCAGCAAAGGGAGCTTTGTCAAGGAGACGGATCTCTCTCCCACATTAACCTTTCCAATGTCAAAAGCCTCTTTGTAGTTAGAAACTCCACTTGCTCCAGCACTTTAGCGCTGTCGGTTGTCCAGTGAAAAATGCCCAGGGGATGCCCTTCCTGCCCCAAACCCCTTCCTGGCTTGGAGGAATGGGTCTCGTGGTCCCCAGCGCGGGGCTGGGGACGGGGACGCCGCGGATTAGCTCCTAGCAGGCCATTTGCTGCACTGCTGGCCACTGCTGCCTGCTGGTCCCGAGGTGCGGGAGCCCTCCAGGCTCTCATATTTCTCTTGGTGGGGTTGGGGGCCGGCTGGTGGCAGAGCCCCGTGTTGCCAGCAGGCAGAGTGCCAACAAGGGCATGTTCTCCCGTGGCCAGCACGTGCCAGCACCCACGGGAGCTCAGGGATGTCACCCATCCAACTGGAGTGGAGGTGGAGTGTGGGTACGGCCCATGCCTTCACTGCCTGGTGCCTGCAGGGCAAACCCCACCAAAGCCACCGCTCCTTCTGCTTGCCCATGGCCTTGGGGAGATGGCGTCACCGGGGCGAGGGGCACCGTCCCTGCAAGGCACTCTGAGCCTGAGCGCCCCATGGGGCTCTCCAGCACGGAGGGGGCCCTGGCTCTGCCAAGAAAGGGCTGTCCCCAGAGATAAGGCTCCGCTGGGACCACGCTTCTTGTACTCCCTCGCCACCACCGAGGAGCTGGGGCAAGAGAAGCCGGGGACACAAGGTGCCGGCAGGACCTCGGCTGGCAAACACGTTTGCCAAAGGAATCTGCTGCGGGCTCCCGCAGCCGAGCCCCGCTCCATGGCAACCCCGCGCGGGCTTATATTTCTCGTGACTGCTTGGCAGCCTGAAGCGATTTAGCAGAGGGGGAACTTTGCACGCGCCGGAGCCGCCACTGCCAGCGCGGCCATGCCGGGCCAACCGCCGCGGTCCCGGCCACGTGGCACCTGTCCTCCCCAGGGGACACGGGCTGGGGCAGCACCCCCAGCGCGGGCAGCCAGCTCCCCTGCCCACATGGGGTGGGGAGGGGGGGGGGGCAGGTCCCCACCACCTCCCTGCTGCCTGGAGAGCCACCCCCTTGCCAGCACCTGGAAGAGGATGCTTTAAGCTGCTTCTGCTTGTAGTAACGAGCAAGAGAGTAAAGGTTGAAGTTAATGGGGTGGGTGGTCAGGTGAGGTAATGACCTACTTCCAGGGGCAGCCGCGCCGCAGGCAGCGGGTGATGGTCCAGCCAATGCGTTTCCCTTCCCTTATCGCTCGGCCGTTCTGCTTTTCAGCACTTTTCCTGAGCTCTGGCTCACAATTTATTGTTTATTTATTTATTGGTTTTTTTTATAATGGGAGCTTCCAAGAAATGCCAAAGGACTTTGCACAGACCTGGCTGCGCTCAGGGTCTCCTCAGCCCGCTCTATACCCTGCTCCGTCTCGCTGCACCTCCCCAGGGCTGAGCTGCTGCAAATTGCATTGTTAAACCGGTTCGCTTCAGAATTAAGGAAAAATAAAAGCTGGAAGTCTCCTTTGGCCCTCTAAGAGCTGGAAACCCCCCAGGGAGGGGTTCCCCATGCGGCAAGTCTGGTGTCTGCTGGTGGGGGGTGTGTAAACTGTGGCAGCCCTTGGGGGCTCTTTGGGATGGCCCCATCCAGTAGCCAGACTAACCTTTGATCGCTGCCGGCTCCTGCGCAGCTGTGTGGGGCTTAGGGGAAATGCTCTGCTTATCTTGCATCCCTGCTGTCCCCAGGCAAAGCCGGTAGGTGCTGGGTCCCTCCCCAGTGCGCGCTCCCTCCCCCCCAAACAGTGAGCCAGGAGGGCTGTTTGGGGGAGGATGCTCCTCAGCGTTGTGTGCCCCGGGAGCAGGATGAGGATCCTGCTGAAGTATCACAGGAGCTTTTTATATCTGCCTGTGCATCCCCACCCCTCCCACGGCACCCTGCCCACCCAGGCAGCGCACAGGCAGGCGTTTGCCCTCGCAGCTGGGAGCAGGAGGCCTCTGCCCTTGGGGAGGGGGAGCGTTGGGGGATGAAGCAGGAGAGACCCCGGCATGCTGGGAGGGCTGATGTGACACTTCTCCCCTCCCCTGGGACACAGCGGTACACGCTTTATATGGATGTTTTTGTGCTGAGGTGGCGGAGGATAAAACGAGTGCCTCCAGGAGCTCTTGCAGCGACCACGGTGTCAGGACAGCGTATCTTTACTGAGATGCATTTTCTAAATTCTTCCTCTGCGCCGCTTCTGCGCCCTGCGGTCGCTGCCTGCAGCGGCGCGGAGCTCGCCGGCCCCACCAGCCCCTTCTGCTGAGCCAGCGCCACCGCTCAGGCTCCTCCGTTCCTCTTTCAGTTTGCAGCAAGTTCATCGCTGCTGTCGCTTCTGCTTCCCTGGCCTTTGTCTGGGGAGGCTGCAGGGACCCTGTTCAATCCCAGGCGAGGGGTGTGGGAGGTGTCATCCTTTCCCCCCGCCAAAAGCTGCCTTCCCCACCTACTCCCCGAGGAACCCTCATTTCCTAATTTTCGTGCGCATCAAGAGCAAGGAAATCCTGTGGCGGGGGGAGACGGAGGGGAGAGGGCAGAGCATCCAGGCGCAGGCTGAGCTGGGGCTGTAGCTGCCAGAGCAGCGTGCTGGGGCGGCCGGCTGTGCTGTGCGGACGGAAGGAAGCCCAGCTGCCTCTAATCGTGTTTCTTTTCCTCCCTCCTGCCCGGATGAGGGGGGACTGCAGGTTTCGCCGCCTGCAAGTGACAGCTGGGGACCTGGTTGTCCTGCCACGAGGGGACCGGAGGCCACAGCAGCCCCAGCTGTCCCTTGACACAGAGCTGGGGTGCAGGGGAGCTGCTGCTGGCAGCGGGCAGCGTGGTCCCTGTCCCCCAGCCTCGGCAGCCTTCTTGCTGAGCCCTTTCTTGCTTTGTTTTTAGCCAAAGTGCCTAGATAGGAATGAGTCGTGTTATTTTTTTTAATGAAGAAAGTGCAAGTGTAGCTGTGGGGTGTTTCAGTAAACATCCCAGCGGGATACTGCCATGACCCTTTGCACGCACACGAGGCTGACCGGGCTGAGCTCCAGCCGGCCCCGCAGCAGCCAGGCTGGGTTAGAGCAAAGAGCAGCGCTGATTGCAGCCAGGGTGATGGTTTTACACCCCCACCTGGATAACTGAGAGGACCTGGAGGTGTAAAACATCGCACTTGCACAGCGCCCTTTGAAGACCAAAGCAGGGGCAGGCTCTGGCTTCTCTGTCCCCTGCAGAGGCCAGCCCCTCTGCCAGCATCCCGTCCCCGCTGGGCGCAGGGCTGTGGTGGCCACAGGGCCGTGGTGGCCGCGGACCTTTGGCTCCTCGCACATGTCCCCAGCGGAGCGTGCGCTCCCCAGGCTCGGAGCAGGGGCAGAGCCGCTGCCCGTGTACTGGAGGGCGTCGGGGTTCTGCCTGCTCACCGGCAGCACCTGCGGAGGGCAGGGCAGGACACGGGGGCTGCGCGGTGGCTGGTGCCAGGCGAGCCAGTGGTGGCCTTTCCTGCTGCCACACAGAGGTTGCTCACCTGGCACCCAGCACGGCGGGGCCGAACTTTGTTCCCGCTCAAGTCCCTCTCTCCTGATTTCCCGGGACTCGAACAGGCTTGCTGCAAACGTTTGCAACTTCCATGGCCCTTGGCTTCAAGCTAATTAAACTTTGCATTCCTGTTGACTCCCTTTAAACCGCGGCTGCTTAGCTGCCTGCCTTCCCCCACTGCTCTGGGGCCTGCCACCCTGCCTGCACGAGGTGTGTGCAGCTCAGAGCCACCTTCCAGCATCTTAATGACGGGAGGATTTTAAACCTTCCCTTGAACAGCATAAACCCCAGGGCTCTGCATAGCTGGAGCTGGAGATTTAAACCAACCAGCATCGTTTCTCCTTGCAAGAAGGCTTGCACACAGCTAGTCACGACCTAACCAGGCTAATAATGAAAAGAAAAAACTGCAAATGGTTTTCTTAAAAAGGAAGTTTCTGTCTCTATATGGGCCCCACCAGGAGACTGGAGCATGTGGGTTTTGGGTGATAAAACCCATTTCCCAGGTAACAGAACTCAAGCCTGTGAGAACTGTGGTTTTCTCAGGCTGAAAGGCTGGATGGTATTTGAGCTGCTTTTTTTTGGTCTTGTGGCCATGTCCTTTTAGGAAAGAATAAGTATGTCTATTTATATATATTTTGAAAATGAAAGCACGTGGTACATGTCCCCAGAAACCCTTGTGATGCATGTTGTCATGCGGTGGGGGACGTGGCTTTGCTGATGACCAGCAACCAACCCTCCCTACCAGCTCGTACCAGCAGCTGAGCTGGGGAGCAGGGACAGCCCCTGCCCTGCAGCCCCGCGGCTTGGGGTGCGCAGCCATAGGTGTGTGGGACATGCTCGTGCACACGTGTCTCCCCTCCTCGTGGGACCAGAGAGGCTTCAGGATGTGGAAGTGGATGCAGGAGGAAGGAAGTCGGCTGCTGAGCTGGGGAGGGATGTCGCGGGGGGCTGTTAGGACAGACTGATGGAGAGGGCTGGAGCTGCTCCGTTTATTTACTTCTGTTGACTCCTCCTGCCTGTGCTATCGGTTGTGCTGCCTGCCCTGCCTGCACTGATGGCTTCTCTGTTCCTGTGTTAGCGCTCCCAGGATGGGTGCACTGGCACCCCCCACACCGCTGCCTCCCCACAGGGACCAGGAGATGCCCCTGAGGGTCCGCTTGCCCTGGCTCCCTCGTCTCAGCTTGCACCGCTCACCTGCTGCCCCTCTGCCCAGAGGAGATGGAAACCAGATCCAGCTGAGTCAAAAATAAATGAAAGGCAGATTATCGGGTGGAGAATGTCCCCATCTCTGCTGCTCGCTTTTATGGCCGTGCAAGGACCTGGAAACACAGCTTTCAAGTTTCTCTCTGTATTTATGTAACCCAAACTAACTCTTTTTTGGAAAGAGCCGCTTTGTTGCATTTAGATACCTAAATATAGCAGCTGCTCTGGGGGGAGGATTAGCCTGCGAGTGCCCTGGCGGGTATGGGACCTGTGTGTACGGGTGTTCAGGGGAGTTTAAACCTCTTTCAATCAAGCCGGGAGGGTTATTCCCCTGCCATTAGCAGGACAGGCTTGCAGCCATCCCAGAGCAGCAAGAGCCCCGCAGCAGTGACTGGGCTGCCCAGGCTGTGGGGCAGCAGGAACCTGCTGAGATGCAAACGGCAGGTTCTTTTCTAAACACCTCGATGGCTTTTGAGGCCGGAGCCCATCTATGCCCAAACGTGCTGTTTGCTAACGTGCCGTTGCCTCGCCTTGGAGGAAGGAGCTGTGCTCCAAGGCACAGAAGCAGAGTTGAGCTACGGGGCGAACCCTCCAGGTCCTGCCCTGCCAAACAAAGGGCCCCGTGGGGCTGTGGCACCTCAGGGTGACCATTCAGGGCTGCTGGAGCAGAGCCACCGCTGTGACGGGGGGTTGGGCGCAAAGGCAAAGAAGGGCGAAGGTCCTTCTGCCCTTAGGTGTACAGGGCACCACAGGCATCAAAGTCCTTTGATCTCTTTTAGTGAAGGATGTGGGACCAATCCTTTGAACTGACGAGCTGAGGGATGCCCCACAGGTGCCATTTCCCCTTGCCAGGGACATAACTCCCCACCCTCGCGGGCACTGGGACCTGTAGGCTCAGCTGAGATGCAGTTGGTGGCAGGATCCAGGCACCCATGGACCTGCTTCTGCTTCTGCTTCTTGATACAAGACCCCTCATTGCCTTCAGAGTGAGCACAAGAGAGGGGTTTGCCTGAGTGGTCTGACCACCTCAGTAGCTTGCCCACATGGCATGGTGTGCTCCGGGGAGTCCTTATAGCGGCCTTCCAGTATCTGAAGGGGGCCTACAAGAAAGCTGGAGAGGGACTTTTTACAATGGCATGTAGTGATAGGGCAAGGGGTAATGGCTTCAAACTGGAAGAGGATAGATTTAGATTAGATATTAGAAAGAAATTTTTCACTATGAGGGTGGTGAGACACTGGAACAGGTTGCCCAGAGAAGCTGTGGATGCCCCATCCCTGGAGGTGTTCAAGGTCAGGCTGGATGGGGCTTTGAGCAGCCTGGTCTAGTGGGAGGTGTCCATGGCCATGGCAGGGGATTGGAACTGGATGATCTTTAAGATCCCTTCCAACCTAAACCATTCTATGATTCTCTAGTACCACCTGGGATCAGCAAGGCTTGCACATTGCACCAAATTTTGATGGAAACAGAGTATTTCAGAGGTGCACAGGGTGACACTTGCTTTTGTTTCTTGATGTCTCCCACTGCCCAGTGATGAGGGTGCTGTGGGTCCCTTCTGAGGAAGCAGGGAGCTGCTGTTTGTGTCTGTGTGTGCCGATGTCCCAGGGACTTGGGACATTGAGCACATGGTGTGCTACTGGAGTCTCTGCAGCAGCTATTTATAAGTGCATGGAGGGGGCACCGTTGTGTGTCCCCTCTTCTCCTCCTCGCTTTGCAGCGCTGACAGCGAGGGCCTGGCTGCCCCGCGCTGCTGCAGGGGCTCCCTGATCTGTCTTGTGATTCGGGCCTTGATGGAGACCTGCAGGAGGATTCCTTATGTTTGCTGCAGGAAAGCAGAGAGTCCCTCAGATATTTGAGCCTTCATCTCTGTGCTTTTCTTGTTGCTTTCTCTGCACACCATGGCTTGTGGGTGCTGGCATGTCTGAATACCTCCCCGTCTGCCTGCTGCCCATCCCTGCCCCTCACCGCACCCCCTACCCAGCTCAGAGCTGTGCAGCCTCGGACCACCTCACCCTGGAATGCAGGGTCCAGCAGGCCAGGAGCCACCTGGCTAAATGGTGGGACCCCTGGGGAGGTGTCGGCGAACACATAAACACTGGCTTCACACGGTGCCCTTGTACAACCTTGCACGACAGCCTCTCGTCTCTCATCATGCAGGCAGGGATCAGGCAGGTTTGGCACTGCCCGGTGGCAGCCCCACCAGTCCCTGCTAGGGGGAGGTGGCCCTGGGTCTGAAGGAAGGACCCTGCCATTATGGTGATGCCCTCCTCAGGGCTGTGTTATTTGGCCCTAGCAAGGTGGAGGTGCAATAGAGAAGGTAAAGGCTGCGCATTGAAATGGGAGGAGGCAGTGCTGGAGATCCGGCCGGAGGGCTCGTAGCGTCCCCAGGATCCCCGAGCCGCTCCGGCAGATGGCTGCAGCCCTCCCGCCCTGCTCTAAGGAATACAAATGTGCGGCAGATACGGTTACCCAGCCCCGAGAGCGGTGTTAGCTTTCATTTAGATCGATATCCCTGCCTGCCTGCATCTGAGGGAGCACTCAGCTGGCAACCCAAGCCCGGCCAGGAGGAGACACCCGCCAAGGCTCTGCTGCCTGCTCCAGACCCTGCCTGTCCGTCTGTCCGTCTGCCGCGGCGTGGAGGCAGAGCCAGCGCCAACCGCAGCGCTGTTGCCGTGCTGTCGGACTCCGTCATGCGTAAAATGTAATAAATAGGGCCATAAGCCTTTTACGAAGTCTATTTCCACTCTTGGATCCGGGATTTAATGCATGGCTGCTTAGAGAGGCTGAGGATTTCAGGGGTCAGCAAGGCTAATTGCACTGCTGGAATAAAAGGGCGCACGGCAGGATCCTGTGCGTGGGCGGGAGGGGGTGCCGGGGGTCCCGGCAGCCTGCCGCGCTGCCCTGGCCCCGCACGCTCCCCGCCAGCAGCCTGGGGACACAGCGGCCACACGTGGTGGCTGGGCGGGACCAAGGCTGGTGGCTGGGTGGACGCGGTCCCCAGGGAGCCCTCTTCGGCTGGGCACCGGTGGCTTTTGGGGCTGGGGGGACCATGCTGGGGGGGCCAGCTGGGGAGTCATATGCTGCAAGTGTTTGGTTCCCCGCTGCTCTGTGGTGTCCCTAGATGTCTGACTGAGCACGTCTGGCTGGAGCGCTTGATCTTAGGTTACCTGGAAGCCAGGGAATGCTTCTGTGGGGGCCGAGGGCCGGTGAGGGTCAGGGTTGTCTCGGTGCAGGCTGGTACTGCCAGGCTTGGCTGGCCCCGGTGCTGCAGCAGGGGGGTGGGTGCCGTGCTGCCAGGCTGCCCGCTGTGCCGGCTGGCCCCAACATCACAAGCTGGGGCGTGAAGGGATGTGTGTGCTCGGAGGTGGTGCCACCGGGGAGACAGCCCCACCGGGAGTGGCAGTGCAGTGCCAGGGCGAGAGCCAGGGGCACAATCCCGGATGGGTGCTCCGGTGCTGGGTGTGTGCCCGGCCAGCACGGGGCTGGGGTCGGGACCTGGACTGCACTTTCACAGAGGCATCAGAGAAGGAGCAATGGGATGCGCAGGCTCCACTTCTCGGGGAGAACAGGCAGCCAGCACACGTCCTGTGAGACGAGGGGGACCCAGATGCCCGGAGGCTCCAGGGCTTCACCCTGTGCCAGCCGTCCGCGCAGGGCTGGCAGTGCTGTGCCGCCGGCCACGGCAGACGGAGGACGCCAGCTCCGCTCGGTTACTTTTCTGGCTGATCCTGTCATCTCCATCTCACGCCAAGTGCTGAAGTCGTCATGGAAACCAGCACGGCGGCAGCCTCGCCAGCAGCTCCTGCGCGGGATCCTTGGTCTGAGCGCCTGGCCGGCACTGGTCTGCCGTGGCGGTGGCGGGTGGCCGGCTCAGTCAGCCACTTGCTGCTGGTCCTTGTTCCTCGAGGGCATCAGTCTGCTGCTGGGCTCCAGCGATGCACAGGCATGGTCGCTTCCCTGGCGTTGTAGCAGGGCCCGATCCATTAGCATTGACCAATCCCAGAGAGCGCCCCGCAGAAAGCACAAAAAAAAGACCTATAGTATTGCTCTTAATAGTACCTGTTCTCAAAGTTATCTTTAGCAGCACCATTCCCACCTTCATTCATAACAGCCATCGCAGGGGCCTGATTCTCCTCCCTGCTGCCCAAGTGGCTTTGAGGTAACCCCGACCTCCCAGGATGCTCCGCTCACGCCACGCTTCCACCACTCACCAGCGTTTCATTTGGCTGTGGAAGGGAACGGTCTGCAAACCTTTCCCTGCAGTGGGAAATGGAGAGGGACTTTTTTTCCAGGGTTAATTTTTCTCTGGTGACCATAACTCTGAACTCTGCTTGCCTTTGCCTCTCCTCCCACGTCGCTCCTGTCCAGCGGGGCTGTGTCGTGCCAAAGGCTTTCTCCCTGGAGCATCCCTGCTGGAAGCCCACACTGGTGCAGGGATTTTGCTTGATCAGTGGAGGAGGCAGTGCCTGAACTTGACTATCGGGGATGGAGTATTTTCCACTTCTATTTCAGTGGGTGTTTTCATAGGTTGCAAGCTATGGTCCTCCATTCCCAGTGTCTTCCATCTTCAGAGCTCACGCAGACTCCTGGGAGGGTGCAAGGCTTTGAAAGGGCTTTGAGGATTCATGGGTTCAGCCCACCACTTTGAGGCAGCATCTCCTACCACTGCCAGGGAAAGGCTTATTTCTCCTATTCTTGAACTCGGCAGTCACAGAGTTCCTCGGGTTCCTGGGCTAATCTGTTCCTGCCTTTAACGAGCTGCCTCATTAAAGTGTTTTTCCCTAATAACCAGCCCTCCGGGCTGGGTGAGAGGCTGGTGAGGTTTGACTGTAGACAACTGGAGACCTGCAAGCTGCAAAGGGCTTTTCCAGCTGCTTGCGGGGGTGCAGGGTGAACACCAGCCCTCTCCTCCTGCATGGTGCCGGCAAGGCTGTGAAGGGGGCAGCAGCGCAAAGCACCCCAAAGCACCCCAAAACATGCCTCTCCTGGACTCCAGCACCGGATTTACTGGACCCGCAAACTACAACAGTGCAGCCGAGGGGAGCAGGTTGCACTGGGGAAGGCATCTGTCCTTGGGGTGCAGCAAAATGGGGATACTGGGACTAAACTGCTCTGCTGCAGTCTTCCCACACAATGTTCCTATCCAGTGATGTGCCGCACTGGGGCTGCTCGGCATCACCCTACGAGCCAAACCCCTGCCTGCACGCTGCTGAGCGGGCATGCCTGCGTGCCTCGGGCCCAGGAGGTGTCTGCCCAGCCTTAGTGAGGGGGTTTGAGCTTGTTGCCTTGGCACTTGTGAGCTGGGGCGGCTGGTTTCGATAAATGGAAGTGGAAATCTCTCTCCCGGGGGCCTGCTCTCTGTGGAGGAGTATGCACACAGCTTGCAGCCATGGCCTCCTGGGAGCATCCATCTGGCGGATGTCAGTCCCACCTGGTCCATCCCGCATCCGTGGTGGCTGCCCTGGCCAAGCAGGGTGCAGGGCTGGGAGCCTTAGGGGTGATGGCTACGAAGGAGCGGATTCATCAGTGCCTTTGGCAGCGCAGCAGCATTTCACGGCTTCCACAGCCCGGGCTGAGCCAGCCCCTGTCTCTAGGCCATGGTTTTCAGGGTGGCAATGATGCAAGGCAGGAAGGTGCCTGGTACCGGCACTGCTGGGGCTGCTCTGTTTATATATAGCTGACCCAGTTGCTGAGCGGGGGCTGCCGGCCCTTCCTGGTGCTGCACTGGGGGGTGCGTGCGTGCAACGGGGCTGCGAGGGGCTGCCCCAGCGCTGGCCTGCGAGCACAGGGCTGCGGGCGCCCGCTCTGGGGAAGGGCTGCGGGAACTCTCCGCTCGCAGCCTGTAGCTGTGCTGCCTGCCGCTCGGGGGGCACGGGCTCTGTAGCCCCCCAGGACTCCCCACCCACTGGCACCCCGGCTCTCCCAGGGAAGGAAGAGCTGCCGGTGCCCCAGCAGAGAGGGGAGTGGGCAGGAATGGCTGCTGGACGGACCAGCCTGAGGCTTGCCTGGCTCTGCAGGCAGGATCCCAGCCCAAGGCAGCGCTCAAGCCCACACCCATCCCCTCCTATGAGGACAGGCTGAGAGAGTTGGCGTTGTTCAGTCTGGAGAAGAGAAGGCTCCAGGGAGACCTTAGAGCCCCTTCCAGTGCCAAAAGGGGGCTACAGGAGAGATGGGGAGGGACCCTTTATGAGGGAGTGTAGCAATAGGATGAGGGGTAATGCTTTTAAACTGAAAGAGGGGAAATTTAGATTAGATATTAGGAAAAAATTCTTTACTGTGAGTGTGGTGAGGCACCGGAACAGGTTACCCAGGGAAGTTGTGGCTGCCCCATCCCTGGAGGTGTTCAAGGCCAGGCTGGACGGGGCTTTGAGCGACCTGGTCTGGTGTGAGATGTCCATGGCCAGGGCAGGGGGGTTGGAACTGGATGATTTTTAAGGTGCCTTCCAACCCAAACCATTCTATGATTCTATGATCCCAAGAGGCAGCACAGCCTCCCGTGGGGTCAGCCTGCCTCCTGGCCATAATCCCCCCACCAGCCAGGCCTGGGGGTTTGGGTGCTGGAGCAGCCGTGCTGCTGCTGGCCTCAGGTCTGCAAGTGCAGGCGTGCATGGGGCATGCATCTGCATGCAGCAGTGTGGCAGGAGCACACGGCGCCCGTGCTGCCGCCAGGGCTAGCTCCACCACACGTGCTGGGCGTGTGTGGAGCCCAGCGTGGCCTGTGCCGGTGCTGCCAGCGTGTGCCGTGTCCTGCTGCCTGGCCTGCCCAACGCTGAGGTGGCTGGCACAGTGTGGCAGAGGGGCCTTGTCCCTGTGCCCTGGTCACTGAGGAGCTGTGCTGCTCCTCAGGGCTCATGTCATCTCCAAGGCACAGCCTGGCGCAGCGTGGTGACCTCCCAGACTTGTGTTCCTGCAGGGGACAGGGTACAAGGATGGCGCCAAGCGCAGCAGGTGGCAAGAGGAGAGTGAGATATAAGAGACAAGGACACAGCCCTGCTACGGGGTCATGTTCCCTTGGGCCAGAGGACCCAGGAAATAAGGGAACAAAATTCATGTCTTGGACCACTCCGAGCACAAATCTTGCGTCCTCTCTCCTGCTTGGTGCTGGTGGGGCTGTCCTGATGGCCCAGCCCCAGCTCACCCCTCCAGCTGCCTGCTGCTGCTGGCGTATGAGGGACTTGGGGGAGCCCTTGGAAAGCACTGGGCTGCCAAAGCAGTGCCTCTCGGTGCCAAGCTCCCGGGAGCCAGCCGCTTCCCCAGGACAGGAAGGAGATGAGAAGAAAAATCTCTTTTGAAGTGCAGCCAGTGGGACGCCCCACCATGTGGTAGCCGTGGCGCGCAGGTCACCCGGGAGAGGGAGGGAGGAGATGCTGGTGCTCCAGAGCCTGCACCCGCATGGGCCTTGGCTGGTTCCCCGGGGAGGAGAGAGGTGCATGGCCGCCTGCCTGTGCCGTGGCCCTCCTGGTCACGGGCAGGCATGGGGTGAAGTGGGAAGGACCGACCCCTTCTGGGTGGGCTCATACTTCTGTCCCTATGGAAGCGTGGGCTGTCCCTATGGTAAAGGGGTTGGCCAGGTGGGCTGTGGTTTGGTAGGAGAGGGGCTGGAAGCCCCCAGAGGTTGCAATTGCCCGAGCTGCCCCAGGTGGCTGCACAGAGCCATCTCCTGTCCTGCCCCACTGGTCTTCTGCCTGCCCTGAGCCCAGCCCTCGGGGCAGAGCATCACAGGGGTGCCCATGTGTGGGGACAGGCTCTGGTGCCAAATCACATGCCACATGAGGCTGCAGATGACACCGTGCCTGAGCTGTCACTCTCAGCAAAATGCTTTGCAGCATGATGCCAGCGCTGGCACGGGAGGGTGGGTGCCATGAGAGCCAGGGACATGGCAGTGGGTGGCAGAGGAGCCTGGCAGGGTGGCCCAGGAGAGACCGCAGGACTCAACCCCATTAACTGTGCAGCTCCCTCCCCGGGATCAGGGCGCCTGGCCAGGATGCTTTCCTGAAAAGAGCCGCTATCCACACGTAGTTGCCTCTGACAGGCTAGAGGGGACACAGTGTTCCCATCTGATGGCCTCTTGAGGTCCCTTTGGCTGGGTGTTTCCAGAGCTGTTGTGGTTGGCACACCTGGAGAAAGGCCTGTCCCCAAGGTAGGTCACAGCAAATCACTTGCTGCGGAAAGGGAAATTAATTATAGGCGCTTTGCTGCGCTCCAAGCAACTGCAAAGGCTGATGTTTCTCCTGTTGGCCGATAAACTAATTGTAACGACAAAACCTCAACAAAAGCAACACGCTTAAATGCTTTCTTAATTAATAATTCTCAATAATTACTTGACGTCAATGACCAATAAACATTTCGGAGAAGGGAAGTTGCTGTTAAGTGCCCAGTACCTTTGCTCCTCCAGTCGCTGTGCCTGGGTTCCTGCAGCTCTGATGAGTCCCACAGAAGAGCGCAGGGAGGGCCAAGCCTGATGTTTTTAAAGGAAAACATTAAGCAGGAAAAACGTGATTATTTACGTGCATGTCCGCAGGGAAAAGAGGAGGGAAGCTGAGCAACCACTCAGCCCTGCTGCTCCCTGCTGAGCGGCTAGGAAGGGATGGCAATGCCAACAGGCGGACACCCAGGGGGGTGGCACCCATGGGGGCCCCTTTCCTGCCCCGCCGGTGCTGCTGAGCCCGTGGTGGGGTGTCTCCTGGGGGCAGCATGAGGGGAAGGGCACCTTCCCAGGGAGCTCGTGTTCAAGGGATCTTCGAGGCCCTACTGGGCGTCCTGCACCCATGGAGGGTCCCTTCCCTCCTGCAGGCATCCGCCATGTGCCTTTTCTTCCTCCTCCTCCTCCTCCTCCTTCTTCTCACGGCCTGTCTGAAGGCAGCATCTCCCAACTCGCTGCTGCCAGCCCTGAAAGCATCACCAGCTGCATTTTATTGGGTGGGAGTCCATCTGCTGTTAAGCGGAATCTCGGTAAACCTGCCATTCGTCCTCACCATCGGTGCTCCTGGCTGCAGCGCAGTGCCGGCAGGGTTAATGTCGTCGTAGTCCTCCTCCTCCTCCTCCTTCTCCTCCTCTCGGCTACACAGCCATCTTAAAACCACTGGAGCCGGAGCTTTGCAGTCCCTGTTCCCACTCCTTTTACAGTATGGACCAGCCGGCTGGCCAGGGAGCCCAGCCGGCTCCTCCATCCGTCCGACTCCTTTCCTTCTTTGGATGTCCCCTGCACTTTGCTGGCCGAGCTCTGCCTCCCTCCCGTGGGACCCGTGCCCCTGGCGAGGGGTGATGGCTGGGGTGAGGGGCTGCCTGGGGCTGGGGGGCAGCCGACACAGGGTGCGATTTTTGCAGAGGTTTCTCTGGGATGGCACTGGGTGTCTGCCAAGATGGATGCCAGCCGGCTCCCGGGCACAGTTAGCACTTAGCAAGCCCTTTATAGCTGCAAATCCCTTGGCGGGCATGAGCGAAATCCTTCTGCGGGGAAAGGTGGGAGAGGGTCGCTGTCGTTAGCCAGGGGGTGAGGAGGGGAAACTGAGGCACGGGCAGGGGACTCAAGCTGTTCGGAGTGAAGGAGACTGTTGCAGAGCATCCCATCATGGATAGGGATAGGGACAGGGGTCCTAGCAGGGCAGCAGCAAAGCCTCGCCCGGCACATGTCACCATCCAAAATAAGCTGCGGTCCTGGGGTGGGGGGAAAACACTGAGGGCCCCTGCCCCCATCCCAGAGAGCTGCAGGCAGGGAGGGCAGAGCTGCAGGCAGGCAGACTCTGCTCCCCTCAGAGCTCTTCCCCTATCTGCCGCCCCTCACATCTGGACTCGGGGGTCCCGGGGGTGTTTGCTGGCGGCCGTGGGAGAGTTGCTGGAGCATGCGCTGCTGTTGTCCTGACGGATGGACGGCCGCAGCCGCGGCCGTCCATCCGTCAGGACAACAGCAGCGCATGCTCCTGGCTCTGCATCCCCAGCGCTCTGTGGCCTGTTACCCAAATACCAGCTACTGCCCAAGGGTTTATGCCCCCGTGAGCCTGGGGAAAAGCAGGGGAAAGGCCTCTGGCTGAGGGGGGAGGCAGAAGCAGGGCATCTGTGTGTCCCCTCTCTGCTGCTTCAGCAGATGTCGGCACAGGGAGGTCATCTAGAGATCGTGTTTGGCGTTTTTTTTTGGGGTTGCTGGAAGTCTTTGTGCGTAGGATGGTCCTTGAGCGGGGAATGGGGTGAGAAGGGGGAGCAGCCCCCACAGGCACAGGGAATTCTCTGATGTGCTCCTGGCTCAGGATCAAAGGCTGATGTTTCTCCTGTTGGCTGATAAACTAACTGGGGACTCGGGGCTGATAAACTAACTCTGGGCGGCTCACCCCGAGCATGGGGATGCGGTGAGGGTTGGACCGCTTCAGGCTTCTCCACTGTCCAAAAACGTGAAGGTCGGCTGGAAGATTTGAGATTTGAGGGGGAAGGGTCAAAACATATCCCCCATCTCTGGTCCCCAAGTGGGGACTGAATGGGAATTTCAAGACTGGGAGCATCCCGTTTTATCCAGGGTGGGGCTGAAGGATGTTCCCAGGCACAGGGCTCCCGTGAGCTGGCAGAGCCCCAGCTCCCTCGCCGCTGTGCTGCTGCAGGTCCCCATGGGCCACTGGCAGAGCCTTGCTGCAGCCCCTATAGCAGCGGGGACACCCTGTGGGGGCCGAGGACCCGTTGGTTGGAGGGTGACATTTTCAGCTGTGCTGTACAAGCCCCATGCCTTGTCCTGCCTGGACCCATGTAGCGGGGAGAGCAGCCTGGGGTGTGACCATGCCCTTATGTGTGGGGGTCTTGAGGTGTTTCTGCAGCAGCCGCCCAGCTCAGCTCCCAGCCAGCGGTGGAGATGCTCAGGAGTCACCTCTGCCCTGCCCAGGGGATGCTCAGGGTGCCTGCATTGCACCCTCCCCGCGCCAGCGATGGGCAGGTGTGTGGCAGGAGGCTGTGCGATAGGTGGGTGTGCGATGGGTGGGTGGGTGTGTGATGGGTGGGAGTGCAGCAGGAGTGCCATGCAAGCCCGGCAGCTTCCCGGTCCCTGTGTGAGTGGTGGCACAGGCGCAGCAGATGCCATCCACTGCCAGCCCGGCTGCCAGCAGGACAAGGCATCCCCCACCTTCCCCAGCTGCTCTGCGAGACCCTTGCGGGGCTTGAGTGCCGGGGTGCGTGGGGTGCAGGACTGGTACTCCTGTGGGTGCCATCAGCCTTGGGTCCAGTTGCTCTCCAGTAGGGATGATTAATGGATTAACTCCTTCCCTCCCAATGCTTCCCAGCCTCCCGCTTAGCCTGTGGGGTGGCTGTGGGGGAAGCCAGGCAGGCTGGGGAGTTGGAGGGCTGTTTTCTTTGGCCGGCACTGCAGTCCTGGGACAGGAGACATGGCCATGGCTGGTGATGCTGGCAGCAGGGCACCCTGACCACCCGGGGAGCAGGTGTCCCGGCGTGAACCTGCCATCTGGGAGCGCCGGCAGCAGGAGGCAGGATGCCTGGAGTTCCCGTCCTGCTTGGCCTCGTCTCAATGGGACTCGGCGCCAAGAGCGGGGGGGATGGCTGCTGTGAGCAGCCAGCAGCGCCTCAGCCCAGCCTGACTTCCCGGCCACGCAGGGGTAGGGGCTGGTTTGTAGCGCATCCCCTTTTTTTGCAATTTTCCTAGCTGTAGGGATGGAAGCTGCCAGCATGCAGCCTAGGGCTCAATGACAGCCACTGCAGCGTGTCTCTCTGCCCCTCCTGCCTCTTGCATGGGGCCCCTGCTCTGATGTCCCCAGCAGAGAGCAGTGGGAAAGGTCCCAGGAGCTTGCTCTGCCCAGGCAGGAGGCCTGTGGGCAGCTCACACCAGCCCTGCATCTCCTGGGATGCCTCTGATGGGGCCGTGGGCAGGGATCAGTGCTGGGGTTTTAGTGGGAGCACCCTTGGGGTCCCACCCTGTCCAACCCCCTCAAATGTGCCCTGCGGGAGCTCAGGTGAAGGGACCGTGCAGCTTGGCCCGGGGAGGGGAGGCTGCATGGGGCAGCGCGGGGTCGGCTGCCAGGGGAGCAGTGTCGCAGCATGGCAGCTCTCAGCCGCCTGTCAGTGTGGGCGGCAGCCAGCAGCGTTTTATGGCATCCCGGGCTTCACCACTCTTGCTCCTGCCCGTACCTCGGCCCTGTGGCAGCTGCCTTCACACCATGTCCCAGAGCTAAGCCTGGTGGGATTTTGTGCTCTCCTGGGCATGCAGGATGTGGTCTCCATCCTCCCCTGCCTGCCTTGCCCTGAGCATCGACACTTTCCCCCCCAGCACCGCTTTTCCCATCGCTGAACCAGGTCTCTCAGGAAAACCTTAGCAAGGCATCACAGAGGCTCCAGGTCCCCAGCAAATTTTGGGCCATGTCTCTTTCCATCTGGGATGTGCAACAGAAGGACAAATCCTGGTGTGACCCGTGTGTCACCCATAGTCCCAGGGAGACAGCAAGTGCGGCCGGGTGGAGCACTGGCATCGGTGGCTGGTTTGGGTGAGGAAGGATGCCTGTCTTTCATCGTCAGGGAAGCTGCAGGGAAGCTGCTCATCCTTTGCCAGGCAGCCTGGGTACTGCTGCTCTCGCCAGGAGCAGGGGGAATCCCTTCCCACCTGAGCAGGACCTGCATCTCTAAACCCCTCTGAGATGCAGAGTAGGGGATTCAGACCCCCAGCTTTCACCAGCAAACCAACCCCATTTCTCAGGAGACACCCAGGGAGCAGGCTCGTGGCCTGTTTTATGCTTTGCATCCTGTTTAAGGCAATGTGAGCTTCTGCACTGGACGTGTATGGGCAGTCCCTGGCCGTGGGCGAGGGGGAGCATCAGTGCAGTGCCCCGGCTCCTCCCGCACCAAATCCAGCAGCCGGCAGGGTAATAAATGAGGGGTCTATATTTAGACGCAGCATCTGGAGAAGCGCCACAGCGTTGCCAGCGGGTTTTACTATTCAGAGCAGGCAGGTTTCCCTGCTCCTCCAACTTGATGCCACCTTTGCGGAGAATCTCATCAAGGACATCCAGCACCAGCTGGAAAAACACCCCAAACAGAAAATCTGACACCCGCAACAAGAGCTTGGCACCCGCTGAGGGATGGGTAGAGTGGAGCATCCCAGGGAGCCTTGGAAGGAGCTGGCTCAGGCCCCATTTGGTTTGGCAAAGGCCTTATTTTGTTGCACAGAAGTTTGTAGTAAAGAAGCATGTTGCAGGGATGCAGCCCTGGTGCAGGCGGATGGCTGGCTTCATCCCACATCATCCTGCATTTCAGCACAGCTTCAGCTATCGCCCTGTGGAGCCGCTAATCCATACGGTGCCTAAACCTCCAGCAGCACCCTAGCTATGCTGCCGGAGTTGCTGGGAGCAGCCAGGGATGGTTAGGGTACATTTTCCTGCTGGAGCCAGGGCTGCCGAGCCCCTGCTGACTCAGTTGGCGGCATATAAGTTCCCAGCAATCCATGTTGAAATATAAGGAGAGGCCAAAGTGTTGTGCAAAGGAGGAAGAGCCCAGCATAGATCTAAGCTGCAGGTTTCCTGCTGTCCTATAGCATGCAGTTGGTACCAGCTTGGGAAGGATGAGATTTGCATGAAGGTGCCTGGTGCTGGGATCTGGGTTTTTTCCCCCATTTTGCAACATGTCGGAGGCTGTTGGGAGCAGGTGTTCTCCGCGTGCTGGCTCCTCTCCCTCCCTAGCCTGAGGAGAGTTTCTCCAGACAAAGCCAAACACTGAGCCATTGCCATGAGACGTGTGGCTGAGCCAGATGGTGACAGACATGGTGACCAGCTCTGCCAGAGGCCTCTTTTGTGGCTCACAGCACCTTGCCTGTTTTTTACAGCACCCCTCCAAATTTTGGTCGCAGCAGGTCACGGTTTGGTTGTGTTTCTGCATCCCACTGAGGATGCAGACAGGGTGGAAAATCCCAGGACGGCCACAGTGCCAGGCAAAACTCACCAGCAATGGGGCGAACAGCCCTGTTCCCACCTCTGCTGCACCCGGGGGCTTGCACGGCCCCGGCTCCCTGCTCTCAGCCGAGCGCGATGGGTGTCATGTGTGTGCGAGTTGCGCATGGACAACCTTTCCTCTGCTTGCCCGTGGTGCACGCTGTGCATCAGCAGTACCAGGACACTTGAGGACACCTCAAGGACTGTGAAACCTGCTGATGGGGCTGGTTCGCAGCTGCGCTGGGGGATAACAGCGCGTGGTGCTGGGGGACGGCGAGCCCCCGCGCCTACCCCCACCTCCCGCGGCACCCCAGGGAGGGAGAGCCCCTTGCTCATGGCAGGCACGGCGTGTTCAGCGTGGGGACAGAGACACCCGTGGGAGCCTGGGCAGCTGCCCGCAGGGGACTGGCAGCCATCTCAGGAGGAGGAGGAGGAGGAAGGCACCTGACTGCCAGGCAGCAGTCCAACTAGTTGAAACAGCTCCCGTTGTGGTTTGCATAACCAGGCACGGCTCAGCCTGGGGAGTGTGGGGACGCGTGGCTCTGCGGAGTCGCCCACGGTTGGAAACCGCAGTGGCAGAGGAGCGCTGGATGGAGAAGCCAAGGGGTTTGGCTGCTGCGTGCCATGCCCGCCATGCCCGTGCTGCCGGGGCCTCGGAGGTGTGCGGTGGCTCATTCCCCTCTGGCAGCGGTAGGAGGATCTGAAGCCAACTTCACCCATGGGTTCAGCGTGCGTGGACCAGGCAGGGTTCTCCTGCCAGTGCCGTCCTGAGTGTGGCCATGGGGCTCACTGCCCTGCCTCCCTGCCACTGCCCAGCTGGAGCCACAGCCCTCCCCTCCAAGGTGACATTGGAGACTGTGCCCAAGGACACCTGGCTGCAGTCCCACCTGGCAGCCCCCGACACAGGGAGTAGAGGCAGCCGAGACGGACGGACGGCCTCCATGGAGTGGGGAGATGGACAGGGGACAAAAGCAAGGTGAAGAGGAGGTGGTAGGGCTGGTAGCTGGAGCTGCTCACATGACTGAGGAGCCGCTGCCAGGCGCTGGGACCATTCAGAGTGTATGAAGGTGGCACACCAAGCAGGCACCTTAACCCCTGCGAGCCTGACGTGGGGATTTGGCCCGTCTGGGACATGGTGCTGCCAAGGCAGAGGTGTGCCTCCTGTGCACTGGAGGGGACTCTTGGCTCTGATGCTCCCAACCCAGAGGCGGATGCAGGGCCAAACCAGTTCCTGGGCACCAGGCTGTCGGATCCAGATTTCAAATCCGAATTTCAAGCCAGCCTGCCCTGGGGGCTCTGGCTTTAGGTTGATCCCTGGATTAGCTGGGGTAAAAAATGGTGGTGGGGAGGGGGGGTGGCATGGCTTGGGAGCAGGCAAGCTCAGGGCAGGGTTGTGAGGGAGCTGGCACAGGACATTGAGAGGGTAAAAGGGTCTGATTTAAGCATAAGAAGTCATGTTTGTGGGCTTCACCCCTACTGGTTTGGGGGGAAGGAAGGAGGGGTCTCAGCCACCGCAGCGGGGAGCAGCCAGACCCCACCTGGGGAGCAGCCCCCCTGCACCCCGCTGGAGCCAGTCGGGCTGGGGTTTTGGGGAGGGGAAAGGTGTGGTCCCTCGCAGGGGGGAATTTGGAATAGCGCAAAGCTTTGTGCATGTGGGTGATTGCCTGGGTTTGCATGTGCTCCTGAAGGAGAGTTTTGCCCTTGGAGGGATTTTTCTATCTGGAGATCTCAGAGCAATTTCTTTCCAGGGTGAGTCAGTTGTTTGAGGAGGGCAGGGGGGACAGGAGCGCCCGGTCCCAATGCCAGGGAAAGCTCGGAGGAGCAGCCAGGTTGGCTCCCAGAAATGCTGTCCGCAGAGCCAAAAAGCAGGGACAGAGCCCCAGCCCTGGGTCCCTGGGGGCAGGTGGCCTGGCTGGGGACACCCACCACTTCCCAGGACGCCGGCAGTGCTCCGGGGCGGACCCAGGCACAGCAGAGCCTTGTGCCGATTGGTGTAGCACCGGGAAATCCCCAGGCCAAACAGGTTGTGCTAGTGAAAGTGCAGACCCAGAGGTGCTGCTCAGGGATCCTGCCTCCACCAGCCACCTCGTGAGCCGTGTACCCAGCCCATGGTCACGGGACCTGCTGTAACCCGCTCTCCTTTCACCTTCCCGTGCCTCAGTTTCCCCACTGTAATAACTGGAATAGTATCAATACCATTGATCAGTTAATTCTGGTGATTTACCGATGGTGCCCACCTGGAAAATGCCCAGCTGTTCAGCATCCCCCTTCCCCACCACGTTTTCAGGTGGTTTGAGTCACTGAAGGGGCCATGCAGCCATGGCAGCTCTCTGCAGCTTTGGGGTGCTGGGGCTGGCGCAGCCCTCCCTGGGCAAGCCCAGGAGGCAGCATCGCCCACGCCGTGCCTGCCCACCAATGCTCAGGCTCTCCTTCTCCCCCCTCGATGGCTTTCCCAGGGAGCACGGGCAGAGTCGTGCCGGAGCAGAGCCAAGCGGAGACCATGCCGGCTGATGACACATCTCCTCTAGCCAGGGCACCTCTGTGCAGAAAATGGGCAATAATTTAATCAGGGAGACTGTAGTGCCCGAATGATGGGCCCAGCCAGAGGAGGAAGAGAAGGGAGGCCCCGATTCAGGAGAAGGGGTGGGGGGGAAACCTCTCCTTGGTCTTGTGGAGGACCCTGGTGATGGGGAGCAGTGAGGTGGCTGTGCCATGGGGTGCCAGGCCCAGTGCAGGCAGGAGCTGGCGCAGGCAGCGCTGCCTGTCCCCCTGCAGCGGGGGCACGCGGCGAGGGGCAGCCACGTGCCTGGCAGGGAGGGCTGGGCAGGGCTGGCGCTTCCAGCCCCACCGGGATATGGGCCTGGGCACGCACGGACAGGCCTGGCAGGAGGGTACGGGCAGATCTGAGCAATCTTGCCTGTTCCGCAGTGGTTTTCATCCTTTGAGGCCTCGCACCTCCAGCCGAAAACTTCATTTTTCACATGGGAGGTGGTCACAGCGGGGGTTCCCCCAAAGGCAGGAGGGCCAGTGCCGCCGGTGTCTGGCAGGAGAAAGGGTCCGTTGATGGTCACCGTGGGTCAGATTTGGTGATGGTGGCCTGACTGGGCACGGCGTGGCACTGGAGCGTGCCTGTGGCTGGACCCACTGGGAGGTCAGGCTAATGCGGGAAGATCCTCCTTGCGCCTTCTTAACCCCAGCTTGAACCTTCCCCGTCTCCTGCCTCGTCCTGATTAGCGCTAAGAGGGTGCTTTGCTACCGGCAGTGCGGGCAGCACCGAACAGCGTGGGGCACTGTGCTGTCTTCCATGGCAGGGGGAAGGCCTCCACACCTCTCTGAGCTTCGGTACAAAACCTGCAGGCAGGCAGGAGACATGCTTTTCTCCCTCCCCTGCCTGCCACCTCCCTGGCAAAAGGGACTGGGAGTGCTCCCAGCAGGGGACAGGGTGCCCTGCTCTGCATGGGAGCATCGGCGAGGTCCAAAAAGGCACCTATATCTTGGGGAGGTGAAGAGCATCCTGCAGAGGATGGGCACAGACCTGGCAGACGGATAACAGCGGGCTGTGGTGCCTGGCAGTCAGCAGATTCTCTTCACCCGCTCGTCAGATGTGTATCCAAAGGGACAGGATTTGGGCCGGCTTTAACCTTGGCTCCCATTTCACAGCCGTGGATCTGCTGATCAGCACCAGAACGCGCTGGGAATTGCATCCCCCCACCAAGCGCGGCAGAGCCAGGCTGCGTGCTGAGCTGCTGTCTCCCACTAACTGCCACCCAGAAAGCCCTGTGTTTGGTGTCCTGAGCCGGGGAGGAGGATATTTCAGTGATGATAGTTCACACTGAGCTGGCCTCCCCTCCCCTGGCATTTCACAGCCTCAAGGCACCAACCCCAGAGCTGGTGGCACCGCAGGGCAAGTGGCTCCCGGGCGAGTGAGAGCCTGCCCGACTGGCACACTTGCTCTCTGCCACCTGCCCCTGGACCCCGAAAGCCTCCCAGTTTCCCCACGTTGCCTGTGCCAGCCTCTGGGAGTAGTTCAGGGATTCCCGGGACTACAGGTTGCGGCTGTGGCTCCTGGCAAAGGCAAAGGGAGCTTTCCAAGCACAACAGCACAGAAGATCCCGAGGCTGTGGCTGCGGGAAAGGAGCACGGCTGAGGCTGGGCAGCCTGGGCAGCTCTGGAGCTGGAGCAGGATCCTGACATGGCATGACACGGTGATGTCTGCCATGGTCCCTGCGGGCAGCGGCTCTGCTTCCCTCCTTGTGCTGCTGCAGGTTCAACTTCACTTGGAGCTGGAGGGATAGCTCCTCGCTGCCTCCTGGCTCCTCTTTGCTCTTGCAGCCAGCTGAGAAGGGTGAAGAGCTGCCGGTGCCAGGGTGAACAGTGCCCACAGAGCTGAACTGGTGTTAGCTGGGAAGGGCTGCACCACAGGAGGACCTTTGCAACACGCTCTGGACGGAAAGGGCCTCGTGGAGCCTCGTCAGCCCATGGGCTGGTGACCAAACCTCCAAAGGAGCCAGTGGCTGGAGCCGGGCAGGGGCAGGGCTGCTCCTCCTCTGGCCCCTGCAACCACCCCAACTCCGGGGTAGCCACCTCTCTGCCCACAAGCCGTCATGTGGGTGCTGACTGCCAGGACATCAGAAGAGGAAGGTCTGAAAATAATCACCCCCTCATTTTTTCCTTTCAAAAGGAGGGAGTTGCCATGGTGGGGAATTTTTGTGACCGGCGGAGCTGGCTAATAGTCAGCTCCTCCATGAGTCAGGCACTTGCCCCCTCCCATGGCACAGCCCGGCCCCCCAGTGCCTCCAGCCTGGCTGGAGCTGGGGGACACCCCAGCTCCCAGGGCTCCCTACCCTGCCTCGTGGGGCCACAGCGCTGAGTCTGTGAGTGGAAGCAGTCCCCAGAGTTTTGGGGTCTCGGCACCCCACTGGTCTCAGCCATGGTGCCTGTTGCTCTTTCTCCTGATGGGCATCCTCTGTGTGGAGTCTCTGGATGTGGCAGGACTTGTGCCAGCTCTTGCTCCGTCCTTGCCCCACGCAGGCTGTGCTGCCTTGATGGAGAAATGCTGTGGTGAGGCTGTGAGTGCCGTGATGGAGGGCAGCACCAGCCTGTGCCTCTCTCCCCATGGCCAGGGGATCACACAGCAGGGCTGGAGACCTCCCGAGATGAGGGGACATTTCTATTCCCACTGTGCTTTTGTACCCATCTCAGCACATGCCGGTTGCTGTCTGTTTGTCCTGCCTTTGGTTTTTGGGGCAGATAACAAGGAATTTCTTAGAAATCACAACCAGAGTTCAGGACCAGGCCCGTGCCCTGCCTGGCTGATGCCACTGAGCAGTGCCAGCCCTGCTGCCTGCAG
The DNA here is from genome assembly GCA_947846985.1 of Fratercula arctica. Taxonomy (NCBI): domain Eukaryota; kingdom Metazoa; phylum Chordata; class Aves; order Charadriiformes; family Alcidae; genus Fratercula; species Fratercula arctica. The sequence goes on along the minus strand of CANTUZ010000006.1, from coordinate 9,439,006 downwards.
CAGCACCCGTCGGTGACTGGGACAAGGCTGGCAGCAGCCGCTGGCATGTACACGTTTGGGAGTGCTGGGATCAGTGGGTGGTGGGTGGCGTTTGCTGGGCTGGCTGCTGGCAGGGTTGACATGGGGTGCTGCTGTCTGGCTCGAGGGGTGCAGGATAAAGCTGTCACACTTCTCGTGCGATGGGAGACACTCTTACCAGCATGCTGTGTGAGCTCGAGCGCGCTGGCACTGCCCGTACAGCCCTTTGCCTGGCAGACCGTGTCCCGGGGACATGGCAGCAGCCGCAGCCATCACGGCACGGCGCTTGGCAGCAGCCACAGTCGGCAGGTGCTGTTTCCATTAGCCGTTGTTGAGAGAGGAGCGTCCCTCTTTGGGAACAGCCCGTTCCTCCCTGCGTCTACCTGCTGCCTCCACAGCTTGCACGGGGCAAAACAACCATCGGGTCTCCTTTTCTGCCCTTGCCGAGTGCTCGGCAGTGCCGGAGGGTGCCGGCGAGGTGCTCTGCGATCTGTGTGGGGCTGTGGGGTCCTGCAGCCCTGGACTGGCCTGTCCTGGAGCTTGGGCAGAAATAAAGTGGGCTCTGTAATTTGGAGCCCATATAAATGGCTGCCGGGTGTAGCATGAACATGCAGCTCTGTAACCTGTGATATACTTTTCTGCTGCCCTTCTTCCTAAACCCGACACACCTTTGTTTAAAGTGTTCCAGCAAAGCGTTGTTTATTCAGGGCATTATTACCAGTATCTCAGGCTCCTTTTTTCTATCCTGTGACTCAGGGATAGTTTAGTGCAATTTCTTACATCTTTTCTCCATATCAAAGATATCCTGGCAAGTTCATGTTTATTGTTTGCAGTTAATGTTTAATATTTCCTATTACTGGCATCTCATGGTTGATCTTAATTACACCCTTCTAATGTAAGACAAAAGTCAGCAAGCGAGACCGCGTTCACGCTCGGGCTGTGGCTCAGAGCCTGGCACCCAGCACCCCTCGTCCCGCCGGTGCCACTGGGACAGGTGGATGGCGCTGAGATGGGTGCATGGCTGGGATGGGTGTGTGGCGCTGGAATGGGTGGATGGCACTGGGATGGGTGCATGGCACTGGAATGGGTGCATGGTGCTGGGATGGGTGGATAGTGCTGGGACAGGTGCATGGCACTGAGATGGGTGCGTGGCGCTGGGATGGGTGCATGGCACTGGGACAGGTGGATGGTGCTGGGATGGGTGGATGGCGCTGAGATGGGTGCATGGCTGGTCTGGGTGCATGGTGCTGGGATGGGTGCATGGCGCTGGAATGGGTGGATGGCGCTGGGACAGGTACATGGAGCTGGGATGGGTGCATGGCGCTGGGACACTCCAGGGGCTGTGTTGGGATGGCGGCTGCTCCGCGCGTGTCGGTGCCGGGTGGCCGGCCTGGAGCCCAGCACTGCTGCGGTGGTTCCCATGTGCCACAGCAGCAGCAGTTTTTGAGCAGCCTGAGTGGAAGAAAGGATCAACCCACTGTTTATTTTGCCCAGGCTTTCAATGCTAGTGCTGTTTTTTCCTCTTGCTGGTTGGGCTGAATTGTTAAAACAGATTAGTACAAATTAAAAGAACGACAGAGTGGTGAAAACGCCCTACTCCATGCAGGACAGCAAGGTGTTGCACACCTCTGTTCAGACCCAGGAGCTTGGGAGATTTCTCTGCTCCTTTTTTCCCCCAAAATTGAGGAGCTGCAGCCTGCTGCTGCCCAGCCCTGCCTCTGCACTCCGTGTGCCTCCCTCCGCCGTGTCACCTCCGCGTGTTTGCAGGCAGGGTCCCCTCTGCCTTTGCTGCCTCCCAAGGAGGGACCGCTCGCCCTCCACTTTGGGGCTCTTGGGCTATAAATATCGGGGGGTGGCAAGGGGCAGCCAGGCCAACGCACAACCCGACACCGCCTCTCCTTCATTCACAGTGACATTTTGTCAAATGCCAGTGGGGAGAGGGGTTGCTTATCTGCTGGCACATGCTCCAGTGACCTTCACAGCTCTGGCCAGGTGCCTCCTTGCTGTATTTACACTTATTTATAGCTCTCTCCTCCGTCCCCACCTCTGCCCTCCTCCCTGGCACCGGAGGGTGGCTGCCCGCCCCACACAGGTCCCTCTGGGCTGGGAGGGAACTGTAACATCCGTAGGGATGATAAGGGGCTGGCAGCACCCAGCTTTGCCCCCCCGGGGTGCTGGTGGCCTGTCTGCGTGGGGACTGTATCCCCTGGGTGGGAGCCACAGGGGACAGTAGGGTGCACCCCAGAGGCAGACAGGGCTGGGTTTGGCCCCACTGTGGGTCACGGAGGGTGCTGGGGGTCTGCGGGCACCCATGCCTGCCCTTGTGGGCTCCCACTTGCCCAAAGCAGGTGGCGGGGTGGGCAGCCGTGCCCACCACCACAGCAGTCAGCCTGCCACCGCCTGCCCAGGGAAGAGTTCATCCCGGTGAAACAGCCGCGCGGTGCCCGTCTCCCTGCATGGCTGTAATCCCGTTTCAAGCAGTCTGTAATTACGGATTTCCCTGATAAGCCCAGACGGCTCCCTCCAAAACCCCTGCCCAAGGATTTTCTTTCCTTTTTAGAGACAAGCCCGGGGTGAGGAGGGGGAAACTCCCTGGCTGGCCACGACCGTGGGCACCAGGAGCCAGCGCTGCCTGTGCCACCGAGGGAGGGCTGGCAGGAGCCGGCACTTCATGTTCCCGGCATTTCTCACCTTCTGCTTGTTTGGGTCCCAGCCTAAATGCTACTGGCTAATTTGGGGCTCTGTCTCCAGCGCTTGTGGATGTATATTTATCCCTTAATGTTTTGGGTAGGCTGTGGGGAGGGAGGAGGCTCCGTGCGGGGCTGAGTCACCTCCTCGGCTCCTCGGCGAGGAGATGGGCTGCCTGTTTCTGGCTGGTTCCTTCGGTCCGTCCGAGGAGCTGCCACATTCCTTCCTTTTTTCCGGACAGCAAAGTGGCATGTGAGTGACAAGGCAATTGCAAAGCATCCTGGGGCTGTGTATGCAGGCGGCAATGCAAACCTGGCCTCCCGGGCTTAAACAGGATTAAGTTCCTGGGAAGGCGCTGCACCCATCCAGCGGCGCTTTCACGCCGGCAGACTTCAGAAGCTGGAACTTTTGCAGCCTCGCTAAGCACGAGCACAATACAATGCGTCACGCTCGGAGCCTCACTGCAAATACTTGGCCACAACTTCAAGGGGCTGGACCAGGGGTTTTGCAGATAAGGGAAATTTCTACTGGTGCTGTTGTCAGGGGTGTGACAGTGGAGAGGACCTGCAGGTCTCTTCGTCACGGTCACTGCTCTGTCCCCAGCCCTTCTGAGCCAGTTAACCACCGCAGGCAACGGCCAGCTGAGCTCTCTTGCTTGCCCTAGTTTAGGTTGCTATTGCCTGGCAGCAGCAGGGCTGCGGTTCCTCCAAGATGATGTCCAGAGGCGGCATCACCCCTTTGCTTCTTTCCCAGGCTTGCCGCAGGGAAGGCAAAACCCCAAAACATGGGCATTTGCCTGAAGGCTGCTGAGCTCCGGGGGGCAGGTGCCTGTTCTCAGGGCCGTGCTCTGCCTGCTCCTCAGGCAAGCTGCCTGCACACACGTGGAGCCAAGGTCTGCTCTCGGTGGGCTTGCTGGCCCCCGGTAGCGAGCAGCCCAGCCCCAGCAGCCTCCCCAGCCCCACTGAGCAGGGGGTTTAGTCTGAGGAGACCAAGTTGACACTGAAAAAGAGGAAAATATTTCCTGTCTTGTTGATCCAATATTTGAACTAGAGCTGGGTTTGGACAGGAACCTCATGTCCCTGCAGAGATAAGAGCTCACATGCTCCTGCACCAGAGTTAATGCTTCTCCAAAGCAGGAGAAAGACCTGAAAGGGGAAATGTCACACCTGCCATCCCCATGACATCGGGAGCCAGCACTGAGCTGTGCTCCACAGGGCATCCTTGGATGTGGTTCCAGCGAGTGGCTGCCCCCTGTCTGCTGCAGGTCCAGCCTGGAAGCTGCTGGGGACAATAGAGATGGTTGCTCTCATCAGCCACCCTCACGATCGGGCAGGGAGATGGAGCTAAACCCCATGCCAGCTGCTCGTCCTGCTCCGCCTTGCCACTGTCATAGAATCATAGAATCATAGAATTGTTAGGGTTGGAAGGGACCTTAAGGATCATCTAGTTCCAACCCCCCTGCCATGGGCAGGGACATCTCCCACTAGATCAGGTTGCTCAGACCCCCGTCCAGCCTGGCCTTAAAAACTTCCAGGGATGGGGCTTCCACCACCTCTCTGGGCAACCTGTTCCAGTGTCTCACCCCCCTCATGGTGAAGAACTTCTTCCTAATGTCTAGTCTGAATCGTCTCATCTCTAGTTTTAATCCATTCCCTCTAGTCCTACCATTACCCGACATCCTAAAAAGTCCCTCGCCAGCTTTCTTATAGGCCTCCTTAAGATACTGGTAGGCCACTATAAGGTCTCCTCGGAGCCTTCTTTTCTCCAGACTGAACAACCCCAACTCTCTCTATCTGTCCTCATAGGAGAGGTGCTCCAGCCCTCTGATCATCCTTGTGGCCCTTCTCTGGACACGTTCCAGCACGTCCATATCTCTCTTGTAGTAGGGGCTCCAGAATTGGACACAGCACTCCAGGTGGGGTCTCACAAGAGCGGAGTAGAGGGGCAGAATCACCTCCCTCGACCTGCTGGCCACGCTTCTCCTGATGCAGCCCAGGATACGACTGGCTTTCTGGGCTGCTAGTGCACACTGACGGCTCATGTTGAGCCTCTCGTCCACCAGCACCCCCAAGTCCTTTTCTTCAGGGCTGCTCTGAAGCCAGTCACTGCCCAGCCTATATCGGTGCTTGGGATTGCCCTGACCCAGATGGAGGACCTTGCACTTGGTCTTGTTGAACTTCATGAGGTTGGCATGGGCCCACCTCTCCAGCCTGTCAAGGTCCCTCTGGATGCATCTCTTCCCTCTGGTGTGTCAGCCCGGAAGGGCAAAGATCAGGGGCTTTGCAAAGGGTCGGGGAGTCGGAGCAGCAGGTGCCCTGGTGGGTGCAGTCCCCAGAGCACCCAGGAGCTCTTCCATTTGCAGCCCCTTGAGACTAAGGGCTGCTGACCAAGGAGCCACCAGAAGCTCTCAGAGTGGCGTGCTCACATGGCGTTTCCAGAAGGCATAGCACAGGCTGGGGGGGTAGTCGGCCCCTCCTCACCTGCAGTGCTTAGGGAGAGTCCCTGCTGGTACTTGTCTGGAAATGTTTAGGTGCAGCCGAGGCTCCTCGGGACAGGAGAGTTGGCGAGGCGACCTCTGGATGTCCTTGACTGACGGTTTGGAGACTGTCCCTCATGCTTTCTTGCTATTGCCAGCTCTGGCGTGGTGGACATGGACGATGGGGCTGGCAGTGGGTGGTGCAGCCCTGGCAGAGCCCTCCTGCTCTCCTGGCTGTCCGTGGGCACACACAGCACAGCTGCTGCCAGATACGGCCAGCCTTGGCAGGGGCACGAAATGGGCACAAACCCTCAGGGCGAGCATCCCCACCGGCCTCCTGGGTCAACCCCGGCTGCCACAATTGAAGTTCTAAACCCCTCGCAGCAGGGGAGGGCTGTCCGAGCTCAGCAGTGAGTGAATGAAAACATTAATGCTCTGTCCTCCCAGCAAGCAAAGCCTCTGCAGAGGCGAAGCTCCTTGCAACACGCAAGTGCGTAGCAGCTGCCTCTCTGTCCTATAATTGCGATTGCATTTCTGCTAGGGCTGAGGTCAGAATTGGTTCATGCTTTAAAGAAAGCCGAGGAGGATGTCTCCGAATGGAGGCCGTTCCCCCAGACACCCTCCACCTTTTCGCCGTGACTTTCAGGCGCAGCTGCCCATGCTCCTGCTGCCAGGGGGGATGCCCAGGCTTGGGGTCCTGCTCCCCCAAAAGGATGTAGGTCTGTGGCTTGGGGGCACCCGCATAGCTGCCCAGGCATCCCTCTTCCCTGGAGCAGGGATTTGTCAGACAAGTCTTAAGGGGCTGCCGTCAGCTTTCTGGTCACAGCCACACTGCAGCGCGTACAGGCCAGGTGTCTGGGCTGGAGGATGCCTCCGAATTTTTGAGCATGTCTCCATGGGTGTTTGCTGGCTGCACACCAAGAACCCATGGCTGATCTTCCTACAAACTCCCGAGTAAAATTAGAACAAAAGTTCACTCCTCTCCCAAGGCAGCAGGAAATGCAAAGGGTGGGAAAAGGGAAAGTCAGAGCAGATGAGGTCCAGTGCCCGCAGGCAGCATCCCCATCACCACTGCCACCCCCTACCCGGGCAGCGGCTGGGTCCTCCCCCACCCCTGTGGCCAGCCCAGAGGGGCTCTGCTCTCAGCGCTCAGTGCTGGGCTAGCGGGGCTTGAAGTGACGGATTCTCTCCAGGGGCTCAGTTCCTGGGTGGCGGGGGCACTTCAATGACCATTTCTCGCAGAGGGGGCTGGCTGGAGCCGCAGCTTCACGCTGGGATGACCTGCCCGGTGCCCATGTGGGCACTCGTGCTGAGCAAAGGCACTTTTTCTAAGGAGGAGAGGGACAGACGCAGGCAGAGCTGAGTTTTTGCGCACTCCTGACCTGTGCTAGCTGGGAACCTGGGAGCATCCTCTGCCAACCACTGCCTCGGGATGGCTGCACGCAGCGCGGCAGTGCAGGGGCACTCCTGCCTCCAGGGTGCCCAGAGAGGGCATCTCAGCAGCATTAGATTGCAGGAGTTTATTTTTACCCAGCCCTGTTGCCAATGGGGACATGTCACATCTGTGGAGTTGATCAAAAGACATCCCGAGGACTGGTGTCAGCTGCTCCTTGTGATCTCAGCACCAGGATCTTTTCCCTTGTGGCATATCAAAAGGAGCAGGAGAATTTGACTGCTTTGCTATTTTTAATTGAACACACACACGCACACACAGAGACACACATATATATATGTACGTATGGCTTTTCTAAAAATAAAAGCTTCTGCCTGTGTTCCCATGGGAAGATTTGGGGAGAAGGGGGAGCCAAAGTTGTTGCAAGACTTTTTCTGGAGCAGGCGCAAAAGCGGTGGCAGGAAAGCAGGGACAAGCCACAGCAGGTAAGGGACAGATCTGAAAGGCCAAAGGACATCTGATCCCAGAGCAGCCCAGGATGCCCCTGAGCAGAGGGGACAGGAGAGCTAGGGGAAAGGTAACATCCGTGTCCCTGGAGCTGGCAGTGATGAGGACGCGGACCCTTGACCTGCTACATGCACTTTGACTACCCAGAGAGCAAAGGTTTTTGCAGGGCAGGTTTGAAAAGCCCCAGCCTGGGGGGGCCATGAGAAGTATCCGGATCCCAGAGCCATTCAGGGGTTTGCGCAGACTTTTTTTGTGCCCGATATACTTGGTGGCACCATGCTGGTGGATGTCCACCTGATACACCTCCCTGCAGCGGCAGGGCGGAGGGAGGGTGCTGGGGAGAGCATCCCCAGACCCCCACAGTGCTTTGCCTGTGCCAGTAGGGCTGGGGCAGCTTCAGCAGCCCCCCGCAGCCCCCTGCAGCCCCCTGGCCCCGCTGTGGCCATGGGCACGGCCGGGCTGGCAGTTCGTTGCCAGGACATGGCACTGGCTCGCTATGGGGACGTGAAGCCACTCTCCCCTACCCTTCCTGTATCCTCCAAACCAGTCGCCCTTTCTTCCACCAGCCCTGGGATGGGACGGTATGGAAAGTGGGTGAGAAATGTGAAATTGGTGTGGGTGTGTGCACAGGAGTGTCCTTTGGTGTGGTTCGGGGTGTCCTAAACCTGGTGGAGAGCACGGCACAGGCTGCTCAGCCTATGGGAACACAATCAATTCTCCCAGATTACCCCTGTTAGAATAAAAAAAGAGAAGAGAAAAAGAGAAACGCTGCCCTTTCCATTCCTGCGGCTCCATTTGAAATCCCTTTTCGTGTCGGAGGAGACCCTTCCAGGGTGCTTCGGGGGGGGGGCCCATGTTCTCCTGTCCCTGCAGCCTCTCTCACGTGCTCGGATGTTTGCCTGCTCCAAAATCCGTTTGCTCTGTAAATAAACTTGCTTCCCTCATCGCCAGAACACTCCCCCCGGGCAGCCAATACCGGCAGGAGTCACACCAGACCTTTCCCCTCCACATTTGAACGTGGACGTTGGGGGCAAAGCCAAGCGGGACCCCAGGGCTCGGTGCAGGCAGCGAGTGGCAGCGCGGGCAGCGCCATGCTGGTGCCAGCCCTCGCTCCTGCCGGTGCTGGATGCAGCCTCGGGGCTTTGTGGCCAAGCAGCAGCTGGGAAGGTCCCAGCTCCTTTCTGGGCTTAAATGGAATTTTTTAGCTCGGTACCTAGAGCTCACATCACCCCATGTGCACCCGGACATCGATTCGTTTCCAGGCCGTTTTTCTCATCCTGCATGTGCCGTGCAGGGACCAGGGTCTGTATTGCCTTGGTGGTGCCTTGGGATGTGCAGGATGTGCAGCGTTCCCAGAGGGACTGTCCCCGAGTGGTTCAGTGCCATGTGGCAGGGATGGGGATGGGGTGCGGAGCAGCCGTGGTGACCGGGCGTGAGGCCGCCCATCGGAACCTGGCCCCGTGTGTTGCTGTCTCACGTGCGCTCAAGTCTCTTGGCTCCCTCTGTTATTGCTGATCCCCAGGGCAGCTGGATAATGCTGGATGTCACCCGTAGGGCACCAAAGGCAGGAATGGCTTCAGTTTCCCCTAAGAGCACCAGCAGCTGCTTTGCCATGCTCTGAGTGTCTGCGCTGTGCCCTGAACTTCTGCTCACCATAGGAGACGAGGCTCTTCCAATACAGATGCTGCTGTTTTGACACCTGCCTCAGCGCAGGATGCAAGAAGGGACCTGTGGTGGCAGTTGCCGGGTGGCTTTCAGTAACCAGCAGTGCCAGCGCCAGGCTGTGCAAACTGATTTGCAAGATGCGCAGTGACAGTGTGCTCTCTGCACTGTGCACTGCCACGTAGCTGCTCTGCAGCCACTTGCCAGAGCTTATTCGAAACAGGGTCTGAGGAATGGGCTCAAGTGGAGGTGACAGTACGCAGGGAGACCGGCTGTCTCCGCAGGTTGTTGCCAGCCCCTCTGCCATGGCGGCGGGCTCACCCCCTTTCTCTTCTCTTCTCTCCGCAGTATGAGGTATCTGGCGAGGAGCACCTCTACTCCGACTTCCCCGAGATTGATTTGTCCCAGCTGGATGCCAGCGACTTTGACTCGGCCGGCTGCTTCAGCGAGCTGCAGTGGTGCGGGGAGCACTCAGAGACCGACTCCAGCCAGTACAGCACCGACGACTCCGAGCTCTTCCAGGTACCCCCATCCCCCTGGCACAGGGAACCTGAGGATGGAGGCAGGGGAAGGGAAGAGGAGGGGGAGAAGGAGGGAGGAAGGAGGGAACACACACAACTATTAATAGCCCTTCCCCAGCTGATTAGTGCTCCATTAATTTGCATGCCGGCTCTAAATGGAGCAAGCGGAGTAAGGCTAATGAGGAGGTGGATGAGCAGAGGAGGGCTGCTGAGCCAACCCTCCTGTGATATATCATTAACCGGGAATTACAGCTGGTGTGCAGCACGTCCCATTCGATTCCCGGGATGGCAGGGTGTGTGGGGGTGGCAGTGCGGGGGTCTCAGGGCTGTGGAATGGGGCAGGTATATTAATTTCCCAGGAGCAGAAAGCATCCCCTTCCCCCATCTCTCCAGCTCTGGCGTCCTCCCTGTGTTCGGGGCTGGGGTCCCTCTGGCAGCTGGTTTCTCTCCTCGCCTTTGTGCTGGGGTGGACCCATCACCGTGCTGGTGCCTGGGACCGCATGGTACAAAGCAGTGCCAAGGCAGAGGATGCTCCCGGGCACAGGCAGGGCTGGTCCTTGTCCCTCGGCACTGTTTTTGCCTCTCCTTGCAGAAGAGCTGAGCATCTCTCGGAGCTGTGGTGCCAGGGCAGGGCTGTGAGCGCAGCAGGTTGGAGGCAGGTTGGAGGCAGGGAGCTGTGGAGGCTGCCTGGGGACCAGGCATGGGGCCGGCTGGGCAGCCTGCTTGTGTTTCCCAAAGCCTGTGCTGTGCCCTGGATGTGCCTTGTCCTTGGGGGCTGGGGTCACTGTGCCCTCCTAAGCAGCACCCAGGCAGCACCCTTACCCCCTTGGACAAGGAGGCTGTGACCCACTGGTGCCCACGAGTCACCAACTCTGGGTTACATTTTGGGAGGGAGGAGGAGGATTTGTATTTAAACAAGGCGGGGGTGGGGGGTGGGGGGAGCCCCAATATTTTTGAACCTGGCCATAATAACAACCCTCTGGCTTTTATGCTATGCTGATGCTGTGCTTGAAAATGGTCCAGTCCAGCTGAGGGACCTTCATCACGAGATACATATTTTCCGCTGAACTTCCTGGGGAAAAGATAAACAGAAAAGAAATGCAAAAGACAGGCCCATTAGGAGCAGCGGAGTATGATGAAATGTATCCCACTGAACTTGTATGCACAGCGGTCTCGTGCCAATAACAGGAGGAAAAGAAACGGAGCCAAAAATGGAGCATCCTGCTGCCTTTCCCTGGAGCCTGCTCTAGTAACTGCGAGCAAGGTTAGGGCATGGAACAAAAGATATTTAATTTTCAAACACGATCAAAGAAACAGGGGAGGCTGTGTGCAGTCAACAGTCCTCCTGGCGAGCCTGAATTTACCCCTGTGCTAATTTTGTAGCTGATGGTAGCCTGCTTCTTGTTGGACATGGTTTACATTCAGAATATGATGGAGGAGGACCAAAAAGAAGGAACTCCTGGCTCGCTCCGGCCATTCCTCGGCTTCTGCATCCTCTTTTGGGCTTTTGCAGTGTATATCCAGACTGGAAGGGGACCGTGGGGCTGTGTGGGACTGGGAGGGCGCTGGGAGGGCTGGAGATGAGCCGAGCTGAGATGAAGCCCAGATGGAAAGAGGGGCCCAAGGGGAGCAGGTCAGGGCAGCAGGCAGGAAGGAGGCAGGAGCAGCCCGTGGCCCTGCCTGGCCCAGCACAGCCCCAGACACTCACAAATCTCCCATCAGCATCCCCAGATTGCCGAAAAAAAATAGGTGAGGGGAGCTGTAATACAAGGCCCATCTCATTCTGGGGGCCTTGCTCTGTCGATAGGGTCCCTTTCAGATTGCTGGGTGCAGCCGGCTGTAAGCATGAGGGCCGAGAGCCCCTGTTGAGCTGGAGGTGCCTCTGTCTGGGGGCCTTTCATGAAAAAACAACACCCCATACTGCTTGTTGCAGGCTGTGGCATCTGGCCAGCAGTGCAGCCCGAGCTGAGCTTCCCCTGTGCCCTCCTGGGGGGCCGTGCTCTGTTGTCCACTGGGCAGCCCCAGGCTGGGCTTACGGCTCTCCACATTTTCTTTGCCTTCCCTGTCAGGAGAGCTGCGAATAACCAGCTGTGCCCTCTCAGGCCTCCCCAACCTTGCAGAGGGCAGAGGGCTGTGCCTTCCCCCTCCCCGGGCTCCTGTGCCGGCTGGATGCTGCTCCCAGCCCCACTCGGCAGCACTGTGATAGCCAGTCCAGAGTCGTGAGGATTTGGTCAAGGAGCCTTTTAATCACAGATCCTGTTTGCCTGAGGTGACTATGGGGAGAGAAGATGCTCTGATTCATTATTTTCCCACTGGGGGCATGGGGGAGACAGCCTGATGCTCCTTTTCCAATCGGGTCTCTGCTCCTGATCCCATCCTGGTGCTGTGTTGGGGAAAAGCTGTCCCAGGTCCCCTGCGGAGTCACAGGGAAGTGTGGGTGCTGGTGTGGCACCACCGGCCCCTCTTGCCCCCTGCCCAGCATCCCCTGGTCCCTCTGCCCAGCCTAACTGCCCCTCTCTTCTCTGCCTGCTCCTTCCAGATAATAGACAGCGAGAATGAAGCGCTGCTGGCAGCCCTCACCGAGACATTGGATGGTATACAGGGAGATGACATGGGCCTGGCTGCCTTCCGAACTATGGAAGAGGGGGACACGCTCAACCATGCCTACACCTCGCCTGCCCCCTCCCCCAAACCCACCGCCCCGGTCATGGGGGGGCCACCCCCGGCCCCCGAGTTTGATGAGCTGTCTCTAGTAAGAACCCACTTCCTACTGTTTAAGGTGGATTTGGATGAGCCCCTGATAAGCCGGCTGCATGGGTATGATAGGAAGCAAAGGTCTGAATTTTTTCATTCTAGGCTTAAAACTCTCTTTAACCGTCAATACCAAAGCATATACTTGTATTGTATACGTATACATGTTCTGCATCATTGCTGTCACCTCCATCACCATCCTCACGGGAACAAGCTGTGTGTATACAAATATATATATGAAGGGGGTGGGGGTGGGTGTCAAAGGGGTGGGAGCTGCTTTGGCAAGACCCACACCTGCTTTTAATCGGATGCACGGATGTGGGGCTGCCCGGGGGGTCTCCCTAGCACATCCCAGCCCCGTGCCCATGGGCAATGGCGGCTGCTCCCGCCCGGCTCTGCCTCAGGGTCGAACTCCCCACTGCTCTCGCAGGAGGGACAGAGGGGGCTTGGCCGGAGCGTCAGACATCCCCTGCCCTCAGCATTCAATGGGAGGGTTTGACCCCCCCCATGCCTTCTACCACGACCCCCTCCGGGGCTGCGTGGCCTCCAGTCCCTACAGATTTGGTGACCGGAGCATCCCTCTTGGTTCCCTGCAATACCAGGGCTCCAGCCCTGCTCCCCCTCCTGGCCTGCACTAACTGGCAGCATTTGCTGCAAACCACGGCCGTCCCCGGGAGGTCCCCTGGGACAGGGGCACCCAGCCCACTCCCTCCTGGGGCTCACGGTTCCTCCCAGGGACCCCCAGCCTGGCCCCGGGGTGTCCCCAAAAGCCGGGGCTGTGGCGGGGAGGAGTGACATCCAGTGGTGAGAGCGTGCATTTCCACCGCCCACGCCCTGCGCAGGGGGGTATATATCACACACAATATGTATGTGTATATATAGGATGTATACGTTGCAGGGGGGCGGGGGGAAAAGTGCTGGTTGCTTCCAACCAACAGGAGCTGCACGCCTAAAGCTGTGGGTGCCCCAGTTGATGTTTCCCAGCAGACCCTACCCGGGCACTCCCTATTTCTATCACCCCTTAAGCCCCCCCGTGCCCGCCCCGGGGCTCCGAGCCCACGGGCCAGCACGGGAGCCCCAGATCTGTCTCCTCTGTGCAGTTCCCCAGTGCCTACGCAGTCGTCTTGCTGTTGAGCTGTTGTCGCCTTCGGTTGTTAGCGCGACATGGGTGGAATATGAAATGTTGTTGCCGGGTGTGGGGTTTGGGTTTTTTTCATCCCCCCCAACCAAAAAATGGTTTTGAGTAGAAGAAAACTGTTATGCTGACCTTGCCATCAGAAGTGGCGGCACTGTGGGCAACCCAGGGAAAACCCCACTCCCACCACCCGTGGGCTTGACAGAATGTGTTGGGGAAGATCCTCAGCATGTCCCACAGGGTCTTGCATCTGCAAAACACCTTGAAAGCTCATTGAGTCGAGGCCCTCTCTGGACGCTTCAGCTAAATGAGCCTTGCACAGCGACCCGAGCGAGCTGTCCAAACCTGTCACTCATGCCAGTGTAAAGCCTCTGCCACCTAAGGGCAGAGTTGATGGAGTGAGAAGTTTGGATGCCACGACAGCTCCTGTGTGTCTGACGGGAGCAGGGATTCCCCTGGGATGCCCCCACCACCCCAACCTGCTTGGGGATCCCTGGGGACATGGGTGAATGCTGTGGAGACAGCCCCGACCCCCTCAGGGCTGTGCGTGGCTGGGTGCCCACCCCCCACAGCCATGGGGAGGTGGGAAATGCCTCCCTGCCTTTTTATTTTTCCTCCCCCATTTTTGGGTGGGATGCTCAGCAATGGAGGTGCCCAGCGCAGGCGCGAGCCGAGGGGCTGTGGCCCTGCCGGCGCTTTCTCCTGCCCTCGCTGCGATGCCGACGCCTTTTCTTGCCACTTCTCTTTGCAGCTGAAGAAGTTGCTCCTATCTCCATCGCACGTGCCTCCGAGCTGCGAGGCTCAGCGGGACGGGAGCGCCCGGCGCCCGGGGACCCCCAAGTCCCGACCCACACGGCCTTGCACAAAGGTACTTCCTTGGCAGGCAGAGCTCGAGCCCGTCCCGGCACTGACCTCTCAGGAACCGTCCTAAAGGAGGACACCAAAGGGTGGTTTTGGGGAGCGTGGGCAGCCTCTGAGCGGGGCCAGGGGCTGGGGACAGGCAGGGACTGTCACCGCCAGCAGAGCAGCACGTGGCATTCCTGTCCGTGCTGCAGTCCGGGCTCAGCAAAACCTCTGGGCTTTGTGCTGGGCTGAGAAACATCTCGATCTCATTTGGATCCAGTGGGGTCAGGCTTCTCCCAGCTTCCCTGAGCACTGGTTTGTGAAAGCCCCCCACCGTGCTCCCTGGCTGCCCCCTCGCCCCTCTCCCCACTGACTCACTGCCCACGCCGGGGAGAGCCGCGTGCCGTGCTGCAGAGCTGACCCCATCACTTAAGCTAATCTCCTGAAACCCAGCAGAAGTTGCCATCAAAGATTTTTCTACTTGGCTAATGGTAATCGCGTGGTGCATTAGGCCTGGCAAATTAGATTGCCTGGGAAAAGCAGCAAATCCCTCCCGGGGAGAAGGAGCACCATTGTGTGCCAGCTGGTGGAGGGGCAGCGGTTGGGCAGCCAGCCCCGCGTGCCTGGTGGAAACCCCCTGGGGAGTGGGGCTGACCTCCAGGCAGGTTGGGATGCTGGTGGACCAGGACCAGGGAATTTGAGGATGCAGGGCGGCTCTGTTAGCCCAGGGGGCTTCACCCACGCCTGGTACTTGCGTCAGGTTGTGGCTGCAGGGCTCAAGGGTGACTTTCTCCTCTCTTCTCTCCAAAGGTGGAGGGTCCCCGGGACAGGAGGGCGAGCGTCCCGCAGGCGCAGAGCCGCAGCTGCACCGAGCTGCACCGGCACCTCACCTCTGCCAGCCCCTGCCCCCAGACCAAAGCCCCCCAGGCACCCGAGGAGTGCCCCAGCAGCCACCACCACCCATCTCCAGCCAACTGCATCCATCACGAGGATGACAGTGACTCCAGTGAGGACTCACTGAGCTCCAGCGACTTGGTGACCCCCCCATCCTTGGCGGAGGATGGCTCCAGCAGCCAATTCTCCTGCAAGGGGGAGATGCACTCGGTGGTGGAGCTCATCCGCTACATGCACACCTACTGCCTGCCACCACGGAAGCTGCCTGCCCGGGATGCCACCGATGCCAAGCCCCAGCCCTGCAGCAGCCCCTTCAAGAAAGCCAAACCGGACTGTCCCGTGCAGCCGGGTCCCCCCGGCAGTGCCCAGAGCCGGCCGGGCTGCGCCTGGCAGGTGGCCGGGAGCTGCAAGAAGCCTGGAGCATCCTTCTCCATCCTGAAGGAGCTGCTGGCGCGGGACCTGCTGTGCGACGTGAGCAAGCCATACCGCCTGGGCAAGCCTGTGTATGCCGCCCTGGCCCGGCCGCCCGGCTCCCGCTCCCCTGTGCCACTGGCCCAGGACAGGGAGGACACTGGTGGGACCTGCACATCCAGAGCCAAAATGGCACCGGAGAAGAGCGAGCTGCGGCAGAGCCCCGGGGCCGAGGCAGAGGCACCGCAGGAGCCGTGTGGCCTTGAGGACGATGCTGGGAAGCATGCGGGTGCCCTGAGTGCAGCTGCGGGGAAGGTGGCCCGCAAACAGGAGAGCAGCGTTTACGCCGTCCGCCGGTCCAAGAGACTCAACCCTGAGCTCGGCCACTGGCTCTCCTTCCTCGACAAGCCACCCCCTGAGCCCTCCGTCCCCCAGGAGGCAGGGGACAGCCATGGCCCCCGGGATGCCCTGGCCTGCAGGGAGCCTGCAGCATGCCCGGGGCTGGAGGGCTTCTCCGCAGAAGAGCCAGCAGCTGAAGTGGAGGTGGGGGGCACGGAGGAGGGAGACGGCGGGAGCTCGGCACTGCTGGCAGAACCTCAGCCTCTCTCCCTGAGCTCCCCAGGGGATGGCGAGGTGAGCGACGGGGCTGAGAGCCGGCGCTGTGCCCTCCTGGAGCAAGCAGGTGAGGGGGACCGGGGGCTGTGGCTCTGCTCGCCCCTTCCCAGGGCACCCACACAGCCCATGTCATCCCTGCTGCGGGCGAGCGCTGCTGGCCGGGCACCCAGCTGGCAGCGAAGCTGTGACCAGCCCCAAGCACAGCCAAGCCCTGACCCACGTGCCGGCTCGCAGTGGGGTCCCATGCATGGGGAGTTGGGGCCCTGTTCTGGTTTTGGGGTGCTGTTTCAATCCGGGGGGGGGGGCCTGCTGCCTCAGTTTCCCCGTCCTGATGATGAGACGCAGGAGTTGGTGTAGCACTAACCCAACAGGGACCGTGCTGCCCCATCCCTCTGGGTCCCTCTTCCCCGTGCCCAGGCACTGGGGTTCAGCTGCACTGGTGCCCCAAAATCACAGCTATCCGCAAGCGCTTGGTGAGCACAAACGGCTCAACCCTGGCAGCGTTAGCCCTTCCGCAGCCGCTGCCACCTCACAGGAAGGCAAAGCCCATGGTCCCCCAGGCCGGGGCGGGCAGAGGGGTCCCAGCTCCCCCCAGGAGCAGGGCAGGCGCTGGAGGGAGCACAGGTCCACTGGTAACTCTGCTTCTCTCCCTGCCTTTCAGAAACACCCAGGTGTCTCACGCTGTCCTTGGCACAAACGTAAGTGTGCACGGGGCTGGGGCTGGAAAGCGCTAGCTGGTTGGTCTGGCTGGGCATGGATCTGCCGGGAGCAAGAGAAGGTGCTTTTGCAGAGCAGACAGAGCCGTGCCACTGGGCACGGGGCTGTGGGGAGCTGCGGCCCTTGCTCGGGTGCAAGGAGCTCGGAGAGCCCCGAGCTAAGGACAAGGCATTTCTGCGTGCCAGGGGCAACGTGCTGGGAGGGGAGGCCATGCTGCTCACCCCGCTGCCCCTCACACCCCTCTGCAGGGGTGACTCCATCAGGCACCAGCCACAGTGGGAGGGCTCGTTTGTAGGCAGCGTTTTCTCAGCTTCTTTTTGGTTTTGGGGGGACTGTGGTTCACCTAAACACCTTCTCTCCCCTTATTTTCTCCTCTTCTCCAGTGACCCGACCTTTGGGAAGAGAAACTTTGAGCCGATGCTGACTGTGGAGCTGTGTGGGACGGCAGGTAGGACAGGCTTTTAATTTTTTAATTTTGCAAATATCCTCCCTGGGAGCGGGCAAATTTACCTTAGATTCAGCCTGGAGTTGCCAGCTCCAGCCAAGCCCAGCCAAGTGACCATGTTCATAGAATCATAGAATTGTTTTGGTTGGAAGAGACCTTTAAGACCATCAAGTCCAACAGTTCACCTGGCACTGCCAAGTTACCACTAACCCATGTCCCTTAGCATTACATCTACATCTTTTGAATACCTCCAGGGATGGCGACTCAACCACTTCCCTGGGCAGCCTGTTCCAGTGCTTTCTGTGAAGAAATTTTTCCTAATATCCAGTCATTCCCCAGCCAGGGAGCCCTGCTTTGCACCACAAATGAAGGGGACTTCCCGTGTGCTGCCTCCACATCCCAGCACTGGAAGCAGCTCCCAAGCTGCATCCTTCAGAGATGCCAGTGCTGGGGGGACGTGTTTGTGATGGGGGGACAGTTCAGGGGGCCTCTGCATTAGCCAGGAGGGAAGGGAGAGGCCTCTGGTCCCTTCTGGGATCAGGCATCCTTTTTCCCCCAAGTGCCACTGGATGGATGAAGCTGCAGGGTCTGAGCAGCGTCCCTCCCTTGCAACGTCAGGGTGGGACAGGGCAGGATGGGGGCGGGGGGGCAGACCTGACTCCTGCCCTTTGTTCGGGGGGGTTCAGGTCTCACGCCGCCCACCACTCCGCCATACAAGCCTGCCGAGGAGGACCTGTACAAGCCAGACATCCCCCAGGAGCCAGGGAAAGAGGACGGGACAACCCCCAGCCCCGGGGTCACAGGGGATGCGGCAGCCTCCCAGAAAGCCCCCAAGAAGCACCCTGAGAGGACAGAGCTCTTCGCCCACCTGAGCCGAGCCGCCAGGCGCCCCGCGCTCCCCGAGCAGCAGGGCCTGCTCAAGCGGCCATTCTCCCGCTCCTTCGGGGACCACGACTACTGCCAGGTGCTGAAGCCCGAGGCCGCCCTGCAGAGGAAGGTGCTCAAGTCGTGGGATCCCCCGAGCCAGGTGGAGACGGAGCACAAGAGGAGGGTTCCGGCCGCCCACTACCAGGGGCTGGACCTCGGTGGGAAGGAGGCGGGTGGCGAGATGCTGTGGAAGGACGGCGTCAAGCAGCTGAGAGACCAGGAGATCAGAGCCAGCTTAACGAAGCACTTTGGCTTTCTGGACAGTGCCCTCGATGACGAGGACATGGTCTTCTGCAAGACCCCTGAGTACGACACTGTCTTTGAAGACAGCTGCAGTGAGAGCGGCTCCCCCGTGGAGGAGGAGGAAGAGGAGGAAGAGGAGGAGGAGGAGGAGCACGGCGACACCAAGCTGTGCCTGCGGAGAAACCCCCTTTCCAGGACCAGTTTGCATTACTGTTCCCGGAGCAGGTCCAGCTCGGGATCTTCGTGCTGCCGGTCCCGATCACCTGCAAGCAGACGGACCTTCAGGTACAGGGGGCAGCGGGGGAGGCACTTGGGGCTGTTCTTGCACCCTGTGTTTTTGCCCCGGTGTGTGGCAGCCCCAGCTCGCTCTGGTCTCCTAGCCCAAGTAATCAAGATGCTAATTAGTGAAAGAAAAACTATTGAAATAACTGGTACTACATCAGCAGCCGCTGAAAACATCAGCAGAAAGTAGCACGGAGGGAAGCAGCCAGGGATTTTCATTGCGCTGGGGGTGATGGGGCATGGGCAGGGGCCGAAGCTGTGCCTGGGAAGGGGTGAGCACCAGCTGGGACCCTCCTGGCATCTGTCGGAAAGGACTTCCCAGTGTCCTTTCCAGGGTTTGCAGACCCCCGTCTCTCCTGGGCTCCTGGTGCTTCCGAGCGTCCACCCACCCGCTGCTGCAGACGCCACGTGTCTCAGCTTCTCTTTGACGTTTGAAGCTTTCCCTGCCGGATCCCCCGGCTGACCTCCTCTCCCTCGCTTCCCAGGTGTGAGAACAGCGAGCAGTGTCAGGGCGGGAGCGGGCACTGGGGCCAGCTGGAGAAGAGACGGGAAAAGGCCATCGTAAGTGAGCGGGGACCCCGCGGTGGGACACAGCAATCCCCAGCCCTTAGTTCATCTCCCGCTCCAGAAAAGCAGCAGCAGAGCCCATTAGCCCTGGCTTCAGCATCCCTTGGTGCGAGGCCAGTGTTAAACAAGGACATGGGGGTGGAGAGGGGAGAGAAAAACCTAACGTGAAGCGGAAGCCACCGGCGATTGGCAATACACGGAGTCCTTGGCGCAGAAATGCCCAGAGCATCCTATGCTGGTGCTTCAGCGCACGCGGCATTGGCAATTACCGGGGTGAGCTGGGGAATCCCTGAAGCTGCTCAGCTGTTGTGGATGCAATCCCGCTGCAGAGGCAGCCTCGTGCACCAGGAACCCTGCGTGTGCCCACGGGTGGGAGCTGGGGGGGGCTGGAGGGCACACAGGGAAATAACTGTTGGTCCTCTACTGTTGTACACATAAACACATACACACACACACACGCCTCTGGCATTTTTGTTCTGCAATGCAATTGAATGTTGCCCCTAGCAATTCTTGGGAATATTTCCTGGCATGATCACCAGGAGAAGCTGAAAAAGCTGCAGGAATGCAGGAGAAATTTAAACGAGAAGGTGGTGGGGTTGGCTGTTTCAGCCTGGCTGTAACACCATCCTAAGTGACGTGGATATGGCTGCCCCCTGCAGCAGTGGTGGCCTGGGGGTGACATCCATGAGCTAGCTGGAGTGGAGACAGCCAGACCCTGGAGATGTCAGGCTGGGCCCGTGGTGGCATCGCCCTGCTGCAGCCTGGTTCCCAGGGCTCCTCAGTGGCCCTGCATTTCCAGCGCCTGTCGGCAGCACAGAGGGATGGGGCTCCCGGACCCTGAAAGCTTTTCCTTGCTTTGCCAGGGGGAAGGCCGGGTGGTGTATATCAGAAACCTCTCCAGCAGCATGAGCTCCAGCGAACTGAAGAAACGCTTTGAAGTGTTTGGTGAAATCGTGGAGTGTCAGGTCGTGTCCAGGACTAACAGGTGGGTGGTGAGCGAGCTGCACTCTGGGGCTCCAGCAGCTATGAACAGCCTCTCTCCTGCGGTCACCCCCTCATCCAGCTGCATGTGTACCAGTGATGCGGTTGTGCCAGCAGGGTGAAGCACTCTGTGCCATGCCAACCCCCTCGGTCAGGAGATGCAATGTGTCCCCAGGCCCAAGGGCATGGGGAGGGCCGGTGGGATGGAGGGATAGCAGGATGGAGGGCTGGTGGGATGGAGGGCCGGTGAAATGGACGGATGGTGGGATGGAGGGACAGGGAGGCAGTGCTGAGCAGAGCCACATTAGGCTGCAGGGCCCATTGCATCTTGAATTCTTTCTCTGGTTGCTCAGGGGGGATAAATATGGCTTCATCACCTACCGGTATTCAGAGCATGCCGCCTTATCTCTGAAGAACGGCACCTCACTAAGGAAGAGGAATGAGCCTTCGTTCCAGCTCAGCTCTGGTGGCCTCGGGCACTTCTTCTGGACCAGATACGCTGACTTGGGTAAGAAAGCAGGAGCTGCTTTTTTTCCAAAGCATCCTGCTTATCAGCACAGAGCTGTAACAGCATGTTGCACTGCTGAACCCTCATCACGCAAGGATCCTAAACCTCTTTAAAGCCTACAGGGAAAGCCCACCGGCTCTTCTATGGCTCACTGTAGCTGCTCTTAGCTCGGTGGGATGGCTTGGGAAACTGGGGGGAGAGAAGAAAAGCAACTGATGTGAGGACCCAGAGTGTGTTGGCTGCAAAACGTAGCATCACACCCCAGAGCTGCTGGGTCTCAGCTGACCACAGCCCATCCTGTCTCTGCTGCTGTTCTGCACAGCGCTGGACCCTTTCCAGCAGAGGATTCCCTTCCTAGCTGTTAGAGAAAGCAGTCAGCAACATCTCATTAGCCCGAGAGGTGATCTGGGTGGTTTGCTGCTCCACAGGCCAGATTCACCACACTGCATATGCACTTTTGAGCCAAAATGACAGCACTGAAATGTGCTGCAGTCGCGTTAACCCTTTCTGTGCTGTACGGGCTTCTGCAGGACCTCCTGCCTCGCTCAGTGACCGCGTTAGCCCTTTCTGGACCCCGTCCCTTCACGGGTGGTGGGGCTGCAGGCTGAGCTGAGGGACAGGAGACAAACCGTGTGCTAGTCCTGCAAGAGAAATGTGATCCAGGCTTCGCTCAGCCCTCGTTCCTGTGATCTTCAGGTGTTTCACAAACACTGCACATTTATTTCTGCACCCTTTGCAGGATGTGAAGTGGCTCTAGCATCTCACTTCCTGCACCAGAGACTGAGGCCCAGAAAATAAAGCCCTAAGTCTTGATTTATCTCTAGATGCCCAGTCTGATAAGAGTACTGCCCAATCTTTTAGCACCTTGTAATACCTCATCTGCTCAGAGCACCAATCCCTCTGACTTTGGTTGTGGGCGCAAATGCCCATTGGTCATCTAAATAAATCCCAGGGCCTCTCAGTTTGGGCATGGAAAAGACAGGAAACAGAGAGCACCCCATGATGAAGGTGCTGGCACATGGCTGTGCGGTGCTGTGGGGAGGGGGGCCAGAGCTGTGCAGGAGAAAACCCTCCCCCCAGTGCTCCTCACCTGCAGATCACTGCCAGGCCAGCAGTCACCCCCGTACTGCACCCACTGCCTCCTTCCTAAAATCCTGCTCGCCCTGGCACAGGATGAGACAGGGAGCCCATAGGCACAGGCAAAATGCCGTGGCTCATTCGCAAATACACACCCCAAAGGGTTAAGCTGCTGTTAAATAAGGCAGCCTTATTTCTGGCATTTGCTGAATTTCCCCGGCTTTGCGGGGGCACTGTTTGTTCAGCCTCTGATGGAGGGCTGGGGAGGCTCCCCCCTCCCCACGACCGGCATGGCTCCGGCAGGGACGGCCCTGTGTCAGCACCTCGGAATGCAGCTGGATCTGGCAGATTTTTGCGCACCTGGGAATGGGTGTCTGTGGTGTGTGACCTGCCGGGCTGGGCGCTGCTACAGCCCCTTTTCAATGGGGGAAAGACAGCACCGTCCCCGCTCCCTTTCGCCATTGCTGCCTCGTCCCGGCCGGCTCCCGGGGTGGATGGGGGGTTTGTGGTCCTGGGGTGAAGCACGCCGGTAGTGGACGAGCGAGCGGTGTCCCTCCGTGCCTCAGTTTCCCTCCCCTGACCTGGCTGCTTTGTGTCCCTGCCGTTCCCAGATTGCAGCGCGGAGGAGTCCTCCCCAGCTCCAGTGAAAAGCAAGTACGAGACCATGGATTTCGACAGTTTGCTGCAGGAGGCCCAGCTAAGCCTGCATCGGTAACAGCCTTAACCTTGGAGGAATACCTCAATACCTCAGTCAAGGCACTTCCAATATGTTTACGTTTTCAAAGAAATTATTCAGTCTATGGAAAGCGAGAGAGAGCGAGAGAGAGCGAGAGCACGCACGCGCGAGAGAGAGAGACTGCTGTCCCTTCCGATCGATGTTTACATTGAACAAAGCTGCTTCTGTCTGTGAGTCCCCATGGTGTTGATGTCTCACTGCCACACGTTAGTCACCCCGCTTCTGACTGGTTGTTTTAGGGTGAGCCTAGGAGCCCCCCCGGCCCCTCTCCCCCTTCCCAGACCCCTCCCCTGCCCCGTGCTCCCGCCGCGGAGTTGCAGCTGTGTTCACCATAACATTTTTTTGTCCGTAGTGTGTGATGATGAAATTGTTAATTGTGAATAGAATCAGGATTATAAACTAATTTTTAATAGAAGAGAAAAAAAAAGTATATACTTAAAAAAATGTATTTATGGCTCAGATGTACTGTAATTCAGATTTATTGTACCGCTTCCTTGATTTTTAACTATGCACTGTAATGAGGCATTTGCCACTCAGCAAATGGGGGGTCAGAGCAGAGTCACGGAGCCGGCATTCACCCATCGGCCATGGAGGCACCCGCCTCCCCCGCCGGCAAACCAGGGTGCTCGGTGGTCGTGTCAGGGTCACCCACTTTCCTGTCAAAGCCATTCTTCTTGCCCACGTGGCCCGAGCCCCCCAGCCCGGCTGGGTCGCAGTACCCAGATGCTGAGCTCAGTGCCAGTGGGTGATGGAGCCGGTGGGTGGTGGGGCACGTGCCGTTCTCGCCGTGGGGCCAGGTGGCTTTGCAGGCGCGAAGGAGAGGGGTGGTAGAAGGATGCACTGCCCAGGGGGTGGGTGTGGGACCGATGCCAGCCAGCCTGCGCAGCTCCAGCCCTCCGCTGCCCTTGGAGCCAGGAGAGAGGGGTCCGGGAGCGGGAGCCAGCCAGGCTTGATCCGGCGGGTCCTGGGGGACGGGCACCTCTGGGTCCCTGTGAGGGAGCTGGCTTCTCTCCGGCTCCTCAGGCGGCTGGCAGCGCAGCTGGGGCGAGCGGCTTGCACCCCGCTCCTTTTTCCCCTGCAAAGCAAGCGGGGCGAGGAGACCTGTCTGTGATCCCTGCCCTGCAGCCAGCCCAGAGAGGCAGGGAGGCGGGGGGCGGGGGGGGCGCCTAGCTCACCCACCACCCTGCCCAGTACCTGATAAGCCATACACTTCCCAGCACTCGGTTGGCACCCAGGATCCGTCCCCCTGCCAGAGCCCCATGGCATGCTCACCCCCTCTGCCTCTGGCCAGGGGCCCTCGGGGCTGTCTGGCAGCACTGGATTTAAGGCATGCTCAAGCAACACTGCCCCCGAAATATGCTTGCAAACCTGCCGTCCCTCTCTGGGTGAGGCGGGAGGGGGAGAGAGGTGACCACCAGCTGGAGCAAACCCCACTGCGAGTCAGCCAGAGGCACCATTTTAACCCAAGGGAGCGGGAATCTTGCTGCTCCTCAAGCCATTGCCATCATCTCCGTTTATTTTTCAGACCCAGAGACCACTAGGGATTCAGCCATCCTCTGTAGATAGAATATTATAGCCTTAACTCTGCCAATAGATAGATTAGAGTCTTCTGGGGTCTCCCCTTTTCATGACTTAGGGGTTTTATTCTCATTTCCCTGGCGTGGATACGGTTTCGTCTTGCAGGGAGTCTGAGCAAAGCCTCTGGAGCTACAGGAGATGGGATGCCAAGAGCCTGAGCCCTGCCAAGTTGGCCCTTGGCGCCGGGGCCGTGCCTGCAGCTGGTCTCTGGTGGGAGCAGGGGTGCTGGCAGCGCCGACACCAGCACAGTCACCTGCCTGTTTCTCCCCACTTTCGGGGAAGCCACAGTTCTGACGACAACCGGCCCAGCAGTGCGAGGGCCCACAGGCCACCGCGGGCTTTGAAACCGCGGCTCTCCAATCTGCCACCAGTGACGATCAGTGTCAGGGAACAGTCCTTGTGCCATTTCCATCTCGGCAGTGAGGTTTGGCATCTCCCCCAGCTTCTCATCCCACCTTCACAAACACGAGTAGCTCTGGCCCAGACGGAGCATCTGCTATTGGCAATTGCCTCATTGTAGCTTTGCCTTTTTCTGTCCTAGTATTTCCTCACAACGATGATGTTTACATGTGATTGCTATAGAGCTTATGTAGAATGTATATAGCGACACATTTAGGGTGGGTAGTACTGTCCTGTGCTGTGCTGATGTTTTTCAGAAAACGATCAATCCAAAAAAAAAAAAAAACCAACAAAAAAAAACCACAACAACAAAAAAAAGCAAAGTAAGTGGAATTCTTCCATCTCCCACTCAGCTGGGGACACTGAGCCCCCACGGCCGCCCCCGCCGGGGATGCATCAAGCGTGGCGGAGGGGAGGGTTAGTGCAGAGCTGGCGGGCTCCGGAGCCGGGGGGAGCCCTCTCCTGGGGGATCACTCAGTCGCTTCCCAAGCATTGGTTTCCGTGTACCCAGATATAAAATTTCGGAATGTTTTCCTGCAGCTGGGCGCCCCGGGTGGGCCCACAGCCCCCGCCCCTGCCTGGATTCTGGATGTGGAGGCCGGTGCTGGGGAAGGGGAGGGCTCGTCCTGCACAGAGCCGATCAGTACTGCACCCGTAGGGTAGGAAGAGATGCAATAAGTGGTCTTCGTGGTGCCTGAAGCCTATAAGTGGGGTTGGGTTTTTTTATTTTATTTTTTGGTTTGGGGTTTTTTCTTGTTTTTTTCTTCGGGTTTTTTTTTTTTTCCCCTTTCAATTAGGATGGTTTGTTTTCCCTCCTCCCCCAAGAAATTTCTCCAGGACTTACGCACGATGCGCAGAGATGTGCACGGCGCAGGGGCACAAGCATGGCTGGGGCAGCCCGGTGCCAGCGCCCGCGTCTGCTGGCCTATGGCTGCGGCAGGGAAAGGCAGGAGAGACGTGCTGCCAGCCCTGGGGGTACGTCCTACCCGCTCCCGGGGCTATGTGCTGCCTGCCCCGGGGGGCTTCCCATGACTTTTAGGACTGGGTGAGAGGAGGGGTGTGTCCAGCTCAGGATGCACAGGTCTGCTGGGTTTAGAATCCCTCACGCTGGGTTTGTGGTGAAAAAATAAGTTTCCACTTGATTTTTTTTTTTTTTTTTTTTTTTTTTTTTAATATAAAGGTGTCTTTAGCTCGCAGTGCTCGAGTCTGCAAAGGCGTGGGAAGGAGGGCTCGGGCAGAAGGGGCAGGTGAGGGCTCCCTCCCTTAGCGGCCCAGGACTTTGGGATGCTAACGGGGAAGCGGGGCAGGAGCCAAGCAATGGCTGGGCACCCCGTGGGGAGCAGCAGCCGGCCCTGCCGGGTTAGCACCGGGCTTCGCAGGTGCCTCATCCCCGGAGCTGCTGGGGAGCGGGGATGGCCACCCCCCAGGATTAGCTTTACAGTCTCAGCCTGTGGCATGGCGGGGGGTGCCCTGGCGTGGGTGCAGCTCGGCACTGGGCACCCCGAAAAGGGAACCCTTGCACCCCGGGAAGCCGCCCCCCGCCGCCTGGAAGGGCTGGGCAGGAGCACTGCTTCAAAGAGAAACGAGGAGCAAAAGGGTATTTTGCGGTAGGCAATAAGTAAGGAGGAGATTTATTTTTTTAAAAATATGTAATTGTAGAATGTGCCCCAGCAGTTTCCTGCAGGTACTGTGGGGAAATGCTGAATGTGAAGAGTTTTGTGATACAATGCCCCTTTGCCTTTTTTGCACAGATTTGCCCCAGAAAAGCTCGTTGTTCAAGGTGGGGTACCGGCTGGAAACCACCGGGTCCCTGGGGCTCCGCGGGAAGGAGCAAACATTTCTGAGCATCTAGGCTGAATGCAGAGGACAATCCCGGGTTTTAGGTTCGGTGCTGCCCCAAAGAAAAGGTTTATCCCGATTCCTACTCAGCGCAGCTGGCTGGGCTGCACGTCTTCTTTAACAAACGGCAGCTCAGTCACCACGTTACAGACTTGAGTGTCTGATTTCAGCTCTGGTCCATGCACAGGAGCGTTGCAATTGCAGACCAGCACTTTTTTTTTTTTCTTTTTTTTTTTTCTTTTTTTCTTTTTGGAGGTATGCTGAAAACTGAGATACATCCTTGTTTGTAGCTGAGCCCTGACACCCTTTCTGTTCTAAGCGCCGTGGTCCATCCCCGACAATCTCAAGCAATATAGAGCCAAATGCAGCCTTGGGGTTTCATTCCTCTTCCCTCGCCCCCACCCCCCGGGGCCAGGGGGGGCAGCTTGGCCGCAGTGCCCATAGCCACAGCGCCGAGCCGAGAGCCACGACGCGGTGAACGCTGAGCTGGGGAGGGAGAGTGTGTATGCCTGCGAGAAAGAGAGAGAAAGACTAAATTGATGCATTTCTTGAAAAAGGTGTAAGAATTTCACCTAAAGAGGGGCACATCTGCTTTGTTATTTATTTAAAAAAAAAAAAAAAGCTAAATTCTGTCTTTTTCTTTTTTTTTTTTTTAAGTAAAAGGACACTGCTAATAATTATTAGGGGCCAGTTCTGCCTCCCTTCCTCATGCTGAGGAAGTACTACTTAACTCGGCAATTTTCTACTTGCAGAGTAAGTAAAAGTAGCAGAATTGATCCCTCTGTAATTAAGAATCAAGTTTTTAGTCTTTTTTTTTTTAATTCATAGAGGTTTTTTATATTTCACTTAATTTTTTTCCCCAGTTCCGTTCCGTTGTGTCCTTATTTATGTAATATACTTTAACCTTAAAAGATGGCATGGATTCTTATGCCTTTCCTTTATTATTATTGTTGTTATTTTTAAAAAAGAGATTTATTTCTAGTGTGATTTAACTGTCTACCTTCTAAAACGAGAGAACGTTTTCTTGTATTTTTACATTGTCAGATTCTATAGTTTCATAGATAATTTAACCAAATCGCTCAATGTATTATCTATATCTATCCAGTGGGTATAAAAGTTCTATTTTAAATTGTGTAAATACTTCAGAACTGGCTTCTTTTTCCAGACTCCCCTGCCGCGGAGTTACTTGTTTACATCAAAAAGACTGTAGAATCTCTACGCTCATGTACTGTAAATAGTGAAGTGATCTGCCTATAAATAAACGATAACATATATACTATAAAGTGGAAAGAAAAAAAAAAGGAACAAGTCTGTGCTGCTAATACTTCTGTTTATGAAGTAAACTTAAGTTTACTTTTGTTTACTTACGGTGGGGGCACAGCTGGGGCTGGGGGGTGGCCGTAGCCCCCCAGCTTGCTCACACCAACGCTGCACCACTGCCAGGGATATGGCTCCTATCGGGGAATCTCCCTGGATATTGCAATTTTAAGTGAGGCCTCTTCCAGTTTAAATTCTGCAGGAAAAGCCTGGGCTCTGTACTCAGGACTCTGGGACCGGTGCCGCTGCTGCAAGACCCATCGCAGAAGAAACCCCCTGGACCAGGGGGGGTTAAAAATGAAGTGGGGCATGCATCTCGAATTTCCTTGAGTGGGAGTAAGAGAGGAGAGGGCTGCATTGGAAGAAAAAACGTGGGAGACCCCAGATGGATATGCAGCAGCCGTACGGCTCAGGATGGCACCTGGATAATCCTCCCCCGGTACCAGGACGAACCGGCGTGTCCCAGCATGGAGTGTCCTGGTGTCCTGGTCATCGTGGGAGCCCCGGCTGTGGAAGGGAGGGGATGGAAAGCCTGTGCAGTCGGTGGCAGCGTGGGTAGCCCAATGCCACCTGTCACCCCTATGGGGGCTGCCGAGTCGGAGGATTGCACTGAATTTATCCGGAGCACGGCATGGTGATGCTGCAGGCAGGAGGCCCTCAGCAGCCTGAACAGAGGAGGTTGGCAAGGTGCTGAGCTGTCCTGGCTGTTGATTTTTCTGCCAATTTGCACCAATTTAGGCAGCTGCCCTAGACCTGTCCATCTCCGGCACATCACAGCCAGTGGGAGCCCGGCACCAGTCCCCCCCCTCCCAGCCACAGAGCCAGAACCAGCCTCCCACCCCAAGCCCAGCCCTCATCCCTGCGACTGCTGCATCCTGACTGTAGGACTCACGGGAAGCCCATTTCCCTGCTGCTTTCCAAAAAAATGGGCTTCGAGGCCACCAAACAGGAATCTTTTTCTAAGATACATCAGGGCATGGTGACGCTAACAGTGCTAGTGCCAGGACAGAGTAAAACATGGAATTGCAAGGAGGAAATGCAGGGATGCAGCTGGGGCAGGCGGAGTCGGGGGGCCCGGGGTGGGAGCGAGCGGGAGCAGGGGCACAGGAGCGGGGTCCCAGCTGGCCGGGCTTTGGGATGGAGCAGGGACACATGAAGGGGGGGGGGTCTGCAGGGAGGGACAGACCTGCACCTGAGGCTTCTCCTCCCAGCCTGGCCTGCACCGCCTGGCACTGCATTCCCAGGCAGCTGTCTGGAAAATAAAGGACTGGGGCTACTCATCGAGGATTAATTATCCTGCAAGCAGACTGAAGGGAGCTGCTGGTGAACCGCGACATCAGTTCAGCAGCTCCGTTAGTCCCAGCAATTACTTCCAGCCATTTGGAAAAAAAAAAACAAACCCGATGCGACAGTTTTCATTGTGGCATAACCTTTGTGATAAATCGGCTTCTTGTCCCACAGCCGGGCGCTGCTTTTGTAGTAGCTTATACGGCTGCTCTCGGCCTGCCGGAGGGAAGGGAGGCAGCGTTATCTCCTGCGCAAGGCCCACCGTGCCTTGTGGGAGGAGAAAATCAGTCAATAATGGGCTTTTGTGCCCAGGACCAGCTTTTGCTGCTGACTTTGGCTGGCTGGCACCTGGCGGCAGCGTGGGCAGCGCAGGCAATGCCGGCAGCGCGGGGGCTCAGGGGCAGCGAGGGCAGTGTGGCCGTGCCGGCATCTGGCTGAGACCTCGTCTGCCCTGGGCTCCACCAGCTCGGTGGGACCCCCTTGCCCCACAGGGTGGGCAGGGGAGGCAGGGACGCAGCAAGGCGATGCCTGGAAATGCCACGCCAGGATCGTGCTCGTGAAATGCCTGTTGCTTGGGGTTTATTTCGCTGCCTGGCGAGCCATCCCGGGCTGCCCTTTGGAGTTTCAGCTCCCCCTCGTGCCCTGGGCAGCGGCATCTGACACCAAATCCTGCCCTGGGCCAGGAGCTCCCTGCTCCTCAAGACGGACCTCAGCCTCTGGGCCAGGCAAGGTCTGTCCAGGGGGCTCTGGAGGCCATACTTGAAGTAATGTAGGCATTTGCGCACTCTCAGCATTTATCCGCTCCAGCCTGTTGAATGGGTCTGTCCGGGCGTTTTTGCAGGGAGGGACAGGGGCAGGTTTGGTTTCTTTGCTCCCTGCCAGCTCTGGGACCTCTCTGCCCGCTGGTCCTGCAGGGGACTCCTCCTGCTTTCCTACCCGCCCCCTCCCAAGCTCTGCATCACCTGCAGCTCCTGCCACCTGTGCTTGCTGTGTGTCTTTAAACGCCGGTGGAGAGCTTTCTCTAGGTGCTGCTGGTTGTGGGTCCCACAATCTCTCTGTTCCCTCTTTCTCTCCCCCTCAGTCCTTGGCTGGATGTGTTTTAATTTTTCATGTGCCGTCGCTGCCTCCAAATGCCTCTTCAAGCGCGGACTTGGACCCCTCCTGTTTCTCAGCAACCTCCTGCAGGTAAGAAGGTACAATCCTCTCCCCAATGTCTTTTCCAGCCCCCACCACCCTGCTGACTCTGGGGGAGTGTTTCCAGCTCCTCGTGCCGCCTGCGGTGCAGACTGGGCCAGGCTGGGCGGTGGATGAACAAACCCTGTGATGATCAGGGCAATAGCAGTGAATCTGCCCCAGCAGCGGCTGCGATGCGTGAGATACCGGCGTGGGGCTCTCAGGAGGCAGCCGGCTCCACACAGCAGTGCCGGGGCTGCTGCCTTTCTCCTCTTCTAAGTGTCTCTGCTTCCCTTTCAGCTTAACATCCACAAGGAACCCCCCTCACTCCTGCCACTGTGCTTTGCTCACCACAAGCGAGCGGCTGCCCGGGCGCAGGCTGAGCACCAGAAGAAGAGCAGGCATCAGAGCAGAGGGCAGGCACCTCCTCACCACCTAAATAATAGCCGTGATTTTATAGGAAAACTGTCCGCACACCATGGCCCAGGCTCTCGGTAGCCCCCAAGCCACCAAAGGCTGACTGCCCACGCAGAACCTGCTAGAGAAGGGCACAGAGAGGGGTGGGATTGCCCTGATTGCTGTCTGTCACCTCTATCTGCTCACGCTGGTTTCGGGTCACTCGGAGCCCTCATTACAGAAGGTCTGCAAAACAACAGCGTCTGTCCGGAGAGAGGCAGGGGAAGGGTTTGGCTCAGCACTGCAAAATGGGCAAACTCTTGGGTGAACGCCCTGCCTTTTGTCACCACCACCACCATCTCCATTCATCACTGCGAGCTACTGAAAGTGAGCTCCAGGCAGCCCAAGCAGAACAAAAAACTTGTGCAATACCCCCAGGATGCTGGGCTCTCCCCAGTGCACTCAGGCAGAGGAGGACGGGATGCTGCTCCGAGCATCCTCACTGCCAGGGTTCGACTCACCTTCACGTCTGCTTCCAGGAAACAGAAGTCCAGGTTTGCTCTGCTGGGTTTTTGCAATCAGTCAAAGCCAACCAGCGCTGAAATACTGTCGTATTTAATAATTATACAGAAAAATAAATGCATCTAGCAACTAGCTATTGCTCTCTTCACAATGCTTCTGGTGTAAGGAATTTACCCTCCCTCCAGAGCTGCCGATAAGCCTCTACACCAGTGTAGAGGTGAGGCCCAAGGGAAGAGTTAAAAGGCCGCTTGGCTGCGGCCATGCACCACTTTGCCACATGGGCTGGGCACAAGCAGCCCAGGAGATGCCAGCAGATTATTTACAGCGGCCGTTACCTGCAGCTTCCAGCATCCAAAGTCCTGAAGGAAATTATGGAAATTAATTTTTCTTCAATGAAAGGAGCTGCGTAATTAATGGAAGGGTAATTAATGAAGGGTAAAGAAAGAAGACTTTAGGGTAGGCTGTTTGTAGGCAGCACGGGCAGCAGCAAGGCTGCAGCTGGACACAACGGGGGAGCAGCAGCTTGTCCCAGCCTGTGCCTGCAAACAGGGCACAGTAAGGAACCCAGAGTGATCCACAAAATCCCCACAGCCTCCCACGGGGAGCAAGCCCTTCTGCAGCCCTCACCGGCTCCAAGCAGATCAAAGACAGGATTTTTTTCCCCACGCAGCACCATGGGGTTGGGACGCAGGCAGCAGCGTGGCAGCCACCAGGGCCACGTGTGCCCAGGGCGGCATTTGCCAATGCACGTTGTGCCACGCTGGAGGAGGTGGGGACGGGCGGTGGAACGCAGCAGTTTCATGTGCTTTGAGGGAACAGCAAATCCAGGCGAGCGTCGCATACAGCGTTGGCCACGTCCGAGGCAACTGTGGAAAAGGGATTAGCAGCAGCGAAGTGTGAAGCCACAAAGCCCACAGTGGAGAGAAAAATAATGATAAAGTACACAGAGTGGTTAGGAATAAGAATAAGAAATGTCACTTGGAAATTACAGCCATCGGCTGAAACATCCCCATTCAGTGTGCAAAGGTCATAAGAAAGCATTAGGGAGCAGGTAACAGTCCGCAAGTTGAAAATGACCTTGCGGTTGGATATGGAGGGAATAATTCTAGCTACCCCCAGCAGGTGTATCGTCTCAGAGAGGACTGAGAAGCCAATACCATAAGGATGAGGTTTGTCCGATGAATTCTTGTAAAATAACTAAAACAACTACTGCCCCTCTGGGTATTTAGCCAAGTACGGAGTCTTCACCCGGACAGCGGCTCAGGAGTCTCGCTTGGTTGCTGTCACATGTGTTTAACAAGTCCTCAGGAACTCAGAAGCAACCAGAGCAGTCCAATAACATCAGCGTTTGCAAAAACCACAGGCAGCAAGGTCTCTGCCATTGGGGGCTCACGGAGACCACTTTTTGATAGGACACTTACAGACAGTGTACTTTGTGCCAACAGCTTCTCAGAAGCTTCTCAACAGCTTCTCAGAATAACGGGACAGAGAACAGAGAGAGGAGTAGCTTTTAAAACAGTAAAAATAAGTTCCCTCCATCTTCCTCTATGCCCTGCAGCTGAAATGAAGGAGCCTTTTATTCCCTCCTATTTCTAGGAGAAACTGAAGCCCAAGACGTAACAACTCCAAGGAGGAAAGGAGGGAGCAGCCCTGAGCAGAGCCCTCATACAGCTCCCAGAGGAGGGCTGGGCCCTTGAACACCCACCCAGCTGAAGGGCAGCGGGGGGAAACTGGCTTTTTTTCTTCCAGCTTTCCCCTTGGCACTTGGATATTGAGG
Source organism: Fratercula arctica (assembly GCA_947846985.1). Lineage (NCBI taxonomy): Eukaryota > Metazoa > Chordata > Aves > Charadriiformes > Alcidae > Fratercula > Fratercula arctica. Next base: position 9,406,321 of record CANTUZ010000006.1, on the reverse strand, counting down.
GGAGAGAAGAGCCCAGGCAGTGCTGGAGCCAGGAAAAGGACCAGTGGACGCAGGGACAGGCTTTAAGGACGGAGGATGGCCAGATGTGATCTTCTTGTCCCAAATCTGGGTTCTTTACCTGATGTGCAAGCCAGCAACACACAGAACAGAGGTATTTCCAAGTTTATTCCATTAATGTGCAGAAATGGGGTGCTCATCCCAAAACGGGAGCACACCTTAGTTTCAAAAAGTTCCCTTTTTATACACCGATTATTACACAGTCTAACAATTAATACATATTAATCGTTATTCTTTTTAATGATTGGTTGAGATTTCTTCACTGACTATGTAAATTAGTCCACAGACTCTGTTTTCTTCTTCCATTGTTCCCTTTTGAGTAGGTGGTATCCTCTGTGTAGGTGGTCAATGAGTCGGTGGTCAGGATCTCCCCCTGCCAAAATTACATTTTACCTACTTCTCCTCTAATCTTGGCAGTTCCAGGTGGTTTTCTCGGTTTGCTGACCAGGCCTACAGTTCATCACTCTCTTGACAGCAATATCCTGCTTATCAACAAAGCTACATTGTCAAGTAGTTAGTTCCTTAATTTCATTTTAGATAAGTCATGTCTAGTTACTGTTTCTCCATAAATGATCAAATAGGGTTGGGGCCGTATGGAGGACTTTTAGCAGCAGTGGCAGGTTCCCTTGGTTGCTTCAATTATGTGGTACGTTTCATTTTTCTAGTTAATATCAATTTTACTACAACAATCATAGAATTGCCTGGGTTGGAAGGGACCTTTCAGATCATCTAGTCCAACCATCAACCTAACTCTGACAAAAACCATCACCAAACCATATCTCTAAGCGCTATGTCTACCCATCTTTTAAATACGTGGGGGGATGGCGTCCCTGGAGACATCTACCCGAGGGCTGGGACAAAGAAAAGTTACGCGGGGCACAGCCGCTCCGTTCCCTGGCTCTGCTCCTCGTTTGAGCCGGGGGTGGTGTCCCTGCCCCGCTCCCCTGGGAGCGGGCGAGCCCCCGGCCGGGGCGGCTGCTGCGGTGGCGGTGGCGGGGCGGATGCCGGAGGGCTGAGCTCCGCCGGGCGTGGGGAGGCGGCGGCGTGTCCCTGCTGCTAGAGCGGCCGGAGCCGCCTCCCCGCCGCCCCTTTCCGTTTCGCTTCCCGGCGGTGTCCTCCCTCCGGCGCCATGTCACGGGCGGGTGCGGTGGCCGGGCTGGAGGAGGAGCTGACCTGTCCCATCTGCCTGGGCATTTACAGCACCCCCGTGTCCCTGGGCTGCGGGCACAGCTTCTGCAGGGGCTGCATCCAGGAGGCCAATAGCCGGCGGCTGTGCCCGCAGGGACCCTTTGGCTGCCCGCTCTGCGGCGCCCGGGCCGACCCCGCCATGGACCTGCAGCCCAACGTCCAGCTCCGCAGCATTGTGCAGAAGTTCTTGGACCAAGAGGAGGAGAAGCGGGAAGGGCAACGCAAAGAGGAGGAAGAGGAGGAAGAGGAGGAAGAGGAGGAGGAAAGTTCGGGCCAGCAGGACGAGGTGATCCTGTGTGATTTCTGCCTCCAGGAGCCCCAGCCAGCCGTGAAGACCTGCCTGAGCTGCGAGGCCTCCCTCTGCCAAGCCCACCTGAGCAAGCACAGCTCAAAGAGCCCCCTGAAAGACCATGTCCTGATGGAGCCCTGTGCTGCTCAGGTTTTGGCTGAGAGGAGATGCCTGCAGCACGGCAAAGTGCTGGAGTGCTACTGCAAGACGGACGCGGTCTGCCTCTGCGTGCTGTGCTGTGTCACCAGCTCCCACAAGAACCACGAGATCGCCACCTTGGAGGAGGCTTTTGCCCAAGGGCAGGTAAGAGACTGCCAGGACAGTGGCCTGGGCACAGATTGTGCTACGAAAACCATGGGGGTCAGAGGCACAGAGAGCTGCCCGCAGCACAGGGATGAAACATCTCCCTGGTTCACAGCTGCAGACTCAGGATGGGGCTAAGTCTCCATCTTGGGATACTGGGCTTTTAATTCCTACTTTTGCCCCAGATGCCCTCTGGCCTTGCCCCTCGGGGTATCAAACAAGATGTTACAAACACTTTCTTCCCATCCTGAGGAGCCAAACTGGAGGGACCATGGCTTGTGGCTGTGCTTTTAGTGCTCGGTGCACTTTCAAGCCAGAAGATAAGCCTGAGACACATTTATGCAAAAGAAAATTGATGACAGAGTAACAGAAAGGAAGCTGTCAGCACTGAACATAGCTTTACGTGTGGCTATTGCACATGAACAGTTTTCAGTTTCAAAATGTCTTTCCCATGTTCGTAACTGTAGTATTTAGGTCAGAGATAAAATCTCCCAGTAAACCTTTATGTATTGATTTGTCCTGAGAGCATGCAATGAACAAACTTTTTGCAGGTCTAGCTTAACCCATTTACATAAAATTACTGATCATGTGCATGTATGTTGGTCCTATCCTGATGTCTCCCTCTGGTTATTTTTATAGAGTGTTTTAGCTGGAATTCTGGAAACAGTGAAAGCAGAAGAAGCTGCGCTGGATCAAAGCATAGCAAACCTGCTGGAACAGGAGGTGGAAGTAAAGGTTTGTTCCAAGGTCCCACGTCAGTTTGGGGATGGTTGCACACTGGTAACTGATGAGATAAGGTTTTCTTTTGCCCTGCCTCAGATCATGGATTCCGAAGCTTTTTTTAGTTCCTGGGTGGTTTCTTAGATATCTTCTAGGTTTCTTCTTTAAGGGAGGATGTTGAACAACTTGCTTATCAGTCTGGGAAGTACGTTCCTAGTTTCCAAAGGACCTTCGAGCTTGAAAGTTCCTGTTAAGACCATGCCTCCTGATTGGTGGGTGGTGGTTGGCTTTTTTTTCCCCAACTTTATTCAATTTGCAGACTCTAAAATATTTGTGGAAAAGATACAGACCATGTTACAGTGATTTCAGTCCTCCTTACAACAAGAAATCCCTTTAGGTTAGCCTGTGGTTCTAAGAAGTTGGCTAGGAATGAGGTTAAAAGATTGCTCCAAAGTGTCTGGCTTTTGCTCCCAGCAGGCAAATGCCTATCTAAAAGCTCTGAAAGGACAGGGAATTTAACACAGGTCTCCAAATCATGGTTCATTCTGCTTATGCAGAACTGGCATTTGCCTTCCTTCACCAGTACAAGTGATGGGACTGGAAGTCCTGGCACTGGGCAAAGGAAATGTTCCCTTCTAACTTAAGACAAAACGGTACCTGTTGGCAGCGTCCTGCCTGGCAGCGCAGCTGCTTTCGAACAGCGAGGGAATTTTGATGGAGGCAGGAAGCAGAGAAACTGTTTTTCCTCACCCCATCCTTAAAAGGACCAATGGCAATGTATCAGTAGAAAAATACCAGGGCAGAATAAGGAAATACCTGCATATTGGAAAGTCTTCAGCAAGCATTGTGCAAGAAGTGCTACTTTTTCATCTTTTTCTGGCCAGGTGCCAGATGCTGGGGAAGGCCACTTAGGTCACTTGGCCTTTCTGCCATCAGTGGGACATCTTGGTTTGTTGTCCTATGGAGAGGCACTAAGTTAGTAGTTACTGCTGTCAGCCCAGAAAAGACCAGGCTCTTTTCTGAGTGAAAGTTAGCATGGAAAATGTAAGATTTAGTCCCTAATAGCTTTGAAAGTGTTTTCTTATTAGACTAAGGAGAGCCTGAGGAGGAATCAGCTGGAGACCCTCTTCAAAAAGATGTATCTGCAGCTGGATGACAGAAAAGGAAAGGTCCTGAAAGTTCTCAGTGACAACGAGGAGCAACAGCTTTCTCAGATTCAGATGCAGATACAAAAACACAAAGAGGAGAAGGATGCAGCCAGCCAGGATGTACAGAAACTATGGGCTCTGAGAGATCAGAAAGACCGACTTCTTTTCACCAAGGTACCTAACAGCGTCTCCCTTCCCAGAGATGCTCAGGTCTTGGGCTGGCCTTTGCCTGCACTATGTTAATTCTGATTTCAAAATGTCTTTTACAGGCTTTCGCAGCGATTCCAGCCAGGTAAGCTCTTCCCAAGGTGGTCTGCTATTGCATTTCGTGTTGCTTCAGGTGACTATCAGTCATTCCGTGACTGATAGTCCAGTGGTGTGGGCTGCTAGCCCAGCCTGCATGCACTGTGGCCCCACAGCTCCCTGGGCTCACACAGCTGTCCCTTGGGCACGCTGACGGCACGCTCCGAGCCTGGCTTCCTCAGAGACCTGGAGAAGCCCCAGAACCTTAAGGTCATGTGTGACTCTTCATAGATAACATGGCTTATTTTTCTGTACCCTCCCCACCTCAAGATCCATTCTGACGGCGATTCACACAGAATTGTAGGGGTTGTAAGGGACCTCTGGAGATCATCTAGTCCAACCCCCATACCTGAATATTAGGGCGGGCATGCAAAGGATGTATGAGCTGAGATATCCTGAGCCATCCTCCACTTTGCATTGCCTTCTGCTTGTAAGAAGCTAATGTGGCGGGAGCTGAAACATGCAGTGAAGTCCTGAGTCTATAAAGTTCATGGCTTTTCTCCTGAGCTGTTCCCCCAGTGCTGTTCCTCCACCACAGCCCACCGCTGCGTGGACACGGGTTCCCCCAGCCCGGCCTTCCCCCAGCCCTGCATTTCAGGGGCAGCAGTTGCCCCTTGGCTGTGATAACACAGCACGTCTCGTGTGCTGTCCCAGCATCTGCCCCTGACACCGCACCAGCTCCTGCTGCTGTAACCACAAACGTGATGCTTGGGGTCCGTCCCGGCAAAAGCTGGGGCTGAGGGGGCTCAGACAAGGTCTTCTGGGGACAGATATTGTCCATGGAGTGAATTTCATCCTAAAGATGTTGAAGAGGTTTGGGGTTCTGGGAAAAAACCTGTCAGAGGGGAAGTCCCCAGTAAAGCTGCAGAGGGAGGGGGGACAGAAGCTGCTTTCTGTGTCTCCCATCGAGGCTGGCTGTGGAGTGGGGGATGCAGTTGTTGGCTCAGGGATGGGCTCGGTGGTGGTTTTCTGAGGACGTGCTGCTCTTCTGATGTCTTTCTGCATGTTTTAGGAAATGCCTGCCAGTTCCTAACAAAGCTTACGTACAACTGCCAACACCACCCATTCTTTTGGATGAATTAACAACAGATGCTATTCTAAGGCTTTTCAAGCAATTCCTCTCAGACATGCAGTCCTTCTTTAATGCACCACCTGGTAAGTGATCATTTTACTACCTGACAAGCAAGACAGAGAAGCTAAAAAAACATATTTAAGAAAGGACTGTAATAATACACCAAGTACCTTTAGAAGAACTGATTACTAACATTGTGTGAATGTTTTCACATGTGTGTACATAAAAGTGTGCTTGTTTTGGGCTTCAGCGCTCTGGGACATGCCTGTTAAAATGGGCTCTGGGCAAAGAGATACGGGTGTCCTAGGAGTTTTCTAGGAGGATTAAGAGAAGAGAATAGCAACACCGCTTCTGTCTGTAGCATCGCTTTGATTCAAAGCATGGGGAAAGGTGAGAACTCATCACAGCAGTGGCAGGTGGAGTTTGTCTTAGGATGTAAATAACTTACTCTTTCTAGGTAAATAATTCTACTCTTTCATAATGTTTTGTAAGATCAGCCTACAGTCCTGGTGCTGTGCACGGTGGATGCTTGTCCAACTGAACTGAAAAAATTAGGGTTCCCTTGTTATTGCTGTCTTGATGGTGCTTGAGCCCTTGCTGGCTGAGCCTAGGGACAAGACCGAGAGACAGCTGGGGTGGGAAGCCTCTGTCCAGAGCGTGTGTGACAGTATGTGACATGCACACCTAACTGGCCGCCAACCATACAGCCCTGGGTTCAGTAAGAAGCACACCATGCTCATGGCCACTCCTGAGCTCAGTCTCTACCATCCCTGTAAGCATACTCCAAACCTACTCTGGCTAGAAGGCCTCAGATCCACGTTTTCCTAATTATCCATGCCATCTGAGCAACTGGGGTTGGTTGCCCAAGCCACTGCCACTGTTTCAGTTTCAGTTTCCTGAAGGAGTAACTTCCAGAGCAGAAAATGCCGCAATATTGAAATGCATTACCTGCAAGAGAAGGTTTGAATAAAAATATTCTGCAAATGCCTGAGTGTAGAATTAACTTCTCGTGACGGGCCGTGCTAGGAAGTTTTGAGAGTTCTAGAAAATAACTTCAAATGATGCTGAGCAAATAAGCTTTTATACAATAGCTGTGCTGCTGTTCGCACATTTCTTGTACGTGCAAGTTAATCTGGGGAGTTTTTAAAAATGCCTAATGAAGCTCTGCAGGGCAACAATGGAAAACTAAAATCTAGGAGTTGCAGTAGTTGGAAACAAAAAGCAAAAAGACACTTTAAGGTTGTGAAAGAGCAGCATTTCTTGAAATGTTATATTAACCTCCTTTAGAATTGCATAGGAGCAGCTAAGAGAGGTGCAGAAGGTGTTTCACTTAACACATGCTTTTAATGACTTGGGAGGGTTGGACTTGAATTGGATGACTTGGATAGGATGACTTGGATTGGGAAATCTAGCTTTCAGCAATGGGGATGTATGCAAATCTGCACAATTATCTGTTAATGTTCTTTTTTTCTTTCTACAGTTCATGAACATCTGACTCTTGTTGAAGTGCCTGGATTTGCATCTCCTCAGAGTTGCAATGTAGTCTTGGCACCCCCACCCAGTCCTTTGCAATCTCAGACATTATACACACATGCACGTGGATCCACTCTATTTGCACCCAGTGGTTTCCAGTTTCAGTCACCAAATGTGGAAAGAACCCATGCCACCCAACACAGGGAGAGTTCCCAGAGATTCTCAGAGGGCTGCCACTTCTGGGAGGTGGACACCAGCAATGCAACGTGCTGGCAGCTCGGAATTGTTCATGGCAACTTTAAGTGCTACCTGGAAAAGTCTCGTAATTACCTCCTTGTGTTCCTCGGTCAAACAGTGATCACAAAAAAGAGCTCTCCTACAGCCTTCACAGTGGTCAGGGTGGAACTAGACTGCAGAAGAAATACACTGTCATTTTATAACGCATCTGTCAATGGTGCAGATTCTGCCAAGAGTCTCAGGCTTATAGAGACAGTAAGCATCCCTTCAAACTATCCCGTCAGTGCTACCTTCAGCACGTCTGATGGCTCTTTGAAGCTCCTGTAGTGATGTGGGGACAAGGTGCTGTTTTGTATTTCCAGGCCCAGGTACTGCGACTGCTACTGGGCGGAGGCTGTGCTAAACTGGCATATTAGAAATCGGGTTTTGGGCTGCTGTGACAGCTCATGGGTGTGAGGGCAAGGCCTCTGTGGGGTATATCCTCCTGCTGCTTACTGCAAGAGCTCCTATCCTATTTGTTCAGTTAATCACGATGGAAATACCATTAAGTTGCAATTTTTGCTCAGCTGTATCAAATGCTGTGTTGATTAAAGTAATTTAGATTGCAAAACTCAATGGCAACTTAGTTTGTAAAAAAAAGTTGACAGGGCCTTAACTGCTAGAGAGCTAAGAGCAGCATGCTGACCTTCGCTCTAACGCATCAGCTTTTACCTCTGCCCGTCCTGCACAACGGAAGCCACCCCTTGCAGAAGCAAAGCTGGCCGGGGAGGCAAGCAGAGACTAGGTGGTAAGACACCTGGTTGCCCTTGCTCTCTGCTGCTGTCGTCCCCCGTGAGCTCTCTGATGGATCACTTACTGACATCCTGCCTCAATGTTTCTTTTCTCCTCGCCTATGCAAAAATCTCACAGCAAAGGGAGCAATAAGGAAGAAAACTGATGTGCCTTTAGTCTCTGCCATTGTGGGGCCTGGATTAGTTCGTTCTTACGATTGTCCAGACACCTTGGAGAGGAAGAGGTGATGTCCCTGCCTACTGCCTGTGGTTCTGCTGCCTTCAGACAGAGCCAGGGTATTTGCATGAAGATGCCCAGGCAGGAGCTCTCTGCCCCAGCAGGGCGCGGGACCTTAAGGGACACTACAGTTTTCCATATGTTCAAAGAAATCCTTGTTCAGTCTTAGAAGAAAGAGGTTGTGTTTTGTTTTTTGCGTGTTATACACCAAAATGATATGGAAAACCATGCAGGTAGAGCTGGGTCTCCCAGCTGCACCTGCAGGGGCTGCTGCTCTGCCTGGTCTCAGGGGGCAAAGCGAGGTAAGCAAGGCTGGTGACACGGCACAGAGATATTCCTATCCTTGAGTGCCTTTCCAGGAGCCTTTACCAGCCCCCATTTCCCTGTCAGCTGGCAGCAGGTAGGAGACCAGCCTCAACATGTCCCAGTACAACTTCCCCCTGTGTTCTCCCTGTCTTACCTTGAGGGGAGCATCTGTAACTGTTGTGGAGAAGAACCAGACAAAGCAGAGGGAATTCCTGGCTTACCCCACCCAGGCTCATCCTCTTCTCATCCAGGATTTCTCTTTTAATTTGCTGCCCCTGGCGTGGGATGGAGGATTTTTCCAGGAGGGCAGAGGGCTGTAGGAGAATTGTCCATCTTGTGCCCTCCCCAGCACCCCCTGTTCCCACCAGCCTGCTGGGGGCTCACACAGGGAGCGATGCTGCCTGCGACGGAGGGCAAACATCTAAAAGTTTACAAGAGTTTATAAGAGCTGTTTGCAGGTGGAGCGCGGGACGGGGAGTGTGTCTCTGCTGGCCTGTCATGGGGCGGAGAGGAAGGACGCTGGGCTGGATCTCCAACCGGGGCACAATGCCAAGGATGTCCTTTCAGTTTCGTTTCTCACAAACTGGCTAATGCGTCGTTTCTGCAGCCATGGCAAGAGCTGAGGAAGGATTTGGAGGGGGTGCCAGCCTGGAGGACGAACTCAGCTGTCCCATCTGCCTGTGTCTGTACAAGAACCCAGTGTCACTGAGTTGCGGTCACAGCTTCTGCAAGCAGTGCATCCAGAAGGCGCTGGGTGCCCAGCAGCAATCCGGGGCCCTTTACTCCTGCCCCATGTGCAAGCTCCAGATGGGGCCCATCCTGGAGCTGCAGAAGAATTTCCAGCTGTGCAGCATCGTGGAGGCATTTCTGGCCACCTCTTCCAAAGAACAACAGGGCAAGGGCTCTGCAGAGGAGGAGGAGGAGGTTGTTCCCTGCGACTTCTGCCTGGATAGCTCCCAGCTAGCGGTAAAAACCTGCCTGATCTGCGATGCGTCTTTGTGCCAGGCCCATCTGAACAAGCACAACACCAAGGCTTCCCAGCAGGACCACATCCTGGTGGAGGTGGGTGCAGGCGGCATGGCGGAGGAGAGGAGGTGCCCGGAGCACAGCAGGCTGCTGGAGTGCTACTGCCAGGATGAGGGGCAGTACATCTGCCTCCTCTGCTGCATCACGGGGTGCCACAAGGGCCACAGCATCGTCACCCTGAAGGAGGTACACGACGAACAGCTGGTAAGGGGCTCTCCTCTCCCCACCACCCCTGCAGGGTTTGCCCCAAACTTCTGACCTGGAGGAAGCTGCAGTAAGGCTTTCACCAGGGAATCACAGGATCGTAGAATGGTTTGGGTTGCAAGGGAGCTTAAAGATCATCTAGTTCCAACCCCCCTGCCCTGGCCATGGACACCTCACACCAGACCAGGTTGCTCAAAGCCCCATCCAACCTGCCCTTGAACACCTCCAGGGATGGGGCAGCCACAACTTCTCTGGGCAACCTGTTCCAGTGTCTCACCACCCTCATAGTGAAAAATTTCTTCCTAATATCTAATCTAAATCTGCCCTCTTTCAGCTTAAAACCGTTACTCCTCATCCTATCGCTACACTCCCTGATAAAGAGTCCCCCCGCATCTCTCCTGTAGCCCCCTTTAGGGACTTGGAAGGAGCTCTAAGGTATCCCCAGAGCCTTCTCTTCTCCAGGCTGAACAACCCCAGCTCTCAGCCTCTCATGGGGGCAGGGGGTTGAAGGCAGGGGGGCAGCAGCTTGGGGGATTTCATGTTCACCCCAGCAGGGACCGGTGTGCTGTGCTGGAATTTGCTTTTCATTTCCTCCTTGGTGTTGCCAAAGCAGCCTGGCAGGCTAAGCAGAGGAAGGGGAGCAGAGAGAGCTGTTTGGGGCTGAGCAGGGTGGGTCAATACTGCGGTGTGTGTTGCCATGCTGGGGAGTGAGCCCACACTGCCGACCTGCATGCCCATGGCCCTCCTGTGCAGCCCTGGGCAACTGCAAGCTGCCACTCACCAGGGTGTTCCTGGCTGGGATTAAGCAGTATTTCTGCAGGGATTAAGAAGTCTCTTCCTTCACCCAGCCTTGAGGATGTCGCCACTGCTGATCTTTGGGTTGGGAAACAGGTTTTCCCACTCGAGGCTCTTCCCTTCCCTCTACCCTGAGGTTTGCCCAGCTGTCAAGCCATCATCCCAGTGGATGATGAGTCCAACTGCGGTCCTCGAAATGCTCCAGAACCAGCTGAGACTGAGGGGGTAAAATGCATTTCCTATGCTCACCCGCTGCCTTGCATTTGACATTTCTGGGTTCGGTTTAGAGTCCAAGCAGAAGAGCCTGCAGCAACCCAGTGCATGGGCAGGGAATGCCTGGCTTGCTCTGGACCTCAGGACAGGTCAGACTCCTCGGGAATTAGCAGGAAGCATCTTTTGCAGCTATATGTATCATAAACTAACTTTCTTCCCCAAGGTACTTACAAAAAATTCAGGGGTGCCAAAGAGAAGTGGGCTGTGTAGGACAGTAGTCATCTCCTTCATCCCTGGAGCTGGTGAAGATCTGTCTATAGGGAAGCCATCTCCATGAGTAAGCTGAGATCTCAGCTGCATGTTCCTCGTTAGGCCTTTTTTTTTTGGTTTTTATTTTAAAACTCTCCAAGATAGCCAGGGAAATCAGGAATGCAGCTCTTCAGGAGAAATTATTAAAAGAGTTTTGGTGCAAGGGACCTTGGTCAAATTTGATTATTTGTCTTGCAGTTTTTCAAAAATTAAAACTTTCCAGCTGTGACAAATACCTCATGGAAAACCTAAGCTTTCTGGCATTGTTTTTATTAAAGAAACAGGAATCTGGCAGCTGTGTCTGTTGTGGCCATTCATGGGTGCTCAAGGTGTGAAAACACCGCTGGAAGCAGCCAGGAGCAACCAGAGCCATTCAGAGACTGTCTAGTCCCTGAAGAACAAGGTTTAATGTCCCCTTTGAAATGTGTTGTCGTGCAGTGTAACAGCATGGCATCTGTTAAAATAAACAGCTGGGTGAGTAAGTACTGCTGTTTCGCTGCTCTTCAGAAAAGACGGTTGCTTATTACTTTATCCTCAGATCCCACAGCTGCTGACAGAGGGGAAAGCTAAGGATTTGGATCACATTAGGCACATGTGAAGATTCTGGCAGGAACGGAGCTTTAATGGATAAAGTGAGATTTATTCATCTAAAGCGAAATTTACTTATTTAAAGGGAAAGTTATTTATTAACCTACCACATATAAAGTTACACGTATATGAAAATTAAACATTGACTCGAAAGATTTCAAGCTCGTATCAGTTTTCTGTTATGCCCTACCTTTATGAGGAGGCGAATGAATGCAGTTTATCATAGGACTCGGTGGTGAAAGCAGGCAGGTAGAAGGCGCCCGTGCCATTTCACCAGCTCCACAAACTGCCAGCCTGGTTTAAAGCTCCCCATGCTGCTTCCCTGCTATGAAGTTCAGTGCTGTCTCTCTGTCTGCTAGGGTGAGCTCTCGGACACTGTGACATGGCTGCAGAAACGTAAAAGCGCTTTAGCTATCGCCCTAGAAGAGCTTCAGAAAAGTGAGAATCAGCTCAAGGTTGGTACCCAGATAGTCGCTAATTCAGAGCAGCTTTCCTTCGCAATTCCCCAGAAATAAGTGGTGGCAATTATACTGTTAGAAGCAGATAAATAGAAAGAGATGTAGTCCAAAGCAGGGAAAGCACTGGTGGAAGAAACTGCCAGAAGCCAAGCTTTCTCCCAGCCTCCCAGCACAGCTCCATAGGAGGAACTAGCTGGGACACTCCACCATTAATTGTGGTTGCACAGACCAGGTTGCAGGACTGGCAGACCTCAGACTGTACATATCATTAGGTATTTTTAAAGTTTTCCATCTGTTAAATAAAAGAGAAACAAATTGAGTCTACAAGTGAGATCTTCAGTGTGTACTGATACAGTTCTCACACTGCTAGCTGAATTTTATCTGATTTTCTTACTATATCAGGATTAATTTTCATAACCCTCTGTTTAATTAAGATATTCTAAGGAAATGCTTATTGTCCACTTCCTTCTAAAGCCAGTGCAAAGGATAGATACAATTCTAATTAATAAGCAGAGACACTAAGCTGAAGTGTTGAATTCCTGAGCCGGTGCGCCATTTTCTTATCTGTTCATTTAGAGCAATACGAAAACAGTGACTTCTCAGCTGCAAAAGCTGTTTGAAGAGATGAAGATAGAGATGATTCAGAAAGAGGAGACGATCCTGAGCAACATTCAGTCCAATGAGAAAAAGCAACTGGCATACATTACCAAAATGAAGAAGGAAATGGAACAGAGGAGAGATGAGGCTGTGCAGCATCTTCAGTCTTTGCAGATGATGAGAGAGCAAACAGACATTTTCCTCTTCCTCAAAGTAAGCAGCAGTATTCTGCTTTTCTTCATGAATATGCCTGTTTCTCAGACAGCTGCCCTTTCTGGCAATCACACTAACAATTTTTTTTCCTCTTTCTTTTTTTTTTTTTTTTTTTTTTTTTTTTTGGCAATCTTATTTGTAGGAATTTAAACTCACCAGGAACAGGTATGTTCCAGCTGAAAACACTTGTTTTCTTCTTCGCAAAAATATGGTGTTGATAGCTGGGATCAAACCCCACTGGCTGTGCCCCTCTGTCCCAGCACCCCACCGCAAAGCTGCTCCCTATTCCAGCCAAGCCAGAGGGTACCACGTCCACACAGTTAACAAGGATGGAGAGATATCTGCTTGCCGGTCCAGTGGTCCCTTTAAGTTTCAGTTTCCTTGGCAGCTACACAGTTGCTGGATTCTGGTGAAAACCACTGGCTTTCACTACCAGAAAAACATTTTTGTCAGAGATGAAGCCCATAGGGTTCCGTTTACAGCAACGCTCCCTTGGATGTGTATTGGTGACACTCCTGCACATAAGTCCCAGTGAACAGCCTCTGCCTGCAGAGGTAACTGGCTCATTTCCCAACGATTTTTGCTTCTTCTTGTGGACAAGCTTAATAGCTAGCCAGATTTATTGTCCCTTCTTTTGCAAGTGATACATTTAATTTATAACTTATCACTTCCTAATTGACGCCTGGGTGTCGGCTGTAATTCAATGGTGCAAAACCACCCATAAATTACAGATCCACGAGAGATTTTGCTGCAGCACTGAACTCCCCAGGCGCGTGAAGGGCTAGCTCAAACATCCAGCTGGATTTTAAGATGTCATCTCTGCAACTTGTACAGATTAAAGCTGAGTTTGAACTTGGATTGTGAGGATAAGTTTGAATCGCTGTGTACCTAGGGGCTGCGCTGGCAGCAGCACAGTCCATTACTCACAGCTGCGCCGCAAGTCAAAATCTAGCCTGTGGGATCAAAGTTATTTTCCAGAAGCCTGGACACCATTTAATATGTTTGGCATTTTCTTTCTATCATGATGGTGGTTGTGCTAGAACAGTAAGAGCCTGCCTGCACAAGGGTATTAGCAAAACACCTCCCCCTTTCTCATTTTCAGTATTTGAAAGTTCCCATCCAGGTTTGGTAAGCAAAAGGCATTACCAAATAAATAACAATATATAACAATTCCAATTCCCATAACCTCAACAGAGAGCTGTTTACCTGATAATTCATGTTGCCAAAGCACCCTCCTCTTCGTAGAGCCCTTCCTAAGGAGTGAGTCTGTTAACTTTCTAATGCTAAATGATTTTCCCTGATAAAATGACTGCCTGCACCCAAGGATTGCCAGTCAGGATTTCAGCATCAGCAAGATGGATGTGATGGGAGTGCTGATGGATCAGGCCTGGATCGACCACTACCGACACCTGCCGTGGGAATTCGTGGATCGCCTGGGCTCGCTGCAGAAAGACGTGCAGAGTGAGTGATCTGTCCTGACGCCAGCACCACTGGCCCCGAGCAGAAAACAGCGAGCCATGGGGTTCAGAGAGCTGGGCTGACAGGGCTGATGAGGATTTGGACGGGATCTTGGGGGTGCTGGAGAGGGGAGGGCAAAGGGGGCAGAAAGACTGTTTCTGGCGATAACAAGGAAGAGGTCTGCTCCTAACCAGTATAAGGCCAGCTTCGCATCTGTCTGATGTGGTTTCCTGCTCCCACCTACCTCCCGAGTCTTCAGGTGCTCAATCATGCTTTCAAGAAACGTCCTCTTTGTTTGCCCACACAGAATCACAGAATGGCAGGGGTTGGAAGAGACCTTCAGAGATCATCTAGTCCAGCCCCATATCTCCAGAGGAGACTCCACAACCTCTCTGGGCAGCCTGTTCCAGTGCTCTGGCACCCCCATCCCCACCTAGTTTATTCCCGACCACGAAATCCAGGGGCACAATACCAAGTCCCAAACTTGAATGCTTTGCCAGCTTTGTAAAACATTCTTCTCCCTCTTTCTTAGGTGTACTGACCAACCAAATTATATGGTACAGGTAAATCCTTTTCTTTGCTTACAAAATTTCTCCAACAGTTGTTCATTTAAGGACCGTATATCCTGAGCTCCTCCGCTTCAGTCTCAAGGAGAGCCAAGCAGAGTCTAGAAGGTGGTCCTTCATCTCAAAAGAGGGGCTCAGATCTATTCATGTCTCTCATTTTGTTATTAACAAGATGTGATTCTTGTTTTACAAGGCACTAACATTCATCACTGTTTCTTTGCAGTGGGGCTTCAGATACTGGTACCTCTTCAAACTGTAAGTGTTCAAAAATACTAGTTATTCCTCGGGACTCTGGCCTGGGGCTGAGAGTCTTGCAGAGACAATCTCCCACCTAAAAATGTGAACAGTGTTTTGTTGCACGCGTCTCCTCTCGTTGCCAGAGGTGAGACCAGCAGGAGTGCAGCCTCAGGGCACTACATCTGCAGCAGGCAGAAATCTCTGGGAACTCACCAGAACCATCATTTATCTTCAGCCTGAGGGAGGGACTGGGTTTGCTTCAGTACTCAGTAAAGGTCTGAGCCTGCTCCGAGGAAAGACCACGGAGGGGTTCCCACCAACTGAGCAGGAGCTGGAGCAAACCCAGTGCCTGAAAGGATTCCCAGACAAATCCAGATGCTGCAGGAGATACTAAATCTGTAAACAGTATTTCTCTTCAGGTAGCACTAGTCCGCTGCTCAAATAGATTTCTGCTGGGTACGGTGGTGCATCTTTTCTACAAGCTTTTTTGAAGAAAACTTAGTTAGAAGTTATTTGAAAGTTGGGTTTTTTTTTTTTTTTAAATTGCTGCAACTAAAGTTTAGTTTGCAAATAAGTTTTTCTTAATTCATAACTTCAAAATAAAATCCTACTTTCTTCATCACTTTTTAATTTTTGGAGGGGAAAAATACTCTTTTCTGACAAGCATTTTTTAGGGACAAGTTAATGGTAAAATTTTACGTTGGAAAGGATGTGTTTGAGAACAGCTGTTCAATGGGGGGGTTGAGGACAATGTACTCTTGCCGTAAGTGCAAACATATTTGTTTTACCAGACATACTTGAAAAACCAGAAAAAATCTTGTTTTCTTTTTTCAATAATTCATGTAGGTGATAATGGAGAGAGAGCACAAGAGGCATACGGTGCAGGTAAGCAATTAAACGGAGTTTTAATTACACAGCGCAGCTTAACAATACAGTTGTTTTCATTTAACATAATGCCAGCCTCAAATCTAGAGGTATATTTTTAAATCAGTGTACATGGCCGTTTATTTGTCTTGTGAGCTGTCTTCTACAGACAAATTAATGTCTGTATTCTATACAGAACCAGTCACTCAAAACAGGGGAGGGAGAAGAAATATTTTTTCTGATGCAATGCAAAGCTGTATTTGGAAGCAACTTTTCAAATATTACTTCATTATTATACTAAGTGAACCTTTTCCATCTTTTGTATTCCTGCAGCATGAAAACAACGGAAATGATCAAGTGACAGATGTGAAAAAAGAGTATAGTCCACACATGCCCTGAAGTAAGGGAGAGATGAGAAGTCAGAACTGAGATGCAAAGAAAAAGTTGAATATTGTCAAAAATGTCTTCTAATAATGGGGACCTGCCAAGTATCTTGACCTCCCCTGCATACCTGCTCTTAAAAGCAATTCTGTAGCATGTACAAATTTAAAAAGGAAGTGCTAAGAATTAACATGAACATAAGAATATCTCCAAGTGCTGATGGCTTCCATACTGTGGACTATAGCATCTCATGATACTAATGATACTTGCATACTATTAATTGTGGTGACTATGCTGTCATTATGTGGTTGGATAACAAAATAAATGGCTATAGATATAGGTAGGCAAGGCTGGCTGATTTCATGCTATCAGCAGGATTTAACTGTTGAGAGCATTGTTTGTGGATGGCTGCAGTAGAAAGCTGTTCAGGACCATCCCACAGATTTGGATTATCACACTTAACACAAGTGATCTTTGTAGCAAAGAATTAATCATCTTTGTATGAAACCAGCTTAGTCAGCCTCTAAGCCAGATTTTTAACACTTCTCCTAGAGAGTGCTCAAAGACCCATGCGAAATTCCGCAGTCAGCAGCCTACGAAGATGCTTTACTGGCCACATCTCCATGTGCAGAGATGTTCTTTTCTGATCAAGCACGTGCCATGCTTTCCAGATGTAGCCCTTAATGCAGGTGCCGACTCCACAAAGGGATTTCATGGGTGCTGCCAGGTGGACAGGCTCACTCTTTGTTGCTGTAGGGTGCTCTGTGCCCAGCTATGCTTCAGATCCAACACATAGGTTCACAACCTGGGTGTTTCTTCTCCAAGTGATAAAAATATTCTACTGCAAACCAGGGTTGCCAACATAAACATTTTTGAGAAATAAAGGCTAAACTTCTGGGTGCTTCTGTATAAATTAGGATTCATGGCTACGATTCTATTCTGTCACTTGTGATAATCAACGTATACCTAATTGCAGGGATTAAAAACAATAAACTCAGCAAAATCCATCTCAGATTTAGAGTAATGTCTCCCTTCATGGTTTAAACGGACTCGCCAAGCTGTAATGTATCCACAGCCCTTGCTCTGCTGCACACATCAATTGTCAGCATATCAGAAAGTGCATGGCCAAATTTTGGGAACTCAGCAGTAGCTCAAGGTGACTTTGCAAATATTCCCTACTGCTGGAAGCCAGTGAGACACAAAGGACAGCTTCTCTCAACCACTCAAATGAGGCAAAAGAAATGAGCCTGTCCTTCGGCACTTTTATTACCTGGGCTTCTCTCTGGCTGCCAGGTAGTTATTGCTCTCACCCCAGGTGAAGGAGCCGTGACCAGCCAATGCAGCTGGGTCCTGCTGCTGCAGGCAGCAAGTTACTGCACTGCTGCAAATCACGACAGAGGGCGAGAGATTTCCTCAAGCACAGTATTTTAAGTAACTCGCTCCCCCCCCCCATCTCACAGCGCATCCTACGTTGACTACACTTAGGAAATGTCACCACTTCTGTAGCCCCTTCTGAAATACCGGTTCAGCATTTCCTCAGCGACACCTGCCTTACAAACGTGTATTCCCATGCCTCCAGCCACAGGCTGCCGTGGGAGAACCGGGCACCGTTCTCCCCCTTGCTAGCACAGGGCAAGGGCGCCCGGCAGCAGGGTGCACACAAATTCCTGCATCCAGCATGATTCTGGATATATAGCTACCCCCTTGCCTGCAAGCAGTTCTCATTTTTTAACACCGTTTCTGGCAGTCTTGGAGAAGCCATGATGGTATTTTCTTTCCCCAGGGAGGATGAGGTACTGACTTCACCTTTCCTCCCATGCCAACTGTCAGCTCCCTGAGTCTCTGAGCCCCCAGCAGAAATGTCTGCGACCCATTTAGACAAGGGTCCTCCCAGAAACCTTCACTGCAGACGACCATCCAGTTCTCATGAATGGAGTCACATTCACAAGAGGCGTTCAGAAGGGCTGGGAGCAGCCGAGAAGCGAGTACGTCTGCAGCAAGCTGGGTAAAGGCCGCTTGGGCTTTAAGGAAGAGCTCTGCAGCCCTCGCTAGATGGTTGTAATGCTGCCTTTGAAACATCGATCACAGATGATATGGTATCGCACTGAGATTAAAGTACCTGGTATAACTAAAACCCAGGACTTACTGACCAAAACGAACACAGTAATTGTCTGGATGGAACTTGCCCGGCATCTAATTTGGAGGGAAAAGTGCACATAGCTCTTCACTGCGAGGCTTATCGGACTCGAATTTGTGGCTCATGTAAATACTTGTCAAAACAGAGCAGAAGAAGGTGACTCTATTGTAAGCAAAATTAATGTGATTCAGGAGATAAGGACTTGATAATTGCTGCTATATGGCAAAAGCAAAGGACTTCAATTCAAGTAGATTGGAAAAAATACATTTTTTAATATTGCTGCAGGCTCACAAAGCTTTTGGATGAAAATTAATATCTAGGAAGGTAGATTTTCTGAGTTAGATACTAAGCTGACGGTGCAGTTTATTTCCCCCATATATTTGCCTGCTACAGTATTAGCAAAGATAGACTCCTCTAAATTTGAAACTTGTTGTATTTTTAATATTCCATGCATTAGCCTTGGGGAAGAAAAGAGAGGTGAAAGACGAGATGAAAGCAATGTACGAAATACACTGGAGTCCAGCAATTATTCAACTAAGCCTTCTAACCCACAACAACACTCTGAAAATATTAACTCATAATTAATTTTTGATTCTAGGAGACAATATTGGACCATAGCATACACTGAGAGTGTAGCAATTCTACACAGATACTTGTACCGAACACTCTTTCTTCACAGCAATATAACTGTGAGATACGTAGTCCTGAGATATGGACAGAGCTTATTTCTTTTTGATATCTTTATGGCTTAAGTATTTTGATTACCTAAGGACTCTGATTCATTGCATCTTTCATTATTTATTATGCTCTTTTCCCTCCACCCACTTCATTTTTACTTGGCATTTTTCTCACCCTTGATGGAAACCTTTAGAGGGGAGGACAGTGAAGTAGCTGATTTTATGGCTCTTTTTTTTTTTGCTTTTGCCAAGTATTGCATGATGTGGCTCAATTTATAATCAAATGCATAAATAAAATGCATTTCAAAAGCTAGGACGGGCCTCTTTCTGTTACTTAGGCTGATGGACTTTCTAAGTAAAATCAGACATGCCACATCTAGACCTTTACGTGTCTGGTACTAGGGCCTTCTAGGACCAGCAGGTTGGACACCAAATCCCAGCGCTATTGCTTTGATTTTGCACAGAGGAAACTGCAGGAAGCCTTGTGGAAGGCTGTCCAAAGTCCCCTGATTGCTCCCCACAAAGGCTTGATGAGTTCAAGAATCTCAGGGTGGCTTAACATTACTTCTGTTTTGTCTCTATTTTCCTTTACGCTACTAGCATTTGCCTGGGTGGCCAGACAAGCTGCCCGCTTGGGGAGGCAGGTTTGTACGAGCTCTGATATGCAGATAGGTCTCACCCTCTGGGTAGCAAGCTCCCATCTTCTCCAGCGCCAAACTTCACGCGACATTTTGCAAATGCAGGCCCGAACCCCAGTGGACAGCAAGTTGTACAGGGAAAGAAGGACAAGGAGAGAAAATAACACACGTTTTTAGCTGCTTTCACCATAGCCCACCTGTACTGCCAGGGAGCCGTACAGCCGGCGGGATGGAGGCAGTGGGCAGGGAGGGAGCAGGAGGATACGACTGAAAGCAGGAGGCTCCTTACACAAGGCTGGGAGCCAAGTGGCATAAACCAGCCAAGAGCTGCAGGAAATAAGAGGGTGCCTTTATCTGCCGAGTGTTAAAGCAGTGCTGGAAGCCTGGAGAGGACTGGGAAGAAATAGGGAGAGCCATTGCACAGGGGGTTTATTGACAGAGCAGAGGCGGACAGCAAAACCATCGCATGCAGCCCATAGAGGTCTTTGCCGGGGGGACCAGGGCGCAGCAGGGCCATTTGAGAGCTGCCGGGCAAGAGGCAAGGTGGGCGGCCTGCCCCAGCTGCGGTGTGCGGGGCTGCCCCGGAGAATGTGCCCAGTGGAACAAAAAGGAGCATTTTTCAAGATTATTTTGCAGTCTGAGAAACTGGTCTCTGGAGAGTTGATATCATAAAGGTGACGGAGCAATCTGGAGAAGGGGAGGCAGCGGGTTTGGCAGGCGGAGTGAGTGGGCTGGGCAGATGGCACAGGCTAGCGTTTGTGTTGTCGCCAAGCCCCAGCTCACCGGTCCTTGGCAGGAGATCCTGGAGCGTGAGCAGCCCAGAGGCACATTTCTCCAAGGCCAAAGGTTCCCATAGCACAGAGATACATTAACCATAAAACTTAATATACCCTGAGAAGAGGTAAGCAGTTGGATGTTAAATGATTTACTTATTTACTTGGCTTTTTTCACCCACTTTCTAGAAAATCAGTGTACAGTGAAAAGAAAAAGAAAACCCTAATAATGAAGTGATTCAGAAAAAAATTAATGCTTGGGAATTTTTTTAATATCACGGTCTTTATTTGTGCTCCAAGAAGATACTATTTCCCTGCCTCTTCCATGAAGACATGATGTGTTTGATGATCCAATCCGTGTTTCTTCCATGAAGACATGATGTGTTTGATGATCCAAGTTGTTCCACAGCCAATGCCTTGAGAACAACAATGAAAATGCCCGTTGATCGGTTTTGTGGTTTCTTATTAGGTTTCTGCAGAGCCCCTACACAAAAGGCTCCTCTTAATGCTTTTGTCATAGATGTCACTCCTCACAAGGATTTGCTCTGATAGTCTTGGAGTCACTATACACTTCAAACTCAATTAAAACTCCTGCAGAAATCCCTAAGAAGATTGGGTAGCGGTGGGTAGCCAGGGGAGAGGGAGGGAGCTCTTTTATTTCCTCTGCAACTTGCCTGTTTTAGTTACCATCACATCTAGTTCAACCCTTGTGGAGAGGGTAAGCGTTTCCTATTGGAAATACTCTGTATTTCTACAGCAAGATTTTTACAGTATTTGCCTAACAGCAAAAGACATATGGATTCTGCAGGCATGCAGTTGGTCTCGCTTTCTCTGACCGTGTACTGATGGGCTTTTTGGCAGCTCGAGGTTCCACCTGAAATGCAAATATTAGGCAATGTTTCAGAGAACTTCAGAGAATGTCTGCGTTTCTGTGCAAACGGTGAAGGTAAGGCAGACAGGGCTGGGTCCAGCCCCTCCGACCTTGAACCCCCAGTCCACAAATAAAAAAAGAGCACTGAACAAAAAAATGGTATTTTTCAGTAACAACATTGTTGAAGACCCTCTGTCCTTCCCAGCTGGAAGTACCTCCCAGACAGACCTGGACGCCGGAGCAAACAACACTGAGGGATTTTAAAATATTATTTTTAATGAATATTAATGGTACCCCAAAGCAAAATGAGGCCGTTTTCTGTCAGAAATTGTTATAGAGTATCCCTATCTGCCACGGCCATGGAAAGTTTAAGGTCACTTTACCTCAAGTTACCCACACGTAATTAATCTTTCAACTTAAAAGCGTGAGTACAACTTAATTAACAGAAATGTGGCTTCTTCACTGGAGTTCCTCTGGTTTATTTTTTCGTTTGAGGGCGGTTGTTTTTCTGGGGTAAGGAGCAGAACAAGTGAGTCACCCTCTGCACCAGACTCTTCGGGCCGCTCATCATTCAGACACACTCGGAATTAATTAGAAAGTAAAAACCGTAGGCGGGGGGAGGGGGAGCTGGCGTGGGCGGCCTTGTAGGCCAGGCCAGGCCCGGGCCGCCTCGGGCCCCCTCCCGCGGCCTGCGGGGCGGCCCGCCCTGCCCGCCGCTGCCGGCCCCCTCCCCGGGAGGCGGGCGGGCGAGCGAGCGAGCCGCAGGGCTGGGCCGGGCCGGGCCGGCGCTGCCCAGCCGCCGGGAGCCGCGGCCGGCGGGTCGGTCGGTGGGTGCCGCCCGCCCGAGGTCTGCCCGGAGCCGCCGGCGGCCCCGCGGTGAGTGGGCGCCTCGGCGGCGGGGGGGATCGGGAGGGCGGCGCGGGGAAGCGGGCGGGCGGCGGGGGGGCAGGCCGGCAGCGGACTCGTGCTGTGGGCCCGCCTCGGCTCCTCAAGGGAACTTTACGGCTGGTAAGGCCGTGCCTCATAATAAGGAGAGGAAAGTAGAAAATGAAAGCCGGGGACAGGAGGAGAGAGCTCGCTGATTTGTGTGTCTCTGTGTGTGTCTCTGTGTGTGTCTCTGTGTGTGTCTCTGTGTGTGTGTGCGTCTGTGGAACGTTATGCTGGAACTTGTAAGTTCCAAAAGTTGGTTGGCCACCAAAGTGATAGACGGGCTGTCAGCAGAAGTCCGCAATTTCAGGACTATAAAACGTGTGTGGGTTTCTTCTTGCAGATTTTAATTTAAAAACAAACCATTAAAAAACAAACCAATTTTTCAAGCGCTCCCTTATCCGGTACCAGCCCTGTGCGTGGCTCCGTTGGGAGCCGGACGGTCTCTCGCACAACCCACGGCCCTGCACAGGCAGCCCAGAGCTGCTGCTCCCATGGGGCAGGCAGGAGGAGGGACAGGCTGGCAGCGTGGCATGGGCTGGTGGCCGCTGCCCAAGGAAATACCTTTGGGGCAGCCGATCCTCCGCCCACTGTCGCTGCCCGAACACAGCTCTTCAGTGTTTTACCTTTGCTAGCTAACAGTAAGGGCGGGAGGAGGGTCCCAACCTAGCAATGACTTGCTGAAAATACCACTTAGCAAACTCTGCGTAACAAATCCGCCTCGGATGGAAGCTGCTGGAGCACTGCGTGGGGCTGCAGCTGGCTATCTTCAATAGGGATCGATCGGCTTCCTACAGGGCAGGACGGTGTAACCGTCACGCTCGATGTACAGCTGCTTTCTCGGAGGTGAGGCAGCTTTTCCTGGAAGGACTGGCTGTGAGCGGGGCTGCCGGCTTCCATGGGACCTTCCGCAAAGAGGCCAGGGGCTGCGCGAGGCTGGTGGGACGTTTCGCAGCCGCTCGGGAGAACTAACATTTGAAGGAGGAGGAGGTCAGATATTTCACGCAAGCAAGGTTTTATTGTCTGGCTTTGCAGGTTTCCCTGCTTGAGTTAACGGCTGGTGGTATTGTGCCGGGAGTAAGGTAGCTCTGTTCCCAAAGGCGTTGCTTAAACGTGGTAAATGTGGTATGTCATTTTATGGTTCTTAGTAAGATTTCAGTATTCGTATGATTTTAAGTCTCTTGTTGAAATAAGTGTTTGTAGCTTGAATGTTTTGTTGGAGGATGTTAAAGATTTTATCAAAAATCTGAATTTTCTTCCAAGATACGCGCAGTGCTATTCCAGTGCCCATCTTGGTGTTATCGTGGCAATCTTGAATTTCCTTGTTGCTCCACAAGTGTTAAGAGATTATTTTGAAAAGGCTGTTGCCGACAAAAGTAAGGACAAAGATTTAGTTATCAAAATGTTGTGATATGCTTTCCTTTTATACTTTCAGTGTGAGATTTTTTCCCAAGGACCCAGAGGTAGTAGCCCAACTGCGGTTCAGTTCATGTGGAACCTGGATTTCTGATTCATCAGCTTCTCCTTTACATCTCTTCAAAAATTGTTCATGTCTCTTTAGATTATGTGTGTGTAGATTATTTTTTAAGTGCGTGCAACTTCTCATGTCTAGCAAGTGGGTATATGAGGGCAGGTAGTGATCACATGCAGTGATGACTCCACACAAAATTTACAAAAATAATCTGGAAAACTGAGATCAGTGTCATAGAAAGCACATTTTTTGATTTAGTTTCTACTCTTAAATGCTCATGTCTTAAATTTAAGGTTAAATTTAATACGTTATTTCAACAGGTGAGCAATCTTCACAATTCATTGTTCTTTTACTGTCAAGGTGACTGTCATCTGCAACAGAGAAGTGAAGTCTGAGCCAGCAAGGTCTTGTGCTGCAAGTAGTGTTCCCCCAAAGACAAACACTAGGCAGATGCTAGCTCACCTCTGCCACGTCATGGGATCAGTAGGAAAGGCCCAGGTGGGGTCCAGAAATAGTCTGTAAGAGTCATCAGATCTCAAGAATGCAGTACCTCCCCGTATCTTTATTTTATGGCAGTCACTTGATAACAGAGAGATACTGGAAATGTTCCTCAGTTCTGTGTTGTAGTTTTTTTCTTTGTATTTTAAGTAAAGCTTTGTGGCAGTCAGACACCCATCTGAAGATCTTACTCAGGCTAAAAGGAGCTGATAAAAGGGAATTCTAGGCATACAAATTAGTTGTACATAAATAGCAGCTTTCAAAACAAAAAGTGCAGTAGCTCCTTCTCCAAGTGAAATGTACAGAATATCCTTCAGTATACTGATCCAAAGGGTGTTTTCTTTTTTAAGAACAAAATCCAGTTTTACTAGGCAAGCTTGGGCTAAACGGTTACAAAAATAATACAGAGCAAGGCTTTGAGGCAGAAAAGGGTGAAACGAGTGCTGGAAATTATGTCATTTCCTAGTGTCCTGACATCACGAGAGGCAGTGACTGTGTGATGAAAGGCCCTTTTCATGCCACGTAGAGAAAGCTGTCGTGCAGGTCAACACAAAGGTCCAGTATGTGCTTAGAGTTTAGCGGCCAAAAAGATTTTTACTTAGAACATTTCTCTGCCGTCTAGGCAGGATCGAAAACCCACAGGTATCATCTACTGTGCAGATGTTTTATGGCACTGTGCAGAACTAAACTGAACTATTTGGGTTTTGTGTTGGGGTTCCCTGGCATGTTAAGAAAAACTCCCAGGTTTGAGTGAGCTGTCTGCAAGCCCTGGATTAGGGAGAGGGGAGTCAGAAGAATTTTCATTGCTGAAATCTTTACTAAAATCTCAGAAAACAAACTCATTCAAGTAATGTGCTACACATAAAAAGTAGTCTGTGAGTGGATTTTTCCCCCAGCTTTTACAGTATTGATTTACTGAGCTTTGGGTGAAAACTTCTTAATTTGTAACTCTGCTTGTGAAATGAATAAAACCGCTTAAGCGATACAACTAGAGAATGTGCTTCTGTAGAATACTGCAGACACGTGCTTTTGTACTCAATATTCACTTCATTCTCACTGTGTAATATTTGGGATTTTTTTTTGGTAAGTGCTGTAAATAATCCCTGAGTGGACTCTGCAGTACTGTATGGGTGGGTGAGATTAGCTGTCTGGAAGGTAGGGATGGGTTCTCCTCCAAGCATGATCACTATGTGATCTTGAATATGTCACTTCTTGCAGTGCACGTTTCCTCATTGTAAAGATCCTAATTCTTCATATGTCTCTTCTGAGCCTATAGTTATTCTAAAGCACAATAAAGATACTGAATTGGAAGGCACTAGCCAAGGGAAGTTTGTCATCATAATGTATGTATAGGTATGTGATATAGTAATTCTAGATCGTGGGGAGGCTGTAAGATAGAAGTTTGGAAAAATCAAGAAGGCAGGTAGGAAGCTTTCTTCTCTTACCTTCTGTTGTACTAGGCGATTGACTCATATAACGAGAATGAATATAGAGACAAATTAATACATTTGAAAATTTAGCCATAAAAATGTATATGTATTGAAGTTCTGGGTGGACTAATCTTTGGATCCAGAACTCTTAGTTCTCTGATTTATAAGGACCAGGACCAAAAGAAGGACATAAATACCAGAAATAGCACTTGAGTTCAAACTATGGAATTTTCCACTTATGTCTCACCTAACCCAACAGTGCATTAAAGCTTCGTTTTCCCTTTTTTTGGAATGTGACTTTCCCTAAGCAGCTCCTCTGCCTGTGCTTGGAACAGCAGCCACAAGGAGGCATGTTCTCCCCAGTTGCCCTTAGAGCTGTTTTCATCTTTTGGTCTGCAGACCACCTTGCAGACCCCATGCGTGGTCCAGATGTATTAGACATAGATTTGGAGGTATGGGAGTGTGGAACAGGGCAGGAGCTGGAGAAAAGCATTGATGTGTTGCTAGAAATACCTCATAGCTGTGGAGAACAAGAGGCAGATGTTCGTAAAGTCTCTCACACAGAGCACGAGACCTGGCAATGCTGTTCAGTCTGCTGTGGCATGTAACGAAGCATGAGTTGTATAGGTCATGATATCATAACAGAAAGGCATACAGCCCCTATCTTATGCAGGAAATCCATCCCTGCTGATGCCATCGTACCGTTCGCAGTTTTGGAGCCAGGGAGGTCTCTGTTTGAAACACAGCTCCCTTTCAGTAGCAGTTCAGTGGCAGGCTAGCCAGGAGTGAGCTGTGTTCGGTTATTTGAAAGGATGCAGGAGCTCACCCACCCACCCGATGCTCGCTGTCTCTGAGTTTGTAGAGAATGAAAACGCCTTTTGGGAGTCCCAGCATGGAGCAGAAGATAAAATACGAACCTCTGCCTCTGGTATTTTCTGTTGGCTATCTTTTATCAGCGTCTGTCCTGTGTGTTGACTTTAGATAGCCCTCTGCACGCTGTAGCCTGGTAGCTCCAGGGAGAAGTATGCTACGGTGTAAGGTGGAGGAGTTGGATTACTTGAGTTGAATCACTTTCTAATTGGAAGGCTCTTCTAGAAATGTCTGAATATTTTCATCTGGAAAGAGAAACCAATCTAAACATTTAAGTATTGTAGCTGCTTCTACTCTTGCGTAGGTTCCTTTAGTATGGCTAGGATTATTTGCTTAGGCTGGTTTAAGACAGTAGGTACTTCGGTTGGTATTGTCTTTCTAGCCAGAAGAACCGAAGGTAGTTCACCTCTGTCTGAGCTAGCAGACTGCTGGAGGCATGTCTGTGTGTAAACCGTTATATGGTGCTGATGCGCGGCACTTTGGATACCTCCATATGACAATATCAAACCTGGAATGGAAGAATAGAAATCATATGCTGCAGCCAGCTAGACCAAGGTCTAAAAGAACGCATTTTCTCTCTGCGTAGCTCTAGGATCAGTGCCTTGTAATGGGCTGACGGCAGGAGAAACGGGTGGTTTAGGCACCACACTTAAACTCACTTTTCTCAATTCTCCCCTCTCACGTTTTTGAGAGACTCACGCTGAACTGATAGTAGCAGTGAATGTTTTATAGCTTCTTGGGAAATGGTGATGAAGTGAACAAACTTTGAGACAAACTCCTCAGTGGCATCCTCACCACTGCTAGCCCAAATACTGATTTGGTAATGAATTCAGTTGTAAACATTGCATAGAACATTAGTTAGTTTGATGTTTGGGCTGCGCAGCAAAGGTGTAATTAGCATATAAGGTGTATGTTGTTATTAGCATTCCAGGACTGCAAGGGTGCTGGAAAGGGAAGCCTGGGAGTTAGACTTTCCAGGGTTCTGCTGCCTTGACTACACTGTAGCACCAGGTGAATGGGTTTCTGGTGAAATTTATCAACTTCAGCGTACTAGTGGTAGGTAGGTATTGTGGCTAAAAGAGAGTTTTCTGGAGGATTCTGGATGTTTTCTGGAAACCAGGCATACTGTACAAATGCCAACCATCACTGTTGGTATCATCAAGTTTCGTTAGCGCTTGTCTCGTCAAAACTTTGCTCTTTCACATTCAGGCAAAATGTTTCCAGTATTAAATGTGCTCAGTCTTGTAATCACCTTGTTTTACTGTTTGTAGGCTGCTGGTACTAGAGCATGTGTTCTAGCAGAAGTGTTCCACCTAACTTCCATTGCACCCATTAGTGTTTTCCACTTGTGTGTGTTGTTTTGGTCAGATGCAATTTGCTTGAAAACCAGCTTTTAAAAATTGTGAAGAGCAGTCTTTGCAGTGTGTCGTTGGCTGAAATAAAGCCACTGTGTAAAGATTGCATCTTCTAGGGTAAAAATTCTTTACAATATTTGGCAGGTGTAATCATTGCATTTTAAAAAAAAAATATAAATGAGATTTAGACCAAGATGTGCAATGCTAGAAATACACTAATTGTAGTTAATTTTCAGCAACTGAATTGAAGCAAATATTGGACTACAGTAAGGCCTCTGTCTATCTTTGCATGGCGGAACAGGCTGCAGATAGTGATTTTTATCAAGGAAGCCTCCCCAAGAGACAGTGCTGCTGCATTCTTTTCCATTTCACAACATTGCCAGTGGCAGGTTTATTCTACAGGATATGAGCTTCCCTACTAGGGAAGGTGATTCTTTGCTTAACAGGGCTACAATGGGGAGGCTCTTTCCAAGTTTTTTTGGAAATTGCTTTCTCTGCTGAACTAAGATTTTTAGCCCCTTTTTGTAAATACTGTATTCACTCTATTAAAAAGTCTCATTAGCACATTCATTTAATGCAAGTGGTCCTTCTTTGTGTTTTTAGGGAGTCCTCGAAATAGCAGCAATGGCAGAATTCAACAATGTCCATTCAGTGACTGAAATGCCAGAAGGAGATGATGCTAAATGCAGTTTCCATAACAGAATGTTCTTGGAGCCCCAAGAGAAGAAGAGGAGCATGAAGGCTCTGGTGGTTCAGCAAGCAAAGAAAAGTTGCAGCTGCACTCCAGCCAAAGTTAAAGACTATATTTTCAGTTTGTTTCCTGTCTTGCAGTGGCTTCCTAAATACAAACTAAGAGAGTACCTACTGGGAGACATAATGTCTGGTGTGATTGTGGGGGTCTTACTAGTCCCACAGTCAATTGCCTATTCTCTCTTGGCTGGACAAGAGCCTATTTATGGCCTTTATACATCCTTTTTCGCTGGCATTATTTATTTCATATTTGGAACCTCCCGCCACATCTCAGTTGGCATCTTTGGTGTGCTTTGCCTGATGGTGGGACAAGTGGTGGATCGTGAGCTACAGAGAGCTGGCTATGACTTAGAACCAGATGCACTCAGTGTCCTCACAGATACAGCAGCGTATGTAAACACCACCATTTCACCTGTGAATCAGACATCACAGAAGCTGCTCTGTGATAAAAGCTGCTATGCAATTACAGTGGGAGCCACCATGACCTTCATAGCTGGAGTTTATCAGGTAAGAGGAGGTGGACAAACAGGTATTCTGTGGAAATAGTTTTAATTCTTCTTTAGGTGATTGTCCACATGAACAGCCTGCTAGGCTTGCACATGTTCTCAGTCTGCATTGCAGAGGAGTGGACACAGGGAGGACTGGGGGTCTCCGGTTCCCGTGGTGCAAGAAATTCCTCTGTGTCCTCTCCATTTAGTGCTTGCAGTGCTACTCTTTTGGGGATTGCAAGGACCTGCACGTAACTGTGGCCTGAAGCTCTTTTTTTTTTTTTTTTTTGGCTACCTTATAGCTTAGGCCTCCATTGTGCCAAAATGTGGTGTGTCAGCTTTTAATTCCAGATGTCAGTCATTTGCCTTTTATCAAAAAATAATATGGACAGTAAAAGTATTTCCAGGTGGTTTTTTTTTTTATTTGTCACTGTGCTTGTAATACTTTGCTGTTTGCCTATTCAAAACCAAAACAATGCCATTGTATGAAAAGGACACTACTGAGATGATAAAACATTTAAAATAGAACTTTTCAATTATGACCATATTAAAATGTATTACTTAAGAATATTTTACCACCACATCTCTATTTACTTCCTGGAATTCACGGCTTGCTGAAATTAAAGCAGATATTTTTGTTTTTAGAGAGTCATGCATTAACCAGAATGGATTTAGTTTTAACGGTACTGCAGAGCTGTGGCATTTCAGTTTGTGAGTTCACGTTCATTTTTTCCTACAGTGACCTCCAGGGTGATAGCAAATCAAACTATAGAGGAGCAGAAAAGGAAACATACCTGTGATAACCTAAAACACTGGTTTTAGACATAACCTGGTACTTTTTCTTGTACTGCAAGTTAGTGTTGAGTAATTTCAGAAGTATCCTGGGACTCCTGGGGTACACTGGATTTTGTGTTTCATCACTGTAGTACAGATGCAGTTTTGGTTGTGAATTGCCCTTAATATTCCTTGCAAGTACAATTACAATTAAGTTTCTTTACATGAAGAAGTCAGGTTACTTTATTTTGAGTCCCTCTGAATGTTAGGCATATTCTGTTTGCTGTCTCTCTGCCTGCTGACCAATAGGTCTTCACACCCTCAAATACTTTTTTTTATCAGAAGCTCTAACCAAAATCACATATTCTTTGTATCAGAAACTTTACAATCAAATCACAAAAAGCAAGCCTTCTCACACCAGTTGCCTACAGCATAACTAGATAAGGCTATTATTGCTAATGATTTACAGATAGAAAAACCTTGAATTAACTTAATTAACAAGGTTGTGAGGGACCCTTTTTAAGAGCTTGTCTCTGAGCCGATGTCCAGTCAGTCCAGGTCCCAAACCTGCCTTCTGTCCAGCAATGATCCTAGCCTTCTTTATTTTGCCTTAACTACTTAACAGAATGTATCAATATGACACTACTGAAAGTTGAATACCTGTAAGTTCTAGCCTGCAGTCTTCAGATAACAGCGTTGACATCCCTGTTGCCCAGCTCAAGGAATTAAAAGGTTTCTAGCAGCTGCTGTGAGAAGGTTCATCCTCCGTTTGGCATGAAGGTTGATGGGGAGAAAGGGACGTTTACCAGGTGCGAAGACACGTGTAGGGTAGGTATCCATAAAACCAGTCATTCCCATGAGAGAGCACCAAGGATTTGTCCATTCCACTGGCATTAATAAAAATGAATGACAAAGCACTTTAAAAATTTATCTCTATTTATATAATCTGCATCACAAGAGTTTGCAGCTCATATACTTTCTGAATCAGGTGCACCAAACTTTATGCAGTGCAAAGGACAGCTGTTATGCCATAAACTATATTTTTATTGCAGGTTGTGAGCTCACGTGTAAGACAGACAAAGACAATCAAAAAGGTTTTGGATCCCTGCAAAGTTCACAGAGATTATTCGAACTTGAGAAAGAAATGGCAAAAGTAGCTGGTATTTGAAATGCTTTTTTTCCCCTAGGTTTCCTTGCCCACTGGGGTAACTAGGAGTGACTAATGATAAAAAAACAAATGCAGCCAAAAAAGCCTGTTCTGTGTTAGAAACACATCTCCTTTAAGTGTGGTGTACAAGGAGCAGCTGAATGCTGGAGACTGTTTTTTCCCTGCTCAGGCCATGCTTTGTCCTCTAAGGCTATGCACAGCAGTGGTATTTTATTTTTATCCCACCTCCTTCCAGAGTCCCTCAGGGACGACATCTGCAAGATTTGCTCCTAATCTGTTGTGTGTGGTTGATTCCTTCTAGGTGGCCATGGGTTTCTTTCAAGTGGGCTTTGTCTCAGTGTACCTCTCCGATTCATTGCTGAGTGGATTTGTCACAGGTGCCTCCTTTACCATCCTGACCTCACAAGCCAAGTATCTCCTGGGCCTAGACATTCCACGGAGCAGTGGCATCGGCTCCGTCATAGCCACGTGGATAAACATCTTCAGAAACGTATACAAGACCAACATCTGTGATCTCATCACCAGCTTCTTGTGCTTTCTTGTACTTATCCCAACCAAAGAGCTTAATGAACATTTTAAATCCAGGCTCAAGGCTCCAATACCAGTTGAACTATTCGTGATTGTAGCAGCTACTCTGGCATCTCACTTTGGGAAGCTGAGAGAGACTTATGGCTCAAGCGTTGCTGGACACATCCCAACTGGGTTTCTGCCACCCAGCCCTCCAGACTGGAACCTGATTCCTAACGTGGCTTTGGATGCTATCCCCATAGCTATAATTGGCTTTGCCATCACTGTTTCCCTCTCAGAGATGTTTGCCAAGAAGCATGGTTACTCTGTGAAGGCCAACCAGGAAATGTATGCCATTGGCTTCTGCAACATCATTCCCTCTTTCTTCCATTGCTTCACAACAAGTGCAGCTCTTGCCAAGACTCTTGTCAAAGAGTCCACAGGCTGTAGGACGCAAATGTCTGCCATGGTGACTAGTTTGGTAATCCTATTAGTTCTCCTTGTGATTGCACCTTTATTTTATTCCCTTCAGAAATGTGTCCTTGCTGTCATAACCATTGTAAACCTCAGAGGAGCCCTGCGGAAGTTCAAGGACCTGCCAAAAATGTGGTATTTGAGCAGAGTGGACACAGTGATCTGGATAGTTACTATGGCATCCTCAGCACTCATCAGTACTGAGATTGGTCTTTTGGTTGGTGTTTGCTTCTCTATGCTCTGCGTCATTTTCCGAACTCAGAGACCGGAGGCACCGCTGCTTGGCTGGGTGGCAGAGTCTGAGACATATGAATCCCTGTCTGCTTACAAGAACTTGCAAACCAAGCCAGGAATCGTGGTGTTCCGTTTCGAAGCACCCCTCTACTACATCAACAAAGAGTGCTTTAAATCCACCCTGTACAAGCAAACTGGGGTTAACCCAGTCTGGGTGAAGACAGCAAAGAAAAAGGCAGCAAAAAGAATGCTTAGAGAGAAAGAGGTGGATTCTGGTGGCAACGAGACCAGCATCTCCATGGATTTTGTTTCTGAACCTCTGGGGTTTCACACGATAGTGATTGACTGTTGTGCAGTACAGTTTCTGGACACAGCAGGAATATGCACACTCAAAGAGGTCTGCAGGGACTACAGGGAGATAGATGTCCAGGTGTTACTGGCCCAGTGCAATCCTTCAGTGAGAAGTTCCCTAATCCGAGGAGAATTCTTTAAGGAGGGGGAGGACCACCTTCTCTTCCACAGTGTGCACCAAGCTGTGGACTTCGCATTGGGTTCACAGGGGCACAGTGGGACCAGTGCTTCTAAGAACTAGTTGTGGAAAGGGAGCAAGCTGGAACAAAGACTGAGGGGAAAAAATGGCTATGGGTCTGTATGTCTATGCAATACATATGCACTCAGATAAAAAGAGGCAGAGTTGTTTTTAACACACTGGTTACTGTGCAGCCTGTTTTAGTGCTTTAAATTTGCCTGCCGGGTATAGTGATTCAATAGATGGTACTGAATGGAAGGCAATTCTTAACTTGATTATGGCTAATCTGTGAATCTAAGTGTGTTCATATGGTTATTCATCTCATTTCTCTTCTCTTGAACTTCCCTTGCCTCAGTTCCCCTCTGAGTTTTGATCATTAGCATTGAAGTCTTTATTGCAGCCCTGTCTTTATGGATGGGATGGGATTTTGAAGTAGACTGGGCATCCTGTCCAACTGAATAACGAGAGGCAGCTCATTTCTTGTCCCTTGTTCTGGCATTGCTTTTCCATATTACCACACCATTATATTTTCTAAGGAATGACTGACAGAGACTGTTTGCTCTGGTCTTTACCATGGAGTGATTGGTTGGTAATTTTGTAACCTCCCTGAATTTGAGACACAGGTAGATAAATAAAATCTAAATATGCATTAAAAGGTCTTAATGAATAGCTTCTAACCACTGTCACCTCCAGAGGCTTTGTCATTGTCTCCTGTGAGCCTACTACAGCCAGGCAATGGGGGCATGGTTATCCCATCTCTACAGGCCTTTATGGGCCAGGAAAGTTTGCCTCTTCAGCTTGAATTTTTTTATAATGGTTTTTATTCAGAGGTGACTGTTTAGAAGTCTCATTCATCCTTATGGTCAGTCGTTTGTTTTCGTAATATTTAGGAGCTCATTAGAATTGTGGACATTAGATATGGAAAATTTGTAATTCTTTAGTTTCAACAGAAAATAAGTCCCTTATAGGCAGTTTTGTATGCCAGGCAGACAGAATTACAGGCATTAAAATGAAAAGAGTCAAATAGATAATCCAGCATCTGTCCAATTTGTCCATGTCACACAGACTTCATGTGTGAATGCAGGTTTTATTGACCGTAAACCATTTATGTATGCCCTGTCATGGACTTTTTATAATTGGGGGTGGACAGGCCAAGAAATACAGCTATTAGAAAAGGAGCCAGAGAGAACTTCTGCTGAATATTATTTCACCATGCTAGTGTAAATAAAACTTTGTACTTTGATTTTAAATTACGTATAACAGAGAGGAGTGCCTGTTCTTCATGCTAAAATACAAGCACTGGGAAGAGGTTCTTTTTTCTTACAGCAATAGAATACAATTCTGAAGGCAGAATTGAGCGATGAACAGTTTTTACTGAGTACCAGCTATACATAGCACACAATACATCCTTGGAAGATGGTGGTTTCTCCCAGGGGAGTTTATAGTCTGAGTTGCAGGTTCTTCACAGCTTTTAAAGGGAAAAGATGTTGTATACAGACAATATTCTCATCCTCCATTGTTCAAAAATGAGTCAGGAGTCAAAAAAGGAGTAAAATGCAATACGAATCTTGAAACATTTTCTAAATAGAAAATTGAGTTTAGGATTATTTTTTTTTTTATCTGAACTAGAACTGGTAACTATTCCCTTCTTTCTATGAAAAAGGAGCTGGGACCTCAAGAGAAGGACTAGGTAGAAGAAAGATGAGTCCCAGGACCTGGCAACCTGTTAACTGAACTTAATACATTTTTTAGGACCTCTTAGCAACATATAGAAATACTGGGGAAGGTGAGGGTGGCTGGTGGCTGTAGCATATATTGAAAAGGAGCACATAACTGAGATCTGTGCATTGTGTGTTCTAGAACTGGCATTGTTAAGGAAACAGGTCTCCAGATATTGAAGAGAAAATGCTAAAGCTTCTGCAGTGTTCAAAAAACACAAATATTTTTCTTTCTCAGCCTTGAGGCATGTTTATACAAGGAGATGAATCCCAAATAGCTATTGCTGAATTTTTTCTTTTCTGCAGTAACCTCCTGCGTGAACTTTTAAAATTCTGTGCGAAGAATCCTTTATGCAGTTTGGATAATTGTAATTACTGAATTGGTATTACCAGAGTGGATTAGCCTAAGCCATATATAAGCAGTGAGTGGGGTTAACGCCTACATAGGGAGTGAGTGCAGGATGGAAATTATGTTTTAATTCCTCGCTGTACCTGTTTTGCATTGAGTTCCCATTCAGAGCCCCTGGGTTAGTCTCGAGAGAGAGCTGGCGCTACGGCGGCAGCTCCCACCAGCTGGGTGCCAGCTTGGGAAGGCTTGTCACCGCAGGGGTTTGTGCCTGGCCACTGACGGGCTGGCTGGTGGCAGGCAGATCTATGCATGTACATTCAGCAGACGGCAGTGCAAGCATCACTAGAACTTTGAACAAAAGCCTCGATACCATTTCTTAAATGCTGATTTTAACTAATATTTTTCAAGAGGGCAGAACAGTGCTAGAAGCAGTGCCCTCTTCTCAAAGCCCTGATGAAAAATCAAAGCATGGCAAACAATAAGCGGCGTACATTGTTATTGCAAATGTTCCTGCCTACCCCCACCTACTCATTCTACCCCTTTGCCCCTCAGGCATGGGCAGCTGAGAGGGAGGGGAGGAATGAGCAGCTGGCCTGGGGGCTTCCTCTAAGGCAGGTCAGCCATGGGTGGGATAGAAGTGAAGTAGAAATTGCTCCAAGTAATTCCTTCCTCTTTACAGTCACAATTCCTCTCTCCTGTACTCTTTCCATGCTGCCCAGGTGGAGATTTTTTGACCTGTGACCATGCACAGGTTTGTGTAGCCAAACTCTGACTGAGAAGGGGAGAACAGCAATTAGTTATTAAAAGATGTTTTTTTCAAATCCATTTCTACCAGTGTCACAAAGGGAGGAATAGCAAAGTTCCTTCCAAGGAGTATGCCCCTTAAACAGCTGTGAGGGTGCATATTTGTAGCTCCTGGCTATTTATTTACATAAAAGCACAATAAAACAGTCATAAATTGATTTTTCAAAGAATTAATTTAGAATACAGCTAAAAGATATACCAGATTGATTTATATTTAGCTACAGCACATTGTATTTGGCCTCAATGCTGTTTGTGCAGCCACAACTGGCAATATAGCCTCCAAATTCCATTTTAAGCAAAACACAAGAAACTGTATTAAAATGCAACAGCAAAAGCAGCCAGCCAACCAAAAGTTTTAATGTTCTTTTTGAAGATAATGTCCAGAGGTCATAGTATTAATAAGTCTGTATTAATGCACGCAGCCCTGGTTAAAAGGGAACAGAAATAAATGCCACTTGCCAGAGAGTTCAGTATAATACAGAGTCCTTTGGAATTAACTGAAGATTAGAGCTTATCACGGCTGGAATTTTTACAACAGTGGGGTTTCAGCCATTTTGCTTTTAGGCCTAGAAAAATTTTTTAACAGAGCAGAGACATGAATCTGATTTAAGTGTACTGGCAAGAAGCATACTTTGCTTGAGTAGGTTTATGGACCCTTTAGAAGTAATTCAATTTCACCTTTAGGAATCGGGGCAACTGATTGAAAACTGTTTCCCTAAACAATTTCTTTTATAAAGGAATTTCATATATATATACACACATGTATGTTTCTATTTGTGTAGACATATATACACCTTTTGCTGCTGTACGATGGATGCAGCAGCTATATATATAACCAATTACACTTGATACTCCTGTTTCTGTCCTGGGAAGGGCTCTTCTGCCTTCTACTGTTTTAAATGAACAGTGGAATACACATACCGGATTTTATAAGGGGAAATCTGCCATACCTGCTGCTTTCTGCACCTTCTCTTATGCCTGCCTCACAGCTTCATTTGTAATGTATAGGAAGAGGGAATCTCAGAACGATTGATTTGGGGTTTATGCGTCTGTCTGGGACGGGGAATGTTCATTGCAGGTACAACCTTTAGAACCCTAGGCTAGACTGGAAGATGCTATAAATCAGTGGATCTCCATTCCCAAACGTACTAATTGGCAATTATCAGTCTAAATGAAGAATTAAGAGATCATTAGCACATTCATTAATGACAACAACACTTGGCATTATGGAAATCAACACACTCAGTCTCGCCTATACTAAAGACTCCTTTCTAAAGACATTTCCATGTCTTTAGTAGTCTCCTGCTAAATGTCAGGCTCTTTTTTCGTGTTTATTGCTGTTATAGATAGTAGTGTCAGTTCTCCTAATGTGGCAGTTGCACTAATAAATGTTTCACTTGTGTGTATGTTTTGACACGGAAACAATTTTCGGTCCACTTCATAAAACAGGGAAGGGTACTGCAGGTGAGGCACATGGTGCTTATTTTTGGATGTATAATGTCATTGCCAACCTTAGTCTTGTGTGATTTAGTGATCCCGATTTCCTTGTAAGCCCTTGCAGCTCCATGTGCTCCTCTCTAATTCCCTGTGGGACCCACCTCCACCCTCTGACTTCTTTCTGTGTTTTGCTGTAAGACGTTGCATACGATTGACTGTAAATAGAAGAATTGCTGCCTTTGTGTATGTTGCTATTACATGTGACCTGCTACTCAATTTTCATGCCAGATCTTTTGATGAGGCTAAAGCTGCTGAACAAAGAGTGTGAAACAAGGCCATAAACCCCACCGGTCTTCTGGGTGCTGGGGCTGGGAGAAAGGGGGCTGGGGGCTGCTGGTGGGGGAGCACCGGTGAACATGTTGCCCCACAACGTGTGGGGCTGGGCGAGGATTTGTGTAGCTGCAGAAGTTACGACAGATTAACCTGGAAGTGTCTTTATTATGGGGCTACTGTGACGTTGTGTTACGCAGCCATGTGTCTTTCGCTGTAATGAGTGTAATAATAACACAGGACCTAGGTCCTGCTCAGAGCTGCTGCATGAATTGCTGTCCCGAGCTACATATATAAGGGATTTCTGTTTTCATGCTTGTTTATTTTTATCTAATTTTAATCTAAGTCCACACGTGGTTCTCCCAGCCAGGGCAGCAGAGCTTCCATGGCTGCTGTGCTCCTTCCTCGTCGGGCTGCGGTGATGAATGGAAAAGTGCTCTTGCTGGGGAAAAAGCACAGCCATTCCTTCCTCTCCACTCACTTCTGCTGGCTTGTGCCATGAGACATTAAAACCCACTGCTGATGGGTCTGAAGTGCAGTGGGGAGGTATCACAGGCAGGAAAGCATCCTGGCAGCTGTGCCAGGGTTTTAAGCCGGTCAATACCCTGCTCCTTCCCACGGCCTTGTGCTGAGGTTGGCCGTGAACTCTGCCTGTGCCGGGTCCTAGATCTAGGCTTGCCTGGTGGAATCCAGTCTCTTTGTGGCCAGTCCTCCCTTCAGAAGACCAGCAACAGTGCACATCTCCCTGGGTCCAGTTCCCTGAATCTTTCACCCAGGGGCTGTGCTCACTCCCTGTTCCCCACCACCCTTAGCTGCCTGCTGTCATCTCCAGCGCTGCTGGCGCAAAAACCTTTTAGGCCGGTTGAAGTCATGTCACTCGTGTGTCTCCATTCCAGAAACAGCGCAGGAACGGCCGTGCTGGCCCTGCAGCCGGGCACATGGGCGCTGACCTGAGCCTCCCTGTGCTCCCAGTGCAGTGAGGACCACAGGTGGGCCGTAGGAGTCTGCTGGTCTAGAAGATCATAGAAACTGGAACAAGAGAAAAGCCTTTGTGTTGAGGGTGAAACTCTTCAGGCAAAGAGTTTTTTTCAGGGCATTATCTTCTGTTGTGGGGTTTTTTTACACATGCTTTGGAAAAGTGATTAAACGATTGAGGTGATTTACATTCTTTTAGGGTTTTTTTACCAACATAGCTAAGGTAATGAAGCTGTGACACAGGTAGCAGTCATCTGCTGCTAATGCCATTCAAGGTGCTTTGTATCTGTGTAGTTTATTTTATTTTGCTGAGTCTCAATGTAGGATACCCTTGTGAGACTTCAATATTGATATAACTGTCCACACTAGAAGAGCTTTGCACTTCTACTATGCTGGCATAGGTAAAAGGAGCAATGTCTGTAGTGCAGACTTTGCACTGTGAGTCACCTTGTACTTGCACTTGGTTGTCATGTTTGTAAGCCTTTGTAGGATCAGCTGCTCATGTGAAAAACTACCTGATCTTTACTAGTTCAATCGAATTCCACCTGAAGTGGAAATAATTCTGAGTCTTGCGTTTTCTTTTGAGGTCATTACAGTGCTGAAAGTGAGGCCTCTGGTTAGGTAAAATGGCAAATCTTTAATATATGTATATGTTTAGTTCATAGTGTAATTAGTACCTTTCTATTTTATTTTCTAGAGATGATATAAGCTAAGGCATATTGCTGTTTCTCTAATGTGCAAATATACAAAATATTGGATGGAGAATCAAATCTCCATTGAGTAAATTTACTGCCAAAAATATTTGAATTCCAGCTCCCTCTAGCTCTGAAAGCACTTAGCTCTTCGTCCGCATCCCAAATGATGTCAGGACTTCAGACGAAGATAGGAAATGAAACATTTTGCTGGACTTGGGTCCAAGTTTTTTATGTCTAATTCTTGATTTAAGGAAGTAAATTTTATGTATATTTGAAATGCAGCTGAGACATTGTTAAAGAGAGGTAAAGCCTCACTTTTTCTGGTAAGCACATGATGCTTTGAGTTCCTCAGCCTCTTGAGTCCGTGACCATCATCTCTGGTACCTTGGTATGTTCTGGGGTATGATTTTTGAATTATTTTAAATTCAGAATAATTTTAGATATTTGTGGCATAATGTTTTACAGAATAAACAAAATGGCAAATTTTGCCTGGAGTAATTTTTTCAAGTTGGAGAATCAGTTTAACCAAACAGGACCTCAGGAATGGAATAGATCACATCGGTCGGCTGACCTAACCAATTTACAAAATGGTTTGTTTGAATAAAATGTGGAAAAGTTGTATAGTATGTATAAAATATCACCTTAGTTTTTACTGTGACTTATCTGTGCAGTAAAAATAAGGTAAAATGTGTCACCCAGTGGGGTGGCAGAATCTGGGGTGCTGGGGGAGCTGTCTCACTCTGTGGCATCAATCCATGCCGGGTGGGTGTTTGGGGACATGGACCTTGCCCTGCGCCCAGCATGGGGAGACACGTGATACCATCAGCTCCTCGCTGAGCACTGTGCTCACCGACCAAACGTTTGTGACGAGAGTTGTATTTCGTCAGTCGTCTTCTTATGTCCTACCATCAGCTATGGGGTATAGCCTCTGCATGTTGTTGACTCTCCTTTATGCTGTCTCTGTCTGTTATATATGCATCAACTGTAATTTTTAAATGCTAATGTGCCTTATTGTCATTGTAGAAGATTTGTTTTCACACAAGAATTTTCTATCAAATATGGTAAAATCTTTGGGATTTCTTTATCACCATTAAAAGATTATATTTATGGTTTTTTCTGTTGTTGGACATATGCTTGATACCTTAGAAGATGCTGCAGCTATATATTGTAAAAAGAAACGCAGCGGATGTTTGAGTCCCTGCTTCTCCTGGCAGTTGTGCCCAGTGCCCGTTGTGAAGCGCAGTGTATGCACAGCTGTGTGCACTGTTCTCCCGCCCTCTCTACACACGTAGGCACACGTGGAAGTTTCCTGCCAGCATAAACCAGGGCATTGACTGATGGTACGTGGCCAGGAGCAGGCTTTCACCTCCTTCCGACTTCGGTGCTCTGTGCAACCAGGCTGCCATTTGTCTCAGGAGTAATAAGTAATAACCAATGTGATGACGATGATGTGCCGTGTGCCAGTGAGCAGCACCCTCCTGTGGGCCAGGTCCGTATTCCTAAAATGCAAGAAATGACAGATTTGGTCAGGTTTGGTGCTATTCAGCCTTACAAAATTTCTGCAATGTGTTTTGGCCTTATTTGACATAACAGGTAATATGACTTGTTCAGGTCATGGCCAGTGAGAGTCATAGCAAAAATGAGAGCAGCTCTGGGTGCAGTTCTCGGCACTTACTGTGAGCATTATCTCTGCATACATGTCCTTGAGTTACACAAAGGATTTTCTTGATTGAGCACGGCTCAGTTTTTACCTGAGGAGGCCTTTTACCTTAGGAGACTTCAACGCACATGCTGTAATTTTTGTGTTGGTGCCAACAGTGGTAGGAGCACTCAGTTACGGAAAATGCCAGCAGGAGCTTTCTGCTCTCTTGAAAAGCATAGGACAGCCATTGCCTGCAGCGGGGTGACTCTGATTCCTGCCGATACAGAGCTGAGATAACAGGCTTCAATCAACAGCACCCTTTACCTGTGCTGCTTGAGGCTCCACCTTACCTGTGGACAACTAATTCTCGCCATACATGCTCCTGTACCAGATGAGACCCCCAGCCCCATCTCCTGGGTCACAGCCTGGTGGAGGCTGCTTGGGAAAGGTGTACCAGGGATCCAGCCCATGCAGAGCCCTCCCAGCACCTGGTAAGCAGCAGGCTAGAAACTTCTGACCACTTAGACATTTGTTACAGCTTTTGCAACACTTCTCTGTGAAGCTTCCTAATCTCTTTTCTCAAACCTGTTGACTCCCACCCCACTCTGTAGCAGTCCGTCCCACCATTTGTCTTGTGTGAAAAAGTTTCTGTTTAAAATTTAATAGCAGATCCAATCATGTTGTATGGCAGGTAGTTGGAGACATGCTGTGGTTTCTGGGCTTCTTACCCATCTGCTGGGGCATCTTTCTGTCCCGTGACATTGAGATGTGACCTCCGTAGGACCCCTCTCCACTGCTGTGGCACGTGTTGAGCTGGTGTGGGATGGCTGCTGGGAGAGCTCGGGAGCCAGCCACAGAGCTCTGCCCGACACGGTGGGGGCAAGTGGTGGTACCTGCAAATAGGGCAACCCTGTGAGCCAGCAGCTGCAGGGGGAAGCAGCATCCCACCAGCATGGCCTCAGTGCCGTGAAGGGCTCGTCGGCAGCACACACAGGTCAAGTCTGAAATGATGCCAAATAGCCTGAGCTGAATGCCAATTCAGTATGACATAGAAATGTGTCTCCCCATTTTTATTCCACTGTATTCATCTGTAGTCAATTTAATCTGTTTACAGAGCCATTACAGCGTTTTCAATTATTAGCTTGATAATTTGGAAAAGGGTCATAAGCATCGGACATTTGTCATGCAGGGAAAAACATGAAAACAGCAACAAAGTGCTGCAAAAGTTGGCAAGGAATTATTTTCACCCTCCTTATATAAATTGGGAATGCTCCCGAAATTCTGTAGCTGATGTGGTTGGAAGTGCTTTTTTTTCCCATTTTCTAGGAGTGGGTGTCAGTGCTGGGGGAAGGACTTGGAGCAGGGCGTTAGCAGGGTGGACCCAGCGTGCGATGTCCTCCATAGCTGGACAGTTGATGTGCAGTGTATGACCTCTGCAGCCGAAGATGCTCATCCTTGTCCTTCTAGATCTGCTACCTCCACACTGAGTCTGTTTCCAAGGACATGGCCTCCACCTTACATCTTTCAAAATGCATTAAAAAACATTCCTTGCGTGTCTGTCTTCATGGTTAATTGCTGGGAGCGAGCAGTAGCTTAAATGAATGGCCTTTATTTATTTGTAGGTTCCTTGGTCCCTCTCAGACTCCAGAGTGGTGTGCCTGCATTACCATGTGCAGTCACAGGGTGAGTGACGCTTTTGGCCTCACAGTGTTTATCTCTGGAGAGAACTTTTATCTTCGCCTTGCATGGTCTGCTGTGACCCCTGCACATTAGCATAAACTGCTCTGCAAAATAACAGGAGGCTGCAAAAACTGTTTTATTTTCTGGGATGACCTAGTGTACTGCTTCTACATTCTCTGGTGTTCTCTCTTGCAGAAATATTTCTTTCCAAGAAACCATAGGGGAGGTTCTGTTCAGGTTTTTTGTCCTCAGGCACTTTTGTTGCATTTTGCCATATCTCAGCAGTGGGACCAATTCTAGGCTTGTCTCCTTTTCCTTGTTTTTCCCTTAAAAAAAAAGATGGTGTTTTGCAGATGTCTACATATTGAAAAATTCATTTCCAAGTGGAACGGAACCAGCAGCCATCCAAAAAGACTGTCAAGTCCCAAATCTGAAGGGAAGGAGAAGCATCTCTCTTAGATACCTGGCACCATTACCTGGCTCACTAGCCTTAAAAGTTGCATGTGATCTAAGTGGGGTGCAGCCATGTACTAAGCCAGGATGGCCCATTTATGGAGCCAAGACATGTGGGATGCTACTTGAAAGTCTTCCAGAAGCCAAATAGTCATAAGTGTATTTACAAGCCTTAAAGCAAACGAAAAATCCTTGTGCAGTGCAGTTAGCTCTGTTGCAAAGAAAATTGGAGATGCCAGCTTGTCCTGTTAAACAAAAGCAATGCATTGACACGGCAGCAGAGACTTGAATTCGCTATGCTTACTTGCTGCAAAATGCCTGGATAATAATCACGGACTCAGACAATTTTGTGATTTTTTTTCTACTTTAGGATAGAAAACCACAATAGCCCACTACTGCATTTTCCTTGTATTGGGAACCTGGGTTTCCACTGCTCTGTGTCAGGCTGGCTGCAATGGCTGTTGCATAAGTGGATGTTAAATTGCTCACGTATCATGCCATAAATGAAAAATTTGGATTTCATGCTTCATGCTTTC
Source organism: Fratercula arctica (assembly GCA_947846985.1). NCBI lineage: Eukaryota > Metazoa > Chordata > Aves > Charadriiformes > Alcidae > Fratercula > Fratercula arctica. The sequence continues at coordinate 9,363,118 of CANTUZ010000006.1, read as the reverse complement.
TCCTTGTCTGAAAAACAGAGGGTGACACGTTAGTGGCAGGCAACATCCTGTCTACACTTGTGTTGTTCAAGCTAATACCATCTGTCCAACCCAGCCTTGCCCAGAAAGGAGCTAAATAGCTGAGTGAGTTTATAGTGACAATAAAGAACAACCCTTGAAGATGCATTTGAAAACAGTTTCAGCAGTTAGCTGTAGTGACCTTGCGTTTGGAAGGCAGGGCAGCCTTAGCCACCTCAAGGTCACATGAAGTTCTGTGGTGGGTTTCTTTTTCTAAGCTATCTGCTATACGTTTCCTAGAGCAAATGTGAAATGTTTGCAGTTTCTGCCCTTGCCTCACCTCATACAGTAAAAGTGATTTCAGTGATGAACAGTGTTCACTGTAACCAGGTATGTTCTTGGTTCTGTCGGGATGGAGAACATAAACTGGCCTCTCCTCTGTGCCCACAGCGTGAATTTCCAGCACAGAGAGGACCACACAGAAGCTGCTCGAGCATGGAGGCTTGCTGTTTCAAAGAGAGAACTGAATGGTGTTTCAATGAGAGAACCAAATGCAGGGGAAAGCCAGATGGGATAAGGAGCTTGAGAATGAAATTGCAGGGAAAGTATGGAATATTTTGAAGTTGAGTATACAAAAGCAACTGGGAATTTGCACGCAAGAAAGGGAGAAAAAAGTTTGTAGGGAAGGATGGTAGGGGAGGCATGGAGACAGAAGGAATGGAAAAAAGAACTGCGCATCAAAACCTATGCCTCGGAGAGGCGGAAGAGCATGGCTATATGAAGGCTTGCCAAGCTATATCAGGTGGTAACAGAAATCATAACAAAGAAAAGAGTTCCAGAATATATAAGTGAAGATGGAAGTTGGAAGGAAAAGCAGCTGCCAGCAGTGAAGGCAGGGCGGAGGTTAAGGGTAGCCTAGATACTGTCACAAATGGAAAAAGTGCTTTGTCCCATTTTCACAGTGGACAGATCAAAGATCCAGAACTGGAAATGAATGCTTCCTAAATAAGATCAAAACCCAAAGATGGATTGTGCTCAGATGTGTTTCATCCCAGGAAACAAGCCAACTTAAAAGAAGACTGGCCAGCTCTTCAGTGACAGATTCACTGATTCTTCAGTGATGGAGTTTCAAGATGGAGGAATCACACAGAAAATCGAAGTTTGGGACATTTGCTAAGGAAGAAGATGGAAAAGGAAAATGACTGAGTATTGACAACACCAGACAGGCCAAGACACAAAATGAGCTATAACTAGGAAAGATATTAAAGCATATGAAGGGGTCATCTTTTAAGGACAGAAGGAATGACAAGGCTAAGGAAAGATACAGTCCGTTACTGAAAGAAGGGGAAGGGAAAGGGGAGCTACCTGAAAATACATGAGCTGTAGAGGAATGGCAGAGAATAAAGAATTCATATAAATAGATAAATACACTGAGCAGCTGTTTCCCCTCCCATGTGCTCTCATTTTTTCCTGCTGCTGGAGAGCACTGATGTTTCTTATTTATGTACTTCTAATTACTGAGATACAGACTTCCACTGATGAGATAAATGTAGCTCAGGATGCTGATCTTCCCCTTCTTTTCCCTCAGGGTGTCTCCCCAGCATCTAAATCAAAGCCTTGTGAAAATGTCATCTCTCCATACCCCACACCATCTCTCCAAACGCCGTGGGCTCTCAGCCCCCTCCCCAAGCCCAGCACACAGTCGGTGCCAGGAGCAGAGGCAGGGGCCGAGCTGCCTGACTGCCAGGCGTTTGTCCTGCTCCACAGGGCAATGGCATATCCCGCAAAGCCTTAGAGACTAGGTCGATGGAAAAGAGACGGAAAAGAAAGTGGAGAACGAGGTGAGTGGGAGTGTGTGCTGGGAGGTCTGAGGCAGGTTGTTGGCAGGGATCACAAGGGCACAACAGTTACAGCTGGTATTTATGAGGCTGCTGTTTCAATTCAGGATGATAAGACATTACCCTTTTTCTTGGTTGCTAATGCAATTGGTCACCTTTACCTACAAAAGAAATGCAACCCTGCACTTTTCCAAATTGTGCTTACTTCTGCAAAGCAAAATCCTTTGTTATTTGTGCTTAAAAAAATTAGTGCTTGTCTCTAAAAGGCATGTGCAAAACGTGGATCATGCAGATTTGACACGTACTGAGTTCTTCTGTCTACCTAGAAATAGCCCATGTCATTGCACCTTTGCTGCCGGGACAGAACGCTGGTTTTCGCTGCCCCCATTCAGCCCAGGTGGCACAGGCAGCTGGTGGCAGCACGCTGGTGGAAAAGCTACCGGGAAAGAAAAGTCATTCTGGAACTAGTTTTGCTCTTTGATTGATTGTTTTGGAAAAAAAAGCTTGTCCAGAATAGATGAAAACCTGAGCGGAGAATCCCGGCAGGACTCAGGCAATGATACTCTCTCAATTCAAGGAGGCACAGAGCAACAGCACCCGCAGGAAGATTTCTTTGCATCGTTCCCCGTGTTTAGCAAACACATCTCCAGGTACCAGCAATACTGTTATCTGGCAGGAACACTTCTCTAAACCTCTTCAGTCATTCTTAATGGCCAAAACAAGTTTTCATCAAAAATACGCTCCCAGAATGATGTTTGTTTTCAAAATACAGCTCTGTTTGGCTGGCTGCACTGTCTTCATCGGCTGGAGGGAGATAAAAGGGTCGACCGCTTGGCTGAGTAACTCAGATCTCTTCTCAAGGCAAGTGGCACACGGTCCAGAAGGAAGGAAAAGGAAACAGGTTTGCAGAGCCTCGTGCTTTCTGTGTTCGGTGTGCGCTGGGAGGAGAGGAGACAGGTCTGTCTGCCAGGGAGAAGCTCCGGGTAGTGAGAAAACACCCAGGGTATCTCCCTGCAGCTGGAGGTAAGAGATTTTGGTTGGGACAAGTGATCTGAAATGAAGCCATGGGGCAGGGGAATGGGAGTCCTCATCATCCCAGTTCGATTTCTGACTGCAGCCACTCTAGGTCTCCTCTCGGGAGACTTTTTTCTCTGTGTGTATTGTTCAGATTTGGCAGAAAGGTCTGCTTTGTTGCAGCTGCATTTTGACTGAAAAACTTGGAATAGCTCTGGAAAGTGAATACGTTACTTAACCAGACTGAGAAAGGATGCTTTCATTCTGCAGATAGGAGCCCCTGTGATGGGCCTGTTTGATGCAAGCTAGCAGTGTAATTTAAAATTTTGAAATGTTAAAGGAAAAACTATTTTGAAAATTACCTCCCTTAGCCACATGTTACATTCCTAAAGCATCACTTGGAATATCTCAGCATTTTCAAAATAGTTTTTGCTTAAGTGGAAGTGTCGTCAAGCAATGTAGGCTTCCCGAAGAAGTTTCAGTGAAGTAATATTTTCTGATCTTAGCTTTCCTGCTGCTCTGTTTCAAAACAAGAGGTATGTTAGGAAGGATCACAGGGGTCTGTACCTCCATCCCTGGTGTGGGCATCTGTGCCAGTGTGAATGCAATATAAACTGTGGTCTCAGGTTGTGGTTGATCAGTCCCATAACTGAAAACAAACAAATCAACTGGCACCATGAGGTATTGCTTTTCTGTTTGATTTTCCTGAGGTTATTTTCCTTTATTTATTTATCCATGCCATCTCCATGAGCCCTGGAGCTAAGCAAAGCACATTATGTACTTGAATGCAACACTTCATGGCTGCCTGCTCTCCTGCCTTAGCTCTCCTGGTGCAATGGAGGACACATCGATCCAGAAGTCAGGACAGAGCAAAGACGCACTGGGCTCCCTAACGCCAGAAGAGACTCCTGCCAATTTTTCACATATCAAATTGGAGGAGTATGAGCCCACAGACTTCAGCACCAAGGAACTCATCTTAAGGAAAGCCAGAGAGGTCTGCACATGCGATCATCAAACCATCATCACCTTCTCCTGTCGGCTGTTCCCAGTGCTGGACTGGCTTCCCCGGTATAACATCAAGACGCAATTGCTTGGGGATGTTGTATCTGGGCTCCTGGTGGGGATAGTTGCCGTCCCTCAGTCCATCTCCTACTCCCTGTTAGCCAACCAGGATCCTGTCTACGGGATCTACACCAACTTCTTCTGCAATATCATCTACGTTGCTATGGCCACTTCGCGCCATAACTTCGTGGGCTCCTTTGGCGTCCTGTGCCTGATGATTGGGCAGTCTGTGAACCGGCACCTCCAGCTAGCAGGGTACAGCGACGACAACGCTGGATCTTCACTGGTGGGCAACTCCACATCCTCCAGCAATGGAACAGGTGCCTGTGACAGGAGCTGCTACGCCATCACTGTGGCCCTTTCCTTAAGCTTTCTGGTTGGTCTTTACCAGGTACAAATGTTCACTGTTGTGCTGTTTCCTCTCTCTTTCCCTGCTAGGAACTTCTCTGAGCTAAAGATCTCTAAGCTCTAGTCTTGGTTCAGACTTACAAGTCATGAGAAACCTTTCCTGATGTGACTAGACCCCAACACCCTTGAATCAAATGTAGTGATTTAGAAGCCCCCGAACATAGCTGAATGTGGGGTTTTGTTTCCCTCCACGTGATATCCAGGTCCTTGGATGTGTCTGAAATATCCTTAGGATCAGACACAGCAAGGGAGGAGAAGGAACTATGAACCACGCTGCCCACCACGTCGGTCCTGGGGCTGGGCTGGCTCCTGGTGCAGGTTAGAGGAGGCTTGGGGCTGGCAAGAACAGCCTTCAAGGACCCTGCCATCAGCAGGGTCTCCTTCAAAGGCCGTGCTCCCTGGCAGTGTCCCCACTGCCTGGGCCTAGCTGTCACTGAATAACTTCGGGCTCTTTCACTGGGACAACTAAAATTCAGTGCATCACACCGGTTTTATGCCACCGAGTGATACTCAGAGCTGCTGTAATGGGGCTGCTGCCTGGAATTTGAGTGTTAACTATGTGCCCTTATTGCTTCTAAGGAGACAGCGGCAAGGACCTTGTAGGCTTCTTTGTATGGCATCTCTAGGCACAGACGAGTGTTAGAGGTAGGTCTCTAGTTTTTCATACCCCAGATTAACTACCGAAGACAATGTCCTCTGCCTCACGCTGAATGCTCAGCAGACAGAATAGCCAGAGCTGCTAAAGTGGAAGCAAACTGACACAAATTGCCAGCCACCTCTTCCAGCCTTTCTCATCGATGCTAAAGGTATGACTGGCTTGCTTTTCAGATCCTGCTGGGGGTTTTACAGCTGGGCTTTGTGGCTGTCTACCTGTCAGAACCTCTCCTCAGTGGCTTTGTGACCAGCTCCAGCCTCACCATTATCACCTCCCAGATGAAGTGTCTCCTGGGACTGAAAATCCCTCATCATGAAGGGGTGGGGTCCTTCATCCTGACCTGGATTGACCTTTTCAGATACATCCAGAACACCAACATCTGTGACCTGGTCACCAGCGTAGTTGCTTTGGTCATCATAGTGCCTGTCAAAGAGATCAATGACAGGTATAAGGAGAAGATGAAAGCCCCGTTCCCTATAGAGCTGCTGGTGGTCATTGTAGCCACAGTAATATCTTACTATTTTAATTTCGAAGAGCGATACAAGTCTGCTGTTTGTGGGGATATCCCCACTGGCTTCAGGAAACCCACTCTACCAGATATAAACCTGTTTTCCAGCCTGGCAGTTGATGCTCTGCCCATTGCTGTTATTGGCTTTGCCATGACTGTCTCCCTGGCAGAAATCTTTGGCAAAAAGCATGGCTACGCTGTCCGTGCCAACCAAGAGATGATTGCCATTGGCATGTGCAACCTGATCCCTTCTTTCTTCTACTGCTTTGCCAGCTCTGCAGCCCTGACCAAGACTCTGCTGAAGGAGTCCACAGGGACCCAGACCCAGGTCTCTGGCTTGGTCACCTCCCTGGTGCTGCTGCTAGTGCTGCTGTGGATCACCCCACTCTTCTACTCGCTGCAGACCTCCATCCTGGGGGTGGTCACCATTGCCAACCTGCGGGGGGGCCTGAGGAAGTTCTGTGACACCCCCAGCATGTGGCGGCTCAGCAAACTAGACACGGTGGTGTGGTGGACAACCATGCTGTCCTCCACGCTGATCACCACAGAGATTGGGCTTCTCGTGGGCATCTGTTTCGCTCTGCTCTGTATCATCTTCCGCACGCAGAGACCCAGGGCTGTGCTCCTGGGCAAGGTCAGCAACACAGAAATCTACGAGGACCAGTCCACTTACAAGCAGCTCAGCACTATTGTCAACATCAAAATCTTCCGCTTCGAGTCATCCCTCTACTATGCCAACAAGGACTATTTCAAGGCTGTTCTCTACCAGAAAACCGGGGTGAATCCTATCCTGCTGGCCGCTAAGCACCAAAGGGTGGAGGCCCAGGCCAATGCAGACACAGCTAACAGCAAGAGCTTTTTTGGCACCGGGTTTGGCTGCCTGAAACAGGCCAAGAAAAGGGCTGAGAAGCCTCCAGCAGATGCCTGCCCTCCCTCCATAGATATGCACACCTTAATCCTTGACTGTGGGGCAATGCAGTTTATAGATACCGGGGGCCTCTCTGTGCTAAAGGAGATGCATCATGACTATAAGGAGATTGGCGTCCAGGTGCTCCTGGCCAACTGCAACCCTTCCATCCGCCACTGGCTCCGGGAGGGAGGCTGGGCTGGCGAGACAGACAGTGGCGGTCAGTTGGCTTTCCACAGCGTCCACGATGCAGTGCAGTTTGCTGAGCGGTGGTACCATGTGCAGCAGGCGGAGAGCAGGGAGAAAAAGGATGCTCTCCCGGACCCCCAAGACTTGAACTTCCAGGTGTCTTTGTAGCCCTGTGTGTGAGGAACGATTTCTGATGGGGATGGGCTTGGGATGCACTTGAGAGTGGATGTGTGCATTCAGAGTGTGCAAAAAAGATTTTGATGAATGGCCAGCACCAGGCATGGGGCAAAAGGATTTGGGGACTGAGGATTATCCCGCATGGATACGTGTCTCTCGTGGGCACTGGGGGGCACGAGTGAGCCGTGATGAACAGACTGAGCCGACCTTTCCAGTTCTCAGGGCTCCGTGTCCCCCGGGGAGGACGCGGCTCTGGTGGAAGCGAGGGAGGGAAGAGAGGGTGTCAGACCCCTCTGCTTTCAAGCCCAAGCACTGCATCCCAGCCCCCAGCCCCCGGCGGGGCTGGTTGGGTCAGGGCTGGATAGAAGGGTGCCACCGGCTGATCGTGGCACCCTTTGCTGTGGCTTAGGGAGCCCCTGCCCCATCAAGAGACCACTCGACTGTCAGGATGTGGAAAAGCAGGAGGTGAGCCTGAGCCACTGCCGGGATGGAGCAGTGTCCCTCACTGACCGGGTGACATTCGGAAGTGACCTGGGCCTCACACTGGCCATAAGGGCCAGCAGCATGGGACAATGCTGTCCCTCTGTGTTACAAGCACTGCCACAGTCCTTGAGGCAGTAATAGGTGTCACTCTGCGGCAATGGCAATCACAGGAGGAGGCTTTGCAGGGGTTTGTCCCCAGAGGACTGTGAGCAACCCAAGCTTTATGCCTGAAAATCCCATTCCCCGTGGCACCCTGGCATTAACCACCATCTGATTGCTTTTTGCGGGGAGGGAGGGTCAAGACAAGACACTGAGGCAAAGGAGAGAGGAGCTGGAGGCAAGGTCTGCCATCTGCTCCTCTGAGGAGCCCTGGTGATGCTTCCCACCTCCCCATGGGGAGGCACAGCCCCAGCCTCCGAGGCCAGGCATGAAGGTAAGCAACTCCCCTGTGTTGTGCAGCTCAAGGTGTGCACCCCCAGACAGGAAAGGAGCCACAGCCCGCTCGGACCCACCAGGAAGGTTCACAAATGCAACAGGAGCTTGTTACTTGGAGTTTCATTCTATGTGCACCTCGAGCGTTCGTATAATGGCCCAACGCAGAGTAACTTGGGAAAGAGAGGATGCCAGCATCCTCTCTTGTGGCACAGTCTCCTGAAAATTGCATTGTGGAGAAGTGCACACCCCAAGGCATCTTTGGGTGCCAAACAGCAAGGCCACTCACCTGCCTCCCAAGACATGCAGCAATGGGGGCTATGGCCTGATTACACCGGGGACGAGAACCACCAGTCCCACTCACTCCTTCACTCACTGATGTACATTCATCTTTTGCCACCTTTATTTTGGACTGCCCTTCTCTTCCCCCATAGCCACTCTGAGTCAATGCAGGAAATGGATTGGAGACTCATTTATTTTCCAAACACCCTATGGCGTAGAGTTTAACAGCCCCTCAATGGTCACAAAACAATGGCAACAAGCCCAGCAACAGCAAAGCACTTCCTTTAAAAACAAAGAAAGTAGTTTCAGAAAACTGCTGGAAGTTTGTTCAGTTGATAGTTCTCACTCAGGCCCTGTGTGTGGCTCAGGACAGTCTGCTGCAGGGGAGAAGAGTCATTTTCCCCTGCTGTTATTTACAGACTGAGGTTCTCATGACTTCTATGGCTGAGATTACAGATTTCTTCCCCAGAAAAGGTATCTGAGATCACCAGCTGCTCTTCATAAACTGTAAATCAGGAACACCTGTGCCATAGCTTGCAATGGCCACGGTTCTCCCAGTGTTTGCCAGAATCTGTGCTGCCTTTCAAATGCAATGGCTGGATCCTGACTGCAGCTGGAGAAACGTTGCTGCCACCTATGGCTGTCGGGCACGGTTGTCTTCTGCCTGCAGCACTGCCGGAGGGGACCTGGCTCCGAAGCGGACATGAGGACTGGTCCTTTCTGCTGGGCTGGGACAGGCAGCGTCCTGCTGGCTCTGCTTCTGCATCCCAGGGGTGAGTCCTTGCTCTGAGCTGTGAGGCTCCGCAGCATTACCAAGTACCAGAATAGCTTTTCTTCTGTGAACTCCATCTGTAAAAACACCTTCTGTGTTGCATATTTAACATTTGACTATTCTCCTGGCCTCATCCAAGAAACGTGGCACCAGAGATATCGTGCTGAAGGGAAGTCTAGCTTTGGCAGTGACTCCAGAGCCCAGGGACAGGACACAGTTGTAAATAAAGTGCATGGAAAAGGAAACCTGCTGGCTCTGCTCAGGAAAATGTCTTCTTGTGGTCAAATGGATTAAAGAGATGCCCAGCTGCTTGCAGGTCCTTGGAGCAAGGTTGTAAGTGTCAGGTGAAGCTGAATTGATGGAGAGGCCAGGGCAAGGCTTGCAGGGCTGGAGGGAGAGGCGTGCTCGGCATGCCCCGGGTGCCAGCGCGGTGCAGCTGTCAGGTGCTGCAGCACCTCCTCTTGCCAAGGGTCCTGGCAGGCCATGGCAGCATGAGGCAACTCCCCAGGGAGGCTGCATCAGCCATGCAGCAATGAGTACTGGGGCAGTTTTGTGTCTGAACAGAAGAGAATCAGCTAGGCAGTAGAGAAGAAAAGCCTTGTTACCTGCAAGGATTATGACCTTCCCTCCCCTTTGGAATAGCATTGCCATAATTTTCTTCATAAGACCGTTTATGGCAAAAATTAAATTGTTTTAGTTAGACTTTAGATGCATTTATGTTCTCAGTGGGGTCATAAAGCCACAGCAGGAAATAAAACCAGTGCTGATAATTCCTGGGCACAGCCTGGTGCAAGATAGCACAGAGATTACTGTCAGAGCAGCGGTTCCCACAGCCCTCTGTGACGGGAAATGGCTTTCTATGTGAGCAGTTTCTGCTGAGAGCCAGGAGAGCAGTTTTATGAGATGATTTCCCTGGGAAAGGATAACCGAGGTGGCAACCTCCTTCCCTCTCCTCTCCAGCCCAGAGCAGCTGGGATCTTGCTGGCAGTCCTTGCACAGGCTGCTTGCCCAGATCTCCCAGCCCATCGCCTCCAGCATCACCTTCCAGCCCACAAGTTAAATGTCTCGGTGACCCAGCCTTTCTCTGTTACCCACGGATTGGCAAGGTAGCTCAAGGATAACTGCTATTTTTATATCAGTTCCTATGAAGAGGCCCTGGGTTGTAAACGACACAGAGGAGAGATGAGGAAAGGCAAATGACACAGTCCAAGGTCAGCTTATAGGCAGTGTCATGGGAGATCAGGCTGGCCTCTCACCACCTACATCTCCTGGTGGAGGAGCAGGAAGGGACCATGACAACTGTGGGCCAGTTCCTGGTGATGAAAGGCTCCTGGTGAGGGCACAGGGCACTCATCTACCCCCAGCACCCAACTGCAACAGCCCAAGTCCCCCTCTTTGCCAAAGGACCTCAGCATCTCAGTGGGGAGCTGACCCACCACATCTCCCACCCAAGAGGACCCACCACTGTGTCCCTGACGGGGTGCACCCCACAAGGGCCTCTTGTGTGCCTGTCCCCTAAAGCTTCACCAGTGGCCAAGGAAGTGCCATGCAGCTGAAAGCAAATGTTATCCCTCCTGTTAAGCAGCTCACCTGTTATTCTGCTTCTCTCTCTCCCCCCTGCCTTGCTGTGGATCTATAAATACTCCAGGAGTGCGATAAATAGAGGATTGCTGCTAAGGCTTTGTCAGCTGCAGTTGGAGCTGACTGTGCAACTGTTAATTATGCCTCAGCAGCAGCCGGACAGGTTTAAATCCTTTTGATGCTTTGAAATGCTCCCTCTGGGGAAGTTTAAGGAATAAAGGTTGTCATGGCTGATGGGTGTTTGCTTCCCCTTCTAGAAAGTGTACGAGACACTGATTGCTGCATGGAGAGCTGTTCTCCTCGCTTCCATCGCCTGTTCCTGGAAACACACACTCTCTATAATGGTGAGAAGTTGCTTCTGCAGATCTATAACTGCACTAAAGCAGTTAGCGTGATGCCAGCATGTGCAGAGTTTACCCATGTAAGCTTTCCCTAGCAGACAAAACTGAAACTGAGCTGGAAATAGAAAGCAGCGAGCTGCAGGCATTGGCACTGGATTTCCTGAAAAAGGAAAAAAAAAAAAAAAGGTCCTCACTGGAGATGGCCTGGTGACAAAGGAATCACCAGACAGTAGCTAGGGCTAACGTAGTCCATCTGTGGGTGAAAAGCTCCTGAGGGCTTCAGCACAGTCCAGGGACTCTGCTGGGCCCCCTTCTTCCCTGACTCCCCGGGAGCTTGCCAGGCTGAGCCCTGTGGGTGTCCACATCTTCATCTAAGAGCTTGCTGCTCAGTATTGCTTTATGGGTTTGCTTTGCCATATTTCTACTTACTTTTCTCAGAAGAAAGGCTTTTCTCTGACATATTCATGGCATCTTCCAAGTTCTTCCACTGAGTAAGGGGTATGCACCCCTCCGCTTAGATCCTGGTCTAAAACATTCAAAGTCATGGGATGGCCACATCAGAAACCCCTTCCTAAGCCACTGGATAAAAATTCATTCCTTTTTCTGCCACTCACCCCTACCATCTAGTACAAAGTGTCCTGGGTGCTGTGCGGGTGCCTGCTGTAGGGGTATCATCACGGATGATGGATGATGCCCTGGCAATATGAAAGAAATCCAAGCTGCAAACATCAGGTGGTGATTGCGGGCAAGTGTCCCCAAAGCTGTGTGCAGAGCTGGGGCAGAGCCTGGCCTGGAGCCATGGGGCTTGTGCCCAGGCACCCTGCTCGAGCTGTGGGCTCAAGGGGAAGACAGGGAGAGGCAGGAGGATGGGTCTTCTCCAGTCCCGGCTGTTGCACTAGGTGTGACGAGTTTTTATTACATGCACCAAGTTTACTACTAACCCGAGCTCCGCATGTCTGATTAAGAAGTGCTTTCCACACTTATTCTTCTCTTTGAAGATTGCTCTGGGGGACTGTAAAGTTCTTGTCATAAAAGGTAGCCTGCTTTCACAGATATTTCTTCCTGGACATAGTCTCCTTCCAACCACGACAACTACAGGCCAAAGGCTGCGTGTGATTTCTGTTGTGCAATCAAATACATGATGTTGCTGGCAGAGGACGCTGCCTTCACCGAGCTGGCAGTGCGCGGGTGTGGACACCCCGGCACACCAGCCTGGGTACACACTTACATGCCCAACCTCGTAGGTGTTCCCCCAGGCCCAGCACTGCTGCGCCATTTCCAAGCCCCAGCTCTCCGACTCTGGTTCCCCAGGCAGAGTTTTCAGCATGACAGGGCTGTGATAATTCGCCAGCAAAGCCTGGGGTCTTTGCCTGCTACAGTCACGTGGAAAAGAGCCTCCAGCCCCCGTGTCTCCAAGCTCCTCCATGATTTTTGGACCCTGCTATGAAGGCTGCACAGGTGATGCAGCCTGAAGGTGAGAATCTGGGAGGGGGGACAGGACAACAGCATGCTGTTCCCCACTCTGTCCTTGGCAACTCACTGAGCATCCAAGCCCTCTTTGCATTGAGTTCCATCCCTCCCTCCACCTGCTGTAAAATGGAAGCGATGAGATTCACATCCCTGAAGGGAGCTGCCAGGGCTCAAACCAGACAGCTTTGGAAGTGACATTTTTGGTAGCATTTCCAGATTTTCAATGGCCAAGAAAAGCAAGGGAAAGAGACACAGTAGCTTTTGAGATGCAAAATCCCCCATATTACTTGCCTGGAAATGTGATCAGTTTGGTTTTCCACAGTGAATCTAAGAGAGGGGACTTTTCTCAGTGATGTTCTTGTGAAAAGGGGACGTTTTGGTCTTTTTTAATGATAATACAACTCAGTGCCCTCAGTTTAATCAGCCACCCAGCACCCCTGGGAGCCCTGGAGAAGCTGGGGTGACAGCTGTCTGTCAGCAGCTGCTGGGCTCCTAGCAATCCTCTTCTTCCCTGCTTACAAACAGCCTCTCCTCCAAAGGAGAGCAGATTTACATTAACAGCATGAGTGGCACCTCTTATCTCAGCAGCACCTGGAGCGATAAGGGCAGTTGCATGAGTGATTAACATTAATGTCTAAAGAAGCAGAGCAGCTTCCTGGAGAGGTTGAGAAATGTGTCCTCGTGTCTACGGGGGGAGCTGGCGCTGGCAGCATCTTCCTGTTTGCAATGTCCCGGCAGCATCAGGCTGGGCAGCAGCTGAGGCTGCGACGACGTCTGGGGCACAGCCATGTCCTCCAATTTTAAACACGTGATGGGAATTCATCCTCTCAAGCCCTGCTGATAAAGACAGAGGTGTTTCTCCAGACATGGAGATGCTTCTCTAGAGAAGAGTTCAGAGCTCTTGGAGGAAGCATGTTTTATCCCCAGCTATCAAGTGGGTCCAGGGGGACAAGTCTGATTTAGGTTTCCCCAGTGGGTGGCTAGGGAGTAAATGGTGCAGGCATAGTAACAACCTTTGCGTTGCACACACCGTGCTAGATGCTTTCCTGAGCACTCAACAACCATTTGCCTGGACAATGCATGCAGGTAATTGTAGCTACAAATTGGGAGATGGCTACTTTGGAAAGATAGGCATGGGGAGAATCCTCTCACCTCACTCGGGCTATGCAGAAGTAAGTGGGAATGGTAGGATCCTGTGGCACTGATGAAGAGAGAGTACGGGAGCTTCATCCTGCCTGAGACAAGTACCAAAAGCAAAGAGTATAACTCATGGCTGGAGAGGCCCTGGAGATCCCAGCTCATTGCACAGCCCAGGCTGGCTGCGGTTATGGAGAGGGTGTCCTGGTACATCCCTGAAAGGGAAGGCTGTGCCACCACCCCACTCCATTGGTAACAGTCACATCCTGCTTCCCACAGGGACCAGTGCTACTCCAAAGGGAGAAGCTGTCAGTTCTCAGGAGGGATGGAAAACGAGGAAGGACAGAGATGAGATGAAGAGGAAGATTAGTCTGGGCAAAATTCTTGCAGTGTCCAGGATACTCACAAGTAGCAGTAGCTGCTGGTCTCTGTGTTCTCCTACAAAACAGCAAAGTCAGCCTGGTGATTGGGAAATCTTTCTGTAATTGCCATTTTGCTATTGAACTAGCTCTACTCTTTGCCCTTTTTTCATCCTTGCTTGGAGAGGAATTGGATGGAGTCAATTTGCTCCACTTTGTGTCTGATCATTTTCTGCCTTTTAATCAGAAAGCCCATCAGGGAGGGGAGGCAGATCAAAGCACCTCCATTTTACTCATCACTGCAAGCCCAGGGCCCCGTGCTGCCCAGCCGTGGCTCTTTAGTGACAAATGCTGCTGCCCTCCATCATTGCCCAGGAAATGACAATCCGTCCCACTCGCCTGGTGATGCTCCCTCCTATTTGCAACTGGGTGCTCTGCTTCTTGATGTGTTATTAGTCACTTAGAGGCGCACATCTCTCTAGCTCGTAGGAGACCTTGCTGGGGAAAACAGCTCCATAGTTCTTCCAGCTCCATGCAGGAATGATGACTGTGGCTAAAAACGACTTGTGGCTTCTTTTAAAGGCAGCAGTTCCCTGGGCTGCAGCCTGACCTGTGAGGGCTGCTGAGATAAGGGTATGTGCTGCTCGCTGCCCCGGCGTGCTGAGCTGCCCACTCTGCTGCACTGCAGACCCCACCTGGGGACACTGCAACACCGTCCCAAAGCCCTAGGGCTGGGCTGGCCATGGGAGGCATCTCGGTTTGGCAACAGGCATCTCCCGAGGGCCTGGTGGATAAGGGAGGTGCATGGGTTAGGTCTACCCAGCGCTGCCCTCTGCCAGCGCAGGGCAAGCCTGGCACAGAAAACCCCTCGTGGGAGCTTTTTAGAGGCCAGGGAGCAGCAACGCTGATGCCTACTCATGAATGGCATCCACGCCACCTCCGTGCATACCCCTGCCCTGGCTTGAAGGGACAAATATTGCTGCTTCCTCAGGGATTGTTTAGCAAAGAGGAAAGTAGTCGCCAGACCATGTTGTGGGTTTGTCATGATGGTCACAGGCCAGTTCCCAGTTAGATACGGTGTGTTAGGGGAAGAGTAACCCACTGAGGAAAACCATCCATGTGATGGGAGGCTGGAAAAATAAAGGTCAGAGAGAGAATGAGGGTAGAGCAGAGCTCTGCTGGTCTTCCCAGCCAGAGCAGCTCCCGAGGAGGGGACACGCACTGGCTGGCTACCTGAGTTCATTAGCTAATGAACTGGCTCAGCTGCTGGCAATCAGGATTTGAACAGTTCAAGCGGGGAAGCCTGTGCCGGCGGGACTGAGGAAAGTGAGGAGGGGGCAGGAGGTGAGGGGGGCAGACACGGACACGGACTGCAGCCTGGGGAATGCCAGGCTCTGCACTTCCTTCTTGGTAGCCACCATCTGGCAGGCTAATTAGTGCACATTTGAAGTACTTGTTAGTAATAATAATAACAACAATGATAATAGTCAAGATTAAAAATAATTAAGGAAGCAAACTGTAGAGGAGATTGGATGCTCAACTGCACGAATAACCCAGGGGACTCCCCCGGGGTCATTCTCCAGGGACAACGCCAGTGTTAAAAAGAGATGATCATGGTCCACATCAGTGGGACAAGGATTCGGAGAGATTTCAGAAGCACCACCAAACATTCTCTCTCTGATATATTGTTATTGTTTCCTCTTTTGCAGGCTGCTTGCCCAAGAATATTTCAATTTCAATGAAAAGACAGCAGAGGAGAGTTGACAAGTGGACTCCTGACCATGGGGACCTTATTACCAGGGCTGGAGAAGCTAGTGAGCATCCCCGTGCTGGTGGCTGTGCTTGCTCCAAATGTGGCAATCAGTAGGTGACAGCTCGCCAGCATCCTTGGGGATGGCAGATGTGCTATGCTGGCACGAAGTGGGGAATATCAGAAGAGGTGAGTGATGGCACAAATTATCTGCAGGTGGTATCAAATCAAGCTGCGCAGGCAAATGGTATTCCACAGAGGGCTTAAGGCAGAGGTTGGTGTTGTCAAGCACAGATAAATGATGGGGTTTCTGAATTTTTTTATCTAGCAGTAATACAGGTCTCAGAAACTTGGAGGGAAACTCTTTTCCTTGGCACTGTCATCACTGAAAAAGTGAAGAGGATAAATCATTTTTCAGTGCACCCCTAACAGGCTGTAATCCTGCCTTCTAGCAGCTATCAGGCGTGTGGCACAGGGACGGTGAGGGCAGGGGCTCAGCTCAGGCGGGCAGGAGGAGACACGGTGTTATCATGACGGGCAAAATGGGAGCAGAGAGAGCTTCGTGTCCATCCTTCTGGCAGCAAGGGAAAAACCTCCAAGATTCTTGGCATTCGGGAAGGTAAGAAAAAGCTCAAAGCAGCGCAGGAAGATGGTAAAGAGAGCGAGCTGGCAAGGAAGGGAGAGGAACTGAAATGAGCTTCATTTGCTCAGTCTAAAGAAACCTGAGACATGGAGGAGGTGAGCGTTAGAGCTGGACACGTTAGAGGGTGAGCGTTAAGTTGAACTCCGGACTCTCTTCCAAATCAGTATTTACTCTAAATGCAACAGTTGGCAGTGCCAAGTGTCCCCTGCGAGTCCGCGAGCGAATGCGGGCACAGGGCAGCACGTGGGGACGGAGTCACACAGGGATGGGGCTGCTCCGCCTGCTGTGTGTGCTGGTGGGAGAGCACTGGGGCACGGAAGGGCATTGACGGTCGGCATTTAAGACTGGAGAGTATTTATTTTGAGATGAGGTAGTATGCCAAAAATAAACTAAAAAACCCCAAATCAAGGCAGGTAAAGCTGTGCCGGTTGCGGTGCCGTGCTGAGGGGAGCGCAGGCGCGCCAGCCACTGGATGGCATTGTTGTTTCACACGGATGAAAGCTGTCGAGGCTGCCCTGGCCCATGGCCTGGAGCCACCACAGGAGGCTGGGCACCAGTTTTCGGGAGAATCTGTGGTTCCTCTAACCACGATATGGAGGTAGTCACGGCCGGAGTGACCCCGTGCATTGGCAGGTCTGCCACTGCAGGACAGAGAGCGTTGGGAAGAGCCTGCTCTGTGCCGTGCTCCGCTGCCCTATGGGTGCCACCGCCACGGCCGGGCTGGTTTCTGCCTCTCCAACTAAGACATATACCTGTTCATAGGCTCTTAGGGCTGTCAAGATCTCCACATCTAGTGCAAGCACTGCTGAAGGAAACAGGAACATTAGTGCATATCAAAGCATTAGCCCCAGGAGGAGCCCCTGGGAGCGCCTGTGTGTTTGTGTGAGGACTGCTCCCTGCATCTTCCCACACACGGAGTAGGAAGCACCAGGTGAAACAGGCCTGTGGTACACTCCAGAAACACAAATGGACGCTTCACACAAGGGGTAATTAATGCAGGAACCCCTTGCTGCCAGATGCCAAAAATGTATTCGTAATCTGGCAGGAGTAATTAATGGAAGAACAATTAATTGAAGCAGTGGTATCCTCTCTGGCCAAGGGACTTCTTTAACCGCAGATCACTGGCAGCTTGGAGAATGTCCCAGGGATGCAGCATTTGTGCCTGAGCCTAAATGTCCAGCTCCCTCTTAACCTCTTCCTTAGGCAGCCACTAGTAGCCACTATAGAGATAAGGTACGGTTAGATGGGTCACTTTTATTCCCCAAGCACTACAATAACAGGGCCAAATACTGCAGGGATGCTTTAGGCTGCTGTGGCTGGACCAGAGGCAGCCATTTCTTTCCTTTCTTCTATTTTTTCTCTTTTTTTTTTTTTTTTCCCCCCTAGAAACCATGCCATGCAAATAATTCACTGTGTGTGGCCTCCAAGAGGAAGCACAGCAGCTGCTGTGCAAGGTGATTTTCTCTTGCTGAACCCTGCCACCCCTGTGCCCGGCCTGGCCTACTATGCCTGTTATTTAGCTGAAAATATCTGCTGTGTTCGGGAAGCTGCATTATGAATTTCCCTTCAAGGCTGTGCAAATGTTGCAGTGTATTTTGCCAAAATCAGTGTGGAAACTGCAGAAAGGAGAAGTGAAAAGGATTGAAGGTTAAATGTGGCACAACAAGCGAGTTAAACTTGAGTGCAGAATTTCTGGTATTTGTTTCTTGGAAGTGAAAATACTTAATTGTCTTTGCATTTATTAGACCCCAGTCTAGTTCTGCAAATCCTAGCCGCGGCTTCCGTTCCTAGCCATGGAGGAGGACTAGCCACCTGTCTGTTTTGTCCAAGCCTAAGACAAATGGGTATCGCAGCTCTGAGATGGGCAGCTCTGGTTTCACTTCTGTTGTGCTGAGCTGTTGCAAATCACCGAGTGTCTCCGGGGTGGGAAACAGAGCCGGGTTCGCTTTCTGCACATGGACAGTTTGACTGAAGGCACTGGGCTTACCAAACTCTTGGCGTGAAGCATGTGCAGAAGACTGAGCATCAGCCAGCATTTGCCAAACACAAAAGTGATCACCAGCATCTTTGAAAAACCATTCTGGGAAGTGCCAGCCATCGTGGTTGCCGGGGTGCAGGAGGCTGGCTGCAGACTCAGGCACTCACTGCCCTTGGGCGAGCATTGGCCATAGCTGTGTGTTAATCCAGCCTGCAGCGGCCAGGAAGGGTTCGCAAGCCACCTGCAGGCTCCAGTCTGTTCTCTCTTTGAACAGCCTGAATAGAGATGTCTTCTTTTTTCTTTTCTTTTTGAAGATTTTTGATGGGGAATTAACGATCAGAAATAATGCTGCTCCACTAAGCAAGTAAAGGACTTAGGTTTTCCATTTCCAAGAGGGGCCTAGGCTTTCCTTCCTGGGTAGCCAGGGCACCCCAGAGCAGCACAGGGGTTGCCGGCTCCCTTCGCCGCTGGGACCAGCCTCCCTCTTGCTGAATGGCCGTGACCCCGCGGACTCCCATCTCAGGGCTGACCCCAGCCGACCTGGCCGTGTTTCTGAGGTGTGCAGCGCGGCGTGCGATGCCCCACGCACCACTGCCACTGTTCACGCAGCTCCAGCAGCCCTGGGGAAATGTGGTGGGAAAAGCCACAGCCTCAGACTGAGGTTTCCAGCCCGGAGCAGAGGGTGAAGGCTCCCCAAAGGCCAAGGAGTGGAAAGGAAAAAGTCACTCTCCGGGTTTATTTTTGTTTGTATTTTAATAGTAGGGCTGCTAACAAGTGGAATCGTCTACGTGCTGCCATGGAAACAGCAGCCTTGGTCCCCAGCTCAGTTCACAGCCATCTGCAAGGGAACAATTGCTGGCCTGTTTGTGTAAAATCATCCGGGGTGGTGCCGGACGGCGTGCGGCTGGCCAAGGGGAAGCCACACTGAGACACGACAGGACATGCTTGTCACACTGAATAATGGGACGTACAAATGCCCGCAGACAATGTCCTGTCTGGAGAAGAGCTGACGTGCAAAACCAGTGTGAATCAAATTGGTTTGAATGAGCGTTTCATTCCCAGGGGCTGCAGCGCTTTGCGTGTGATGCTTATGGACATTCATGCTGCCGGCTTCATGGTTTGTGTGGACACTGGGATCTCCGTGCAAGCAGAGGTCTGTGTGGGCAAAGGAAAGTCCTCTGAGAGGCAACAGTGTGGGAGAACCTAGCAGGCTGCTGCTCCTGCCGAGATGAATTTCGACTGCTCCAGGGTGGGAAATGGAGCCAGGTTCAATTTCTGTACAAGGACAGTTTGACTGAAGGCACCGGGCTTACCAAACTCTTGGCATGAAGCATATGCAGAAGACTGAGCATCAGCCAGCATTTGCCAAAAACACTGTGGAGCCAACTCCTAGCTGTGCTCAACCATGTGATGGGCTTCAAATCTGTGAAGAACAGGTTCTGCTCCCAGCCAGTTGCTCTACCTGAAAAGAACTGCACACGAAAAAGAAATACACATGAGAAATGGCAGAGGATAACCTGATCCACACGAACCTCCTCCCTGCTTGGGCAGGACTGCTAAGTCCAGGATTGCTTTGCTGGATCATGACTGAAATGTGCTAGGACATGCTCTGATGTTCTGAGTGTGTCACTGAGATCTCACGCTTTCCACATGGAAAACCACTGGAGAGCCCTGCCAGTGGAAGGTTCCTTCCTCTGCTAGGAATGGGTGAGGGTGCGACCTGCCGGCTGCCAGCGGAGGCCAGCTCTGCCGTCCACCCTTCAGAGGTCCTTCAGTAGCACCAGTACCCAGCCCTGGGCGGACTCGGGCTCCTTCATCCTTGCAGTCTGCCTGGAAGGCCAGCACAGGCAGCGTAGAGGCTCAGGACTTTGCCTGAAGAGTCCACAGAGGAGCTGATTTCTCCTTGTTGGCAGAAAGAGGAGCTCTAACAGCCTCCTACTGCGTGGGCATTGAGCCTTTCAAGCCGAGCTTGTACCACCTTTCCCCCCGCCATCCTGCAGCCGAGCGCAGCCCTGCCTGAGCTGGCAGTCAGTCACTCCAGCTAGCTCCTGAAACCCCTTCCTTTCTGCTTGTCCCCCTGTCTGGCGCTCATTTTCCTCTTAGGTCCCTGTGACTGCACTTTTCATGCGTGGCCATTCAGGGGGAAAGATTTTGAAGCTTCCAGGCTCCGATGCGAGAAGGGAAGACACTCGCTTTCTGGGAAGAATTTGCAGCGGCTAACCTGGCTGCAACCATCTCGTTCAGCCAAGCAAAGAGGAGAAAAATTACTTGGCTTTAATCTACTTCGTCTTCAAAAATATTTAATAAAAGAGGGAAAATAAATTCGGGGGGGCTTATGGGCATCCTGAGAGCAGAAGAAGAGGTAAAATTAATCCTATCAATAATCCATGATGAATTATTCACTCAGCTCTTTTATTCACAGTTGCATATAGTTATCCTTATTCACTCGGAGATGCAGCGCTCATGGAAATATACACAGACTCATATGCATATAAATTATGAAGCCCAGCACGGGCTCCTACGCAGCCGGGGTTACAGCTCAGTGTATCTCGCCCGTGGCAGACGGCTGCAGGACCTGCTGCCAGGCTGAGCACGGGGTGCCGAGCAGCCTCTGGGCTCTTCGGAGCTCCCGGATGCGTGCCGTGGCTTGGTTCCTCCTGCTTGCGTTTTCACAGCAAGTTCATCCCTCTGCTCTGGCAGGGAGGAGGAAGGGAAGGGATCTGTGTCACCCTCCCTCCTGGCAGGGAGGATTTATAGGAAGAAGGGCTGTAAAGCCAGCGTGGCCCAGTGTCTAGCGTGCTCCATGCTGCCTGGTGGGAGAGGTGACGCTGGTGTCCCCAGCCTCTAGCTGCCTCCGTGCTGCACTAAGGCTTCTCTCTCTTTTGCCAGTTTGTACCAGAATCTATGCTCCGGTTTCAGCAGTGTGGTCCTGACCCCCCAGCAGCAGCAGCAGCCAGTGCCTCCTGCAGTGCAGAAAGACAAACACCCGACGCCCCAGGGTGCTGTGAGCCCCTCAGCACTGGGGGGATGGCAGGAGGCAAGAGATGTAGTTCTGCCTCCCAGGCAGGTCTTTTTCTTCCAGAACTTCTTTGCAGGAGAAAAGAACCATTTTTCATTAGAAATACAATTTTTTTGAAACCAGTTAAAAGAAAATGATGAAAAGTTCTGTCACACTTCTGTGGCCTGTGGAGAGAGGACTGAGATGGCCCAGCACTCTGAGAGCCTCTCCCAGGAGGAGTCAGAGGAAACTCCAGGTGATGCTGAAGAGCAGAGAACACAAACCCATCAGACACTACTCGGGCTTGGGGAGCACTCTGCACGCGCGTGCTTGAGAGGAAAACCCAAAATGTACACAGAGCCGGCAGCAACGCCAGCCTGAGGACAGATGTGGCTTTTACTGGAGGCAGGAGAAGAGGGAGCCGAGGAGGACGCAGCCCCAGCACAGGCACTGCCTCCTGTCCTTCCCTGCGGAGCTACAGCAGCACCAGCGCTTCTCCAGGTGCCCACGTCTGCACAGGCTGAGGGTGCTTTATTATCCACTGTCATTTCACCTCCCTCATCCTTAAATTTCTGATGGATTGTTTAGTAGTTTCCAGCTCATGGACTGTAAATGGGGAATTTGTCTCCAAAAAAATTGTCTCCAGTAAAAAAGAAAGACAAACTTGTCCCCTGATATCAGACTTATTTCATATTCCACCTCGCATGACTGAAACCAGGAAAGGGGTAGGTGGTCTTACATATCTCTGGCCATTTCAAAGTTGGGGCTGTGCTGGAGATGGAGGTGAGAGGCTTTTGCGAAAGACATCCCGCGGCACTGGCCGTGCAGGGGCTGCGCTGCTGTGCGGAGGGGAGCCCCGGTCCCGCAAGCAGCTGCCTGGCCCTGTTCCAGCTGCTGCTGACGCGGTTGCCCCTTGCTTTGGTTTCTTCTTTGGTCCCGAGATAATAAATACCTCAAAGGGTCACCCCGAGAGGGTGTTTTAATGCTTGCAAAATAATTTTGTGACCCTCAGATGAAACCTGAATTAACGATGTCTGTATTAAGAACAGCGATAGTTACACTGTTAAAAATGAATGCAAATGTTGTCCTCCAAAGCTTAAAGTCAGACCTGCCTTAAGCTGGATTTAAGATTAATATATCCAGGTAGTGTTGTAAATGAAGTATGGTGAATAAATCAAAGTGCTCTGCAAATAGTGAGATTTCAAGCCATAGATGTCAGAGTTGGATTATTTAAAGCACTGTCTGTTTAAGTATCACTAGTGTTATCCCCTTCTTTTTGATCACTTTGGTTTTGAACTGCTTCCCATCTTATCTCAGGCTGAGTGCTTTTATCATGAGTCCCGGAACCTGGATGCATGGCAATGCTGTAGCATCCAGAGCGCTCCCTGGACCGAATAATGAATAATGTACAGAAAGGAGGTGGTGACAACAGTGAGACATAATTCTAAGTAAGGACGAGCACCAAATCAGCTGATGCTGTAAATCAGATGTAGACCAGAATTTTCCTCCTGCCTCACCTCTGCACAATGGTTTCCCTCTCAAAATAGACTGGTATCCAAACCACTGACAAATCCAAGGTGTTTGGCTACTGCATCTGGACTTTCCAGTTTAGGTCTGGGTACCAACAGATTCCATGGCTGAGGCAGAGTGCTTACTTCAGAGGTAAACTCCCAGCGAGAGCAGGGAAGCTTGCATTTAAAATGGAATAGAAAGAAAGAAGAAGTTCTTCCCCAGCAGAGTGGGAGGACTGCATGATCTAATGGCAGGTATAACCCTCAGAAACTTAATTTATTGAGGCTCTCTTTTTAATAAAATCCATCCCACACAACTGGGCAAAGGAGACCATGCTGTGTTCAAAGGGAGCACGCCGCGCACACCAAAAAGCCTCTCTGTTAAGTTGGTTTTATCTCCCTCTCTCTGTCTTATATCTGTGCCTGAAAGCGCAGCCAGTGATCTAAAGCAGCGACGGAGTTACTACTGCAGAAGCAAAGGCAGCGAATTCCACTGCATAGTGCCTGTGATTCAGTCCCGATGAATCACTCAGACACTTTTTTTCTCAACTAGATCTTTGGCTTTATTATTGTTACAGAAGTAAAAAAGGAGGAGGAGGGGGGGGAGAAGAAAAAGCCACTGCCTTATCTCCCTCTTTAATCCTTTCCAATTTTTCTTTATAAAAATGTAATTAAATTTTTGTAGTCATCCCATTCAGGCTGAATAAACTCTTTGATAATCCCGGAGGGGGATCTGCATTAAAAGAAGGAGGTGTGATGTAATATGACCAAAACCGGTGACAGCACTGGGGTTTGACGTGACCTGTTCTCGGGGTTCAGAAACACCCGGCGATGGAAGGGTCTTGCACCCTGCCTCCTCCGTGCATCAAAATCCATTCCCTGCTTCGTGGTGTGCAAGTTACTTCACAGTAAAGTAAAGAGAGTGCCTGGGTCCTCGGAGCAGGCGAGCAGAGGAGCAGCGGCAGGCAGCCTGGCGCGGCTCAGGCACTGCTCACATTCAGGTGTCTCTACGCAAGGGGCTCTGCTCTTTTCGAGCTTCTGCGAATGCCTCCCTTGGCTCCCCATCCACCCGGCCCACGCTGCAGACAGCAAAACACTTTGCTGCTGTAGGTTTTGCCTGGATGGAGAGATGGCTCCATGTACACCTGGTACTCGTGGTGTAAAGTATTGCTCTCCTCCAAATACCGGCGATACAGGCACACCAAAGGGTCAGGAGGGGAGGAATTGGGTGGCAGAGACAGCGCAAGCAGGACCCAGTGCTCATGCAATGAGTGGGTGCGGGCTGGGATTGTGCTCGGTCTTCCAGCAGGACATAGCCAAACTCCTAGCAGCACAGCGTGGTTTATCCCTGGCTCCAGCCGCTGGGGCTAGGCAGACAGGGGCCTAAGGTGTCAAGACCCTCCCCCGACTGCAAGTTTTGAATCTGCCTTCTAGCTTTCAGGTTTTCAAAGTGTATTTCTGTAAGACTGCTGGAGCACAGCAAGGCTGGGATGGGAGTTTGCTGCGGTGCCAGCAGGAAGGGAACTGCTCGGTTCTCTTTTCCATCACTCTCCAACTTGACGGATGCAGGTGAGCAGCTTTAATCCTGATCCACAGTGCTGCTGGTTTTCAGTCCAGCGAAGCTTTTAAACACCTGCTAGGAAAGCGCACAAACCCGTTTGACTTCAGTTTGCCTGCTCATGTGCAAACCGCAGCGTGTGCCTGGCTTAGGGCTCCGCACGCTGATGTTTTCCCTTTTGTGCCATCAGGCTCATTAGTAGCTGCTGCTGGAGATCCTGACTCAGAACAACGGTGAAGGCAAGCGAGCAGCTGCTCTGCGGACTCAGGTCTTGTCAGGAAGAGCTACAAATGCTTGTTCCATGAGCAGACATCAAGCCATATATATATAGATTTAGTATTAAAGCTAGAGGCATGCAGAAAGCTCACGTTAGTATTACAGAGAAGAAAATGAAGGCAAACCAAAAGTGTTTCAGGAACGCTTTAGCTTCCAGTTTCAAAATGACCCTTCTCAGCTGCACCCAGCCCAGCCTCATCCACTTTGTCCTCGGTGGTGCAAGTCTGAGAATATCCAAACTATGCCAAGGTGTCCCTTCATGGATTTGATCCCGGTTTTAATTTTCTTAATGTTATTCTTTATCTGTCTTTCAGTTACTATAGCGATGAACAAATGCATGCAACAAACATGAGGTCTGGCAGCCTGGGAAGGCGTGTTTGCCTGCAATGGCTGAAAATACCGCCAAATTTTTTGAGAACTCAGTTGAAAGATCTTTGCCAAAAATCCTCAGATCTTTAAAAAAATGGGTCGTATCAAACGAGTTGATAATAACTTCTGTTCAATATACATTTAATTTCTGAAACTTTATGCATCTTGTCAGCAAGCAACATATATTGCAATTCGCTGGGTGCTCTGGTTTCTCCTGCATCTACGCACAACCAAAGACCAGGTGCAAGGACCTAAATGGTGAATAATGGGCATGAAACGGATAGGTACAAACCAACTTACTTCTCTGAACTTGTGTGTACTCTGCAATACCCCTTTCCAGTGCAGTTCTGCTCTGAGAAACGACAGCCTGAAGGGCTCACAGTGACGTCCCTCGGGGTGACCCACAAAGCCCAAGAGGTCTTGTATGACTACAGCAGTCTGCCTGAATCCATGCCATGGATCTCACTCAACAGACTCAGCCTCCTGGAGTCAGATCTGCCCATGCTTCTAGCCAGAAGTTACATCAAGATGGAGACGCCAAGATGAAGGGCCTTGCCCTGTGGATTGGGTTTCAATTTGTGAGTTATCTGTATTGGCAGTGGCTGTTTCTTAGGGTAAACATGGAGCCCACATAGTTATACCACAGGAATGGGGGACCCTAGTCTCCTGCAGACCTGGAGGTACCAGGAATGGAGGGAATCCAGCCAAACCCTGGAGCTGCAGCTGAAGCCGAGTGCTGGTAGCTGGAGAAATATCGCTTCATTTCCAAAAGCAGGTCTGGTCAGAAATCCTCCCTGCAGCTGTCAGTACCGAGCCTTATGTTTACATGAGATGTTTACAGGCACTTTCCAACAGAGAAACTGTCAAAGGCACTGTGGCTTGAAACCCAAAAAATACAAAATGCAGTCCAGGTGTGGAAGGCAAGCATACCTGAGGCTGGAGCTGCTCAGATCCTGTTTTTATGCTCAGTTCGATACTGCAATAGGTATTTTAAAAATTCAGATGAAGAGCTGGTTGGGGTGTCCACCTGTGCCAAGACTGAGGTTTGTTAAGGGTCACAGGGCCAGATTTTTCAGCTGCCAAAAGCTCTAATAATGTCAAAGGAACTGGGCTGACACTCAAGTGAAAAATGCACTTGCAGTGTGCCTCTGCTTCCTTTCTGCTATTTCTGCACACAAAAAACCGAACAAACACACACACAAATCCCTGAAGTTGGCTTTAAGAGCCGAGAGAGAGAGAGAAGCATCCGAAAGTCTTTGCCAGGACCAAAGGAGACTTGCCCGACCCAAAGCACTGAGATGAAAAGTCGAGGCACATGTGCCCGGGAGCGCTGAGGCTGCCGGGGGCTGGGGGGACGAGACGGGCAGAGCCACCCCCGACCGGTGGAGGGGAGGGCAGCCCCGCAGCCTCCCGGGCTCGCCGCGGCGGGACGGACACAACTCTTCTTGGGGCGGGCTGGGGAAGGGACCACCGGGGGTTTGCGGGGCCGAGCATCCCCGCTGCCCTCCGGGGCGGAGCGGCGCGGAGGCGGGCGCTCTCCGCGGCCGCGGAACGGCGGGGCGGGGGCAGCGCGCCCTGCGCTCGGCAGGCAGCGCCGCAGCCCGGCGGGCGGCGGGCGGAGAGCGCGGACCCCCCCCGGCACCGCACCGCACCGCACCGCACCGGAGACCGGCCCGGGCGGCCCCATCCTGCCCCGCCGCCGCCGCGATGAGGAGTCCCGGCCGAGGGGCCGCGCCGTGCGCCGCCGGGCTCTGGCACGGCGATGGTAAGGCGGGGAGAGACCTCGCAGAGGGGTGGCGGGCGGCGGGGGGAGGCGGAGCGGGGGCTCCGGCGGGGGGTCCCGCAGCCCCCGGGCGGGCGCTGCGCCCTCAGCTCCCAGGAGCTTGCCCGGAGCCGACTTCGCCCGGTGGTTTTGTCACCGTCTTGGGCTCGTTTTGTGCTCGGCTGCGAGGGGGCAACGCACCTGGCCGGGCCGGTGGCGAATGGCCGGGGTAGGAGCCGGGCGTCCCGGCGGAGCCGAGCCTCGCCTCGCCCCGCGGGCGTGCGTGGAGCGACACGGAGTGACACGGGCATGGCTAAGCGCCACCGTTGCTCGTGTGTGGGAAGGTTGATGTGTGTGGAAATGCACGGGCAGCCGGCTGGGTAGAGTGGTTTTGCGCTGGTGTTTGTTACCGGCGTGGGTGCCTGCCGGCTGCCATGCCGCCCCTCAACTCGCGGTGTTGAGCAAAGTGCTGGAATTATCAGCCGTGATCCGCGGGAAGGCAAGAAACGTTATTGCGGCTGGGACAGAGCAGGAGCCCGGTGCCACTGAGAAAGTTACCAGGCAGAGAGGCTCGTCGGGCTCTGCAGGAGTAGGAAACTTCACTGAAGTGAAGATGCTGAAGGAAGGTGTTTTTGAAGACTGGAGCTATGGGGATTCAGACAGCTCTGTGCTTGGACCTGTGCTAGTCATGTCCCTAGTGCAAGGTTTTCCCTGTCACAACTGAGCTATCCAAGCTCTGTATCTGTTCCACGCTCGCGTCGCTGAGCCTAAGCATTTCATCGCTGCTGAACACTGACCTTGCTCAGACTTACTCCGAAAGGAACTGAGGAAAGTTAGCGGGAATCCTGCTCGTGTTTAAGTGCTCTGATCCAGGTATTGGGAGTGGAGCCAGATTGTGGACCTGACACCAGGAGAGACAGAGCTGTTTCAGTGAGTGAAAAACTAGTGTAATTTCCTCGAGCCCCCAGGGCATCTTTCCTAGCTCCAAAACAAACTTCCCCTGTGGAAAATTCATAGAAGGGTGAGTAATTAAAACATTACACAGCTGCAAGTTTCTGCTGCTTTAGGGCAGCGAGGAAGGAGCTAGGTCCTGGTTTGCCAGCGTTAAGCACCCAAACAACAGTGGCAGTTGGCCTGGACTGGGCTTTGAAGTGTGTGATGTCATGATGACTTCTTTTTAAAAACAAAACACTTTTCTTTTAATGGGAAAATTGCCCTGTGTTTCTTGAAGCAGAAGCATTTTCTCTGTCCTGTCTTACAGCACTTGGCTGTTTTTGCTTGGGATAGCAAAGGCAAGGTAGAGGTTTTTTTAGGAGATTATTTGGACTTTGTCATTGTAGCAGCAGATGATGGATAGCCGGGCTGAGATCAGTCTCTGGGGGAGACAGCTCGGGATGTTGCAGCAGTCTGGGCAGTACTGCTCTTCGGGGGAAGACCAGCTGTGCGGGAGCTGCAGGTGCACCCACCCCCGCTCCCAGGTAGGGGGGACCTGGGGTCCCGGCTCCCTGCAGCGTTCCCACCAGGAGAGGGAACTCCTGCGATGTGCAAGGAGCAGCAGCAGCCTTCCTCTCCTCTGGAAAGGTCTTCACTGCTTCCTTTCTTCTCTCCCAGCCTGACCTCGGCACTTTCAATACCGTCCGTTGAAAAACAAACATATAAGTGAACCTGTGTGTTTGCTTAAATATTAAGTACTTACACATTAAGGTGTCTTATTTCCTTAAATAGTCCCCTACTGGGGATAAACATAAATAGTTTAATTTCCCCAGGACTTTGTAAACACTGATTTAAAAGTAAGAGGAGCAAGTGCACTGGCTGCACGTGTTGGCTCATTAAAGCCCTCTAGGAAACCTCCAAATCATACATGCAGCTCCTCTGCACCAGCTGTGTTCCTGTGAGTGCCATCAGTGGTTCTCCCCCACCTCCTTCTCCCCATCCTCTGGAGCCAGCTGGCACGTCTGGTTTTCCATGTTTGCTCCCCTTTTCCAAGTAGTCCTTATCTCCAGGAAATCTGAGGCAGGACAAAGAGCAAGGTACTCCTCCAGGTAAGGGTGCCTGCCAGCATGGGTCTAAGTCCTTTGGGTGAGAACTGTCTGTCTGGAACTG
Source organism: Fratercula arctica (assembly GCA_947846985.1). Classification (NCBI taxonomy): domain Eukaryota; kingdom Metazoa; phylum Chordata; class Aves; order Charadriiformes; family Alcidae; genus Fratercula; species Fratercula arctica. The sequence continues at coordinate 9,334,558 of CANTUZ010000006.1, read as the reverse complement.
GTGGAAGGGGTTGCCAGATGAATGCGAGGGAGATATGGCTTGATGTGGGACAGAGGACTGCAGGCAGGGTGTGGTGAGAGTCGGAGAACAGCTCTCATGCTTTCTGTGCTCCTCTGCTCCTGGGCTGGAGATAGCAGAAGACAGTGCCTGGGGAGAATCCAGATACCGGCCCAGCAGTGGACTGGGACGGTGGAAGGAGCTGAGTTCCTTGAGGTGAGGACTGCGGTGTCCTCTGTGGGGACTGACCACGCTTCCTGCTGTCTCCTGCACTGTGGGAGCAGCAAGTGAAGGGAATGGAGCGTATGCCAAGAAGGTGTGAGGAGGCAACATATTGCCTTGCACAGCAAACTGTCACACTACACAATACGGAAATCTTCCTCATGAGTTTGTGTTTGAAACCCAAGCTGTCATTTGAGTGCAAAGCAGGGGAGCGCCGACCTTCCAACACTTGCTGGTGTATAGGAGTGGAGAAGCGAGGTAGGATTGCCCCATGCCTGGGGCGGTTCGTAGATGCACATGCCCAGATTGTGTAAGTGGAAGTAATCTCAGTAATTTCGTTGAGGAGCCACGCTGATTTAAGCTGCCTGGGGTTCTAGCAGGACTGCAGTGCGCGTTGGTATAAATACTGAGAATTCTGCAGCTAAATGTCTCAGGTGACAGTGTGCCAAGTTGAAGGAGCTTCCTGTGTCAGGTCATAACGATCACTAAGCTCCTGAGGGTTAAAGAAAATCTTCCCTCATGGGAAGACTACTAATTAATTATCCACTTAGGGCTTCCCTAGCCTGTTTGCTGAAAAGGACAGTGATGAGTGCCAAGTTAGAGACCCCTCTCTGTTCTGATGGGACGGTTCCTGTGCTTGATTCCTCAGGTAGTGTCTCAAAAAAATTTCCAAGTCTAAGAAGACCAATACACCAAATTAAATGGCAGAGGTGTTTGTTTGGAAACCTGGTTGATTGCTGTAGGAAGCGGAGTTTTTCCACACTATAAGGATGCTGGAGGAAAGGAGGCTGAGGGGAGACCTTCTTGCTCTCTACAACTACCTGAAAGGAGGGTGTCGAGAGGTGGGGGTCGGTCCCTTCTCCCAGGAGACAGGCGATAGGACGAGAGGAAATGGCCTCAAACTGCTCCAGGGGAGGTTTAAACCGGATATTCGGAAAAATTTTTACACTGAAGGGGTTATTAAGCATTGGAACAGGCTGCCCAGGGAAGTGGTTGAGGCACCATCCCTGGAGTTATTTAAAATACAGGTAGACATAGCACTTAGAGATATGGTTTGGTGATGGTTTTTGTCAGTGAGGTTGATGGTTGGACTTGATGATCTGAAAAGTCCCTTCCAACCCAGGCGATTCTATGGTTCTGCGATTTTGTTGGGGGGCTGCCTTTCTTCTGGAAAAGCAGGTGGTTGTCAGCGTGATCTAACCTTTGCCTCAGCTGGTGCAGAGGGTGGATTACCTCCCACAGGAGCCTTCGCATGTGGGTCAGGAGATGGGAGAGGGATGAGCCATATGCTTGTTCTCTCAGCTAACATGAAACCGAAACCAGTATTTTCAAAGCAGCTGACTTTAATCTGGTCTTGTTGTGTAATTCCATTAGACTTATTTTTATTAGACCAAATAATCTAATTCGGGCCCCTCCTCAACCCTAATGCATTCGAGTGGCTGCAGACACATGGGTTACAGTGAGAGACACAGACAGCAATGCACGGTGGAAAGCAAATTACTCTGTAAGAAGACAAATTGAACTTTGACAATTTTATGTGATTAGGGGAACAATTAGAGAAAATAGCGGGAGGTGCACTCGCCCAGTGGTTCGTGCACTGGTGGGGATGGGTGGTGGGGTGGCAGCTGCTTTCCAGGGCAAGAGTCATCCCTGAGCATCCCACCCAGGGCACGGTGGTGTCAGGGTGCAGCGACAGCCCACCCCAGTTCTGCCTCCAGGGAAGATAATGGTGAAAAGCCACTTGCTGGCTTTCTGTGATGGTGATGCTGGGGTGTTTTTCCCATGTCCTGATGCAGACAGGAGGGTTTATTTATTCACAGATGATCCGGGATTTACAAGCCATGAGTTGGTGTTGTCTGGTGCAGCAGGAGTTGGATCTGGACCTTTTCCACAAAGTTGAGGAGGGAGAGCATCTTCTTCTGGGTTGTCCCCTTTTCTCCCAGGATCCCTGGGTCTATATTTCACAGAGCCGAGGCAGGAGTTCAGTGCCCTGCCTTCAATATATCTCATCCCCACCTCCTCCACCCCACCCTCGTCTCCTCCATCTGTAGAGGCACTCACACCCACAGCATTGTTTAAAGTCAGTGAGCTCTGCGTAGGCTCAACACCTCTCAAAACCAGGCCTGCGTGGTCTCGCTCACACATGGACCCATTCCCAGCCGCATCCCCACACTCCCTCTGCCTCCCTCCCGAACTGGGAGCCTGTCTTCTCATCTCTGGCTGGGACAGAGTCGTGTTCAGCTGCACACTGCGAAGCTGAGGTCGTGGCCAGTGGCTACTGTTCAGCGCTTGCGTTGCAGCAGCACAGCTTACAGCCGCAAGCGCCGGAGCTGCTCTTGGCTACGGCTGAGCAGCAGGACGAGGACTTCATCCCAGCTTAGAGCAAGCGAAGCTAAAGGTCTGGCGTGGGGTGACGACAGGGCACTTGCTCAGCCATCTGCTCGGGCTCCGTTTGCTCACATTGCTGTGAGGCTCGTTATTTCCTTTGACTGGTTTTCCCCCTTCTGGTTTGAGATGGCACGGACAAGTTCTGCCCTTATTATAGTTCCCATGGAGACAGATTTGATGCCATACATTAAAGGGGGTGAGGCACAGTCAGTTCTCGCCTGGGCCAGCAGTTCCCCCTCTTCATTTGCATGGCATCTCTCCCAGCGGGAACCCCGGCTCGGGGTCTTTGTCAGGTTCTTTGTCTTCAGAAACACCCTCTGAACCATGTTCTCCTCTCTTATTCTTTCTGCGTGGGGCACAGCAGGAGTGTCTGATTCTTGCTGCTGTTGGGCTCTGGCACCCCTGGGGACACCTACGCTGTGGCTAGTCCTGCCTGAAGGTTTCTACCTTTATGCTTGAATTTCCTTGAAATTGAGTAAACTTTGACATCATTCCTTTCAGCATCTGAGCAGCCACTCTCGTAGCATCCATGAAAAACTCACAATACCATCTTTAAATGCAGAAGGGTTAATTTGGACTGATGCATGGCAACAAACGAATCCATCTCTCTTACGGTGTACCATAGCTGCTTGAACATTAGGAAGGTCACAGATGCCACCATTACAGCTTTTCTCAGAGGTCTCTCTGAGAGGACTTGAAGGATGCAGCTGAACATTTGGATCCAACAAATGAACTCTTCCACCCATCAGTCCTTGCTCATCAGGCAAGAAGGTGTCCTGAGGCGTCCTGACTCTAGTGGGGCACCTGAGCTGAGTGTGTACGACTGGGCCCTCATAGTGAAGTGATTGGCTGGTTGCATATGGCCCAGAAGAGTTGGAGGAGAATGTTTGTGGCAATCTGCTGACGTGATGGCCTCTCTTATGGTGTGCTGTGGCTGCTTTAATGTTAGTGAAGTCAAAGCTGACACCATTAAAGCCCTTCTCAGAGGTCTGCCTGAGAGGACCTGAAGGATGCAGCTGATTTTAGATGAGTCAAAGCAGTGGAACATGCTTCTTTTTTATGGGCTCTCCATGGGGATGTTATGAAAACATGTTTTCCTTAACAGGAAAAACTACTGAGCAAAATTTTTATCATTCAGCAGAGAAAAGGAAATAAAATAAAAGTCCCAAACCAGGCAGCATTGTACCCGGAAAAATAAGGGAAAGTAATAGCAATGAATGTAAATTAGAACATGTAGGTGTCTGATAAGGGAGGATAAAGGAATCAGTGAAATAGTAATGAGCAGGAGGGTTAAAGATGAAGAGAAAGCATCTTCCAAGTGCATTAGGAATCAACATAACACTACATCCAGCGTAACTCCTTTGCTGGGTTCAAATGGTAGAGTCCTAACAGGAAAAGAGAGCGTTAAACACCAGCATATGGGTTATTCTCCAAATCACCCTTCTCCCTGGCAAGAAGTACCATCTGCTGTTGCTATCACCAGACTTCCAGGTGAGAAAAAGTACTGGCCAGGTAGTCAAGGAGCAGAAATTGTCATTATAATAATACCTTCCTCTTAATCTACTACATATTTTACTCTGTACACTTTACTGAAGACAGCAATGCTGTTTTTTCATTCTTTTAGAAAGGATGCTGAGAGAAAAGTGGACTTCTCTAAATCACTGTTGGTGGTTAGCAGCAGGACCAGGTATAAACCCCTGTTCTCCAGAGCCCCAGCTGCTTGCCTGTGGTCTGGCAGTGTCTGTGGCACAGGTGATATACTGGGAGGTGATATACTCTACGTTACTGTGGCACTGCACTGATTTATGTCAGTGAAGAGGGGCACATCCATGGAAAAACAGATTCCAAAGCTGAAAAATCTTGCCCACTTTGAAGCTGACAGTAGTATTATCACTAATTTAATCTGGGGATTTTTAAAGCCAGAATAGGACTTCTCCGATCACCTTGTCCGCTCTCCTACCTACAAAAGAAAGGCATAAACAAAAGAAAAACCGTAGCTAAGGAAGTGTCTTCATGATTAATTCCAAAATATCAGATGGGGAATAATAAAAAAGAAATAAACCAGTTGTTTTCCTTAATAATAATAGAAGACCAAAAAAAAAAAAGCCCAAACCCTGTTTAAATCCTCACTTGACTGTGAGGATTTCCAAACAGCCCATATAACAGTGTCTGGAAGGACAGAATGGAAGGAAATTATTTCAGGCAGTGGTTTGACCCTTTTTGGTCTTCTCAGGGCAAACTCCAGGCTGTTCCTGGGAGTTTTGTTCTGTGAGAAGACACACGGTCTTCTTCTGGTTGGTGCGGTGCCAGGTGGAGCATGTACAGGGAGAAGAGACTCGGGGCTCGCTGCTGGAGACCAGACCTGGCATGCTGCATTGTGCCTCACTTTATGAGCACGGCTGTTGGAATTGGCAGGGCATCTTGAGAAGTGAGGCCCTATTTACTGGGCAGAAGATGAATAGGGACCCACGTGAGGAAGAAAAGTTGATGCTGGCACTGCAGCATCCTCCTCGGGGGTGGGCAGGGTGCCGGAGGCTGTGTGCAGTGGGGGAGCTGCGTTTCTGGCATGGGTGAGCTCCCAGAGAGGAGCCAGCCTTCAGAGCCACCCTCTTGGGTGGTGATGCCATTCTCCTCTCTGCCAGCCGGGCAGCTCCCTCCCTTTGCTCTCTTCCCCATCCTCGGTGCACTTTTGCCACCATTCATATGGAGCTGAGATGACTTTTAAACCTGATTTAGTACAAATGGGCATATGCTAAGCGTTAGAAACCAAAAGGTCCTGAGGAGCCTTCCAGGATCTGCTCTGAAGCCAGTGTTTTCTGGGATGAAACGAGGAGACTTAGCTCATTGCCATGGAGATGCTGTCTGCTGGAGACAGGACCTGCTTGATGTCCTGGGAGGGTATTGCAGGTCTCTCCTGCCTAACCTTAGGCAAATTATTGGTATCTTGCTACTGCCAGCAAGAAGTAGAACTTTGGTGCCTCACCTCCTTGCTTGAAGTGTGGCAGGAAGAGCACAGCAGCTCCCCAAGAGCGGCGAGTGCTGCTTGTCCTGCAGGACAGCCGGCACAGGTGGAGCAGCCAGGTTCACCTCCCAGTGTCGTGTTATGCAGGAAAGCCTTGCAGCACGCATGGGGAACAGAAAGTTTTCTCGACTTCCATAGGCTGCATGAATCAGAAAATACTCTGCTGTGCGCAGCCTTCATGCCCGGAGGGGCAGAAGAGGGAGGAAGGCAGCAGCTGGATGGGGCAGGTAGTAGGTCACTGAATATTTGGGGCTTGCGGCATCCTGCTTCATTCTAGGAGATTTCTAGAAAAAGAATTATTTTCTAGAAAAGGAAGACTTTTTTTTTTTTTTTTCTTCTGAGAAGGGGGAATACAGTCAACATGCTGTGGGGCACTTGTAAGGCACGAGAGACTCTTCTGGGTTGGATTTGCTTGTGGTGTGCAGTGCTGTGGGTCTGCACTTCACCCCTCTGCCCTCACCCTGAGGAGGGTGGGTGAGAATTCGGTGAAAGTAAAATGGGACCGGTGGCAGAGAGACCCACTGTGCAAGCACGTACGAGACAGTTGCTTGAAGCCAGGTGCTGCTGGTGGAAGTTGAAGTTCATTTTCCTTCCGCCTCTTTGGCTTCATCCACTTTCCATTCTGGAGTTATCCATATTCTTGGATCCGACCTTCAGGTCATGTCACACGTGGACCTGCTCTCAGAGACACAGGCAATTCAGCATCTGCAATTTCCAAAGTCTTTCAACAGAAGCCAGGCATAGGGGCATATCAGAGAAGTGCAAAGTAAGCATCTCGTTGCTAGTGTGAGTTTAAGAGCCTTGTGGGTCAGGGGAAAATCACAGGAGTTGATTAAAAACTAATTGCAAAGATGCCTTTTATGAGTGCATGATTTTCTGTGCATTCTGCTCGGCTGCATTATCTTATTGATTGGATCCCCTCTATTATAACTGATGAAAAAAACCAGCCAGCCCTATCTGCACTTCTGTTTACATTTAATAAAATGAAGCAAGCATTACTTGCACAACGATGATTAAAAAATAACCAGGAAAGTAGGAAATCAGAGGAAGAAGTGAATTGTTTTTCTTCTGCCTATTCAGCTCAGGATTTCCCCGATCCTGTGGGTAACCATTACCACTGAAGGAAGTAACTGCTAAAAGAGAGGAGAGAAATGGGCTTTTCATGAGACACCACGGTGTGTGAGGCCTGTGGATGACAGTCTGTCGTGAAGTCAGGGCAAAGTGAGGGCAAATATCTGCAAAGACCATTGTCCAAGCTAAATTATTAGCTCATGGAAGAAAAGCGTGTCAGGCAGCCAGCACTGAGCTTTGGCTCTCTCCTTTCTTGTCTCCATCTGTCTCATTTCTTGTCCCCATGAGCATCACAGAGCCTTGACTAAATTCCCCTTAATACTTGCAGTAATCCTTGAAATAGGGGCATGGTATTGTTCTGTGGGGGAAACCAAGTGAAGCAATTTGCCCAGGGCAGCCAAGGATACCCAGGGCAGAGCAGAGACTCCAGTTCTGGCTTTCCATAACTAAAGCCATAACCACTGACCCCTGAGACCCTCCTGTGTCCACAGCTGTGATTGCCCCCAGTATTCCTTTCTCGGACAGCTGCTGGAACGCCCTTTCCTATATGCTGTGCATGCACCAGGCCAGTTTCTCTTTGCATCTTCCTTTCTACGTATTGAAGTGCTCCAACAGGGAATATCTCCTTCCTCCGTGGCTCCCTTGAGCATCAGCTCTTGTCCAGCTCTTTCTTTAACTGGATTGGCCTACAGTGGGTATGAGATTGTTGGTTCAGTTTTTAGGTCAGGCACTACAGGAGAAGGAGGAACGTGGGCTCTGGTCACCAAGGATTTTGCAACATGCATCTTGCATGTGATGTTTTGGGGGTTATGATCTTGTGCTTTCCTGAGGTGTCTATTTTTTATTTATATGGGCACATTAGAAACGCTGACATTGGGATTTTGGTTGATTTTGCCTAGAATTGTTGATAGTTTCTTCAACAGGGACTTTAAAGTTTTTATTCTGAAATTATCACAGTAGGGGGCCCACGGTGATGTTTTACGTTGCAATGCCATGACAATGGGGTGCCAATAAACTGCCATTAAATTCACCATAGTATCATTGTTTGGTTGGTAAATACACATTGCATGAAAAAAATCTCCTACTCAGCAAATTTTGCTTCCAATGAATTACATGTGAGATATCAACGGGAATTAGGGCTATATTAAGGTCTAGCTTCTTCAGATTAACTGTGTAGTTCTAGGAAGTGCAGCTCCTTCTCAGCAGCACAGGTTCCCCTTCTCACGGGGTGCACCCACGTACATGGTGACCCCCATGGCCAGGGTTGGGACCTCAGGGTTTACTCTGCTGAGCCGGGACATTGTCCTGGTTTTGCTTTAAAGCTGACAAAGTCACAGGGACAAAAAAGGCACTCAAACTGCCTTTAAGAGAGGAAAGGATCTTAGGCTAAGGAGATAAGGCAGTTCCCTGGTATCATTCATACTCCACAAGAATGATGGCCATGACAATAACTAGGAAGGGTGATAAATGAAATAACTCTGATAGCAAATATTGGCAGGGAACTCCCGGTGAAAGAGCAAATTCTGCACCTCAGTGCCAGGAGATGGAACTCTATTAATACCAAAAAAAGATTTGATAGAAGAAGCAAAGGTGTGGCATGTGGATTTTGACTTGGGTTATTATCCTTCAAGATAGTAAATGAAGGAAAATAACATTTGGCAAATAAATTGGATTTCAGCTCTGACACCAACCCTCAGGCAGTGCCTGGAGAACTTGCCAGAAGACCCATCTCAGGAAGTTTTCAGCCTGGTTTATAAACTGCAGAGGTGACAAACAAATCTCATGTGTCTGCAGGTCTGGTCAGGGCTGGATCCCGAATCCCAGCTTTCCAAGGCTTCATCATTTTATCGTTCAGTTTTGCCAGGTCCAACAATCTACCTCAGGCCTTTATTGAGCATCAGCTATTTACAGCCATCTCCACGGATTTTTGCCTCGCTGTGATGATGCTGTTGCAGTCCTTTGTCTCCTGTGCCCCTGCCCTTCTGTTCACAACAGCCTTGCTCTTCATTGTCTGTGCTTAGTGCGCTCACAGCAGTTATTAAGGAGGAAGCCACTAATATTAATGATACACGGCTATGACTGTAATAGCTGGTGTCCCAGAGGATCAGTCAGTCCCTCGCAAAGGTGGATTTATGGCAGTGCAGATGTGGGTCTGGGGTGCTCTGGGTCTCCCGTTGCTACTAGTTCTTCCTGGGCTGAAGTGCTGAAGGCAGAAGGAGGAGGAGCCCTGGTTTGCTGGGGTTTTCTGGAGCGAGTGCAGACGTTGCTGCGTAGTTCTAGGAAAAGGCAAAAATTAAAAGGTGAGGAGGAGGTTGTGCAGAGCATGGGCTGCATATGGATGCTCAGAAAGCTCTGAAACCTCCTGGAGAAATGAGTAAGTGCTGGGACGTAGCAGAGGAGATCCTCAGCGTGGTCTGCGGAGGGGAAGCTGTTCCTCTTGAACACACAGCGTCTTTCTTGGCATCTCTCATACTTCCTAAATTATCTTAGAGAAAATGTCCTGGTCAAAAGAGGGTTTCTGGACATGTGTTTTTCCTAGCAGGCTGATAGCATGGTGAGGTGGATGATGAGAGGCAGACAGGGTACAGTATGATCCAGAAGGTGCCAAGTTTAGCTTCCCTGCTCAGCCTCAGAGTTTTGGACAAGGCTGCCAGCTTTGTCTTCGAGGAAGAGTCTTCAATTTTGCTTTAAGCCCGTTTAGGGGCCGAGCTTTTAATTCCAGGTCAAGCTTTAGGGTTGTCTTCTCCAGCGGACAGCTCTGGGGACCCAGCTGGCATCTTGCGCCTTTCCAGGTTCCTCCCATTTGCAGCGGCGTCAGGGCGCGTGTTCACTAATCGCTCTGAGCCAAGCCTGTGAGCCAGGGATGCCGACATTTGCTTGGTGAGGAATGAAACAGGCTTTGAAAGCTAATTTATATTTCAGGTTACTTTGTAGTTCTTGAGTAAATTGGATAATTGCATGTTTTGCATTTGATGTAACATAGTCCCAGACCTTCCCTGTCTTCTACCTGCGCTCGGCAGCCCTTTTGCGCGGATTTTGGAGCCCTTGCCTTGGTGGGTGGTTGCTGAGGGGGCACAGCCCATGTACTCCTGTCCTGTTTTGCTAATCCCCGTGCTGCCCTGCTCTGCCACAGCCATCATCGCACCAGGGCTCACCTGTCCAGGCGGAATGACAAGAGAGAAGCTTGGGGACAGATGAGTGTAGCCAGTAGCCGAGCTTTCCTGCTGCGTGGCACTCTGGTGGTGAGCAGGACTGCGGTCTGCGAGCACACGCCGTTATTTATTATTAGCAAGAATGATAACAGTGGCAGCAGATTGACTGTGTCTCTGGCTCATCCGTGTTTATCCGCATCCCGAGAACTCCCTGCCTTCCCCCTCGGCATCGCCGCCTGACAGATGAGCTGTGAGGTATTCGGGGATGTTTGACTCTGCAGTGTTTCCCAGTCAATTCCTCTCCCTTCCACAGCCACATCCCTCCTCTTTAGCAAACATCTGATTCTTCATTACTCTTTGGGTCCCTGGATGTTTATTATTACAGCTTTTGTTTATTTAAAAACAAACATACAAAAAAAATTTAGCAACGAGAGCCCAGATCAAGGATCCAAAAATAGGGAACCCAAGAGAGACTGAAAGCTCTGATCTTGGCACACGAGAACATTTTTAGGTGATGAAGACTTAAAAAAGCCCGGCTAAAAGCAACAACAGCAAGAAAAGCACCCCAAAGACGTCTGCGCTGAAAAATGGCAAACACAGCGCACGCTGATTATCATCCTTCACTGAAGCTCAAACCCCAGGCAAAAATAGTGTCAGGCACGGGACGCCGCACAGCACCGCTGGCACGGCATCAGGCGGCCGGCGCAGTGCGACAGCATGGGACGGACCTTCCCAGCTCCGCATCGCTGCCTGCGCTCCTACCACGGTCCTGCGGGGAAAGTGGCCTCTGGTGGGGCTGTGCGGTGACAGCCCTGTCCCTCAGCGCCCTGCGACGGCAGCCGGGGAGGGACGTGAGGTGCTCTGGGGTTGATGGCAGTCGCTGCAGCGTGGCTGAGTGAGGATGCGGGGAGGGACGATGGGGAGACACGTTTCATCTCCCCAGAGAGCCGTGGCTCAGGGAGAGGCACGCAGGAGGCTTTCTGCAGCTCCTCTTCCCCGTTGTCACAGCCTGTGCTTGCGGAGGTCTGCCCTGGCCGCTGGCCTGCTGGCCCCAAGAGATTGTCTTCCTCATGGAGTTTGCGTCCAGCCCATTTCAGGTGGACTTTTGTGTCCCCATGAAGCACCCAACGACCTCCGTGTCCCAGGGAGACCTCCCCAGCTCGGCGAAGGGAGGAGGGTGTGCACTGCACGGTGGTGGAGCTCATGGAGGAACCTGCTGTTAAAGGAGATTTTCTTCTTCCCATTAAATGGGGAGATAAGAGATGTGTGGGCAACATCAAAAAGGTTTTATAATTTAAATCCCAGAGCACTTGTAGGGCTTGCTATGGAGCATGGAGAAAGACTGGTTCCCTCCTTTTATGGCAGTGAGACGGATTATCCACATGGCTTGTGGACACTTCATGGGGAAAGGTCTTCATCTCTTCAGCTTTCTTCTGGCCATCCCTCTACGAGAGCATTACTTAGACAGTAACAACCTAGCTAAAGTTTAAATTAATTTGCCCTCCTGCACTTTTTAAACAACAAATGAATTAGGATTTCTGTTCTACTTGGTTTAAGGAAGGGCCTCCTTTATCTGCTCTGTTGTTAATAGGGGAGGCACTGCCAGACTATCTGGAGCCTCTTCTCTTGTAAACTTCTCTCCTCGTCTATCTGGCCTTTGCGAGCAATGCTATGCCATAACAGAAGCCGTTAGTGGTGCTCAGAGCGGTTGAGAGAAGAGTGTGGTCTGGGAAACACTGTCTTCCAAATTCTACAGTAAGCAGCTGTATGTAAAATTATGTCTTAACGTCGTTAGGTGTGTAAAGCTGTGCTCACACATGAGGACAAAGTCAGGCTGACGACACCCAGTGCCCTGTCAGAAACACAAAGCACCAAGCTGTTGCATGCCCTCTCTCTGTCATCTAAGTTTGTCAAAAGACTCTTAAATGGAGTGGTTTTTGTCCTGGCGGGCGATGTGTTGGATCAGGTATTGGGTGTCCTCCAGCCAGCGCAGCGCTGGGGATGGAGTACAAGGCTGGCGTAAACATGGTGTCATGTGCTTGGCCACGTAAGGAGCATGAGATCGCGGCCTCCCATCTCAATATCAAGATGCCATTTCCATTGCTGGCAGTGCACACATCTCATATGAATGAATACGAAGCCACAGTCATCCATTCAGGCTTGATTATAAATACAGACAGTTTCCCTAAACAGATTTTAAGATCACACTGCGTCAGGGTTTCTGCTGAACTTTCCCTAGCATGTCGCAGGCTTCCCTCTGGGGAACCAACAGTGTCTGGAGAAATCTGCCACTTCCACTGGCATGTTGGACATGCAATGGCCTCTGTGGTTTGGTCCACTCCACTTGAATTCCGTCATGAACCATGAAAATTTGCAGGAGTTCATTATGAGCACGTAGCTCTTGGTGACGCGCTTTTGTACCCCAAGTGGCAGAGATGCACATGTCTCATGCCAGGAACTGGGTGCAGAAAGCCTGCTTCCTACCAGCCCGCGGTGGAGGTCAACCTTATCACACCTGAGTGCCCACATCTCCTGACTGAGAGGTTATGAAGATGGATCGAGTGCAAAACTCGAGAATCTCTCTCCTGAGACTTTCTGTAGGACTCGTGCTGTATTCATCACAGAGTAACTGTTGGGAAAGGATCTTCACATGAAGATTGATGGACCTGATGACGATGAGCTGTGCTTCAGCAGCAATCACTGACTGCACAAGAAGTGGATGAAGAGTGATCGGTTAGGCATGTATTGCATGGGAAAGGACATGAAAGTCTTACACAGAAAACAGGGAATCAACAAAACCCACCAACTAATGCTGAGAAAGAGCAAACGCAGAAGCAGCAGCGCTCATACAGAGGAATGTGATGTGCGAGGCGGGGGAAGAAGTCCTTCCTCTCAGCACTCTCTTCGGATTTGGAAATGGCTCTTCAGGGAAGGCAGAGGAGAGATGAGGGAGAGCTCTGAGAACTGGGCAGGAGAGAGGAGCAGAGCTGGGGCAGGCTGGGCTCTGTGTCGGTGTCAGCGCGGCCGGGGGCGGCTTCGTGGTTCTGCTCTTCAGATGCAGGAGTGTCTGCGGAAAGGAGGGAAATAAACAGATCTCAGTGTCTGCAGGGGGTAGGAAAAGAAGTCATGGCAATAAAATGCAGTAAGAAAGATTTAGGATAGACCCTAGAATAATCCCTATGTGTGCTCCCCCTGGGAGACTGCATAAGGAGAACGCGGAATCTCCATCCCCAAATGTCATCTGCAGCAGGTTAAAATATAGTTGTTTCTGATCAAACAGCTCCTCGGGGTCTCTCCCAGCCCTTTTTCTCCATCTGATTTTTCTCCCTGTGGCCTAAGAATCTGTTTTACAGCCTGTCTGAAGAGAAACGTGGAGCTGAAACAACTAAATGACAGACCTAGCAGGTTTTCTTGGTAGTGTTTTGTTGGGTTTTTTTGAGTAAGAAGTGGAAACTTCCTGTGGGAAAAGTCTGTTTTCAGTGTAATCTGTTTTTATGTGGAAAAGCCAAGATCACAAAGAAAACTCTTGGGGAAAAACTGTTTACGTACTGGATCTGCAAGACTTGATGGTGATCAGAGGTTTTATTGGTTTAAGTTGGCACTGACGAAAGATTTTGATGCCGTTTTCCATTAGGATGTTCTTCCTTTCAATCAAAAGCATGGTTAAATATAATAAACCAAAGACAGAGATAACAGGGGAGGGGGTTGTCTCAGCTCAGTGTTTCCTGCTTCCCTGTACAGAGGCACTTTGTGCTTGTTGCCACGGCTGAGACACAAAGACACACTTAGCGCCTGACGAGGGTTAATCTGATTTGTGCCGCTCCTTTTCATGGTGGGCTTTGGCGAAACCATCCTTCTGTCTGTCCCTCAGCTGGCTCCTGTCCCAAGCCCGGTCGGAGACACTCGCTCCCTCGGCCGGGGGGAGTCGTGGGCTGCCGGAGCGGCACCCATGGGACTGGAGCAGGGAAAAGCTGGGGAGCAGAGCCCAGGCACTATTTGTTCAGCCAAGATAAACGCCATGATAAATAACTTTCCACTTCTCTCTCTCCCTGTAAGATGGATTTTAGGTGTTGGGTTTTTTTTTTTTTTATGTTCACCGTCTTTCACTAAATAGGCAGCTTTTATAAGAACATGTCTCTAATTTCTATCATTAGCAACACATGTGCAGACGCAAGGTTTTGGGCAGTCACCAATCACACCACTTACTGCTTATTGTCATGTCCCAACACTTTCCCTCCTCCCTCACCAACCCAAAGCAATTAGCAGGAAATTCAGCTGCTGCCTGAATGGACACATTTTCAGCAATCTTCCTTAATTCTTTATTTACTGTAAAATAAGCAGTAAAAAAAAAAAAGCAAAATCAATTCCTCTTCCAAGGATGGATTAGTTCTCTCATCACATCTCAGACTCTCTCTCCCCTGCCCTTTCCCCAACTGTATCCCAATTTCTGATGAGCTGTGATGAAAAGCCAGCAGGAAAACATCTGATTGCTGCCCATGAATTCCTCGAGTGAACGCGTTTCAGAGGTAACCAGTGTGACAAAAGCTGAGCTATTCTCAATAAGCGCTTGGAGCTGACAGCATCCCTTCCTGCATTAGACAGTGACTTGTGCTAAGTTACTAATTGTAATTTCCTGCCATGGAAAGAGAAAATTAAATGCCCCATCTATTGCTTTTAATAAGGAAGGTTTTTAGCAATGGGAATGGGATATGGTGAAGCAGTAGAGGGACTGGCTGAGGCAGGGGGAAGCAGCAGACTGATGGAGAGGGCGAAGCGAGCTGGTGTCTGCTGTGTCGACTGATATCTCCCTCTTTAAACAGAGCCTTAAACATCGCTGCTTCAGGAATAAAGTACTCTCTGCTGTAAGCAAAGACATCAAAACCTGGCCTCACAGAAAAGGGGTCTCGGAGGTCTCGCTGACATTTCCTTTTGATGTTCTGCACAGTCAAACAAACAGTTCACAGGGCTGTGTAGTTGTTGGAGTTACACCTGAGGGAGCACCTTCCCCTGCTTTCAGAAAATAGAGAGGGGATGGGGAGGAAGATGTCTGTGTGGCTGAAAAGCTTTAAGCCAGCTCTGGACAACTGAAGGGCTCAGAGGGCTCTCCCTTTCCCACGTTCGGCCTGCCCTCCTTCCCCTCCACCGCCTCCTCTCCTCAGCAGGAGCCAGGCTGGAGCAGGAGGAGAAGCAGGAGGAGGAGGAGGAGGAGGAGCAGGGCTGCAGACTGGCACCAAGGGCTTGCCAAGGCCTTCTGGGGAAAAACTGGGACCATGCTTGTAATTCAGAAGGGCATCTCTGCTGAAGAGAGGAGAGCATCAGCTCAAAATGTCTTCTCTCTGTTGGACTCAGAGGTATATAGAAATTTTTCAAAAAAAGCTATGAAAGCGTGATGCAGTGCCTGGGGTAGAGCCCACCAGTGCTTCAGCCCGTAACTGGAGTCTTCACCTCCTTCCCCCTTTCCTTGCTCATTTGAGGTTTGCCTTTAGATGTGAAGAAGGCTAGGTCCTTATTCCCAAGGCAAGGAGGAAAGGAAGAGCTGTTTTTCTGAATGAAATATGCAATTCGGAGTTAAGCGGCTCTGGTTTATACTGCCAGCTGTGTCTGCTTCAGCCTCCATCTCTAAAACAGGTAAACTCCTGACTGTCCTTCTCCTGGCTGTTTGGCCAGCCTGGCAGAGTGCTCCGAGCTGTATGCTGAGGGTTAGGAGCTGCTGTTGTCGCTTACAGCTGACTAAAACCCTTCCAAAAGAATATTACCTTTGTTATAGAAATGCAAATAGGTGGCATTTTGATGAACTGTTCTTTTGTCACTGGTGGCTGTTCAACAGGGTTGTCTTGTCTGGAGTTTTGTCTTTTTTCTGACCCGTGTAACAGGTCCAGGCAGCACCTGGTGAGGAGGCTGTTATTCAACAGGCATATTCCTAACCCTCCACCAAATCAAGAGTTTGTGTTCTCGGAACTGGAGTAGCTGAGAGAACTGTAGGGAAAAAGACATAAATGGGTTAAAAAAAAGGCACCCCAGAATGCCGAAGCTCAGACCGTTGGTGCTTTTGAAAACTTTTGGTCTACAGCTGTAAAACAGCCATATCGCCGGGTAACTTATCTGTGTACGAATGCTTTAGGGGTCTTATGTCCTATTCTTGTGGTCGCCATGTAAAGATTGGGGGAGTAATTACCTAAAGCTTATTACTTGTATGGCTTTTGCATGTGACCAAGAGCCACACGTGCAGCCACACATGGGCTAAGGTCCAAAGTCCCGATGAGACACATGCACAGACTGTGATACTCATAAATTCACAGTCCGTGTGGCTCTTGGTCTCATGCAAAAGCCTGACCCGTAACAAGCTGCGCTGCAAGTGATGCAGTCCCCTTGATGACCCACCATAGTAAGTTTTAACAAATCCTGCAAAAATGCTTTTGTGCATCAGTAGGGATGTTGGAAAAGATCTCAGGGAAGTCAGGTGTGCAGGAAGTTTTATTACAGAAGATCCAATCAGTTATAAATCCATATTTAGCTTCAACAGCAAGCTGCAGGCAGTGTGACCTTCCTTTCCCAGCCTCTGCTGTAAACCATATGCTCGTCAGGCTTTTTTATGATTATTTGTCTTTTATCACAGTTGTTTTAAATTGTATTGTGTCTGTAGGAGCTTCCTGAGCTCGATGAGAGTGGGGTGAGTGTTCAAAGGCAGCTCCGCTGTGCAATGGAATGTCGAGGTGCTGTTTGTGGGCAGGAGATAGCTGGTGGGCAGGGCGGGCAGCGCTTCCTTTGGGAGGGCAAAGGGCTAAAGGCTGCACCGAGAGGTGGCCCTAACGCAGCTGAGAACAACATTCCTGTCTTCTCTTTGTCCCGAAAGTCAGTGAAGAACAACTTTGCTAATACAGTAAACTGAAGCAGCTGATGGCGGTTCGCTGTATCTTGAGGGGGCTGTTATTCATGAGCATCTTCCAAAAATCTGGAAGTTTCATGCATTAGTATGAACTGATTACGCATCTCCAAAAAAAAATTTGGGAAAGAACAGCATTTATGCATTCTGTCTAGTTTACCTGCACACCTTGACTGTTTTACTATTTATTTATTTTCTGGAAATTAAAAAAAAAAAAAAGTTTGAGGCTTAGTTACTGTTAAACTGTTTTAAGCTCCTCATCACTTGCGGCTTGTTAGGATTCATGGATTCTTTTGTTTTACCCCTTCCACGCTGCTGAGCACAGAGAATAGACACAACCCAATGAGAGAAACTGATGGATGAGGAATTATGAATATCAATGTCAAAGTGACTACGTAGTGCTTTGTGTTCATAGAAACCTTTTGTGGTGAATACATAATATTAACATCCATAACTATGATAAAAATCAATAGATTGATACCAGCACTCAAAAGATCTGTGAGCTACAATTAATTTCTAAGGGATACACATAGAGGTTACGGCCATAGTACTGTTAGCTGGATCTCTTGTGGTGGTGGAAATCACATTTAATTCTAATGAAGGAAATAGAACTAATTGATGTAGTGGGAGAATCAACTCTATAGTTGAGATTTTGATTTTTTTCCCCCAAAGGATAATTTCTTGAAAAGGCAAGTTAAGTCCCACTGAGAAAGTGCAGCATTGCTGGATCCAAGAGATTTTAGGGTAAAATAAACTCCTAAGCAGAAAGGTATGTTATGATAAATATATGTGTATGGAAGCATCTTAAAGGACTGCTGAGAGCAAACAACTCGTGCACTGCTCAGGGGTGGAGATGATGGGAGAAGATTCCAGAGAAGCATAAATCAGACTTTACTTGGATCCGTCTGGAGAAAATGACAAGTCTCATCCTGAAGAGTTTTCCCAGGAATGACAAATAGGAAGGAAAAAAAGACCAAAATGACAAATTATTCGTTTCGAGTGACCGTGAAAGCTTGTTTGCTTGGAAGTCATTTTACAGATGGTTATTTTGCCTGCGTTTCCCATTGAGAGACCATAAACTTGTGTCATGAACATACGAGAAGCCTTACATGACCTTCTTCTCTTTTTTTGACTTTGTAGTGTAGGGAAGAGGTGGCAGTTTTTGAACTGGTATCTAGTAGTAAGACGTGAGATGAGCGAGAGCACGGTCATTGGAGGTCTGCCATCTCCCGCTGCACTTGGCAAATCCTCCGTAGAGGATATCTATTTCTTGACCCTCATTCAACTCTTCTGCGAGGTCTGGTGTTCGGTATTCTCTAGCAGGGACCAAGCCAACTTGTGGAAGCTGATGGCGGTGTTTCCACCAGTGTGGCTGGGAAGAGAGTCTGACTGTTCTTGCTGACTTTGCAATGAATGGTACGACCCGAGGTGAAACTGTTTTTTGAACTTAGACTCTGGGAAACAGCTAGTGAGCCCTGAGAAGGGTGTGGTCACATCCTGCAAAGAAGCGGTCCAAGAGTGTACCTTAGTATCAGGATTTACCAGCTTTTCGGGTGGGCTAAGCTTGTTGCTGCACCAGAACACAAAACTTGTGCAGCAGAAGAGATTCAGAAAGCTTTTTAGCTATGAAATATAAAAATAATCCATATTCGATAATCTGTGCTTGAAGGAATTGTTCATGAAGGCAGTCTCATTGAGGCTTTATCTGATCTCATCTCTTGCAAATGCAGTGTGATTCCTTCCACCATGGCACAGCATTACCACTGAGAGCTCATTAGCTCGTGTTTGCAAGGGTGTACTTGGAAGTACAGTGGACTTCAAGAAAATGATGGGGTTTGTTACAGCAGGAGAGGATTAAACTTTTTCCCCCCCTTACACATGCTGTCCCGAGGAAAATCCTTTTTTCTGCATTTTCTGGTTTGTTCATCCATGAGTTTTGGCAGGTCTTTAGGGTACAGGAAGCTGAGGGCACTGCCAAGTCCTTAAGAACTTAATTTCTCATGCTGTCACTCACACACATGTCCACCAGGCTCCAGGTGTGGAGGAAAGCATCCGTAGAAGCACACTCATGGTACCTCTGAACTGAGACCACCAAATCCAGTTAGCGTAGAGTGCTGAGTGCTCTCCTGATAGGAATGGTACTTCTATCTCCATGCCTTGCTGCCCTGTTTGGACTGATGGGGAAAGACTTGGTCTTACCTGAAGCTCACCTGAAGCTCAAGTGAAGTTCTAAGCTGCCATAGCTTTTAATTTCAAGTATTTTCTTGATGGTTTTGTTTCCCATAAGGTTTCCCAAGGAACACAAGAAAAGTCAGAAGAGGTTTATACTTTTTTCCCTTCCTGGTTTTGGACAAGCACAACTCCAGTGCTTAGTGTAGTGATTTACTTTTGCATAAATGGGAAGTAAGTCTTAGTTAAAAGCCTGCTATGCAGTTGTTTTAGAGCAATCTTCCTCCTAAAAAGCATGTTGCTGTCCAGAAGATAGAAGTTAAATTATATTTAGTAACAGAAGTTCACAAAGTCTTATAAAAACTTCTTAAAGTTAGACAACTGTTAGTAGCCATAACCATTCCAAAGCACAGGTTCATTTGCTCACAGGGTGAATAAACATTTTAATGGTAATAGCCATCAAGAGCTGTGCTGGTATTTAGTTTGTTGAATTTGAAAGACTTTGCTTGGTGCAGCAGGGTAAGTTATGGCCACCATGTGGCTGGAGGACATGAGCTGTACAGCAATCAGACAGCAAACCAAGAATTATGAATTCCAGTTGTGCAGTGTGACAAAGCTCTGGTAGTTTATTCTGGCATCCCATGCTCTAACACCAGGTGGCAATTTAACACAGACATTTACTGCCGCACTTCTGCATTGCAGGAGGAAAAGGTTCTGATCTTTTGTTATTTTGGGTCAATGACAGACCCATGCGCAACCTTCCGAGTTTATCATTTTGGGGGACAAAAACTACCTTCAAGCTTCAAGTGTCTGCCATTGGGTCAATGGAGGTGAAGCTCTGGGCAGGTGAGCCGCACCAGGGGGCATCTTTTGTGGCATCTCTGGAAGAAGAGCGGCCAGCTCACCTGATGGGGGAGCTGCATGTCGCAACCTCAGGCAGCGAGAGCCATGAGAGCTACGGAGAGGGAGATTGTGTCTGCCAGAGCAGTGCTGCCTAGGCCACGCAGAGCCAACCACAGGCTGCATTAGCCACCAGGCTGCTGCCAGCACAGGTCTACTGCCATTTATGTGGCATAGCCCTGACATGGGAACCACATCTGAACTGCCTAGGAGCCAAATGTTAAACACAGCTCATCTAGAGGGTGTAATAGAACTGTTCTGCAACCATGGCATCCCATTTTCCATGGATTATTATCTTCATCAGAAGAGAGTAAGGCCCAGCAGGTGACTTAAAGGCACTCCAAAATCTGGGGTCCTGTTTCATACTCGTGGATGGAGAGGACATTACCTGTTTGTAATACAGATGTTGTGGAGGCTCAGAGTAGGGAAAAGCTGATTTCTTATCCTAGATCTACTACTAGTTTGGCTTTTTAGTCCTGGTCATGGCTTTCAACCTCCCTGTGTCTGGGTTTCCCACAGTCCATGTGATGCAGTACTGTTAACTTCCTTCACTTGCTAATTGTGTGGAGAAGTTCCTGTCTGTAACCCTGAAGTTTATTTAAAATCATCTTTATGATTGTCCGTATGCTTTGTGTGGTGCTGGAGATGGGAGAGGGTGTAATCCCTTCTTCCCGCTTAGACTAGGAAAACTTAGTTATGAGACAGGCAGGATGGGGAGGAGAGGCTGGAGAGGAGCTGTACCTGGTTTATCTCTACAGCTCTTTGGGATAGCATTGCTTCTGTTTATACTTTTGAAGCTATTCTTACTTTTCTTCATTTCTTTTAAACACTGCGGTTTCCTCTCAGGTAATTTATCCAGACACATTAAAAAAAGATTTCAGCTGTTGAGTGGAGATGGCTGGCACAGGCTGGCTCCAGGGCAGTCAGGCATGAGACGTGTGTGGTCCCAAAGCTGCCTCGCTGTACTAACGTGAACATACCTGGGAGGGGGGTCCAGAGGCCAAAATCAGAGCCTTCAATTCTCCCACACACAGGCAGTGTAGCATGATTAAGGAGCAGTAACTCCAAGATTAAGGTCCCTGCCTGGGCCACTTCCCTGGAGGACTTGCAGGTTGCCCTAAGAGCCCTTCTCAGGCCTGATGGATTCCCTGTCTGGCCTGTTTGGTTTCTGGTGCTTCAAGGGTGCCAAGGTCGCGTTAAACACTGTCCCATCCCCAGCAAGTTTTGATTCAAATGGATAAAAAAGATGGAAAGGGAAATAGGCACTGAATGCCTAAATTACTTTCCCAAGGGCGCAGGAGACCCACAAGATAGATATATTGTGATATCCCTGTCCTTGTAATAGCAGGGGACAGAGGGAGGAGGAGAATTTCTGAAGGAATTGCCCATCTGGTGACTCGGAGACCTTATGCCAGCAGCAGTTCTTGGCCATGCATAAGGAAGGTGTACATGCAAACCCTCCGTCTTCATACCTTCCCTGTGGCCCTTCCTCTGGTGTCCCAATTCTGCTCACACCCATGTCCTGAGCAAGTCCTGGCAGGGACTCGAGATTTCCCATTAGCACCATGTGAACAAAGCCCCTGCTGACTTTCCCTTCCAGCCCTGGGCAAGACGTCCATGTAGCGTGGATAGAAATGCCTCTCAAATGATTATCTCTCTATGTTTCAACAACAGTGAAAGCTTTTTCCTTGTATCCAGGCTGGGTTGTCAACCCTTAGATACTGTAGCTTTGGATGGAAGGAGTCTGTCAGAAACATCTGGAACTTGTTTCCCAACAAGAACATTTATTTTTGGCTAATTTAGTACTTTACAACTTCTTGGGACAAGTAGGTTTTTTTATTTACTTTTTGATAGACTGTGTAAGTATGAGTAAAAGTTGGTTGTTTCACCAGCAGCGAAGAAAATATAAAAAAAGATCCTTTGGCAAACACCCACATAGAAGTTTTTAAAAGCAGTCTCAAAATACTAAACTGCACCTGTAGGCTGCAGCTACTCCTTCTCCTCCACCGTGTATCCCTGTACTCCATAAAGGGAGTACAAAATGACATGAAATCACAATAGCAACTTTTAAAGCCACTTTTTGTGTTTTTATAAATAGCTACACAATTTGCAGAGCAGTGCTGTATCGTCCCCTGCATTGCTATACTCGCGGTACTGCCACGTATGTGCCTGGAAACAACCAGGAGGAAATTATATAGGCTGGAGCATCCTTTAGATGCGCTGGGCAAGGTGTGAATTCCCCTCTGCACCTTCTTAAGGGAAACTTGCCAGCTTTTGCTTTCCTGTTCCTATGGCACAATTCAGATTCTCTGCAGTTGTTCTGAGCTGGTCAGACTTAGACCCCAGCTGATGTGTATTCAGTACAACAAGGGTTTGGCCTAAGTACTGAGACCATGAAAGGTGATGCTGAAACAATTGGGTGAAAGTAAGGGACTATTAGTGAAAAATGACAAAACGGTAGCTTGTAAATGAAGAGAACTTACAACCTCCATGGCCAGCAGAAGCTCTTTCCCCACAGCATCAGACTTTTGCCCCAAAAGGAAACCACAGAGTACATGTTGTGTATCACATTTTGCAGCGACAAAAGCTGAGAAATTTGGGGTCTGTCTTAAGCTGGTTTATCTGGTCGTGACCAAACCCTTTTATTGTTTAAAACCACAGAATTTCAAAATAAAGACCTTCATGGATTGGATTCTCTTAGTGACCAAACCAGGGTTTCATTGCTAGTCCTTGCCATTGCAAATTCAGAACTTAATAATAAGTAGTGCACAATATTCACTTAGAAATCTGCTGTTCCTGTGAGCTTTCTTACTGGTTAATTTATTTGCTAGAATATTCACAGAGGTGGCTATAACTGCCAGAAAGTCAGAGTTTCTTTGTACTTGGGAATAAAAAGTGGAAATTTCAAATCTTCTCATGTTGCTCATGAGAATTGCAAAATGCTTTCAACATGATTTTTAGAAGTTTCTTTCTGAAAATTTCAAAATGAAACAGAGTGTAGCAGTCATTCCTGCTTGGGCAATGAGGGGGTGGGAGGCTGGGCATGGAGAAATGGTGGCCGAGTGGAGCCAGGGTTTAAAAGCCTCCTGGCAGTGGTACCTCCAGAGAGGCTGAATATGAGCTGGACCCTCCAGCCTCCGCAGGAGACTGCCTGGAAAGGCTGCGATCCTTCAATCTAAGCAGGACACTGGGGGAAGTGGCTGGAAAGCATGCAGGGCTGGACCCGCCAGCTGGATTTGATCAACAGTCTTCCCAAAATACGTATGGTGGGATGAAACATCTGGTGTTCGACAGTCCTGGTGCATTGCCTCGAAAACATCGTGTTCAGAAAGCCCCAGCCTGCTCGGGGGCGCGTGGGACCCTCAGCGCCTCCCTTGCGGCCACGTCATTCCATACTTCCAGCTCCTGAGGACCTCAGCTGAGCTGGCCGTTTGTTGGCCAAGGCGGTGGCTGTCACATTGGCTCAGCACTCGTGTCCGTCGCTCGCTGTGAGGACAAGGCAGGGCTCCCCACCCGCAGGGTCTGACTGGAGCAGCTGGTGTCACTGGGGGACCGTTTACAGCTTTGAGTCGAGGCTGAGCGGGAAATCAGCTCTGTAAACACTGCCAGAGGAGAGTGGATATTATTTATTTAGTGCGATAATACAACAGCAGTGGGTTAGTCAAACAGTAATTAGGAACAGGTCATGCTATAATTAGAGAGTCTGTTGCAGTTGGCTTCCTCTTACTGAATGCCACCAGTAAGTCATCAAGTATCTGGGGTAAGTAGGGGATTAGTTTGGGAAGCAAGTGCTTTCAGGCACAGTTAGGACTGTTTGGCAACATGCAGATCTTTTTCTTTCCCTCCCTTTATCCTTGCAATTATCGTAACATAAGGCTCTGAAGTGACACTTGCTTCTCTTAGTTGCGTGAAATCTTGAACAAAAGCTCCAAACAGCTCTCTTGAGTGATTAAATCTCATCTGAAAGAGCTTGAAGTCTTCAGAGGGTACAAAGGAGTAATTCTTTCCTCTCCTCTTACAAAAGGGGGAAGAGGAAAGTTCTGCTCCTCAAGCACAGGTTTATATTTTACATATGTCTTTTTTTTTTCCCCCTTCTTCTTGCTATTTTAAGAATTAAGTTTCCACAGTTCTATTGTCTGAACATCAGAAGTTTCTCTGGCTTAGACAGGCAGTGAGATTCTGGCACCTCATCTGTGAAAGGAAAGAAAATACCTCAATCAGTTAACTGCATTCGTGGATTTTTGCTGAATCCTCCTTCCCCTGAATGATTTGCTGTGTTTAAAGAATGAAGGACTGAAATCAGTGACTAGAGATGGCAAATAACTACCAGGTAAATGCCACGCACATCAGTCTGGATGTATTACTCAATTTTCACACCCTTGGATGTGCCTGCAATGCCTTTGCATTGCAGTTTCATCTTTTCAGTCATAGCTTTCCCCTCCATTAGCCAGACTGTCCGGAACGGCTCCCATTTCTGCTCTTCGTGCATCAGATCGACTCACAGGTTTTGCCTTGCCATTACCTGCAGAGGTTTGCCTCGGGATAGGAGTCTGTCTGGTCGTCCTGCGCTGCTTGACTGTGGCAGTCGCCAAGTCAAATATGTGCATCTTCTTACTTGTCTGAATTTGCCCGCTTTCAACTGTCAGCCCCTAGGACCTCTTCTGCCACCAGGGATTGTCCTGTCCCCAGTGTCCTGTTTCTTGAGTACGTACTTGCAGGACATACTTAAATCCTCCTTCAGCCTCTCCTGGGATAAACTAAATAGATAACTCTCCAGAAGCGTCCTATGGTGAAAAAAACATCTCCCAGTTCTTTCATAAGGCTCATGGCTTTTCTCCTGTGTATTTCCAGCCATCCAACATCTTTCTTATACATCAACATCAGCACAGAGTAAAGTACTGTAGCAGCCTGGTACCTGTTTTCTCATTTCGAGATCCCCCTGAGAGTTATATTAGCCACAACAAATGGCACTAAGCACTTGCATTGAGCTGGAGATGAGCAGCGACCTTGTGTCCTTTTCAGACTCATCTCTTTCTGAGGCTGAATTGCCCCTGTCCTGTAAATACTGCCTTTATTTTGGCTTCCAAATATGTTGCCTCACCTTGGCTATTGTATCCAGGCAATCCAGATTGCTCTGTGTGCTCATGCTGCCCTGTTAAATTTATCAGTCCCCCGGATCTTGGTCACCAGCAAACTCTAAGGGATGATTTCAAGTGATTTTTCCTTCACATGGGGGAAAAACTGAGTAGCAGAAAACCCAGTAACAGATTCCAAAAGGACCATGCTAAAACCAGAATTGCTAGGCAATATTCCCCTGTTTGCATGTGCGCTTGAGACCTCTCACTATACTGGGTTTCACTCTGCTCAAGAGTCCTATCCTGTGTTGGTATTATCCTCGCTTCTTGATAAAAACCTCATGTAATAACAAATCAAATGCTTTTCTGAAATCAGAGAATGCAGAAACTTATTACAGCAGTATTGTTGTTCATTGTCACTGAAAATATCAAGGTGGCAAATTTATTCTCCTGTAATCCACACTGATTTGCCAAATTCTATTCCCCATCCCATCTTTAATTCTTGATGAGTTGTTTTCTTTATGAACCATTTTATTATTGTGCTGGAGAGCAATCTTGGATTGATAGGCTTATAATTACCTAGGTAATCCACTTTATTCTTTCAAAATATTGGTACATTTTTTTGTTAACTCTGATTGTCCAAGTTTACTGGAAATCAAGATCAACCATGTGTAAAGTTCCTTACCCAGCTCTCTTAAAAGTCTTTTTAAAGAAAAAGATGCCATTATCTGGACTTGCTAATTTTGAAGTGTCTAGCATTAGTAACTGCTGTTTAGCATTTTGCTTAATATCTGTGGGGATGGAAAAGTTCATCACCACATAATATGGCTCCCAAAAATAGAAGTATTTATTGGCGGTGTTTGCTTTTCTTGAATCATGGTCAACAACTCTACCATTTTCTAGCGTATCAGCTGAACTTTTAATATTTCTTTTCCTAATATGCTCAAAATCAACCTCTTTGCAGCCTACAGATTTGTCCACAACTGTTACTGCTTTCTGGGCATTCCCAAGCTTTTACTGTATATCCACGGCTTCCAGCTTCCCCTTTCTTCTCATTATAGTATTTTTTGAAAATACTACATATCTGTGACATCCGCCCCGTGCCTCCCTACGGGGTTGTTGGCGTGGAGGCTTCTCTGTGCTGCAGGTCTGTGACCTGGTGATTATCCCTCTCTTCTGTTTACATCCTTCCTTCTGTTTTAGCTCACTGCTTTCAGCTGTGTTAAAAACATTAGATATTGCCTAAACTCTTTAATGCGCACGTCTGTCTCTTCACATATTGCTGCTTTGCCTTTTTTTTTTTTCCGTTTGCTTCTCAGAAACATCCAGAGCTGCCCCAATCACCATTTCTTACTCCAGTGAACATTTCCTCTTCGTGTAGCATATGATGTCCTGTGTAGAAGCCTTGGTGAAGTGCACTCACGCTCATCCTTTCTTCTGCGTGATGCAGCAGAAGGAGGGAATGACCCACAGAGCCAGCTCTGTAGAGCTGATGCCTGGTCCAGGGTAATTGTCTGCTGCTTTGGCACGTCTCACCCTCAGTGGGATGCACATCCAAGAGTCCCTCCAGTATCACCAGAAATGAGGGGTGAAGCCTTCTGCATTCAAGTCCTGACAAATTTTCAGTTCCTCCTTCCTTTGTGGATCTGCTGATTCCCTGCAGAGCTGAAGCAAGCGGGGGGATTAGGAAGCCTGCACAAAGCAGGATGCTGTTACCACACTTCCCCCACGAGGGAAGCAGTGGCATGGGGTACATCACAGACAGCCTGACAGAAACCAGCCTGGGGACATTATTCATGGAGTAGCAGCCTGAAATGAGCAGAATTTGAAAAATGCACTTGTTCAAAGTATGAGTGCTGGTAGAAATAGCTGTTCTCTGTGAAACCACTGAAAATGAGCCACGTGACATCTCATAGCTGCCAGGTGTCTGGTGCCAGACACAGTTAGTGCCTGGACAGCTTGTTTTACCTGGAAAGTCTGGCTGATGAGAACTCACAGCCCACCTAAAGCACATCCTGTCATTCTTAATTTGGAAATAACCATTTGAAAGCAGCTTGCCCTGTGAGCACATTTATCCTTTTCCCCCTTCCCATCAGGAGTGCTATAAGGCTCATAGCTTTGTCCCACCAAAGAATGACCTTCAGGGTCAGCCCTCAAGGTCTCACAGCTCCAAGTTTATTTTGTTTTTTTTACTTTTTAATGACCTGAAAAGGATGGAGTAACTTGGTAACTTATTTCAAAAGACATCGAAAACATCAGCAGCATCTTGGAAGGTGCTGATCTCAGCACAATTTGTCAGGGAAAGATACTTCCTCCACTATCATACTTCCCAAATATGGGCACACCAGACCCAGCTTCTGCCCAGACCCAGCCAACACAGCTCCTAGCCCCAGGCTGCCCTTTATAGCCCAGCAGGCCTGGGCCTGACTTACAAATACTTGGGATCAGCTATTGCTTCCACCTGGGATGATGAGCTGGTAGAGTCTGCAGCTGGGGTACAGGCTCTTGTTTGAGTCCCCCTGCCCTGGGCTGCTGCCTGCAGCGCAAGGACAGTGAGCACGGCTGCTGGTTACGTACTGAGCCCTCAGCGATTGTTTTAATTGCTTTCTCTCAAGAAAAACTGCGTACCGTGGTTGTTGTCCTCTGACCAGCACCAGAGAAGGTCACATGCGTTATTGCTGCAGTACCTACAGTCTTCTCAAAGTAGTTCTGTTACTGCTGTGAAATATTTGGAGCAAACTCTTCTGTAGGTAACATCAGAGCCTGTGTGCTGAGAATGTATTATAGCACATTCTCTCTTGCGTCATCTCCATCTTTTTAAAAAAAGTAATTAATTAATTAACCTTTTGACTTTCCCTGATGGTATCAGCTTCTTAACCAGAAAAGATGATGGCTGTGCACTGTATATATTTTGCACAGATCTGGAGAATCACATGGTCTCTTGGGAACTGTGATCATTTTAGCTTGCTGCTCAACTAACTAATTTTTTGAAGTAAGCCAGAGGCAGATCGGGTTTAAGATGAACGTACGCAGCCAATTTTCTCTCCAGAAGCTGCCACCCTTTAATGGAGTGTGAAGAAATGGCAGCAGAGGCATGAGTCAGTTGGGTTGGTTACATATATCTGCAGCTCAGAGCTCTGGGGGTTTTGTCTCTGCTTCATTTTCTAAGATGTCCCGTGGAGTCGTGGAGTTTCCCCCCCGGCGCAGGGGCAGCAGAAACCTCCTGGCTCTGCTCTGCCTGTGGCAACCAAGAAAGCCGATGAGGAAGCGTGAATGTGATGACAGGGAGTTAAACTGTATGGGACCAGTGCCCTCACTCAGAGATGTGTTTGTTGGCAGCAGCTTCACGCTTGTTTTTGTTTATTTGTCTTAACCCCCCATGTGTAGAGAGTTTTGGGGGTTTTTGTTTATTTTAAGCAAGGGCAGTGCTCATGTCAGAGCAGGTCTGTTGGCATCCTTGGGCAGGAGGGGGTAAGGTCTGTGCTTGTAGGGTTGCAGCCATGGGTTATAAATTTCCAGCTAAGCCTTGGTGAGATGGCCTCTGCTGCAAAGTTATTCAGACAGCTGCACCCCAAAACTTCCCATCAACAGTCAGTTTGGTCAGACAGACGTAACTGTCTGTAACTGTCTGTTATAAATCTTTAATGCGGGAGATCTAAAGCTTCACCTACACCCTTTGCACAGCTGAAATCACAGAAGATGTAAATCAGCACAACCCTACTGATTTCTTAGTCATAGTTACACAGGAGTAATTACAACAAACAAAGATATCTAGGCCAGGAACTACTCTTGTTTCTGCTGAAGTCCAGGGGTTGCAGAACCATAAACGCAGTGACTGGTGTGTCTCAGCGCCAGGCTTCAAAGCAGGAGTTTATTTCCTGCTTGCATTTCACAGGCTACAAAACCGCCTTATGGCAGCAATAAAAGTAAAGCAGAGGAATTTTATTCCAACACAATAAAGCTATAGTTGTGCATGACTTCCAGATGCGGAGCAGAATATGTCCACCACACGGTGCCCCATGTAGGAGATAGGGCAGGAGTTGAAGGTAGTGCAAAAGGCGAGTTACGCTCAAGTCGCTCTCGTCATGCTATGAATGAATCACAGTGCCTGCAGTGCGGTGGCAGCCTCGGAGGGCTCCTCTCTGCAGAGCACAATAAGGAATCTCTCCTGGCTTGCTCATCCGCTTTGACTCGCGGTTCCCCTCCTCGGCCCCGGTGACGCAGCGCTGCCCAGGAGGGTTTGCAGGCAGGACGGGAATCCAAATGGGGAACCTGTTTTTAGAGGTGAAAAATGCTTGCCTGCACAGTTGGGAAAGCAAAGAACAATATCATGTATTGAAACACAGCAGCGGGGAGTGACTCCAGGCTCTCCTTGTGACATTTCGGCACTGGGTGGCAGGAGGGAGATGGTTCCTTTCGCTGCTCTTTCCCTCAGCTGTCTGAAGGTGGCAACTGCCGACGTGTGCGCTCATTAGCAGAGCTCGGAACAGCGCATCAGCGTATCTCCATGATAAGATGAATGCCCATGGTAATGTGCGTTTTCCATGGGTCATTTTCTGTTTGCTTTGGAGCAGAGTAGCTTTTTAAACAAGAGGCTGGAGCCTTAGGCTGCTGTAAGCCAGAGGATTGCCATTGAGTGACACAGTCACTGCCCATCGCTGCCTGTGATGTTCTTCTTGGGGTAGAAGCTAACCTCTGCCATGAGACCACCAGCGCTTCTCTCTAAAGTTCATTTTCAGTAGGAGGGACCTATACTGGCTAGTAATCTCATAGAATCGTAGAATGGTTAGAGTTGGAAGGGACCTTAAAGATCATTCAGTTGCAACGCCCCTGCTGTGGGCAGGGATGCCACGAGGTTGCTCAAAGCCCCATCCAGCCTGGCCTTGAACACCTCCAGGGATGGGGCATCCATGACTTCTCTGACCAACCTGTTCCAGTGCCTCACCACCCTCACAAGTACAGAATTTCTTCCTAATATCTAATTTAAATCTCCCCTCTTCCAGTTTGTAACCATTACCCCTCGTCCTATCACTACACTCCCTCACAAAGAGTCCCTCCCCATCTCTCCTGTAGGTACTGGAAGGGGCTCTAAGGTCTCCCCGGAGCTTTCTCTTCTCCAGACTGAACAACCCCAACTCTCTCAGCCTGTCCTCATAGGAGAGGTGCTCCAGCCCTCTGATCATCTTCGTGGCCTCCTCTGGACTCACTCCAATAGGTCCATGTCCTTCTGATGCTGGGGGCTCCAGAGCTGGAGGGGAGTCTGACCAGAGTGGAGCCGGGGGCAGAATCCCCTCCCTTGCCCCGCTGGCCACGCTGCTGGGGATGCAGCCCAGGATGCATTTGGCTTTCTGGGCTGCGAGCACACACTGCCAGGTTATGTTGAGCTTCTCATCAACCAACACCCACAATTTGTTAGAGAATTGGTAGAAGCAATGATCTTGGGCAAAGTGTAGAGCCGCTCTCAGCTGTGGTGAGCAGCAGGTCATGGTGTGTGTGCAGCCATCTGTAGAGGCAGAGCTGAGTTAGTGACAGGGTTGGGAGAGGGATGCGTTACCTTCAGTGCCATCACATCATGCCAAAGCTGAAGGATTCCCATATTTCCTAACACTTGTAGTGCGCGTTTCTCTGCTGTGCGTTGTCCTTCTCAATGCAAAACGAAGTGAGATTATTTGACTGCAGGCGCAGAAAGCACGGCTGGTGCCTTGCTGGGGCACTGGTTTCCACACCCTGGGTCTGTGCTGGTGTAAGAACAAGAGTAGTTGGAAAGTGTGCTTTCCAGGGGGGGCAAATTGACAGTGAATTATTGGGAAGTTTTACGAGAAGTGAGCAAGAAGAAAATGTCGTAGCCCTGTACAAATCCCCG
This sequence comes from Fratercula arctica, assembly GCA_947846985.1. NCBI lineage: Eukaryota > Metazoa > Chordata > Aves > Charadriiformes > Alcidae > Fratercula > Fratercula arctica. The sequence continues at coordinate 9,303,816 of CANTUZ010000006.1, read as the reverse complement.
TCGTGCACACACACACACACGTATGGGTTTCTGTCCTTTGTGGTGATGAGGAGGACTAACATTGTGGCCTGTCCTCATAAACCCAAACCCAGTTGTGACAGCGTCATGGAAATCATGCCCGTCTGTGTTTCCACCCACACTTCTGATGCACTTGCTGAACTCAGCCACCCTTCTTGCCTTCATTTGTTGATTGATATCTCTTACTGCATCTTGGCTCTTTTAAGAGAACCACAGTCTCATGCTGGATGTTTCTCTTGGCTTCCTGTGCTGAGGGTTTGATATTGCAGTAAAAGACTTGGAGCGTTTTGGTTACTAAGAGATGATAATAGCTAAAGGCGAGAGCAGGGAGTTGTGAAATTTCACAATACTACTGTCACAGTAAATAACCCCGCAGGTTTTATAGCTGCTTTCTCTCCTCAGACCTCTTATACAAACATAGCACGGTGTACACAAGGATCTGATACAGATGTCTCTGCATTGGAACAGTCACCCTTGAACAGCCCATAGAAACTTTACTGCTGTAAATATTTGGTCCAGGACAACAGGTAGGCAGAATTGCCTCCACGTGCCTTTCCAAAGGAACGGCCCTGACATTTTGGTGTCTGTTAGTACTTTTTTGGTACTCAGGCATGGTATTTAAACTCTCATTTTTGAAAGTGCAGAATACCTGGGTGTAAGGTTGAAAAGGTACAGAGGTTCCAGCTGAGAGGCTGTGAGGGCCAGCCTGACATGAAGAAAAGCCCATCTGTCTGCAAACAGGCGAGCACAAGGTGCTGGCCTCCACCGTGACCTGTGTGCCGCCTGTGACTCCCGTGTCCCTCGGGAACATGAGCCCCTTAAACTCTGTGCATGTGGTTTGGGTTGCCAAGCCAGAGGCTCTCTCCATGAATTTAAAGAGCTGTTTTGTAAAATAACCCTTCAGGGAAAAGATGCTTCTTGTGTCTTTTTCTATTTCAAGCTGGACTTTATTTTCTTTTTCGGGTGAAGTGTCATGTCTATCTCTTTATTTTTCTCCGTTTAAGCAAAGTGCTGCATTTTAACCTGCTGGACTAACATTTGATTGAAATCAGTCCAGCAATCTGTCTCTGCTGACAACCAAGGGACTTCTTATCAGCTTGGTCCTTCGTGAGGAGAAAAGAGACAGCAGTGACAGAGAAGGCAAGAAGTGCTGTGGGAGGGGGTAGAGCCTTTATCAGAAACGGGTGGTGGAAATGGAGCTATTTTATCTGGGAGTGAACAAGTTGGATCACTCTGGTATTTCCTACTCCTCAAGTGTTGTCATGGACAGAATATTCTTTTGCAACACTTGGAGGGTTTTGGACTGCTCTGCAGTGACGAGCAAGGAATTATCTTTGGATTGAGGTGACTGTCACTCCACAGCATCAGTTTAATGTGGCCTGGGAAGATCTTATCCAGATGGTCTCTGCTAACAAGTTCTGTTTCTCTCATAACGATGAAGATGGAGCTACGATAAAAATCGCAACTCCAAATATGAAATGTGGTGGGAATTGAGCAACGGCTTTTTTATTCAGTCCCAGCTTTAATTTGGAGGATGTTCACTACAGGAAGCAAGGAGCCTTCTAAAATCACAGGTTCAGGTAGTAGTAGTAGTCTTTATTTATGTTAGAGGGATTCCTCTGGTCTTAATCAGGAATCACAAACACTGGGTGGAAGCTAAATGACAGAATCACAGAATGGCAGAGTTGGAAGGGACCTCTGGAGATCGTCTAGTCCAACCCCCCTTCCAGAGCAGGGTCACCCAGAGCAGGTTGCACAGGAACGCATCCAGTGATGACTGCCTGTACTTCCAAGAACTTATACTCCGAGATGTGGAGGACAGCAGTTTCTAGGGGAAGGGTAAACAGGTTTTCCAAATATCTGCAACATCTTTTTTTTTTTTTTTTTTTTTTTTTTAATCAGCCCACTGCTCTGTACTCAGTAACAATGGGTGTCTGCAGGAGATCTATGATGAAGTCAGAGGCTGCATCAAGTCATCGTCACTGCACACAGAACTCCACTCTAAAAAGACAAAGCTGGCAAAGGATGAGGGGAAAAAGGCATTTTTCACCTTACAATTATAAAGAGAAGAGCGAAGTCAGAGAACTGCAGTGATAAGTCCAGTTCTTTGCAGAGAGCATGAGACACTCAGAAACTGAATTTAGGGGTTTTTTTTTATATCCCCCTCCCTCCTCTGTGGTGCATTGGAGCAGAAGGAACAGTACGATATTCATCTGTAGGTAAAATGAAATGGGCTTTTCGGACTGCTCAGTCCACCCCAGATGCAGCTTCATTTAAGGTGTCACAAATGATGAAGCAGCACAATCCAGCACTGCAGGAAATGGGGGTGTAAGTTTTTCAGGAGAATGACTCAAGTCTTCTGTTGTCATCAGCTCAGCAGTGACAGAAAGTGGAACTAGATGGGACTTGAGTGGGATGGAAATAAATTGGATGAAGAATGTGTCAGTGTCTCAGTTAATCAGTGCCTTGCAAGGAAGAGGTCTTGCAAGACCGACCTTGCTGTCATCTGGTGGGACATTTTCTCTCTACTGGGCAGACCAAGGCCACCACATGAGGCAGGTAAGTTTGTGGGCACTTAAGAGACAGCTGTTGTCCACCAGCTAACTCTTTATGGTCTCTGAGAAGTGAATTCTTTGTTAGTACCTTAAAGCCACTGAAGTAAAGTTTCCCCAAGAGTCGCTACAGCGACCCATCTCCTCGCTGGGTTTTCCCTTTCTTGCCCCCCACCACTGTGGAGGTGAGGAGGAGAAGGGCAGAGGAAGGGGAGCATCTGTGAAGGTGACTTGGTGGTGTGTCAGGTGAAGGAGTGAGGCACAAGCACGCAGCTGATCTCATCTTGACGGATGGTTTCTGATTTCCCTGAATGCCACCAGCACAGCCTTGCCGGGGCTTATTACTGGATTGCCTTTCCCAAGTTGGAGCCAGTCTCCTGTGCAGTGATGACTAGGACTAGTCATACACATCTGGTATATCTGTCTTGCTCTTTTTTGGTGCCAGTGATTAGTGGAGAAGAAAATAAGATGAGGAGTTTTTGCTTCACAAGGGAAGCCTATGGAACTGTCATGTCAAGCCTGCTGGCGATGCTGTGCCTGTATTTTTTTCCAGTAAAAAATGTTGTGCTTTGCTGAAGTGAAAATACTGCCAAGAGTACTGACTTCAGTTAAGTTTATCTGGGTGAACAGTTCTTTGCGAAGGCCTTTTTTTTTGTTTGTTTGGTTGGTTTGGTTTTTTGAGTTCTGTGTTTTTTTTTAATTTTTTCTATTTTTAATTCTATCGTAGAAAGTTTCAGTTATTGTAGAGGTCTCCATGACAGCATGATGGTACAGACAGTGTTTAACTTCACATTGAGATTACAAAGTCTTGCAGAAAAATAAAGCAAAGGTGATGACCCCAAACTGGAATTTTGACATACAAAATCAGTGAAAAGGTTTTCTTCCATTTTGCAGGAGTTATCAAAATTAATTTTCTGGTGACGCCTGAAAGACTGAAACCATTTCACTTCACTACCTAATTTAGCCCCTCATGCTTACTGAAGTCCTTAGGTAGATTGCTGTGGTGAGCTTTTCATTGCAGTCTCTGGTCCCAAATCTGCAGAGAACACATACCAGCAGGCTCATTTTGAGATGTATGTGGAGTGCGGAGGCTCAGCACGAGTCTCCTGTCTGGCCAGTGGAGCAGACCCGTCTCTGAGCTGGAGCCCTACTCAGGTTCCCTGGCAGGTTGTGAGTGGGGCTGCTCTCAGCACACCCGGGATGGAAAGGCTCTGGGACCCCAGGAGGGGAAGAGTATGAGCTTGCAGGACTGTTGCCCTCAGCCGTGCTGTAGAGCAGGGACTGCTCGTGGGCTGTTGGAAGCTGGACGTTCACGTTCAGGAAAACATGACCCGGCTGCAGTGATGTGTGTGGCTCCGTGTGCCTGTAATCACCGTCACACACAACAGCTGAAAAGCTCTTTTGTGCTGAAGAGAATACATACGTGACAGACTGGATGGTGTAAGGGTTGAGTTAGGAGGTCAATGTTATCTTTCCTAGGCAGAGAACAGCTCCCTAATTGAGTGTGAGTAATCACTTTAATAACAAAGAATAGCACCAGGCCCTCTGTGTGAGCCAGCTATATTTAGAGAATAACTTGTGGAGACTTTTTTATTACATGGTATGGACGTCATTTTTCTTTCTCTGTTAGGACTCGAATGACTACAAGTCTAACCAACCACTGCGGTGTCACGGGGAGAGCAAAAGAGAAGGGAGATCCAATTTTAAAATGTCTTACAGAAAAGCTGACAAAAGCTAAATTATGTCATTGGTTTAGTGTCCTTTCGTTATATGCTTCCTCATATGGGGAAAGATGAAAGTACTAACAGCCCCTAAAATACCACAGGTCTCCTGTACGGTGGTGGGATGTTTCCGACCCTGGAGGGCTGTGGAGTGTGATGCTGGAGATCCATTGCCTGTTCAGACCCGAATGTTGCTTGTTTCTGTATTTGTGGGGACAGAAAATGTTACAAGTTATTTTAAAAGCTTTCTGAGGGCTGCAGAGCTTAGGAATATGTAAAGAATTATAAGGAAAAAAAAAAAAATTGTATGTGAGGTATAATGTAAGAAATGTGGTCGCTGTCTGTCCCACAGTGTATGGGCTGGCTGCCAGAAACACACCTAACAGCACAGTGACATGTAGCAGGGTGTTTGTGTACAAAATTCCGAGTTTTATCAAAATCCTTAAGACCTTCATTTTTTTCCTAGTTTGTACCAAAAATGATATTCCTACTGTGTAAACAAAAACAAAACAAATGAAGAAAATACTAATGGAAACACTAAATTTTCCTGTTTTGAAGTGTCATACTTGCTGTGACTGCAGGAATGGTAATGCTGGTGCCTACATAGAAGATTACATTTTGATGAATAGATAAGACAACAATTATGATTGTACTGAAATTGTGAGTTTTGCTTGTTTTAGAAAGTTTCCCAAGAGACCTCTTAAATCCTGATACTGAAGGGAGCAGGGGGGACTGGGGTAGTGCAGATAGATGATATTTTTTTCTGTCTTCTCTTATTCCTACCCTCTGCTCTTGCTGGCTCCCACACGCACGTGTTTCCCTTGTAATTCAGGACTGCAAAGCAGTTTCCTAACTTCCCACTGCAACAGTAAGAACTGAAGCCACTCTTGTTCTGCAGAGCAAAGGAACAATTTCCCCTGAATCAGTGTCGACAAAGTTTGGCCAGATTTTTCTCATGGCAAATCAACACTAAGACCAGTTTAATATCTATATCTTATGTCCGGGGGCTGCTTCTGCACTGTTCTGAATCCTCTTGGTGGGGTTCAGTCAACCTCTTTGTGCCTCCATGGTCAACTGAGATGAGAACTTGCTTTCGAAGGATGCTGTAAGGCAGAATTGACCAGTGCTCGCAAACTGTGCTGGCAGGCTGAGCAGATGGGTCAAGATCTCATGTGTTTTGACTGCAGTTTATCAAGGTTTTGTTTGTTTCATAAATATCCACTTTGAAATGACAGGACAGGGAAGAATGGGTTCCTGCCCCCATCTGAAACAAAGCACCATATCAGACCTATCCTGGCGTATTTCCTTCATAATAAATTGAAATTAAGCTATATGCCAAACAAATGATTTGAACTAAGTGGTTACTTAAAACCTTTTTGGAGATTAAATAATTAGGTTTCTTTTTGTCCATTTGTTTGATCTTAGAGTCTATTGGTTGTATTTTAATATCCCCAAAGGCCATCTTCCAGGATACTCTTTCTGCATCTGTGACAGGCGAGGCATTTTGTTCTATGGAAGAACTCCAGAGCAAGGGCACAGGAGAGGTGGTTTGGGTCCCTAAATTAAAGTTGGAGGTCAGCTCTTAGGCAGAGGTAACTTGATCAGAAACTCTAGACCCTTACATTTGCAAAATGCGGCAGCAGTCTTTAAGTCACCAGATTCCAGAATGCCCTTAGAAACACCAGTTGAAGGCTCAGGCTGTAAGTAGTGGCTGAATTCTGGAGGTTTCCACCCTCAGATAAAAACACCCTTTTGATTCGAGTAAGTTGTGCTTGTGAAATTGTGTCTGGTCTATACCTACTGAAGCACTAATTCTGGTAGACACTCAATGAGGCCAGGATGGTGGGTGTTCATTTGCAGTGCAGACCTGGCATCGCATCTAGGAAGTCTGAGTCAGTACTATTACAATCTTTTCTTTGAGTCCAAGTAACCACAGTGGCATTATTTGCATTTGAGTTATTATTAATAGCACCATGGTGGTGGCATTATCCTTGGCTCTCTGGAGACATGACACAAGGGGCAATCAACAGTCTGAAGTGCTCAGAAACTTATCCCATTTTTTCCACTGGATTAAGAGCAGCAAACACACAAATGTTTTATTAAGACGGTGCATTCATTTCTTTGGAGTCATGATGGAATTTTGATAGAATTAAAAATACCATTAATATTTATATCACTTAATGTTACTGGGAGTAAGTACATTTATTTATTGAGCTGCAAATCATTTAGTTCTTTGTAATTACAGCACTGCTATTAAGTATTCATAAGGCTGTACAATATATTGTCACAGGAAACCTATTTTAATTTAGTGGTAAGTCAATTTTTTAATTTTGTGTAAAAACAGAAACTAATTTACCATGTATCGTCGCTTGTGTTTTCCCAGCCAGGTTTTGCAAGCCTTTTTCAGTTGATTGTATTTAAACTACATTTGTAGCTTTGAAATTTTGGAAATTACCATGAAAAGTCTTAGGTCCAGTGCAGCTTACATGTCCGCATGCTGTAACATGTAATTTTGAGTTTAAGCATAGACTGGAAGAGGTCACTTATATCACAGTGTTCAGCTCCTCATTGTCACCAGAATTGCAATAGAACATATTTTCATAAACTTAATAAGTTGGTCTCGGAGAACAAGTTTCAAGAATGGTGCCTGTATTAGTAATTTATGTTGCTTGCATTCCTTTCTAGAAATAAGACTATTTCAGCTGTGAGAGTCTTTGAAAACATATATAGATGGATTCTTCTGAAATTATTGGGGGTTTGGCTTGCAGAAGAACAGGACAGATTGACCAAGGGTATTTTTGTGTATGCCCCTTTCCACACCAGCACCCGGAGCTCACCGGGTACAGCACAGCATGCTGTGTGCACTGGTACAGTGCTTTGGGTTTGCGTCTTTTGAAATTATTTCCCTACTTAACTCCTTTGTGGTAATTAGAGGGAAGGAACTGCTACCATTCTGAGGAGGCACTACACAGAATGGGATTTGTCAACAAGTGACACAAGATGTCTGCAGAGGACTGTGACAGAGAAAGTCTTAGATGTCATCTGTGTCCTGTGGATTGTTTCTTATGACTTCTGCCTACACTGCTTCTCCTGACCCCTATGGAAACTGAATATTTGTCCAGAAGAGCCTTTTCCCTGTGCCAGTGCAGCAGTCCTTCAGTATTCTACTTCCTTGCTACTGTTGAAATAATTCTCTGGGAATCTAAATCCCAGAAGTGGTGGTCACGGAGTGGATTAAGGATTGACCTTAGCTTCTAGGTGAAGAGATGGGAGCTCATAAAAGGGGGAATATTTTAGTTATTTTCAGTAGAGCCAGTGTCCCTTTGGGACCTTGAAGCACTCCGTTAGCCCTAGGTTATGCATGATGGGTGGTGTATGCACAGCCACAGAGGGTTGTCTCTCACTTCAGCTTGATTTTGTGCCTCCAGACATGCACCTTAGTGTTGTGAGATACAAATATGTCCAGGTAGATAACACAAAACTGTGTTTTGTCAGCTCTGTGCAGTGGTATGACTTCATTTTGACACGTCTACATAACTTCTGTCTTCATGAGAAGCCAGGTCAGAGGGGCAATGTGCAGTGCATGGGTGTCTTCAGTGGGGTAAGTGTGCACCCATGAGAGAGCCTTTCATTTAAAGCTGTCCTTTCTACCTCTCTCCACTGCAGGACGAGGTCTCTTCTATGGACATTGAACTCCCAGCTACCTATGCCTGTTGCCTGTGATGGAAGAACTTGATGTTAATGTGAGGTAGGATAAACTACACAGCTCCTCCTGTACCACGTCTGGCGAGCTGCAGGGGGGCAGCGGCCGTGCGATGTGTTTGCAGAGCTGCAGGATGGTATTTTCTGTTTGCCTGTAGATGAAAGTCTCTGCTCATGCAGCAGTGCCTTGTTTTGGGGTTTCCTGGAGCTTCTGTGAGGATGTAGTGTTGCCCTGTTATTTGTGTAAATGTCAGATGTGGCACAGCCAAGACAAGGCCTTCCGTGCAGTAGGATAGATAGGGCCCTATCAAAGACCAGGCACAAGCCCATCTGTGCCTGCTGAAAGTCTCATCCTGGGTTTTTTCTGTTTGGTGCAATGGTCTAAAAACTTAAAGCCTCACCTCACCTGCCTTATACTGGGGCAAGCAAAAAACTGACATCTCTGAAGTAATTTCAAATCCCTGGGCACGCTACTGGGATCAGGGAGAGACAAATTTCAGTATGGATCGCTTTGATCCTGGAAGTGTGATGCAAACAGAAATTATTAAAAATGGCTGGAGATCCTGTTTGCAGCTGTCCCCAGGGCACAGGGCTGACAACAGCTCTGCCCTTCTCCCTCAGGTGTGATCTGCAGGGTCTTTCTGTAGGACTAGGATTTGTTCCTTTTGTTTCTTGACCTTTTGAGTGGCCAGGCTGCTGGTGACGCTGAACTGCGTGGGGACCTGAACTAAGACCCACCAAACCCACTTCACAGAAGGCCATCAAACTTCTGACCAAACCCAAGTTGCTGGCCCAGACACAGGAGGAAGCAATATTCCAGTTGCAAGGAGAGATGATATATTTCCACGAAGAGTTTTCTTAAAAATCCACTCAGGAAGTATCTTTTTGATGTCTTGGGTTTTTATTTTGGGGAGTAATTCTTTACCCTTCCCCTGCCTGGACACTCAAGTGTATGGGGAAATGCCTTGGAGAAAATTGCTCCGAAAGAGACAGATCAAATGTATGTACTCTGATCTTCCAGGAAACCTTTTCCTAAGGCGTTACTGAACAGAGATCAGGAGGAAGCGCAGTACAGAAAAGGGGGGAACAGGGTCTTACACCTCAAAGGGGATCCTGTTGTGCTGCCCTGTCCTCGCAGCTTTCTAGCTCTTGGACTTTCAGGTTGGGACGTGCCTCTGTGCAAGCCACAACCCACTCTCTTCAGAGGGAGGTAATACATTTCCAGAGACAATTTCTGTTCTTAATGAGCCTCCTCAAAGTGCTATACTATCAGAGAGAACATCTCTGGCCTTCATTCACCTACTCAAGTGTCGGGAAAGTCACCAGCAACTCCAGGTTGCTGCTTTGATGCACTCTTAGCAGGTCACATTTATAACTCGGTAATCAATGCTGAGAGGTAATGTGTTTTGCTTAATGAAATTTGTCTTGCCTTTTTAATACCAGAAGTGTAGTTAAATGCGTAGGTTACTGCTGTTTCTCCGTAAAGGGAATTAAGGTGCTGACACCAGGCAATTTTCCCTCCAGTCTTTTCCTTCCTCTAAAGACACTAGGAAAAAAATCTTCTATTTCTCACTATGTTGAAAAAAATCCCCCACTATACATTTCATCATTCGTAGAAGGGAAGTCTGTCAGTTCATAAACACCAAGGGTCACAGAGAAGCTGTCTCGCCAACGTCTGAACCACAAGTGCCTGGGCACAGGGAGGCTATACTGGGAGGGAAGCGTGACATTATATTTACCTTACCAAATGTTCGGTCATGTGCTATTTGCTACCAGTGGAGAAAGACACTGAGTAGCTCTGCCCCAGCGTATGTTTTTAAGTGATCTATTGGAGTTTTGTAATTCACTATTTGTATGAACCCACAGGTCATTATCTGTTTCTTCCTATTTCTGAATTTTACTGTAATTCCAATCAGCCCTAATCCTGCGCCAGAAAAAAATCCAACACCACCAAACCCAACCCCCAAACTGAGATAAAACTGATTCCTGTGAGAATTAGGCTTTCTCTTCCTACTTGTGGTACTTTCCAATATGTGATGTAGCCTGAAGTCAATGAGAAGTGCTTGGGAGGACGGGGCTTTGGGTGCTTGGGGGGTGCCAGAGCATGGGCAGGGCTGGGGGCTCTCCTTCGGCCAGCTTGCTGTGGAAAATGCCCATTGCACGCCCCCGGGAAAAGGTTTTTTCGGAAAGAGTTCCTCAAGAGACTGCTTTCACCTGGAGACTGGTTAGTGCGGTCGCTGGTGTGGTCTGACCCTGGTGGGGCAGTAGAAGCATCTCTGAGGAGGAAATTCTTTTTTTTTGGTGAACTGTTTCATCTGCCTTCCTCTTTAGATGTTAAGGTGTTCCTAGGGATCTGGTGAATGAAAATACATGGGAATTTGAAAGCTCTCCTGAAGTAATATTGATTCATCGTTCCCCAGCTGTTTTGATCAAACACTGCGGTCAGATCTCACTTCGTTATACTTCAGGAATGATTTTATTCTTTTGTTCCTAGAGGCTCTTTCTGAGCTGGGCTAACGCAGTCCTTCACTTTGTGTGGCTGTTTGTATATACAGACTTCATGGTAGGCATATGATTTTATTCTGACTCCACACTCTTTCAAACCATGAATTTTTGGGTTTGAGAGCTTTGCTTGACAGCTACCAGTAAGTAGTTCATGTTTCTCCTTTATCTGACCTGATTTCAGCTTTTCTGCGGAGATGTGAAATACTGAATGTTTTCTGTTGAATCACCCATGATTTTCCAGAGCCGCACAGTGGGCACTCGGATCCCTGCTCCCCATCCCTGCGGGGCTCAGGGATGCTCCTGGGGGAAGTTTGCACGAGGAGGGGAGCAAAGCTTGGGGAAACGTGAGGTGCTTTGACAACCTGGGCACAACAGCAGGATGGGTGGAGAGCCGCACAGGTTGATTTTGTTTTGAGCTGAACCCTGTGGAAACAGCATGTCGCTCTTCGGTTCAGAGCAACAAGTGCCGTAGTTGTCCTGCTCCGGCCAGCTGGGATGGCCGTGGGCACAGGGCTCCTGCCCTCGACAGGTTTTGATGAGGTGCCCCAGAGGATGCCAAGTGATGAGCATCTTTACATCTCTGTAGCTACCTGAAGCATTGCAGGCAGATTCAACTGTACAAACGTTCTATTTTGGTGGAAAAAATTTCGTTATGAATTTTGTGAAGGCTACAGCGTGAGGTTGGAGAGGCATTCCTCGAAATTTTACGGAGTCTGCTTTGGGACTTGTATGTATCACAGCCGAGGAGGGCGGCAAACCTCATTTTCTCTAATTCTAGAGTTGAAAAATAAATGACCTTGCAAGTATTTCCAATTTACGTTTTATAGAATTTTTTAATTTCGTGTGGCTTGGTGATTGTTATTGGACACATTTATTATAGCCAGTAGGTTAATGAGATACTGTCCAACGGTTTGGAATAAAAATTTGAACCCTTCAATTGGTTAGAGTACGGAAAAAAAAAAAAAAAGTTGTTCTCTTTATTCTCTTCATTTCAAACAACTTCATAAAAAATACTAGTTGGGCATGCTACAAACAAGAGGACAGTGGTCCTCCCCACTGCCCGGCTCTGGCACAGCGGGCACATAGTGAACCGTAGGCTGTTTGCTGGTGATGCCCTCTGGCCAAAAGGCAGGAGCTCCTGCAAATGCCGTCACTGCTACCCTCAACGGCGCAAACCTCTTCCTCCACCTGAAGGTACCACTTTGAATCTTCTGTTTGCAGCCAGAGCTGGCACAAGGGTTTGAGCAAGCAGTCGGCTGCCCTACCTGCTCATGGCAAGGCATTTGCCCATGGTTCTAGTAAATTTGTACAAACCTTCAAAACATGTTTGCACTTCTCTTTTTCAGTTTTTCTGGTTTTTGGTGCATTCAACAATTTCACTTTTATACAAACACAATGATTTTGACAGCCTTGGAGAAAAAGGAGAAAGGCTGAATCGCTTTGGGCGCAAAAGGAAAATATGCAGAGAGATGCTTTGATGCAGTCTGTTTTAGTCTGCCTGCACTTGCATTTTGGTGCAGGTGAATCCCCCGGTCATCCCTGCACGCGGGGTATCAGTTCAGATCACATAGCACTTAGCAATGGAACTTGTGAACGACATTCCTCTTGGAAGACGCTAAACCAGCAGCTCTGCACCACACGCTCTGTGGTCTGCAATGAGTTTTTGAGGCATGGGTTCAAACCATGCAGCCACCACACCCAGGTGTGGTGGGGACATTCAGGCAAGGAGACTAGACTAAATCTAATCCAAAATATCCCCCATGTCCTGCGTAGAGTGGAGATGTAGGGCCCTCAGTACCAACTGCTTTGATCTCTCCTGTTGTGCCAAGTTACCTGCTAAAACAGACATGGTTTGTGTGTACAGAAGTCACCTGGGAGTCCATGGACTCTTGTTTTTCAGTGTACAAACCAGGCAGTTGTCTCTTACAGCATGTGGGTAGGCACCTGATAACTCTGCCCATGAAAACCGTGAGAGGAGCTTCCACGTACCAAGAACGGCACCTACAGACCTCACTGAGCAATCTGGAGAGGCCCGAACAGGGAGGACTCTGCTTCTCTTGGGCACTTGCCAGCGTAGGTTGTGAATGTGCTGTGCACAGGGAGTGAGCAATAAAGCCTTCCTAGACCTTTGGTAAGACTGTCATCTCACTACAAAGCATTCCCTGTAGCCAGGAATGAAGTAATTCTTCCCATCAGCATGCCAGTCCCTCCTTATCTCATAGCAGCTAAATCTGGCTCCTGTACATTGCTGGGAGCACAGGTGATGCAAATTTATGCCAGTTCTGAATGGTGTGGTTGGCCATTCTCATGCATTCTCCCTTCTTTCAGCTCCAGCGCTCATCGTTCGTTCATTCATCCCGCTGCTAAGGGTGCTGCATGGCAAGCCCAGCGCTTCGAGCTCCGGGGCTGCTTCAATTTTAGCTGACCAGGCACCATAGAGGACTCTTCATGATGCAGCTCTCCCACCACCCCACAGCTGTAGGGTGCTCAAATGCTTCTTTCAATGGACTGCTCAGGGATACTCTGCTGACGCAGTTTGAAAAACATTGGCTCGAGTGTTTTAAAAGAGCTTTTGGCACAGGCAGTCTCTAGTGTGGTTTACAACAGTGCAACCGGTTGGGAAGTGGCAGTTACTAACTAGAGGCAATCTGAACACTTCTCAAAAGCTGCAAACTGATTTTCACGATCTGGCTGATGTTTCCATTGGACAAGCACCCTGCTGTTGCATGGTAAATATTGACAGTACAGTTGTGTTTCAAGCAGCTTTTAGATATTTCTGTTATCGTTTTAACATAAGAGGCTGTGCTCTGGGCTTTGGGAACCAGGTTGTTTTCCAGTTCTCTCATCAAACTCTTTGTGGGACCTTGGGCAAATCGTCAGAACTGATTGATTCTCCCTTCTGTGACAACTGGAGTCCTGTAGAAGCTCCAGCACTGGCAGCCCTTGTTGCTCTTCAAGTCCATAGCTGGGAGGGGAGAACTGGAAGAGCAGCTGCCAGGCATTTGCAGTCTCACACCCTTGGGAAACAAGGAGAACCCTTTGCTATTTGACTGGGTACTTCTGAGTGTGGTCATGGCTGTTCTGTGTACTTCACACCGTCTAAAGGTTTCTTGCTTCATCAGGTGTTGGGCAGAGGCTGTTATGCTTTTGAGAAATAAGCTTTTGAAAAAAACATCACTAGAATGTCCAGTGCAAGTAAATAGCTTTTATGTAAGCCTTTTTATTGTATCTGTTGGTGAGAGCAGACTCCCTTTGCTAAATCAACTACAGAGAAACAATGTATTATTTGACTTTGTCACAACAGTAATTGCTTTTTATTTTTAAGCTGAGCCCCCCAAACAGCTGAATTTTAGATGGATGTTAATTGCTTCCAAACTTGGCTTTATCGGCTTTAGTTTTCTCAGTTTGTTGCTGAAGGTGTTTTTGTGGCTTGAAGTACTCTGAAAAATGCAGAGCCCTCCAGTAGTACTGTGTGGGGTTCATTAGTCTTGTCTTGACTTTGAGAAATGAGAAGCAAGTTGAGGGAAGAAGGAATCAAATTGGTTGAATTAGTTGTGTTTGTTTTGAAGCAAAGAAAAATATTCCATTATTTAACCCAGCTGCTGTTCCCAAAGTCCTCATACAGGGGCACAGTGAACGTTATTTCTGACTACAGACATTCTTGGTGATATGCCCTCTTGAGTCAGGTTGTGTGTTTGAGTGAATCCCAATTCTGGAGCTTTGCTGTGTTGCCCCAAGAGGCTCCTTTCTCCATGGATCACAAGAAGTGGTGCTGTTGATGGCTGGCTCTAAGGTGGGTTTGTTACCTAAAGCTGGTACGCTGGCAGGATGGCTGACTGCAGAAAGAGGCAGAGAAGGTCTTGGGTCTCCTCTCCTCATCCAAACGTGGCGGGAAGAGGAGCAATAGTCAGTAGTGGGAGAGAGAGGGACCCAAAGAGCTCCATCCCTGAACCCCTGGGAGGAGCTAAGGGATGTCCTGGGAGAGGAGTCAGTGTGCCCTCGGTTCCTGTGCTCCCCTTGGTTAGGACACTGGCAGCCGGCAGTGAGGACCGAGGGGATCAAGAGCTGAGCTGCGAGGCAGGATAGGCAGAAAACTGGGCTGAAAGCAGAGGTGGCTCTTTTGGGCAAAGGGGAGACTGCGCTGAGCGGCTGGAACAAAATACGTGTCTGATTTAATGACCCAAACTGGAGAATGGAAGGGTTTTAGGAAAGAGCTTGCATGCTCCAAGTGCCCAGCTAGTGGGGATTCGTGGAAAGAAAACAGCTTAAGATTCCTTCAGCAGGTTGCAATATACGTGTTTATTCTTATATATACACAAGTTCTTTTCAAAACCTCTTCAGCTTCTACACTTTGAGTCATTAAATCATTGTTTATCTCAACTTAGTTGATCACATTTCTGTTTAGGTGAGAAATACCAGGCTAAAATGTCATTTAACAGGCCAGAAGCAGCGTAGAAAGCTCTTCTTTTCCTAGTCACCTTTCTAAGGGAAGATCAACTCTAATCCTCCTGTAAGACCTGCTGCATCCATCCAGAAAGGTATTTGTTCACGCATTTTGGTGGAGATGGACATACCGATTGAGAAAATTTTCTACAGATCCCCGTCTTCCCTGCCTGTGTCCCCCAGCCAGGAGCGGTGCTGCGATGAGAGGAGTGCGCAGATGAGAGCTGAGTGTTTTTTATCCCTGGGTATACAAGTGATATAATGTCCTGTTCCGCTTGCTGAGCTGATGTGGATGAGTGCACTTTCTCCTGAGGATAATGACAGGTAGAACACACAGTGCCAGAAAAGAGCCAAGCAAAACCCTACAGATCCCTTATGGGGCAAAACTTAGCAGTATTCATTTACGTCAGCTGTAGATATGACCATATATAAGCTTTGCGGTTGAACAAAATGCACCATTTTATAAGTAGCCCTTTGAAAGAAGGCCACTTGCTGGGTTTGTAGGGTTTAGCTGCTGCGTGCCTGGCTGCTTCCCGGGGATGCTGGGGTTCTTGGGTACAGAATTCACGGGGAATTTCTGAATTCACAGCGTTGCAGAGCATTTCCCCATCTGCAAGAAGAGGGGCTAAGCAGGAGGGCACAGGGAAGCAAGGCATGGTGTAGACGTTCACTTTCATATTTTTGTGCTACTAACCAAAAATACTGGGTAGCCAAAAAAGCCCGGTAAAAAAAGTTGTCTCTGCCAGATCCTGCATACAGCCCGGGCACAGCTCAGCAGGAGCGATAGCTGTTATCAGCCTGGGTACTTTTCATATTGCTCAACTTTTTTCTCAGTTTCTAGGGAAACACTTTATAGCACTATATTTATCGGAACGTCTTTCCAAACACCTCCGCCAACACTTAATTAATGGAATTTTTAAGCCTGACTCCAGCTTCTGCAAATTAATAGCATGTTCCTTTACAGCAGCTGTGGAGCAAGTGAGAAATATATATACTCTCTGAAATACATTCGAGGGTGCAGAGGCAGAGGGGCAGCTCCACCATTTGTCTGCATGTGCTGAGACCCCCCCCGGGAGGTAGAGCCATCACTCACTTCTGCGATGTTTCACTTGGCTTTTATTAGTGTGCCCCGAGGAATCTGCACAGATGAGAATGCCCTTGACAAAGAGCTGGGCTGCAAAAATTAACTTTTTGGTGTCTTTCAGCACAGCGTTTCTTTAGCTTCAGCGTCTCTGCACAGCGTGGCAGCTAGCGAAGATCTGGAAGAGGCTGTGGAAGGCTGTTAAAACAGTCCAAGCCTGGGATATCCTGGGGCAGACCCGGTTCTAGGGCTTGGAAGAAAATTGGCAGGTGCCTTAGAAAGCAGCAGATTTCTCAGAGCAGGAAAATGGGCTGGACCTTGTTGACAGCTTTTGCCCACACCGGCTGCATGGAAAGGCAAGGCTGGCAACTGCGCCGCCAGGGGCTTTCCAGGACACCCTCCTTGACTTCTCGGGGCTGACTCTCAACATCAGGCTGGCAAAATTCAATTTGTCACCATGTTTAGGATTTATTGAGCCAGCCGTGCTCAGAGGTTGTGAGTTAGGAAGCTGGGAAGGGGATATTAGGATGTCTTGAGAGACAGGACTGCTGCAAAACTGGAGCTGTGCGGGAGGCAGGGGACCAGATCAGGCGTGTAAGGGTTAATAGGGCACCATGAGTCATATTGACAGAGCTGTGTTTCCTTACAGAACAGTCATGGTGTTGTGTCTCAAAACCAAAAGGCTGTAGGTGGAAATCTAATGGCTTTTGCTCTCCTCTCAGTGAGTTAAAATTCCCTGTGTTGCTTTTGGAAAAGTGCAGAACCAGTCCCATGGTCCTGGGCAGACATCTGTTCTGAGAATGCTGTCTTGGGAATAGGGCTGCGATGCTGAGAGCTGCGGTGAGCTGTTAACCTGCTCCAGATCCTGCTGCAATAGTGGGTGCAGCTGCAGAACGAGCCATTCACTGCTTGGGAAAGAGCATTTCTCCTATCTGAGATACGAAAGATGCCGCAGCAAAACATTTTGTGCTATTTGCTTGGCCACGTGTCTAGGACCTGCTGTCGGGGAGTATAAATGAGTGTTGATAGACTATTGACTTGGAGCAGAGTGCGTCTACAATGCAGATAAGAAATGTGCTCCTCTCCTTACCTAGTTCAGTCTTTCCACTATTTATTTTGCCCGTATGGTGCTGTGGCAATGAATCACCAATGATGTGACTCCCTGGTCTGGCAAACTGTCGTGGGTCTGAACCTCTGTCACTGTCTGAACTTACCATCTTGCCCCATCTGTTAACCGAGGACTTGCCATCACATGTGCCCTGAGCAGCAGCCTCTGCCTCCCTGAGGTCAGAACATTAAAATCGGCCATTGTCTCAACACAAGCTTTGCCACCTGATGGACAGGAACCCTGTGGAGACGAAGCTTTCAGGGAGTCTTTGGCTGTTTGGGGGTTAATCCATTGTAGGGCTGGTTATCTTAAAAAAAAAAAAAGGGGGGGGGGTGGGCAAATAAAAAAAAACAAGTCAAAAAGAAAAACTCCAACTTGAGGCATGCTGAAAAATGTGAGAAATGTAGCAAAGCAATGGGTTCCTCCTCATCGAATGGGGAGACAAAGTGACATTAGTGCTGTGAACTGCTGGACTCACATTTGCAAAGGGACCTGCAAAGAGACAATTTCAACTCTTGTGCTTGTATCCCTCAGGAGAAACAAGTAACTGGAGGCCACGCTACTCTGCCTTTAAGCACATGCACAGGAGGTGGAGAGGTGGAGGCTCTGCCTGTTGCAGGTGACTTTTTGCAGTTGATGCAGTCTCTGCTCTCTCTCCAGTCAGTGAAAGCTTAGTATGACCTTATGCAACTCAAGTCCTTCCCAGGATTTGATGCCTGGGCTGCAGGGAGAACTTGATCTCATGCTGCTATTTCTCACATTTGAGGAAAAGTAAATCTAGAAACTTTAAAAGAAAAAAGTATCCTTGCAGAAAAAAGCATTAGAAACAGAATCTCAGCATTGGGGAGGGCTGCTGGGGACAGGAGCCGGGTTTCTGGCTCTGTGCTGGCATACCTGTGATAAACGGACCAGCAGCTGACCTTTCGACTGCCCACTGGCATTGCTGTAAGCTCAGAGGAGTGAAGGAGAAAGAAAAGGGCTCTGTTTGCTGCTAGTGCGGGATGGGACAGGGTGAGGAGGATGCTGCTAAATGTCTGGCTGTCAGTCTGTTGATGGGTCGGAGTGAAGGGGAGAGAGTGAATCAAGCAGGGCCTTTCCCTTCCCTGGGCACATGAGCTCACGCCTGCAGGAGAGCAGAGGAAACATGTCGTGGCTGCTTTGGGGTCGTGTGTGTCTTCTGTCACCCCTCTCTAGGTTGGGCACTTGCCTCATAGCTCGGCTCCGACGGATGCACTGTGCACAGGCACAGGGTATTTCTACCGAACCATAGACACAGATATTTTCCTTGCTTTTCCAGTGCCTCCAAAGCTTTAATACACCCAGAATCTGCTTGTTTATTCACGATGTGACTTTCACAGCCCAAGCGCCCTCCCTGTGGGAATATTGGGTCACTGCTCCAGCAGGATACCAGATAGACATAAAAGCAGATTCCGGCAGTTATAGCACTGGGCAAGAGCATGTCCTGATGAGTCTGATCCTTGTTTTAAAAGAAGTCAGTTCCAGAAGTCAAATGTGTGTAAACAGATTGCTTCACTTAGTCCCCAGTTCCTTAGCCTAATCACAAGCTCCCACTTGGCTCCTAGAACTCAGATGATGTTTTTTCCATCTCTTTATGTCCAGAGTTATATCTGTTGGCATTTAAGTTCTGTTCAACTTTGCCTTGAAGGCCAGGACCTGAAAACACAAAGTCTAGTGGTTTCCAAAGCTGCCTTTCCACACTGTGACCATAAGGCTGTGGTGATGGGCCAGCTCATTGCTCATTGTCAGTGGACTAGTCTGGAGACCTGTCCAGGTCTTGCTCTTCTCATGAACTTCCTGAGAGCTCTGAGGACTTATCTGAAAACAGGCTGTCATCTGCTCAAGAGGAAGCGTAATGGGAGAACAAATAAATCCAACAAAAGAAGACAGGCCCTGGTTCATGTTAATTTGGCCAAGACATTCTCAGGACTGAGAGCTGAGTGGTGAGGCGGCTGCCCAAGAGCTGTGATGTGTTTCTCAGTAGACTCAACTGGGTTCTCGGGTATTTGGAGGACTAGGGCAAGTAGAGGATTTCATAGGAGTCCAGATGAATTTTGAGTTAATCTGTGGAAAGGAGACGGTGGGAGGCATGGGCCGTTCCCTTTCCAGCCTCCGTCAGAGAAGCTTCTTTGGGGTTGGTGCATCAGGATACAAACCTCCTCTTTGCTGGTAGAGATCCCTGGAAAATAAATAGACTGCCTTACTTCTTTGGGGATTAAACTGCTTTTGTGGTATTTTGGGCCATGTTAGAGAGGAAGAATGCACTACTTTTTTTTTCTTTTTTTCTTTCTCCTCCATTCCCAAGCAGCTGGAAGAGATTTGGTCCCATTACTGCCATTATTTGCAATTTCCATTTTTATGGGCCATAATGGGGATGTGATTCTCAGGCAGAGCTGGCAGCTACAATGAAACATGGGGGGTTTATTTCTTGCAATTCAGCTACTGTTCAGTATGCTTCCCTGGGCCCAGCACATCTGGGTCTAGTCCAATACAGGCACCTAGTGTTTTTGTATTGCTTAGACTTTTCCCTCTAAGCCACACTCAAAGCCCTTGTTGATGCTGTCTTCCTGAAGCAATGTGAGGATCTGTTTCTATAAAACAGAAGTATTCATTGGAGCTCAAAGCTGTTCACTGATTCAGCTAACAGTGTCCCTCACCTGAAACACCTATTAAAGTTAGTAACAAAGTTTAAGTGGCCAGAAAATTAATCACAAAACAAACTAACTTTCTCTGCTCCTCAGTTAAAATGCACTGCACCAGCTTTCCAGAAATGTCATCAATTCAGGTTTTCAGTGTTTTGTGATTGGCAGGTCCTATTAGGTTTCCAACAGCCTTGGAGACCACTAAGCAGAGAATTTAAGCCCAATGGGAACACACTTCCCTGGTTACCCCTGGATGAGCATCCCGGCTGCTCAGCAGTGCCAGGGATCTCCTCGAGCCAGGTTCCCTGCTCCGACGAGGAACAAATTAGCCCCAAAGACAAATGGGTGTTGTAGTCTGTTGCCTCTCTCTTTTTTTTTTTTTTTTTTTTAGCTTTGTGCCTCTATGCTTGGTCAGTCCCTTCTCTTACATACACTTTTCCAGGTGTATGTAAGACGCTGGGTGCAGGCACCTTACCTCTTCCTTCTTCGTTTGTCTCAAAACTTTAGAAGTAGGGCCACATAATACAGCCAACATGCCCAGTCTTTCTTCCTCCATGAGCTTTTAAACCCTCAAA
Organism: Fratercula arctica; assembly: GCA_947846985.1. NCBI lineage: Eukaryota > Metazoa > Chordata > Aves > Charadriiformes > Alcidae > Fratercula > Fratercula arctica. The sequence continues at coordinate 9,283,451 of CANTUZ010000006.1, read as the reverse complement.
CTGATCCTGTGTTTCTGCTCTGTTTTGTCAAATACCAGCTCTCCAGGCCTTTGCTTGCTTCCATACGCGTCTGGGGAGTAGGTTTTAATTTCCAGTAGGGCTCTTGGTTTGTCTTCCATTTTGATATGCAGCCTTGTGGCTTGTTTTCTGGTGTAAAGAACTTATCATCTGATGGTGCTGGCCCTTGAATGGGAACACCATAAGCAGTGTCATCGCGGTGCTGATGGCTTTATCTCTCTCCCCTTGAGCTTTTCTTCCTTTCTTTTTTTCCCCGCAGAGTTCTTGGATGAGTTTCCTCAGTCAGTGGCAGGGAAAATGGTAGACCTGCGGTACCCAGCATATCAGGGTGTAGCTTATTTGCAAGAGGTCAGTTATCAAACTGAAACAAATTTTTAAAATCAGCCTGCAGTGAGATGACTGGGAAAGGCAGCGGGTAGCTCCCAGTTATGGATCAAACTTGAAGTTTGTAGAACCTGTGAGTGGAGAGTCCATAGCTGATGCCATCAAGGAACCTCTAGGTCATGTCACTCACTCCTTTGTGGGGAAGGAGGTCTCTCCCTTTGCACTGCTCTCACCTCCAGGAATGGCTGTTTCTAGGAATCTTTGTCAAGGGCTTCTGCAGACGAGCACAGTGAGACATTCCTCCTGGAAGCTCTTGTACTTGTTAGCCAAAGGAAATCACAAATGAACAAACCTTTCCAGAGCTTCTGAGGCTGGCCGCAGAGAAATATGCTGGTAGCGACTCCTGGGTGGGATCTGGGTCGTGTCTGAGCCGAGTGTCTGCACTCACCATCTACAGAGCAGTCCCAACTGTTTGCTTTTCCTCTGTCCTGCTGCTTGCCCAGGTTGACATCCTTGCTTGTTTATTTGAAGTGAGAAATGTGATGAGGCTTTTGTGGGGAGTATTCAGAACATGCACTTAGCTGGGGACATAGGAGGAGGTTTAAATTAAACAAGAAACTTAAGAGCTTTGTTCTTGAATCAAGGAGTTGCTGTGTCCTTGCTTAGAAAGGAGACACCTATCTGGAGCCTAAATACAAAACTGAGTTTCATACAGAGTGAGCTGAAGAACACGTGCTCTGGGGGTGAAGGTTTCTGGCTACAACCTCTGGAATTAGCTTTACCAAGCTCTGGTCTCTATGGTAAAGCTCAAATTGAGGTAGCAGAGCTGGAAACACATGACATCTCAAAGATGACTTTTATTCCGCTTGACTGATGTGTTTTGTGTCAGGGTGCAGCGAACTGGTCGGGCAGTTCAGAAATTGTGGCACTGGAGAAGGGACTAAGGAGACACACCATTCCCTGGGGCAATCACAAGGCAATCACTCGGATGCTTCAAGGGGTGCACACCTTGGGAGCTGAACAGATGAACTCCACCATGCTGTGCCTTAAAAAACCTCCTTGGGATGTACAGTCCTATGCTGCTTTCAAAAAAGAAGTGAAAGTACCTCTTCCTATTGTTTCGTAATGAACAAGCTGGGAACTGGTTTTGTGTGGCTTAGAACCACACAGGGTGTCTGGGGGTGTCTCAAAGAAAACGTATTCCAGAAATCGATGTATTATCTTGTCTGTGCCAAGTCTTCCATTAGTAGGGGTAACAACAGAAACTCTTTCATTCCTCTAGACTCTTGAAACTGGGAAACTATCCAGGAAATATAGAAGTCACACAGCCAATAGCTGCGTTTGTCTTTTATTGTCCAAGGTGTAAACAAGCACTGGGAAAAGTCCACAGCCTGGATATTTTAATATACAGCCCGATGCCAGGACACTTCTGGTCTTGACTGAATGAGTCTCATTTATTATTATTTTCCTGACTGCAAATATTGCTTGCAAGAACAGGGTAGGACCTTCACGCTTTTTGATTCGAAAGTCTTGCAACCTCTAGGTTTTTGGCAAAGATGGGAACAAAGGTTTTCCCTGGTTTGAAAATGAGAACTCAGTATGGGAATGCCAGTAAAGACTAAGAACTGCCATTATGGTGGTTTTGGTAATGAGTTATCTTTGGGGAAACAAATGTGTGTGGACAGGGCAGGACTTACTTTTTCACTATAATAAGACAGGGAAACAAATGCTTTTAGCGCAGGAGCGGCAGCTCGCTTTTGAAGAGTAGCAGGCTGTGCGCGATCAGTCTCAGCGCACCCCAGGTTTGCACCTAGTTATTGTAGGAGGCATCACACAGATTTCTGTGGGAAATCTGGGCACTCCAAGTATGTTTAGCACAAGTCTAAACATTGATTTTTCCAGCTCAGTCCCATGCCAGAGGAGGTTATGTCACAGATTTGCATCGAGTTACTCCCTGTTTCTAAACTGATGAGATAAATTTGAGCTAGTTGTGTGTGTAATGGTGATGTCGCTTATGTCTCTGTAAAGAAAAACTCTTTTGTATAATAACTGAATTACAAACATTCTTGTTCCAAAGTACATGCTAGACTCCGTCTTCAACATTTATAGAATATAGAAGTAAAGTGAATGATAATTAATGTAAATGCTGCTAGGAAATAAGGTGCTTTGTTCAATCGGATCTCCTGAGCGTAGCTATGTTGTATCTGTCATTTTAACGTACAACCCGCTCTGTTTAAGACTTCTGTATGGCATGAGATAGGCAAGAGCCACTTATCTGGAAAATAGAGGATAATAGCATTATTAAGATGGAACATACACCAAAAGTCAGGTTTATTTTTGTGTTTCTTTCATCATCATCTGTTCTTCATTAAACTGATGTATAGTTTGGTAGATGCAGTGGGCTTACTTCTGAGGAACAGTTCTAATTAGGAACTGATCAAGACATTTCTGATTAAAGGCATGTTTGATCTTGGGTTTTATTCAGCATTTACAAAGGAGATATGATTGTTACATCTCTGCTGCACTTTGTAGTGTGCCTAAAATCCTACCTATGCCTAAGGCAGAGATTTGATTTTTTTTATAGCTGTGGAATATTTGGTAACCTCATTAAAATAAGTAGACCCTGTATATCCAAAAAATAATGTTATGTTTATGTGAAAATCAAAGGGGAATATTTGGCACATGAAGGGTGGGTCATTGGGAGCCACGTTTAAAAATTTGGAAATACATTGTAAGGAAGAAAACACAGTGCCAAGGTCCTGCAAACGCCAGGTAGATGTGTAAGATTGCCATCTGGGATTGCACAGGGCTTTGCGGAAGGGCTCTCCTGCAGTCATCGTTAGTGGATCCCAAACAGAGGAACTGCAGCAGCTGCCCTTCCTCCGTGTAAATACCATGAGCTTAATTGAATGCTGATTTCATAAGTTAATTTTAGCTTATATTTTAGGTGACAGCCTAATGGTTTTTAAGGATTGTACTTACGTGCATCACCCTTGCAGCAATATCCTTTCATATGTGGGTGTAAATTATCTAACACTTGATCTGCTGCTTGGGAAAGAGCAGAGCCAGGGTTTCATCCTTCACTGTATGAACAGTAGAGATGGACGTGGCTGCTGCACCCATCTAACTTCCCTGCAAGGGGAGAGGTCCTAAATTTAGGCAGTGCCTGGAGGCTCACCGGGTCTGGATTTGTTTCCTACCTCTGTTGCACGTTTCCCATATAACTGTGCAAACTGCTGTCTGTCTCTTGAGGTCTTAGACCTTCATCTCTGAAGATCATGATAAAGCAGCACATTGTTCAGGATCAGTTTTCAGCCTTGGATCCAGTTTCCATCTAGAAAAGGCAAGAACTTTTGCTGGTGTAAGCTAAGGATATTGTATGGACCAGCAGAGAGCTCGGGTTTTTTCTGGGTTTGTTACTTGGAACCCCCCCTGCCTTGCCTGTCAGCCCGAACCTGGGCAGTCTCAAAGCCTGAGGTCCCTGCAGAACTGGAGCCATTGCTGTGGCCGCGGTGTCTCCTGAGGTCCCGCAGCGTCTGGCAGCTCCAGCACGCTCCTGCTCCCGCATGGGAGAGCGCTCCTCGCACATACTGATTGACTGCGCAGCCCACACACGGCAATTTTTAAAACATTTAAATAGCCTGTCTTCTTTGCTTCATCCTGACAATTGATTTTAATCAGTATTATCAGCTGCTTAAAACACTTAATTCTCAGAAGCACTCTAGCGTTCAGCCTCCAGGAGATACGTGGAGCGGAGGTGCAGAATCAGTGATGTTATCGGTAGTTTTGTCCGGGAGGAGGTGGCCTGAAGTCCTCGTTTCATGATTCATGACCCTACTTGGGCTGCTGCTGTTTGCAGTAGCGTGGTGTGTTTTCAGCCCCACACCGATTTGTAGAACATTTCTGAGGTTCAAACCAGCATAAAAGGAGAAAACTTCGTCCCTTTCCACCCACCTCACCGCCACAGTTTGTTTGGTTAAAAAAAAAAAAAAAAGCGCACTCAAATAAACTAATCATATGACTGAGTTATTTTGATACGTAGAATGCTGTTTATTTCTGGCTTGTCAATACTTTCATTAATTTCAATCTGTTTCTAAAACAGAAGTGAAGTACATAATTGATTTGAATCTGTTAGAAGTTGTCCTGCCATCTGTACAGTCTGAGGCGAAGCGGCACAGGCAGTGTAGCATTTGAAGGCGTTAAAAGAAATTATATGGTTCTGGATTAATGCTGACTTCTGATTGATATTTTTAGGTGGCAGTAGAAAAGAATAGGGTAACAGCTAGAAAGCCATAGATCAAATAATATCTTCTCTATTGTTAAGTCTCTATACTGAGGCACGCGTTATTAGGTTTAGTCATAAAATAACGTAACTTGGTTTTTAAGTGTTTAACACTCAGCTTCTGACTTTATGCCTAGGAATAATCAGGGGAGTAGAAAGGAGGAGAGGCAAATGACAGCTTATTTGTAGTTAAAGACCTATGTGAAATGTCATGTCAGCTGGAGTTACAGAGGGAAAAGCCGTGGCATAGTTGGTAACAAAGAGGACCGACTCTTCCATGTATTCCCCATACACTGAAGCCACTGAAATAAAGAAAAAAAAGCTCTTTTCTAGGCTACTGCTGCTCACCGATGTCTTCTTCAGTGAGAATTACACACGTCCCTTGTTATGAAGTGCTCGTTATGGTCTCTGGCTTCCTCCAGGAGATGCTCCAGGTTGGCTCTGTGGGCAGAGTTATTCCTCTCCGGTTTGGAAATGGGCCATCCAGCCTCCTCTGTATCAGCTGCGCTCCTCTGCCCCCAAAACCAAAGTCGTCTTTATTCAACCCTCACTCCCTTCTCCATCTCCCTCACTCCCGCAGGAGTGTCTGTGCAGTGCCTGCGGTGCTGCCAGCGCTGAGCTGATTATTAGTGGTTTTTTCCCAGTGCAGTGGCAGGGAGGTCAGGGTGTCGCATGTGTAATGAAAACCAGAGGAGCAGTGTGTGTGGTCTTACCAACAGGACTGATCTATGCAGTTTAATTGCTGCATAAAATATGCAAAAGCGCTTGAGGTCATTTAGAAAAGTTGGGATGTTTACAGAAAAGTAGAAATTGAGCTTGAAAAAATAATTACACTTTTTTTTTCTTCTCATTAATGACTATACAGAAGAGCCTTTTAAATATGTCCATATATGGGTTTTAAGAATTCATTCCACATCAGTATTTCACCTTTTTCGTTAAGTGATTTCTATATTCCTACTAACCAACAATCATTTTGTCTGAATCTCATTTCCTCATAATAGCAAACCCATCAATCTCTGCTTTATTAAACAGGGAAGCACGCTTGGAAGCCAGAGCACTCAGATTTGATCAAAGATGTTATGCAAACCATTGATTTTAATTTAAAGCAATATCCACTTCTTCCATTATTAACAGCTTTGAATTACTGAGGCTGAATAATTAACAAATATTGCTACTTGATGATAGATTATTCAAAAGGCAGACGTACAGAAACATACTCCAGGTGAACATCCTTCCTGCACCCCCAGGGATGCATATGCCTATTTAATGTTTCCCAGGGGCGCAATGCAACATGGCGCGAGAGAAATACTCTTTGGAGAGACCACCTAAATGCTTCCGAAACTATTATCACAGAAAATGCTCCATAGCTAAGTGTGCCAGTGTGCGTTTCTGACCCGCTGGTCTCTGTTCAGAGCCCTGGGCTGTGGCCAGCCAAGTCAAATGATGCAGACCAGGATGCCACCACTTTTAGGGCAGGGTTGCCTTTGTACACCAGATGGGAAATGTGGGCTTAAAACATTGCCCTGCTTCCTGGCTGAAGCTGAAGCCCTCAGTCTTCAAGCAGGGCAACATCTGGTGAAATGTGGCTCAGTGCTGGCCTCCTTTGGCATTTCCAGAGGTTGTTTTGATGAGCAAAACTCAAAATCTCTGTACACCAACAAGACCTGAGGTGGGTACTTCTCTTTGGCGTCTGTTCTCTTGCACAGCTCTTTGCAGCTGATGAGGCTGAAAGGGTTGGGCGTCTCTGTACCGGGCAATAAGCTTGTTCACTGAGGAAGGTGTCTGGCAGCACAGGGCAGATCTAAGTCTTCACCTGCTATTAAGATCCCTGTACTTCTTCACGAGCCCAAATGAGAGGATTGCCTTGAGGATCAGAGCAGTTATTCAAGGAACAGGACAAATCACGTTTCACTCCTTCTCTGCACCTCCCTCCGAGGGATGAGGCCCCAGGGCACCCTGACACCAGCTGCCTTTCCCTGGGCAGCACAGCCTGAGCGCCAGCATCCCCGGAGGGGATGGGAATCTCTCAGCAGACAGCCTCAAAATCCCGGAGCTTCCCCTAAAAAAGAGCCAGCAGGCTCGGTCACCAGCCCCCCTCTCAATGCAGTGCATGGTGGAGGGAGAAGCCCCGTCGATGGCCGATGGCCAGCTGACCCCCCCAGCAGGGCTCAGGGACGAGGGAGGTCTCTCCCCCCTCTGTACTCGCCGCAGAGTGCGGATGCAAGGTGCTCAATTAAGGCAGTGATGAGAATTGTTTAGGAACAGCAGAAGGATGGGCAAAGCTCGATAAGACAAAATATAAATCTAACTTGGCCTGGCTCTGTGTAAATGAAACCATCATCATCCTCTTTACCACCGTGCCAGCACCTGTGTGCTGCCATGCTCGCTCCGGAGGAGAAGGAACATCTTTTGTACGGTGCTATTCAGTGTGGTTTGACATTTTGTTTCACAGATGCAGCCACCGAGCAATGTTAGCCTATTGTGAGGGATTATTTAGACAGGTACAATTACAGCTCGGCAGTGAAGGTGCCTTTGATCCCGGCATCCCCATTGTTTCTGAGGCTTTTCATCCCTCCCGGTGCCCAGCTAGCAGGCCTGTGCCTGAGACCTGCCTTTGAAGGTGTTTCTTTGCCATTTCCTTTTAATTTTCATGGTGTAGTCTTCTGCTGATGGATGTTATTAATGAAGGTTCTGGCATTCAGTTGTGCTCAAAATGCTGATGCTTGGCAAGTGTCTGACCTTCCCCAGCCATGCAAGAGCCATCTGCAGGCAAGTGGTGGGCCTTAAGGAGGGCAAGTGGTGGGCCCAGAGTGGTCTGTGTGGCTCTAGCAGAGGAGAATCACCTTGTGCATCCCACTTTGCATAGTGCCCACGGGGCAGAACCCGCTCCTGTGTGCTCATCCTTCTCCAAAGGACTTTGCTGCAGTGCAGGTTCATGTGTCAGCAGCTCCCAGCTTCCTGCCTCCCAAAATCTCCAAGGCTGGACTTGGCTTCTGGGGAAAATGAGGTCTTTCAGGTCGGATGTATGTGGAGATGGATGGGAGAGAGGGAAGGAGTGACATCCTGTTCCAGGAGCAGCTGTGTGACCAATGATTGGTTCTGTGGCTTGGGATTTTACTATTATGATAAGGAATTAGATGCCAATTACTTTTAGTTTTGAGGGAAGAATCTCTGCAGTTGGGGTGGTCGCTGGTGGTTGAGAATCAATCAGAAAAATTGATGTCATTTGCTTGATTTTGCATTTAGCCTGTTATTACGAGACCAAGGAGGAAAGCTGCCCCGAGATAGTATTCACCATGCACTGAGAGTTCGAGGAGGAGTCCAGAGAGAGGAACGCAAAGAAATCCACCAAAAGCTGTTAAACACAAGCCCACTGTGACACAGACCTTTGCAGCAAGGGAGGCACTGCTGTATGCACGTAGGCGTTTCATCTCCTACGGGCCACTGTCAGACAGAATGATGGATGAGGCAGATCCTTTTGATTGATAGGGATTTTTTTCTGTCAGATGGGAGGAAGCATGACTGGACCAGTGTAGGCAAATTGCAGGCAGCAATTGCAGTGTAATTGCAAGAACTGCAGACACAAAATCCACTCGTTGCAAGAGTTGTCCAAGAACTAATGACCCAAGGTGTCAGGAAGTGGTGCTCTCCCGTAAAAACTGGGAAAGCCACACTTAGTTCAGACAGAGCCTTGTCAACATTTCTGAATGCACCAAAGGCTTTGCCCGGCACTACCAGCTTCTTGGAGCCTTAATTGCCATCACTGAAGTTGTGCTAAGTTCAGTAGATGACTCTTTCTAATTAAGTGCATATCCTTTCAGGTGCTAAATAAAAACGCATCTTGATTAGCCTTTCTCCTATCTTAGCATCCATAATAGGCTTGCAGAAAAATAAGTGTCTGGATGGATGAAGACGCCTGGCTATATCTGACCCCGTCAACGTAGCCCAGAGACCTTCCTACGTTAAGCAGGAGTGGATTTACTGACACTACCACAAAAATGGCAGGGCAAAAGAAGCAGTGGTGCCTTTGCCTCTGGGCTGGGATCATTCATTCCAGCACAGGACAAAACCTGCATCCTTAGCGGGTACACTTCGTCCTGAGCCACCTGTACCCCCTCTCCTGGCCCACTGGTACCCCAACAACCCACCTCCAGAAGGACACGTGTCTGGCAGTGTCTGGATACACCCAACTGCCTGCTCTATGTGACATTTATTAATCTCTTAGTTTTAACGTGGGAGGTTATCTGGAATTAAAAGCTACCTGTGCTCTCACAGGTGATAAAGCACTACTTGGCATATGAACGTACATTTATGAAGCTAGAATATGCAGTTTACTTGGACCTCTTTCTTATTATAGCCAGATAATTGCACTTGGTTTTGAGCCTTCGTATGTCTGCCTAATGCTGTGTTTTTCTATGAAACTAGTTGGAGTCCAGGGCATCTCCTTTCCTTTTCTTTATTTGCTCATAAACATCCTCTCCCATCAGGCTGAACCTATACCTGGTGATGTATTTCCTTGTAGAACATTGAAAATCAAGGAATTCCTAAGATATTGTTCATAACCAATATGAAAAATCCAACTTGAGCGGGCTGTGATCTGACCCACTGCTGTGTCTGGCAGTGGGCAAAAAAGTCGTACTCGAAGTGGCATCATTTTTAGGGACAAAAATGGAGATTGTGGTTAAGTGGATGTTCCTCAATGCAGGCTCAGGGTGAAGTCAGTTGCTAGAAGCTTATTAACATGGCACAGGTAGCGGAGGCAGGACTTCAGCAGCCTCTAATAATTTTTAGCTTTGCCAAAATCAGGAGAATTCAGTGAGATAAAGTGTAAAAGTCTGGAACGTGTTTAGTAAATAAAAAGTGACCCCAGGGGAAGCCCAAGTAAAAGAGAATAACAGTTCAATTTTTCAATTACCTGAACAATCTCACAACATTAATCCTGGGTGCCGAATACCAGCTCCGTACGCTGTGCAGAAATTCCCCTGATGAATTAATGTCAACTGCTGCTCTTAATGCCAGTTTATTTCTAGCCACACTTGACAACACGAACCAACACCCGTTCTCACCCGTGTCATGTAATAGGGAAAGTTAACACAAGCAGGCAAAGGTTTAGGATGCATTTTGTTCTGGATAAATAATTAGAAATAGCTTTAAAGGAAAAGTGGCTCAAAATTTTGTAATACGACCAGTTTTATGAGGAACTGAACACTATTTACTGCATCTGTATATTACCTTCCTGCTTTACAGGCTCTGAAAAAAAAAAACACAACACTTTTTTTTAAACATTTAACAAGATATTTGTAGATATGCAGACTTAGAATGTGTCCAACACTGTGTTTTAATGTTATTCTTCCTTTTCTTTTTCATTCTCTTCATTAACTAAAAGAAATTATTGCTGTCAGGGTAGGGAGAAATTGGACACTTCCTTTTAAAAAGAAGTTTTATTTTCTCTTCCCAAATTCTAGAAAAGTTACCAAGTGAAAAAGAAAAAAAAAAAAAGCCAGACTGCCTCTTGTTTTGTGGCATAAAGTGAAGGGAAGAGAGAACAAGGGAAAAAATTATGCAGAAGATTTCAAAATTCAAGTTGAAAATGCTCATCTTGAGGAAACCCTTGGGAAAAAATAGAGAAACGAAAGGAAAGAAAACCAAAATACTTCTGCATAGAAAATTACATTATTTTTTGGGGTGAAAAGAGAATGCAAATGTTTTCAGCCAGAGGCTCTGAATTGGAAGGGACTTTCAGAAATCATGCACAGTTCACTCAGATCTCGGTAATGGGCTCCTCCACTGTACATGTTGGCTTCTCCGCCCCTGGGAGACCTGGGTGGCCATGGGGGCTGCAGTTATCCTCTGCCTGTGGCCTTTCCGCTGCCTCACAGCTTTCCCTATAAATACGAAATGCAATTTGTTAATGGTCTGAGTGGGAAGGCAGCCTCGCAGCGCCGGTGGTGGGGATGCTGCTCTCGTGCTCGCCAAAACGAGCGCTTGTGCCTGGCACCTCGGTGCTGCCCGGGTGATCCCCTCCCAGTGCTGCTGCACCTTCTTTCCTTTCCTTTTCTCTTTTTTTTTTTTTTTTTTTGCCGTGTGCTCCCCAGTTCGAGTGAGGGCTTCGGCGTAGCAGAGAAGATCGTGCTGCTCACCTTCATCTCCGCCGTTATACTGATGGCCATCCTGGGGAACCTGCTGGTGATGGTGGCCGTGTGCCGGGACAGGCAGCTCAGGTGAGCCCACCCAGCCACCCGCTGCCCTTCCGCGGGGAGGCACAGGGGAAAATCCCCACCTAAAAAGCCCCGTGCCCCCAGTTGAGGGCATAAACTGCCACGATGAAGGGTTTCTCTGGTCGGGCATTGCACCACGATGATGTCAGACCTTCACACTGGCCTCAGTGCATCCCCACTTGGATCACTTTAGTATCCATCCTCTACATTTTTAGTACTCTCAGTGTGAAAAAACAGATAAACCAGTGAAAAACAGATCTAAGCAGCAATTCCTTGGAGAAGCAGGTTGGCCTCTACCCCTTTTCCATCTCAAATTTCCTAACAAGCCCATCAAAAAACCACACAGATCAAGGTCCTGTTGCAGTTGTGCCGCTCTGCCACAGCTTGGCAAATGCTGCCAGTGATTTGCGGGGGGGTCACAGGCAAAACTGCCGTCTCAAGGCTTGCTGCTACCCCTGGGAGTTGTCAGACCAGCCTCAGGAGCAGAGTGAGATATTCAACAGCCTCTATTCATATTCTGCGTGGGATTTTTAATGGATTTAATTCTATTTTATTGTTATGATTTAAAAAGTACTCTTCAAGTTGAAATTACAGCTTCAGTTTAGATTCTTCTCAGTGCTTTCTGGAAGGATTTTCTCAATTTACAAGTTAAAATAAAATCCCCCTCCTCCACTCTAAACTCTCCGATGCAAGCTGTGGGGCTGAGCCACACGCAGAGGCCTGTGAGCATCCATTTGCCTCTTCTGCATGAGCAGTTAGATGCATTTATGCAGGCAACATGGTGGATATTTAGCTGTAAAAGCCAGGAACAAGCTCGGGGTGACCATATAAAGTGAGGAGTACATTAGAGAGGACCTTTCAGTGTGATGGGGCAAATCAGACCCAAACACAAGCTGAAATCTCTGTCCACATGTAGAGGATGCTGGACTGAAATTACCCCACCGTAATTTTGTGATCTGTCTTGCAGGAAAATCAAGACCAATTATTTCATTGTTTCCCTTGCCTTTGCGGACCTGCTGGTGTCAGTGCTGGTGATGCCGTTTGGAGCCATTGAGTTGGTTCAGGACAACTGGATCTATGGAGAGATGTTCTGCCTGGTCCGAACATCCCTGGATGTCCTGCTCACCACAGCGTCAATCCTGCACCTCTGCTGTATCTCACTGGACAGGTATGAACAGAGGAGCATAGAGAATAATTGTAGTTGCTTTAAGTTTCTTCGGAGTTGTTGCTTGTCAGCAGTAGCCAAGGGGCAAAAATGAACCTGCTGGGAACAACAGAGCAATAAATCTCTCCTGGTAGCTGATTTTGGGGAGAGGTCTCTGAATCCTCATTGGTGTAGGAAAACTTTGAAAGGAATGATATTTATATCAATAGAGCAAGCCAGGTCCTCAGCTGCTTTGCGGCACAGCTCTGTTTGCTTTACTGACCAGATGTGGCACAGTTTTTTCACCAAAGTAAAGAAAAGACACCTTTTCTTTCCAAAGGAAAAAACAAAGAGGAGGAGGTGCATCGTGCGCAGGATGTTGTTTTAGCAGGGACGTTGCTGTCAGGGTCTGCTGGCTGCCAGGGGCGGCAGGGAAGCCTTGGCTGGCGCAACGCTTGATGTGTTGTGCTGAGCCCTGTCTTCCCAGGAACCAAAACGCTGAATTACCTGGCTTCCTCTCTTCTGTCAAAAAAATATTCGACATATCTTTTCAAGTGCCATCAGAACTGTTCCTCCTGCTGCTTGCAGCCGTGCAGGCAGGTGAAAACCGGTATTACTAAATGACACATTGTGGCATATATTACTACATTATAGGGAGAAAAATATAAAGGGCAACTGCTCCCCCCACCCCAATTTTATGGGCTGTTTTTCTAAGGCATCCGTTTGCACGTCTCCACTAATGAAGGCTAACCAGGAGGTAAATAAAGCTGGTGAAAAGGGTGCATAGACTTTGTGGGAGATCCTAAAAACTTTATTTTCTTTTAAACTTTTCTTGCAAAATTAAAATGAAGCCAAAATCCTGAATAGTTTGTGGCAAACAATTCTCTTTTACTGTTGTCTGCAGTTTTTTGGGATAGACCGCAGTACTTCCCATACGGAATAGCAAGAATTTTTCACAGGATGAATACTTAGAAGGAAATATCTTGACCGGCTATTCTAATGAGCAATACTTAGAGCTTTCGTTTGAGTTCTGTGCGGAGATTTCAATACCTTTTAAAATACTATTACTTAGTATTACTAATATGGCCAAAATAACCACAACCATTCTCGTCATCAGGACAACTGGCATTTAAATAGCATCTTTCATCCAGAGTCTGCACCCAGCCAGACTTCAAAAGATACTTGATTAACTTCTCCATTGATGGGCAGCACTCCTTTATTGTGGGAGGGAGGGGCACTGGCACATGCAGTATTGTGCCCAGAGAGGAGCTGACGTGTAATAGCTGCAGCTCTTGTCCTTATCTGGAAGTTTAGATGGCTGGAACACAAATAGGAAGCTCATTATCTTAAAACCGTTGACAAACTGCCACTTTGAGCCAATTACCAGTAAAGCAGATGTTAGGCACTGTGCTCTGGATGTGGCCTTGTTATATAAAATGTTGGAGTTCGGTTCTCCAGGCTTTTAATTAAACATAGAGGGTTGTGTAGAGAAAGGGACATGCAGGGAAAATACTGTTTTCCCCCCTCCCCTTCACCCCCTCATTTCTGACACCCGCAGGGGATGAGGAACCTGCTGCGTGGGGTGCACAGAAGGGAAACTCCCCTCCCTTTCTCCTGCCTGTGCCACCCTCTTGCAGACCCCCACCACGTTGTCGCCTCTTGCTCCCGCCACCTCTCCCCCTCGGTCCCTGCGCTCCTGGGACAGCCTTGTCTGGGGTGGCGAAGGGGCTGGAGGCAGCCTTGGCTCCGTGACTGTCGAAATGCGTGGCTCAGAGTTAATGTTCTGGGGGTGCAGAACAGAGATCAGCTTTATACAGGAAGATTTTCTTTCTATAAACAGACTGGAGGCAGTTTGCAAACACTCAGCTCAGTAGAAGGAACTGGAAATGGAAGCAAAAACCCCAACCAAAAAAAAAATCCCTAAAATGAGATGGATTAGGTTATTCTGTAGTAAATTAAATACTCAGAGCAGAGCGCGAAGACCTGGGGAGGACTAACAGCTCTGCTCTGCCTTCTATTCTCTTTTATTCTCTGGCCAGGGAGTCTTGAATTCCCTCTGCTGCACGCGGGGCTGCCGTAGCAGTGGGTGAGGGTCGCTGCCTACAGACACACACAGACGATTCCCCTTCCTTTGGAGAGAGGGAAATGGGGAGCTGACTCTGGGGACCCCCACTCCATCCCCTCATCCCAAGCCAATATTTTCATCATGAGAATACGACACAGGAGAATGGCTGTCTTGAAAGACAGCAGGAGCTGTAACCGTGTTTTGGAGGAAACTAATTCTCCAAGCTTGTTCCACATTTGTTCTGAAGAGGTTTGGGGAAGGTGCAGCACCCCCTGCACTGGGGTCTGAGGGTGACGGGCACTGCGCTTGAACGAGCCCTGTATCAGCATCGCTCCATTTAAGTGGCTCAGCCTTCTGTGATAAAATTGCGAAAAAGAAGCTTTTAAAGGTTTCAGCTTACCGAGTGTGTATTTGAACCTGTTGCTGGTACAGAAACATTCTTCCTGCATCTTCAGGATTAAAAAGATTCTTTAAAGTAGAATGAAAAATGCACACGTGCACGCTGGCTGAAAAAAACCCCATGTCCACCAATCTGATCAAAAGAAAGTGTTTAGAGCTCTGAATTTGAAGGTCCCAAGAGCTGGAGATCATCTTAAGTGTCACAGCAAAAAAAAAAAAAAAAAAGAAAAAAAAATCTTTCAGAAAATGCCTGTAAACTTTTTCCTCATGAATGCACTGACAGAGAGAAATGCCCCAATATTTGCCATCCCCCCAATATTGGCCATGTTAGACTAAACAGCAGTCAAATTGCTTGAAAAGAAGCTGAGGATGAATTCGTTAATGGGTGTGCTGAAAACCTCTGCAGGTTCAGGGGTGAGGGAGCAGAGCTGCACTGTCTGGGATACACAAGCACAGCAGCAGTTTTTGACCTGAAATTGCCAGTTGTCAGGGAATTATTTCAGGACACACAAATGCTCTTTCTCTTTCGCGTGTGCTGCTCTTTGCTCTCAGGCAGAGAGGGAGAAAAGGTTCTTCAAGCTGGTGGCTGGATGCGGCCTGACATGGATAATCATCGCAGCCTTTATCATTTGCTTGGTGCTTTCACGCCGAAGAATGACGCCTCTGCAGACTAGCTGCAGAACTGATCTAAATTTTAGGTAATTCTCTGGTACTGTGATTTTCTTGATTCTCTTCTCACAATGGCTTTACTGAGTGCTTGCTAGAGCAGTGACCAACACACACTGCACCGTTAGGGGAGCACTAACAGCAACATCCCCAAGGCAGGCTGCTCCTCTCCAAAGGCACTCGAATTTGCCGTAGAAACTTTTCTCTATCGTTTAATCTCTGCAGAGCACATATAGCTCTCCTAGCCATTCAGTCTTGCTGTAGAAGTTCCTCTTGGATGCTATTTTGACTCCATGGGTAATCATTTGGAGCTTTGCCGCTGACATGAAAAAAGCCAGGATTTCACCTTAGACGTTTCAAAAGCTATATTTCTTTTCCCGGTGCAAGAAGGCACAGTTATGCCTGTGTTTGCTGACAGCGAGTGTCAGCTGAAAGAGAAAGCCCAAGATCTCTCTGTCTCATGTGAAGGGGAGAATCCCAAGTCAGCTGCATGGCTTTCATCACTTGCTGTTTGATCAGACACCTCAGTAGGAATCTGATTGAGTCCCAAGACTACAGGCTTCTGGGTTCTCCCAGGACCAAATGTCAAGTTGAGACTACCCACCACGGTGCTCAAGGCAGACCAAGGTGCCTCCTGTAGCACTGGACCGTCATTTACTGCTGTCAATGAAAATGTTATGGAGGTGGGTCGGCCCCTAGTCATCTTCCTCTCTTAAAGTTGTATTTCTTCCTCTGGTTGATTGACTGACTTACTAACATGATTTTCAAAATACGACTTAGTAGGACACCAGTAGGGTACTGTAACCATCACTGAAGTTGTTTAACCTCCACCTGGACATCGTCCTTGAGCACAGCGACAGTCCTAACCTGACTGGGAATTTCTGTGCTAAGTCATAAGCTCTTTTGTGTCCCAAACAGTCTATTAAAAGACTTCCTTTCTTCCTGAATGGCCACTGTATATGTTATTTTACATTTCTGCAGTGCTTGCTCACTGGCATGGTCTGGCAGCCTGATTAGGTAAATCAGGAAACATCACGTATAAAAGCAATTACTCTCCACCACACAAGCAGCAGACCTTGATGCTTGCAGATCCAAAACCTGATGCCACTTACCTAGCAATACTGTGGGACCTAAACATTCAGAAAGACCAAGGACATGAATTTTTTTTCCTGCTGGGCATGTTTAATAAGCCATTTTCCAATTGAAATGAAACACGAGGACTTTCTCTCCATCTCTCAGAGGAGGCATTTGGGTGGAAGAAGAATGTTTTGATTTTGGCCCTTACCACATCCCTACAGACGTGCCATGGTCCCTTCCTTGCCACATTGAGGGGGATATTACACTTGTGCCATATCCTGCTGCAGGTCACCTGGAGCCAGTGACGGTCCCCCTTCACTCCCGTGTCCTTTTCGCAGAGATTAATTCACTTTTGCTGCCATGAATTCGGCTGCTGTTCCAAACCTCCTCGGCAAGCAGGACAACAGGGATTTTCAACAGAGCTTGGGTGGCGTGGTGGATATAGAATAAAAGATCCATTTTTCACAACAAAAGAAGGCTGAACCCCACCTTTTAAATCTGCCTTTTTCTCCTTCGCGATGTGCCAGCCCCTTGCTGTGACTGACCTGGGAGCATCACTTCCAGGTGTGTCCTGGCCTGTCATCGTCCTGAGAAGGGCAAAGAGAAAATTTCGACCTCACTTCACTTCTGTCCTAGAGATGAAAAGTGAAAATATCCAGACTTTAGTCACGTTTTAATAGATACGAGCACAAAAATTTTCTAAGTTCCACCTATTTCTTGAGCACTGCCAATTTTTAAAATCCTTTTCCTTTTGCAGACTGAAGTCAAAAAGTTGTGCTGTTCCTGGTGCATTATTGGTTAAAATGCGGGTACCTGACAGCGCAGTCTAATAGAGATTAACGTCTTGACAGAATAACCATCCTCTAACCCAAATGACAGCATACCCAACGCGTGCTGTTCACAGCAAGGATTTAACGGGCTAGCAGTCTCCTAATTTCCAGCTGCTGCACCAAATTTTCCTTTTGGGACTTGGACTACAGGCTTTCAAAGTGTATCTCTCCCTTGTCCTGTGCAAACATTAGTTGAGATTTGAAAAGACTTCCAAACAGTTTATTTTTTGCGGGATTCTGCAGTCATCTCCAAGCAACTTTCAGGTCAGCTCAAAATGCTCATTCTGATATGAGTAAGAGCAACGTGTCTTTCTTTCCCCCTCTTGTCTGCAAAGCATCAGACCTAGGCTTTAAAGATTGCTGGCAGAAACTTGAACTTCTGTGACAAGTTTTGGTTGTTTTGGGGTTGTTTTTTTTTCCTCAGGGAGAAGTGACTCCCAAAGAGTGTTAAGCGGACAGAACAGATGAGGAGATAGTGGTGGAAGGCGCTGAGAAGATCAGAGCAGGCCGATGAATGCCTGGGTTTCTGTGCAGGGAAGGATGAGTCAACCCATCGTTGAGCTGTTCTCTGTCACCACTGCTTCACCCATCCTGGCAGCTGGGTTGGAGGAGCACCGACAGCACCGCTTCCTGTTTTATTTAATTTTTGCTAGCTGTTGCCCTTCTGTTCATTCAGACTTTATGGGAGTATGCTTTTTCTAGCTGGTGTTTTTTCTGTGATTCATGTATTTCCTGCCTTCTGTTTTATTTCGGGGCATACAACTGTGGTTTTTTTTTAAAAGAAATAGGGTGGTTAATCTAATCCTCAGGACTCAGTTTGGAAAGTCATTCTGTTCAACATTCTCAGAAAGTGTTGCTTGAAAAGACTTTTATCTGATAATATCTTGTATCTATTTCCATTACTGCCTCTGAAAAAAAAAAAAAAAAGCATTCAGGCTTTAACTCTCAAAGGCATTTGAGAAAATCTGGAGAAATCACCACAGGATAAACTGATCTTACCAATCAGACACAGGGAGCAAAGCACTGCAGAGACTTAGGGACAGTCTTATCTGAAATTATTTTTTTTTTTTTCCCAGTTTATTAGAGGTACCTCAGGGCTCAGTGAATCCAAATTTTGCCATCACTAGGTTATGCTTTTTCATCATCTCTTTGGTATTCCAATATAAAAGAAAGATTTAGCCTTGAATTATTTATTTATTACATGTTTTATGCATATCTATCCATTCTTTGTGCACATGCAATAAAAATAATTGCACTGCATATAAATAGGCCAAGTGGCTATGATAGAGTCTCCAAATACAGTTAACCTGTCAGGAAAGGCAATTTTCTTCTCCAATATTTGCAGTATAATTTGCAACACAATTACTTCTCAAAGTCTTGGGGGAAAAAAAAAACAACAGGGAAACAAACGAGTCTTAAATGTCTGTATTCTTGGGCTCAGATGCACATCTGGCACCTCTGCTCTCCGCGCAACCAGAGCATCCTGCACCCTCTCTCTGCTTCCTCCAGCTTCCCTGGCTGCGTCCCAGCCCCTGAAGCTTTTCTCCAAGTCTACATCCCTGCTGGGCACTGGGTGCACTGTTTGCCTGGCCTGTCCGAAACATCTCCAGATTTGCAATGTAACACGCCACAAAACAGACCTAACTCTGTGTTTGTATATTCAACGCTAATCTGACTGGAAATCAAACATACCACATGATCACTGCTAAATAAGGACTAAAGCAAAGCAGATGTATCCAAAGAGTGTGGGAGCACCAGAGTGACAGATGCTCGTTGCGCCATTTACAAACATTAATTAACATTAATGTACTGTTCAGACATCAAATTAGCACAATCCCTTGAGAGAGAGGATGTTTTAGAGACTCCCAACCTCCGCTGCTCTTCAGTGGCAGCCCCTCTGGAGAAGAAGCCCTCTCCGTGGGGTGGGAGGGAGCCCGTGCAGGGGGCACAGGAGTGGCCAGGTCTGGGTGGTCGCTGGCTCTGCCCACCCCGCCTGCTGCCTCCTGCTCCTGGTGCTGCACCACATCCCTCTCCACCCTCACCTCTTCGGCAGTCGAGGCGCGGGGGTAAGCGACTGTCCCGCCAAAGGGTGCCTGGGCCCCGGTGGGGCTCGAGGCCGGCGGCACGGTGTCTTTCTCAAGGATGGTGAGAAAGTAGCTGTGCCCAGCAATGCTCTGAGAGACATCTGCCGGCTGGCCAGGACTGGGGGGAGGTTATTAGCGGGGAGACTTGTTAGGTTTTAAATACCTATCAGTAAGTAATGATTAGGCAGTCGGCAATCTGATTATATGACACAAATTCCAGCTCTAGTTTTGAACCAGGGCATAAATCCCTCGTGCCCTTTTCAGCTGGAAAGACATCGGATCTACTACAGCTGCCAGTCACTTCGGTGGAGGAGCAGAGAGGCGGCACAGGAAGGGGCTGAGCAAGGGCAAATGCAGACCGTCCCCGAGGGCTGCGAGACACGACACGTAACCACAGAGTTATCCCTGTCGGCACTCAGCTCCACGAGAAAACTAACAGGGGATTTGCAGAATTCAGGTCCGAGAGCATTAAGAAAAATAGCGGAGCAGATGGCCATGGCACAGCCTGAGGGATGCACTGTCCTTTATTAATCTTTACAAACCCTCTAGAAATATGGTAATTTATTTTGCCACTGTTGCTGCCAATAACCCTCCACACACACCGACCCACACGGGGACCATGAAGGAGTCCTCTATCTCTGTTTGGCAACATACGTTTGTTTGTATTACTAGCTAAATTTATCCAGTTCCAATTAACTGTTCTCTTTAGCATTTTTCTCAGTGTAATTATCTCAACACCAGCAGGCCGTTGTTTTTTTAATAAGAATTTAATTTTGTTAGATGTAATCAATTTAGGACATTTTTTTTTTTTTCCTGGACCAGCAATGCATAACTTTGTTTTATTTGGCTCAGTCAGATACCATAGCTTATTTGCTCAGTGGGAAAAAGGAAAAGAGAAAGAGCTGTTCTCTCCAAAAAAAGGTAAAAATCTGTTTATGTGGAGGACAGAATCTGGTTTCACTGAAATATCAGCAAAGCCGGTAGCGCTGGTTTAATTTCACAGAGACACAAATAAGTTGAGATCCTGGCTCCTTAGACTTCACCGCTTGGTCAGGGTTCAGCTGAAGGCTCTGGCCCAGCCTGGGGTCACTGAGGAAGAGGAGGAATGTGCAAAACCATGCTCAGTTTGGGGTTTTGTGGAGCACATCGGCATAGAGCTCCAAAAGGACAAAGAAGGGCGTTTTTTGAACTAGCCAAATCCTAATATGTAATTTGTGTCCTGCGAGGAGAAGAAGCTTCTGAAATAAATATCCTTGTCGCCCGCAAGACTTTTCCATCAGTGCAGTTCAGTGGCTTCAGCATCTGAGCTGGCTGCCTGGGGGGGCAGCCCCCGGGAGCCCCTCTGCCGGGCTCAGGGTAGGAGCAGAGTCCCCTGTGGTGGCAGGTAGTGGAGTCTGGCCATCCCCTCTTGTGCTTCTTTGGCCTCTCTTTCCTTAGGAACTCACAAAAAAAAACCGTTCCCACTTCGGTGTGCAAGGTTCAGCAGACAGGTACAGGCACAGGGTCCAGATGGACGTGGTTCTTGCACCCTGACTTTGTTAGAGAGCTAATAGCACCCACAGTTTTCCCACCCTCTTGTCTTCCTTTTTTTCTAGATTATTTAAGGGGGGTAACAAATTATTCAGGATGAGTATTCAGTAAGTTTTCCTTGGCTCGTTTTGGCCCCAGTGATGATCAAACATATGGTATGTATATAATTTTATACATGCACATGACACCAAATGCTTTTAAATGTGGGCCACCCACAGAACCAGTCTGTTTGGTAAAGGTGGGTGTGTATTTGTCTGTCTGTGATTTCTAAGGAGCTTCTTGCCGGGTATTATCTACATACCCGTAGCTCAAACAAAATTGCATTGCAAACCAGGGAGATGCTTTAATTTTTCTCCAAGGGCAAGGAATTACCTAATGCAGCTAAGTAATTCTATTTCTGTAATGCCCAGAAGGCAAGGAAAGAGCAGTGGTGTGGTTAGAGCATCACTGATCTCGACGCAGGACTCCAGGATCCTGCAGACTCCAGGCCTGCTCTCTGGAGATGTGTCCCGGGCAGCTTTTCCACTGCCACAGGCTTGAGGAGACGCTTGGATGTCCAGGCTGAGGGGTGGCCGGATGTGCTGGCTGCTGTGTCACTGCTTGCATCTCTTTAGCCACAGAAACTGGTGTATGTTAACGTTTTTGCCCCATCTGGTTATCTAGAGTCGTGGACCTTTGATTTCAGTCTTGACCACAGATCCCGGTCGCAAATGGAGTCTCATTGTGTTGGTGCTTGATGAGTATGCAGGCAGTCACTGCCACAAACAGCCGTCCTTGCCACGGACCACAGCTAAGTTACGCTGCTGTCAGATCTAGGTCACCGGTGTGTTGAAACGCAATGTGCAATGCTGTTTCTTAGTCTCCGTCTTTCCTTTCTTGTCTACAAGAGCCTAGAAGCTATAAACTTGCAATAACTAGAGGTGTCATCACTTAGAAGTTGATGTGCTTTTCAGGAATTTTTTTTTCTACTTTTTTTTCCTGGGTATGATACAAGGAGTGTGCGTACATGTGTGTGCGTGCATGCGTAGGATTTCTCATACAGGCAAAATGGCAACAACCAACACCCATGATTTACAACGCCTACTTTTCCACAAAAGCAGATTCAGCATTCAGTTGTACAAGGCAGGAATATAACTGAGGTTCATTTTCTGCCTATTTTCTCTTTGGCTTCACAGCTTCCCTCTTATCTGCCATCTCCTGTCTTCACATATACGCAAGTTTAACATTAGGCAAGCTGTCCATGATCCTGCTGCTGAGGAGTGTGATATTATGTCTCCTCTACCCGAAGTGCTGAAGGCTGTTAGGTACAAATGTGTTGCTGACATACAGGTGTTTATATCTGCTTTCTGGTTTCACGTGTGGCACTGACTGCAAAGAGGAGCTTGCCGGGGGGCACAGCGCCAGTCCCGTTGGGAAAGGATAAAACGTTTTGCTCTTACAGCTCATGGACACTGTGTATGGGCTCCTCCCTGTGACCCCCGCAGCTGCTGCTGGTGGTGCTCGTAGGAATATGGAGAAAATTGCCCCACAGATCTGGCCACTGAGTCACTGAACCTTGAGTGCTTTTTATAGCTTTCATGAGCATGATTGAGCTGCACCTGCATCCCCTCGAAGATGCTGGGAGAGTGTTCGTGACACATGAGGTTCACTTTTGGGAATCAATACGCTTGGCACTAATTGGTCCCCCCAACATCCATATCACGAACTTCCACTGGAAGACCAGGGAGCATCACATTCATGTTCCTTGACACAGTCTGGCCACTGCAGTTTCCCAGAGCTGCCAAGTGTCACTGGGCAGGTCACAAATCCTTGGTAGCCAGACATACCTGCAGTGGCCATAAGAGCCATAAGTAAGGCCATAAGAGCTATGGATTTCTTCTTCTGAGCCACCTGTAAAATGTTAGCACTTGATTCATTCATGTAGCAAATGTCTGATGTGGGAAAGGAAAAGTATTATGATAACCTTTGCTTTATGGAGCTACTTGGATGCTCTGCAGCTCCAGGAAGGGATTCTTGTATTTCCCCTTCAGCAAAGAATGTCATAACAGAGCTGGAGGAGAGGATGTGTTTCGCATCATCTGCTCTGCTGTAGGTAACAGGGAAGTTAACATTTTCAAGGAACTGCAGAAACACAGGTCTTGACTGATAATAGTATGAATTAATATTTAATTAAGCTTGGACATCGTATTAATCATGTGTATGTGTTACATTTTATATGCATCCATCACACTGTCATACCAGTACGTAACAGGAATTCTTTATGAGCAGAGGAAAACAGCTTTAGCTTGAAAGGAAGCAGAAATGTAGAATACGAAAATGTCTTTATTTCAGGTTTTGACTAAAACTATTGATAATCTTAAAGATATAATTATTTTTTTCTCAGTGAATAAATAGCTGCTTAAATGTCCAAACCATCACATACATCAAATCACCAGCTACTGCAAAAATTGGTGTGACTTCAGTGACTTCTGTTAGCATACACAGATTTCTGTTACCTGACTCTCTGGACCATTGAATGGAAATCCTGCTGAGCTATGGAAAAGCAGACGGTGTGCTTCTCTGCCTCCCTCGCCACCAGCAAAATTGTCACCCACGCTCCGATTGCAGAACCTTGCTACCGGTAACGGTGTAGGGCAGGAGGAACCCAGCTCGACTTTCTGAACACAAGGGAAGTCACAGTAGCAGCAGCTAGCAAAAAAAAAAAAAAAAAAAAAAAAAAAATATATATATATATATAAAATCTTTTGACACGTAAGTGGAGGAAAATTGCTGCTGAATCACTGGGAAGGAAGAAATATGAGAGCTTAAGATGTCATTTTTACAGGCATAATTTTTACTCTAATGGCCTTTAATAGCATGTGCAAGTAAGTCAGTGTAATGCTGTCAGCTGCAGCAGAGATAGAAGTACAGAAATGTAATAACTCAAACTGCTTGGAAGAATTGTTTTCCTCCTGTAGTTAATTAGCAGTGTATCGTGGTTTTCCTTTTCTGTTTGTTTATTCAACTTGTGAAACGGTGGCTGGTGTCCTGCCTGCTCTTTCCCATTTATTTATTGAATTTGTTCTTCCGCCCTTTCTGCAGATAAATTTACTCTCTTGTGACTTGCAGTAACTTGCCATCAGGCATGTCACAAGAATCCTTTGATGTCCAGCACTGGGTAGCACTTTCCAGTAGGTGTCTCTCAGATAGTAAACAATTAAATATGCCAGATATATCTCCCTTGTGTTTAGAGTCAGAAGAGCAGTTGCATGTAATGCCAAGGGAAGTGCCATCTGTCCTAATAAGCAGTCAAAAACATTACCGAAAATACCTGTTTGAATTCAATTTATTTCCCGGGGGAAGGAAATCTGGAGAGCAGGGGGAAATTCAAGTGCAATAAGCTCTTGCAACACAGGGCAAGGTTACACAAGCACATGGTGGCTGTCATGAGGAGGGTAGTTATCTTGGGAACAAAGGAATATTTATTCTAGCATCTGAGATGATTAAGATATTGAAATCTGACCATGATGGTCCTCATTGACTGATAGACTCAGAAAAATGTAGTTTGGAAAGGACCTCTGGAGGTCTCTGATCCAGCCTTCCTCTCAAAATAGGGCCAAACTCAAACTTAAATCTATCTTCATTTAATTAGGTCGCTCAGGGTCCTACCCAGTTAAGTTTTGCATGTCTTCGAGGCTGGGTACCCTCGCTTGTTCTACTCATGATCCAATGAAGGCAAGCTCCAAAACGAAGTAAATCCCATTTCTGTAAATTATTCAGCTTCTGCTTCTCCCTGGTGGGAGGGATGGGAGAGCTGTGTTCCGGGGGACAGGAGTCAGACCCACCGACTGCCGTGGCAGGGGGAAATGAGCTCCTCAAGAGGAACATTTTACCCAGTGCTCTAAAAGAGCAGTTACTGTCAAATATACCATTTCTTTGAAAGTGAAACTTTTCAGAGGAACAGGCTGATTTTCATGCTCACAGGAAACCAGAAGAGAATGTAGAAATGATCAAATTGAAATAGTTGAATGCTTGTTTCAACATTTTTTCCCCTGTGACATTTTGAATCTTGTTTCAAAGAGACTTAAAAAATGTTTTCTTTTGACACTTTGATATTATTTCAACCCTTTGTGTGGAATATATAATCTGATTTTATCAAAATAAAGCAATTCAGTTGACTCCATGTGACTTTTTAAAAAAAGGTCTTAAGAAAATTTGGAAATTCTCAGATTTTTACGCCTACTTAGCATAAAACTTTTGGTTCCCGCTGAAATCTTAATGAAATAAATTTTGCACGTCAAGGACGTCTCTCTAATACATGCACATAAACTGTGTGTATGTGTGCATTCACATATGTCTTATTTTAATGTGCTGCAGGCATCTCGGGTTAGTGGTCCAGCTTTAGTGTGTGTTTGTCAATTTAATGTCTCTAATTCATGGTTCTGCTGACCTCATAAAATCGACTTTTATAGGCACTCAGCAGTGAGGCTCTCTCTACGCACACATTATGCCTTGATGTGAAGCTTGGCTGAAAAATATCTCTGACAGAGTTCATTCATTCCCTTTATAAATAGTTTTTGAAACCGTGTCCACTTCTTCAATGCAGTGCTCATATCCTACGGGGCACCATGTTGCATAATTTCTGTGCTCACCAAATCTGGAAACTACATCTACCAGATGAGCATTATTAATTCCTTAAGAAAATATATTCATCAGGCACGAAGCTGAGTTATATATTTCATTATTTAGAAGAGCTGAGAATTTGTGGGCACTCCTCGTGACGCCAGCTCCCTGTCGCAGCAGTAGGGACATCGGTACTGGCCTGTCTTTACAACATGTGCTGAAATCCAAAACTCTAAAGATCGAAAACATTTCACTGGGAACCTGAGGCAGTCTGTCAGGTCAGGACCACCGAAAATCTGCACCTGGGTGACGTGGTTGCTGATCTGCTATGCTAATGGGCAGATATTAATTTCAGAGCAAAGAGATTTCAGGTTTTAGGTTTGATACATCTTCCTGATGTAGAAATCTGGTAGCAGGTGGGTAGCGTGGGGACCAAACAGACAGAAGAGCTGATTTCATATCTCTTTGAGAAGACATTTTCAGTCCACAGAGAGTTGTTATTTGCAGGGATCTGTTGTACGATGAATGTGTCGGATGGGTCGGCAGGAGAAAGAAGAGCACAGGGCACGTCCCCTTGATGGTGAAAAGACGAGAAGCCCTGTGCAGACATTTGCTCTGTCCTTGTGGCAGAGGTTGAAGCCCAGCCAGGAGAGAAGCTGATTCCTGGGAGGTAGAAAGGGAGCTTGGTTACGGAAAAACACACTTCATTTTACTGACATTTTCACAGCTTTGAAACACTTTGTTAATTTGCAACAACAGCTTTTGCAGTCTTGTCAAAATAAATGTCCATTGCAGTTAGGAAAACCCCAACATTTACTCAGTTACATCTAAATGGAAGGAAGGTGAACTCATTTATCGTGGTAAGGAGGGTGCAGACAGCTTTGTGACTAAGTGCCGAGGGAGAGGAGGGCTGAACATGAAGTCACTCTCTTGCTCCGCAACCTCAGACAAACCACAGCATTAATCTGTGCCTCATTTTCCCTAGCTGGAAAACAGAAAATACCGGCTTTCCCCTGCCGGGCACTACGAAACCGTATTTACTCATGCTGTGAAAATATCCTGAGCTCCTTGTGTGAGAGGCAGTCAATGGAAATAAGCTATAGACTCATTTTTTTCTCTATTTTGAAAGGCAGGAGAAACAAGCTGGATAAAATGCTTTACAGTTTCATTTTTGGAGGACCTGGAAGTCTCCTTTGATGGTTGTTCTCTCGCTTTTCTCCTTGCAGGTACTATGCTATCTGCTGCCAGCCTCTGGTTTACAGGAACAAGATGACTCCATTGCGCATTGCTGTAATGCTTGGAGGGTGCTGGGTAATCCCAACATTCATTTCTTTCCTCCCGATCATGCAAGGCTGGAATAGCATTGGCATCATTGATCTGGTGAGTAGCTAAGGAGGTACACCAACCCGGTATCAGATATATTCGGTGATGTATATTCTTCTTTAAAAAGCAATATTCAAAGAAAAAAAGATAAGAGAGGCTGAAGGAGAAACTGTTTGTTATCAATGCAGAGGGGCTGCTGAATTTCTGGAGGATGTTTTTAAGGGGGTTTGAAATGACTCTGTCCTGGAAGGACTGTCACAAAGACGGTGGTGGCTCTGGGAGAAGATTTTACCTGTCTCTACTAATCAGTTCAGTGAGTAGTCCTTTGAAAACACGCCAAGCCCCACTTGGCTCCCAACGGGCATCTCGGGAATTCTTGGTTCCCCTTGGCCTCTGCAGCTCTCGGGAGTGCTGGCCGCTGAAGGAGGCCCAAGGTTCCTTCCTTGCCATGCTAGTGATGTTTGGTGAGCCAGGATACCCAGACTTCCCCAGAAAGGATGATGTTTTGAGCCAGTCTCATCAATATCCCATGTCTTGGTGTGAGCTTTAAAGGGGAGGAGAAGGTGAAATTCCCCCCTACAAGTCATTTTAACAGGAGTCAGTTTTCGGCACCACAGTCTGGCTTCACTTGCAGGATCCCATCTACAGGCAAGGAGATAAGAGCTGCAAATCTGTTCTCCTTTCAATGTGGAGATGCAGGAATTAAAAAATGGCAAACTGTGAAAACACCTTATTTAGAAGAGTTTGTTTAAAGAGATGTGGCGTCTCCTATGCCAAGTCTCAGTCAATGAGATATGAATACTTTTTGGCTCATGGAGAATAACAGGTGCAGGCTGCCAAGCCTCTAGACAAGGCGATAAAGCCAAAATTATTACTTCCAGACAAGCACCTTTAGGACATGCAGCTGGTAGAAAAGGGAGGTGCATTTTGTTTATTTAACAAACCATGTCAGGTGTCTGATTTCTTCCATTGATTTATTGCCCCTACCTTTTCGGTAAAGACTTTACACCCAGCTGTCTGTACTGGCTTTCCTAAACACCAGTCCAAGCCCTGCCCTTCCTTGTAACTTGCTGACGTTTGCTGGGCAGAGTTCAGTAGCTGCATGTTGAGAGGTAGCGCAGGGTTCAAACACCACCTAGTGAAAATGCCTTATAATTTACTTTAGAGGCAAACTTCCTTACATCCCCAATTAAATAATTTTTGATATTATAGTTTTAAATAGGAGACCAGGTTATTCTTTTGTTGGAATAAACACCAGAAATCATGGGCCTGGTGGACCTGCAAGTGACATTGTTCTGTAGCAAGAATAGCCTCAGAGAAGTCCTCTCTGTCCCAGTTGTGCCTCCTGCTCCCCAAACTCACATGCAAGACCCCTTTCTTCGTCTTTGTTTCCATCACAAGTCATTGACCACATCTCAGCCTATGGACTCAACCTGCAGACTTCTCCTGCCTGGGCTGCTGCCCACAGCCCCCGTGCCTGGGAATCTCAGTGTCACCCCCAGCCTGGAGCTGCCTCTCAGCTGCTGAGGCCACTGCACCCCAGTTCCTTACCTGTCCTTCCCCTTGTGGGACTTGGCTGGGTGAAACTTTTGCATCCTTGGTGTAAAACCATGCCCTGATGAACGGAGCAGTGAGCACTGCAAGAAAGTGAGAACAGCACAAAGTGAAGTGATTTCCCCTCTCTGTGTCTGACCTGGGGTGTTAGGCTGATTTTCACTGGCCTGTTGAGGCATGCTAGAAGATGCTGGAGCTGCAAGGTGGGCTGGTCCAGCAGACCTGGGGAGCAGTGGGGCTGGAGAGCCCACGGTGTGAGCACAGGCAGGAGAGGCAGCAGCGGGTGAGGCAGGTAGCGTGGATGGGACAGGGGAGGGAGGAGGGAGAAGCAGAAAGCGGTGGTGGTACGTTCTGGCAAACAGCCTGCTGGTATCGGAGGGGCAGGGCTGAACTTCTTTCCTTCTTCTTTGTCCTTGTCCTTCCTCTCCCTGCACCAGATTCAGCAAAGGCAGTTCAACAAGGCTTCCAACTCCACCTACTGCATATTCATGGTCAACAAGCCATACGCCATTACCTGCTCCGTGGTGGCCTTCTACATCCCCTTCCTCCTGATGGTGCTGGCCTACTACCGCATCTACGTGACGGCCAGGGAGCATGCCCGCCAGATCCAGGTGCTGCAGCGCGCGGGGGCCCCCACCGACGGCCGGCAGCACCACCCGGACCAGCACAGCACGCACCGCATGAAGACTGAGACCAAAGCTGCCAAGACCCTGTGCATCATCATGGGGTGCTTCTGCCTGTGCTGGGCCCCCTTCTTTGTCACAAACATAGTGGACCCTTTCATAAACTACACGGTGCCGGGGAAGCTGTGGACAGCTTTCCTGTGGCTGGGCTACATCAATTCAGGGTTGAACCCTTTCCTCTACGCCTTCCTGAACAAGTCCTTCAGACGTGCCTTCCTCATCATCCTGTGCTGTGGTGATGAGCGATACCGAAGGCCTTCCATCTTGGGGCAGACGGTTCCCTGTTCCACCACGACAATAAATGGATCGACTCATGTACTAAGGTGAGTGTTTCTCAGGTGCTGCAAAATGCGTGGAGTCACTAGAAAGAGTGCTTCCCTAGAGTTTTCATAAAGTATTGGTTTCACTTTGCGTTTGAAATATCTGATCGATTAACTGTTTAAGAAGGTGGAGGGGCAAGAGAAGGACCCAGAAATCCTTAGGGTGCTCAGACAACCTTGTTTGTAGGTAACAGATAGGTGTTGGCATGTGCAGTTTCTCCAGGGATGTGTTCAGGAAAGAGTTGGGAGAATGCAGAAGGTGTGTATGCATTTTGGCAAGCCCCACTCTTTTGTCTGAGGGGAATAACTTGACCCCACGGGGAGCATCTTGGGGGAGGCTGCCTGCTCCGTCTTCTCTAGCAAAGGGATCATGGACCCCATTGCCCCTTCTCACGTTCTGCCTTTGTAGCCCCACTAGCCACGGCTGCATCTTCTGAACTCATGACAGGCAAAGGATGAGCTTCCCCAAATGCCCTGACCCTGATGGGGCACTTCAGAGGCTCTCTGAGAGGAGGGGTGGTTGCCATTTTGTTTGGCGGCTCAGAAAATGGTGGGATGTCTGCCTTTTACTGTAGGCCAGTCAAAGCCTGCCCCTGTGCAAGGCAGCAGCACCCATCTCTGTGGGAGCCTCACACAGATACAGAACATAGTTCTGGTGGTTGGCAGTTCGGGGTCCCAGTGAATTTGGACCCCTCACCTCGCACACCTCACCCTTTGCTGAGTACCACAATGTGTTCATTGCAAGAGGAGAGCGTGTGGGCTGTGCGCTGCCGGGGTACAGAGGCGTTTGGAGGGCTCTGTGGTATGAGACAACCTCTGCTGTCTTCTCCTCACCGAGCGGAGAGGTGGGAGGCAGAGCATGGGAGGAAGCGAGGGAAGAACAATTGTTTCTTGTAATACCAGAACAAACTGCAATCTCTGAAAAAAACCCACATGTGTTTCTATGCAACTGTCTAGAGGAGATTTGGTTCTTTCGGTATATGGATTCATGGCCCTTCATGTGCAGATGAGGACTTGGTAAACAAATTTGTGTTCAGAGCTGAACCCGTCTGGAGACTAAATCACACACTGAGCACTTCCCGGCTGAGTCTGATCTGCTGGTTTGCCCCAAGCTCCCTTCTGCAATGATCTCTGAAGTTTTGGAAGGAGTCCTGAGCTGTATAATGGATGGGAGATGGGGCAGGGCATGTCACAGCCTTGAAGACAGACCTCTCAAGCTTTCTAGGTCATGAAGGACTTTACAACGTATTTATCTTCTGCTGATTAGAAACTGTTCGGGGGCCATGGTCCCAGAGCCCTCTGCCTGTGATGGATGCGTGGCACCGTGCCATGCTCAGCCTGTATTTCTGTCGGAGCCACGCTCCCGGGGACAAGCCAGATGCTCTTCTGCTGCGGTTTGGAGGACTGAAAGAGCAGCCCTTGCTAGATGCAGCACTCCATCCCACAGTGGGAGACCCAGTACCACTGGCTGGGGAGCTGCAGAGCTGAACACTGGAAATGTCCCTGCAGGGGGAGGGAGGGCTCACTCCCGTCCATGGTTAACCAGGGTGGCTCCGTGCTCTCACGACTGCACCTGGTAGGTGCGGGGGTCAGCCCAGTGGCCTAAATTCAAAGAAGGAGAGAATCCCATCTATTTTGGCTAGTAAGCATAGCGACAAGATGCTTCTTGTTAAGTATACAAGGCAGAGAGACAACAGGGAGCCTCTCTTCGCTGTGGGTTGGAGATGTAGAGGGCAGGGAGCACGTCAGCCCAGAAGGTGAATTGCTTCAGTCTGTGCTGATGTTTGACCTCCAAGTGTCGCAGATGGCAATGCCAGTGCCTCCTCATGTCTCCACGTTGTTTCGCTGCTTTTTCACCAAGTTATCTGTCTGTGAGACCTCATGGTCCTGCCTGTGCCCTGTGAGACTCTCAGCCTCAGGCCAGCACTGCCCTGGGGACGCTGGGGTTGGAGACGAGCTCCCAAGCTCCAGGAGGGCTGAGCTGCTGGCGATTTCCTTCATTGTCTGCTGAGTGTCCCTGAGCTGTCAAACTCCTTATTTTGAGACTCTTTTTAAACATACCGATGTCCCTGTGGCAGGCGAAGCAAATGTAAAGAGTCACCTCTCCTCCAAAGCTAGGGGTGGCCATGGTCTCGGCCACCCTGGCCAGCTGGGGAGGCTCTGGTGGGCTGCAGTAAATGGTGGATCCCACCATGGAGCTGAGATAAGCTTTCTTTATTTCCAGCTTCTCCCTCCCACTTGTACCACATAGAAGTTATCCATGGAAATGTATAGCAGTCCTGTCAAGCTAGGTGTGACAACCATCGCAAAAGGCCCTGTAAGAACCAAACCTGCATAGGGCATCTTTTCCACTTTTATGAGTGCTTTTATGGATAAGAGTGTGTCACCTCTCCTCATCACACCACATGTGTAAATCAGGTTGTCTCCTGCCTTTCCGTATCACTCCAGCTCTGCAGAAGACACTCGCTTCCCACTGCCGCATCCCGTCCTCCCTCCGCGTGCGGGGGGGATGCAGCTCTGCACATCAGCCCTTCAGACAGCAATTATTTTCTGTTTTCCGCAGCTTTGTAACTGATGAGAAAAGCGTGGCTTCTTTCCCTGGTGCAGATTATGCACCGATGATGACAGAGGTGTGGGGATTAAAGCAAAACAAACTGATTGTAGTCTTTGTATAGTTAATCTCACTTGAGGAATTTTTATTTCATCAGTGCTTCTCTCTTAAAGGCAAAAAACATTGGGCTCAGCAAGGATGGAAGAAAAATTTAGAGAGGCGGGTTCTCTCAAGTTACAGTGTACATTTGCTTTACTAGCTTGGAAATGCAAGGGGTTTATGCCCAGCAGATGAAATATCGAAACCTTCCTGTATGGGCTGGCTTCACACCAACCCAACCGAGAAGCTGCGTAGGGGCTGGACCTGGTTCACACGCTTCTTTTCCAACCTCAAAGTTGCTGCTTCCTGACCAAGAGCTTCTGCGAATGAGGAAGTTGTGCAAGTGGGATTTTACAGCTGCGTTTTGTACCCTGGCAGGGAGAGCAGTGAAGAGAAGGACAGACCTCGTGCCAAATCTACGGCAGAGTTCCTCCCCCAAAAACCACACAGATTTGCGATTTTGTATTAAGCTGACGTGAGTCCTTTAGCCTCAAAGGGAGGCAGGAGTGGTTGACAGTAGGACTGTGATTTCTAACTCCTCTCTGCTTCCAATCTTGAGACAATCTGAACTTTCCTTCAGCTCTGCCTGTCCAAACTGCTCTGTCCTCACTCACAATCATCTCACGGGTGCGTTCGCAAGTGCAGAGAACGTGTTTGTCACAGTTAAAATCCAGGCTCTTGCTCTTGGATGCGTCTGACCTGTGAGAGTGCCTTGCAGGGAGGGAGGGGATTTCTTCTTTTTTTCTGCTGATAACTTTAGTGTCAAAATGTTCTGACGTTCCCATTTTGGGATTTTTCACATTTATATTAGGAATGGGGAAAAAAGAAGAAGGAAGAGCAGAGTGCAATAAAACACGGCAGTGAGAAGAGGCAGACGCCCTCACCACACACAGACTGAGAGGCTGGTGGGAGACAGTTCTCATTCTTTCTTCTTTTTTTTTTAATTTATTTTTCAAGTGATTTGTGAAGACTGTGGTGCTCCGGGTGGCCCAGGCAGGGAGAGACTTTTTACAGCACACCTGGGGCCAGACGCAGCCACGGGGCGATGGGGCGAGGGAGCAGGCTGCGCAGCGGCTCGGCTGCTCACCCGTGATGCGAGGCCGACCACAGCTCGCTTAATGCCCTGGCAACCACCCCACTTTATCCCTAAATTACGAACCAGAAGATGGGGAAAGGTTTTCCTGACACCCATTCCTTGGGCGGGGTAAGATGTGGTGCAAAACGTGTTTTGAAGATGTCAATAACAGCCAGGAGATAGGATTCGGTTAGAGCTGGATCTATGTGTGTGATATGGGAAAGAGTACTAGAATTAAATATTCAGCTTTGAAAGAAAATTTTGATTTGCCTGCTTTCCGAGTTTGCTTTCTGCAAGTGTTGGAATTGCCAGAACCCTTTTTTTTTACCCCTGGATATTCACCTATTTCAATCCTGATGTGTACCATCAATGGCAAAATTCAGGCAGGACACATGCAAATGGTGAATTGAAACCTGCAGGTGTGGCTACAATCCGAAATTCGTGCCCTATTCATTTTTCAATGGCTGAGATTGCAACTCATACGTCATATATTAAGGTTTGTTTCTCTGGTTGCAGCACAAATTGTGTAATTCATTACAAATATTTGCAATTCAGAGTTCTAATAACCTATGGTTTGGAATATCATTCATTGAAAGGACTTGGGAATCATTCTGAATAATGAGTGGATAGGAGAATTTACAATGAGCACTCAACGATCGTATGGCAAAAATTAGTACAATAATTAACTGTGGTAGATAAAGGTTTCTGGATGGCTGTAGCATGTGTTCAGGAGTTCTATGCACCACGAGACTGAAAGCAAAATGCCTTAATCATCTGAAAAAGGATGTCTTCCCCTTTAAACATAGTGCTTGCATATCTTTTGTCATGCATAGATATTTATTCAGCACAAAACAACAAACTCATGCCTTCATGAATCATTAAAGTCTCATATTGCACAAGTCGATGGGAACACAGATGAGCATTGCCTGAATTCTTGCATAAAATGAGTTCTGAAATTTTGCCACAGCAAAGAAGATGACTTTGGGTAAAATGTAATTGAGCAATGATCAGAGTAGACAAACTCTGGAACGTTTGGGTCAAGGAGGTCGCTTTGGTACATTCCCCATTTCCTCTCGGAAGTGCACTGTTCTGCACAGTACAGTGTATTAGTCTCTTCAGGGAAAGCTATAGTGAGCGGTTTATTTACTCATTTTCCATCACAGAGAGGTCTCCTCAGAAAGGCCTGATGCCAATTTTATTTCTCCAAAGTAAAACACATTCTGATTTTCCTTTTAGAAGAGCCAAGAGAAACAAAGTGGAAAAAAAAAGAAGCATGCAGCCTGGTGGGGCTGGAAATTCATCGTCCTCATAAATACAAAATCAAATAAATAACCCAATCAGCCCACACTCATGTCAGCACTCCGAAGGTGCACAAATTGCTGGGAGAAGTGTGCAGTCAATCATTGCGTGCAGCCGGCGCTCAGCGCCAGAGCACTGCTGCGGGGTCTTATGGGTCCCTATAGGGAACACCAGTAACTGCGCCAGTAAATCTCCCGAACTGCAGCAAGCCCCGGTGCTCCCGTGCTGCTGTTGGAATGGGCAACCAGCCCCGGTGCTCCTGTGCCACTGTTGGAACGGGCAACCAGCCCCGGTGCTCCCGCGCTGCTGTTGGAACAGCCAATGCAGCAACCCGGGACTCCAGTTTTTACAAGTTTAGTGACTCCACGGCTTACAGATCTGCTGGAATAGAAATAAATCCACCTTGGCTGTAGGGAAGAGAGGGTCAGAGCTGCCGTGGAGCGAAGGAAGAAGTGCCGTGTGCCTGTGGTGCTTCCCCAGCAGGAACGTGCAGGGCTGGTCCTGCCCCACGGCTCAGCCCCCTGCACATCCCTCCCACGGAGTGGCCCCAGCTCTGAGCTGGAAGCCCCTCCTGGCACATCCGTACTGTGACATGTCTGCTGGAATTTGAGGGGAGAGCCGTCGTGGCTCCGGCAGTGCCTGCGCAGTGAGGGGAGCTCTGCGGGTGCCCTGTGCACCCACTGCCCCCTGCTCCGCACAGCCAGACCCGCCTGTTGCAGGGGTTTGACACGTGGAATTGGCAGGAGGGTCAGGGCTTGGGGGGGAATTTGCACCTGGGTTTAGCTTTGTGTTGCCACTTCCAGTCTGTAAAAGCAAAGGTAGGAGCTCTTCCTTTCTCCTTGCCTTTTCCTGGCCAGGAGCAGAGGAGACATTGGGCTAGAGGCCACGACGTACAGGCGGGATGGATGGGCTGATGGTGTTGCATTACTCTATGCAGCTTGAAAACAGTGAATAAGTTAGAAACTTTTCCCCCTCTGTTTAGGAGGCAGCTTTTCACACAGACGAGCAGCCATCCCAAAACCCTTCTGGCTTTGCTGCCAGCTCAGAGCCCCATCTCCCCTTGCTCCTGGGGGTCTCCCCGATGCAGAGGACCCCCTGCCTAAGCAGCAGCCTGGGTGCTGCCTGCAGCAAATCCACATCAGGATGCCTCGATGCCCACTGCTGGGGAAGCAAAGCAATCTGCATCTTTTCAAAGATGTTTTTGAATGGCCATGCCTTTTCGACAGCTTTAATTTCACAAGGTCATTAACTCCGTCAGTGCTCAGTCACCTCTTCACGGGTCAAATCCTGGCTGGACAGGTGTCACCACACACTGTCCCCTTCTCCTGCGGAGTCACCCTCAGCGCAATGGGCACATTTGGTGGCTGTTTCCAACCTCCCAGGCTCAGAAATGGCTTCACAAGATGGGTTAAAGAGTGCTCCGGTTTCCCTGTGCACCCAGGCATGGGTATGGGCTGAATCACGCAGCACATTCCGTGCCCGGTGTGGGTCATTTCAGTTGTGTTCATAGGGCATGGATGGATTGGTGATCCCGTCCCGCCAAATGGTGGGATTTCATGGGCTGCGGTTGTGGCTTGACTCAGAAAACACAGAGGTTATTTACTCAGAGCTGCTTTCTGATGGAACTGGCAGGTCTCTCTCAAGGATCTGGGTTTACAAGTAAACTATCGCCTCCTGTTCTGCCTCCTCCTGTTCCTCTTATCTCTTATCCTTCCTTAGGCACTAAGACAGCTGCAGAGACTGCAGAGCTTCCCGAGGCAGAGTAACACACTTGCTGCCGGGGGCCGGAAAGCCCCGGTGCTCCCGCCGCTCCTCCTCCTCCTCCTCAGCAGTGGGGTTTTCCCACCCCACCCCAGCCCGGCCGAGCCTCCAGCCGACAGCCTGGCCAGCACAGCCTCCCTGGCCTCTGCTCCCGCGCCTCCTCTCCAGCTCTCCCGGGGCAGGGCCGTCCCGTGGCGTTCGGCGAGCCGAAAGCTCTCCCGGCACGGGCGCTTCGTCGGCAAAGGTGCATTTAGCCTAAGACGGGGAGGACGCGCGCCTTCGTTATCGCGTTTTTCCTGTGGGACATAGCGGTGGCCGCTGGCACCGGCGGAGGTATTTTGGAGAAAGGAGGGACCGCGGCAGAGAGTTGGGGGGGAACAGGTCAGGCACGGCCAGGACAATATCTCAGCCCTCCCTGATGAAGTCTCTAAAAACCATTTCAGTATCAGCAGAGAGGAATCTCAAGCCCAGGTCTGCTGCTGCGACTGCTACATGATGCTAAATATTTCTCCTCTCTGTTTTCTCTCTTTCTCTCTCACACATGTGCATGCATTCGCGGAAACGGCTGATTATGTAAACCAGAGGGAGGTTATTTCTGGAAAGGAGATGTTTACAGGCCACATTATCAGGGAGGTGTTACAGCCTTGCTCTGTTTGTGATGTTGGAAAGGGGACGGTGCAGCAAGAACCTGGAATTCAGCTCCAGGCTGCGACAGCAGCCGGCCAGGCTGGGCAAGGAAGGGCTTCAGTGCTGCTTTAAACAAAGCCAAACAACAAATGAAAGAAAATTAGGTATTTCAGTATGTGCACAACTTTGCTTGGACAAACTTGCAAATGGCTCTGATCTTCAGCTGGCCCAGAGGTGCAAGATGAAGGTTTGGGTTCAAACTTGGGGTCTCCTGACTACCCTCAGCTCCACCAAATTAGTTGAAAGGGTAAAATCTGGTATTTATTGGTTCTTCCAGAGTTTCTGAAAGGTTCTTTTTGCTTTTGCTCTTAAGGAGAAATAGGCAAGCAGCAGGTGGGCACTTGGGTGCACAAAACTCATGAACAGACCTGGCAAGGGAACAAAAAACATCAATAACAAACATGCTATTTTAGCTTGGTTTGACCAAATCT
The DNA here is from genome assembly GCA_947846985.1 of Fratercula arctica. Taxonomy (NCBI): domain Eukaryota; kingdom Metazoa; phylum Chordata; class Aves; order Charadriiformes; family Alcidae; genus Fratercula; species Fratercula arctica. Next base: position 9,246,429 of record CANTUZ010000006.1, on the reverse strand, counting down.
GGAATTGATGTGGAAGTGAATCTTCACTGTGACTCAGTTTTTAAACAGAAAGGAGGCAGGTCTTTGATTTAAAATTGATTTTTTTTTTTATATTTTAGCACTAACTACAACATGAATACTCTTCTAAAAGGGTTTTTTCCCCTTTACACAAACTGAATAAATGTTCTGTGATTTTTTTCTTATCACTAAAGTATCATTTAGAAAGGAATTTCAGTGGCAGAATACTACTGCCCAAAGCTATACAGTTATTTAGAGCCAAATCAGGCCATTAAGGTTCAAATTTCTGACTGGCAGGAACTGCCTGGGAATTTTAATGATCCTGCAAGATGGATCAGAGCTTTGACATATGTTATCATCTTCTTCACTACAAGGTCATTAGCCCCAAGACGGATCATTCGGACTCGGTCTGCTCTTTGCTTCATTGCCTCGTTGCTCGCTGCTTCACACTGGATTTCCATGGGTCATTTTGGAGGCACAATGTGAGCAGCGTATATTTTGCTGTGCCTGTGAGACTTGCAGCGACTGCAGGCTCCTAAGCTTTAGGACACATGTTGTAATTTCTCCAGCAGGCACCTTATTACTGGGGCCAATAGGCAAGAACTTCACCCCTTTGTGAATGTGCTGATGTAGCACATTCCCACTAAGCTCTTTTTTAGGAAGTTTCTGAGCAAAGGGTTGAGAAACACAGCAAATGATGACATCCCCACGACATCTCCATTCCCTGCAAATGTTGCTTTTTTATGTAATTCTTCTTTTTGATGGGAGTTTAGCGGAAACTCCCCGTTGAGAGACAGAAATAATTTTTGTTTTCAGAGAAGCTGATGAAAATACTGCTAGGGTGCAGCTAATACCTTTGTGTATGTTTAGGATGGGATTTTGGTTTTTGTTTTTGATGGTAGGAATTTTTTTTGCTTCATCTTAGCAAATAGATGTAAACATTATGTTGGCATGCAAACCATCATGCTCCTGTGATCAAATTGCTGTGATTAGCAGGCCGCCCGTGGGCAGCCACCCTCAGCTGCCTGTACCCTGCAGGGGCATTATCACATTGCTCTGTGGTGGCTGGAGGACCTGAAGGAACGTCCTCTTCTGCGCCTGGGAGGGCTCTGTCCTTAGGGACCCTCCAGTGCTTAGCAAGAGGCACAAGAGAAGCTAATGAAATTTTTCACGTAATAGACATAAATCTGTCGGTGGACTTGACTTTAAATGGCAGTAGTATCATTTTCATCAGTTGCAGTTGCCTGGATAAGCCCTGCTGACATCCTTGGGTGCTCTCTGGCAGCCCTTTTCACCAGTCTTACAGGTTTTCCCCTTTACAGCTTTGCAAGCCCAGCATTAGGCATGGCCAAAAGCGCACCCCATCCAGCGTGAGCACTGCTGGAAGGGTGTCGAGCGAGTGGTCCTGTGGGTCACTCTGGAGGCTGCTCTTTCCACCTGGTACAGAGCCATGCTGATAAGGGAAACCTCATGAGAGCTCTCCATCCCAAGGCGTGAAATATTATATCAACCAAAACAATTTTAAAATGGTGACTTCAGAGTATTTCTTTCATTTTGGCACAGCCCATGCGTTGAGCACTCTGGGCAGCGCAAACAGAGATTACGCAGGATGCGATTTCCACTCCCATAGTTTCAGTTCAATTATCAGTTCCCCATGCCGGCAGGAATGGCACCGCATGGCTCCGTACCACAGCCCGAGCACGACTGGCTTGTTTTGTCCAGCAAAATGGTAGCTGAGAGGGGATCTGATTGCTTTCTGTAAATACATCCAGGGGGTAAAGACTGGGCAGGGAGAAGAGTTATTTAAACTAAGGAATAATGCTGTCACAAGAGCCAATGGATATAAAGTGGCCAGGAATAAATTTAAGTGTGGAATTAGATGAAAGTTTACAGCCATCATGGCAGTGATGGTTTGCAACAACCTTTTACTAAGAGGGGGAAAAAGTCTAATTTTTACCAAGCTGAAGTTTGATGAGCTTACAAAAGTCATCTCATCATATGATAGGACTGTGGTAGCAGGAAACTGCCTCAGGATCGCACAAAGCTCCACTTTTGCCTTAATTCTGACCCTTGTGGAAACCAGAAGCCGAGCTGAACTGCTTCAGATCTTGTTTATACCTAACCACACTGCCTACGTGAAGTGCAGCTTTCCCTCCAATCCTGCTAATTTTGCATCTATTGGGGAACATAGAGAGAAACCGAAATTTTCCTGATTTCCCAAAAGACCTCACAGGTCGTGTTCCCATGCTTCCTACCTCACCGTTCCCCTCTGGGCAGCGGCTGCAGTGCAGTGTCACTCTCTGGCTGGCAAGTGGGGTTTTCAAGATCATAACCCTGTGGATCAGCAGCTTGGTATCCTCAGGTTGCTTCTATCTCGTTGCCAGGATCCAAGTTTGGCACAAAATTGCATCCACAGATAAATAGGAAGGAAGGACATGGTCCTTAAGTGATAGTGCTCAGACTGTTCAATCTAGAACATGACATAAAAAATATGAGAAGCAAAAATAATGTCTGTACCACTGGTGAACATGAGATTATGAAAAGTAGCTCTCAATTCTCCAAACTAATTTCATTTTATGCGGTTGCAATTTGCAAGAAGTGTGACACGTTTGACTTGGTACCTACATCAGCATGGCACGTGTTATCTAGCTCACCCCCATAGTTTGTAAATCGTAATAAAATTACCATCTTCTAGCAGGTGTATTTCTACTCAGGATTCTTAAGGAAAGGGTCTTGGCCATAAGCTGTTTACTTTTAATCTCCTCTCTGGAGAAAAACAAATAATTGGTGATAACATATGCAGATAGCACAAGATTAGAGGTCTAACAGTAATAAGAGCGAGCAGCACAGGGCTACCCTGCGCTCTGAATTACTTGGTTAACTGAGCACGAGGAAAATGTTTCCACAGAGTTACAGAAACATGGTCTTTATGGCCGTACCTCTTGGTGCGCTGAACACAGACCGTAGGCTAATCTGATAAAACAGCCAGTGTGAAACAGGCTTCGATGCTGAGCATCACCTCCCACTTGATGCTGTGCCTGGAGGGGGAAGGTGGCCATTCCCGCGGACACGGAGCCAGGGCTGCCCAGCAGGGCAGGCAGTGGGGTACCACGCTCCCCAGGGAGGCTGGGAAAAATAAAGTGCGATTAAAGGTTTCAAAAAGAGGCTGTAACAAAATAGTCCTGGCACATGAGCTACGTATCTTGTGCTAGAGAAGGCAGAGAGATCAGTGTTTAGGTACAGAACTCTAATGCACAGATGTGTAGCAAGGGAAAGACCTGGAAGTTTAAAGTGCACAAACTTGCTTTAGAAACACAGTGCTCATGTTTAACGGTGAAAATTGTAAGCCATGACACTGATTATCATATGCAGTTTTCTACCACTAGAAATTCAAGATTGAAGGTTGGCTTTCTTTGTAATAACCTCTCTAGTTCAAGAACAGGTATTGAACACAAAGCAAGAGAGTTCAGGGAAGACCTGCAGCCTGTTTGGTTCAGGACATACTGGGTGATGACAAGGGTCTCTGCTGCTTGAGTGGCCTGGTCTCCAGGATGGGGATGTCCTCATCCCCTTCGCTTTCAATCCATTGCTTTGTACTAGCACTGGGGGCACCCAGCCAGGAGCAAGTTCTCCATTTTGCTGGGTGCCACACAATTTCAGAGGGGAAGGGCAGCCTGAACCCCCGGCAGCCATGTGGACAAGCGAGGGGACAGATGGTGGCAGCTGGGGAGCAGAGGGACACGGCGCAGCACTGAGCCTGGACCACAGCCTCAGCCATCAGCTCCCAGCAGCATGTGGCTTTGTAAGGAGCCGAAGTATTTTATTGCAGCCCGGTGGGGGTGATGAGTGCAAGAAAGGAGAAGACAACTTCTGTCCCTGAGGTGCTGCAGAGGCAGCACAAGTGTATTGGTTTGCATTCGGTTCAGCACAAGGGCTCTCAGTGACCTTGAAATAACCTCCGTTACTTCTCTAAATACATTCCTTTTGTGCCTTTGCTCTTATTTCCCAGTTTCTTCTTCAGAGTGGGTATGTGATGGCACGTACAGTACATACAGACATCTCAGCTCATTCTGCCATTTAAAGCTAGACTGGACAAAGTAGTTAAAAATAGTACAGGGGGACAATCTTGTACCAGGGAAAAGGCTCAGACTGGGGAATTAGAGTACAGCACTTATTAATTCTTCCCCTTTGCTAATGTTGTTAACCTTAGTCAAGAGATAATTTGGTTTTCACTGAAATTTCATTAGCTGCAAACCTGAAAAGGTATTCTGTAAAAATACGGGAGAGCACTAGACTCAATAACAACTAAAAAAAGAGTTTTGTGATTTCTTGGAGGAGCTTTCTTGTAATTTTTTATGAAGCTTTGCCAATATTTACAATCAAACTTATGTTCCAACTTCCCTGGCATCATTTTACAACTTGGCATCAGTCTCCTCCACAGTAACAGCCTTCTAGTGTTAGCTGTAACCCCTTCTAACATTCCCAAATACTGTGACAGGGAGTTGTGAAGGATCACGAGCAGCACACAGGGAGCTATACATATCAGGAGGTACATGATAGCTCAAACAGGAGATACGGGCTGAGTCAGGAAGTGCAGGGTGAGATCATACACTCCGCTATGCAGGATGCAAGAGCAGAGAAGCCCTCGGGTCTGGGAATTTAGGTGTTCCCCAACAGCAGAAGTTATCACCATAAAAACAGAGAGTTGCACATATGGCAAAGGGCTTGGCCATGTGTTGTTCTGTGCAGCATCAACAAACCTGCAAACTAAAAGCTGGGACATCATCATCTGCACAACCGTCTTGTCCCTCCTTTCCCCTCTCCCTCATCTGAAGAAAGACGCGTGTGTGTCTGTATCTCCTGACTTCTCCAAGTAGGTGGATGCCCAGGGCACCCTGCAGCACACAAAGCTCCTCCAGGAAGCTGATGTGCTGCCCAGGGAGGCTGAATCCACCCTGGGCAAGAGCATTTGTAGTGGCTGGGACATACATCCAGCATGGCAGCGCGCATGGGGATGTGCGGAGGGCAAAGTAGCCGCAGGCACTGGTGGGAAGCTGCAGTAAGGGCTCCTTCCCTTCCCATCACTGCCTGGATGCCTCCCCATGCCAGTCGCCTGCGCCCACCTTCCACTGATGCTCCCATCACCAAGCTCTGGACCACTCAGCCTTCTCAGCTCTCCTCCAGCAGCTTTCTTCTAGCTGTTGAAGTGCAAGTGTTAAAAAAGAAAACTGTGGAGAAAGGGTAGAGAGCCAAGGGCAGTGCTACAGCCCAGCTGATTGCTTCAGCCAGGGAAAAATGCACACACACTTGCAGCTGTGTGTAAATGGGAGCCCGTGCCAGCGGAGGTTTTGGCCCCTTTTACTTAACAGTGACACAGGCACATCTCCAGGCTTTTTCTGTCATTCTGTAATGTCACCCCGAGTGGAAGGGAGTGGGAGCTGCCGAGAGCTGCTGGGCTGTTTGGCACGGCATTGCCTTTGGTCTCCCACTGCACAAACACCCCTGGGCCAGCATCACCGACATCGCGGGTACCAGCCGCTCCCCACATCATTTACAGTCCAAACATCAGGAAAAAGAATCCCAAAGGCCATGAGCTGCAAAAGAGGAAGGGAGACTCCAGCACAGTCTGGAAAATAAAGAGCAGGATTCGCACCATTAATTGAAGCCAGAAAAGCCGTGGGGGCGTGGGAGCTTATGGCAGGAGGTGGTGGTCGGGAGCCTTTCTGAAGCTGTGCTCAGTCTCAGATACAGCCCCTGCTCTGCCCCTGACAGGTTTGGGGAAGGCAAAGCATGTCTCTGCTTACTGAAGCAACCACCAGCGTTACTGCGTACACCGTACCTCCAGCTTGCGTGGGGGCGGACTTATTTTTTATTGTGGGTGTTTTCTAAAGCTATTGCTGAAGCTTTTCTTTGTATTTGTAAATGCAATAGGCTTTTTATCGAGGTTGGGTTATCCCCAGGGTAGGAAGTCGCGACACTAATTTCTCTCAGCCGTCATCTGTGAAGTCTGGGGTAAGGTTCCTCCTCCCACCCCTTCCCTGCTTTTTCTTTCCTAGGGATCTGTGCTGAATTTAAAAGCTGACCAGTTTTTAAGATTTTTTTTTTTTCTTTTGACCCTTCAAATTCTTCTGCAAAAAGGTTAAACTCTAGGGAAAGGGCATGGGGGGGGTGACCTTGCCTCTCTTCTCCTGCTCGGCATCACACTGGCTCGCTCCCAGGGATGGTGAAGCGCTGCCGGCATCACGCATCGCCCCTTCCCTGCTCCTCACTGGCTGCACACCAGTCCCACCGGCCAGCCAAGCCCTGCCAGAGCAAACTGGCAAAGCAAACTGCCTGTCCCAGTACAAACCAGCTCCCACGGGGACTCCTGCCCTCGGCTCAGCTGATGCTGGCGCCTGCGCTGCACCCTGTGTCGCAGGAGGCTGGTACCTTCCTTCACTTAAAAACCACTTGTCTTGCCAATAATCAGGACACCGCTGAAGCCTGGTACACAGCTCAGAAAATGCCTCACCAGAGGAAACCGAGAACTTTTGATAAGAGAAAAGCTTCTTGTAATTCTACCGAGTGAAATCAAGATATTTATCTTATTTCCTATGGAGGAAAGAGGGGATTAGGGTTTTAAAATACTACAGTTTCCTTCAATTTTAGTAAGGTAATCTCTTTCAATATGTCTGTATATTGGAAAAAGAGATTAGAGCCAAGATAAACCCCTTTTTGTTATTTGGCCTAATATAAGATTCAAGATCAGAACTTCTGCATGGGTTTGTTTCTGGTAGGGAAGCCAAGGCACTGAAGGGCACCTTGAGCTTGGAAGAGACTGAAAACTTATTTTTGTCTATTTTTAATTGCATGGCTTGTGCTTTGGATAATGAAGGCAATTGATGTGTTCTGGTGGGGCAGGATCCCAGTTAAGGCTTGCTTTCTGGTCTGAGATATACTTTTACTGTTTGCTGCCCTGGTTTATATCTCCCTAGGAAATGCCTAACCCCTCGTTCAGCAGCTCCCCGTTTGTGGTATGACCCATATAATTTGGAGGTTTCTGAGAGAGCCCTTTCTGCAGGAAACAGTGGGGATTTCATAGTCCATGGGCCATCCAGGGGAGCGGGGCTCAGTCCAGTAACTCCAGGAGCTGCCTGCCCATGCGATCCTGCGTCCTGCCCAGTCTTTCTACGTATCACCAGCAAAGCCTACATACCCAAACCCCTGGCTCAGCCCTGTTACTCTGTGCAAAGCTTCTCTTAATCTGTTTATTGTTTATGAAAACGGAAAGTAACTTGGTCTACAGAAGTTTGCAGGGATCCAGCTGATGGTAGCCCCTCCAGTGCTGTTGGAGAATGGCACTGGAAGGAAGGGTGCCATTAAGGAAAAGCAGAAGAGGGGCAGAAGCCACAGGGATGGGTGGTCCTGCTGCAGGTCAACATTTCTTCCAACGTTGGATTTCATTTCACTGTCTCTCTGATACAAATGGAAACTTTAAGTAACTTACATTTATTGTTGTCTTTTCCAATTAAACCTCTCTGGTCTTTAACATGCATGACTGTTTCTTATTTCTCTCTGCTTTGCACAGCCAGTTTGCATAATGAACAGTGTGTCCCCAGTACTTTGCAATCGCTGGCCTGGAACAGGAACATGATTTCCAAACGGAGCCCTGGAAAGCTCTGACAGCTCTCCCAAGGGCTTCAGAAAAGGCTCCCTTGCCGCAAAGCCTCAGCACCTACTGCTGTTCTCCCATCTGCTTCCCTTCTGTCCAGCACCTGCAGCTTTCCTTGCAGTTTCTTTTCCTCTCTCCTGCAAAAGATAGTGCAAGGAAACAGCGAGGGAGTGCATGACAAAAATAGGCAAGTCATCTGTCTGATGGGACTCACACAGTAAAGATGGGCTAGATTTCCACACGTTTACTTTTTCATCGTTCTAGGTCTCCTGACAGTAAAAGCAAGCAGCTCCTGTTCTGCACAAAGTGATTTGAATGGTAATTTTAATTGGTTTGGAGGCCTTGATGGAAAAGCAGGACACTATCTATTGGGAAAAGCTCTAATCTGATTTCACTTGAGTCCTTACCAATACGGAGCACCATTATTGGACTGCCTAATTTAATCCCAGCTCTGCTTCCTGAATCAATGATGCTAGATATTTATTCAGGTTTATACACCTAAAGCAGAAAGCTTTTGCTGAAAAAATGAATTCTCTCTCATGTAATGATATTTAGCTGAGCTTCTCAACAGCAACGTGTCCTGTGTTGAGAATACAGGACAGGCTGAAGAGCTGGTGCTGGGAATGGCGCGACCAAGATGTGTGCAGGTTTTCTGTCTTCCAGCTGTAATTAGGAGCCCATTGCACCGGAGCTGGGACCCGTTGCCCAGAGAGGAGCACCGCTGGACACAGCACTGTGCTCCCTGCGGCTGGACTGCTTGACATCTCCTCCTGTGACGTGGCAAGGCCCAGACCTATTGAAAACACATCACTTAAATAATCAAATATGACTTAAACAATTACATTTAGGTAAATACATGCTTCCCTCATAATATGTACCAACATAGTGAATCTGATTTCAAGTCCTTTGGGACTCTCTCCATTCATTCCAGAGGGCCAAAACAGGGTTTAAAACTAATTTTGGTACCTGAATAAATTCTATTATGGATAGCAATTTACTATCCACCTACTTCCCTTTTGTTCCAACTGAGAGCTTTGCACAGCTGTGCTGAATGTGTTGGGCTGTTTCCCTCCTCTCCAAAGATTAATATGTTTTATCAGTCCAAGTGTTTTTAGACAATGCATATCAGCATTTGCAAAGAGCTCCACATGCCTTAGGGCCAGAAACGCTATATAAATCTAAGTAATTATTGTTATATTCTATTATTCATTGTGGCAGCAGACATCTCTCCAACTCAGGACTAATTGTTTATGTGCATTTTAATTTTGGGTTAACTTCTTTTTTCTCTATCATTTTAAAATAACTCTCTTCCTTTCTGATTGCTTATTTAAGCATTATATGCACCACCTCTTTGTCTGTAAACTCACGCTGTGGAAAAAATTCCCCATTGCTGTAATTAAAACTGCTTCTAAAGCCTTAGGTGTATCTGTGGGAGGGAAGAGCCCTGTTATTTTCAAGACATTTTGGCCACCTCTCTGGTATCTTCAGGAAGATGTCAAGGATTTTCACTACATCTGCTGGGATCTGATTGCTTTTTACCATTTTCCCACTTTTTGGATCCTTAACCATTACCTGTATTTCCGATTGCTGGGTGGCTGCTTGTGCCAGCCTGCCTGGTTCATGTGCTTCATCACATCCAGGTAGCTGCTCAGCCTGCTGTGAGCCTGTCTGCAGTGCTCATCCACCTGCGATTTCAGTTCTTAGTCAGCTGCCCATCTCGGTGCGTCTTAAACTGCACATTTCAAAACAGTAAATTGACCATTTTGAGGTTTTTGTTTTCATTTATTTGGCATAGCAAAGATTATAGTTGTTGCTAACATCTGCTGCTCAGTATGCATTTGCATCTTGAATAGATGACCTGGCCTGAGAATTGATACCGATGTGGTTTTGTTTTCATTTTGTCACCAGTAAAGATGCAATATTTCTTTATGTATACCTTTGGGAGTACATAATGTCTTGCAAATACTACATCAGCCATTACATACAGCTGAGTAAGGCTATTCCTGCATTAGTTGATGATTTCCAATCCTCACTTCTGCATTACTCTTTCTGTTCCTTGGCTATCACAGGCTACTTCAGCATTACTATCATCCGTCACAGAAGACAGCATTTTTAAAATTCAGGTACCTACATTTAGGAGGCAGTTTTGGAATGACCTTTGTTGTTATTGCTATGTTTTGCTTTATGGTTGCATCTTCATCAACGAAGATTTATACCTGGCCTATAGTTCCATCATTGTTCAGTTTTTTCTCTTTGTTCTCTTTTTGTTCTCTTTCTCTCATTGTTCTCTTTTTGACCCTGTGTCTTCGTTTAATCCTGATTAAGTTACATGTTTTCTCTTGCTTAAAGAGCTCATTGAGCTACATGTTGCCTTTGTTTTACTGGTGACAAAGTGTAGTCCTCTCCTTTGAGTCGTACAAGCTCCTCAATATCTGAAGTCTTTTCTTACATTGCAGGGATAAATCTGGATGTATTTTCTTGCCACTGATGTCAAACCATGCGAAATCCTATAATCTGAAGCCTAGTTTCACTATGAGGCTTCGTTTTTTGCAGGCATTGTAATCAGAAGAGTAATCTTATTTTAACATGCAAGCTTAGTGACTCCTGGCTGGGGGAACCTGTGACTGACACATGTCAGAGTCCCAAGTCTATTTTCAAATTTTCAGAGACAAAGCAGAACACTTTAATGATGTCTAATTAGGTGTTTTTTAAGTTCTGCTTCTTCTTTTAAAATACGTCTTTCTTTAATTTCTCCTGTTACACCCAGGTAATTTACGTAGTAAGAATTCCTCTCTCGAAGATTGTATCCTTGGCACCTTCTACCTGAAGTCTACATAAGTAGTACAAAGTTTACCACCCTCTATTTTACAAATTCATATTTGAATTTAACATATAAACACTACTTCAAATCCATAACCTATGAACAAGAGGAAGCACTGAAAATGTTACTAGCACACTCCACATCAAGTGCAATTAATTGCACTGTGAGATGCCAGAAGAAGGAAAGACTGGCTGTAACCTCTGTGCAGCTAGAGTGAACTTTTCTAGTAATGTCTGCTATTTTGTATGAATGTAACTTCTTATGGACCAGAGGCAACAGGCAAGCAGGAACAGTGTAACTGATCCAAGCATGAAGGGTATTACGAGGTGCTGACCTACATGAAAGTCTCCGAGTGCTCCTGAGCAATGCTGGGTGGTTGTAACTGTGCCCTGGCAGGAGCCTGACCACCAGCGAGGTTTGAGGGTGGACTGATTTGTTTGGATTGGAAGGAATAGTATCTTCTGTAAGCTTAAGAGGTCTCTGCTGGTATCCCTGATGTCAATGGTAACTGATAAATCCACAGGGGGACTCAGCCACCACTGTCTGTGGAGAAATTGCATTTTTTTTTTCTGAGAGATCATTCTGAGGGAATGATAACATGTGAGAATCTGGTCATAAAGAGGTGGGGGACTTCCTCCACAGATGTCGTATCACAGGATGGTTCAGGTTGGAAGGGACCTTAAAGATCATCTAGTTCCAACCCCCCCTGCCATGGGCAGGGACACCTCCCACTAGACCAGGCTGCTCAAAGCCTCATCCAGCCTGGCCGTGAAATATGCTTGGATCAAAGTGAGCTTCATCATTTTCTGTGTAAAATGCTTATAAATTAACTCTCAAGCAGAGGCATCCTGACCCTGGGGGAGAAATGGCGTAGGCACCGTCAGATGCAGAGCTGGCTGAAATGGCCTCATCTTATACTTTCACTGCAGCCCTTCTTCCTGCAGAATGGAAATTTATCCTATTAACAGAGTGAGGAGTTAACCAGCAGACAGACTCACTGATATTTTTCCTCTTTTTCTTTCATCAGGGGAGGAAGACATGTCCACTCTAGCAAAAGCTCCGTTTAGCTTTGTGTGGTTCCACATAGAGCAGAGTCAGGGATTCCTACCACAGAGTCTTCAGCTGGACTTCCTTTAAATTAAATTCCAGAAAACACAGGCACAGGTTTTGAAGTGATTTTTGTACAACAGGACAATCCTTAGGATACAGCTGAGCTGGATGACCTTGTCCCTGCTTGAACACTACCATGCCGGGAAAGAGGAGCACTGCTGTGGGCCATCCTGCATTTTTCCTTTTCTCTGATGCTGCTTTCCCTCACAGAAGTCAAAATAACCATCTTACTTTGCTAAACCTTTCTTGGCAGCGACTGAGCCAGTAGTTTCAAAGTCAATCATCTCCCTCAAGGAAGCGTGTTGATTCTGTCTGACACTTGTTAAGGGTCACTGTCACTAACAGTCTTTGAAGAGATGTTCTTGCAGACTTAACAGAAGGGATGTTAATTAGGCTGTTGATTTGTGTTATCCCATAGGCCCATCAAACACAGTGCAGCACTTCAGTAACTAAAGAGGCACATGGTACTAAAGAGCATTTAACTTTATCTATAAAGTGCTATTTATTACCTGGAAAGAATGTCGGGTATAAACCAGTATTTGTTAGTTATCGTGGCAGCAGCATCCTTAAATAATGACATGGAATGCACCTGCGCAGTGGGAATGCACCTGCACAGTGGGAACACACCCTGAGACTCCTGCAGGCAGTTGGGACCACCTGCAACTGCTGCTGCCTCTGCTGTGAGTCCAAGTGCAGCTGGGTGCCTTTGCTTCCGAGATCATCGACTTTGTTCTAGTTCAGAAAGATGCTCTTCCAGCTCAGTTGTTGCTCCTCTGAAGCTAATAAGAGTTTTGTCAGGGAGTTCATTCCGTCCCAGGAGGATTCGGTGTTACCAAGGATCCCTGAATTGTTGGTCACTAACCTGGGCATTATCTTACCTATACCTGGAAACAGGCCGGTACTTACATGACCCACAACATTAGCCAAGCATTCAGCATTTGCAAGGGCATCAGCCTGCATTTTGCACTCTCCTGGAAGAAGGCGGCAGGCCAAAATAGCTTGGGAAACACCGCTGTAAAGAACAACCCTTTCCAGACCACTTTCCAAATAATCTAGCACAAATATGTGGATATTAGACTGAATTTAGCTTATCTTCATGTCCATCCACTTGTATGACGGGAAAAACAAAGAGATAGTTCACATCCTCTTACATCCCCATCATATTTTTTTCTCCATTTTTGTGCTTTGCCTAGGCATGATGTCACACACCATATAATGCGACATCCTCATGGGAGCATTATATTGCTCTGAAATCCTTACCTCTCTCAACATGAAGCAAAGAAATTCCTTTAGCCTCAAAGTCTCTAAAGATCTGAGTCCTGGCAGCACTTTTTCTGCCACCGAAGTGAAGCCACCTCTGAAAAGACACGTAACAGCTGCTTAGGTGCAAACCACAGTAATACAGTTTGGTTTTTTTTGTTTTTTTTTTTTTTTTTTTTTTTTTTTAAGAAGTGAAGGAAATACAATATAGATTTGTCGCTTTGGAAGGAATGGAAGGATGTAGCATTGCTACATGAAGTGGAGCACAGCCAAACGGGCAAACTCAAGTATTTGTACAAAAGAAAAGAAAAAAAAAAAAAAATCAAGAAACTGATAGTATCTTACGTTAATGTTATGTATGAATAATTTTATAATTGATTGATCTGTAAGATGCCTGGTAGTGCTCAGAAACAGTAACAGTTTACGTTAATGTATTAAAGGCACATATAATTTATTCAGTGAGATTCATGCCCTATGGAGCTTTTTGACAAGTTTTTATAGCACCGTAGTTAGTGTTTATTAGCAATGAAAGCACTTTATAACACTTTGATACAATATTTGAGACGAGAACTGCACAAAGCAACTACTTCGTAGGCAAGGAAGCAATTACAAATGACATTTCACGAAGTGTTACCAAGAGATCTTCAAAGAGCTCGCTTTCATTCATACCATCCGCAGCGCAGCACCCAGCAATGGCACAGCGCTGTCAGCCCAGGAGATGGGAACACTTGCTGAGCTCCACCCCGGCAGCAGTGTCAGAGCCACCTCCCCGGCAAGGCCACGCACCTTCCCCAGCGCCTCGGCGTCCCTCGTTAGGCACAAACGGCCCCGTTCAGCTTCTGCCATCACATGGGGGTGAAGAAAACAGGATGCAAGAGAGGGGGCCATAAAAAAAAAACAGCTCAAAGAACTCAGGCAAATGACGCACTTCAGTTACACACCATTTATTTTTCTGTTTTTGAAGGAATCTTTGTTCTTAATTTTAAAAGAAGCCCATAAAAATCCTTTGAAATAAGCTGTAGGCTAAATTAATTCCCTTAAAACGTCTCTTTCCCCTTTGCACAGGTTCACATGGGTTTGCCTTGGAAGATTTGGCAGTAAAATTGTGTATGCTTACCTTGGGCTTCTTATTGTCAGCTTAATTAATGGTTGAGCAGTTGGGGCTGTCGTGCTCCTCTGGAGCCGGCCCGGCTCGCCTGCGCTTCTTGTTTGAAGTCAGGAGGCACACATGGAGTTTTACAAGCAAGTATTTCAGAATGCCTGAGACTAAACAAAAAAAGCTTTGATTTTCAGCCGTGCTTCTCCCTTTGGCTTCCAGTACAGACTTGAGTATTTTGGAGGCAATTAGATCCTCAGTGATCTGCAAAATCCATACATGCCTTTAAGTAAAAAATACATATATTGAGAAGCAGCAGAGAGGCAGCTGGGCAGAAACTGGTCTTTGGAGTATCACTCAGAAACATCAGGCATATGTTAAGGGACAACTCTAAATTATACTCTCATGACATAAGGAAAGTTGTCTAATTCAGATGAATTTTTAGATGCCTGAAATTTGGTTTCTTCACCAATCCAAATTCTCAGCTGTTGTTGCCACAGTTTTTGTCAAACTATGACACAGATAACACAAGCTGAGAGAGACATCCCTTGTGGTTAAATTAGCCTTACAAAGCTTTCATGCCCCAACAGGATAATTTTCAGCTGTTAATTATGTTGTCACTGCCACTGATGCTACTTACACCACTACTGCAGCCTCTTAAGCCAATTCAGTGGCTTTTAGGGGAGGAAAAACAGGCAGCTCAAAGCAATATCCAGGTGTCTGGGTGCCAGAAACGTGTCTCTTCTGTAGAGGCAGGCAGAGATCCGAGGTAGCCGTGAGCCTGCAGTTGCCTGGGGCAGGTAGTCCCACCGCCCCAGTGAGGCACCTGAGCTGGGACATCACTCTTGCCCCAGAGAAATCAGTGAAGACAAGCTCCTCCAGAAGGCACTTCAGGGTAGCAAAATGCCTGAAGCTGGGCTCTCTGTGTACTCCGCCTCTGCAATCAAGTGTATCACACAGGTGTATTGCAAAGCCTTCCCTCCAACCCGCATTTTAAGTCAGCAGAAGGAGAATAAAACCCTGATGTAAACGTCACACAACTCCCATACGATGCTCTCAATATACTTGATAGACAGATGCAGAAGGACAAGGGTATTGTTGGGCTGAAAGGAAAAGGCTTTTATTAAACTAGCAATGTCAAGGAAAAGCAAGGAAATGCAGAAAATAAGCCAGGTCTGTTAACTGTTTGTGCAAGTCTTTTCCTTCCTCTCACAGCTGGCCCTAATGTGCAGTTCTTTCCTTCATCATTCAGTGGAGCTGCTGAGTCACTTGTCTTTCGCACTAACCTCCATGTCCTCCACAGCTTGTGACACCTTCTTCAAACCTGCAAAGTTCCTCATGTTTCCTGACTTGTTCTGTCCTTTTCTGTTTGGTAAAGAGTTTCTACTGCACACTCCTCTTTCCATTTATGCTGTTTTATTTATCATTGTATTTTTATTTTTGATAATTGTTGCAGAATAAGGTCTAGATCTGCTACACCACAAAGAAATAAGGGCTACAGGTGATGCTTGCAGTTTTTAGTAAGCATGGGATGAAAACCCCTCCTTCTTATTTCATGACTTTCTGCTCAGGTTCTTGGAAGCGTAACTATAATGGCCTGGATATATGGGTGGAGATAATACCCTCAAGGCTGGAAAGGCAAACATAGGTATTCTTCATTTCACTACAGCTACCTGCTTCTCTTAGTTCCCCAAAACTCACTTTTTGGGCAGGCATTGGAGGATCAGAGTCCCCTTTTCTGATCCCCATGAGTTGTTTGTGAGTGGGGTCCATCAGGAGAAGGGACAGGTCTGCAGGGAATGAGGCTTGTGTGTAACCGAGGATGGGCAGCTGAATGCAAATGTGGCAGCTCAGCACACCCATAGGTCAGGAGGACAAAAGGTTCTCTCCTGTCCACAAATGAAGAAATAAAAGGAATATCAAGTAGAAATAAAATGTGACCTCTTTATTTGACATGGTCTGGCCACAGGCTACAGCCTGTTCTGATGTGCGCAGATCAGGAACATGAAAAAAAAAAAAAAAAATCAGAAAATTCAGGGAGAATGAAGCACAAAGAAAATGAAATATTTGAAAGCCTGCCTTACAGTGAGAAATTCACAGATGATCCTTAAAGGGGTACCTAAAGGAGAAGCTGGTCTTTAATCAAAGCTTCCAGAAGACAATCACAGACAATCTTTAGTAGAAGAGGCAGTGAAAAGAGGATCCTGTGACTGAAAGCTGAAACTAGAGCATTTGTACTGGAAATAAGGCACAAATTTCTAATAGTGAGGGTAGTTATTCAATAGAGAAATTTATCAACTGCAGCATGGCTTTTCTTTTACTTATATCTTAAGAAATTAAAGATTCCCCTACAAGGGGACAACTGGTTGAAACATTTAGCTAGGTCCTGTGCTATACACAGGCAATAGGGTGTTTTTTATCCCTAGGCAGCCCAGATGAAGAGAACAGTGACATCAAAATCTACAACAGGGACCAAGGTCTGCCTATAAATCTCCAGGCACCCTGCCGACAGGGAAAAAAAAACAACCACAAACAAATCCATCAAATCCAAGGAAATGCCCATTTATGAAAAGGTCTAAGAAGCTCTCAACTTCTCTGCATCAGAACTGCTGTTTATATAGGAAGTTTTTCTACTCTGGCTGACAAGAGCCTGGTAAAGTTCAAACAATCAGGAGAAAAATGCAGAACTAGGAAGGGGAGTTAGAACAGCTAAGTGCATTAAGAGGCACTGGTAATTCTCTGTTACGCTTCAGAGGATTGGTGGGACCAGTAGTACCTTGTTCACAGCCAACAGCAGTATATTTCTAAAGTTAGTACTGGGGGCTGGCTAGCAGCCAGCTATAGTTATAACTTTACTACAAATTAAATAGTAACTGCCGTATTCCTGCACTGCAGTCTGACAGAATCAAGGAGCTCAACTATTACTCCCCCATCTGTACTTAAAAAACCAGATCAACATTTCCAGCACACTAGAGCTGTCAAAAGGCTTGAGGATCACCAGCCAGGTATCTATGGCAGGTCCGCACTGCTTCCATAAATCAAATTCTTAGCAGTGAACATGTCCATTAGCATGGGTAGAAATTAAGTGACCTAGTTACTACTCCCTAGACTTTTAAAAGATACAGGTGGCTTCCTCAAAAGAAGATCCTCAATCAGACCAAATGGGCTGGTGGTACTCATGAAATTAGCAGGAGGAAGACAGTATGTAGCTGCCACAACCCCTCCTAGAGAAATACTGAAGAGCTTTTGGAAAATGGGCTCAGCAGAGCATTCCTGCTTAAAATCGTATCAATGGGACAGGAAAAGGATATTCTTGAAAAGCCAAAGGATTCCCAAAATGGTTTATGAAAAAAAAAAAAAAAAAAAAAAGACCCTACCTGATGGCTCATACAGTTCTAACTCAGTTACCACCACTACTGTAAAAATCAGGTTTCCCCTTTATTGGGAGTTTCGGGGATGTAGCTCTAACTTTGACATTATTGGAATATAACTTCTTGGTGTTTAATGTCAGGCTAGCTGGAAAGCCTTTTCCTATTAACTATCTCTGGTTTTTTCCTTTCTCCCCTTACTACCTCACTGTGTCTGTCTTTTCTCCTTTCTGCACTAAAAGTGGCTGTTCCTCTGTCTCCAAGCTCCTCCTGCTCTTCTGCAGTAGACCAGCTCCTGTCTAACCATGAACATGCTCTGTAAGTCCTTTCTTTTATTACTGCAGCTCTGTGCGTGTGTCTGTTCGGTATTTATTGTAACACAATTTAAAGCCTCATTTGATGTGTAGCTTAAGATTTGTGGGATAGAGGCAGAAACCCCAGCTGCATGGGGGTGTTTCACCTCAGGACATTGAGGGTGGGCTCCTGGCTGCAGGATGCTGCAGACTGCACGCAGCAGGAATGCTGCCTTTTTGTGATGGTTGTTCTCACTCAAGGGACAATAGCGCAGGGTCTCACCAGTTGGTACCACACAGAAGAGTAGAACTAGATACAGAGGACAGTAACAAGCTGGGATTTATTTCACATCAGAGCTGCACACCACCATATATCACAGACTGTGCTCAGGACAGAAAAGCTCTGTGGCCCTTGGCTGGACCAAGCCTGACCCATGCATAAAGCATACAGGACTTCGAATAATTCCTAGAGTTTAGATACAGCCATGAGAGGTGCTCATGTGGAGAACTAAAGGATGTGGAAAACTAACTCCAGTACCTGTCTTAAGTCAGTTCTTCTGACAGCTCTGAGGCTTCCTCTTCCCTCAGATGGTGTGTAGCCTTCCAGCTGGGTTCCTGCCACAGGAGGACAAGCATAATGGGAGCGTTCCAGGGACCAGGCACTTCCAGACACACAGCTCCAATTAGCTCTACATTAAAAAGAAAAAGGGAATAAGTGTGAAATTGGCTTCCTGCTCAACATGTTTCTGGAAAGAGGGTAGGGAAAAGGAGCAGAGCTCATTTTGAGGCCAAGAAAATCCTGATCATCACGATGACAATCTCTCTACCTTGAAACTGGGATGACAAGTCAGAAGAACTGATACTTGTTCAGACTTTTGCATCTTCTATCCAGAGACACAAAGAATGCACCTGGCCCTTCAGTGTCACACACCCACAACTGCTCCAGCATCTCAATGTTACCAATCCCTCCACCTGCTCTCCTGATCACGCCCTCTGCATCCAGCCAATGAAGCCACAGATCCTGAGGAGATTGCATGTCCCAGTACCAAAAAAGCCCTCCAATTATTCCAACAGATTTGTGGCAGGCAGGGGGTTTCTCTCCTTTTTCCCTTCAATGCTTTTGGTTATTCCTCATTAGGACACTGAGATATTGAAGAGAGGCAACAGATTTCAACAGTCGCTTTAAGACAGCAGGGTTCAAAGTGGAGAACGCAGTTTCTGTTTCTGCCATCTGTAACTTTCCGCAGCCAGGTTCCCTGGATAGGACGCAGCATACATGGAGTCAGAGCTGTGATCAGGCCGCAGTCTGCTCCCTGTGTCAGCACTCGACCTGCTTTTGAAGTTTTGTACTGCAGAACTCCCCACCGCTGATGGCGAACTAGCGCCATCCCTTCAAAGGCTGTAAGAAATAAAGGACATTCCTCAGCAACAAGGGGTTGCCAAAAAGCCTTTTTGAAAGCAGCCAGTGGAAGCCGCATAAGCTGCTAATTTGAAGTAGACTAATACAAGTACAGACCTCAGGCACAGAGAGAGCATCCAGGCTAAACAGGAAGGGAAAGATAAGTGCTTCTCAGAGAGCACATTACTAGAAGAGAAGAAAAACCTCTGTAACTTCCAGCATCCCCCAGTTCCTGGCCATCACTGAAACCTGAAGGACTAGGAGGAGGCTCTGGGGTATTTAAGAACCAGTTGGACTATCCCTTGGACATGCTTGCAGGTACAAAAGCACCCGTGAAGCAGAGCTCCTCAAAGAGGAGATCCTCTTGCCCTTTGCGATGTCCAGGGTGGTGAGAGCAGCCTCCCAGCAATGACTGACAGCATCACCCCACTGCATTTCATCCCCGATGGACTCGGGTCCTGACCCTTGAGATCGCAACCAGCAGCTCTGGTTTTCAGTAATATTCAGGTCCTTCCCCAGCCCCACAGGCAGAGAGGAGAGGGAGCACCATGTCTCACTTGGGAGAGAGGAAAGACAAAGGGAAGCAATTGTAAGAGCCCAGGTACAAACCCATAACTCCCAACCCACAAAGATTTCCTCAGCTGAAACAACGGTCAGCGAGAACAGGATTAGTACAGCTATCCCTCCCCCTTATAGCTATCTTTTGTAATATCTTTCCCTCACCTTTTCAAGGCTCTCCAGGATGACCCAGCACTAACAGAGCTCCTTTAATCACCACACCCACTCCAGCACCTAGAAGTGCTGCTCTCCCGCTCTTGCTCTTTTATTTCCTCCTCTCCAACCATGCCCTTGGTGCTAATCAGGCTCGTTAGGCTTCCTTTGGCCCTAGCCATCTCCCTGCTCTGCAGGGACAGCTGTCTCTGGTAACCCTCTCCTGGCCAGACTCTGCACACAAGCACCCTGCAGCCACATTTCAGCTATGAAAAAGACACTACTCTGCAGCATTGAAGGACACTGTAAACAGGCAGTAGCTGAGTTCAGGGAAAGCTCATTGCCTACAAGCTCTCTCACTGACGATTATAATTTTGCAATTTACTCCTTTACCTAAACCACTGCCCAGGACCAGCTGGCTGTCTTCTTCAACTCATTCTTGCATGTCTGTTAATAAGCATGCACAGAGTTCAAATGCAGTCTCAGACCATCAGATCCTTTCACCATGTCCTGTCATCTTCTGAAAGGCTCCTAGGCTCCTTCATGAGTGGGACATGAGCTGTGCTGGCCCACAGGGCAATAAGAGTAAGGTGGGGTGAAAGAAGAACCTTGCTCTGCTGGTCAGGCTCCTTCTCTTTTTTTTTTTTTTTTTTTTGAATGAGGTGCAGAAGGCAGGTTGTTCTGGTTCTTCTCAGTTGCTGATGGCAACTTGGTATTGCTATATTTAAGCAGTCATTGACTGAGGAGATGGCACTCACCTCATCTTCCTTTTCCTAACCAGGAACATTAGCCACAGAAATTAAAAAGTCATCCTGCACTGTGTGTGCATTTAAATACTTGCACAGAACGGAAAAACTCCAACAGAAAACATGAACAGGAATCTGTACCTGAAAGCAATTACTCGTCTGGAGGTGGTGGGTCACTGTAGGATGGCAGAGAAACAAGTTTGACTCTCCAGGAAAAAAGAGACCTGAAGGCCGATCTCCAAATCCCTTTCTGCTCACTACACTGCTGTTACCAGTGCCAGCCTACCTGAGCTGACGGCATGGGGCTGGAAAGCTGGGACTCGCTCAGATCTAGGTTAGGAGGATCCTGTAGTCTTTGCCTGAGGCAGGTTCCTTTGCTCTTCAGAGTTCTTCGCATTTAGGTATCTAAGGGACTTTATTGGGTGCTCATAATTAGATGAGGGTTGAGCACAGAGGCCAAAGGTCTAAATCTCAGACATAGATGTCTAAAGTGTCTGTTATTCCTTTAGTCCTTTGTGTTGGGTGTTTGTGAAGTGTCCTCATATGAGTTTTTGTCTGCTTTCCTCCCGTGGGCAATTTCTCCACCGTCATTTCCCATCATAGGACCACATGCCCTTATCCCTACGCAAACATCGCTCGGCATGTCCGTCACTGAATTGTAATTTGGCTTGGTTGCAGTTATTCCAAAAAGTTCAAATGAAAAGAACAAGGAAAAGGTGGTCTACAGTCTCCAGCTCTGTGTGCTGCTACCTCTGCTTTAGTGAAGTTAAGTGAACAACCTACCTCACTAAGTGAAGTTAATTAACTCCGCCTGGAGCAATCCAAACTAACTGAGGTGCTAAATCCTGGGACCCGCTAACACTTCAACATAACACCTCTTCATTTGCTCTGCTAGTTACAGAGAGGAAAATCTTGATTTTCCATCATATAGTCAATTGTAGCTATGCTAAGTAGTTACAAAACCTTAACAATCTGGTCTGGTAGGATTTTACACTTTCTAGTCAAAGTGAAAAATATCTCCCTGGAGGTTGGGACAAAAGCAAAAGTAGCTCAGTTTCAGAAAGTAACAAGGAGCAAGAACAAAAAAAGCAAAATGCTGCTGGCACAAGCCAATTCACGCTCATGTAAATCAGCACAGTCCATTGCCTCTTACTCCGCTCTACTTAACCAGCAGCAGTCGGGGATCAGAGCCCATAGCTTGGCAGGCTCCTTCACAGGATGGACTCCTGCTATCCTGGTTGTGAGATGTGCAGAGCTGTATTTCACAATTTGACGCTGACAAAACCTGTCCTTCTTTATCACAGTCTTCAAAGTCACCACTACTTTGATTCAGGTCTGCAGAGAAACCCCGTGCAGGCTGCCAAGGCAGTCTCTGAACCGCATGATTCATTCAGAAGTTAATTTAGCTGTTCCAAAACACGGAATTGTGATGGAATGAGAAGCCCTGGCAGGCTGCAATGATGGAGTTAGTTAAGAACATACTTTGGTTTGGGGCTGCCTCCCTGTTTAATGTGGATTGCTCCATTTCTTTTATTAAGGAGGGGGGTGACTCTGCCTTGGTGTCACTGGTGAAAGATAACGGGAGGTTCACTTTGTGAATCAGAGCAGAGAGCTGAGCACCAGGGCAGAATGAACTGGCACTATAATATTTTGCTAAAAAAAATAAATTCCTTGACCAGGAAGCTACACTTTATGGGGTCCCCAAATGGAACTCCACAGGGATGGTCAAAGGGAAAAGTTTGCCAACAGATTCATTAAGCCATTGCTGAGCTTTGACAATTACTTAGAGAGCCAGAGCAACACAAACACACTTCTACACTCCTGGTCCCTTAATTCTTTACAAAGTTTTGACAGCATACATTTAATGAAATAGTAAAGAAAGCAGATCCATAGCCAAAAAAAATTTATAGTCAAAAAGGAGGATTGACTATGCTTCTGAACACTGATTTCATAAAATAATACAGCACCTTGCTTAAATATGTTCCCTTCATGCACCAAGTAAATTCAAAGTATTGACAAGTCTTTAAAATCAAATTGCCACTTAGAAAAACTGTGCTCAAACCTATGCAGATGTTTTCTCTGAGGTAGTGTTGTCCTTCAGAGCCCTTTACATTACACTGTGAATAGAAAATGACATTGTTTATATTTCTATAAGATAAATGGACTCCCTAAATGCTATTTTAGCCCTTGTATTAACCTCGCTCTAAAAAGCTGAGTTACTCGTGATGCCATGCTGAATTGTTAAACTGAAGGTAAAAAATGCCCGTGGTAGGGATGCTGTGTGTAGGCGAGGATGCAGAGCTTAGGGAAGACAAGCAGCTACTGCTCCTGAAATGCGTGAGAGGCAGTGGGGTCCTCCAGTCAGTCCCCAAGGCTGACACGGGACATGCCTCAGGGCTGTGCTGGGGCTGTCGTGTCCATCCCAGTGGGCCTGAAAGCCAGAGTCAATCCCCAGTGGCTGTCCCAGACACCGAGCGCCTTTGCTTTCCTTCTCATGGCCATGGCACAGGCAGCTCTGACAGAGCATGAGAATGGTCTTCTGGCCAGCCCCATGAGCCACTGTCACCCCTACACATTATATCAGCTGTGAGCCAATTTAACATGGGCTAGAGACAGAACTGGGATGATAAAACTGCTTCTTGTTCTTCTGCTTCTCTTTTTGTCCTTGTTTATGTCCCCTAGTTGATTTTATCACAGTTTTTATTGATGAGATACTCAGTGAGGCTGCAGAAAAGTTATTTGAGATCTGCTGAGGTTTTTTTGTGGCTTAAAAGCAGTGAGAGGAAAGCTGTCAGTGCCTGTCATAGGAACACGGCTGATTCAAACACTTCAGAAAAAGTATTTTCAGCTTGTAACACAAACCTTTTCCCACAGTCATCCTTGGAGACTGGAGGTAGGATGCCACTGCCAAGGAGAAGGAAAAGCTCCTTTTTGTCTTTCTTCCTACTTTAACAATGCATTAGTGTGATAAGGATAATCTCTGGTGGGAGTTAAGGCTGTAGTCATACAGCAGTTGTCTTGGAAAGATGTTTCAGCAACACAAATAAGGGGCTGCACAATTTTTCAAAGCATAAATCTTTCCGTTCTGAAGACTGCTCTCAAAGAGCAACTGGAAATACCCAGCCTAGAACTGGCTTCCAGCTGGAAAGGGCAATAATCATGATGAATGCTTCATTGCAAGCAGCATGCTGGGATTAATTGGGAAGTAGATATCTTGCAATTTGCTCAGTAGGTGCAGTGTGTGCATCGTGCCCTGCGAATGCCACGTGCTTGTTCTCCAGGAGAAATTAATGTCCAGTGTTGTGCAGCATTTACTAACTAGCTGGGAGGGGAGTGCGGTATGCTTCCACTGCAACATCTTGACTGTATTCAGAAGTGAAGTAAAGAAAATGTGCCAGATTAATGAGGAATGAGAGGGAGGCTTTCCCTTTTTTTTCCTGTTAAACCACAGGGTAGAAGAGGAAACTGGTGTGTTGGGGGGTGGGTGTGTGTCACTATATTCCACTTGCACCACTGCAACAGCCTCCTTAGCTTGTGCAGGGAACAGCGTGCAGGGGCTGGTGCTCTCCCTGGCTGCCAACTGTGGCAAGAGCAGCAGAAGACCATGCGGTTGGCATCTCCTTGGCCTTCCCTCCAGACAACCACAACAACAACTTCAAGGGTGTTTTTCTTTAAGATGGCAGGGATTTCTCAACCCAAGTGGTGCCTCCATTCTCATTTATTGCAACTAACGAGCCGGGAGTTGTGCTGTGCTTTAGCAGGACGCTGGGGCATGTAGAAGAGCAGGGCACGGGACGGGTCCTGCCGCAGAGCCGCGTCCTGGGGATGAGAGCCGCTTGTACCATGGTGCAGATGGCAGCGCCATTTTCAGAGCTATAAACAGTATCATTGTCATAGCTCTTTGAATGGTACTGCCATATGTACCGGAAAACCAGCATTTAAGCTTGTAAGGGCTTTGGGCCAGCTGGATTTTCTCCCCATTTGGATGAAGCTGATTCCTGAAGTATGAATGAAAGTTTCGTGCTGCTTGGGAGTAATTCCCCCTCAGTACTTATTTTTGAATCTCCAAGGATCATCACGTTCTCATCAGTCTCCTACCCAGCAAAACCCAAGTGTCCTGCACGTGGAGAGATGGCTGATGCATCTGAATCTCTCTGCTCAGTTCAAGAAGAAGCAGAAAGTTCATGGAAATTTTGATAGCAAACCAGTCAGGCTCTGCATGTTTTTCCTTAGCAAGTACTGTACTTTTATGGTAAAGTGTACTTGACCGAGCGTATATGTCTGGGTGGGTGGGTGGAGAGAAGGTGCTCGTCTTAAACAATCAGTCCTCAGGGGTTGCGTACCTGCCCTGGTCACCAGCGCAGCTCACGTTGTGCTCGCCTCCACTTGCATTGCTGAAGGAGTGACAGCCGTGTGCGGCAAAGCCAGAAAAGCCCTGACAGCACAGGGTGCCCCAAGCCAGGGTGACGAGCGGAGCAGAGCCCAGCCTGGAGCAGTGTAAGGGCCACACTGGCCCTGAGCTCAGGGGCTGCGGGCTGCCCAGGGGAGTCCCCTGCCTTGGACCATCTTTGTTCTTCCTGCAAGAGTTTTGCTGTAATGTTCAATTATTTGCTGACACAGATTCTATTTGGCAAAGAAAAGGAGGAGGCCAGCAGCTCTGGGCTTTGTTTAGAAAAGAAATTAGTATGGCCCTGTACCGATATGCAGGCAGGTGGTGGGGAAGGAAATGTCCTGTTTGCCTTGAAGCCACCAGAAACACCGACATGCTTTTGTGGGAGCAATGCCCTGCCTTGCGCTGCTTCTGCTCTGAGAGGAGTTCACGCTGGTGCACCAGGTCTCCCTTTTGAGAGATGGCTCGGGCCACAGCACGATACAGCTGGGGATGCAGAGAGGGGCCAGTTCACAGGCAGTAAATGTTTATGGAACAAGAGCGAAACTGTAAACTCTCCTGGGCTGTGGCCAAGCCTTTCAGCTGACAAATGCCAGATACCTTTGTTTAATATTAGTCTGATTCCTGCTGCAGAAGAGCCTACAGAGATCTGAGAACCACGGAACTGGGTAATGTGTTTCTGATTTTGTGTATATAATATCAGCAATAGATTATGATGACTAGCAAGTCCAGGAATTTGTGACAAACATGCAGTTTACTTGGCCGCCCGTTCAGAGACATACTCTAAGAACTAATTAATTCTTTCATTTTTTGGATTAACTGTTGTGCAAAACATCCCATCAAACAGAGAACATTATATGGTATGTTACTGTAATTAAATAAAGAGATAACTGAGCTCAAGAGATGCCCGCAACACTTAATTAAGATTAATTAAGCAACATGATTTACAGCTGGAGAAGATGAAACTGAGCAATTCAAAGCTGGCTAGACAAAGCGGCTGTGGCACGCTGAATTCATGAAGTCACATACCGGGAACATGTTGTTCAGTAACAC
The DNA here is from genome assembly GCA_947846985.1 of Fratercula arctica. Lineage (NCBI taxonomy): Eukaryota > Metazoa > Chordata > Aves > Charadriiformes > Alcidae > Fratercula > Fratercula arctica. The sequence continues at coordinate 9,220,534 of CANTUZ010000006.1, read as the reverse complement.
TGCTATAGCAGCCTCACCAACCCAGTTTATTTAATGAGGTTGTGTTTAGCCCCTGGAACACACCCATTTTTTTTGGCCAAACACAGGCGTGCCTGTTAACCAGCTAGGAGCTAAGACCTTGGCAGCTGCAGGCTTGGTAGCACAGATAAAGCACTGCTAAAATATACACAAGATTTCCTTTACAAGCCCTCCTTGAGGCAGCAGCTAGATTGGCGTGTTCTTAATTTCTCTAAACTTTGATAGGAACACAGCTTACCTGTGTAACAGAATTATCACACTCCAGGCACACCAGCTGTCTGACATGGTTGAAAGAAATCCGCATTTCTTAGCCTAGTTGGAATGAAAGGATAATTCCAGTAATCGGTGTCATCAGCTCTTACTTCAGGAGAGAAACCCTAAGTTGTCTCTCCCATAAACAGGAAGTAAGAAGCTTAGTTGTTCTGGGTCAAACTGAAAAACAAAACGAAACAAAACAAAGTATAAAAGCAAGCTACAGATTTTTTTTTTTTTTTTTTTTTTTTACAAGAACTAGAAAATCCCTACCCAGAAATCCCCATTTGACCTATTACTGTGTCACACCTCTTGTGCCTCAGCTGTGATGTTCTCTTGGTATACATGTGCTCAGGGCATGGCCGTGTCCCAGGCAGAAATCTGCAGCTATTCTTGGGTCTCCTGATACATTTGTATTCCCAGCTTCTGGGTTTGCAAACCTAATGCCTATATAATAGATGATCTCAATAGATAGCATCTCTCCATATTTTATTTCTCAGCCATGACAGCTTCATTTTTTAAAAACAGTTGTTTCCTGAAGCCATGCCTCCTCCTAAATAGTCTGGGGTCTCAGTACCACACTGTCCTGGCTTTGTGTCCTCGTGGCATGTTCATAGCCAGTTTGGGAATTCCCACTGAAGTTAAGTAGCAGTATATTACCAAGTTTTGTAGCTGAAACTATGTTTTTCAGACTGTTGTTAATCACTGTGAGATCTTGCTTAGTGCTTTTCAATCACCCAAAAGCTGTAAAGCTCAGCAAGAAAAATGCTCTTTGCACCAATATAGTCAGCTGAAATTACTTCCATGTCGGCAACTGAATTGCTTTTTGGATGGTATATGAGGTGACAAGCCTATCTGGAGCCACCAGATCTTGTGGTCCTGTTTGAAAGTAATTTCCTGACTGCATTAGGAACACAGGGACAGTATAATTGCCATCTCCGCTTGCTCAATAAGGGTCATTTTTCAGGTAACCCATCCTAGACCCCTCTACTATGCTGTTAGGGAAAACACTGAGAGATTTGGCTGCAAGCAGCCAGGCAGCTCAGTGTGGACATCGTGGTGGGTAAACCCATTCAATGGGTCTGCAGTAGCAAGATTGGGTCTGGGGATGAAGTAAGGAGGCGAGTTGGTTGTTAAATGAGAAACCTTTGTGATCCAAAAAGTTGCTTGTCATTTTAGGATCCTAAAAATCTTGTGTTTCCCTGACATAATTGGTGAGATTGTGCACTGAAAACTGTGAGGTTTGTGATCATTTGGTTCCTTCTAATCCTTCCCATGACCGTGCAGGTAATTACTGAGGCATTCTCGGGGCTGGTTGCTCCATGGCTTCCAGAGAAAGTGAGAAAGCCAAGGATGGCTGCTCTGTCACGGTAGCAGGGGAAGCTGCCACCTTGGGTCAGCATCTTCAGCTTCTCAAGTCCTTCACATTCTCCTGTCTTTCCACATTGGTGAATTCTAAGGGAGAGACAGTAGTGAGCTCCTGAGGCTCTTTTACTTGGTTTTTTTACCCTTACTTTACAGTGGTGTACTCAGCGAGGGTAGGGTAGGGTAGGGTAGGGTAAGATAGGATGGAATGGGATGGGATAGGCTAGGACAGAGTATTTGCAGTTGGAAGGGAAAATATTCTATTCTATTCTATTCTATTCTATTCTATTCTATTCTATGCTATTCTATTCTATTCTATTCTATTCTATTCTATTCTATTCTATTCTATTCTATTCTATTCCTATTCTATTCTATTTCTGTTTGCCTGAGAAACAGGAGCAGAAACTCAGAGCTCTCAGGGTCAAGTCCAGCTTCGAAACAGGACCATTTAACCAGGAGCTCAGTGTTGATATTATCAATATCACAGGAGACGTTTGGAAACTTTTAATGTCATTGCTATGTATGGTTGAAAGCACACTTGTCAAATGTGCTCATTAGCCAAGGGTGTGACAATATCCTCCCCAGATATTGTTGTTCTCATGTATTAGTTTTAAGATAGCACAGTTCTGGATGGAAAAAAGTGCCACAATTTGGACACCCAAAGGTCAATATTTGAATTTTCTCACTTACAAATAACAAGTGATTACAAGCATAAGCAAAGGGCTTAGAGATGCCACGTGTGAAAATCACATGCTTTGGCCAAATCAGAGATCTCTGATCACAGACTCTGCTCTAGAATAAACCATTTCACTTTTAAAAATAAATTAGTACTGTCAGACTATTCTAAGAAGCAACAGAAGTGCAAGCAAAGGACTGAGGATAAGTATTGATAAAATAATAAAGAACAAATGTTGGCAAATTCCAGCACACCTCTTATTATTTCTGTTATAAAGGCTAATACACCTTCGCATTTTTATAGAAATAGTAGTGAGTTTACATAAAAAGGGGGTAAAACCTTGTTGTATTTTATACATGTAGCAAGTATCATGCTAATCATGCAGGGGTGTGATCTTTTGCTAGATCATTATGCAAAGTCCATCTTAGATGGCCGCAACGTAACACAAAGAATTGTAGGTACAAAATTTGGTTTATTGTTGGGTGATTGTTGTAGTTGAGCCAAAACTTAAGTTGCATTTGAAACCCGTTGGCTAAAATGCAGTTTCCTGTTCCATTTGCTACATGTATCATTGCTCTGCTTTTCCTCAAGAACGGGAACAAACATAAATGCAAGCAACATCTATTTACCAAAGCAGAGGCTGAGGCAGAGATTTATAGACTGTGTCATCTCCTCTGAAGCAGAAAATACAGAGGTCTAGAAACAACCAAGGAAGGGGATAGCACAACCTTCAGAAGTTTGAACTTACTTGTTTGCTTCTGCACTTTCAATTTGGAGGCAATGTATAAAGCTATGGACAGGTAGGGGCTGATGGTTTTGTGAGCCCTGAAGGAATGCTCACATCTGCAACAGGACTAAGAGAAATGAAGTAGCCTAGTGTTACCAGCAGGTATATGCAAATCAAGTATTTACACACACCGGCACAAGCACGAAGAGACACAGACAGAGGGTGATATTCCACCAGTTATGCCAAGGCTCAGAAAAGCTGCAGGATGGTGGGTTCAAGAATACACCTGAATTGCTGTACAGCATAGGACTGTGGTGCTCTGGACATCAGGTCCACAGGCTGAAGGGTTGGGGCCACCAGTGAGAGATTCGTTATGTGAGAGTAGAAAGAAATCGGCTCTGTGGTTAGGCTGGTTTAGGAAAAACAGCTCTGCCTGGAGGAATCAACCTCCAAGGCAGCACATGCAGATATCCTCACTGTAGTGGCAAACAGCGCAAAAAGGCACAATCTGATCTCTCCAAAAAAGTTTTCCAACTCTTATCTGAATGTTCCCAGCATGTTTTCATAGCAGTGTTTAACTACCAGAGCAGTGTTTTCTCTTTAAACATCCTCCTTCAGTCTGGGAGTCCCATGGGCAGCAACAGCCTCTGAGATCCCGATAGTTAGAAAGTCGGGACAGAGCTTACAGAGGTCAGGTAAGCAGATGTCTTCAGGGAAAATTGCTGCAAGGACATGGTCAAGGTCCCACCCTGTAAAGCAAACGTGACAATACAACCTCGTTGGCTCAGGCTGAAGGACCTAAACCAGCATAAAACAAGGAAAAACACAGATGGGGTTTTGCTTACTTAATGTCTGGTTTTAGTTTTATGTTTTAAACATTCTTTGTTTAAATAAGAAACTGATATTTCTTGTGCTGGATTGACTATAAAGAAATTCCTTAAGTAAGCTAATAGCAGTTCTCATGTAGACAAAAGTTTCCTTTGTGGATTGAAGGGGGATTTTGCACCTGAGGCTTGCTGGGACATCCACTCTTCTTCCCGTGCACCTGTGCTGGGGTTCTTGTGCGTTCTGAACTCCTTCTGCTGTGGAGAACGGTTGTTAGTGTGCTGAGAATTGAGGAGACTTTGAAAAAGCTGATGTTGCAGAACAGAATTTGCCAGTTACAAGGTTTGGTGACTTTGGGGTTATTGGTCCCATCTGAAGCAAATCAGTCTCTTGATTCTGAATCCATATGATATTTAAAACATACAACGACTATTGCCATAGCACAAATGACAAGTATAGTTATGATCTGTCTTGACAGTTAGCATTCAGATTTAGATACCACATACTCTGTGGTTGTTCTCTGCCATTTGCAGGTGTAACTATGACATTGACTTGAACGCCAATGAAAATATATTCCACAGTCCCATTCCAGCAAATTCCAGAGCTTCGCATACGCTTAAAGGACTCAAACTTGTCTGAGTCAATCCAAAAAATCAATATTCATAAAATATTTTTGGATTGTTTTCTGCCAGCATTTCACTTTACGTCAAGTAGAATGAATGACTAGTTTCACCTGAAGCTTAATTTCCCCACCTGCAAGAAAACTGAAAATTTAATTGTGTCAGCAGGGGAAGGGATATGACTTTATCAGTGATTATTGCATGTGTTTCTCTCTGATTGCCAGATATTTTGATTGCACTATTTACTTCCTCCTATGGTCAAAATCAATACATTGATCAATACAGTTAAGTGTCGTGCTGCAATCTACAAGGCATTTGTGTAACAGAGGATCTCAAAAAGCTCTTTTTACTTTATGAAACCCACCAGAGAATAAACATCTCTTTTTCATTATGCTGCCTAGTTTCTTGGATTCCCCCCACCCTCCCACAAATTAGAAATTGTTTGCAGCCATGCTCTTTTCTCTTCAGATTTTTGCCTCTCCTGACACTTGGAGAAGCATCCTTGCACATAGGGTATTCAAATGTTCAGACTGAGCTTGACATTTTTCTTTTAGACATCTTAGAAGAGATGAGGTTCTGCTTGCTACGATGCTCAAACAAGAAAACTGTTTTCCTCATGTCCTTCTTGCACACAGAAGTTCAGAGGGTCCCTGAGCCTGGAGGGGAGCAGTAGCTGGCATCACTCGTATGAGATCCTCACTAGCAGATGTCCAGGAACTACTCCTGTTGAGACTGGAAAGGCTGAAGTCAGATCACAGGATGTTTGGGGATATAGCTAACAGAAAATGGGGATGTAGCAACCTCTGAATCATATTGAAATGAAGAAGCCATCAAAGGCGCCTCCTGTCCTCCCCAGCACACTCCTGATGATGATCTAACCTAGCTGTGAAATAGCTCTTGGCAGGGAAGGCGGATGAGCAAACGAAGCATCATCCTTCCTGAAGAACAACGGGGGAATGAAAACACAGCCACCGAGCAATATGTACTTACTGGCTTTTTCTGGTATCAGTTTTAACCAAGCTAAAAATGAGGAGCAACTGTCTCTGAAAGTGATGCAGGGAATTACTGTTTGCAAGTTTGCAAGTGGGGCGTATAGAGGAGGACAGAGTAGGATGGGGAGCACGGAGGGTCTGCTGCTGCCCTGAGCACACTGAGGGAAAACATAGTTTGCATTTATCAAACCAAAGCTGTATGGAGGAGAATAGAGAGATTTTGCTCAGATTAAGCACCCATTTCCAATGTCACCATCTGTGGTATGACATTTAATCCTAATAAAATGCTTACAAAATAAGACTAGTCATGAGCACAGCTCAGAAGTTTGCCATGTTAATATTTTTCATAATATGATGTACAAAGTTTTACGAATTCATACCCAGTTGACTGTAAAACAGAAGTGGTCTAAAGCCGGGAATGTGATAGTTAATGCATAGAATAGAAATATTACTTGAAAAAGGAGGAGGAAAGAGAGAGGAATGGCAGCTCCCATTCAACACAACCAGGTGGAGCATGGTGTTTGCTATCCGACCTGCTGAGAAAAGGCAGCAGCTACTGTAGCCAAAGAAACCTTACCTTAAGTGAGAGAGGCTTTCTACAACTTAACCTAAAGCAAAGCAGATACTAGTTGAGATGTCAAAGGCACCAACAAGGATCTTTCTTATATTTTTTGATCTTAATACTGTTTTTTGTTATTCAATTTTTGTGTCATTGTTCCATTACCAGAAAATATAATTTTCAGATCTTATCATCAGGTGCCTTAGGATATGGACAGCTTACGAACACCACTTTCAGGATATCCAGAAGTTACCAGGATACAAAACCACAGACATTGCATGGGCATGTGTGTGAGGTGGCCCTACCAACAGCAGGAACCCTGGTGACCAGAACACCACCTGGGCAGGCTACAGAGTAGAAGGGAACATGTGTGAGCTCCAGGTGCTGTGAGGGAGTTAGTGATAGTTCGCTATTCAGAAAGGAACTTAAAGTAGGGACTGACATTAACAATGTGCATATGCTAGACTTTTGTTATAAAACATGTAATTCTCTACATAAAGTCTTGTTTTGACACAAAAATGTTCTGCTATTGCACACATAAAGTAGACACATGAAATGATGAAGAATTTTTTGCCAGAAGATTTCAGAAAACTGCAGTTGTCGTTTTTCACTGGATATTTCACTGCAGAAAAGCCACCCAATTCCCAGATATTGCAATTCTAACATTGGGGCATGTGTTAGAAGCCTGACAAACAAAAGTCGGTCTTATGGCTCATGGCTGCTCTTCTGCAATACCTTTGGAAATTGTGGTGTCTCCACTGCACAAGGAAACAGCTCCAAGTGTTTTTGTCACTACTTCATTCCACAGCTTTGACGAATGGCTTGTGTTTTTCTCCTAGCAGATGAAAGATCTAATTATGCCAGTTGTGAGATCTCCATTTATTAAAAAAAACATTCATTATCTTCCATTTGAATATTCTTAATTGATCCTGTTTGTACGTCAGTAATTGAAACACCTTACTTAAAAAACAGAAGCCTATTATGAGCTATCCCATCTGCAGGTAGTTATAAACCACTCTTAATGTGATGCTGTGTATTTCTAACGTAAGTGAGCACTTCCAAGTACTTTCCTAATTATCAGATTTAGGCCTCTTATGAATGTTGCATTAATTATGGTGCAAAACTGAACTGTAGGCCAAAGTCTGCAGGTAATTAGAGCATATAATGTAGTGCCAAACATAACATTAATGAGAGAGAAATGGAAATACAGAGTTAATGTGAGAAAAAGGGGAAAGCGCCCATCTTCTGCAGCGTGGCATTGAATGGCCTCACTCATTTGCTTACTTGTTTACCCTGGTGTTTATAATTAGAAAATGGACTTAGATCACTGAACACAAATAGCTCCTTTGTTGATTTTAAAGTTAGCTTAGTTTCTGTCCTCCAGTGCCCAAGTTTCTGTTTCTGTTGTGGAACCATCAACTATTATAACATTAACAAGTTGCAAATCTGTGATGGAAGAAGTCAACATCTCTGGACTTACTTATTCATCTTCGTTGCTGCGTGGATCCCATGTTTTTCATCACCAGTCATTGTCACATTTATGTTCATAATACCCAAAATCAGAGCAGAACGTCCTGCAATGGAAAGTAAGGAAACTGGTAAACATCATTCAGGTCAAGCATCTGAAAGACAGAAGCATAAGGAGGCTGGGAAAAGAGAAAACTCCAAGTCAGGAGATAGGACAAGCATAATTAAGATGACTATCAGCAAAGCAAGTCAATTATGACGTCTGTTAGCACACTGAGTAGTCTCCTGAGGGAACCATTGTAGAAACACCCTTTGGATGACCAAAATTAAGCTGGATAAAGTAATGGCAAGTGGTACAGCCCTGTATCAGCAGAGGGGTGGCGGGGTAGCTGATAATCTCTGTCATATCTCTAATGCTTCCACTAGACCTGTTACAATAAGGAAAAAGTATCTTTCAGCCCAGGTGCTTGGGGACCTTCCTGGTGATGCCTTCTTCATCCCCTGGTTCACTCTGACATGAAATCCAAGGCTGCTTCTCCAGACATTGTCTCAGCAGCCCTAAACAAAAATCAAAGAAAGCTTATTTTTAAATTATTGCACCATACACTGATATTTTGCAACAGTCACACTCAGCAATCAAGGTGAGGGGGGGTCTTCAACCCCTCCAGCAGGGTCAGGAGGGGCATTTGCTAGAAACATCTTTCTATTTAAGATCCACAGCACTGCTCAGCACCCAGAACAGTGGGGGAGAGAGCTGGGGGTCCCAGAGCCACAGCAGGTCTCCATGAATGGGGCGGAGGGGAGCAGAGAGGCAGTGCTCCCTCGCACATCCCGAGTCAAGTGTTTTTCCACATAGGGGTCCCTGCGATTCTCTTCCTTACACCCAGGGAGAGGTGAGATACAAACTGTTAATCTTCCTACCGAGAGGAGCGTGAGATGCATTTGGGATGTGCTGGAGAAACGTGGCAGCTATTGTTATGACAGGATCAAGACTGCTAACGGTATAATGAGGCTGATTATTTTTAAAGTGAGTTTTGCTGTTTGAAAGCTGCCACATTTGACAGCTCTGGAAGGCACAGGCATCTGCCTGAGCATGAAAGGGAAAATGCAATCAGACCACGGGAGCACAGGGGCAACAGCAACGAGAGTTTATCAGCTCCCCAGGAAACAGAAACTTCATTCTCAGTTGAGCGTTGTTTCTTGGGGCAGGCTGACAGCAGAGGCCAACTTGTCATGACAACAGTGATGGTGTGTTCTGGGTATGTGGTTATTTGGCTTATTTAAGGTCCAGTGGAGCCCTGTTGGCTCATGTCCAAAAAGCCACCAAGCCCTCAGCAGCTCAGTGATCCTGACTCACAGAGGAGATCTGGTAACCATCTCCCAAAGTATTAACTCTCTCAATGGTGACACTGCTTTATGCTGAAAAGTTTACCCTGTTCAGCTACTTGCTCCTGAAAGTTTGGTTTCATAAGACAAGAGCTAATGGGCAGGCAGGAAGATACAAAAGCTAGATGAACACAGTCACAAATGTAATTGCTCAAGGAATCACGTCCTGTATTTCTGGCGTCTTCCAGGCCCCACTCAGAGATTGTTCACTGTTCTTACTTTAAAAGTTATTAATAATCTCAGGCATAGCTTAGCAACATCCGTGTTACAATTAGTAACGGGCCAACAGTGACAAACATCAGATGGACGTTCAGAGCGATCTCCACTGGAGGCAATGGAAAATAAACATGTTCAATGTAGGTCTGGGCCAACAGGGACAGTGCCTGGCCAGTCTCAGCTCTTCCCCTTGTCTGAAATTATGTCAGGCAAACCCGAGCTGATGAAATTTAAACCAGGACAGCAGCATTCCATGGTCAGCAGAAGAGAGGACAGCTGCTGGTAGCTGCTGCTCTGTGCAAAGGGAGTCCCATCCTGACACCAGCTTGTGATGCTCCACAAGCGCCTGACCACTGCAGCATGGGGAGGCTTCAGCCTTTTTGTAAGCATTGGAAGAAATGTGGAATCTAACGGAAAGGTGGAGGAAAGGTGGAATCTAATTACTGAGGCTGTGCAACGAGGAACAGGAGGTCCAAATCAAACTCAGTCATCTCCCTGTTTCTATTTCTCCAGCCTGAAAGCATCGTTACGGTCAGTGACCCAGAGGCAGGATACTCCCAACTTCTGAGGGTGCCAAGGATTTAGTGAAGGAGAGAAGTTCTTCAGTAAATAAAACACCTTTCCTACAGCTGTAGGTTGGTCTATCCTGGAAAGTATTTCTTAAATTTTAAAATTGAAACAATCTGTTTTTGTATATGTGATTAATTGCTGCTGCTGGAGCACCACAGCCCTAAACCAAACTATGATTTAGTTGTACCAGACACTATTCATATCTGAAATGACACCATGCTTATTCGAAAGAGGCTAAAATCTAAAGACAGCCATATAAAAGAAGTATTATTGCCTCTATTTTATCCATAATGAAAGAAGGCTCAGAGAAATGGCATGGCTCACCCACAATCAAGCAGGAATTGTTGGAAAAGCCACCTCTGCAGTCTTGAGGTGTCCTGAGTCCCTGGTAATATTCTGTCAACAATTTCTTAAAATAGCTCACTGAAGAACTTAGCTGATCTTCTTATTAGCACATTTAGAATTTATCAATTTACTTAGCATATCTGTAGTCATGTTCCTGTTTTACATTTTGATGTCTATCAAGAATGTAATTATCATCTTAAGAGGTTATTCTTCAATACAACAATGAGACTTCATAACATCATGCAAAAGGTTTTAGCCAGTTCCCAGAGATAAAGGCATACAAAAAGGTGTTCCTTCAGCCCTAATTTTTATTGAATTTGACTCTTTGCTTCTTTGCTGATCTACGTGAAATGCCTTGGCCGACTCAAGCCAGGCTCCTAATTAGTTATCTTCGTTAATCAATCTCTGTCCTATCTATTCCCTCTGCCAAGTGAAGGGTTGTGTTCAGCACTCTACCAGAGAGACCAATATGATTTTCCTCCATTCATGGAACAAGAGTCTTTGGAGCAAAAGAGCAGTGTGCTGGGATTAGCTGTTGAAGTTAAAGTAGTTCAAATGGCAAAAAAAAAAAAAAAAAAAAGAAGATGTAATAAACAATTGCAGTTCCAGGGAAACAAATTGATTGGGTCAAATTCAGCAAATGTTTTCAGCAGGAGAAAATTAAAAGGAAACAAGATGCTGAAGTGTTTTGACATTCTATTTCAAAATCATATTTCAGTTTATTATTTGCCTGCATTTTTAAAAGGAGTTAAACATCCTCCTTAAAAAAGATATGCTTCTACTGTACACACAAAAATAAATTAACTGGAGGGGATTTTGGTCTTGTTTTGCCAGAAAAAAAAAATGAAACATTTCTATTCTACGTCAACCCAAAGCAGCAGTGCTTGTGAGTCAGTGGAGTCGCACATCCACTAGGCACTATTTGCGCACTTCCACTTCTGGAGATGAGGACATCCCTCGTGTAGCTTCAGTGACTTCCCTGGCACGCTATGGGAATGCTTTGACCCATGTCTGACGGCGATGTCCTGGGAACGTGTCCTGGAGCTGCAGGTCATTAGAACTGGCCTCTAAAAGTGAGAGAACAGGCAAGCTTCAGCTAAGGAAAACATCCTTCAGGAATGATGGAACAAAGGAAAAAGAACGGAGAGAAACAAACGTACTGATAGATGCTTTCTTTGTTTTCTGTGACTTGTCAGACACAAAGAAAGTCACTTTTTTCCAGCAGTATGTTTCTCTCACTCGAGGGCTTTGCTTACTTGCAGAACTGCCTGCTAATTTTAAATCTGAGGAGGCACGTAGAAGTCTTACAAAATGTACTGAAGGCTGGATTATGTGGGCTAGAGACAGCTGTTTTTAAAACCTCTAACTGAAATTTAGTAAAGAATGATGAGTGCCTAATTCCAGCTCACAAGGTCTGAGCAGCATTATTTGATTTAAAGATTATTAAGATATTCAGCATAACTGCTCAAGAGTGGAAAAAAATAAACACTTGTCATGAGATAGAGGCAAATTTGTATTTACATTTGACTACAAAGGACTTTAAAATCAACATTGCTGTCATAGCCATATAAATAATTTAGCAGTCCAAATGTTTTCCTGAGATCCGGATTTTCACCATTCAGCTGCAATGGGAAAACTGAACTTTTGATGGCTTTTCTGTGGATTTTACCCATGTTTTCCCAAAGGACTGCATCACCTCTGAGGAGGAATGGTCCACTGATATTTACTCCCCTTTATTTAAAAAGAAGTAATTAAATAGTCAGTCTAGCACAGACTTCAAATTTGTCTCAGGCATTTTAGGAATTTAGGAATATTTTCTCTTTGGGGATAGACTGATGTTGCTTGAGACATCAAATCCACTGACTAGGTGGGTTTTACATACAGAAAGAAGATGATCCTTCCCCAAGAGTGGAATAAAACACACTGAAGGCAAAGGAAAGTCCCTGTTGTAAGGCTCACTGCAGAGGATGGACTTCTTGGCCACATCACTGTGCTTTCCTGGCCCTGGCTGCAAAGGGACAGACAGACACCGACCGTGTCTGGTTGGCTGTATCTCCACCAGAGGTCCAACAAGCGATTTAGCAAATCATCTGCCCATCCACTTTACTCAGATAATGGTCACATATCTTTACGGGCTCTGCAGGCTGTCAGCTTGCAATAAAGAGTCATAGGAGAGGATGGAGACATTCGTCTGACATCCAGACCAACTCAGCTCCCAGGCCCCCTGGGTAGGAGCCCTGCGCTTGAAAGCGTACCAGACACGAACATTAAGCCTATCTCTATAGAGTTAAAGGAATATGTCTGATATTTGAGGGAGTTTTCCTGTAGCAGTTCTCATTGTGTTTTCTCAGTTCATGCACTCTTCTTATATTCATTGGTTTCCCATACATTTAGAAGAGAAATTCTCTCTGAATTGGGTTCTGTTTGACAAAGCAGATCACGGGTAGTCATGCGCAGGTGCAGTGAAAGACCCACCTTTAGTAAACTCACCTTCAATAATGTGCTGGTCTCCTCTGGGTTGCAGGTCAATCAGATGCAGCAGAAGGATGATATGCAATAACCTTAAACCTTATTGCTAGGAAATCTTGCTCATCTCAAACAGGAAGAACTGAGAAACCCACAGAGAAACAGCAGGAGCTCTTCATCCTAGAATTATTAAATATATTGCTAGTTTTTCAGCATTGAATACGAAATTGATTTTTGTTGTTCTGCAGTGTCGATGCATACCAACAAAAAGACATAACAAGCTTGTAATTTATGGCTCCCTTTTGCCCTGGGAATTGTATTGAGTAGGTGGGCGAGTATTCTTCTTATCCTGCTATAAAGATTTTCTACTGATGGCCAAATGTGGAAGTTCACTTTAGTGGCTGGAAGCATGAGTCATCCAGCCCAGAGATTACAGTTACTAGAAAGCTTTTAATTTTATGGAGTCATGAACCTGGTAATTGTGAGAGAGGGACAATTCTGCACTGACCTTTTGAAAATTAAATATGCAGCTGTATTTAAATCAAACGCTTCATGAAAATACATTTAGTTTGGAGTATATTATATTTTTCAACAGAAAATGGGAATGAAACAACATATTTTGTTCACATTTCATTTTGACATTTTGTGTGTTTCAGACTTAAAAAAAAATAAAATTGCCTCTTTCAAAGTGAAAAATGTCACAAATTAAAATGGAAATTCCAGAGATTCTTAGATTTTTTGTTCACACCCTTCCCAACTTTCTGTTTTCCAAGATTTCCCAGTTTTCCAAAATGTCAAAAGCATCTTTTCATGGAGGAAATAGCTCTGTCGTCTTTACCCTTAGCTCCTGTAACCCTGGAGGGCACTTGAACACCACAGGCTCAGAGTTTATTCCTAGCTCACTGGGATTCAGGATAGTCTGTATGATCTTTCTTGGGTGCTTCCATTGTAGACATGGCTAAATAATGATGCCAACCAGAAACCGTACTGCACTTAATGGCCTCTCCCTTATGTACAGACAATCATTTACTGTGGGTTAGTGACTGCCATAAAATACAGAATTAAAAGACTGGTTTCTACCTGCTCCTGAGACAGCAATAAAGTAAGCAGATGCATCACTGCCTGGAATAACTAACAAACAGTCATCTTAAACTGTTCTCTCTTTTCCTCTCTTTTATAGTGCATTTATGAATTATGTTGTTTGCATTTATAATTATGGGACTGAACAGATGGTGGAAGGCTTATTTCAGAATGATGTGTTCATTAAAATAACCTACTCTGATCTGCCAAGTTATTGTTAACTGTAATCCCAATTTGATACTGAAGAGAGATATTTATTCTTTCTCTTTAAGTCCACCTGAAAGGAATGGAGCTTTGAGAAATGGACACTATATTGAGTGTGAAGCTACAATAACGGTGCTGCATGTATTCCAGATGGGAAAGCACTGAAGAGTTGTGCAGCTGTGACAGAAAGAAATATGCCAGGAAGGATAAATTGTGGATCACCACAATTTTCAAATCTAAGAAAAGTTTCAATTCTTTATTTAATTTGGAAGCTCAATTCCACTTAAAACGTGGCTCCAGCCAGCTTCTACCTATGTGCAGGCTCTTCCTATAGTCTATTGCCTTAGGTTGTTGGGTTCAATAATGGTAGTTTCCATTATTAAAACTTGTAATCTCTGCTCAGGAAAAAAGTAAATCTTAACAGGTTAGCACATGTCACACAGTAACATTTTGTCTTCCTCTTGTCCCAGAAAGTGTTTACTTCTGCTGCTGCTTCTGCAAATAAGAGGTTTCGTGATGTAACTGGGAGCAATCATCACCTGTTTGCCTTCCTTCTTGGAAACCTTCTTTTACCAGCTTCACTTTACCAACTTCATCTTGCAAGGCCTGTGATGGATCTGGAGACAATTCTTTGCACTTCAACTCCTTTGCAGTATTTTATTTCTGAGATCTCCTGCCCCACTATTTTCACATTGAGACTTCAGGATCTGGTCTGAACATGGAGGAAAGCAGAGACATAATGTCAAGGTTTCTTTGTTGTGATTGAAGGAGTCCCTATTTCTGGCCATTATCCAGGTTCTAAATCCTGGCCCTCACATCTCCTTGTGCGTATGTCCTACACAGGCTACCTCAGAGATGCTATTTGTGGCAGATGATCTTCACTCAGTGGGCAATCTAAGGGCTGCGCTGCTGTTGAGCTGCTCAGAAACATAGTTCACAGCTCTCCTAAGGCTGAAAGCTTTGCTCTTCTGCACCAAAGCAATTGGCATCGCTTGTACCCCACAGCTGTGGCGCAGCCACGGGGTCATCAGAATTTTGCAGGCAGAAGTCAAAGGAAGTAGTGGAGGATAAAATGCAAAGGTGCAGAACTCCTTTCTGCCTGTCTGAGCCCACTGGGAGCAGAACCAAAGGTGGGAGGGATAGGAGACCACTAGAAAAGTTGATTGTGTTCACTAATAACCAGAAATATTTGTGTTTTCTGGGTTGCCTCTGCAAACATTGTCACAACCTTCAAGGATGCAAGCTGGCTGTACAAAAGCTGTTAACTGAGAAGTTTTCTGGGAGTTTCTAGTTGCATATGAAGGAAGAAATATAGTTTGAAATGTTTTATTTGGAGTGCTGGCAATCAACAAGTGGAAAAAGGAGAAAATGAAAGAGACAGGCAGATGAGTGCTCACTTACACAATATTGCCAATAACACAGAGGTTAGATCAGTCACCTTGATAAAAGGCAGAAAAAGGCCTTTAACATGAATTGGAGTCGGCTCTTTTTTTCTTTTTCTTTTCTGTCTCATGAGAAGTTGCAGACTTGCTCCAGATCAGAAATGGGAAAAATATTTGAAACTGTGAAAATGTTTGGAGAATGGGAAGAGCATTTTCTATACCACTCCGAGTTTAGCTTGAAACTCGTTATTTCTGACCAAGCAAGTAAGTCTATAATTGCATGTTTCTCAGATACTCTGACCTTCCTTAAACATCCACGCCAACCTGTTAAATCTCCTAGTTGTAAACTAAGTTAGCCTGTACGTTTTTTTAGGGCATGCATTGTCTTCAAAAGGAGCTAGCTAGAGCTCAGCACAACAGATTTCTGCTTTAATTTGGACTACACTGTGTTACTGTCAGGAAAACATGACTACATTTAGACTTTTCAGAGTTCTGGTTTTACTGAAATTTAATGCTTGGTTTAATTTGAAATCTTTCATTTGGAATGCAAGCAGCTGACAAAAAAAGTTAATGTAAAAATATTAATAATGGACACTTCTCAAAACCAACAACAAATTGCAATGCCTTTAAATGAGAAGTTTCACTTGTCAGTTTTACAGAATTACTGCTTTTTAATTGTTTTTTTTTTTAAAGACAAATCCAGAGAAACTGGCACAAACTCTGGAAAGCTTTCAGTGCCACAAAACCTGCAGGTCTTTTTCTTTTCTTATTATTTCAAATTTTTAAGAATGTCACAGTTAAAACTATGCTCCATGCCTGACTCTGCAGTGCCCGAGTTCCCTCCATCAGTCCAGGAGGGAGTCGCTGATGAAGAGCCGGCAACAAACCCCAAATCCCAGTACAGGGATGTCCAAAGATCCCAGTTTCATTTCAGTTAGGGGTAATTTTCCCCTGAGTTGTGTGACTGCGAGTGTGCAGTCAGTAGGATCAGAGTATATTACAGGCTTCAAAAAATGTAATATGAACAGCTAAGAAGAACACTTCTTTCAAAGAATTTGATAAAAGGTTTTTCCCTTCCATTCTTGCACTACCAGGGGGTATTTAAAAACTCAGGCAGTAACTATTCTGCATTTAAAATATAAAGGCTATCAAAACGATTTGCAAATACAATGAAACTTGGTCCCTGTCAGCTTTTTGTACAGCTCATGTCTAAACTTCCCCAGACTTTGCGGCCACTTGTGTCTCTGCTGAGACCTGAGCTATCCCGACAGTACCGGTAACAGCTTAGACATATATATCCTACATGCACCCATCCACCTACTTCTGCGGCAACATTAACCTCTCGGTGTCTGAACGTGTATGCAAAATCTCTTCTCTACCTGGTGACAATGTGTCCTTCATTTTCTGGGCTGGGGGGAGTGGATTTAGGTGACAAGGCCCCAGGGAGCAGCGAGTTAGCAGCTGCCAGTACCCCCGCACAAAAGCGAACCCTTCCCAGCCCAGCCCAGGGACAGCTGCAAAACCTCACCTCGGTCTCCAGTGAACGTCAGGACAACAGGAACCACCTTCTGCCAGTTCAAAAATGGAAGCAATTAATAATGTAAACAGGTGTATTGGGAAAGGATTACTAAACAGAGAGCAAAGATAGCTGCGCACCTGCGCACCAGGTTTATGATCCTGTGGTCTCCTCCATTAACATGCCTCCAGCCCAGCTGAAAGCTTAGCCGTGCTTGGACAGTTGCAGGCAATTATTATTATTCTTTTTCTTTCATTTTTTTCCTCTGCTATTATTATGACCCTCCAGGTAAAATTCTTTCTCCTGCCAAGGTTACGGGGACAAAGGCTCCTGAGGCAACACGAAGAGGCTTTGGAAAGTGCAGGAGACACTGCCACACGAGCCCTTTAGCCCATTAGTGAGTCAGCTGTAGCTGGGAAAGGCTGGCTGTGCTCTCTGTCAGTTTGTTATTAGTGAGCCGTACGCTACTAACGTGATCCAAACCCTCGCAGAGTTTCTGTACCTGTGAGGGACCCTTTGCCCTTCGCAGCAGCCGCCAGGATTAACTGCCTGCAGGCTGATGAACTCGAGTTTGCAGGGAGCGTAGGGAAGAAGGATGGATATGAGCATTCAGAGCAAGGACAACGGTTAAAAGACAGGGGAGTAAGTCAGGGGTAAAACAGCTGCAGAACTGCAAGCTGAGCTTCTCCGGCTGGCGCAGAGGAGCCATGGGTATGTGTGACCAGTGCAGGCAGCTTTACATGGATACTGCAAGCATGAAGGGTAGGTACGAGCATTTTTGTGAAAGAGAGCAGATACCTTCCAATTCCCAGCTGTTCCTTGCTGTCCAAAGGTCCCCAGGCACCGTCTCCAGATGGAGGCTCCCTTCTGGAAAGTGACCCGGTGGCTGCAAGCTCCGACACAGAGGTGGCACACACAGCATCAGGGTACTGCTTCCACTCTTCCCGGGCCACTCTCTGCCCAGGAGGTGGATGCAGTTAGCTTTTGTCTTCAGAGCCAAGAGCCTCGCCCCAGAATTGCACTGCTTTCTGCTCAGCATCGAGACAGGCGTGATCCCAGGGAACAGAGCTGGACACCGCGGGTCTGGTCATCAGGAGAGGGCTAAGCAGGGACCTCAGGCTCCATGGAAACGGTGACTCTTTTTCATTGCGGTTGGGGAAGCCAAAGACCAGCAAATTTTTGGCTTTGCTTCCTTAATGAAGTGTACAAGTTGGTGTGTGGGGTAGCTCTGCAGGGAAAGAAAGTGGGAAGACTACAAACACCACCACATCCCCTTGGTGTTTTCTTCCTGGCTCTTGCTGAGTTCCCAGAATAATGCTGAGACTCTTGTTCCACACAGCTCCCCTCTGCAGTGCTGAGGCCTAATCCAACCAGTTAATTAAAGAGTCCACTGGACTGTCAGAAACAGCAGGAGATGCAGAAGCAATTATCTCCAAATTGGTCATCATCACAATTAAAGTACCATTTGGCAAGTATGTGAATAGCCTGCAGCAGGGTCCCTTTATAGGTGGTAATGCCTTTTCATTATTGGGCTTTATTGCCGGGTGGTGGTGTTTATGATCTGAGTAAAGCTGTCAGCTGAACTGACAGTAACACTTGCCCCCAGTTCTGGGAGGAGTTGGATGCAGAGGCAGCGTGGGATGCTATTTGTAATTGAGCTTGGTAGCTTAACGTGCTAGCGTATACAAATCCCACCGAAGGAACTCATTATAGGCAGGAAAGCTGAGCAACTAATTTGCTGCAGATAACTAATTTAATACATTTAAGCCTTTTTAATCTTTTTTCCTGCTCATATATTACGGCTTCCTCAGATACATTCATTAACTTGACAAATTTCTCTTCAAATATTCAGCCCACACATGCAGGTTCCAAGTGGTGGTGTCTGCGTGCGGTCGGTAGGATAAATCCCACGGTGCTTGGCTTCTTCGGTGGGCAAGGGCTGAGGCACATTAGGCGTGTGTTCGTGTAGGTGAGGTAAAAATGAGTTTCAGCTGCAGCTGTGCTTTCTCTCTGAAACTTGGTTCCCATAGATACTGATGCCTGGAAAATTAATTGTATTTTCAGAGAGCAGATCAGTTAAGACACAGTGGTGTGAAAAAAGCCGGGCTGTTTGTTACACTCCTGCCCATTATCCAACACTAAATTGGTGCCACGTAACTGGCAGGTAGCTTCAAACTTTTATTTGAAGGGAGAAACTACAGTATGTGAAACAACCCTGGTAACACAAAGGCCTGCCAGCAGAGGACTCCTTTATCAGTTTCGTGGAGATGTTGGTAAGGATTTAGGAATGACGTGCCAGTACCAGAGAAAACCATCACCCCTGCAGCGCAGCTTTCACACCCTGCATACGAATGCTCTTTCCTCCTCTCCTACCCGTCCTCTTTCCCCACAGGGTAAACAGCTGGAAGTGCTGAGCTCACTGCCAGAGGCTTCAGACAGACACTTTGTGCCACAGGAGATCCTGGGACATCTTAATGACTTCTCTTTAGCTTAATGCATCTTTGTAACAAACGGCACCACCTGCTAAATTGCTGATCTTGCACAACTGTTTTCTGACTACTGCAGAAGAAGAAGAAGAAAGGTTTGGCTCTTTGGGCATCCTGTATGCAGTCAGCGTTCAGTGCCTGTCTGTTGTGCGCCTGAGCAAGTCCTGAGTTGCTCTGAACTATGTCTGCTTTGTTCAGCGAGCTGGGGGGGTCTCCTGGCTCTTGTCTTCTGTATCACCATCTCTAGCAGAGACTTTGCCATGCTAGAGGTCTCTTCGGTGGATTGCCTCACACAATGTGCCATGTCCGACTGGGTATATAAAATTAAAATTGCGTTATGACTTGTATGCTTCATGGTCGTCTAATCGGAGTGTCTGTTCAGTGTTAGATGCAAAGTGTCTTTTCTTGTTTCTTACATCGAGTCTGTATCTCGTTGGTAAGACTAGCACATCTTTTGAAATTTATGATCATTATTTAAAGTGATGGAGTACTAAGGGAACATGTTCAATGGATATATCTGCATATACAGTGACCTGTATTAAGGCAACTAAGCCTGACTGTGTTGTAAAACAGCATTTAATACATTAGAGGGTAAATTCCTCCAGGAATATTCACCAGGACAAAATCAGACAGGCCAATGCACTTTATACCCTGGCTTTCGAGTCCGTGGTTGATCTACTGGAACTAATGGATACATCATTTGTAAGATATTCATCTACTTCAGCATTTCAGAGGCATTGTAAGCACCTTAATTAGGAGCTTATGTCCCAAGTAGAGTCAATGGGGAAAGAGATGCATCCAGATGCATGCCAAGTAAATTGATGTCATAATATCAGTTTTTGAATATGCAGACAATGAGGAGTTCCTGACCTCTTTTCTAATGATTATTCAAACAAATTCCAAGACTGATGCTACTTCTTTCCCCTCTGCCAAAATCAGGAGAACTGATATATTCTTCTATTTTCTTAGGCATTTTTCTTTTTTTAATCTTTACTAGGATTAAATGTGGATGTTTTAGGTATGAATTGGATGTTTGTTACTAAGAGAAATAATATATCTACATTTCTAAACACTTGGGAAAGGAAAGTCTTAACAGGGACCTGATTTTCCCAATATGCATTTGGACTAGGGAAAAGCATGTTTTTACAGTTATTTTTGCAGATTCCGACTTCTGGACCTACTTGAAAGATGATTTGGTTCAGCTTTAGTTTAAATGAAATGGACTGCCAATAGAAGATACCTGTCTTGCTCAGGGGGTTTGCAAGCAAGAATGATCAGATGTGAAATTCTAGAAAGATGTGCTATATCAGTTTTGCTCCAGTTAGCCAACGTTTTTGCTATCACCTCAGATCTGCTTATTCCTGCTACCCATTGCACACCATTTAGGGAAAAGAGCTGCATGTCATTAGCAAACTAAATCAACAGTTCTGTTCAGAGAGCCATGTTGAGATGAGCAGCAGGAAAGGGGCTGGTAGATGAGGCACAGGGTAAGAGACAGCGTGGAATTCCTTACAACTGAATTCTGCTTTTTCATACCTGGCCCAAAGCCTGTAAAAGTATCAGAAAGGTATATACATGACATGATACCTCCAAAGGACATGAACGTGAACAGCACTGGTTTGATAAAACATGCTAGAATTGGTGCTAAACCCAACTTTGCAATAGGCAGAGACTACTTTCTTTTGTAAGTGGAAATGCCCTGTAATGTTGGTCTTGGTTTCATCTTAAACAGCATTCACTTCCCAAGCTAGTCTCAAATGATTCTTTAGATGCTTGCATTGAAGGCATTACCTGAAGTGCCTTCAGTTTAGTCCACCCACAGATGATCAGTGTTTCCTAGTTCTTTGGTCTGGCTTCCTCTCATTACCAGCTGCACCTTAGATACATGAAAACCAACAGGTTCTTGGTTTTCAGGGATTGCCTTGACTGCATCAAACTGAAGATTTGGTTTCCTGCTGTGGAGCAAAGTAGGGATTCACATTTGCTTGATATGGGATCTGGATATTTGGAAGATGTACTGTCTTACGATCTACTTTGGGGTTTTCATGAACTTGTTTTACATAACCTTGTACTTTTAACTAGCACTAACAAATCTTTATGTTTTTCCACTCCCAGGTACACTGTTTTACATAATGGACATCATCAGGAACATGAGAAGCTTCCCATCCATAATGACCCTGAATCCCAGGAGTCCTGTTTCTAGTCATGGTCTTAGAAGAAGAATGGCCCACCTGAAGGAACAGGTTCCTTTTAGGATACCCAAAGGATTCATGGACAGCAGGACTTCATGAGGACTCATTCATCTGCATTGTCATGGTGCCTCTTGCACTGACCTCACATGAACATCCACACATGTGTAGATCAATGGAGGCATAGGACAGTACATGAGCAGAACGGCTCAGGAGACTTTCCTGTATCTGCAAGGACATCTGCACTATATGACTATGTCAGAGCCTTACTTCAGGAGCCGATTTTGGTCAATTTAAGGAAATAACACATATACAAACCACCAAATGCAGGGACTTCTGTTATTCCTTTCCAGCTGCCGTCTGCGTACAAGCCACCTCTCTGTCCCATGGTATCATGATCTTGAAGATTACAAGTTCTGGCCAGAGCCCTAACACGATGTGAGACTAAATCCCTACTTTATCAGCGCAAGATCCTGCCTGCCAGTGAACGGATGCTGTCAGGAGAGAAACAGCACTACGTTTTCTTTATCAAAATAAGAGGAAATGTTTGCCTTTTGATTACAGTTACTGGTGAAAGGTCAGCATGAGCTGCTGATTCACCCTACCCTCTAGAGCTTTCTTTGTAAATGCTTTTATTGTGTTTCCTGGCCACCTTCATTGGTAGAAGACTCATAGCGTGTATATAGTGCCTGACAAGCTGGAGTGGGACCTACAGAGACATTTCACAGCTAACAGACATCCCTGCAAGCACTGCTTCAATCCAGCCTAATTGTTAAAAGACACTGGCCATCCTCTGCTATTCGGAGGCCAGTGGACAGGATGTGGCCCTCAAACCCCTGGCAAGCTGCTAGCGCTGTCCTCATCTGAGCAAACTTTGGGCATTCTTACCATGAAGAAAGGTTGGCCAAGAGACAGAGTTAGTCTGTAATAGATCACTAAGTGCCATCTTGAAAAATATACCATCTAAAAAACTTTTCTAGCTACATTAGGAAGACAGAGCTCTACTTACATTTTCCATCTTTATTTTTCTATTAGTTTCTGTTCTCTTCCAGTTGAAGCAAGAAGTTTCAAGACTTTCAAGTATCACCATATGCACATATCTGTTTGCAAAGATCTCAGTCTTTAGCTGCTTCCTGCATGTAGATGTTGCTATGTTCCTTGTGAGCTGCTTCCACCTTTGCATGGAAAGTGTAGGCAAGACTGCAGACATCACAACTTTGGGAAAATTACTTTCATGCAGTGGGAAATATGCATGATCAAGACTACAGGCCTCTACCCTTTTTAGATGAAGATCTAACCCAGAGATGCCACCCTGAGCCTAGAAAATAAAATTGTACTTTGTTATATTGTGTAATCATGTACAGATATTTTTAATGTAAAAAGAAAAGGTGACATTATTTATTATTTTTTATCAGGAACACGTGGGTTTTTTCATTAAAAGCTTCTAGACTTAGGAGCTTAACATTATATGTATTATTATTTAGTAATATTTCTGTTGCTATGTGACAGGTATTTACTGTAAACAAACAAACATATCCTGCTTTGAACAAACAAAAATGTTGCTCAGTAGGAAAAAAAACTTGTGCATGATAAGAACAACTAGCTTCCTTGCTATGGTGTCTGACTTCTTTAAATACTTCTTCCACATAAAAGTCACTGATAAAGCTTCACATAATTTTTCTTTAAGATTCAAAAGGACACTGGGCAGAAACAGCCCTAATTAGAAGCAACCAGACACTTAGCAATGTAGAAAATTGCTAGCAGTTAGAAAGAGACAAACTATAGGTGTTTGTGGTGATAGGTGCTGATGGGAAGAACATGAACTATCTGAAAAGAGAGGGTGAGACAATTTGAGCCAATTCCTGGTTTATCATTAGGAACAGTTTGGCAATGACCTGTTTTTACAGGGTAGTGCTGCCAAAAGAACTCATTATCAGTTCAACTCTATTGTTAACACCAAAACAGGTGAAAAAAATAGGCCACTATTGAAGGTTTTGGAAAAAAATCCACCCAGGGCCACTTCAGTCCTATGATCTACACACCTCTGTGGAACTGCTCATATGGGGTTTTGTCCGAATTTGGGTATGCAAGACTGCAGAACAGGTTGTCTTGGTTTCACCTCAAGTATCAAATTTCTTAAAGAAATTCTAGAAAAGCTTTCCTCTGTTCCCATTAAAAGGCATCAAAATATTGGTGTGAAATTTCTCAGAGTGATATGGAACCAGCAGTATGGGGATGCTATAGTGATGGTGTTCTTTGTTTCCATTATTGTCCTTGAAGTGTTGTTTTCTCCTATAGTTTTATGTGCTTTAGTAATATATCTCCTCTTAATTTAAAATGAACTTCTCAACACTGAATTTTACTCATGGGCAATGTTCAGAAGGCTCTATCAATGGGATCAGTAGCTCACTAGCCAAAACGGTCAACAGCTCTGACTGGAAAAAAGGCTCCAATTCCAAACACCATATTTGAATGAAATACCAAACACGAAATGTGTTCTGTGTCATCTCTGGCTAATTGCTCGTTGGACTCAGTAACCCTGTCATGAAACACCTGGGAGTTCCTGCTTAATAAGTCAATTATCTCAGCAATGCTTCTGTGAATGCAGCAAATTACATTGTCCATCATCAATAATGTTAGAATTTCTATGGAAAAGAAGCTGTCTCATGGAAAGGACCAGTACTTGATTTCCTTTGCTAAAGGTAGCTGCTCCTGTAGCCTCTGAGTTCATCATCCCATTGACCATTTTGGCTAGTGGTGTCAGAGTCTTTTCCTGTGCTGAATAATGTGTAACACATTGGCTGTTTCTAAAAATAAAAAATTCTCTATGTACATTGCAGTAAACTCCAGCTCATGCTCATTTCTTGTACTGTTTTCACTCAAAACATAAGATGCTACCAAGTAATACTTTCCACCTGCCGCGCAATATACTCAAACATCTGTAACAGCAAGGGAGAATCTGGCCCCATGGCTCTGACAATACTGATGAGCTCTTGGGTTGTAGCACAAGCCTAATGTTTATCTACCAGAGCAATCCTGCCTCCCGCACCAACTTCTCATGAACACTTTTGCTTCGATTGCTACTGAGCCCTCTCTCTCCCTTACCTGTGCTGTGTCCACCTTCTCTCACTATCTGCTCTGAGAGATGTCACTGCTATGGGCATCATGATCAAGATAGGCATTTGCAAATAGGGAGTCAGATATAATTTTGTGCAGCTCTGTTTCTCTGAGTTTCCAGTGAATTCGACTGAAAAAGGATGTTCCCTTCTTCCTTCCTTTCCATCTCTTTCCCATCACCTCTCACAAATTCACTCTAATAACCATGTATGTATTCCTTCACATAAATACACTAAAACTCATCAGCAAATTATCACACCACTACATTTATGATCTGGGAACATTTCACAGTTTTTTGAATGCAGTAAGCCTCAGAAGTGTTATGCATGATGCCTGCTGTAGCTGTTTTCTTGAATTACAACTGATTACACTTTCCCTCGCCAGAGATAATGTGCTTGCAGGACAACTTGCTAATAAGAAATTGGCTGGCTGGGCCTTTGCTAAACTATCTTCAGGAGGCTGATCCGTCATCACAGTTGTATTTCCATATTTCTGTATTTTCTAGGCTCCAGAAGCATTTCTGAGATCTTGGATGACATTTGTTAGCAGGGCATATGCCCAGACAAGCAAATCCAAAAATGCATTGAGCTTACTTGTGCTGAAAGATGGAAGCAGAGCAACAACAGGCTGACTGCTTTCAGAGGCAGATTGAAAACCTAGCCTAATACTAAAACTGTGGGCCGTATGACCTTACATGGGCCCTAGACAGTGTCAGGGTGCACAACACCATGAGGTGAGCCATCCTTTCTACTGAGCAGCTTTCCATGTCTCTGGTACTCAGTTTACTCAAATAGAAACCAAGTCACAGTCAAGCTGCAAAGTAAAATTCAGAGACATAATAAACATGTCACCAATGGGAAGCTCCACAAAACAGGAGCTGCAAGGAAGAGTGCAGAAAAAGGCCATAAGCTTCAATTAGCTGATGATCTAGCAAAATTTGGACATGGTGCCTTCAGTATGATACAGGAACATCTAAAAATTTTGACAGCCTAAGCTCAAGGATGCTGTAAAGAGATGCTGTACATAACACACTTCTACATGTGTATCTCCAACACCATCTGTCATAATTGCCAATGGCAGCCAGAAGGGAAAGAAGAAATTATAACCGCCTATTTCTTCTCCCTCCAGACAGTAGGGGGAAAAAGTCCTCCCCCAAAGAGAATGAGTGCCTGATTGGCTAAGAAAAGGAAGAGGGAAAGATTCTGTTTACTCCCAGAACACACTCTTCTGCCACAGAAACTTGTACAGCTCTTAAAACGGAGGATGCCCTGGTCAGAACAGAATTCTGTAAAAAGAAACCTTGAAAAGAAAGAATTTGGCACAGGGGCATCATGCTAAACTAGGTGGTACAAACAGACACCTGGATGCTCAATTCATAACCTCATTTGTCCCTCCCAAAATACTCTGACATTTAAGAAAGTCTCAGAGTACCGAAATAATCACAATCAATATGCAGTGTGTATTCAGGAAAAGTAAATGGAAAAGAAATCTTAAATAGCCAAAAGGTTACCAGAAAACCTAATTTTTAAAGGTTAAAACAGTTTCCATATGGTCAAAGAACTTATTTTTTAAAATGTTTAAAATTATATAAACAGTTTGTAAAAGGTTTCTGTTCTTATCAAAATTGTTTTAGTCAAAACTAACCCATAGTGTTTGTCACAACACAGTGAACCCCTATAAAGCTCATACTACATGTTTCTTTGCAACCTGATAAAATATTAAGACTACAGTGATCCCGTGACACTAGTGGCAAAAAAATTCCCTGCAATTAACAGTTTATACAGGTCTTGTATTATTATTCAGTTACATAAATACCCAAATGCCACTGTTAAAACAGGGGGAAAAGTACTTTGCATTCCCATCCCTTACTTACCAATTTTCTGCTAAGGGAATAAACTTACAGAAATCAAACATTTAAAACTGATACATACAGGCCATGAATATAAAAACCACACAAAATGTTTGGATTTCAAGCATTCGTAGCGCATTCCTGAACACTGTAAAGTAAAGATTAAAAGGGGATGAAGTTGCCTTTGCTAAATAAGTAGACCTTGTTTTCTTTAGTCTGCCTTGAAGTATTGCTTTTAAAATCAGAAAATAGCATGGACTACACTACAGATTTTTTAGCACCTTAACACCATCCAATAATGCATCCTGAGGAATAAGAGAAAATTCTTTATCTAAGTAATAACAATTTATTATTTTAAAGACAGAAAGAGGAAGGACAGACTACGATTTAAAATCCATTAGTCCAGGCATACACCATTTCCCACCTTCCCTAGTCTCAACAACTAGTTCCCTTCTACAGACCACTTTTCTTTGAAATTAATACTCCCAGAAAATTGTTTTATTGCCTCTCTGCCTGGTAATAAAAAAAGGTTATGTGTGGTTTTTTTTGTCAGGTGAGCCTTTTTAAAAGTTACCTTTAAAAGCACATTCACTTCTGTTTCACTAATCTTCTTATTTCACGAGGAGGAAAAATATTGTTCAACCTTTTCCTTCCCTGCCCGATCTCTTTGTAGGTATGTTTACCAATTCTGTTTACCAAGTCACTGTTGCTGTAGAGACTACCAAAAAATGACAGAACTCAACCTGCTGTTTCACAATTCAGGAGAAAGTCTTTTACTACCCTAACGAGATACATAATAGGCACACACATGCAGATGCCTTCAAAGAACTCACACTTTTGTAAGGCTTGACTCTCCTCCACAAAAGCAACAGCAGAGCTTTACAAAGTTCTTATTTCAGACAGTATTGCCTACAGACTCAAAACTGACATATCTGCCAGAGCACGCACATTCTGATAAGCTGGTTTGTTGTTGTTGCTTACCTTCTCAGACCAAGCTGTGATTATAAATTTCTTAGAACTATCACTCTCGAGTGTTAATGCCTTCCACCAAAGAGTGCATGTTCTTAACCTTACCCACAAAACACATCCTTTGACCGAGTACAGACAAGTTCAACTACTGCATTCCTAATGGCAAGAACCCTATGAACAATTCTAAGGGGCTATAACCCCACGGCATTTAACATCTTTAACTGCTCAGCAGATAACTAAAATCCAGAGCCTCATCAACTGGCTTTTTCTTAAAGGAGTGCAATTTACATTACCCTCCCTTTGGGCTCAGCCCACTGTATCCAACTGGGCCCCCCTCAGCTGAGACCCAGAAGAGAAAAGTTGTGACTTAACAGCTGAGTTTTTTAAGTAATGATTTTTATTTTTTTTAATACTAACATTTCAGAGTTTGTACAATTTTTAAACTTTATTGATTTTTGCCTGTTATTTTGGGGCTAATAAAACTAACCTAGCATATGTGTAATAACATGACAGATGGTTAGTTGAACCACCTCTATTTTTTTGAAGTTTAGGATTAGTTAGCCTGCATGTTTGCTTTCTATAGAGAATATTTTAACTTTGCAATAAATCGAATAAAGTCCTTATTTCACATATAAACATAATTTTATTTTATGTATTTGTCTCCCTCAGGGGGAAAGAATAAAATTACTATTTATTCTGCAAGCAGTATTAATTACAACTTTTTGTTCAGTCTTTTTAGGCGCTCCTTTGACTTTTTAGAGCTGTTGTTATGAGAGTGGCAAACACATTTGTTGGAAAGGTATGGGCCGGTATACTTTTTCCCCAAGAATAAACTGCTAATGAATTTTAAGACAGAAATCTTTTCATTGAATCCTTTAATTGGATTATGTTGTTCTGTGTTGACCAGCCTTCCTAGCACAGCAAGTCACGTGGCTCGTTCAAGTGCCAGGAAGAAGGAGAGCTGTATGCTCCAGCCTTGACTTTGTGTCGCCTCCTCTCCTTACCCTCTGCCTCTTCTCCTATGCTGTATGTGAGCAATGCGTACCATGCTTTCTCAGAGTTTCACTTATATCATGGATCCTGTGCAGGAAAGACGCACAGGTAAGCACCCGTGTTCTCTCCTGAAAGGAGGAAATTCATGTGTTTGCCATAAAAATGGGCAAGTGGGATTAGGCTGGAGGACTTTTTCGGGTAATGATTGAGCACACTCTAGCTTCTCCAGGTAGATAGGAAAATAGTACATGCATCAACTCTGCAGAACATGTACTGTAAGCACAGAATAAGAGCAAAGGGACTATAGGGTCTCCAGAGAAAGCTCTGAAGAGCTCATCCAGCTCCATAGTCACCTTTCAACTCCTCAAGGTGCTCCTCAGAAAGGGAACAATGGGGAGATGACTTGATTTATGCCAGAGTGTGTACGGGAGCATTTAAAAAACAAAACAAAACAAAACAAAACAAAAAAACCAAAAAAACCACAACACACAACACTCTGCCCCTCAAAATGAAAACCAAACATGTCTTGAATTAAAATCTGCTTATCATACAATTTTTGGTTGTTCTGAGGCGCTCTTTATTGTTCTTGGAGCATATGTTGAGGTTTAGAACTCGTACACCTAAATTTCAGAGGTGAATTTCCAGGAAAGCAAATTTATTAATCTTAACTTTTTCCTTTTTCTTACTATTAATATAGTACAGGAAATAGTTTTTCCATTTCAGGAAAGCAGGTGTCTTTAAAAACATATTTTTAATTAACTTTTTAAGTGTGATTGGTAGATGTATGTCTGAAAAGTAGATATAATCTTTTAGATTGAAGAAGGAAGTGAACCCTTTATAGGAAGTGCAATTATGTCATCAGTGTGCTTAAGCATTTTTTTAGCACAGGGATCAATCAGAGCATATCTCAAAATCACCCATCTTCTTCAAAAACTGTTGTTGTTTAGAGGGCAACACAGACACGCATCATTAAAGGTAAGTGCAACACCAAAGACAGAAACATTAAAAGCTCAAACACAAGTAAGAGTAATAACTATATAGATGGAAAGTATTTCCAACATGGGGATTACAAACTAGATGTGAGTAAACAATATGATATTCCTAAAAAACTAATGATGAGCACAGCCATTGGAACAGGTTACTGGAAAGGCAGATCCACTATTGGAGGCTTTTAAGAATTCGTTAAACCAACATACACAGTAAGTAACCTCAATTTACTTCATTAATCCAGATGCACTTAATCTTGATTCAAAATTTGATCTGTTTTCCTGTAATATAGTTCCCTTCCTTACTTTCACTGAAGCCACTACTAAAACCCACAAATGTAATGAAAGCAGAAAGACACAGGAATGGACCCAATAATGCACAAACAACTCCCTCTCCCCATTCTAACAAGTTTCCTTTGCTTTTAGAATAACCTGGCAAATTACAGGTCATAAACATTCTTTCTTCATAGGGTCTAGTACAGAAACTTCTCTCTTCCTTAGTAATTAACATGGCCTCAGAATGTGGGATCTGCCTTTTTTCAGAAAGATCAGAGATTATCCACAACCAGAAGCATGAAGTTGGACAGCAGGAAGTCATTATTCCTAAGGATACCAAAAAAAACCTCTTTTTTTTGGCCTGGTCAGGAGGCAAAAAATTCTCATTACATTCTCATCCATGAAACAAATAGGTTATTTTGAGGTCAGCATTTCTCCACTGCATCCTCACCTCAACTTGGGCAAGATTAGTAAAGACAAGTGGGTCTTTCTCCTCCACCTCTTGCAGTTAAGGAATGACCTGCCTTCCTAGGTCATCCAGCAGTCAGAAAATCACACATGCTCAGCAGCAACATACAGTTATCCCACTTTTGTTTCTGCAATGTTATTAACCATCTTGAGTGATTAGAGAACTCTGCTTTGGACTGCAAATATTAAGGCATCTAATGACGGTCAGCACATGTTCTGTGTTGTGGAATATGGCTCTGTTAAACATAATGGGGATAAATAATATTAAGAGCTCCATGTTTTTGCCCTCTAAAGAATTCCTAACACAGTTTGGAGAGGCAGAGAAACATAAAGTTCTCACAGTGTAAGACAAAGATTTCCTCAATGTGACAGAAACCATGGAGATAAAGTGTTCCTTCACAAAAGCAGACAGTATTTCTGCCTACAGAAGGAGATCTAACAAATAACTACACTATCATCTTGGGAAATAAAATCAGAACAAAAGTATGTATCAAGAAAAGGGAGTCATACAAAATCCTTCTGGTGTTTGGGAACTATGGCTGACTGAGTTTTTGGTTGCCATACACACCTCAGCTGCTCAAGAAAAACTTATTCAAAATAGGCCTAGGAAGATACAAGCATGTTAAATGACTCAACTGTCTGAAAGTACCAAGCACGTGCAATTTCCACACTTAAAGAATAGCAATTAAAATCTCATCTTTCAACTAAGAACTCAGAATCCAACAGATTCATTAGTATTCAAATAAGGTAATAGATTTTTTTTTAAGTATTGCTAGAGATGGGACATGTATACCAGACACACATCATTACAATTCAGACACATTTGAAAATACAATTCTTTTTTTTTTTTAAATTATTTGCCTGTATTATTAGTACTTGATTATCCCATGAAACTGCAGTCCTAAATTTCCCAAATGTTATGGAAATCTTTTCTTATTAAAATTAAAACATAAAATTATTTTTAGTAGCTCCCTGGAAAAGATTAAGAAAAGTAATAACGGATTTTAGCTGAAACACAATGTGATAATAATTAGTAAGACAGTAAAGAAAAGGTGGGGTTTTTTGGTAACTAACTGGAAAAAGTAAAGAGCTTTCCATGGAGACTGTAAATTTAGAAAGAAGGAAAAGTAATCACACTTGCTTAGAAGACCGTAAAATTAAAGCACTTTTAAAAGTAGGCTAACATACAATATTGCAAATAGCATATTTCTGAAAACAAACATGAGTATACACAGCATCTTACTTGTACAGTAGGAACATCTGTAAATGCCTTAATAAAATCATCATCATCCACAGCTCCAGCTCCTGCTTCTTTAGAGGAATCTACATAAATGTAAAATACTGTTAAACAGTACGTAATGTACATGAAGGCTTTCAAACTGACATAAGCATCTTTCACAATACCCTGTTTTCAAACATTTAATATAACTTACAAAAATCCTGAATATTTCTCATGCGTAAAATTGCAAGACCTTGAACTCTGATTTCACCATGAATAACAAAAGTTAAACTTCTTCTTTCTTCAAAAATTAACAATTCTGAACAGTTTCCAATTTGACAAAGTTAATGGTTTCATTTTATTATTGTTATTTTTGTGTTTAATTGGAAACATGTTTAGTACAACAATCCTCTAGTAGCTGTTTGCACAGAATTCTGAGACCTGCATCCTGATAATACAAATGTTCTCAAATAAAGCATACAATTTCAAATTATTTACCAAAGCAAGAGTAATTTGTCATTAAATGGAATTTCTCTGGATGAATTTTCACCTTAACACGTGCCACAAGCAATCATTCCCACAATGCATAGTAGCCCTACACAATCCCTTTACCTTGTGCTTCCCAATATTCTCACAAGGAGCTAAGATGTATGAGGTGCATTTCTCAGTCTCAAAACTCCAAGAACTTCAACAAAGAAAGCAAGGACATGGTGAAGGGAATGTTGTGTTGGAGCAAAGTCTGAACTCCACATCTTCTCAGAGCCATCTTCTCAGAGCACTCATCCCCATGGGTATTCCACAGTGGGACTCTAGGATTGTTATCACCTGGAGGAAGGTCCCAAGAATCTTCCAGACACGTTGCTAAAAAACTATCAAACCAAAAATATTTTTTCTCCAAAAGTTTCCATGACAGCTATGCAAATAGTAGGGCAGTTATTTCTGTGCAAGGTAAATGATGGACCTATTCTCACATAACAGGCAAAGACTGCCCCAGATCCCAAGCAAAAGGACCAGGGAAGAATACCAACAGGTAACCCGCTGGTTTCACACTGGCATATGCTTGCCAAATTTCATGAAAACTTAGGCACCTCTAAAAAATAAAATAATTTGGAAACAGTGTCTGGATTTCACTTTCTTGCAAATACTAGGATTACCAAGAAAGCCCTGTTTTTAAAGGAATGAACTCCTTTAAAAACTCCTTGCTATCAAATCAAAGAATGAGGTCATGAGACCCAAGCTGTGCTACAAGCCTAAAACTCCAAATACAAGGTGAAGCTTGTCAGAATCCTCAAGTATCTTCAGTAATTGAATCAGGCAGATAATATGTGAAGACAGGTTAACTGCATGGAGATAATCAGTCCAGTAGAACATTTCCTTCTTGAGAGGAAATAAAAAATCCCTTACAGCAAATGAGCGCTCAGGAACAAGGGTCTTGTCTCAACTTTTTCAGAGGGAGGCCAACAGGACAGATGATGGCAGAATGTCCTCCCTAACTTGCAGAGCACAGCTGAAACAGAGGAATCAGGCACAGAAGGCATATATTTTACTAACTACAGAACAAATAAAAAACATAAGGAAAAAGCAGTTAAGACTGAGTGGTCAGCTAAAACAAAAAGCTAGGACTTCTTGACAAATGAAACCCTTGTTGGCTGCGCTCTTCAAAAATGTTGCGCAGTTTACAGTCCCTGATCTATTTATAGTGCAGGGAATTATGTCTGCTGTGTTTGTATACTTGTGCAGTTTGGAAACATGAGGGTCCACTACCACTACAAATTTGATGGCAAACTTATTAGATCTCAATACCTCTATGCAGAACAAAATCTCTCACAGGCCTTCGTGGCTGCTTAGTGTAAAAGTGTGAAGCAATAACTGGATGATACAGGCTCTGTAAATGTCAGTGCTTGAGGCAGTCAGCAGCTGCATTGCTTAGTGAGATGTACGGAGATAAGGCTGCAGCCCAAGTGTACTAGCAGGTCATGCTCATAAACACCATGCAGAGAGATGAATCCTTATGGGGAAATGTCCGTTCCACATTTATCCTTCACAGTTCCTTCAGCACTGAATATATTTCAGTTTTTAGTCTTGGAGAGGGCAATAAAAAAAAAAAAAAGGAGAAACAGTATCTCAGCAGAACAATTAGAAAAATGCTGCCAGTAAATTCTCAGAACCCTTTTCATGTAGTTCAGAAATGTAATACATGACCTGCTCCTATTGCAGGATCCGATGTCTATCTAAGCACAATAAGAAATGAAGATATTTGCCACAGTAGCTTAAAAATGAGGGCAATAAACTTCCATTTGCATTACATCGCAGAACATTGCCCTTATGCATACACTCCAGTTGTGGTGCGTTAGAGGAGCTGAGAAGGGGCTGACAGTGCAAACAGTGGGACTGACAGTGTTGGAGCAGAGGGGTATTTGTAGAGACGCGTGGGAAGCCCTTACTCGCTTCTCACCCACATGGTGAGAATGTGGAATCGTGGTGCCTGGCTCCAGTCTACATTTTCCACATTCAGCTTGTTTGAGGGCTACAATATTACCCCCGATCTCAATACAGAAGCTTCAAAGAGAGGCCATGCACAGAGTATGCACATGCAGAGGACTTGAGCAGAAAAAACCAAACTCATCACACTGAAAACCTCTTTCTCAATGCTCTGTTCTCTGCGCATTTCTAGACACCAGCAGATAGCAGGGCACATACAAATGCTGTTTTCTTACAGAGATACTACCGTATTAATAATCTTAATTCATTACTGGTTATAATTTACTTGCAATTGTAGGAACCCACACCTTGGCTTAGCATGTCTACCTGAAGGATTCTCAGGTTCGAGGGGCACTGTGATGCTGGTCTAGCTTGCAGAGTGAATGCAATCAAAATGGACTCACATGAGCAATGACAACCATTGTCAGGGTCATCTTGATTTTGAGCAGGATGAATTCCTGGCTCCACAGAGTCTTTCTTTTTGCAAACTCTGGTCCTCCATGAGTCTCTGTTATAACAAAGGACACATCAGGGAGAACGTATGTTGGAAATGTGGTAGGTAACCGCTGAAAACTTGAATTTGAGTCAGAGCCGAGAGGTCTAAATGATACTCACCTTGCCTTTGACTTCAGCACACTTCAAAATGGCTTTTCTTTTACCCTGCCTTCTCCTACTGTCACCTAAATGGGATCAAGAGCTCTGTGAATAATCAGTAATAGTGTATTAGTTGTAGTTAAATGCTTTTGTGCATCTCAAAATACCTCTAACTTTAGGTATTACTAACAAATATCTCCAACTTAAAGATCATATGACCAAAGGATTGGGGCTTTTAGAATTGAATACACTCAAAAATGGCTCTGCTCAGCAAAGATGAGGAAGAATCAAAAGGTATTTAAGGTATTTATTGGTGTCAGCCTGCCTTAATAGTGTGCAACAGAACTAACCAATTGGGCCCAAATTGTGTCCATTTAATTCCTAGCACAGATGAAAAATACATAACAACGCCAGTAAAACGATGGTTTCTTGGAGCAGGCAGCCCACATACGGCAGACTCTGAGTCATTCTGAAGAGTTTTCCTCACCCATCTTCATAAACATGAAAGCCAAAGAGAGCATTTTCATTCTTTAACTGTCAACTGTAAATCCTTCAGTGGTTTAGGATCCAATCTTTTGCCCACCGTTAGATTTCCTGAGCCATCTCTGAGCACTGTCATGCCAAAAGGCAATAAATCTGTTAGGTTTTTTCTACTAATATGAACTCAATAAAAATATACAAAAGCTTTTAGTTCTTTCAATTTTTGTATAGCTTAAATATTTCTGAATCCAAAATAATCACATATTCGCTCAGCATCTTATAAAGACTTACCTTACCACAGGAACTTTCTCACATAATTAAGAAACCAGATATAATTTAAGTAGAATTTACCCAATATCTGAGTTCCACTACTTCCTGTTAAACTCAACTGAAATTGCCTATGCTATTAGGAAATTTAGTAGATTTCCTGTCAAATATATGCTTATTACTTAAAGGATTTCAAAGGATTGACAGAAGAGCCTAACATTATTTTAGCATACATTATTTGACAATTTGCAGAATTCTGTCATTTTTTAATGATTTTCACTGATCTTCTGAAGTTCTTGAAATCAATCATTAAAAAAAACGAGAGAAACCCTAAGTATCTTTCCTGGACCACAAGAGAATGGGAATGCAGTGCTAGCTGATCCTTACACAAGAGCTGTAGTGCCAAGGTCTGTACTCGCTAAGAGACTGTCGTGGTTTGGGCTTCCCAATCCTCTGGGACAAGAGGAAAATTTATTTCCTTGCTGAGTAAGTAGCACACTTGACTTCCTTGAAGTTGTCTTAGAGGTCAAGATTAGGGAGGCTCCAAATGAGGACCTCCAGCTGCTATGGGGTATGTTTCAGCCAGGCAATGATCCAGACAGAGTATCAGAATTAAATTCCTTCCAGCAGCCTGAGTAATGAATCTGTTTTCATATTCCTCACAGCTGAATCCCAACCGTCAAAGAGGGCTCTTGACATAATGAGTATCTGAAAGGGCTGTCAAACTGTATCAACGGGCATCTTCATATCACTAATCTGTAAATCCAACCCTATTCAAGGGCATCCCTCTATCTGTAAAAACCAGAAAACACAAAGGAGAGTGTAGAGCATTACTGCAATAACCACTGCCAGTGACTGAGCAACAGCTATTAATTCAGGGGTTACTTTAAGGACTATATAGATTAACAGATACGTTTGCTCCAGACCAGTTTCCATGACTGTACCTCACTATTACACTCAATCATTACTCTCTTTGAAAGAGTCAATTCACTTGCTACCACCTTTACAGCCCTCAATGGCAGTCCCAAGTTCATTACAGGTAATCATCTTCACACAGAAATTCAGCTGTGAACATCTGTGCTCCTCTTGCATAAGCTATGAGCAGCCAAGAGAGGAGTTATCTACCCCTGAGAGCCTACACCTGCGTCACCAGCGCTGGCTCCCTGTGGACAACTCACTTCCCATTTCAAACTGCCCGATTTTTTGCCCTTTCCTAGACCAGGCATGTTTAAACCAATAACCTCCACTTGCTTGCTCCCTTCCTTGCCCAACTAGTGAGTTGGAAAGAGGAGTGCAGCAAAGCCAGAGTCCAACTTTAACATAAAATCTGTGATTTTTGTCTCTCTGCTCCTGGAGGAGGAAGAGACTGATAGATAGATAAGGAGATTAAACTACATCAGGAAACATCCTTAAGTAGAAATCCACCTCAGTTACAGAGCTGGCCAGCATAGACCACTGAGAAACATGATCTTATGTTTAGAAAACTGGGTGAAAATGTTGCTGCTCATTTTTATGGCAGAAGTGTGGCTCTCATCTAATAAACCCTAAAAGATGACCGCTGTCCCCCCTACTCAAACGGCAGCAGCCAAAGCAGGACTGTCATCATGGTCTCTGACTATCACCCTCAAATCCTTGTCTGCACACCTCCAGTTCAGCCACAGGTTTGGCAGCTTGTCCTCAGAGCATAATTATATGCAGCAGATATCCCTGCCACCTCCCTCTTCTATACCAGAGCTCCAATGTACAGGTTTTCGTATCTCCTTTACAGCTCTATTTGTAAAGGCTCACATCTAAACTGCTGACCACCATGGGAAATACCTGCTGAAGGAGAAAGCTGACCTGTCCCCTGCTTCTGCTTTTGATCCATCTGTCCTGTGGAAGCAAGGACATTTTTTAACAGATCCTGTCAATGCTGAATATTTTCTTGGAAATGACTGTTCTGCAAGCACCTGCCTTACCAGAAATATTTCCATTTCTCAGGTACCTCTTCTTCAGAATGGCCTGTCCCTGAAAGCTAGGAGCTGCTGTGGGTCTTCATAAATGAAGCACTTCAAAACAATGAGTCATTATACTGAAAGCTCACAGCCAAAGGTTTTCTTCTGGGATGAAGACAGGTTTTGGGGTGGTACTTCCAGAGAAGTTAAGCACTTCTTGTGCTGCTTTGCTAACGTGTTTCATCTTCCTGCCTCACCTTTCTTTGGAAGTGTGTGATACAGTGGGACTGGCTAAACGAAGGTCAGCACCCACAGTTAAGACTGGGCAGTTCCCAACACTGGAATGTCTCCTTACCTTTTGTCACAAACAAAGTGCACCTATGCATTCATACGTGTCCTCACGCTCTCATATTAAATGGTGTGTTTCCAGCTTAGGTAAACTCCCTTGGAGACATCATACCATAGGAAGCAAAAGGTCTTCCCTGCAAACTCAAAGCAGGTGGTTTAGCTCTGTAACAAGTCTGCAGTGGAGAAAACTTATCTCAACACTGAATGACTGTTAATGAGTTAATGAAAACTCTCTAGTTGATGAGGCACTAGTTTTGGCTGTCCTGTTGTCACATGTAGTGCACACATGTACATACAAATGCCCTGTCTTTGCCCTGACAAGGGATTAAGCTTGAATTGCTTGAACTAGGAATGTGGAGCAGAAATCATGGGCAAAGGCAGGAGTCTGCAGCTGCTTCTAACACACTGAAGAGCTTAGACACTACAGTGAGAGCAGAGGCCAAATTCTTATCTCCATCAACTCCTTATAGCTTTTCCTCAAATAAAAAACATACCTTCAAAATCCTTTTCTTTTCAAAACCCAAACACTAATTTTGTCTTTCTCCTAAATGGGAGAAAAAAGCAAGAACCGACATACTCTGAGGCATGATGCTTTGTGCTCCCCTCTCTGCAGCGCCCACATCCCAAGCATGCTTTCTGCTTTATCTTTTTAACCTTATGTACTCTCTAGATGACATTTCTCAGGCACTTGAGCAACTCACAGCCATGATCACCACATCTTCTTTCAGGAAGAGTTGTTACGCCTACTTGGTGTGGGGAAAAAGAGGCTCAAAGCAAGTGCTTGCCTGCAGCACCACACATCGTCTCAGACTCGCTTTCCAGTTAGTGGAGAGCTAGTCAATACCCACCTTTGGCCAGCAGAATTAGGCCCTGGAAACACTTACTCCTTTTCACTGACCGTAAGAGGAGACCCCTCTGACTAGTGCATCTGCACTATAGGCATATAAATCTAACAAAGGTATAACCCACCCAGGAAGTGTATTGTTAAGTCAGAGCTAAGCTAGGGAAGAGAATCCTTCCTGTTTCTTTCCCTGAAGCCACATGCATACAAAGCACATGAAGGAAGCAGGGGACAGAAATTACACCCTCGTATCAGAGTTTCCTTTGTTATTTTCCTTACCTACCAGATTTAATGTTTGCAAAGCTGCCTTTGAACTCCAGCAAACTGCTTGCTTTGATATCCAGATGCAAATATCACTGTTTGTTAAGTGGGCTGTAAATGGATTTCATAGTTCATTCCAAAGCTGCCACATATGAGCACAGTAAAGCTGAAAGCCCCAGTTGTTTTCTTTGTTGTAGAAAGCTGAACAGAGCAGGATCACTCAGCCATCTTATTTGCAGTGATAGCAGCCTGCTCCTCCTGCCAGAGACCAAAAGAGAGGTGTCAGACTGGACTTCAGTGTGAAGAGGGAAGCCTGTCACATACAGACAGAAGGCACCTGGGCTGCTTCCTGAGGAAAGTTTAACAATTTGGCAGACCAATGGAAACCCTTCTTGCCCTCCAGGGCTTGACATGGCAATTGAATAACTGATTGCCCCAAAAGGAGATAAAATGGAGAGACGGGGGGAAGCTCAGAACCAAAAGATCATCTCCCTTTACAATCTGGAAGCTGCAAACCAGAATTTCTCAAGCCCAGTATCTCCACATCTGTGTCTATAAATGTTGTGACAGTTTTCCAAATGGTGTATAGGATCTTTTGGAGACATATGTAGGACTTAAAAAAATGAAACAGACATGAAGTATCACCTTTTCTAGATACTAATCAAACTCTCTTAAAAGAGATCGTTAAAACACTCTGTGGTATGCAGATTTGGCATGGTGCAATACATAATACTTTAAAATGTTTAAATATAGTCTATTGTACCTTTTGTGACCTCCTGGAATCAAGTTGCTTAAGCACCAAAAAAAGGAAAGGAAGTGATTGATTTTTACTTAGTTTACCTAGAGCTCTGAGGGAAGGGTATTTATTTATTTATATCAGCTGTTCTTTGCTGATCTTAGCTCAAGAAGAAATTATGAAGCCATGTCATGAAAAGGACTTGCATCTCACACAAGGAAGTGAAAATTGTTTCTGAAAGAGAAAAAAGTCAAGTTCCATTTAAAGTAAAACAAGAGAACAATTCTTGATCGTAAATGACTTCATTCTAAGCCTCAGTTTCCCCTACATGGTAAAAAAACTTATTCCAGAATTTCATAAATAAAAATCTGCAAGTTTGCAAGAGACATTGCTTTATATAGAAAGTGCTCCTGAAATAGCCCTTGCACATGAACCTGCCTCCCAAGAAACTGGATTTAAGCTGGGGCTCGGTTGTGCAAAGGCAATTCGGTATGACAACGCCAGCTTTGATACCCCGTAGCGCTACCCTTGCCCGCCCGAGTAACGCGGGGCGCGGACGGGAGACGTTCCGTCCGCCCACCAGCTCCCCCCGCGGCGCGGTCCGCAGCAGGGACGCGCCTGCCCGGGGTAGGACGCGGAGGAGGAGGAGACTGGCGGCCAGCGAGCCGTGAGCCCCGCGCCGTCAGCGCCGCTCGCCGGGGGCCGTGCAGAGCAGCAGCGCCCGGCGGCCGCGGAGCGCGGCCCCATCCGGCATCGGCGACCGGCCGCGGCCAAAGCGAGCCAAGCCGCGCCGGGCCGCACACCCCGGCAGCGCACAGAGGAGCGTGAAAGCCACCTGACCGTTCCAGTCGGATTAGATGCATAAACCATCTTAAACACTGAAGTTAGAGAGCTCAAATACACAGTGGTTAGCTTGCATGTCCTGCAAAGGAGAAGTAACCCTCATGGGAAAAGACTGA
Source organism: Fratercula arctica (assembly GCA_947846985.1). Classification (NCBI taxonomy): domain Eukaryota; kingdom Metazoa; phylum Chordata; class Aves; order Charadriiformes; family Alcidae; genus Fratercula; species Fratercula arctica. Next base: position 9,180,415 of record CANTUZ010000006.1, on the reverse strand, counting down.
GCGTCATGTAAAAATCTGAGACATGAACGAAGGGTATTGGAATCAAGTTCATGCGCGTTACCAGATTTCAGTTCCCTTGCTCTTGCAGATAGTTGTTTGATCTAGTTAACCCTCTTCAGTTGACAAAATCAAAACAACTTGCAAAACAAAACACTGACAGCTACTGCACACCCCATCAGCTAATTTGGGCTGATGTCTGAGCAGTCTTTACTGTAAACACACATCCCCTGGTGCAGCACCTCAAGGATCCACACAAGAAGAAATCAGAAACCCAAATGACAACTGCAACTTCTTGTTCTTCGTGGTGGAAAACAAACCAAGACATTTTCAGCCCTTAGAACTGGGACAGCTTTTCAGCTGGAGATGATGCAGCGCTGCGTGTGTATGCCCGCCACTAGCAGAGCACAACTGAAGCCAGAGAGCTGCAAGCAAATTACTGTTTGTACAGCAGCTCCTGCTGACACAAACTATACCCGTTCACATATTAGTAACAATTATTTATTTAACTAATGAATGCTGAGCAGGAAAATAATTCTTTTCATCTGCTTTGCTCCTTTCCTCAACTTCAGATACTGACCTTAGTGAAGAGAGCAGGTTCCCTGGCCAGATCCAAGATACAATCTCAATACAGTCTCAATCACCCAGAGCTCTCATGAGACGGTCACAATGAATTTGGTAACTATATTACCACTATGTGTAAAACGGGTATAATGTTTCGAAGGTTAAAACTGCTGCAAGGTTCAACTGCTTACAGAAAGAAATATTGGATATAAATAAGTACATTATTTGTATAAATACTTCTTCAAAAGGCTAAAGTTAGAGGTACCAGATGGAGATCTGTGCAATACTCCAGAAATGCAGTAACATTTTCCTGTACATGCTGTATTCAAATGGTAAACATGACTGAATCGATGACTCAGATTACTTGAAACACTTCTAGGAAGGGTCACAATTACATTTTGTCTGAATATCACCGAATATATTATCTATAGTTAAATATATTTGTTACACCTAAACTGTTAACTTTGATCCTACATTACAGCAAATTTAACAGCATTCACATCATTATTTGGTATTTAGCACTCCACCTCCAGTTAGAGTAGAGAGAGCACATGTGAGAAAATGCTACTGTACCACATCTCTTGCTGCTTCCATTGGGCACCGTTCTCTTCCTCTTATCTAGTGTATTTCTAGTTCCACGTTACCTCAAGAATCTCCACAGAGGGACAGACGCAGAGAAAACCAACACTGGCTTTGCTGTGTTGAACAGTTTCGCCTCTTCAAATTCTACAGGGCTAACGTCACAGAAACCCCCATTAGTCACATTCATACCAAAGTTCAAAGAATTAAAATCATTAACAATAATGTGTAAAATTGTATAATGGTATAAACTAATTTGCTCTACGGCTTTTACCACGGTAAGTTAGCAAACTGTCATTTGTTAGGCTGTTAACTCTGCAACTTTAAAAAAGCATGAACGATCGATCCGGCCATAGTTGATGATATGGCACATCCAAAGGTGCGTTTGTGCAATCCCAGCCGTGTACGCATGCAGACACTGTTTCACAGCACAGCAAATTAGCCTCCTACCCCCACAGGGCACATTACTAGCAGCACACAAGCCAGCTAGTTTAATAGTAACTTGTGCATTTTTATACCTGTATAGTGACCTGCAGCAAATTCTGGACATATACACAAAACATCTATGGATACTGTGCGAACCAGAGGCATTTTCTATATACAATAAAAACAAGTATTCAGGGGCAAAGAGTAGCTGTGTTTACTGACTGTATGGAAAATCTGCATTCATGAGTGAGCATGAATCAGCCTGAAAGCTCACTGTTGGAGTCAGATGGATCCTGTACTGACACAGCTATAACTAAGCAATTACACATCCCTTTTCTTGCCTGTCATAAGGGAAAATGCAGCTTTCAGCCAGTTAGTATGTGCAGATTCACATTAAAGAGAGTGAACCCAAAAATTAACAACTTTTCATAATACAGAGTCAAATACACTATTAAAATGAAATCTAATGGTACAAAATACTTTATAACATATCTTCTGTTTCCAAGGTGCTAAATGTGGGGGGGTTTCTTTCCCAAAAAAATGTTTTTAATGAACTCTAGAAACAACCCCAGATCACCAGCTTCACTACATTTTTTTCTGCTTTTGGCCTTCTTTGCAGCAGCTGTAGAGTAATTCTCTGTGAAAAATACACACAAGACACAAAGATTGTGCTCAACAGGTTTACTCAGACTGGACTCTTAAATGCTCAAGAAAAAGGCACAGATTAAAAGAGACTCTGATGACTCTTTTGAACACCGCAAATGGGATTTTGTTTATAAGAAAAAAAATACTGCTATGAATTGTATGGGCTGAAAAATTCAAATATTCTTCCCTGTTCCTAATCATTGGCCTTCATTAAAATGGAATTTAAATTAAATTGTATAAACATATGAAATAAAGTCTCAGTATTAGGAAGTTTTTCTTTTCTTTCCTCTATGTACAAATCTTAGTATACAATTTTTACTTTTCATTATACATTTACTACATACTCTTTTCCAAACTGTGTGAGAGCAACTGCAAAGTATGTGTTTCAAGAAAATGCTTTGCATTTGGAAAGAATCCACCTGCTTGCTTGGCCCGCAGTGCCAATCAGAATTTAGGAAGAGATGAGAGGTCAGGGAGGCTATCCACTCAAATGTAATCATCCTCTACTGGTTCACCGTTGACATCACAGTAATGGATGAAGATAGCCACCACACGTTGAAATACACCTTTTTTCATCTGGCGCAGCTCAGAGATCTCTTCTCCTATTGTTTCCATACAGATGTCTGCAGACAACTGTCCTTTCCTTCGGGGTGCATAAATAGTAGCTGTGGAAGGCACATAAGAATAAAGACTAAAATCTTTCCTATAAAGAAATTCACAAGCGAATGTGTCTTGCATTAAATTAGATAGTCTTGGAAAGCAAAGCAAACAAAAATCCTCCATCGAGCAACAACGTTTAAGGAATATTATTCAAGCAGAAAAGGTACTCTGCCTTCCCCATATTTAAACCTTTCGATAGCTCCAATACTCATTAATGTACACAAAGTCCATATGTCTGTGAGCAAAGGGAATCCCAGCACATAACAAAGCCTTCCTCCTGAGACTTACCTGATGCGCTTTCAGGTTATCCATTTCAGTGATCACTTAAATGTTTTATAAACAAGAGCAATTAAGGATAAAGCAGCAGTCTTCTTTTTTTTATGACTTTAACATAATTTTTAATCTACTTAACTCTTTTAAATCAAATACATATCAATTTTTAATAATTCAGAGTACATACTGAACTATAGGCATTAAGTCTATTATTCAATTTCAAATAAAAATAACATAAAAATCAGAGAAAGGTACAGCCAAAAAAGATGGAGCTAGATAAGAATATCCAAAACATCATCAATTAAAAATAACTCTAATGAAGGAGATTCCAAGATTTTCCTAATTAGTAGTGGAAGAACATATTTTTCCCTGCTACCAAGCAAGGTTCTTGATTGATCCCTAGGAACTGCCCCTATAATATTTTATAATACAAGGTCTTAAATAGAAAGAGGCATATCTATCCTAAACTCTAACCCACATCATCTCTGTTACAGAGTTTTCAAGTCCAGTTCTTTCCCCTTTTCTCCCAATTTTCTATGAGTCTCACATCTCTCTGCTGGACTCTCTTCAGCCTACCTTCACAACCTTTCATAAAGCAAAGCTAGAGGCAGTAGTCCAGCTGAGCTTTCAGCAGTAATGCCAGTAAACTCCACAGAACATGCTGGGACTACACTTCACAACATTAGTTTTGTGTGTGTTTTAAACATACTCATTCTTCTGGCTATGACAAGCCCATCACATTTTTAGGATAAGCACCAAATTGGTGCTAATTTTGTCAGTATTACGGGTCTCCAGCTGTCAATATCGACCAGCTGGTCAATAAACAGTTTAGTACTATGGCTCTCTCCTCTGTTGGACCCCCTCCTCATCCGGCTCCCAACACTGCTACAAGTAGTTATTTCTAGTATACCCAAAATAGCATAATTAGAAAACTGAAAAATAAAGGCACACATTGTCAGCTTGGAACAAGCAACAAGTTTGAGTTCTTTGAACACATAAAAAAGATTACTCACTTCTCTCATCATCCTCAAAGTCATATCTTGCATAACTGTTTGGCTCCGCTGTTCTCAGAGATCTCAACCATGGGAAGTCAGTAATCATGGAGTAAGGGGCACCATCCACAATGCCTAGAAGACAGAACAGGATGAGGATACAACAATGTCACTCCTGCAGCATCTGCACTCTTTATCAAGTAAACTTCACTGCTCTGACATAGATTGGTCACTCTACTGCAGGAAAAGCACCTCCTCACTTGAATTCCCCCACTCTGTGGCAAAGGTCCTCCACTTCCCTCACAAAAGTTATTATTCATATCTCTTGTAACTTGATGGAAAGTTACTTAACAAGAGACTGATCATCAGCTTTCAGCTCTCTATAAACACTCACCTTCTAGAGTGTAAATATCTCGTCCCCAAGGGTACTTAGTGTATTTCTTCAGGTCTTCATCAGTTCGTGTAGCTTCAGGGAAGAACTCATATTTAATAAGCTCTCTAGAAAGAAGGAGGAAGAGATTACAGCCGGTAGTGAGAAGGAGGAAGAGACTACAGCCAGTAGTGATAGGAAACGTGAAGACAGGAGGGAGAAAAACCAAATGGGAAATCCTTTTACACAACCTTTCCTTTAACGAGCCTGAATCCACAGGAACATTCCTCTAAGACCCTCACATAAACTCAGTATGCAGTCCCTTCACTTTTTTGCGTAAGCACAGAGAATATGAACCGTTTAGATGAGAATCCAATTAAGCTGCCTTTTAAGCATAGCTTTCTATCTGTAAGGAACAATCCAACATAGCTGCAACTGAACAAAACTTCAAAAGTAAATTTGTTCTTAGTCATTTTAGTGAACAACTAGGACAACAAAAACACTGGTTGAAAACAACTAGATGAGACCAACTGTAGACAATTCCCTGCTTATGGGTATTTTTGCTCTTCAGTAAGGAGCTGATACTGCTTGCACATCATCGTCCTCAGAAACTAACATTATTTCTTGGAGTAAATCAGTCTTTCTCTTTTCTAATAAAATAAACTTGTTTTCAGATTCGAAGGTATTCCATCAGCCATCCTGACTACTTCAATGTTCAATTGCATTACTCCTGGATGGAATAGAACTGGAGAATTCTACAGTATTTTTCATATGGTTAGGTTTATTTAATCTACATTTTGTATAAGATACATCTTGACATTGAAATTCTACATCACACAATCTAGGATTCAACCTTCGCTAGTCAACAAATAATTTTTTTTAATTTGGCTAACAGAATGCAGCAAGTCTACAGCTTGACTGAAGCTGTAGCTGCTGAATAAGGATCAAATACCTTTTCTGTAAAGCTACTGAAAGGCAAGTACTCACTGGTTGATATTTGCTATTGTGTCCATCCAGCTCCGAACGCGCACCTTATTGCGGACATTAGGCGGGTTACTGAATTCATGAATTATGCAAATGTGGTATGGATAAGGGCCACTAAATATCTTTTGCTCGAGAGTCAATGTGTCAACCTGTGAAAGGCAGCAAACAAAGACTTGTAAACAAGAGAAGTAAAGAGATGTGATTTCAGAGTCAAGAGCAGACATCTACCAAATCCCCCAAATTCTGAGGGAACGTCCCCTGAAAAGAAATTTTAACAGCATACATAAATAAATATATGACTAAGTAGAGTAAAACTTTCCCAGTGCAGTTTTACCAATGAATCTTCTTGAGTAGTGGAACTTGATAGGAAATGTCCATTTTCTGATGTGTTTCACAACTGACATATGTAAGTAAACTTTCATTAAATTACATACTGGTCTAAACTACATTCACTTTCTCAGAGTTTGTCTCTGGCTTGGGGGGAGGGGTTGTTTTTTGCAGAAATTTTTTTTTTATTCTTTATAGTCTTACCACTGTCCTCTAAAAGCTAAAGTGAAAGATCTGCTTTCAAAGAAAAGCTGGCTTTTATATCAAATCAGCGTTTCTTCGTTGGTCAGGCAAACTGTGCCAGAAAAAGCATTACTTTGCATGAGAGAAGCAGCATCACAGAATGCTCTAGTTAAGAGTGATAAAGTCAAAAAAACATTCTGGATCTTAAATTAAGCTCTCTTACTTACTTGTCAAATGACCTCAACACGTCACTAGATGTCAGTGCTTCCATCTCCTACTTGCAATCTGGGGGAGGAAAGGGTGGCTCCCAGTACCACAAGTATCATAGAATTGTTAGGGTTGGAAAGGACCTTAAAGATCATCTAGTTCCAAGCCCCCTGCCATGGGCAGGGACACCTCCCACTAGATCAGGTTGCTCAGAGTCCAGCCTGGCCTTAAAAACTTCCAGGGATGGGGCTTCCACCACCTCTCTGGGCAACCTGTTCCAGTGTCTCATCACCCTCATGCTGAGGAACTTCTTCCTAATGTCCAGTCTGAATCATCTCATCTCTTGTTTTAATCCATTCCCTCTAGTCCTACCATTACCCGACATCCTAAAAAGTCCCTCACCAGCTTTCTTGTAGGCCTCCTTAAAATACTGGTAGGCCACTATAAGGTCTCCTCGGAGCCTTCTTTTCTCCAGACTGAACAACCCCAACTCTCTCAGTCTGTCCTCATAGCAGAGGTGCCTATCTTGCAACACTGTTTAGCATCAAAAGAGGATGCAGCTTTCAGCAAAGTAATATTTAAAACACTAACTACTGTTACTAAATCTAATAGACGTGAGTTAAAGATTTCAGATACCTATGCCTGTGTCACGCTTCTGCTTACACAAAAGTACAAGCTGACTTAGTAGCATCTAGGTTCTTACAGTTACTTTTAGTTACTCAGTCTGGAATGAATTCAGTGCATCATGATTTTTTATAATACCTTCTGATGCAATGAATATTGGAGATGGTAACATTAAGTCCTAAATTCAGTATCATCCAAGTTCCAGAATCTGCAATAAAAGCTTTGATGGGATAAAGTTTTAATAAACAAGTTTCTCATAGCTGAGTTATTGTAACATTTACATTTCTTGCATTAATCGAAAAACACATGAAGCCAAGAGTGGTGAAAGAATACAGGCAGAAACTTCAGATCTGTTCATGATTAAATGAAAGTTACTTGTGTACCTGCTGCATTGGACGAAGATAAATGATCCGGTTTCTTTCTGGTGGCATCCTGAGAATCTGATCCAAAATCTGATCCATGTTTAACTTCTTGCACTGGGCATAGTCAAACCGATTGACAACTGGTGCATTTTCTACTTTTAAGTGTTTCAATACACGGCACCTTGTAGCTATAAATCAGCAAACAAAATTATTAAAAGAAAAGAAATATAATACTGAAAAGAGCTGAGGAGCATCCTGTCAGAGATTTTCAAAGCTGACTGTTTCAAAAGAAGGTGAACAAGTAATGTAAGTAACAGACAATTACTGAAGTGGTTTGGATAGCTGGCGACTTAAGCGTATTGAAGAAATAGACTAGTTCATTTTTTCCACATTGTGATTAAACTTTTAATTTGTGAACTTCTAAGAAGAGTCCTTTTAAAAGGCCATGTCAAATTTAATCTAACAGTAACCTTCTTCTCCCTTTGTTTCCTTTCATAAAGGCCCCTGAAATGGCCTGTGGGCTGCCACAATGGAAAACCACTGACTTAAAAATCAGATCAAATATAGAGTATTGTGAAGCCACACAATGTAAAATAAATCTATTTCTTCTCTAGTAACCCTGCTCATGTCATCAAAATTTAGTTAAAAATTAATTTATGTTCTGAGAAGTATTCTGGAATAAAGAAAGAAATAATTTCTTCATTCTCTGCTACACAGAGATACCTCATTTCAGAAGAAAAAGTGTTATTTAGTGTAGAAGTTGCACAAAACAATAAATGACCCAATGCTTCAATACAGGACTAGTCACACACCCTGAATCCAATGCAGGTTAAGTGCCATAATTTAAAACATATTTTTATCATGTCAAGGAGGACAGTATCATGATGTCAGATAAATAACCTATGTAAGCAGGAAGAAATGAGAGAAAAAACAAGGTACTCTGAAACTCATTTCATCAACTTCCAATTATTTTATTATCCCTCTTCAATAAACATCTCATCTTCCTAATTGTCATATAATTTCATCTGTTGATTTTCAGATATTAATCTTTATTAAACCTGTTACAACTTATAAGGAAAGAGGCATTCAAATTGAGAAGTAGTAATATTTGGTGTTCTAAGCATCAGTCTGACTTGTAGCAAAACTGTTGAGGAGTACAAAATAAGTAGTAGACTGACTTTAATTCTTCCAGAAATTTCTAATAATGCCAGATGGAGGAGGTACACATGACTTTAACTACATACCATGTATGAACATCATTTTGGGGCAGTCTTTCAGTACCAAATCTGTTATTCCACAATTGGTCAAGGTGATTCCAACAAGGTTTTTGGATTTTAAAGTCAGTACCTGGTGAAAATTTAAAAACAAAGAAATAATGACAGTGAAAAAAACAAAAACAAAAACTTAATTTTAAAAGATACTGCCAGATACAGAAAGATATTAATTGGATAACAGTCAATATAATACAGCTTCTGTTCGCAGCAGGTATTTGAGATGACTAGGCTACTGACCGCAATAAGAAAAAAAAAAAAGACTTCCTGCTGATCAGCAACATCACAAAACGCAAAAGAACAACTTCACATGATTAAAAGAGGAGTCATATCAGAAAACACAATTTCTATCAGAAAACCTAAGTATCATCTGTCAGAAACTTCAAATCCTCTACTATTCAATTTCTATTTTTCAACCACAATGACAAAAATGGCAATTCTGGACAGTAACACTTGTTTAAACACAGAAAAAAGGTGCTGCAGAGAATCATGAACTTCCCATACCAGCGTACGGACAGTTAAAATTATATACATAACTTATTTAAACCTCTATGTCCACTATCAGTGTTAGAAAAATAAAGCATGCACCAAGCTCAAGCAGAATCATTTCCAAAAGCATGAGCACAGGGAGAATGTAATAAGAAAGGATCTTTTGGGGGTTTTATCTGAATTTTTCAAAGTTTTATATTAAAAATTGTAGCAAAATTTAGCAACCCAAGGATGAAGCTGACCATTCTTATACAAAGAAGACTAAACAGAGTTCTATTAAAACAAAGTAAACACATGTAAAAGAAAAAAGAAGCATTATGCAATGGATTCTTTCAGTTCCAGCAATTTAAGCTGTTTCTTGTAACCACAGATAGTTAAAAAAAAAATTAAAAACTCACAATATTGTTCTTTCAAAATGGCATATTTAAAGAAGAAAAATCATGTACCCGAAAATATCTTTTATGCTAATTACAAAAGCTGTAATGCATCCTAGTAACGAGAAAAATATTATGAGACACATTCACAAAAGCTATCTTAAATCAGTGAGGCTAAGCTCTTCACTCGACAGACAGGGGAAAATAAACACAGGGGGTTCTTCTACATCAGAGCTCAGAAGAGAAGCTTAAGTGAGATGTTCAGAGTCACACCCTGAAGCAATCTCATGCTCAGCTAGAATATCAGCCTTGAGTAAACAGCCTCAATACTGTGAGCCAGACCTTGGAATTTCTCCTCCCTTGACTGATCTTCACTGCAGAAGAATTAACTCGTGTTACTAATATCCTACGAGAACCTCCAGCCTGCAAAGTAACAGCTGAGTTGCTATGTCCATAGGTAATTACATATTCCATGTTTCTTTTAACAGCAGTAGCCTATGCTGTCATTTCAAAAATAAATGCCAGATAATAGTTTTTTTCCCTGCACATTGTGATGGTTTGAGAAAACCCGTAACAATTTATTGTCGTTTAGACAATTATTCTATCACCCGATAACCCCTCCCCACCCGGGAAAACAAGGAAACACAAGGGTTGAAATATAAATAGATTTAAAGGTAAGACTAAATAATTAACAATAATACTAAAGAACTAGTATTGATCCCAGTGCTAATATAAAATATACGAGGATTATACTCAGCCAATTGTAAGAGTAGGAAGCTGCGCACTCCCAGCAGGGGACAGCAAATGTTGGACATTGTGAGCACAACAGCTTTGCAAGGAAGGGAATGGCTCAGGGGCACCGGGCAAGTAGTTCTCTAGACTGATGCCATCAAGGGAGAGAGACACCATGCATCAAACTTTCTAATTTATATTGAATGTGACGTTCATGGTATGAAATAATCCTGTTGGCCACCCTGGATCAAGTGCCCAGGTCTCGCTCCTCCTCATCCCTGCACCTGGCAAGGCTCAAAAACACCAAGACCTTGAATCCCACATAGTCCAGCTGGCTATGAAGTAAATATTTTCACTAATTCATACACTAGAGTCTCTTCTAAAAGTGCAGTTTTCCCAAGAGTTAGAAGTTAGTTCTGTGTCGCTCAACTCAGGACACACATCAAGAAGGACACTGTGGGAAGGCAGGATTTCATGCAGCACTATAGCCATGAGCATCTGACAAACTTCAAGTTTAGCTTTAGCTTATAATTTGCTCTTCTCAGGCCAGTCAAGAGTATCACTGCACATAAGAGAGATATTCCCTGTATATGGTTAAGACCAAACAGAGCAGCAACATCAGTTATAACTCATCTGGCTCTACACACAAGACAAGCTTGTGTAATTACATTATTCATGAGCATCACCAACTGATAAACCTGTAGGAAGTGAAGAAAAAGACCTTACTTGAACATGATCATCTTCAATAACTGGGTCACTTGTACTTGTGGACTTGTCAGCTGTCCTTTTCCGCTTTGTGGTTTGCCGTGGCTTTGGCTTGGCTACCTCTGGAAACAGAAAACCAGAAAAATCTTTCCTCTGTTTACATTTCATGATAACAATAGAGGCATTGCCTAGCTGAAAATGTCCAGTAAGAACATACATTTCTTACATAAGCAGATCAAAATACCTGTCTGGCTTGAAAACAACAATATCTCTTTTCCTTGCACAAAAACTACTTTCAGGTTGGTTGCTCAGAATCATTCATACTAAATAACTAGGGGCAGCAGGGTGCGCTGTTTATCGATGAAAACACAGGAATGCTGAACCTACAAGTTCAACAACACAGAAAGATGCAGAGCAAGGAAAAGAACAGAAGATGAACTGTTAGGTTACACTTAGTTCTCTGCAGCAAAGAGAACATTCTTGATAAATACAAGAACCAAAATAGATTTAATGTTTTAAATAGTAGAAATAATCTCACGCTACTTGAAAGTCTGCTCTTTATAACTTTCACTAAGTTTTTCCTAATATTGCAAGGGATGCAAGTTTTTCCTAATATTGCAAGGGATGCAAGTTTTTCCTAATATTGCAAGGGATGCCCGGGTATAAAATACTTCGATGTTCCCAAGCTGCTGCTTACTCCATTTCATGCACCAGTGACATCAAATTCCCGCTTGACTTAAAAGATGAGGCTTTGAGAGAAATAATGATAGATGACCACCCTTACCTCCTATAGTAAGAGGAAAAAAAATGCCCTAGAATTAATTTTCTGTGACTAACAGATCAAAACAATAAATTATTTTACTAAAATTTAGCTTCCTTTGACTTTTTTGTTAAAACATTTGGCATGTTCACAAAGATTCACAATCAAGATAGAAGTGCAAAATATTAGAGACTATGTATGAATTACTCCACGCTATATTACCATTAACATTAAAAAAAATCTCTTTTCCTACTTAACATCATCAAATTCCACCAATACATGTAAACTATTAACTAATGTGACATTCAGTGGACCTGTGAGCTCCAGAATTCACCCTACTGCTTTAGGGGTCCACATGTTGAAAGATGTAATATTAAGTACTTAACTTGTGAACCCATGAATCATCATCCCCAGAGAATTTTTTTGAGAGTTCCTAAAGTATCTACAGATATTGAAATACTTCCTAGCTATATTAGAGGCAAAAATTTCCAATTTTGTGTTGCATCCCAAGGCCAAGAAACCTTTACAGAAGGTTTAACATAACATGCATTTTAAAATGGGAAAAGCTTGCTTCACTACAAACACAAACCAAAATAAGTTTTAAAACCCCCATTTATTACAAGAAAAAGCATGGCTTACATTTTTACTAAAGTAAAAATCAAAATTACACACTTGAGTGGTCCTTTAGCCAGCTAGTCTTTGATGATAATTCTTTTAAAATTTCACTGCCTTTTAAAATTTCACTGTCTTTAATATTTGACTTGTTCCACTGTTTAATGAGTAAAAATAATTTAAGAGAAAAAAAAATACTTCTACTATCAAACATAGGTTTGTTACAGAAGCTGAAAACCACAATGTCATTTATGCTAGAACAATAGAAAGCAGTCATATTCAAGGCACGTTTTTAGACTATTTATAGAAAAGCATTTCCAGCTCTGTAACAAAGCATTTTCAGGTTATACTCTAATGAGTTGTATATCCTATCCTAGTGAAGAAAAGCAATGTAACAGCCAGGCAGAAGAAGTCTCACTGTCCTATGTATTAAACAGATTTAAAACATAAAAATGACACATCAAGTCTCCTACTCTGCCTCAAGCATCAACTAGTATCTGCTGCTTCGAAGAGGAAAGTATGTCTTTATGCACTTAACTCTGTGGAGCTGGGAAAAGAGTTCTGACTTGTGTAGGCTAAATACAGGAAATACTGAGACATTTTTCTCTGTAAGCAGAATAGATCTTTTTCCTGACTAACAACTGAAACATGAAAATAGAGAGACTTTCAGAAAGATACCCTAATTTAATGCTTAGATCTGACTGACTTCACTTCGTGTTTTGGTAATGGATGAGGGTAGAGAGGAAGTATTTTCTTTTGATTTTTGTAGACTACTAGTCATAATGCAGCAAGGTAGAAAACAGACATTTTAAATTTAATAGCAAGATCATTTCTTCAACCTGAGATGCATCTAGCTACAGAACAATATCCTAGGTGATTTAGGTTTTGTTAACACTTGGGAACATTAAGATAAACTGGAAAGACAGACACTAGGACATACTGTATTTGAATCATCCCACATTAACAGAGATACGAATTTGCTATCAATCTTTTCTACCTCCAATGCATACAGTTCTGTAACTAGCACATTTCATTTTTCAGTTTCATTTTACTTGCCAGATATTTTCATCAAAGAATCCTGGATATATGAAGTAATTATAAAGTGTGCTATGCCAAACTAAGATGGTTATTTTGGAAAGCAAGTATATTTGGAAGAAACAGCAAGTTCCCCTCTCACATCTATTCTTTTCTCCCAACATTTCTGCCTTCATTCCAGCCCTTCAGGATTTTGTTTTTATTTTCTTGTTTTCTTTGTTTTACATGATGTGAAACATGAACCTATTTAATAAAAAGACAATTTTCAACAAGTTTGATCACCACGCCTTATACACTTGGAAGTAGAATCCAATATGTAGGTGCACAAGCTTGGCTCAATTATAATTACGGCTTTCGTTATTGGTTGATAAAGTATCAGTTATTAACTTTTGCCTTCTTGCTAAGATCTGAGCGTACCTGCTGTCTTCTTCCTTTTAAAGGGAGAATTTTAATGGGGGAGACAGTCTTATGTTTCAATGAATAACAGCCTTCACAGGAAGAGAGAAGCTGTCAAAAGAAGTTGCATTTGGTTTTCAAATGAGTAAATCAAACACTGTTTAGTATGTACGGATAACACATACAGAAATACTTGGAGAAAAAGTCACTGGCACTCTTTCAGAGAGATCTGTTATTTTACCTAGCTATGGCAGTGAAGTCAGCCATTTCTGTTCCATCAATATTCTGACCTTTGATAAATCACTTAGTTTTAAATTATTAACCAATAAACTTCATGTTTAACTTCAGTCTTATCTGTGGGTGCTGCAGTTGTTCAGTACTGTCTCATGCCAGCACAGTAGTTTACTCAGAAATTAATATATGCATATAGGTCATACCTGACTCTGATACCAGAGGGACATGGGACAGCTTGCTTCTAGCTCTTGTTAGTGGTCGGCGAGGATACTCTTCTTTATACACCATCTCACAGCTCCTTTGCTGTGAGCCCGTGCTCTCCTCCTCACTGGCAGGCCCACGGGCACTCCCACTAGTCCTCTCGTCACTTGTGCCTCCTGGAGGCCCACAGTCTGGCAGAGTTCTAAGTGCAAAATCTGAACCAGCGCTGTTTGGTCCATTCCTGCAGGCTCCACTCGTGGATGGGCATTCCCCATCACAACACCCACTAGTCCTCTGTTGTGCGTCCTGTGGCTTGTAGCAGGAACACCTGGAACAAACAGAGCTCTCCTCAGTCTCTCGCTCGCTGGAACCTTCACTTTTACAAGGCGAGCAGACACATTGCCTGGATTCATCTCCGAGTGCTGGACTGGTGCCAGCAGAGTGGCTATTAGCTGTCTGTGCACAGTCAGGGCTAGGAGAAACAGCACTGCAGGAGCTGGATGTTCCCGTTGATCCTGTAGCATTACTGCAACCTGGGTAAGAATCTTTGCTCTTGTTCCTGTCAGGCATGTCACTTGCTGCTTTCATGTCTGCTTTGATTTGCTCACTTGTTACTTGACAACCTTTCTCACAGCTGCTTTCCTCGGTATGGAACTGCTTTGTCTGGCCCGCTTGGCTGGCACTACATCTCTTCCGCAGTGGTGTCTTGCCTTTACCGCTCACTGTAAGAGTTAAGTGAGAGAGAACAATGAGACAACCCAATACACAGTTTAAATAAATGCTGAGTGCTACTCTGTTTGAGACTACTTAAAACAGAAGGCAACCTAGAGGCCAATGACAAAACTTGTCAGGACCATTTTATGGGAATTAATAACATTTCTAGCAGTTGCTGAATCTCTGTAATGTCTTGCAGCTATTTTTGTAGTGATGTGCTGGGGTGTTTGTCAGTAAATGAGATACATATTTGCCAGAGAGGCTAATATTTTCACAAAGCAGCTAACTGGTTAAAAAGGCCAAAGCACAAAAATATGAAAAACACAGTGATAACAGGCTTGTATTTTCTTAAATATGAGGAATAAATCCACAGAATTAAAATAGTAACAAAGATAGGACTAAACTTTATGCTTTCAATAGCGATCCTTAGCTCCCCCTCCTGGGCATGGAAAATGGTGTCAATAGGTAACAGGAGTCCCAGTTTCCAGATGAATAAAAAACCATAGCGAATAGTGTACAAATCACAACTGGAACTTAATGTCTACTGTCTTAATGCTCTCACCTAATTACAGTAAACCGAGCCCCAGAGAACATAATTGGCACTACAAAAGTTTATGCAAATTGTCTCCAAACACAGGTTATTTCAACTCTCAAACCAGACCTGACATCTGCGCTATAAGCACAGTGCTCTGCAGATTTCTGAGTTGCAACTGCCAGTCTTGGTGAAGTGTACTAAAATGATGTGTAGGGAATACCCTAGTTAACAATAGGAAGATACTTGATCCATTACAGTTTGATATGTCCTAGGCTTTGCAGAAATAGATCAGTACTACTAGACCTTCACAATGCAGGATTTTTATGTTAACTGTTTAGCTAAATATTCATGAAGGCTTAATACCGTATGTACTTCATCTGTCAATTACTTATAGATTACAACTCAACTTCAACTTCCTCCTGTCTTATGTACATATGAAACTATTTCGCTTAGAGTACCAACTACAGGAAATAGTATGTCAACTCTGTTGATGGAAAGGCTGTATATCATATGTCATTGGACCCAGGGCTCGGACTTGGTGCCACAGATGTGCAGCATCTTTTGAGCAAACTCAAAAGACAAGGAATGTTCCTTTCTATGTCTCTCTATAATTGCCATACTTCCATGAAACTCTAGACTTCTGACTCCGAATGAGTCATAATAATATATATACTACTACTATATATATATATACATATACACATGCTATAACAGGAAGTGTTGTTCAGAAGTGAACAGTATGGAACATCACCCTAAGAATTCTGACTAACCTCCAAAGCTCCCATCAAAGTAAAGTTGATCTTAGAAGCGTCCCCTTCAGGACACACACACAGGGCCTCCATGAATCAAAAGATGGCTATAACTCTCATGCATTAGCCCCAACAGTCACATTTTGCTTCAGCAGCAATGTTTTGACAGATGAATCATATAGAACAAAATAGTTGCAGAAGACCTTCAGGTTTCTGCATGCAAAGCAGGGCAGCACCACTCTTTCTATGTTTCTGTACAGCAACTATGTGATAGTAGCTGAGAGATGTGTCCTTACACCTCCATTTTACATTTAACAGGAAGAAAAAAGCAGGGGGCAAACAAGCAAGTATGCCTGTTACAAAGCTAGAAATAAAACTGAACAAGATGGAAAGATTAAAGCTTAAGAATAAATTTTGCTTAACAGTGCCCAGGAACCCATCTGTTACACACCTGAAGGTTCTCTAATTTCCACTGGATCTCTGCTTTTCTCTTCTCCATCTGAGTAATTCTGTGCAATGCTGTTAGAGATGGAGGCTCTTGAAGTCCCCATGTTTTCTTCCTCATCCTCACTGTCTGAATCATGGACAGTAATAGGTGCTGCTTTCACAACAGGCTGAATGCCACTTGGTCCTGAAAATAGTAGAAGAATGCCAACAATTCATGTAAGAATAAGCCAGACATGGATTAAAGGGCTGAAGAACTTCTAGAACTGCTTGAAAAAATGACAAGAGACGAATTTGGTTCAATTTAACCACCCATTCTGCAGCTCCCTCATTAAAAAACAAATAGGAGAAGAACAAAACACTGCATTTCAGCATTAAAGCATTCTAGTTTGGAAGGGGAAGAGTGTCACAATGGTAAAACAAAACACAGGTTTTTCTGTAATGTTTCTCTGCCTCAGAATAGCTTAAATGTTTTTCCACAATAGTATGAGTAACTGCACAACTATGTATTATAATTAGTCCTTGAAATCTTCACCACAAAGATAGAAATGTTGGTCACAACATCTGCAATTATCCTTCTAAATCCCACCAGTAGAAGTGCAAAGGAGAAGCATGAATTATCAAGCTTCAGTATAAATGTGTTTCGTTAGTTACCTCTCTTGGCTACTAACTGAAGGCATTAGCCAATCACAATGACTTATCTTCTTGTCAATAACACAAGAAATGAACATGAAGTTAAATAACGTTTTCAGGAGTTATCTTGAAAAAGTGAACAGATCCAGCATACGTGTATGTTACTTCATGCTGTTGGAATGTTTAATAGAAAATTACGTTGTCGGGCAAATAGTGGCTATAAAAAAAAAATCAAGACTACCTTATGTTACTAATGTGTGTCACTAATGATGTCACTAATATAAATTAAATTAACACTGAAACAAGTTGTTCTGGCTTGGAAAAAAATAAAAAGGCAAAAAAGAATCCACATGCTGCAGTGAAAGAAGTAAGGCCATTAACACCAACATCGGAACATGACGAGCTCATTCAGGCCTTCTAAGACTTTTATTACACTGGGCACAAAAATAAGGCTTTAAGATCAAGATATTTTACTCCATATGCAAAGAAAACTGGGGACTGTAAACCAGACTTTAAAACAGAATAAGTTTCTTCACAGCAATAAGCTGTGCTAGCATCATTATTCCAAATACACCAGAGAACCCAGATGAAGAAAACCATCCAAAACTAGATTTACACTGAAAAATTTAACCCCTGAGGAACGCGATACCAAAAGGTAATTCCTTTCCAAAGCCACAGTTACCTGCTTGCTCTTCATCGACCTCCATAGGAACAACAGCCTGGCTGTGAGCCGGGAGCTCATTCTGGCCCTGCCCAGCAGCCATTCCTTCTTCCTGTGCCACCTCCTCCATCTCATTCAGTGCTGAAAAGATTAAGAGGAGGTCAAGAAGAGGAAACAGAACAAACAGAGCCCATAGGCATAGGAGGAATTCAACTGGCACCCACAGAGACTCAGAGAATCCTCAAGAAATAAGTAATAGTTGCCTTGAATCCTTCAGTTGCAAAAGTCTAGGTTGCACAACCTCACAGTTGCACGAAGTCTCTCTCAGATTTGTTCTACATCTCTTTTAGCCGAGGCCCCAGCCTAACTTTTAGGGTTTACTTCTCCCAAATTTTCCACTCCTCCTCAAAGGTCTTGTTCCACTGCAGTGAGCAGCATAACCAGGATTTACATATTTGTTCCCTCCAATGATTTCTGCCTTTGGTAGTGAAGTTTAAAACTATACTATCTGACACTGTGAGGTACTCCCAGCTCTGACCAGAGAAGCCTAGAAACACTTCATACTTCCACAGATGAGCGTCACACTGAAACTCTACATAGCTAACATCTGTACTGACACGTATCATTGAACTGTAATGTACCTGTAACAGCTATTAGACACAATACAAAGATAGCTTTTATCACCCAGGTACCAGAGAGGTGCAGACAGTCCTCAGAAAAGATTAAAGTTTCATACAAGGAACTGAAAGAGCAACGAGCTTTTAATGTATATTCATATCTTCTCTAGGACCCTATGTAAGTGGCAATGCAAATAAAATCACTCCCTACAAAAGTTCTCAAAGATCAGAGATTACCCTCAGCTGCAATTTGCTGCTCTTCAGCATGACCATCTTGCCGCAGCTCATTCTCCTCATTCTGGTCATTTGGGTGTTGGTGATTGTTGTGGTGAATGTTTGGATTATTGTTATTCTGGTGGTTATTGTTGTTGTCATTGTCATTGTTAGAGTTCTGATTGCTGACTAGGGCAGATGAGACACCAATTCCTGTGCCTGCACTTAGGCCCACACGAGCACAACCCTGAAAACAAAGTGCAACTATTAAAATTTCAAAACACAGACACATTATCCCGACAACATATCCTAATGCCAACAGAAAAAGCATTCAGTAGTATCCAGGGCAGCAAAACAATACACACGTGAAGAACAGGGAGATTGTCCCTAATATTTCCTTATGCTACACATTGCAGAGGTCCATCTTAAGTCTGGCAACCCAGAAAATTTACGCTCCTGCTAAACTCCTAATGAAAGGGAACTCCCTAAAACATATAATCTTACTTTATTAAATAGTATCTCATTTGCTATGAGATCATATTACATCAGTACAAATAGCAGATCATATAGTCTTCCCAGAACATGGTATCCTCCAGACAGAATTAACGATCAAAGAAAGCAGTTTTTTATGTAGGCAGTTTCCATTACATTACAACAGCTGTTACAAAGATTTGTGTTACAGTGTGCGAGAGAGGACAACATGAGAAAATAAAAATCCTAAGTTTTGAAAGCACTCTGACAGGGAAGCAGTACCCCCATTTTATCCGCTACAAAATCATAAAAACCCCTTAGCATTGTAAACAGATCCCTAAGAGTGAAAAAAATCATATAAAAAGCAGCAACAAAATGAAGTTGCAGAAAAGACCTCAAGAGAAACACAGAATCAATGGGTCTTATTTCCTGGCCACATATTCATACAAAATCATACCTTGTAACTGGTCCCATCTGCAGAAGCAGCATCATTCTCCCTAACACATCATGGTAATAGCAACTGCAAACCAAAGTAATTTATTTACCAAGCTATTTAACTAATTACAACTTTTAAAAGAATGCTTAACAGTTGGAGCTCACCATATTTCCAATGAGCTGGCAACAATAAAAAGCAAAACCATTCCCTGAAAGACTCACCTTAGGAGGTTCACGGAACATCTGGTCCAGAGAAATAAATTCTAAGCTTGGCAATAGCTCAATAAACTGACTAAAAGAATCTAGCTTTATTGCATGGCATCGCACCAGGGTGAGGTCAACCAGTCGGGTCCACCTTGAATGATCTGCAGAAGAGAAGAGATGCACTTCCTGAAGGATTCCTCTCTCACTTATTTTTCATTATACCCTTTCCAGATTTGAGAGTAGGCATCTTCTGTATCTCCATTCTGACAGTTACCAGTATCACTATGGTTCTAAACCAAGCATCATCTACTGTACTTACTAAGAAACAGAACAAGCAGTCCTATGAACAGAAAAATGCTGTTTTAATGTCACAGCTATTCTTGCAACATCTCTAAAATTTCAAAGGTGTGCAATACCTGTGATCCAATTATTTGGGTTATGTAGATGTGGGCAGTTGTAAATGACGAGATACTTGATGCAAGAAAAAACTTCATTTACAGCTTTCATACCAATATCTGTAATAATTCCCGGATTTTCAACCACATCAGCCAAGCCATACTTCACCAAGTCTCCATTTGTCATTTTACCTAAGAAAAAGATAGTAGCAAAAACAGCAGTAAATTTCAGAAACTTGCCTTTATAGCATGATTTTCTAACTCCCTATTTCAGTCCAATTTGGCAAAATGGATGAAATTATTACTTCAGTTCAATAAAGGTGAGACTTCCCCAATTTCAGTAATTTTAATCACTCTTAGAAAATGATTGAAAACACAACAAGTTATTTAATCCTTATATGATCAATTTATGTATATAAAAAATGTCATACACTGTAGTAAAAACTCATCAACATATCCTAGATGAAGAGTTTCAAACTGTGGAAATTCCAGTTCAGCCATCTTCAAAGCAGAAAAAACACCATCTTTGGTCAAGGAAGGCTGGATCCGCACTTCATGCAACCTGAATGCAATTAAGAATTGTTCCTATTAAAAGGCATGCCAAAACACAATTGCCATAGAAACCACGCAAGAATATGCCCTCTGGTAATAAAATGAAAATATTCTTTGAACAATGGCAGGATTAAGAGGATATTTTTTGCATCTTTATGGCAGTATTTGGCAGTTACATAGCAGTACAGGATTTGTGAGACTAACAGCACCATGCTTTTCAGATACAGGTCTAAGAAAGTGGCTTATGACACACAGTGATTCAGATGTAGACATAACTCCAGTTATCTTAACCACAGAATACTCCTGCTATATAAAGTTTAAATGTTTATTCCTTAAATTTTTGAAGATTGTTCTGCTTTTTCCTGTTCCTGGATTCATTTCTAAGATACTTATTTTGAAAAAGGAGAAGCGGGAAAGAAAGATCTAAAGGTCCGTACCTTCGTGCAGCAGTTATGATGAGGTAGCCAAGATCCACTTCAAGTGCATTCTTGCAAGCTCCCAGAACTATAGTGTGCAAATTCCTAAAACCACCTGACAAATAAAAAACACATTATTTCACTTCAGTCACAGATCACAACCTTAAGCCTTATACACTTCCACCAGTGTTGTCTTGACAAGTGAATTAACAAAACACATCTTTTTTAGCAAATCAATAAAACACATATTTGCACACAGCTCCCCTCCAATCCTGCTAGTTCCACTCACCAACAAATGCAACTGGAAGGTTAGCTTATCAGTCAACAGGTAATTGCAGTTAAAAGATCAAAACAATATTCAGTATGGAGCTATATTTAGCACCATAACCATAGTTCCAAACTTGATACCTTTAAAATAATAATCAAGAAAGGATATGCTACAGACAAAAGAGCTAAGCTTCACATGCCTCCAGTATTTGCTAATATTTAATACCTGATCTCCAGCTATCTTCTACCACATGCTGGATAAGTCCTCCAAGAAATGGAACACGAACCAGTTCTAAATGCTCCAAATTTCGAGCAGAAGCCAGGCCTGTCACCAGGGGAACATACTTCAAAGAATTTGTGGGTCCTACATAGAACAAACCAATACAGACAAAGAACTGTTGTTCACTTAAGAACACTGAATGTATCACCTTAAAGAATTTAAAAATGTCCACATATATTCATTTATATCAGTAAGTCAACAGAATTATATAGCACCAAATAATGTACAGGAGAGGGATGCATTTCTATCCAACACCATAAATAAAACAGTAACTGTTGTCAGAATCTTGTATTCTAAGATTCCATTTACAGTTGGTGCCTATACAGCTTTAACAGAATCAGTAGATTTCCTACATGCTAAAACATCCCCTCTATATACAAATCCCTCTTACCAGCACAGTTCCTCATGACAAAAGTGCGTAAGCTGATACAAAGGAAATCTTTAAAAGGCTGCGGTTTGGTGAGTCTCACCCACTTCAAATAAAGGTGCCTCAGCATTGGGATACAAGGAATCTCAGGGACATTCACCCCTAAAAACACATAAACAAAACAAACATTTTAAACAAGCTTTAAGCAATAAACTCTAGGATAAATGTCTTTGGATTAACATTCTGGCTTTAAAAAGGAAGTCTTTTCTTTGCTCTGTGGCATGTGAGAAAAGCTGTAAACATTTTAAATACAAGTTCTTTGCCTCAATTTGTCAAGACAGTTTTTTAGAATTTGCCCTTTGACTTGCTATCATATATATATAGCAACCAGTATTTCAAAAATGCCACATGCCAAATTCCCTCTCTTAAGAAGAATTACAATCTTGCAGAGTTTCAAAGCATTTAAATTCATCAGTGTTGAAGGCAACTACTTCATCATTGAATACTTACCTACTAAGTGCAAAGTCTGAATTTTAGCTCCTATAGGAATTTTCAGCTTGTTCTCAGGAGGAATTGGAAAAGCACCATTACGATTACGAAACTTCCCTAAAATATGAACTTGTGGCATGTATGTCCAAATAGCTTCCACCAGCTCTAAATGAGAGGTCTCAACACCCTGGATAAAAGGAAGCAAAACAAATACTCTAACACCAGTTCAAACAACAATATCCTCTTAACCGTGTAAACTTCTCAATAACATGCTATACATAATGCAAAGTGTTATTTCACTTTAAATGTGTAGCAAGGCTTTTCTTTTTAAAAGCAAAGCAATCAGAGTTTTAATTCGTTTCTGGACTTAAAAGCACTTGTGATTCCCACTGGTGCAACTAAAAATAGTACTCATTTGCAAATTAGTCACACATTTGCAGATATGGTCACAATTAACTGCTACTCTGTACAGCCAGATCTGAATTCAAAGCCCAGGTCTGAACACAAAGCCCCGTAAGCAATGAGTCCCTGCCAGATTTCTTCCGCTCTGCTAACATGCATCATCTCAGCTGCTGAAGGAGGTTCTCTCTCGAGTCTAATCACTCACCAGCAGATTTGGACAGGCCTGCAAAGCCTCTAAAACTCCAGGAATGCTGAAAGCTTCATGGCCACGGACTCTGCGTCTTTCAAGATACCTGGGATGAAGACCATAAAGTTGTTCAATGTCTGGCATCTTCCTCAGCAGCGTTAGGAAACTGGAATCAGTGAAACCTAAGATGACAACAACAGATTTGGTATTTGTGTGATAGCAGACACCTAGAGATGTAAAGGGAAAGCCAAATGCATTGTTCTCTTTATATGGTAGTACAAATTCTACAATGTTGAAGGATTTACTCAGTGAAGCAATAGCTTGTCTTCTACTTCCACATTTTCGAAATCATGACCTACATACTCTTCCGCCTTGAATTCTGCAGGCTTGCTATAGGTTTCCTTCAGTGGAATTGCATGGCTACAGGGTTAACTATACTTTCTCCCTTCTCAGATGAAACACTTCTGCAAACTGACAGGCTTTGTGTCTATATCTTTCCTGAAATTCCATTTATCAACTACATGGCTCAAAAATGCCAAGTTGGAACAGTTATCTGCAGTTCATTGCTGTTCACCACAGCTCACAATTCTCAAAGAAATAAGACAGTTTCTTAAAGCAAAGGATTACTTTATTGTAACATCAGACAACACATAAAAAGGATTTTAAACTAGTAAGTTACCTGTATTTACATCTATCTTAGGTTAGGTCTAACCATCTACCTGATATCAGCACTAATAAATCTAACTTTGCAGATCCTCTAACTTTTCGAATTCACTCATTTTAGCTCTTTCCCCCAACAAATCCCAGCAGTGCCATTTAAATCCAACAGAAATCCTAATACTCACAGGGCTGACCTAGGTTGCCCAATTTATCTATGGATCTGAAGATGGCTTGAGGTCTGACATCAAGACTTATTTAGTCTTACATTGTTAAGTGTTGGCAGATGAGTTGCTCTCTCATTCCATTGTATTTTTTCCTGCCTGCATGCAAACAGCCGCTTCTTGGATTAACCCTTGGATTAACTCCCTTATAATAATCAGACAAACACAGATTGTATTTACAGATTGCTACCGAGAATCCCCGCTTCTGCTACAGTAATATCCAATATATATACACACACAGATATACAGACACAGTTAAATTTTCCAAACCATGTACTGAAGGAAGCCACCCAATTTTCAAAGAAGTCAAAAGGAATTAAACACCTAACTGCTTTTACTGCTTTTGAAAATTCACCCTGTACGTGTCATTACAAATACCAGGATAGCACAGTTTTGATTACTACCACTTTAACGCCATATGTTAAGTGAGTGCATTACTCACCAGTGGGCATGTATTCCCACCAACGGCCTGCACATAGATCCACAACCTTCACTACTCGCAGATAAAGAGTAACTGCTTCCTTCAGCTTCCGGGACAGGCATTCCATGCACATGATATCCTGCAAGGGAAGGTACCTTTGGGAGAGGAAAAAACACCCCTCTGATTTATCAAAGGTGGATCCTTTTTGACTTTTTCCAAACTAAAGATCCCAAGCATGACTACACAAATTCATATATTTCTAACACCTAATATCAGTAATTCAAATAGAATTTTCAGGCTGTACTCTAATGAAGTGTGAAATTTTGCTAAGCAGAATGACTCACCAATTTTTGACACTGAATATAGGATATTTAAGGTACAAATATAGTAGTAAAATGGAGACATGCTTTAGTTCTCCAATAAATACTGCTGACCAAACCATTTGCCACAGTAGTTTCTTACGTGGTTTAATTAAAGGTACTTTCATTTCCTAGTACATACTAGCATGCTCTATTTGCAAACGTTTTGGAGAGCTACTGTTTTTAAAGAACTTGTCAATAAGATATATGTTTTGAATATCATAGGCATGAGTGAACATCTTGGAGGACTGTGCTGTAGGTACCAAGTTCCCTTCTGCACACTGTGATGCAGATGCAACAATTTCAAAACATGCACCTCAACTATGTAACACCCAAGATACATTTCTGCACTGCAGTCAATATTTAAACACTTGTTACCACAGACAAGAATTAAACCACTTAGTTATTTCTTCTTCCTTTTACCCTTCAAGACGTTCAATTAAATTAATTTTCAAAGCATCCAAATGAACTCTGTAACTGAAAAAAGATTTCTCACCCCTTTTTATCCAATTTTTATCCACCAGTTCACTCACGGTGCATCAACACTTTCTGAATACTATGTGACACAAACAACAATGCAGGAAGATTGGGAAAACAAATAGAAAACAATATAATAATAAACAATAAATTGACTTCTGACAAGCTGCTCACCTAAAGATGTGGCAAAGCACTTCATGAGAGAGTTGGTTCATGTAATCTTTTGGCTCATCCGCTTTGGTAGACTCAGAGCCTTCCCTGTTCACTGAGCATGGTTTCACATTTTTCCGCCGGGGACCCATATTTGCAATGATTTCTGATTAAAGGAAACGTTCACAGTGTTACGCAAATTCAGTGCAACTGAAAGAGAAGAGGGACAGAGAGTAGAGGAGGACACACCAGTTAAGCTTTGTTTACCACAAACCTCAGCAAAATCTGCCAATAAAGACAAGTTCCAGTACAGCTGAATTGAGTTAACTAAGAAATAGAAAAATTCTTCCAACAAGTTATAGTTTGTCTGGTACATGAGGTCTCAGACATAACCTGACAATTATTAGATAAACTAGAAAGTCCCTTGAGCTAAATGAAAATGACAAAGAAGAAAGTCACCACAGGTTTAATAAGAGATGAATTCTTTTGCATTAATAAAATGTCTTCAGAGATATCATCCACACACTAAGTTGATCAAGACAAATCACAGGAAAGCTGTGCGGATACTACAGAGGTTACTAAGCAAATATGAAGGTCCCCAAACTAGCTCTTCTTAGAGGTTAGAATGCCAAACAAAATATTCAGGTTGCTAAGTTAAAGATCAAAGCCCCAGAAAAACTGAAAGACCTTGCCTCAGCAGCAATGTGCAGGATATCCTCTCCTTTTTCCCTTTACTGAATTAATGTGCTCCTGTCTACATTGTTCCTGCAGCACACATACAGACACAGGAGGACTGAAATAACAATAGTATATGTTTCATTTAAAAACATACAAATTGATTACAAGAAATAACAAATAGGAACTTAATATTAACATTAGAATAACTGAGTTAACACCTCACGCAGATGAACGGCATGAGAAATGTCTTCACTACTGCTATTTAGCTGAGGAATGCTTTCTGGTAAGTAGGGTAAAGCATCATTAACTCAGTAAACCTGTTTAACAGGTTGAATAACAAAATTCAGTGGATGAGGAGAAACAACTTTAAAAAAAGACAGATTTTGGAAAACTCATCAAAGACATGCCTGTTACAGCATTCACTGTGATGTAAATATACCACAGTGTTTGCTTCACATTATGTGCAAGTGGCAACTGAGAAGAAAAACAAAGCATCTCATGGAAAAGAAAAAGAAAAATTTTGCCTTCCTGAACACAAATGATTTATATGCTGGCACAAAATTTGAAATATTGACAGCTTCACAGTGATCTAATTATTGAAAAACATGTGCTTTCACACATTTTTGCATGCACTGTAAATTAACAAGTGTATGTTGTAATAATTAATTTTACTTAAAATGGTGATATTAAAATAACTAAATTAGCACCTTCTGCCAGTCAATACCATAAAACATATCTCTATTCCTTTGAATTGGCTGGGACTTCTCCAGCCAAACCTAAAGACACTGAGTTTGTCTGTACACATACTACCCTTCTTTTTTGGTGCACACCGGAAAGGTTTAGTACATTTGTAATACCACACTGTAATGTTGTTCAACATCATGAAGCCCAAAATTGACTTCAAACTATTTATGAGATTGGACTCCAATGAAAACAAGTATTATACGGATTCCCAGTGGATGTCACCTGATCACTCAATTTGAACAGAGGGCAGAATACAACCGAAAAAATTCTAGATTGATGCAGACACACGATGGAGTACAATACAGCAGTATTTAAAGGACAGCATTAAAAGGACTGTGATATAAGGTCAGATAAAAGACAGACATTAACAAACAGACCGGCTCATAGGGGAAAAGTCTTGAAAGAATCCTGTAAGATTTAAATGCAATGAGCACAGCCTGTCCTCTTTAGTTTGGGCTGTGGCTTGGTTTGGCTCTTGCCATTAAGTAAAGGGGAAAAAGAATGAGCTAGTCTCTTATGAGACAGCAGTTTCTGCAAAATACATGCTCCTCTTGATACTATTTTTAAGCTAATGCGTGCAGCTTTAACATCTCATTCTACATTAGCAAGTAAGCTGACCCCATTTTCAAAAAAAACCCTTCAGATATTTAATAAGGCTGACAAAACCGTTTTGCTCTCCCCAACTCAATAAATGCACGAGAGTCTTTGTATGAAACAACAGCTCGATGCGTGTTATCTTCTCAATTGAACTTAAAAAGCTTAAAAAGCCAGGGAGAAGCCTGTGCCATCCCCCAGAAACGACCATTTTAGAAAAAAACGCGGAGAATGGCTAGAAACGGACTGGCAAACGCTAATTTGAGGGGTGGTTCCTTGTGGGGAGAAGGGGAAAAAAAAAAAAAAAAAAAGAACACGTTTATTTTTGCTTGGATAAGCGATATAAAAGCAGGTTTCCCCACAGCCCTCTTCCCTGCAGACAGCCCAAACGCCGCCGTTCCCTCAACGAGAGAATGAGGGAGGGAAAGCGGCGACGACAGCCACCCTGAGGGCGGCCCCTCAGGGCTCTCCCCTCTCCCCCACAGCAGCAAGAAGGACAGGAGTCTTCCTCAGGCCCTGTCACACCGGGGAACGGCCCTCACCGGCCCCAGGCCGGGCCACCCGAGGCCCCGGTGCCGGACAACGACAGTCCCGGCCAGCAAAGGGGGACAGCGGCACCGCTCCACCACAGCAGGCCCAACCGCCGCGAGAGGACAGGGGTGGGCGGCAGCCTCCAGCTCCTCGAGCCCCGCCGGCCCGTGGCTCCTTACCTGCCCCTCAGCGCCGCCCTGTTATTGTGGCCGCGGGGGGGAGGGTTAACCCTGGCAGCCGCTTCCTGCGCGTCCCCTTCCGCCAGCGCCGCCGCGCTTCCGGCCCCGGGTCGCCCCGCCCCGCCGCCATCTTGGGGACAGCTGGGGGCGGGGACTTTTTGCGGCCGCCATCTTGAGTGCGGCGTCGCGTCCGCCATCTTCGGCGCGTCGCCCAGGAGACCGCCATATCGGTGGCGGCGGGTCATACCCCGGCCTGAGGCAGCTGGAAGGACGTGTGCCTACAGGTCCGCTGGCAGGACAGGGATCCCCACGTCAGACCCCTGAGAGCATTAAATGTCAGCTGAGGTACAGGGGCATAAATTGAGTGTTTTGAAAGCGAAGGAACAAGGGAAACACCGAAAGATTGGTTAGGAGTTCCAGCACTACAACAGCAGTAACACCTGTGTGGCAGTATATCTCTGAGGTGGCATGGATTAAAATAGCTCACAGGCTACAGTGAGACTCTGAGGTCCCTTTAATTATACCCCTACCCACAGTTCTGTACAAACTGACGTGATAGTGAACACATTATCTGCAGAGGCTTTAGTCTGTCCCCCAGAGTCCACCTAGTCACCTTTGCCAAAGTGTATTTGCAGCATTTGTGGGTCTATAGGCCATCTTTTAATCAGTGCATTTGGATTGATCCCCGTAGAAATCACAATTTACTGAACATCTTGCAGGCATATTTCATGCAAACCCCAAGGAGTTGAGAGACAAAGCTCATTTATTACTGAGCAGACTATTTGTGGTTTATTTTTTGTGAAGGCCCACATACAAAGAGTCAGTTAATGGTTTAATGATCATCCCAGAATAATCCACAACTCTGTGTGGTGAAATATGAAGTAACAAAATAAATTTTTAGCTTGCCTTTGCAGAATGATCGGAGCGAGTCACAGAGAAGCTATTAGAAAAAACCCACATCGGCAAGGAAGCACTGAGACCATCTCTTTTGAATGACCATACAGCAAACGCATGCAGTAGCATTCACATTTAGTCTGATGTTACTCTTATTTACCCCAACTTTGAAATGGCTTCAGGAAGTGTTCCTGTTTAGCTTTTCTTCTTGCATATTAGAAGCAACTCTTATGACTACAAAAATCAAATAACTGCTCTGTCCAAGTCTTGTTTCCTCTTGATCCCTCAGCTAACTTCTCACATCATCACTGCTACCAACAGCAAAGACAGCAGTAACACCTATCAACTAATACCTCATATGATCTACCTGGCACATTACATTCCTGTAAGATTCTTTCAGTACAGAAAAAAAAAAAAAAAGGCAGGAGAAGGCAGCATACAGCAGGAAAGGAACGTGACAGGAATGCATACAGGACAGACCGAATTTAAGATGGGTTGCTGAAGGAGAGGAAGAGGTGCTGCTGCTGCTGAACATAGTTGGCAACAGCTGTGCAAAACAGGGACAGACCCTCTTCTTGGCAATCAGTGTGGACTTTAGATGCGTCAACAGCAGCATCCAAAAAATTTAGACCCCAAAATACGGGGAAAATAGGCAAGTGAGGCCTCCTCTGAAAAGAAAACAAGAGAAGGGAAACAGTTCGTTCAATGTCAGGATTCAAGTGTAGTAATGCTTGTTCCTGGCACCTCCTCACCCAAAGGCAGGGGGCATGCATTTTGTGGCAATAAGAGAAGATTGCAAGAAGGACACAAGAGAGACTACATTTAATTAAGGAATTTGGGCAGGGCAGTTTGGTTTAACTGTCATTTAAATTTATGTGTAAAGAGTCATAGTATATGAATGATTAGGCAGTTACAAGATAGACAGCAGAAACCAAGAACACCCTCTTTTTTTTTTTAACAGAAACCCAGTAACTTATCACATAGATCAGTTATATGTGGACCTTTGAAAGTAGTTTGATGGTTCTGTTTCTTTTTCTCTCCACTGCTACATATGCGTTAAGTTTAAAGTTTGAGGCACTTGAGAATACCTAAACTAAAACCCAAGCAAAATAATTAGAAACAAGAGATACTGAACAGCCATCAATAAAAATACTGTTCTAGTCTTGATCAAATTTGAAATGAAATAGCACACTGCATTACATATTGCACACTACTGAGAAATTCACAAAGTTAAGAAGCTGTGGTTTCTTAAACTAATATTACTGCATTGGCTTTGTTTTCTTTTATCCAGGGTGTTGACACCTCTCATTTAGAACTGGTAGAAGCTATTTAGTCATACATACTACAAGTTTATAATTTAGGGAGGTTTCATAATCTTATTTCTGTAGCATAAGTATTATTGAATCAAAAATAAGAGACCTGAGGGAATTAATACATTCCTTTGTTTTAAAGGGAAGCCTACAACCCACAGACTCTAATACTTACCAGTCTCCTAGAGAGATGTTTCTATGCTTTACTCTTCTGAGGCAATAAATGCTCTCCATCCTAACTGATAACAAAATTCGGCACTAACTACATACAAAGTGGCTAGCAAAAGCTCATCAACATTTCATTTCTAAGGGAACAACTTATTAAATACCCATCTAGCTCCAAACAGAAACATCAAGCTGAGAAAGTCTTCTAACCCCTAACACTTCTACTATAACACCTCATTAACAATTTATGTATCACTTATCTTAGGTATACCCCTACAACATCAACATAATTCTTAGAAAATATCCTAGCATACCCTAAACCCCAGCATACCACTATTTTCTTCTAAGAAGTCTTTCTCTCCATATTTATGAGATATTGTACCTAATGTGTCTCACCTGCATCACTGAGTCAGCAGTTAGTATTTTGCTCCTCTCTCCACAGCTGACACCTGATAAAAGTGAATCAAGGGGGTTCTGACATAGAATTCCTTTTACACATCAGTAGTACTTTCACCAAGGTTTAAATATCTAGCCTCACATTTTTGTGTCTTTTTCACATAGAAATATTCTCTTTTAACAAGGTTAAACTTTGAAAGAATGAGTTCTATTTTCTGATACGCGCATGCCCTTCTTGACCCTGAAAAAGCTCAACAACATTTTATAAAACCTTTGGGGTTAGCATAGCACTGATATTGTAAAAATATTTACTTCTCATTGCTAATATTGCTGTTGTCTGCCTGTTCCATTGAAATGCCACCGTACTGTCTGTATCCATACCTGGATACTCATATCTGCACTGGCCATATGTTTGGCCATGAGATATAATTTAAATATAGAGGATTCTGGGACTATATGTCCTTTCCCTTTAGGGAAGGTGGTCTCAGCTTGGACAGTTACATACCTGTTTGCAATAGTATGAAGTTACCAGATCCATAGTGCTCTTGGCAGTCATGGAGGTTTACAAAATCATGAAATCACTTCTCACTAATTCTTTAATTATGGAAGGATTTATGGAAAAAATTATGCATGCATTTGTAAAACAAATTCAGTGCTGTGAACTTCAAGTAAATTCATTCATTGGAGAAAGTACCTCTGTAGTGGCAGTTGGACCCTTCTGAATTATATTTACAGTTTCATAAATGGGAAGTCCATCTGCTGCCAAGGTGTTTTGGTGCCCTGAGTGGAACTGTCTTATCTTCCCTGACCATAAGCCACCCAGAGCTGTCTTCTGTTGACCTGGCTGATGGAAGCTGTTGTGATTTCCTCCAGCAAGAGAGAGACAGTTCAGCTTCCCAGTGAGCACGTTCAGAATAGCTACGTAACATGCTTTGGTTGCTTGAAAACTTGGAGGCGTTGCTGAGGAATTCATATAAACTACTAACTGTTTAATTCCACACAAGTGACAAGGGTTGTCAGGTTGTGGGAGGATTACAGGGAGCCCTTTGTGGCAGAATGTGCCGGTGGCATTGGGAGGTGCGGTCTGCTAACAGTCACTAAATGCACCTCTCCTCTCCTTTAAAAGGGTGCGGAGTCTATTAAAACAACAAGCCTAAGAGGCTGTGCTGCAAGACAGAATTCAAAAATAAAAACAGCTTCCAGATATACAATAAATTCTTAGTAAGGTATATAACAAAAAATCAAATAGTATAGCATCTCCGTGTCTATACTTTTCCCTCAGGCAAACATGGGGTGAAAGGCAATAGGTACAGGGGTGATACTCTGTGATTTCACAGAATTACAAAGGGAGAAAGGAAACTGTGTCCTCCCTTGAGCTTCTGATTTTTTTTCCTGCTCAGACAGGAAAGCTACAGTAAGCATTGGACTCAGAAGGGAGATATAGTTAAATGTATATTTGGAGTTGGAAGGTGGAAAGAAATTTGCAGCCCCCTGCTTCAGGTTAGGTATGATTAGGATTGGGGTAGGGAACTGAAGGGCTTCAGAGCTGGAATTAGCTCTTTGTGGGAAATGGGTGAGGACTGGGGCTGTGACGAGCTATAATGCAACACTTACTAGGAATGGGGAGGAAACTCCCTTGTTTTGTCATTCCCCTGTTCAGAAGGGTGTGAGTCCTTCCCTATCAAAATCCTCAAGCCTTCCTGCAAAGTCACACTGAAGTGTAGTCTGTGGGAGTAAATGCAGCTTCAGTCCTTGCAATGATGGGCTTATTCACTGTAGAAGTGGAAACCAGCCACAAGAGCAGATACAGCAGGAGAAAAAAACCTGTCCTTCTTCTGTCCTTCTTCCAGCTGTGCTCAGAAAGGGTAGAAGTGAGCTGGTGGGAGGCCAGCAGTTGCAGATGTGCTGTGCTTCTCCCAGGAGGTGGCACCTCAGTGGTGTGGATGGGAAAACAGCCTTCCCCATGCCCACATTCTTCTGCCTTTAGGCGCTGCTTCTGCAAGGACTGAAGGAACATGGTCACAGCTTGGCCAAATTAGTATAAGGCTTATGTGACATACTTCTCTGTCAAGGAGGGCTGCTGTTCTTTGAGGAATCATTAACCTTTGGGAATGAGATACTGGAGTTATGCTTGTAGCTGATGCATTCCGATTTACTGCTATATCTGAGAATATCTAGGCCTAACAGGGGGAAAGGGTCATAATTAGTGATCCCTGTGACCATCTTGTGCTGGAATTTTAAAGTCCAATTAAGAAGGGAAAGAAATTTTTTTAGATCTTTTCAGTTTTTCAGATTTTTAATGCATATTTCTATGTGTTTGCTTGTGTCTCAATAGTTTAACACACCTTGTCGCACAAAACTGAAAAAATATCTCTTTATGGATAGCTGTTAAGTTAATTCATTTAACTCGTGGTGCGTATAACTTGCATACAAAAGTTTGCATTACTAGAAATTTTCCAAACTGTCAAAGCATTTATATTCTGTGTTATAGAAGTTGAAAGCCTTGTTACGTGCTTATGAGTTGTCCAAGAACAGATAGATGCACAGTTTGGATTATTATTTGAATTTGATTATGCCTCCTTCTGAGTGATTCCCAAGGAAGATTGTCACTGATTCAGTTTCCCAATTCCTCAAGGCACCGAATCTCAGAACCCAACTGTTACCAGACTTTAGTTGTTTTGATTATGGCCTATTTATCTTCTGCAAAGCAGAAATTAAATTTTGCTTCTTTAATGATTTTTGCAAGGAAATCTGTAATATTTGAAACTGAGGAAAGGGGGAAAAAGCAGCCAAAAATCTATATATGGAATTTGTTCAGGCAT
The DNA here is from genome assembly GCA_947846985.1 of Fratercula arctica. Lineage (NCBI taxonomy): Eukaryota > Metazoa > Chordata > Aves > Charadriiformes > Alcidae > Fratercula > Fratercula arctica. Next base: position 9,146,781 of record CANTUZ010000006.1, on the reverse strand, counting down.
TGTTCCAAAAAGACAAAAGTCATCAGGTACATTAAGACGCGTAAGGATGGCAAGTTTGAATAATGTTCTCTGAAGAATATCAGAGTTCATTTCATTTCAATTCATTTTTAGTATTAGTCTGTTTTGGTTTATATTGGTGGTTGCCATAGTTGAATTAGAGGAAAAAAAGTCTCAATGATTAGAGTTGTCAGAAGAGAAGAAAACTAGAGATAATGAATGAGCTCCATGCCACAGAGAATGGTTGGAATAGCCTTTTTGGGAAGGATTCCTAGGCAAGTCTGTCTGTCTCACATTTCTTGATGATCATCATGACTTTTTGTTTTGTTTTGTTTTTCATGACAGACATGTATTTTTCTCCATGTGGCTTGTTAAACTCAGAAGAGGACCCTCTGTCTTGTAAGTGCATATGTAGAATCCTATAACCATTTTTTCTTTAAAAAGATATGTATTTCCTCAGTCACCAGTTTCTTTTCCTGCTCCTTGGTTAATACACTATATATGTGTTGATTGCTGCTCATTACTGAAATACATAGCTTTGGTACTCTGATGTTCTGCATTGTAATTTTTAAAGCTTTGGGGAAAGAGGGCAAATTTTCTGTTTAAACAGAGCATGTGGGAGTCTGCACGTTTTCTGCAAAAGTAACGGGATAGCATTCCAATCTCCTTTACTGTTAAAGGTGTCAAATCTGGTAGGAAAAATTATTTTTTCTATCTTTTCCTAAGCTTACATACTAATGCGATCAGAGTTAATTTAGCACGATATCCTGGTTGTTTACCCGTTCCCTTAGCTCAAGACTTGCTTTTAATCCTCTCCCATCTATTTTTTTTTTTTTTATATTGGAGCTAGCCGAAGAATGTTCCAAAGCAAGAGATTGCCATGAAAATGCAAACTCAATAAAAACTTAAACTTTTAATATGTCTCCTTCTTGGCACATGGCTGAAATAAAGAGTGCTAAGTGTTGAGAACTTCACTGGGATTTTGGTGGTGACATTTTTTTTCACCAGTTGTCTTTGCAGCCACAAGTTGCAGAGTCGTATGGAGTAAGATCTTATGATCTTAAGATCAAATAGTTGAAAATGTCTTCTGCTTACATTCTCTAAGTTGTGACACTAAGGGCCTGGTTTTTTCCAAATACTTATTATTAAAAGATTCAGAAGCACTAAATAACTGCAGCAACTAGAAACAGTCAAAAAGCATGAGATAACCTTTGAGCTATTTAGTGTAAACAGCCTGAGCAGTATCACACTGGTTTTAGAGCAGGATTAGAATGTAGCTCTCCAGGCTGACCAGACACTGATACACCATAATGAAGCCAGTTGAATGTGAATTATATTCCATTATACTTCACCAGTCAGTCACCTGGTATTATCTTCAATCCAGAGACATAGGATTCTGGTCTGATCTAAAGAATGATTTATGCAATAGCAACTGGAGAGGACAGCTGGCAATTTTTCATCTTGCCCTTGATGTCTTTAAGAAGGTAATTGCTAGTGTAGGAGTCAGGAGACCTGGATGTTGGTTCTGGCTCACCCATACATCTCTGATATATAAGAGGCTTTGATCAAAGTGGCTATGTTCCTCCTCAGCAGTTTGCTTTCCAGGTCAATCTCTGAGACCCTAGGGGCAGGGTCCATCTCTTACATTGATCATGTGGAACATCAGTGCTTTTCATCTGCTGTACTTACATGCTAGAACAAAGACTGTGACAACAGCATCAGCAAATGACAGTAACAACAATATCAGAAAATACAGTGTGGGCTTTACGAACAGGTGAAGTAGCTTTTTTGCACTGGCATTTTCTTTTTTGGGAATCTAACCGATCTGATTTTCAGGCCTGTATTTCATTACCTCTTGTCATAGAAGTGAAAAAGATGTTATAAGACCTTACTGTGAAAGCTCTTCCTTCTCCTTCACACATAAACAGATATATCAATGATACATGAGTAACTTTTCAGTGCAGAGTTTTGAAAACTGTATTCCTTAATGAGTGCAAGGAGATCTGTTCTATTTTTCCATTCAAAGCAAGTATCTGGCTACCTCTGTTTTATTTTCTGACCTAGCAAACAGAATCTGAACATGTTTCATCAGCTTACTCAAGCTACATCCATTTTTCCTTCCCCATATTTGTATGTCGTTGCTCCATCACACAAACTTGACCGTCCAGATTGTCCGGCCGCTTCAACTTTTTCTTCAGATGTCATTTGCAGCAATTTGCAAATCATGTTCTTTGCTCTGGTATGTGGCAAAAGCTGGTATGCTTCTCAATGTTATCTGCAGCTATGGGCCAGCATGTAATGCTAGGAGGAGCTGATAAAAAGCACAAGCCCTCCATGTTGGAAAGTATTGGTCTCCAGCTGCTCTCACCTCCTGTTTCATGTCAGAAATTATCAGAAACAAGTTAGAGTCCCAGGGGTCTGTGGTAAATGTGGGGGTCTGTGGTGGGCTATTTTAGACCTCTAACTTACAGGGCTCTCCATCACCCTTGTGGATGTGCATTGGCTGCACAGGAAACTTGGTATCTTAGGTCCACAAAGACAGCCAGTTAAATATCTTGATGTACTAAAGCAAATGGTGTGAATATCCACTTAGGCTATAACAAGTGGAGATAGAAGGCAGAAAATATCCTGAAAATGTCTGCTGGATTTTCTGACATCATGATGAAACATCAGAGTTTGGCTTTGTTTTCTCAATTTGATCTTTGTTGTCTCATTTTGATCTTTTTCAGTCAAGAAACATTCAGGCAAGATGACCTGTTGTGAGAATCTTTTTAGGTTGACTGTTCAGAGCCACGAGCCTTTGAGCTGTGAGAAACTTTTGCAATATTACCTCGTTCATTTATGTTCCTACTGCCTAATTGCTGGGACCTTGTTTCCAGATAAACAGAATTCATGATAGTGGTGCCTTTAGTCTGTGTCCTAGGATAGACAGAAGAATCTTCGGTCAACGTCCTCCATTAATTCATCTCATTCAATACTAAAAGAATTAGGTTCCTTACCTTTCTTAGCTTATCTCTTTTAACAGGAAGCAACTCTAGCTGATGAACAGTAACATTTCATACTGGCAGATTTTTTGCTGCCACTGATTTGTCTTTAGTTTCAGTACCAGCCTACAGCCTCATGCTTTACACATGTCCTAATCCAAAAGATAATAGTCAGAGCCATCTGACTAGCCTGTCTCACCGGTCCATGTACACAGCCCTTAAGCCTTGCTGTTCTTGTGGCTGTAAACAACAGTTTCTTATTACCTTAGCACAGATTTACAATTTATCTCTTTACCAGCAACATATCTTATTAATGCTGAAGGTACTAATGTGGGAGAAAGAAAAAATGCGTTGAAAGTACCTGAATAGCCTGGTGACCCAATGGAGGATTTCTATTGCGTTGCTTTTCTAGTCCGAATTCTTACTTGCAACTTCAAGACATGGAAACTTCACTGGATTCTCAAAGGTTTTTAGAAAATATTTAAATGGTATGTAATGTCTCTATCTTTGGCCAGAGAAAAATGTAAAAAACCCTCTAATGTCAGTTTACATCAGTATCTTCGTAATGTATGCCACCATTCTGGTGTTCTCCATCATTTATTCACAGAAGTTCATGCTGGGTTGAAAGAGAATGGGAAGACAACCATATAAACCATTAAAATAGTCTATGTGACTTTGTGTTAGAAGTACAAGGATTTCCAACCTCTTTATTTCATAGAGAAGACAAAAAGATGCCATCCGCACCTAACACTTTAGTAGTGTTTCAGTCAGCCTGTAGGATTCTTGAGTACATGGCTTAGCTGAGTCTTGCTTTGTCTTCTCCACTAAGCAATCATGGGAAAAGAAAGAAGGCAGTATGGTCTATGTGTGTTTCACTAGAGACTTTTTCAGCTAACAGATGTGTCCTTAGGAATCGGCAAAGATTGTATTGCTCTGGTTTGTGCAGTAAAGTAAGCCCAAGGAGAGAACAAGGAGAAGGAATGGACAAGTGCTTTCCAGCTTCCCAGTTTAAAATCTTTCCTGGACTTCTTTCTCCTGAAGGTTTCCTCTCATTTTTCCTAAGATTTGTTACATTTCATCTTTAGCTTCCCTTGTTGTGATAATGTATTTTACCTTCCATAAAAAATAATCCTCTTTGACTTGAATTCCGTTGCTTCTCAGCATTTGATATATTAATCTCCAATATAGTCTGTCTACATTCTGTCTTCCCTTTCTCTTTTAGGTGTCAGGGTGGGGGCTAATGGAGGGGAAGAGGTGAACAAAATTCAAGACATCTTATGGGATGTTAAACTCTAGTCTATACATGTTGATCTCTGTTTGGTAGATTCCTGTATCAAGTTAAAACATTGTCCATTAGTTCTGCTTGATATTCACCCATCTGCCCATGGTGCTGTTACTGCCATCGTCTGAGAATGCTTGAACATGCCAAGTTTCATCATCTGTGATTTGTTGCATCCATTCTTAACTAATGCAGAAGGAAGGCCTGCTTTCCAAAGCAACCGCGAGTGTAAATTACATTTGAAAATGTGTCATTCTGGTAACTTGCTTCAGTGGTTCGAACAGTCTCATGAAAAAATTATTTGCCCAGAGAAGTTGTGGATGCGCCATCCCTGGAATTGTTCAGGCCCAGGCTGGATGGGGCTTTGAGCAACCTGGTCTAGTGAGAGGTGTCCCTGCCCATGGCAGGGGGGTTGGAACTAGATGATCTTTAAGGTCCCGTCTAACCAAAACCATTCTATGATTCTATTTTAAATATATCCAAGAGAACATAGTTCATAGCAACGTAAATTTCCCACAATCAGAAAATACTAATGATGGAGGGACTAAATAAAGAAATATATGTGATAGAAATGTGCTATCTGTTGAGGCTCTCTTATCTATGAAATGAACACTTGGTTTCATGGAAATGGCCTTTGTTAACTAAGCCTTTGTTAACAAAGTGCAAAGATGAAGAATGTAAATGTGAGTTGTTCTGGCAGCTTTTCTGGAACAACATCGATAAGTTGGCATTGTAGACAACTATAGCTTGCTTTTAATGAACTGTGCTTTTTCTGTTTCATGAAGAGCATGGCTCCTGAAGATGAGCCCCTCCACCACTTCTCCCCACCCACACCACACATAAAGTCTGATTTTATTGAGAGAAATACACCAGCAGAAACACATTCTAGGAGTGACCACAATCCTCAATCTAGGAACTTTATGTTCCTCACATATTTGTGTGATCCACCATTCAGAGCACTAGTCCATCCTTTGACACGTGAAGATGCTAATTAATCCTGACTTCAGTTACAAAGAGAAGGGGACTGTGGTCTATGCAGAAACTCTTAATCCATCTTCATTAATCTCAATGTTTAAGTTTCCAATTTTATCCTGGCACTTGGATAAGACTGTTGTTCTAAACTGATAACCTCAATAGAACATCAAAGTGAATATCTTCTGCTTATGCATCATCTAGAAAATAACATGCCCATTTGCCCCTTTCTAAAAGATGAGAATTAAAGCCAAGGCCACAGGTAGCCTCCCATCAGTTTCAGTGACCTTTGAATGATCCAGAGTGTTGAGTAGGTTTTTAATGCACTAAGAGCACCACTGTCACTTATAAAGGAGTTTGAAGCCTCCCGCAGTGGGGAATAAACCCCATTCCATCTCAAAAACAGTCCCTAGGCTCCTGTTCTGCTACCTGTGGTTTCATGAGACACACCAGTGACTGGGAACAGCATATAATAACGTTAAGAAATCCATCTGGCCAAGATTTCTGTAACATTCGGTAGCTACTGCTATTTTGCCCAGAAATGCGATGCATTAGGGACCCTGTACAGTCAGGAGAAAGAAGTCCCTTGTTAAATCCACTCATTATTTTGTATTATTTGTCATAGAAATGCAGAGTATTTACTTTATATGTTGTTTGTTTGGTTGGAAAATAGCACTTAATTTACATACTTAATCTAGGATTTCATTAATCCTCAATTTTTTTCTTTCATTTTTTATTGTCTTCAGCTTTATCATTGTTCCAGATGTTCTGAGTGTAATAAGCAATTAGCATTAAAATAGCTCAGCCAGTTTATGTTATAAATCAGACTAGAGACTAGCCTTACATCAGTGTGTACTAGCAAATTAAACAGAGCCTCTCTCATCCAGAGGCCAGCTAGTTGAGTCTAGTCACATCTCTGCTATGAAATCATTTTAGCTTCTAAAACAGGGTGCCTTCACCCAGTTTCCTATTGGGGAATGGTCTCTAGCCTCCACAATGTGCCTGAGAACTATTGTGAAGAATTTTGATCCAAGACAGAATCATGCCAGGGCCACGCTAAGAATTTCAAAGGAAAAATGATGAAATTCCAGTGCTCACAGCTGTGTCCTAGCACTGTTTAATTCTTTGATAAAGAAGTAGCCTGTGAAAGACTCTGTCTGTGATTGTTAATCAGCATCACAAAGTCCAACAACCTCTTCTCTACGGGGAATGAGGGTGATGTTCTCAGCTCTGCTAGGAGAAAGAGCACATACTAACACCATGGACCAACAAATCCTCTTGGTCCGTCCATTACAGGATGCAGTCTGCCTGATGCTACAGTGACATACCAGCGGTGTAACAGTTGGGCTTGCTTTCAAAGGCAAAGGCATGAGCGTCTTTCCTCATTTTCCATTCTTTTGAAGTATGACTCTTACTCCAGCTCAACCAGAGTACCAGACAGAAATGATACCCAGATTCCAGTTCCAAAATTTTCTTCATGTGTAAGCCCAGTAAATTCAGCCCTTGACTGATTATGCAAGTGTAAAAGAGAGAAACTAGCTTAATAATGAAGAAAATAAGGATGTAAGAGCAGAATAGAAATTTATTTAGGTCTGAAAGCAGCCAATTTATCAGAAGTTAACAGAATAATTGACGATCACATTTAAACAACAGAATTTAAAGCTTATATAGTCTTACAGTTTACCATATTTTTTTCATTTGAAGGAAAAAAAGAGCCATATTGTTGGGTAAATTCCAGTAACATGAGGCCATCTAGTGCATGTTATCAGTGTTACAACTTTTGTTCCAGGCTTTGTTTTTTTACCTCTGGCCCTAGCTCCCACTCTATGATTATTTTCTGTAACTTGGGAAATATCTAATTTGTGAATAATGGATGCAATAAACTTATCCTCTAGAAAAGTCACCATGGAGAAAAAAAAAAAAGAAAAAGAGTCAACGTTTATTTTAATAACCATGCAATCCAAGTAGCTAAACAACATATATAGACCAGAATTGTACAAAGAAGAAAACCGAGAATTTAAAATTTAGCTATAAAACTGGAAGAGTCAAAGCACTGCCTAGGAAAGCTGAAGCCTTTGAAAAAGAAGTATCTGCAAAAGTTTTGGAAAAATGAAAGAAAACACTTCAACAACAAGGAAAGCAGAGGCAATGTCTGCACTGACTTGTGTCCACTAAAATCAGGTGGTGTTGTCACAAGATTTGAACTTTTAACTGTGGAGAAAAATATGTAATGAAGGGCTCATGAAAACCAACTTGCTACAGAAACAAGAATACTCCTGAGAATCCCAAGGAATTGCTTTGCAGAGAGGACAGAAATGTCAATCCCAACACTCCGGAGCAGAGAGAAGCAGCAAAGGACAGAGTACAGCTGAAAAACCTATTTTGTGCTTTGTTTGCCATCATCAGAACAGGCAGGATGAATGAAATTAAATTAAGATATTGTGATAAGGCAGTGTAAAGTTGTTCTCAGCACTCTTCTCTGTCACGCAGAATTCATTCAGCATACCCCTGCTTGCTTCATATGTAAGGCACCTCTGCTTCTTCTGCAAAGGAAAGGAAGGACATAGACATTGCAGATATTAAGCATAACCTTGTGAACTGAAATCTCTCTAAAGTCTTCAGCCAAAAACTTGCTAACAGAGAAGATGTTATAAACATTTGTAGGAGACAGGAAGGCACTGATCTGTAAACAGTTTTCTTTTCAAAATTATGTATTTTATCCATACAAAGCAAGATATTTCCGGTATTACTTTTGAATTCTTATATGACCAGATTTGGGTTCAGGTGCCTTGTTAGCCCTGTGTTGCCCATTGGACTCTTCTCTTTACTGTCCAACTTCTACAGTTTGTGCTAGAATAGGAAGTTGCTCACACAAATGTCAAGGTCATTTGTTTAGATCAATTGGACCTTATTGGTGAGAGAAGCAATTAGTCTATAAAGATTTGGCAAAGAAGCAGAGGAGTAGTTACCCTGAAAAAAAAATGATAGCACTCAGGTGGAATGGACATACCAGATAGCTAATCTCAGTTTTTGGCTTATTCAGGAGTAGTTACATAGTATTGTACTTACAGGACTGCTTTACAGAGAGAACATTTGTTGTTATATGTTTTCCCATCAGAGCCGCAGAAAGGTTGATAGTGTCTTTCGCAGTAAATAGGTCTTCCTCTCTCTAACCTCTTGTATTCACTGCAGTCTACCTGCAAATACAGTATCATTTTTCTTTGAATCCATCTTTCTCACATTCTCCATTCATCTGCAGAAATAATGAATATATTAATTTTTTGGACAAGCTTGTTAGCTGCTCTAGAGCAGCATAGTCAATGGGGCTCCACTGTCTGTATTAGCTGAGCCTAAGTCTTAAAAAAGAAACTCCTTCTGACAGAGATGTGTGTGATGCTACCCATGTCAGGTACTGAGCACCTTCAGGGACTTTGCTGTCTGTCTGAATAAGAATACGGCCACTGGAAAAAATACAGCCCCTTTTCCATCTACAGAAAAGTTGAGTCTTAATATTTTTTTCTACCTGAGTGCAATTGTCAGTAAATTCAGTAAATTCGGGTTGAGATTAGTTCTCAAGGATGTGAGGGGTTTCTGCCTCTTTATTACACAAGTACCAGCTCTTGACACATTTTAGACTGGTGAACGGATCTGCCCAGGCAGAATTAAGTAAAATCCTATTTAAGAATTAGCACGAAAACAAGTTGTTGAAAAATCCTCATCTAATAGTGGAACTGTATTCATTAGACTTACATATGAAAATGGGAGTACAAACTAATAAAAGAAATGACTGAAAATGCTCCTGTCATGTTTTTGAAGCTCAATCTTCTCATCTCAAGTGAATGTCATTCCAGGTATTTGACAAGCAATGACTTCCTTGTGCAGCGCACATAGTCTATTTAATGTGCTGTTTGTCACCCTCAAAAGCCTAGGGTTTGCTTGCCTAGGAAATCACCTGTCCTTATAGGTGCTGTTGTAACTAAAATTTTTGCTGCTAGTCTAGTGACAATTTGAAGTATATTAGTCTTTGGAGGGGCACTATGGCTAGAGCTTTTCCTTTCTGAAGATCTAGCCAAAATATGTATTATAAATGCATATATTTAAAACAGAACCCAGCCTTGCTGTTCTCTTGTTATGGCATGCTTTTTTCCCCTTCATTCCAACTCTTAGTGAATGACAGGAGTGTTACTTCAGCCAAACCCTGGCATTTATTACAGATTATGTGATTGGTTTTATGCTAGTCATTGCCCAGGGTCTACAGGTGTGTGAAGTGAGGAGCTGTGTGTGGTCAGCCCCTTCAGCAGCCCAGCCATGGGTCAGCACAGATTGGGAGGTCTCCACTGGCAGAGTCATTAGCCAATCACTCTTTCTGGTATCACAGGCTTAAATGCAGTGTCCCGTTAAAAAAAAAAAAAAAAGGCACATGGGATGTTAGTTTACCAGGTTTTCCCTTAATTTGGTCCTTTCCCTCTCCTCCAAAGCCCTGGCTGCTCACACATTTCAAATTCTGTGGCTGGAAAGCAGGAGGCATCACACCTAACCCCAATTGCAAAAGCAGGTCAGAAACTTGACATAACTGACAGGTTTCCACAACATAACCCAGCAGAGGCAGTGGCATGGGAGGGAATCTCTAGCTTGTAAGTTATCATTTTAAAACTGGTTAACCACCAACTTGTGAGAGGCAAGGACCAGCTAATACGAAAGCTAGAAACTAAGTGAATTTACCCCATATATATGTGTGTGTGTATAAAGGCTGGTAAAACAGACAAGATACTTCATTTGGTGTGGAGAGTGGAACAGGCTCTTCCTGAAAAAGTATTGTATGTCTTGGTGCAGTTTTAGGCATTAGAGACTGTACATATTGTGCTCGTATGGGACCAGCTCTGTGTGTGTGTGTGTGAGTTTCCACTCCCTGCTACAGTCCACTGGACTCCCAAAGGGTTTGTCTCTGCTCATCTGAGTCAGGATTTTTATTGCTTGGTGCCTCATTTCTTTCAGAGGTTGACCTCAGGATAGGCACTCTAGCATAACCAGTGAGAAATTAAAATCTCTAGGTTGATTTAGGAACTGAAAGTCACTAAGAAAGCCTTATAGTGTTATCACCAGATAAATATTTTAAAAATCTTAATTTCTCTCACTTGCCCGATTTCTTGCCCCGACTGCATTACAGATAAAAATGTATGGAAGTTGCCAAGGCAACTGTATGAAAACCACATATCTGAAACTCAAGGATTGCTCTCTGAAATCTCCATACTTTGGCAGCATTTAATTAATGTTTAATATTTTTTTTTCTGACCTTATGTTGTTACAAACTATATACTTTTATCCAGAAATAAAGGAAAAAATTACTCACCTCATCCTTTTTGGCAGCATCTGCAATATAAACAGAATCACAGAAGATAAAAAACATTGTTGATGAACATTCAGTTTGCACTAGGATGATTTCATTAGTACCAGCCCTTCCAGCAACACCAAGTCTCTTATCTCCTTGAAAGTAAATACTAACATAGTTTTTCAGTGTTTAATAAGATACAGGTGTCAGGACCTATTAAACAAGTGGACCTTGTTGTATTGTTTACCTTAGAAATCTGTGTCATCAGCTAGAACAGCCTTTGTTTTCAGAGGGAATGGAGGCTATTATTCCCCTTTTCACCAGAGAAAGATTGAAGACCCAGAAGTCAATATTATCCTCAATGGCCAGTCTTTTTAGGATTAACTAGTTGTTGAGCATGACTGAGTTTTAATTCCCAAGTTTATTAAAAAAAAAAAAATCGTATCTGGCTGTAAACAAATCACATAGTCCTTTTAAACTTTGTTTTTCTGTCAATAATGAGGATAATATCTTAATTGAAATGCAATACTAAGTAATATAATAATGATAATGCAATTTGGATCATAAACCACTTTAAAAAGTGTTTTCCCTTGATGGTCGATGTGGATTCTAAACTATTTTGCTGAAGGATTGGCTCCTATTTTGTATATACATGGCATCTAATATAATGGAGCCCTGTTCTCAGGTGGGGCTTGAAAAAGCTCCTTCAAAACAATGATAATTACACCTCCCATAAAGTAATCAAGTAACATTGGCATGTCTCCATTATGGTGACACATTTGTTACTTTCTTTAGGAATGTATTTTGTTCTTCTATCCTGTAATTGTCATTCTGTGGCTTCCAAGGGATAAAAGTTATCAGGCAGAGGCTTCTGTACAGAAGGAGCAGGAAGAAAATGCATTATGATACAGCTCTTGCACTTGTCTTTCTTACTAAATGTAGCTTCTTTAATGTCTAAAGCCATTAAGTTTTCCACTGAAACTTCCTTTCATGGGGCTGCTTACATCTACTCATCAAATAAAGTTGTCCAAGGTAAAGAAAACTAGCATAAATAATGCTCCATGTCAAATTTCAGTCTATGTCACCAGAAGTTTGACTGAGTTTTCATCATTCTGGAATTGGATCAGATTTAACCCACTTCCACAAAAAAATTAAGATATTATTTTTTCTCTGGTAACCTTTTAGTATCCACCATGTATTTGAGAGCGAATGCAAAAAAGATGTGGCTCAAAAAGTATTGATCCTTTAAGTTTTAATGCAGACAAGATAAACTAGAAAGTTCAAGGAAGGAATATGTTGGAATTCTTATGAAAGCAGTGTTTATTGATTTTTCTGCAGTTAATGAAACACTGTTTGAAAGAACAGTTTCCATAAAAGCATGCCATTTCATTGAAACTCACATTTTTCATAAAAATTTAAATTTTGAGACAACTTTCAAAGCGAACTTTTCACAGCTATTCAAAATGGAAAAATATTATTTTGTTTTGTAATTCTCGTTTTAACATTTTCATTGTTTTGCTTCTTTAACATTCATAATGCTGTTGAACTGCTATACTACTAGCAGAGAAGATTTGGAATCTCCTCTTTCAGTTATTCTAAATTTACTTATTTTTCTATATCTTTCTTTTTTTATTGTAGTTTTTGTCTAAAAAAAAAAATTACCAAGTGAAGGCTCAAGAAATTCCTTCCAGCTCCCTGTTTTACCATAGAGCAACTTGTGCCTCAAAGCTCTCCCCAGTCTGGCAAACTAACATCATAAAGAGGTTATTCACAGCCATATTATGTGGCCTGTGCATAATCAACTAGCTCTCGCTTGCTCAGTTTGGCAGGAGAAGGATGTCATCAGCTCCAAGCTCCCTGCTCAGATGGAAATAAAAAATAACTAGGTAAAAACCTACTGTAGTTCTGAGTCTTTCCAGTTCACTTTTTAGTTACAGTACAGAATGCAGCTCTGATTCACACCACCATCAAGGAATAGGTTTCATCTACTCAAGTTGGCAGCTGTAAAGCTGGTGCAATACTGCGTGCTAAATAATGCACAAGCATAACATTTCACTTGCTTTCTACCACCCAAGTCCAGCAACCATTGCTTACTATCCCAGTAGACTGAGAAGCTTCCATTGTTTGAACATTAGAACTATAATATATTGGGAATTAAAAAAGGTTACTTACTTGCTAAGCAAAGAACTGCCAGGGTGAGGAGCACAATGGCGCCTGTTATCTTCATGGCAGACATGGGTTCTTGACCTGTTTCACAGCCAATCTGTGCTCTAAGTATTCCAGTACACTTAGCTTAAATGTGTATTCGTGTATCGGTGAGAGCAGATATATATATACACATGCACAAAAAGCAGGAACCCTGATGATGAAATCCTTCTTGTAGAGAAGGTAATTAGAAGAAGGTGTTGCCCATGGGTAGTGTCAATAAGAATGTCTTCTGTACAACATGAAGGTCATAAGTACAGGGCAAAGATGAGTGTCACAGCATGGATTGTGTTGATAAAGGAGATGTATTGTACTTTTCTAATCCCCTTGCCTAATTAACTGTTCCATCTCCATTATCAAGTTCAAGGAGTGACTCAGTAAGGTGGTTACTTAGTGCTGTTCTGTTAATGCCATATTGGCCCTTAGAGCTGAACACAATTCACAGGGGAAAAAAAAATAATTCTTACTGGGTGTGTTCCAAAAGATTCTTACTAGTAGAGCTGAAATGCTTGATCCCTATTCCTTTGAAATTTTGGAGACCCTTGTCACTAGCTGTGGACAGAGGTGATGCTGGTGAGCATTGCCATGCACTGAACCCTTTCTGACTGCTCTGTGATAGTAGCTGCTGCTTGGAAAAGTTTATGTTTCATGTGAATACCCTCACCTTCACACACAGCCCAGAAGATCCCCCAGTCTTTTCAGCTTTCTTCTGCCTTTAAGGTTCGACCAATTTAGAGATCAGATACAGTGCTTTGTAACAGGAGGAGCAAAGATACTGCATTGCACTGCCTAGCAAAGAGAAGTGATGAGTTCTCAGCCATTGTGCATCCTGCTGAGTTACTGCCTAGTCATGGAGATATGGAGAAGATCCTCTGCCTGCCCATCTTCTCCTTTGCTGCTATTTCCAGCACAATAGGTATAATATCATGTGGGATTCTTTAAACAAACCTAGCATAGTTAGTGACTTAACCAATAGGCATAATTTTCTGTTTTTTATAATACAGACTAGGTGTACTATATATAATATAGACTATAATACAGACAGTCACAATGGGAAACTCAGATCTGAGTCTTAATTATCATAAAGTTCAAAGTAATGTGGAGTTTTGAGCCTATAGTAATGTGGAGTTTAGAACCTCATCCTTCCAGAAATGCCTTCTCTTTAGTTATTTGCAATGTAGATGTGCAAATTGTGTCAATATGAAAGATCCCTTTCCCCTATTGCAATTCACAGTATTTCAGTGATCACCTTGCAAAAGAGCCTGGGGCATTTTCCCCATGCAGGAGGTAGGGTCATATATGGTAATTTCACTAAGACAGAGAGACTGAAAGTTCTTACAGAAAGGGTTGTAACAGGTGAAGTAGACCTTTTAGGTCAACTGGGCCCCACTAGCTCATCTGGAAACCAAGAGGGATATGCATCACCTTGTCTTTAAAAATGTAGGTAATGAATAAATGGTTAATTTTTCATCACTTAATGGGACAAAAAAAATAGAGGCCATCAAATTCCAGTTCCAGGATTGGTAAAGATCTGGTTTGAGGTGGAGGCCTGTAGATATTTTTTTTTTAAATGCCCTTACTTTAGTGATTTCATTTTAAGTTTTTCTTTGTTCTTAACTTGGACATCCGTGCATATTCCTGAGAGATGGAGATCACAAAAGACAGTCTGTGATTTAAATTGAGGTTGATCTGGATTCTGCTGCTGTGGGGTGCCAGTGAAATTTTTGTTCTGGAAAGTCCAAAATTTTCTGAGGAGCCTGGCATACAGCATGTATAAACTCATGGAGGATATTCAGGACATGTTTGTTGGTTGGTGGACAAAACAAGGCAAACAAGAGCAAAACCCAAAACAACCCAGAAGGTACTCCTAGTCTGCGTAGCTTTGAGTAACAAGATTCTTGAAGATATCTTGAAACTATAAAACTGCAGCTTGACAGAACATGCAGGTTCCTTGACACTGGTATGAGGAAATCTGTCACTTTGGTTACACCGTCTTGCCTAATATGGTGCTACAGATTGTACTGTGTGATGCAACCTCAGTATCCATCCCATCCCTCTAGCAGAAGAACATAAAGATCTGTTTGCAGTCTTCTGAGTTGATGTAGGAAGATTTTCTGAGGACTAGTGTAGAAAGACAGAGAGGTCTTTTGGAGGTGGGAGGAGACTAATGAAGGAGGCAGATTTTGGATCAGATTTTTCTTAGCATTTGAAAATTATCTTGCTATTGAAAGGATTCCTGATGCTTATTCTATGCCCCATAGCAGAAGAGCTATGGTGTGAATGTTTCCTTTCTGATAATGTTTAGGTGTTTTGATTAGGAGTATGAATCAAATTAAGATTCATTTTCTGAGCAGTGGACCTTAAGCTTTGTAGGGCTTTCCCAGACAATTTAGGTAGGAGGGATACAGTTCGGATGAGAAGATGTGACATATTGGAGGGTGTGCAAATAGCAGCTCACTACAAGCAGGGCACAGCAGAGGGTCAGCCAAAGTTCTGGAGATTTTTGTGTTTTGAAATATCAAAGCTGTCTTGCAGCTTTGAGAAGAAAAATGTCATACACAGAAAGCAACAGTCTGTTTCACTTTCTGCAGAGAGGTAATACTCATATACAAAATCTCAAAATTGAATTTGGTAAAAAGTAATGCCAAAAAACATTGATTGCAACTCCAGTTTAAAAGGATACCCAAGTTTCTCAGTATCTATTTGCCTAGCTTTAAGAATGAGCAGAATTCACATTAGCCAACTGGAGAAAATAGTCACTGTTTCACTGAAAAAATGCTTCATATCTGAGGCATCTTTCTGTCCAAACTTGCAGAGGCTTGTTGTTTGCCATGGTAGTCTTCACACAGAGCTGGTCTGACAACCTGAGACCTGTCATCGTCAGGTAGGCCAAAGGTTCATCTAGGTTAGAGTGCTGTCTTCAAGAACAGTCAATGGCAGATTGAGAGGAGAATAGGGTGGTTCTTCTCTTGGTGGACAAGTTGAACATGAGTCAATGGCTTGCCCCTATAGTGAACAAGTCCAAGTCTGTGTACTGAGCTGTATTAGTAAGAATGTAATTATCAAGTCAAAAAAAATGATGTTTCCCCCTGTTCAGCATTTATGAGGCTGCATCTGGATTCTGCATACAGTTCTGGGCTCCCCAACACAAGACACACCCTGAAATACTGGAGTAAATCCAGTGAAGGACCACCAAGATGTTTAGAAGGATGAAGCACATGTTGTACTAGGAAAGAGTGAGACAAGTGGTTTGTTCAGTTTAAAGAAAGAAGGCAAAGTCTCATTGTTGTCTTCAGCTACTTTATAGGGGCGTACAGAGAAGAAAAGAACCAAACTTTTCTTGGAGGTGCACAGTGAAAGGGAGAGAGAATAGTGCAAATTGCAGCAAGAGAAATTCCAATTAGATGTGAAGAAAACGAATTTCACAATGAGAGTAGTCAAGCATTGGAAAAGGTTGCCCAGAAAGATTATGGGAACTCCATCCTTGGAGACATTAAAAAATTAATGCCTTCTACACTGGCCATGGTCTGGTGGTGGGGTGGGGATGTGGGGAACCAGGTGACCTCCAGTGGTCCATTCCAACCTGAACTGATTCTGTGATTCTCAGAGGTGAATGTCAGCTGTTGCTGGCAGTCAGCTGTTTAGGGACTTTGGGGCATATTATACTTGTCCGTATGAGTTTACATTTCTAGATTTGGCAAAGCAGACTTGGACAAAAGAGTAGCACATTTGATTGATTTTAGCTACTCGAAAAAAATGTTGTTTCTTGGAAAACGAGTGTTCAGATCTCTGTAGTAATAGCTGCTTCCCAGAGTTGGTTAAGTAAGGCCTCTTCACAATTCCTAAAACTAATTCTGAAGTTTATGGTAGATACTCTGTTCACATTGAAAAATTATGGGTGAAATTTTTGCCTCATCAGCAAACTCGTACTGGTTTCCATTGATCTGGGAAGTACTGTTTTAATACATGTATGTTAATTGTGGGCCTCTGATAGTTTTCTATTTTTATCATTGTATCTTGTCTTTTCCCAAAGTCTTACCTTTCCAAGTTGTTATTTTGAAGAAGAAAAAGCAATTACTTGGTGAACAAATGTTTATTTACTTTAATGGGCCTGTTACATCTGATAAAATATTAGTGCATATTTTTCTGAGAGTGAGGACATTTGTCACAATTATTGATATGTTGCTTTTATTTTTGGAGCCCTGAATGGAGCACAAATGTGATCCCAAATACACTGCTGCAAAACATCATTAGTTAAGTGCCTGCTTTATTCTGCATGGGAGGATGTTATCTGCCTGCATTCCAGAAAGCATTGATGCACTGTAGCTTGCTCCCATTCTCACACTGAGGACGTCAACAGTGCTGAAAAAACGGCACATGGAATAGCTAAAGAACATATTCTCAGACACCATGTGTATCTGGGAAGAATTTACAAGCCAAGACAGATATTGATATGGTCACGAGTGGGAATTCAGACCTCTTAGTGATTCCAGTGCATGTTTATACGGAACCCAGTATACAGACTCCATCAATTTTATTGTGTGTGGGTGGTTAGGGTTGTCCACCCATGTGCAATTAACATATCAGACTTTTAAAGTCTTGCTCAATGGAAGATTTGAGAACCAAGTGATGTATTTCTTAAGGCATCAAACTGTGCCAAAATATTTGGGTATTTGCCTGAAGGAAGGTGAGTTTCCATTTTCCACACCTTAAGAAAGATCAAAGGAGCCTTTCTTTAGAATTGCAGGTATCGAGCTGTGACAGATCCCAGGTGAAGGTTTCATATGTTATTTTAGAAAGTAAAAAGAAAAACCCAACACCATGACTCTGCAAAGGCCAGAGCTGATCTTTATTCTTTTTCTTTGTATGTTCTGATCTCGTTAAGCTACATGACAAGGCTGTGATACCTACTATAGTGCAACTAACTTGTGAATCCTTTGAGTTACTTAGTGTCATACCATTGATGTTACTGAATGACTTGATTCTTTACAGATAGCAGCAAAACAGGCATTAACAGCTTAACACTTATCAGTGAATGAATTGGACAGTGAGCATTGAATAGGACTTATTTTAAATTGCCTTCTATTTTGTATTTTAAAATGTAATTTCCAGGTGCTTAGCACTTTGAAGTTTTGTCACACTGAAGTCAGTCAAACTGAAATATTTGAGGAAAGGTTTCTGAGTTTTTTTCATGTCTCAGAACAAGGTCAGAGGACGTACATTGGTTTTACCTCTATTAAAAATATTATAACTTTTATAAAAAAGGAAGTACAACTTATGAAGAATTGGGAAAAGATAAAGGTCAACATGGAAGGAAGGGTGGTTATGAAGCATTTGGACCTGAAATCTAATATGGATTCTCTCACAGAGCCCCTAATTAGATATAAGCCTTTTTTTTTTCCTTTTGCTGTTAGCAAGTGCCTGCTCACCCAGCTCTAATGGCTGAAGCACTTAGAGGATAGCAAGCTCCCTCTGCAACCTATTAGCGCCTCGTTAAGTACACCAACTATTTGTAAAGCATTCTTTAGGATGAGGAGCACCCACAAAAAGCCCTGGAGGGAATTAGTCAGTGCAGATTTAAGGAGGTGTGGTAGGCAAAACCTAGAGCCACATGCTGAATGATGAGTGTGAACAGAAAGCTGGAGGATCTGCCCCTTCTCAGAGAATGGTAGGTCGCTGAGTAAGACAGGGGTCCAGTGGAAGACCTATTACGTGACTATGTAATTAATGACTGTCATACCATCCGAGCCTCAGGAATAAATTTAGCTCTATCACTATTTTATTTCAGAAGCTTTGATTTTGCTATCTAAAGTTTTTCTAGTGGCAGTTTTGTACATTGTGCAGCCTGATTGAGTCTATGCGTTGTGACATTTGACACTGAAGGTTTCCAGATTATTTGTGGTGCAACAAGGAGAGGAATTAAGAAAGAGAAGTACAAGGATGAACTGACACATCAACTATTATTTTCTTGACTGGATGGAGTATGTTAGGTAATGATCTCCAGTGGATGGAGCCACCCTAGTGAATATCTGTGCTGTGATATTAATGCCTTTTGGTACAATCTAGAGAGTTCCTCAGAGATGGGAGACTGTCTGACAATTTCCAGAGTAGATATTCAGAGGCACTGGATCCATATAATACCCAGGAAATGGATAATCAAGGATCGAAGCCAACTTTATATCTTAGAGAGCAACCATTTTACAATTAACTTGATTTCTGCAGAAAAAAGGGCAGTTTCAAGCTTTGCTTTGTTATTTTTCAGAAGAAAGTTAGACAATAACTTTCCTCACTACCAGCTCCTCATTACCTCACGATCTATGCCAGAAAAGCTTCCTGTAGGGAGGTTTAACTCACCTTATGGGATCACGGCACGGAAAGGTGTATTCCTCTAAAGGTAATAGATCAATATAGTCTTTGTTGGAATACTTGTAAATTTAGCTTGAGTATTTCTGAGAGTGAAATGAGGCTGAATCAAAGTTAATGAGAGGCTTCAATGATTGGTTTCAATGGTGCCAGGGTTTCAACCCAGATATCTGAAGAACAGGAAGGTCCTACTAATTCTGAACACTGTACCAACAGTGTTAGAGAGAAACCTCAAGACCTCAAGATATATGTCAGCCTGGTTTCAGTTGCATACCTGACCACAAAGGCCAGTGAACTTCAATGTATGCTTAGACTGCAAAAGAAATAGTAACTTATTAGCCTGCAGAAGAGGGTTTAGAAGAGATTGCTGACTAACAGACATCACTTTTCTGTGTTGTCCTGTACAGTTTTACGGGCCAGGAATTTGGTAGCATTAATCAGTAATATTACTTCTCCCTACAGACATTGCCTCAGAAGTAGTATATAATATTCTGGTAGGAAAGTGAAGAGTGATATTAACAACCATTCTTCTTAAAAGATCACAAGTAAACCAAATTTTCTTGTTTTCAGATGTATTTATTATTAGCTCCTTTGTAAAACAAGCAAGTAATTGCATTTATAGCAAAAATAAGATGTGTACAATTAATATTAATAAATACTAACAGCACTTGTAGCTAGATTACCAACAGTTTTCTGAAATATCAGATACTTCCCACATTTCAATATTTAAATATCTTAAATAGCCACCCATTTATAAGACTGGGGAAAAAGGAAGCATGGTCACAATGGAAGTAATTATTTAATCTCAGTGATCCTGTATCAGGGATAAAGGGCTAAATCCTCAAAGAAATTTTAATGTACTTTGCCCTCCTGAAAGTCAGGACTTAGGTGGTTTGACAAAAATGTACAGGCTTGAACACATGCTTCTGCTTCTTTCCAGACCCAGGGACTTACACTGTAAGCAGTTCAGAACTAGGACTTGAGGTTTTTTTCCTAAGTTTCTGTGAAGACACCTAGTACATGTTGCAATACTAGGGAAATACTTTCAAAATGAACTATAAAAGTCTGTATTCTAAAACTCTAACTTTAATTAGATGCTTAACATCCATATATAAAATCAGTTACCAACTGCTCTCTGAAATATCAGATACACTACAGTTAAACTTTGAAATAATTTAAGCTGCCTTGGTTTCAGTTGCAGATTCCTGACTAGTCGTGCCCTGTGGTTTTGCCTGTGGCACAGCAGCTCTGAATTGATTTTATTGGCAGAAAACTCCACTGCAAGAGACGCACTGGGTACACATGGGTCACTGAATAAAGAGCCTCTAATGATCACAGGCATGAAAGAGAGGGAGTCATGTTTAGGAGGTGTTATATCCCTCTGTTGACTCCTGTTTCCTCTCATGTTCATGAGAGGTGGCAACAAGACTCTCAACCACAGCACCTTAAAGCTGCCTCCACACCAGCACTCCCATTGCTCCCACTGCAGCTTGGGTTCAGCTGCAAGTGTAGGGCTTTGAGAGTGGTTGGTCTGTCATGCAACAACCATTTGCAGTGTTCACCAGCTGGGCATCAACATGATGTAAGCACAGACAGCTGACAGAATGCAGCAGCTAACACTTCTAGGACTCGGAACTTGCAGTTCCTTCTCTTACTAAAACATCTGCAAT
This sequence comes from Fratercula arctica, assembly GCA_947846985.1. NCBI lineage: Eukaryota > Metazoa > Chordata > Aves > Charadriiformes > Alcidae > Fratercula > Fratercula arctica. The sequence continues at coordinate 9,125,982 of CANTUZ010000006.1, read as the reverse complement.
CAGATTGGACAATGAGGATGGCTAAGATATGTGATACATAGCTGCCTCATGCAGCCAAGGCTTTCTATGCTGATACATTTCAACAAAATAAATAAAAATAAATAATTAAATAAATAAATAGTTAAATAATAGAACACTAAAAAAGTTACTTTCCAAATAAATTAACACACAAAACAGTTTAAATAGCGGTTGCCATCATCTGGCATTGCAAGTCATGTAGAGTAAATAAATACTAATAAATAAATAAATAAATAAATAAATGCAATACAATAATATGCAGAACCTACAATAAGAGCTGACAGCAATGTATCAAAATACTATACATGTTAATATAACATGAAGTATGCTAAAGGTGTTACTCATATTGGGGGAATTTAAAAGAGCTGCTAAAATCAGAACCATATTAATCTATTACAAAAAAAGATATAGTACGGCTTCTTAATAATTTCAAATGCATATTTTTCTTGTAATTATGCTTATGTTCTTTGTGCTAATTCATTCTTTACTTTCTTTAAGAGCATTGTGCCATTCTCCTAGAATCTCTTACTGGTTATCTGTAAGATAAGAGAAACAAATTTACACAAGGATTATCTTTATTTTCCTCAGACAGAATCACAGAATCACAGAATGGCAGGGGTTGGAAGGGACCTCTGGAGATCATCTAGTCCAACCCCCTGCCAGAGCAGGGTCACCCAGAGCAGGTTGCACAGGAATGCGTCCAGGCGGGTTTTGAATGTCTCCAGAGATGGAGACTCCACCACCTCTCTGGGCAGCCTGTGCCAGTGCTCCCTCAAAGTAAAGAAGTTCCTTCTCATGTTTAGATGGAACTTCCTATGTTCAAGTTTGTGCCCGTTACCCCTTGTCCTGTTGCTGGGCACCACCGAAAAGAGCCTGGCACCATGCTCCTGACACCCACCCTTTAAGTATTTATAACTGTTGATAAGTTCCCCCCTCAGTCGTCTTTTTTCCAAACTGAAGAGACCCAAATACTTCAGCCTTTCTTCATAAGAGAGATGTTCTAGTCCCCTAATCATCTTGGTAGCCCTTTGCTGTGCCCTCTCCACCCTGTCCTTCTTGAACCGGGGAGCCCAGAACTGGACACAGTACTCCAGATGCGGCCTCACCAAGGCAGAGCAGAGGGGGAGGATGACCTCCCTCGACCTACTGACCACACTCTTCCTGGTGCACCCCAGGATGCCATTGGCCTTCTTGGCCACGAGGGCACATCATTGGCTCATGGTCATCCCATTGTCCACCAGGACTCCCAGGTCTCTTTCCAGAGAGCTGCTCTCCAGTAGGTCAGCCCCCAACCTGTACTGGTGCATGGGGTTATTCCTCCCCAGGTGCAGCACCCGACACTTGCCCTTATTGAATTTCATAAGGTTCCTCTCCGCCCAGCTCTCCAGCCTGTCTAGGTCTCTCTGTATTCTAGTCCATTTCTCAATAAAGCTTTGCTGGTCTGAGACATCTAGTGAAATGCCACTACTCAATTTCTCTACAGGACTCAGGATCACATAATGCAAGTCTCAGAAGTTCCTGTGTCTGATGGAGATTAGGGATTCCGTTTCAACTGACAAGAGTTAGGTGCCTGTCCAGCTACGGCCGTTTTGAAAATTTCCTTCAGTTCCCATTGGTAAGTAAATAAATGCCCCTGCACCAATGAAGACTGGGTCCACAGGACAATGTGATCTCATTTCTGGTGTTTCACTTGGGCTACAAGTTTACAACTTTTCAACAAAGAAACTCAAGAAACTTGGAGGTTAGAGAGATTTGCATCTACACCTAATTGAAAAAAGCCCACCCCAAAATTACAAAACAGAAGAGAGGAAGAAGATAAAATAATCTGCATAATTCTTTTTGGTGTTGATCTGAAGGAGGCTGTTTTCATATTTAAAAATCTGTTCTGACCTGGAAAGCCAGGCTGAGAGTAATTTAGAGCTGTCAGAGAATGCTGATCAATTCACAGAATTAGAAAACAGCCATTCTTAGGACTAGCAGAAGCTGCTAATAGCTTTTCTCTGTAATAGCAAATATGTCCTCTCTGTCTCTCACTCCCTTTCTCATTTTATTGGTAAAACTTGGCTGTATATGGATTGTCTGCTGTATTTCAATGCTCAACATTGATTCATAAGCTATCAATGAACAGAAAGCATAAAAATCAGCATGGCTTGCACTAGCAAAGGCTAAATGCTCATGTATTTCCTAAAGAATATTTTATAATTGCCCAGTTAGGTAGAATGCTACTTATGCCCATGAACCTACATCTATTGTTTCCTCTCTGATTTAAATGGATTCTAATTGCTTCCTCAATTTTTTTTTTTTTAAGAGAATCATCATTTAGACAGCTCTTACAGGTATTTCATGAAAAAATGTTCAGGAGACAAAAAAGGTTATGAGGAAATGTGAAATAAATGAGTATTTAAGAAGCACAGGAAGTTCATAGACTCCTTCCTCTCCTGGGTAAGGAATCATCCCTGCTCCTCCAGTAGAAAGTTCTTTAAGTCTCACCTGCAATGTGAAGACCATTCGCTCCAGGATGAGTTGTAATAGCGGTCCCTGGCCCGCACAGAGATCTTGTCTTTTGGCCCAGTCATTGGAATCTGAATAGACTGCTCCTCAGCATCATAGACCTATGAACAGGGCACAGCTCCATCAGTGGATTGTAAAGGTGAAGCAGAATATACAATAAAGTGCCAGATAGATTGCAACAAGCACACGTAACTCAAAAATCCCACTGGTAGTCTTTTATTTCAGAAGCACCAATCTTCACCCACAGATACCAAACTCATGAGGACTTATGAGAACTGGAGCCTCAGTAGAAACAAACTAAAAAGCCCACTTTCCACTGAAGCTGATGTTGTAAAGTGATCCAAACCCCAGACTTAAACAGTCATTAAAACAAAGGGTTATTTGTTTGTCTGGGTTTTTCTCTTTTTTCTTCTTCTCCCAGCATGGGAAGCCTAAAAGGCAGAAGTTGCTGCTTTTCAGTATCGTTGAAATTTCCACTGAGGACTTGTGGCTGATACAAGAAGCACTCTAGACTCGCCAGTTTCTCTACCTAATGGATTGCACAAGACCACTCTGCTAAAATCAAGGAGTCAGCACTGGGGGAATGGCCCCATCTGCTGGTACAGGCTTGCTTATTTTTTTCACATAGGAAAAGACATCCTCTTTGAAGACAACCATCTGATTTAATCAGTTGACAAACTGGAATGATCATTACATTTGTTTACTTTCCTGATTGCTGGACCAAGGAAGAGCCACACTGCAGTTAAGGACCTGCACTGTAGTCAACTGGTTTGTGTGTTTCTTTCCAGTTCTGCTGTTGATTTCTTTGGCAAACTAGGCAAATCACACTACTACTGTTGTGTACCCTTTAGTGTATTCACGAGCATTAGCAAAGGAAGCAAAACCATTTTGTCATTTAAAGCTAATCTAGAGTAGCAATGTTTAGTTAACAATTAACTAGTAACTGGAAAGTGAGTGGCAAAGACAGTAGTCTTTGCCAGTCTCCACAGAAATGCTACCAAATGAGTCATTGACGCCTTATTTGCCAATTCACCTATAAAGTCTGAGCTACTCAGGTGCAAACAACATACAAGGAAATCGGTGCAACAGATCCTAGACTTCTTGATTTGGAAATGGGGATTTTCCCACATTAGGACCCACACAGCCTACTAATGAATTAGTAAATACATTTCTCACGCTAGCACAGCTGTGCAATGCTGGGCAGGATTTTATCTCCCCAGTTACATCAGGGTTGCATCCACCCCAGAGTGTGTTGTTTGGATCTTACTGCTCATAGGAGTAGGACTGGGAAGGAGGTCTTACTCTGCCATATTTGGATCTCAGCATCCTTTTTTTTTTTTTGTTATTTTTTAATTTTAGTCCATGATTTTATATATAATTATACAAGCAAGAAAATTGTGTTTCAAATGTTGTATCTCTACCTGGATTTTGCGTTTCTTTGTACTTTCAACTTTGACCCTGAAAGTCAAAGGGAAGTAGGACTTTGGTGTGCTCCACGTTCTGGGATATGTCCAGGTCACTGTTCCATTTGTGGCCACATACTGACAGTGAGGTGGGTCAGGTTTTACTGCAAGAGAAAATATAGAAGGAATTAATTCACGTTAGTATCGGATGTTGGTGTACTGCTGTTGATAGCTTTATAGGGATCGGCTTTTGGAGCCTCCATCATGAGGTTAAGAGAGGAGTAGGCATGATGTGTAAGAACTGCTTTGTATGCTTCTTGTGGAACATTAAGCACACCCCCAGAGTCTCTCTGGGTAAGATCCTTTTTTTTTTTTTTTTTTTTTGCGTGGAGGGTTGCAGAGGGCTCTGTTGGACAGAGGAATATCTTTAACCCCTGCTGATCATTAGGGTATTCAGCAAAATATCTGTTTCTTTAGGATGCTGCTTCATTTTCCTGTGCCCTGTGGCATGATGGTCACAACTGGTCCTCCTATTTCCTGTCATTTTTATTAACCTGCCCTGGATGCATATCTGTAAGAATGGATCAGGAGGGAAGCATACATAGAGTTAACCATTATCTGATTAAATCTGCAGTTCTCAGAGTTATTGGTTATTCTCTGACTTTTCCCACATACCCCTTCCAAACATGTCCATCTAATAGAGAAGGTCACAGAAACTTCTGGGAGATGTTGGAGTGAGAGGGTTGGAGGTCACAAGCTAGGGAGATGTTGCGTCTTCACTTCCTCATCCTCTTACAGTCTGCTGCTATGATTTGTTTTCCCCTGTTCCAGTAACTGGGGGCTCGATACAGATTTACAGTAGAATAGGGCAGGGATTCCCAAGCTTGGTTTGATCAGCTACCATTGCTAGTTCCACTATCAGCAGCAAGAATAAAGCTAAGAATTAATCATGATTCCTGGTCTACTCACTGATATCTCTGATGAAGAAGCTGCTAGTGTAGTTCTCATATTCCACCTCATCAATAACCTCCAGGAACATCTCAGTTGGCTGGTGCTCTTCAGCAAATGGACAGTAGTTTTCTTTCTGGCACTGGACTGTGTATTCAGTCACTGATTTATCAGTGTGAGCTACAGGGCTGCTGCAGGTTACGTCTCCTTGAGAGCTGAATACAGAACCGAGAAAAGAACTGGAAATGCTGGTTTGTTCTGAAAATTTGTTGCCACAATGAGAACATGTAGTTGGTAAAGTCATGTTTTACTGTTGCCTGTATCATTCTGTGCTTCAACAGCCACAGAAACAGTTCAGTGGGAGTTCTTACATTTTCAGTGCTGTATTAATGTAAAATCACAAAAGCCTCCCTGCCTTAGCAGAAGGAATTAGGGTTTAGACCTAAACCAGGATATCTCATTTCTTATTACCCCTTTCCCATGACAAGCTCTAGTATCGTCCTTTATTCCTTAGCCCCTTCCAAAACCTTGCTGGCAGAAATAAGGGAAGGCTGAAATGCATCCATTGGTAAATAAATAACAAAAGCCATCTATAAAGTACCATCTGGTTCTATTTTTGCATTCAGCAAAATAAAACACTTTGCAGTTGTTTCTTCTTTAACAAACCAAAGTGACCTTTGCTCAGGCGCTCCATGTTTTGGAGAAACCCCCAAGAGTAGTGGAAGGTAGGAAATCCCCACAAGGTTCCCCTCACGTATTTCCCTTGCAGGTTTCTGCAGCGTTCCTCAACAGAGCCTTGTCAGTGGACATGTGGCTTTTGCAATGGGTGCAGCCTCCCACTCCCTTAATTTTGCTGGATCTGCTGCAAAGGGACTCGGTGCTATGATTGTTTCTGGTTTTGGCTCAACTTCCTCTCTCTCCCCTGCATGAATGTTTTTTGCTCTTGCTTAAGTTATTCTGTGGCTGTTCTGTAGCAGCTGTAACAGACCAGTGGGGGTTGTTCCATTTTCAAGTCTTTATTAATTTCTGAGCAACTTCCATGCCCTTGTTAGTTAAGTTAGTTCCAGTGATGGATCAAAACATGTTGCAGATGTTCAGACTCTGGAAGTAGGACTCCTCGCCTTCTACATGTCCTCAATAGCCTAAAACCCAGGATCTAGGAGATCCTACACAAAGCCCCTACACAAAGGGCTCTTACTATGAGGTTGTTAAGGAAAGTACAAGCTCTTACCCTTCTAGACTTCTGATTGTGAACTTCACATTTGGACTCTCATTTTCTGTCATCCATGAACACATGAAAATTCCAGAGTAGTTCTTCGCTTCACATTTTAAAAATGTCCTGTTTGGCTCTAGATGAAAAAAGAAAGAAAACATGATCTATTTAGTTTTTTTGCCAAAACGGTCAAAGCAGAGAGAAAACAGTAATTCAGTAGACTCCCATCTACTTTGGCAGGTGGTGGGCACATAGGCAGACACAATCTCATACTGCCCTCGGGCAGCCACCTGTAGTTAAAAAGCCGTATAACCACAGTTAGTGGCTGAAGGCTGGTTTACATGGCAGCACGTTAATCGCATCTATGTGGCTATTAACATGGGCTAGAGCATACCCAAGCTGTGGCAGATAGCTGTCAGTAAGAGATTTATATAGACAAATCCATTGTTCCTTTCACAGAGAAACATTGCAGCTATTCAGTTGGCAAATCTCTGTATTTGTTACCCTGCGCATGAGAGCGCGCACAGTGGATAATCTCATGTCTTCACATAGTGGGGCACGTGATGGGAACATCTCCAATGTGAGAAGTGAATGAAGCCTCAGTATGGGCCTCAGTGTGTTTTGCTTCTGCTGTCCCAGCACTGCAGACTCTCAACAACTCTATACTGTACCCTGGATGTAGCCAACTGGCAGACCAGCTTACTGCATCTGATAGGTGGCTCCAGGAGCCAGGGAAAAAGCTTTGGACGTTTGTAAGTTCCTGGCACTACTTTAACATGAGAGATAAATGAGTGAGGTTCATGCAGAAAATGCAGAACATCACAGGCTTGTCCCAGTGGGTTAATTGTGAATGGAGAAACCCAAATGACAGCACTTAAAATCTAGGTCAGTCCCTGGTTCTGTCAAATCATGTAGCCATGGTTTTACAAACCCTCTCCTGAGCACTGGGTCAGTGAGATGGAGACAAAGCTCCCCCACAAGAAAAGCAGTGGTGTGGTATTGATGTTATCCTCTATTTTACCATTCCTACCATTGCTCCATCCTATAGGTCTAGAGAGTCCTAAATTAATCTCATGGGAACCGATTCCTATGCTGCTCATCAGCTGCACCATAAACAGAACCACAGAAGTAATCAGTAAAGCATTTCAAGAGGACCCATTTTAAAGTGGACATCTCTCGTGTCTCTCTCCAGAGAGCTCCCTCTGGTCTTCACAAAGCTCCAACACACAAAGCCAAGCAAGATACATCACATCATCTTATGACCATACCTTTAAAGCTTTTCAGAATTGACCTTATCATTTGCCCATTGGAGTCTATTTTAGTTATGAGGAAGAAATCATAGCTGACAATTTCATGGGTATTAGCTGTCAGACAGGTGTAGTTGCCAGCATCTGGGAACTCTTTCACTTCGGCAATCAGAGTCTTTCCAGTTCCTTTCATTTCAGTGCCCTTTTTCCAGTAAACTGGCAGTGTGTCATCAGGTGTGTTACAGGTGAGCTCCACTCTTTTAGCTGGTGTTTCATCATTCCACTCTGATTCTATGACGTACACTGGACATTGCAGAGAAAGACATGTTAGCAGCTACGCATACTTAACAGTGTGAAGATTGAACTGAGCCCTTTTTTTCAGCTCTGCTCCCCAGGAAAACTGCTAATAAACCTCTGTCTTTCTGGCCCAAGGCCTCACCATCACTTGGAAGTCTTTACTACAAGAAGAGGTTCTACTTAGAAATTTACAGAAACTTCTGATCAATAGGGATGACCTTTTAATGGAAAAAGTGATTTTTGTTTTCCCTGTGTTCCCAGACAATCTTACAATGGTTCATAACCATGGGAAGTAAGCAGGTACCTTTGCTTTAAAGGTGCGGATGCCAGGACACACTGAGCCTAGGTATTCCTCCTGCATGTGGCCTGTGGCCTTTGCTCACAGAATGGCATGTAAACCCACTCTGTGCTATGGTGCTTTGCTATGGTGCAAAGCTATGACGCTTTGCCCTCTTCAGTGTTAAAGGTCTGTGAGTGAGCAATGGGAAGGATGGAAGCTCTGGGTAAGTGGTTCTATTTGCCAGTAGCTGATGCTGTTTTCCATTTTCTGCAGGGAACAATCTGTACTCCTATCACCCTGGTCCCAGTGGAGCAATTACTAAGAGATGGGGGATTGCTGAGTTACAGCAGAACTAAGTAAACTGCAACAGGGAGATGTTCTCTTCTAAATGCCATCTTGTAACTCTGAAGTGCCCTGCTGATCTTTCCAACTTAGAAGACTCACCACACAACAAAATAATTTGGAACAATTCCATTAAAGAAGCATTATCTTCTCTTGTCTCTTTGCTGTGGTTGGCTGAAAAACTTCACCTATGCTTCTGAGTGGCAATAGTTCTCAAATTCAACTGTCATTGCTCAGATATACACTACTGCTCTCACAGGCTCCCCAACCACGTTCAGTGCCTTCAGAGACATGCAAGAAGCGGCAAAAATTTGTTTCTTAGTGTGCCAACACCACAGAAAGCACTCATCCCAGGAAATCAGAGCTCCAGTGAGCTCTAAGACCTTTTCATTTCACTACCAGAATGAGACCTTTAAGACTTTACCACAAAGAAGAAACACCAAGAAATACAGGTCAAATGCTGAATCTAAAATGGCAGAAAATATGCAACTCTAGCAAGCCAGGAAGCTTACCAAACTGCTTATGGATATTTGAAGTACAGGCAAGGTAAATCTTACAGACTTCAAACACAAAGATTATTCTCAATATTGACAAATATATTTGCAGTTTTCAGCACCATGGTATTGCCCAGGGAACCCACAGGATAAATCATTTTTTGTAAAGATACAGGGAAAAATAATTGAATTACTTTTTACAACTAAAACACAGTCAAATTGAGAAGGCTTTTCTCATGTTCATTAAGGTCCTTCTTTTTGGATTTGCATTGAAGACAGCCTGGATGATGGAGCTACACTGGGTGAATAAAACCAGCAAATTTGATTATCTGAATTTAGCACAATTTTCTGGTAAGTTATTCAAAAGATTTGTTTGTTTATTACCAACCCTCTATTTTTACAAATGTATTTACATTTAAGTTAATTATGAGAAAAGTGGGATAAGCTATTTCTAGGTTTTAGGTTTTACTGTGAAATATGCTTTTTGGCAATTAATTCTTCACTTGTTGGGCTGTTACCTAAGTCACAAGATACTGTTTCTGCTTCCAGACTGCATAACTGAAACAAGAGAATGGAGAATAGGAAATCAGAAAGTTTCTAATGCAAATATTCAGAATGGGTGTTGTACCACATTTTAGGACTTTTAAATATTTCTTCCATTAATACCAATTAGTTGGGTAGTTATTCACAAACAAATAGGAAGAACCTTGGCATAAGATACTATAGTTAACAAATCCTGTGCTTGTGGACACAAGTATAATTCTGAAATACCCTTGTGTCCTACAGCTGTAGGTCTCAGTAGGTGAAGACTGCTTACCATTTTCCCTCAGTTTCCACTGCGCTTCCAGAAGGGCAGCAAAGGAAAATAATGAAAGTAAGGCAAATAGTAGGTGAGACATCTGTAGAGAAAAAATAAATTATTAAACTTCATTGAGGATGGTTAACTGTGTACTGAAATCAAGCTCAATGCCAGACAGGATAATAAGAAGACAGAGTCAGTTCCAGTGAACTAAGAAACACTCTCCCATTCTAAGAACTCTTAGACTACATAAAAATTGAATATCAGGTTTGTACTGGAGCTTAAGCTAAGATTTTGATCCAATTGTAATTCACACCACAAACCAGTTTAGAGAAGAAATCACGGAACTTAGAGGAAATTGTTGTGTGTGTAGGTCTTACGTGGTCAGGAGCTCAGAAGCATTCCCAGGTCCCTCAGTTAAATATTCCTCATGCAAGAAAAGTCCTGCTGATGCCAGTGAGGCTAGTTGCATGAACAAGGCATTGGACTAAAGGATCAATGGACGTTAAATTCCAGTCATACAAAGCTTTTAAGTATATTTCTTCGTTTAAGCATGACAATAGTCCTATTTAAATGAAGGATTGTGATTTAAAGGAAGGACGTGCTGAAGTGTTTTGCTGGACTATAGTCTTCACCATCTTTGCGGGAACAAGTGACAGCAGTGTCAATAATGCAGTGTAGAGCTGGCGTCAATACTCACACTTGCCTAACTGGTACTAGTTCTACTATCCACCTGAGGTTGCATAGTCTAATTAATTTTGCAAGCAATTTCAGGGAAAATTCCTACATGATTCAATTCCACAGCTATATTTGCAGAAATGGCTGGATATCAGTGTTGCTGTGTTCATTGAGACACATACATATATCTCACCTGAGAATATATAAGCATATCGCTGTATATAAAATAAAAAAATGTACATTTGTCCTAAATTCAAAATACAGCTAGAGCTCTTCATGACACAAAACATATTTGCCAAATATTGTTGTAACCACTGAGTACGTAAAAAACTTTAGTGACTGTTATTTAGATATACTTTCAGACGTTTTTCAACTGGAGATTAAGCCAAATGAACATGAGTATGACTTCGAAAAAAGAGATTGGTGAATATAGCTTTCAAAGTCTATTCTGACTACAATGTGAGTCTGAATGCAGATGAAAAACACAAAATTAAGTGGTTTGGGTATTTTTTCCTCCCAAACCAGTCTTTTTCAGTGAAAGGGGAGCAGTCCTCTATTTCTGCTCATGTGCTATGAAACATGCACCAAATCTGTTACTCACTGGCAGCTCCTGCTATTATTAGCAGTCCTTAATCTTCATCAGAAGTCAACTGTCTCTGGACAAATGCCAAGAAAGCATGCCGTCTGATTTTGTACACTGTACAGCACAGCTATTGATGGGACCAGAAGCTACAAGTATAGTATCCAAAAAGAGTATCTAGGAGAGGAACCAGCTCACATTGCATCTGTACTGAGAGAGGGGCAGGAGCCTCAGTGAAAAGCCAGTTACTATCAGGCAGCCTATCAGCAGTATATTGCCTCATTAAAAAGCAAATATTCTTAGCTCCTGATGATTTTCTACTGCAGGAAGGATTATCTCTAATTTGCGAAAGATAAATACATTTTGCAACTTTCTGAAAGATGCTCATTTCTTTCATTGTAACACGGCATTCATCACTATGCTTCATAAAACCAATAGCTGAAATACCAACTAAAACTCAGAGGAGAAGGCTGTAAAACATGTCTTCTTTTCTGTATCAACTTTTCATCAAAATTGAGACCTTGAAAACAGAAAAGTTTCCCCGGTTTTAGGGAGAAGCTTCACAATTCAGGTTTTTGATGAAAAAAGTTAACAATTTTCATGGAAAATTATTAAATTTTTGAGATGGGAGGAGAACACCACCACCACCACCCCCCCCCCTCAAGATTTTAGTGAAAAATTAATCAGAAATAAAATCAGTTTCTGAACATCACTAATTGGTGCAGTTGCCCGAACACTTCATAGATGAGGAGAGTGTGCCAACGTCATATATATATTCCCTGTGATCTGGAACATGAGCTGCTGTAAATCAGCACAGATTCCTTCACTGAGAATCACAGAGTAATTTCTGTCAGAAGGGACCTCTGGATATCAATCTGGACCAGTCCCAGCTCAAGGCAGGGCCAAGTCACTCTTGTTCCATGTTTCTTAAAACAGAGAACAGCATGACCATAAATACATATTTGTTGATGCACACACCCAAGCAACATAAATATTGGTAAGATACAAAAGATTACTACCTTGTAACATTAGCTGTTCTGTTAGGCAGATAACAATTCTATGAGCTATATACGTACATATATATATATTATGTGCTTAACTTCAGGCACATAAGCATACAAATACTGTCCTGAGAAAAATGTCACGACAACTATTTAAATACACTTCTAAATTAAAGAAATAATTTTAAGTTTTCATTAGTTTAATCTGAAGCAGCTGGTACTGTACTTGTGTTGCCTCAGTGTTAGAGAAGAAAGGAATTCTCACCTTTTCCTGTGATGCCTGTTAGCTGAAGTCGCCAGGCAGGTTGGGTTTGTGATCTGAAGGAAGCAGAGTGCTGGCTCCCTTATAAATACTTCTAAACTCTGAAAGGAAAGGGATGCTCTGTTTCACCGCAATACCACAGAATTGCAACACGTGGCTTGAGTTCCTTTTTTACATAGTGGCAGAGCTAAAGCAAAAAAAAAAAAAAAAAAAAAAAGTTTGGGACTCCCAGGTAAACTTTAAAGAGGAAATGAGATAATGAGATTGTTACAATGACCTTTGTGTTAAGCCAGAGGCATTTCCTTTCCTGCCTGATTTTCTGTCTCTCTCATACTGCCTGTTCATCATTGGAGGAAGAGTAAATACAGACTAAATAAACTTCCAAAACTATCTAATGGGAAATATATTATGAAGACAGAAAGAGAAAGTTAAATAAACTAAATCTATTTCTACCTGGTAAGCATGAAAGAGATAATTACGTGAAATAAAATCCCAGCTACCACATCAATCAAAAGTAAAGATAAGGCAAAATTCATTTTTAATTGCTGTTTTAGAATTGTGTTTACTCTAAAAATTGAGACTTAGGTCAACCAAAAAATAAACAATTAGCTATGTCTCAGAGATAAAAAACTGAAATTGTCACAATATTTTACGTTGCAGTTCTAAAATATAGCCTATTATTTTTTCTTTATAAAATGATGTTCCTTTTAGACTTGTACTCAAGCATCTTAAAAGCCCCATACATAACATATACTTTGAAAATGAGGAAAAAGTTTCTATTGATTTTTTTATTTTGTGAAACAATAGAAAACAATTCACTTTATTTGTCAGGCAAACCAAAACTGAGTTGTTCTTCTAGCCCTGTTCCAAACCTAAATAAGATGACTGAAAAGTTATAAGCAAGAAGAAATACATTGCTTATAAAAGCAAAAGAAATGGTTTGAAATTCAACCTGATGTGCTTTAGGAATTCATAGAGAGACACAACTCTGTCCTATGTGCTTGCTAATGGCAGGAGTGTTCCCACAGCCCAGAGATGAAAGCTACAATGCAGTAATCCAGCAATGAAAAGATGGTGCCTGTCCCTTCTGCTCTAGTCAATGGCATTTCAGGAGTCCTTCACACAGATGAAACAACGCAAGCATCTGCAACATGTTGCATATTTGGTGCCCCCAAATATGGCAAGAATATAAAAAAAGACCACCCGAGTAACAACCCAAATTAGCAGTGAGATAAACTTATTACGAACCCCTGGGAGGTAAACAGCAGAGAGGGTGGCACACTCCAATTTGAAAGAGGGTAGTTTCAGGTTTCTGGATTAACTGTGCTGAAAGCTTTACACAAATGTACAGTATTGCCAGTGGAATCCTTTTCTTTTCTTAGCCATCCTCTTCAAAGGAACACTGCTTAAGTAGGATCACATACATCTTTGGCAGCTGAGCTTTAACTCCCTCCGCTCTGACAAAACACAAGACCAGAGCATTTCAATCTCAGATGGGCCTAACAACTTCCCTGCTGAGGCCAGTGTACCCATCCTGGGGCTACTCAGACATCAGCCCCAGACTTGGCTTTGCTGGAGCTCACGGCCAGAGCTGGGCAAGAGCAGAGCGAGAGACTGCAGGCTGGCACTGCGGCTTCTGAAGCAGGTTTGAAATGGCAGCTCTGCCACACAGAAAAACTGCTCCCTTCACATACTGTATTCTGAATCTGGATCAAAGAGGTTTGTTGATTTATTCATGACACAGAATTGACCAGCAACCAGTGAACTATTCATTTGGGAACAATAATATAGCAGATAAGTCAGAACTTCCAAAATGTTAATTAATACCTATACGTGTCCACCCTCCACTTATCCTCAAAAGCTCTAATCTCCCCCTCCCACACATACACACGGCCTTACATGCACACGTTGAGAGGATGTGTGGGCTACAGGCACACGTACTGTCTTTGCATCTGGCTGATGCTTGTCTTCCTCTCTTACATGATCATTTGGGACAAAGGTCTTCTCAGGCAGTTTTGGGTCCTCCGTTCACATACACTGTCAATACTCCTACTCCGATCTTAACAGCTATTGTTATCCAGGCCATTTTGCCAACGGTGGGCCCTGCAGACGCTGACGCTTCTGCTGCCGCTGTTGTTTCACTGTTCAGAAAGAGTGAATGGCAGTCTAAGAAAGCCTGTTGAGAAAGATGTGGCAGAAGCAGTTGGCGCACAGGCAAGTGAAATGTATTCAAACTGTACCAGGTGACAAAATTATCTCCTTTTGATCCTGGTCCCTGCCTGCCTGTGAAATGCATGTCAGCAGGAGCCTGGGCTGTGCACCATATTCCCATTGATCTGCTTCTCTTCCCAGGGGAAACCTTGTCACAAGGGCAAGGAGGAAGCCTCAGTGAACAGGGACACCCCTTTCTCCTTATAGTCTCAGCCTGCTCTAATTGCAGCCTCTGGAAGCGTTTAGGGCAGCTCTCCTTTCACAAATGAGACAGAGTCCAGGCTGAATCAAGGTTAGGCAACAATTTGTTCCCGTTTAAGACAATTGCAAAAATTCATTTCTGTGATAACACACGAGTTTACAGTGAGCCAGCAATGACCAGGAAAACTTGAGAGCTGCATTCAGTCTCTGAGCAGATACGTAAGGGCACAAGTAACTTTACATACATGTTGCCTACTCCTTTCTCAATCCACCGTAGCTTGCCTGTTTGCTTATGTCAACCACGTATTATGGCTTTTCTTTTTTGACTGTAATGTCACTAATGCATAGTTAAACATCTGCTCAACCTGATGGTAGTCTTTAAATGACTGCTCAGTTCTGAAACATGAATAGTTAATGATTAATATAAATAAATACACATTTTCAGAGTGCATGCTTGCATACACATGCATAAAACCTACATAATCACCTTAGCTCAGTTATTGTTACAGGACAAATGGAGTAATACAGTACCCAGCCTTTATGTCAAGAATCCAAGATGCCAGTTATGGAGCATCTGTGTGGAACTTCCATGATGGGATAGTTTGCTATGATCGATCAGAGGAATTTTTAAATATTAAAACATAGAGATTGTGAAAATATCTTTTGATGACAGTCTGATTTTCCATTATGAGCTCATATATGCTTATGGGGAAATTTGGAGGAGAGCAGCTTCTCTCCCATCATTTTATCCTACTTCCCCTATGACACTGAAAGAAAATGGTGGAAACTCTATGTCCATGTTTTGCTTTCCTCTAATGTAACAGAAACACTCCTTTTCAGCAGAAACGGCCCTTTTGAAAATGGTTTTCCTTTCTTTTGAAGGACAGATGATTTTTGCTTTGTGGGATGACACAGTTATTTCACCACAATCCGGGAAAAAACCTGCATAACATGAGTAAAAGAAAGGTTTATATAAACTGTATAATCGGTATGATTTCTGTATATGGAATTTCCTTCAGCATCTGGTTAGTTTTACATGGATGTCGATTTGGAGATTAATGCCAAAGATCAAGTTTTATTACTGTTATTAATAATGTAGTAGGGAACTCTGTTCTTTATATATAATTCACTAAACAGGGATTTATGTGACTTCATCAGGAAATACTGTGTAATACTAGCATAACAATGAACTTTCCTAAAAAAGTCCAGTCGCAAGGTACTACATGGAACCACTGAACTAAGACCAAACCTTGAGAAATGAAAAACAATAGCGGCGAAAAATACATCCACTTCTACTAAAAATCAAAAAATTTAAGCTTTATACATCAGTGATTCATTTGCATTATGATACAACTAGAGTAGCCGCCCAAGATGGGGACTTTGGGTATCTCTCCTTAGATGGAGAGGACAATAAGATGGTTACCTCATCTGCATTCCAAGCTGGTAGGCCATCCACTACCTCCAGAGGAGAAATTCCACAATAGAATTACTGTGGCCTGACCTAATTAATTTGCCACTATCATGCTAATGTAGCTACTCAACTTTCAGATTAGAGCTAACTGTTGTTCAGTGTAGGGCTGAATGTGGATATAAAATACATGTAGACACAGAGCACTAGCTGGTGCTAAATACGAGAAGTGGAAAGAAGGGGTTTTAATCTCTTAGTCCTACTGCCTTCTCCCTGAGTAAATGCACACCTACCCAGTCAACTTATAACTCACAACGCATTGGGTGTCTCTGCATACACTCCATTATACATAAGCATGTATTTAGAGACAATATTAGAAGCAAAAAAAAAAAAAAAAGCAAGGAAGGAGATAGTACCATCCTGCATAAGGATAAAAAAAACCAAGAAGAGGTATGGCATTTCAAAAGGGTTTTAAGAACCAAATCACATTTTCTACAGTAAATGACTCCAAAAAGTCAATGTGATTTGGGTACCTGTGTCTGTAATATGCTTTTGCAGATCTTCATAGGCACTCAGAAAACATGGGGCTGAGATACAAAAGAAACTGGTATCGCTGCAAGATTCATTGCAGAACTATAGAGATACTAGTCCTCTTTAACACAGGAAGCACAGAAGTTCCTGCCCCAGAGCATGCATATGAAGATGGTTCATTGTTCTTTTAAAGTGCAATGCAATGCACTTTACATGATTCTGCTGTTTCCATCACAAATCTGTTGTTTACATGTGATAAATCTGATATGCTACACTTAACTGTAGGCTCTAGATGCAAGTTGCTCACTTTACGTGATGTTCACTCATTTCTTGAGTGTGATGTTGCAACTATTTGAAATCCACTGTCACCATTACTTAGGCCACGATATAGTGCTGGGGGTGGGGGAAATAACACACCAAACTGAAAGTAAAGGGAAAAACCCAGTAGTAACTTATTGACTTAAATTCAAGCAGGATTTTCTTATTTGTCAGGCAACTACTATACAAAGGAGGCTGAACATTTGATTCTTTTTGCAATTCTAAAATTTCATATAGCATTTTTTCAGATATCCACAATAAGTTAGTAATAGGCAAGGATAAAATCCTTGGGCAACAAATTCAGTAGCTGAGTATCTGTGCAGAGAACCTGATGACATACTTGTGATTTATATTACACTAATAGGAATTTCAGCTGATTTAAGACATAACAGGGAGAGGTACGTAGGTAGGCAGGCAGGTACGTAGATTGGTCAGAGTTTTTAGATTGTTAGCAATGGGTGCGTAATGGGGTCAGTCTTTTAAAACCCAGAATCACACTATTGGATTGGGATCCAATACAGGATCATTGGCTACAGGAAACAACAATAGCCTTTCTACATAAACTTGAAGGTGACAAAGGAGGCAACAACCAACGTATTCCATCACAGTACTTTAAGCCGTAAGAACATCCCTGGAAAAAATTGTATTTTCTTTACTAAAAGCCAGTTAATACATAAGACTTCTCTGTTGGTGTTAGGATCAGGCAACGTAGGAAAATAATTTCAATGTGGACAACTGGAAAGCATCTATTGTATGATCTGGAGAATGTTTTGATGCTTTCATACTGCTCTTCAGTTATTCCTTGGCCACAGCTGAGGTAAGACCAATGCAGAAGAAAGATAGAGTGGAGAACTATAGTGTGACACTGAAGAGAAGAAAAAACATCTACACTAACATTCAGTTAGAGAAGAAGTTATTGAGAAATTACTCAGATTTCGGAATTGTATTAATCATCTAAAATTCATCAAATACTTTTCTCAGACATTAATGGATTTTCTTACATAAAATACATCTATTTGATTAGATATCATTACAAATTACATTTGTTGATAGGTGGGAATTAGCTTTGTGGTACATGTCAGTTTTGTACAGCAAGTGACATGCTTTTAACACACACAAACACACTTAAAGTGTTCAGTGAATGACTTTAAGCAAAATAGAAGCAGAGTAAAAAAGAACTGCAAAGGCTAAGCATGCCTCAGAGAGAGACAGAAATGGGTTATAACAGCACCTTTTGCAGATCTTTTATATTTCAAGAGTCATTATGTCGTAATTTTTGTGGAATTATATGGAATATTCCATTTTTAACCACTCACCTATCACTTAATGGCAAAGTATTTGAAGGACAGTTTACCTTTTCAAAATTATTCTGTTTCAGCAAGCATAAGAATTCGTTTTGGCACTTGGATTTGCAGTCTTAGAGGTGCCTTTGATGTCTCAGAGGTGAAACAAATAATAAGCTGTTGGCAACACGAGACATTGTTCTCCTTTAATGCAGTATGAGCTTGTTACATCTCTATGGCCACATACAATATCAAAGGGCCTTTTGAGAAACAGGCTGCTCGTGAACCAGAGATGAAGGACTTTGCACTGGTGAGTGTAGCCCATGATAAGTGACCTGCAGCTTTGGTGAAGGGAAGAGCTGGGGAAAAAAGTGCTGTTCATTTCCTCCCATTCTGGGGTGAAAGGGAAAATGGTCAAGGGCACTGAAAAACATTTTGAACCACTCCAGCCTTTTGGCAGTATATTGCAAAAGCTCACATAAGTTGCCAGCTTTATTTGGGACCCTCATGGCTGTACTTTTCTAGTTGCACCAGAGCTGGGCTCAGGAAACCTAAAACAACACCTGGAGTGTTAAGAGGATGATAGGGGTTAAAAATTCTTACCTTTTTTAATAGTAAGAAATGTGGACATAAAGGTAATGCTTTGTTAGGGGAGAATAATGGAGGAAAACAGGTCTCTCTCCCGAAATGGCCCAAGACTTCTGAATGAAATGTTCCAGGAAGTCAGAAAACATCATTGTCTTCCGCTCCAAATGCACCTTTTTTTTTTTTACTGTGCCTGCAATGTGTCTATAAAGAACAAACAAATGCTCCTTGTTGACCTTCTAATCTGCACACACTTCCTTCTCTGGGGAAAACAAACAATCAGTGGTGTATACGTGCATGTTGCTCAGGTACCAGGCTGTTATCGTGGCATTAATGAGAGGAGAGCAAAGTAGAGCAGAGCAGAGCAGAGCAGAGTTACTCTTGCTAGTAGCTCCATTGACTAAGTCTGCATTTACATGGTGTTTCACAAGCAGGTTTGAACCTTTCTTAAGAGGGCACGTGGTTCAGGCTCGGCACTGTGCTAACTACTGCCATAAAACCTCTGACCAAGCTCAGGATCCCAGCAGAGCAAGCTGACATCTGTGTATGAAATACTCTCTTGACAGAATTTCAGTTGTACTCTTCGTGCATGTATGTCAGTACAAAGTATAATCATTATGAAAAATACTCTTATCTGTTGTTATTGTTATTTTGAAGATGGACATAAATTAAAGTACTCGGGGATATACCTGGAATAAAAGGGAAGTCATGACAGCTTCCTATTTTGCTATGTAATTATTAATGTGTATATATTTATTTTATTTTAAAGCCTAGAGACTCAAACTGAAAATGGGACCTCATCTTACAAGGAATACCAGGAGTTCATAGTAAGATTCAGTGCCCCGTCATGATCTAGGCATCTTGTTGCATCATTTTTTATCTGTCAAAAAATTCCAGGTTCCTGGAGGTGGTGAAAAGATATTTTAAATGATGTAATAAGAGCTTTAACACCTCCTATGACTGTTAATGAATGAGGTCATACAAGGCCTATTTGGAAAGCAAAGATGTTTCACAAATGAACCACTGAAGCATCCCTCAACTTCTGAAAGTCAAAGGAAATTTCTGAAATTACTCCAGTGGTTGCTTTGTGATACGACATTTGCTTCTGTAACTTCTGTGAACATTAGCTCTGCTGAAGTCATTTTGTAATAAGTGGGACTACAGTATTAGCAACCCTGAGTGCTAGAGATTCGGGAGCTTTGACATGTGATGGTTTCTAGCAACCACAATAGAATGGGGAAAACAGAGGGACTATGGATGGGCAAATCCTCCCTGCTGTTACATACCAGATAACATTTGGAATAAATGTGCCGGGGAGGGGCTACAGCCCTGCTACCCTTCCGCACTCCCCAGATAGTATCTACTCCATGGAGTTATTTTTGAAACTTCTGCTGGTATTGCATTTAGGATTCAGGGTGGAGCCAAGTTGCACTTGTCAGCTGTTCTTTGCAACCACAATAGCTAGAAGCTGATTTTAGTGAAAAATGTAAGCTGAGAGTTCAATCTCATGTGTTATCATGTGTAAATCCACCTGAAGGGTGCTGCCTGCCTTCTCGAAAGGTGGACCAGGAGACCTAGGTCTATCCTCTGGCTTATTTAGGGAATGAATACACATCTTACGGTTTTTTAATATATTCTGTGCAACAGAGGTTTGCAAACTGGTCTACAGCCTGCTCTAAGATGCTTATAAACGAGCTTTTAAAAGAGTAAGGTCACCACAGTAGCCTAAAATTCTCAACAGACATTTGAAATTCCACTGGAAAATTTGAAGAAATGTGAAACCCAGGTTTTCAATATCCACTTGAGTCATATATCATAGAATTTCAAGGACAGAAAACGAATATATTCTGTTCTCTCTGTGTAGTTAGTTTCATATAGTTAATCATGCAGCAAACCACTAGAGAGATCAGCAACACATGAGTTTAAGTTGGAAGTGTGCAATAGAATTCACGTTCCTTAACTTTGTCCATTAAAAAGGTGTTCAGAGTAGATCTGAACTCTAATAGGGAGCATACAAATATTTCAATAATTTCTCAGTGTATTTCTTTGTAAATTAAAAAAAAATGGAAGCCCAAAACGTTACTTTCAGTGTCACTTCTTTCAGTGCAAAAACATACTTTCTGTAGGACTGCATTGTGCTGTAATTTTATATTACATTTTTCTACTTTTTAAAATTATTGTCCCTGAAAAATTGTCCTTTATTACAGTTATTAATTGTAGCCATAAAACAGGAGTTTTACCCCCTCTTCGCAATAGTATCAGCTTGCTTTGTCAATTTTTAAACTGCTGAACAGTCCTTGTTATTACAATGTGTATGAGACGAATCAGTTAACTGACTTTATCTTGTTTTTATTTGAAAGGGGGAAGTCTTTTTAAAATTCTTTTACTACTAATATGTTGTCTCTGTGGCCAAAAGTAATTAAACAGGCAGAGGAAAGAGACATAAGAAAGAGTCTTTGGTTTTTAACTATATTTTGTCTGTCTCACTCCCAGCTGCATTGACAGAAAGACTGTAACAAGATTAATGGGAATTAGATTGTTTCATACTTAACCACAGCAACTCCATTTCTCACCACCACACATTTCTGAATGAAATCTTTGCAGAGGGATTCTTGTTTAAGATACAGGGGCAGGTGTGGGTGCCGATGTGCCAGCTGTAATGGAACAACAATGACAATCTGAAGTCACATCTCTGTATGGTCCCTGTCCTGAGCTTTCCCACCGTTTGCCACCTCCATTCCTGCCCCGGAAGATGCTGTTTCTGTTCATGCCAACTGACTGGCAGCTTGTACTGGGTACAAGCCAGTTACTGGTTGTAGCCCACTGCTCTGCTTCTTTGCCCTATTGCATGCTGTATGGCCTGTGGCTTTCATTTCATTTTGTGCCCCAAAAAATTCACTACCTTATTTGCCCATGGTTTTTGAGCCCATATGGACACACACAGAGTCTCGGTCTCTGACTCAGTTTCAGATCCTGTGTAAGTTACTCTTTTGCTGGTTGATTTTGTTGTATCATGCAACATTTTTAACAATTTAACATTTTAAACTTTTTTTAACATTTAACAGTTCTGATCTCCCCTTAGGTTTTCTAATGAAGGGGGTAAAAAGTAAAATAGGAAGCAAAGAATAAGAATGTATGGCTCAGATCAGGCCAAAGACCAGTTGAGCTCAATATCCCGTCTCAACCAATAGCAGAGAACACAGGGAAGACTTTTAGCTTAGTTAAGACCAAGAACACACTGGTTCCTAAAGAGAGCTTTTTTCGTATTCAGCTGCTGACTGATCCATATGCTGGCCAGAATCGTACTCAACAGTGGTACATATACGGGTGCTAGAATGATAGAAATGTGACTGGAAAACAAGAAACAGAATAATGTAATTTATCTATTTTTTAAGTATTGCTTCTAAAAATTCTGAGAAATCTTGGGGTTTATTTCCGATTTTAACCTTGAAAGATCTGAACATCTACCTGACCCCAAACACTGTGGTAGGGGAAAAAACAAGAGGATAGTTCCACTGCAGTGTCCTGTGTCTTTGTGACCAGGTATGGCACAGGACACACCAAAGCATGTTGCAATGCCTTGTCTCAAGAATTAGCAGCAGTGGGGCTAACAGGCATTGTCACATACTCCAGGGTTGTTATTGCTATTGTTCTGCAGTTTCTTAAAAAAGCTACTTTTAGGGGATACAACCAACCAGCTAAGAAGGTGAACACTGAGACAGATGGCACCACCCCTGTGTTCAGATGCAAGGAAGAGAGTAGGGGGGTGAAGACATTAAGTCCAAGCTGCTTCATCCAAGGAGCAGGTCTCTACTGCCTGAGGGGCACAGATGCAGAAAGGTGAGGAGCAGAGAGAGTGATCACTGTCCTTCACTTCTCACTGCCTGCTAGCAACCTAATCGCATGGGGGCACAGAGGAAGCAAAACAGGAAAGGAAGTGACTGAGCAAGGCAAAGGCAGACACACAGCTTTTCATGTCATTGTGGGGTGTCTTCTGAGATTTTGGGTGTGAACCTATCTGCTGTTCCTTATTCAGGGGAGATTACTGGTTGGTCAATAACTGTCATTCAGCAAACAATTTAGGTGTCAAAGTGAGGAGAAAGCCTTGCATGAGGGAACTTCCACTAAGTACTTTCCCAAAAGAATGATGAAACTGCTTGCATGGAGTGAACATATTTGTTTCTGCTTATCATCATGCCATGGAGTATGAGGATGTGCCTGGAGTTGCTCATATTGGGAATTGTGCTCTCTTGCTCCTCCCTGGGCTCTGACATCATCCTGATGCAAATCATCCTGAGTTAATGCACCACAACAGCTCCGTAGAAAAAATGTCTGTCATGCAGATGAAATTGTTGACCAATGTCAGTAAATTCCTGGACTTGAGCAGGAACGAAATCTCTTTTAAATTTGTCTGAGGAGACAGAGAAAAAAAAAGAAAAGGAAATGCTTCACATTTAAAATGTTCATGGATTTGTACTTAGGGTTGGGTTTTGCCAAAAATGCAACCCAGTGCCTTTTTTTTGGTGATCCTATACACAGGGCTCTTCGGAGTTGTGAGCAGACTATCAATACTCAATTCAAGTTAAAACTGACTGCTTTTTGCACATGTGAGAGCTCATTTAATCCTGTGCCAGAAGAGGAGAGTCTTTACTGGGTTTGGCTCTCATTATAGGCAGAAAGTACGAAGGTAATGAAACCAGGGCATTCTAGATTCCGGGGAGAAAAGGATGCTATCCTGTTAAGTAAATAACCCCTGCAGCTATCACGCAGTGATTGTTGACTCTCCTGTGTCACTTCCTAACTCTGCTCTTCCCTGAAGTTTAACTGTGTTTTTCCGGGGGTTCAGTCCTCACTCTGACTAGCTGGAGAATGAATGAACAGGACGGAAATTAAACTTAGTCTCCAACCGCACAGTGCGGAGCTGCAGAGCATAAAAATTCATTGGCCCCCAAATTCCACTTGACTTTATAAGCTATTATTTGAGCAAAAGTGTGTTACTCCATTATTAACTTTATATCTTTAATTGGCTTTCTCTGTTGCCTCTCTCCATAGGCAAAATCCCACTCCTCAGAGTACTCAAAACAAAAATTCAATTCCTCTGTGCAAAGCTAAATGAAGTTATACAATAGGTATTGACGTAATGAACGCACCATGGAGTTTCTTCCTACCTCCACCAAACCTTTCCCTGGCACTAGAAAGTCAATCGAATGTGGGTTCCAGCCACAAATGACATTACTTCCTTTCCGTGGTAATAGCTACTGCAAGGAACACCATATGAAAACAGTACACCTAATATTCACTGCTTATTTCTCTGACTTCTGTTGACTAAGCAAAGAGTTTGTTTGCATTTATGACTTCTCATAATGTAAATTCCTCTCCTATTGTGAGGCAAAGCTGTACTATCTTCCAATTAGTTATGGAATTTCTAAGGCAAATGAGAAACAGCAGGAGAAAGCCCTGCATTGCGGAATCTCTTCCATAAGCACACACCTGACTACCTCAGAAGGTAAACATTAATATTCCTATGCAACGCTTGTTTGTATATGTAATAATAATAATAATAATATCAGTTTTAGATGTTCTGTTTCAATTCCCTCCACCTATAATTAACATCTGAGAGTAAGAATCAATTCAGAGACCTTTAGTCTGACAATCATAACAATAAATCCCTTTGTCAAAGGAACTCTTGTTTGCCCAAAGCAAATGGGACATCAGTCATATTTAGGGAGTTCAGCAGAAAAGCACTTTTATCACAGAATGCAGTTCAGTATAGGCAACTCAATGTTGTAGACAGATTGGATGGAACAGAAATTTAGCAGTAGAACAATATGTATCAAATAGTATCCTTCATATGTTAGCTGCTACCTTTTTTTTCAACCAGCTGAATTTAATGGACATATACTACTTAACTACTGTGAGCATCCTCATGGAAGGACACTTCCATCTGGATCCGCAGGGAGCTTCGTGCTGGCTGAAAGGGCCAGTCACGCTGCAGGTTGTGGTCAGCATCATGAGCCTGGCACCGCTGCGTGAGCCGGCTGGTAGAAACAGCACAGGCACAGGATGTGGTATGAAGACAGTCATGTTCCTGGAGTCACCACACAGCTTTCCACAGTCAACTCTGCAACAAAGTGTGTTGCTTTAAGAAAAGAGGAACCTTCCAATCTGCAGCAGAGTTATAAATAACTGAGGGCAAAGTTTATTCAAAACTGCCAGATGGGAGGTGACGGGGCACAGCCAAGGGTTTGAGAGCAGAGTCATCAGAGCTAAAATCCCTAGCAGTCATGAATTTCTATTGTGACAATACTATAATTACCATTTCATTATAGGGAACGACACTTACATTTCTCTTTCCTTACAGTTAATTTTTCATTAAAACAAAGAAATAGAAGCAAACAGAAAAGAACCCCAGAAACATTATACTACCCTATGCACAAATGCCTCAGCAGGTGAGACAGAACTTCATTCACTTGCGCTACAGCTTTACTTACATATAACAGATCTACAGAAAAGGAAGGATGGGGAGAGGAACACAGATTCTGTTTCTGTGTTCTCAAGGCTACTAAATAGCCTTGATTTTTGTCAAGACAGTGACGGTTACATTATCTCACACTGCATTGCTGTTGTACATTGGGTCTGCATTCACAGGTGAGCCAGAGACATCTTTGTTGAGAAAGGTCTCTTTTGACATGTTTAGTCATGCTCAGGTTTTTGCTACGACTTGAAGCAGAATTCCTAACCAGCAAGGCAGAAATGTGGTAGAAAAGACATAGGTACATTTCCATTAACAGCACATATAAAACCATATGATGTGGACAAGTAGATAACATTGTGTGTAGTTGTATATAGGTTATGTCTGTTATCACTGTTCATTGTTCAAATACTTAGTCATGAGGGCTTGTCCTAGAGCCTCTTTACCTTCATTTCTCATTTTAGATAAAAAAGCATTACTAGTGTTGAAATCCAGCAGAATGCAAATATATTTAATATTCCTCACAACCAACTTCATCATATCAGCATTTGGGAAGGAAAATTTAAAGCCACTCCTCTTAAAAGAAACAATTTTTTCAGTTGGAAGGTCAAAGTTGACGCAAAAAAATAAACCCCCTTTGCTTAAACTTAGGAAATTGTCATAAAAGTTCCTCTCTATAGGAGAAAGCAGGGTGTCCATCACTCAGTGTGAAGTTAGAACATCTGGCAGCTCTCCTTCCCTGTCACTGTCTTTCGTTTGGAGGCTTAGAGCTGCCCCACAACCATGTGGGAAGGTTCCTGCATTTGAGATAGAACAGGAACCCCAGGATGGCGCAAGGCGCTGCCAGTAACATCTAGTAGCCCTTGACCTTTACTATTAGCTTCGGACCAGAGAATATCTCCTACCCAGTCGTGGCATAAAAGTTCAAGTTCCTGTTGACCTCAATCATGACGAAAGCCAGCCCAGATGGTGCTACTGCTGCTCTGTGAGGTAGCTACTTGGTTGTCATGAATCAAAGACTCCTCCTCTCATGTCAGCTCAGCTGGCAGAAACTTCCACTTTCAGAAAAGGAAACAAAAGACTAGGACTTTACATGAGATGAACAGGCACGGTGGTACTGCAGAGCTGTGCCAGCATGACTCCCACAGGCTGAGAATCCAACCTGAGATCCCTGGAGGATTTGACTGGCATTGATCACTGGCTGGAGCACATGGACAGGGCAGAAGAATAGGTAATATCCCATTAAATAGTTCAAACTTCCTAGTGATGCTCAGGCTGTTGTGTTTTGGAGGTTTCTAGCAACCATCAGTATCAGCAGGGTGGATGTACTAGTATCTGTGAGAAAGCTGTTCTTTATAAATGTTTGTGCTATATAAAAAGGATAAAGGTGCTAAAATTTGTTCAAATCAGTTTAGGTCTGGTCAGCTTTGTGGGAGCTGAAATGGCCATACAGAGATACAAAGCTGTTAAAGATGTAAGTATTGTTGTGAAACCATAGAGGGAAAGAGGAAGGCCAGGAGCAGGACATTTCTCAGGTAACTCTAATATTTTCTTAGTAAGAAACAGCTGAGAGATGTCTATGCCTTGGAAATGTAAAAGGTGGCAGTAATAAACACATGTTGCTGCCCAAAGGCTGGAGGGTGAGACTGAATCGTGGGCGAGTGATGGCCCCATCCCCCCTGGCCACCACGAGGGACCTGCGGGGGGTCTGTGTGGTGCACAGCAGGCTGGATTTGTTTGCGTGAGACCCCCTCATCAGCACCGCGCTCCCGGGTACTGGCTGGCATCGCACCAACAGGAGTCTGTCCTTCCGTTTCGGATCTCTCAGTGCAGAAGATCCAAGAGTCCCCAGCACAGCTGCAGTCACATAAAGGCAGAGACTTGTCTTCCCATCTGTATCGCTACAGATCTAATAAGGGCTTTGGGATTTCTTGGCAGGAAACATCAAGACAACAGTTCTGGGAGCCGCCACTTCTTCTGTCTCATCAGGCCCATTGGTTTAGTCTGAGTAAGCACAGATTTTAGCTTTTTTCCTGATTTTTTGCATAAGCTAACAATGACTTTGGCTGACATATTTTTAATGAATGCCCAGAAGAAGCCCTCAGACTTTCCTTTTTTGACATGTTTTTTCTCATTTAATGGCCATTTTCATAGTGCAGAGTATTCCATGCTCTTCATTGAAAAAGGGGTCTATATGAAAACAGCCATATAATGACAGAGTGAAATGACAGTTCTTCAGATCCATTTTATCTTTCTTGGAAACCCTTATCTTCCAAGAAGTTGGCCATTTTCACTAAGAGTAATTTATCTGCCTCAGAAAGTAAAGGAAATATTTTCCTTTCAGAGTTGTATCAATCCCACAAAGCTGAAGTGTGTCAAAGGAAAAAAAAAAAAAACAAACAACCCAAAAAAACCGACAGAGAGAACAAACCTAAGGAGGCGCTCAGCAGAGAAACAGACAGAAACGCTGGCTGGATGTGGGTGTCCCATGTGCACTCATCGCAGGGTGCAGGACAACCCAACTGCTCCGGTGGTGTCCTTGATATGCTCCAACCAATACGCGGGGGACACAGCCGCCTCCTTCACAGCATGAGAAAAAAGCCACTATTTTGAAATAACATTCAGTACATCGTATCTCTGTCCACTGAGACCACTGTGAGCATTCACTGCAAATTCCTCCAGGAGCACAGTATAGGCTTGCGCTGCTCACACCCACCTTCTCACTCCCCACAACATAAAAGAGCTTCAGATTAAACCCGGCCATTCAGGACAACCTGTGTGTTATTTGAACTCATTGCAATGTACTGCATGGTATTTCAAAATAGTGACCTTTTTCCTCATGCAGTCACAATTTCTCCCCCCCTTAACAGTTCTCATTTTCAGTTTTGAAGTACTAAGACAGTTTTGTTATGGTAAAAACTTTGCTGTTTCCTTCTGAGAGCAGCCAGAGGTGGAGTACGCAGTCAGTAATTTGCATAGCCTCCTCGGCTGTAGCAAAGCTTCCAGTTGCTGAGTGGTTATCTAGGGATGTAACAACCAGCTCCAGTCAAAACAACTCTGCGGTTTCATTTACATATTAGGGGAAATAAAACAATACGATGAGTCAGAAGTGGAGGTCTCTTTATTATGTAATAAAATAGTAAGCCTTTCAAAGAAAACGTACATCTGTATTCGCTGTAGTACTTCCCCCAGAACTGTCTGTAAGACCTAACTTGACCTCAAAACCCAGAAGCCTGAAACTGGGTCCTTATTGTCACAGGAAAGTGAGCTGTCATAGCAGTCACATGACTATCAAGAGCGGCACCGTTGTTACTCTGATCAGCAAAGGGCGGGGGTTATCACACATACACACACAGACACACACGCGCGTGTGCTCACACAAATTTTCCCCTCCCCTCCAGTATCTCTGATAAAGTTCATGCAATGCCAACTCCCAAACTAAAGGAAGAGCTCAAAGAGACTTGGGAATTCTCCCCCTGAACTGTTCTTCCTCTGATATTCCTGCCTTGTCTCTCTCAGACAGAAATTCTGTTGTATGGGGAAAAGTATGAGAAATTTGCCAGGTTTTCTTACTTGAGTCAATGGTGTTTCTACTTTCAAATCATCTCCAGAGCCAAAAGTAACAGGTCTGTAGAAGATCATATCCCAAGAGCCATGGATACTGCTGTCACAGTGAGCTAGCCGATGGAGTAAAGGGTATCTCCATGTAGCTTCCAGCTGGAAGATGGAGAGAAAGTAAGTCATTTCAAGACCTTTAGATCCAGTGAATAAAGGGAAGAAAACACATTTGCTGGGGACAGGAGGGTAATTGGATCCAGTGAAATATAAACACCAGAAAACCTGTGATTTCAGTGATTAGTATCTTCAGAAGTCACCCGGCAGGGGAAGCGTGCCTGCGCACAAGTTGGTGGAGAAGGGTTTTACCTGTCTCCGTAAGCACAGCTCTCCAAACTTCATTTCTCTGTACGTCAGGGAAAGAACCTGTAAGTTCTGATGCAAACTCATGTGCAGTGCTCAACTCAACAGTGCTACCATGTTCTCATTAGCTCCTGCCAGGGGAACAGGGTTGTGTGGACTCTGGTTTGTATCTTTTTAACAGGTCTAAAGGCCAAATTCAAAATTAATCAGAAAAACTAAACATTGCATAGGAAAAAGCCTTTATTTAAAGTATCTCTGCTCCATTTGAATAACAGAATATTTAACTCAGAATGAAGAAAATTTGTGTTCATTTCACTGGGTCAGGAGTTCACTCCTGGTATTTACAATGTGACTTGTCAAATGGCAGTGGGAATTAAAGAATTTCTGATTGCTCAGCAGAGAGTAAATACAAACAAGGAGGATTTTAATTCCATACTCCAGGTGCTGCCAAATAAGAAGAAAAGCTAAATGGACGCATCTCAAAAATACTAATCAGTACTTAGCTGTTGGCAAAATAAAACACGGAATAAACTATGAAGATTATTTTTTCAATAGAATTTCTGATTTGACAGAACAGCATAGATGCTCTGATACAATTTCTTATGCAGCACTTATGCAGCTGTAGAAGCGTTTAATTTTCATCCTCTCCCATACCCACAGCCCCACCCTTCTAATGGAAGTTGTTCTTTTGGGCTTTTACACATATCTTAGTAATTGACTTGCGATTTCAGTAATTTTTTTGTGGCTATGCTGTCAGTACTTTTCAGCACTTACAAAAAACAAAACCAAACTGGAAATACAGAATTCCCACCGTGTCATGCCACGGTGCCACTGTATAGGTCATCAGGAGCCTTTGGACACCCACAAACGAGATAAAGACAGGCTTGGTGAGAGCTAGGGAGGGCCATCATCTGTGCAAGTCGGATGAGACGAGACATGTAATATGAGTAACAGGTTTTGTCCCTGTTTGCTGGCAGGGGAGTCACATTGACTGCTAGAAGCCCCGAGAACCTGCTGTAACAACTGTGGACCATGGTTGGCATCATCCCTTCTCAGCCTTCTGCCCCAAACTCTCCACCTTGTCCCCATGCTCTCCCCTGCACAGTGTCCCAGCTGCCTTCCTTACTTGATAGTTCCTGTTACTCACTCTCCTTCACATCCTTCTCATCACAGACAAGCAGAGTTTCATTCTGCAGACTTACTGCTGAATTTCTGAAATTCCCAGCCACACCGAGTCTCCTATCCCTTGTCATTCCCTTCATGCTCACTTCCCTCAAGTGCATTTCAGCAGAACTTCTTCTGCTTTGAAGGTAATAAAAATAAAGTTGCATGAAATGCTTGACTTGAATCATGTATGTTGACTAGAGTTTATACATTCCAGTTTGCATTTTATACCCAACTTTAACCTTTCCTTGTGTTTAATTCTAGGCTTTGGTTCATGCCCTTTTTTGTCAAGCCAGATCCTGAATTCTCAAAGCTCAGGGATTTTCAAAAAAGCCCAACAGAAACTGCAGTTTATTTGAACTTTGTGAACATTTTCACTAAACCCAGACCTCATTAACATTTTTGAGACCACTGCTGGCATCAGACTTCTGGAATCAGAAATGTCAAATATATTTGTGACATTCAAATTGGGCAATTAACGTATTTTCCAATGTGACTACAAGTCTCACTTCTGGTGTGCCAACAAAGTCCGTATGACCAATGCAAGTATGCAATGACATAAGATGATATCAAAACCAAATCTTGCCAATGGTTTTTACAAAAAGATCTGATTATGGGAAATGAAAAATTGTTCAAGCTGAAAGCTTGGCCAGCTTCAGAACAAGAGAAGTAATGCAAATTGATCTGGTACAATAAAAACCAGGAACCTGTCCTGAACAAGTGAATTCGCTTTGGACAGCCCTGGAAAGGGCACACAGTAGTCTGTACTAAGAGTTACGCTGTCTCTGCATCACACTGCTTTTTCTCCTGCTACTCAGTGAGATAATGCTACCTGTTAGTGTATGGGGTTTGTGTGGCAAGGTTTTGGTAGTGGGGGGGCTGCAGCAGTGGCTTCTGTGAGAAGCTGCTAGAACCTTCCCCCATGTCCAATAGAGCCAAAGCCAGGCAGCTCCAAGATGGACTCGCCGCTGGTCAAGGCTGAGCCCACCAGCAACTGACATTGGAGATGTTCCTGGAGGACTCTCTTCCGTGGGAGGGACCCCAGGCTGGAGCAGGGGAAGTGTGAGGAGTCCTCCCCGTGAAGAAGAGGGATCAGCAGAGACAATGTGTGATGGACTGACCATGTGGATTACCATTGCGCTTGATATTGAGAAATTAATATACCGAAAGATTAAGTTACCTGACTAAAGTAACACAAACACACCTGATTTGCTTCTGCCATGTGCTTTAATCACAAGGTCAGTCCTCTTCTCTGTTCAGGCAAATTACTTAAAAATGGCAAAGAAATTGTATAAAGAATTTCCAACATAGAGGGTGACAATGAGTCTTTTACCTATGAATCACACACTTACTTCCAACCTTAATCTACAGTGACTGAAAGCCACTGATTTTTAATGGGCAGCTTCATAGGAAGTTTGAGTAGTTTCAGTCCACTTTCTGATAGATAAATCCCCGATAAAGACTCATATCAAGGGTGATCTCACTTGCAAGACTAATGCTCACAATTCATCTCAGAATTAAAAAACTACAAAACGACTGCCAAAAAAATGTACAGTCAATTCTTTTCTTCAGTCTACTTCCCTTTTGTTATTTCTCCCTATACCCAGTTCATGTTTTTGGCTGAATCAGACACCTCCGGTCAGCTGTGCGCATTCCCCAGCACGTCCCCAGGGCAGTCCTGCGCTACCACGCTGGGGCTGCTCCACGGCCCAGCCAATTGCTCAAAGTCAAAGGGCTTCCAGGACCCAGAGCCAAAACATGAGAGACTTTGCTTCTCTCCAGGTGTACTTAAAAGTCCTGGCTGCTGGAAATACTGCTCTTCCTTGATCATCAGCCAGCTCCTTTACTTTCAGCAGAGGCCGATGAGCTCCATGGCTCAGCACCAAGAGCATGTGGTTGGCAACCAGTGGCAGCTATGGGAAGAAGCAGGACTGCTCTGTTTTGCAGCAGTGTGCTGCTGTGTGAGCTGAAGCAATCTCACAAATTTACCCTAAGGTCGCAGGAGGAGCCAATGCAGCTCTCCAGCAGAGCCTGGATTGGAAGCTGCTTGCAGCCATACAAATTCCCCACAGCCATTCTGCTACAGAGGGAGCTCCCGCTCCATGGCAGAGGAGACCCTCCACTCCAAGTCTTGGGGCCCCTCTGGTCCTCTTCACTCTATTACTGTGTCTCAGCAAACAGAGTTTGGAGGGAGGAAGCTGATGCCAGAATAGCTATGGACATGAGCTCCCCTCTTCATAGGCACAGGGAAAGCACAGTGTTTGGGGGCACACAGCAATGTGAAACGCCATAGCTACTTCAGTGTCTGTGACTGCTTACTCTGTGCTGGTTGTCTGTCTTCACAAGCATTCAAACCTCTTGCTTCAATAAGAACAAAATCATAAATTAATTAAAGAATGGAGTATTTAAGAAAGCAACATAGTTCTTACACACTAGACTTCTTATCTCATGGGTGGGTGCAAAATGTCCCTGGTAGCTTCATTCCTGTGACATCAAGAGACCTCTTACAAGACTAATAGGGGTATGAAATGGGGAAACTCACTGGGGCAATTTTCTTCCTCTTTCATTTTCCACGTGTGTGAATATAATGCCCTAAATTGGTAGATTCAAGTTTAAAAAGAAAAATAGCTGACACTTTGAAAAGAAAGACCATGTGTTTCAGTAATGGTCAAAGAGGTCATATGTCCATATTTTTTGCCCTGAGGAAGAATGAAAAAAATCACAAAGAAATGTATCCCCTTTGAGACAACTCTTTATGAGACATTTTTTCTTTAAAAAGAAATGCCTATTAAAAAAAAAAAAAAGAAATTGGAAGAGTCACCTAGATCACCAAGATCAATTCCCCATCATCACAACTACACAAGAGTTATTTACTCCAAAGCATCCCCCGAACAGCCGCTTCCCAAGCCATGAAATTCTCTTCTTAATACCTTTAAAATTGAAGGTTTCAAAACCAGTGTCTCACAGTAATACAGCAGGAACAACCAAGGACATTATATTGAGTATAATCACCATAACAAGTCCCTCCACTTCCAGAGAATTTCGAGACAGAACACCTGAAAAAAGGACCATATCTCTTGCTGCAAGGAAAAGGCAAAAGAAATTCTCAAAGTCCTTTACTGAATCTCACTGAAAAGTCCTCTCTGATCCTCATCCCATTAACTGGCTTAACACCAAATATGTGAGCAAAATATATTCTTAACTAAGCTGTGCTTTATAGGGAACAAACAAAAAAGTTAGGCAAAACCAGCATCTCCTCGTTCTTCCAGAGACTTTCCTCATTAACTGTGATGGTACATGGACAGAACAAGTACTATACTCTCTCCCCAAAACAGAGCCTTGGGGCTGGGGTGGGGTGGTTGAAAGCAGGACGGACGTTTTGAGCTCAGAAGTAAACTGGTTGGGGCACCCTGTGTGCTGGTTGCTGTGCATGGCTGCCCCCACCGAGGCTGCGGGTGGGTTGCCTGGAAAACTGCCACAGCAGATCAGACATTGGATTTTGTTATTTTTCATCTGCAAGGGCTTGTTCTGAAAATGCTCAAGAACTGCATAGCAAGGGGGGTCTCCCTACATCTCTGCTACCAGTTCACAGACAATTTATCCCTCTGGTTAAAAAAAAATCCCAAAAGAAAAATCCACCCTTATTTGCTTTCCAAACCACTATGTTGCACTGTGTTAGAAGTTGTTTGGTTTTTTTAATCACCCAAGGAACAAGAGCAGTGTATCACAAACAAACATACCAAAAGCATATTACAAACTCTACAGTTATCTTACCATGAATCTCAACCTTTATCTCTCATCTTGGCAAACGCATACCCACAAGTTTCCCTGGAGGTTTCTGCTGCTAGAAGAGAGCTGTTTTGTGGATCCCCTTGTTTAAACACTGTCAGAACACCACTGACACAGTATTCCCAAATCAGATTCTCAGTTCTGCAATATTTTCTCTGTAGTCTTTCAGAGTCAGACAGTTTTGACAACATCAGTGTGGTCTGAGAAAAAAAAAATCAACAAACCACAAACACATACATGCAAACCCATATTTAGAATTGAGGAATGGTATCATCTTCTTGAGGTGAACAAAAATTCCATATTTTCTTTTGTGTGTTATAAGAAAGGTACCCTTTTCATTGAAAAAGGCTTCTTCATTTTTGTGGAGATTTGTTTCAAATACAGATAGTGAAATAATCTCTCAGATTCTTAGTCCTCAGATGTCAGATTTTGTGCCATAAAATTTCCCACCTCAGAGGTGATTCTCCAACACACAGTGTGTCCTGAACCACAGTATTCAATCTCCATATTGCTTTCTTTGCGGGTCCCACAGGGTTCAGACATTGGCATTATGCCCCCTCCCTGCCCTCAGCATCCTTTGATCAGTAGATATAATGACACAAAAGAACTTTTAAATGTTCAGCATTGTTTATTTAACAGGGTATTTTGTTAAAGCCTAATTTACTTCACGTTATTGGCATGACTATCTTGCCATGAAGTGGATAAGGGAAGCAAGGAAGCATTGCCAGTGTGTTAAACCTGCTCCCTTAAATCTTTTGCTTCTTACCGTGTTTAAATCCAGCCAGGCTTACCCATTTGCACATACCCAGTTTGGAAGTACAGCCTGAAAATCAAACTGGTACACTTCCTAAGGGCTGAACAAAACCATGAAAGAAACAAGCCCTACTGTGGCCTCTGTTTCAAAAGGATTTCTTAAAGGGTTGAGGGATATCCCATCTCTAGACAATACCTTTCTTTCCTGTTTTTTTCACAGTAGCTCTAACAATTTAGTCCAATATTATCTTAAGCAGAAATCAGAGTATCATGTTTAACATTATTATAGGTAACTCCAAATCTGCCCAACCATCAACTGAGCTTGAAGGTTTGAATTTTTTCTAACTTACTAAAATGTTGTTAAGAACTCAACTCTAGAAGGATTTGTACCATGGTTATATATCATTAGGCACTCAGATACAGCAGCTGGCACAGGAGAATCTCTCTGCAGCCTGTACAAGCACTGAATTTTGATCAAGGTTTCAGGCAGCCATGGATGCTTGAATCTGACTTTCTCATTCTCTTTAGACATTGTTTCTGAGCTACTAAGAAGCAAGAAAAAATTACCCACATTGTGTCAGATAAATACCTTTGTGCCCAAAACTAATAACACTAATAAAAAATTACTCATACAGTACCCACCTTTCTGAAATTCAGGCTCTGTCTTTCCTATGTGAGAAATCATATCTTGTTGCACCATTCCATGGCTACATTTTAATGAGTTTTAGACTGCATATCAATACATGAGAGCCAGAAAGCCCAAACTTTCCATTCCTGACCCACATTCCAGTTTATCTTTCTTGGCTGTCTGAACATGCACCAACAATTTCTATGTTGTATTTAGCAAAGCAGAAGGCCTGTGGAACCAACATCGTGTTTTGTGAATAGAGCACGCTGGGGACAGCTGCCCAGAGATGTAAGGTCTAAGCAGGATGGTGTCAGAATGAGACCCTTGTCAGCAGAAGCAGCTGTAGGGCTGGCTCAATCACAGCCTCTCCAGTATGGATAAGGTTACACCAATGTAAGCATGCCGCACCAATATAGACTCCTTTCTGCATGGGAACAGCTGAGCTAACAGCTAGCCCAGGGGTTCCCTAGATTATTTACGTAATCCATTTTGTGGCCAAGCAATTCATTAAGAAACATTCATTTCAGCAACATAGTCCATTTGTTTGAGAAATCCAGTTTACCTTTTTTACTGTATAGGTAGATTCTAAGAAATGCAGGGTGGTGTTTTTCAAGAACATAACCAAAATTAGGTCCATCAGGAAGACTTAGTTACATGCTCAGTTGTAGACAGATCTACTTGTTTTGGTGCTACCTTACTGGACATAAACAACCAGTCCACTCAGTCTTGTAAGAAGGACACAGGAGCCCAGAAACAGTGTTTCCAAAACAGCCCCCCTCTTGCTCCTTACCAGCTCAGAGCTAAAGGAAAATGCCTAGAAATAAAGTGAATTCTATTTGACAAGAGAGATGAAGAGTAAAGAAGAGTATTATATTTTGGCGGTGTAAGAAAAGCTGCAGTTTTACCTTGCTTTCTGATAATCTCCCTACAAGCCCAAAAAGCATATCCTTAATTTCTATTTTTTTCTTTCAACAGTCTGATTTTTATTTTTTTTTTCATTATGAAGGATAGACATGACTCCAATGCTCTTAATCTTGCTGTATTCATATCAAAAAGTGAAAAGAGCAGAGCTGATGTAAAGGGTCTCCCCCACTCATCATGACAGTGCTTCAGCTGCCCATCACCTCACCAGTACCTGACACGTGGGATGCTGGCGTGGGATACTGTTCCAAGCTGGAAGAACGTGCCACTTGAAGAAATATTCACCTGCAGATCTTCCCCTTGAAGTGGCTCCATGGGCTCGATCCTCAGCCTGTCACAGACGAGGTTTCTGGAACAGGAAATTAGGCCATTGTATCCACTAAAACAAGTTTAAATCAACCTCATCTGAACACACAGGTAGGAGATGAGCACCAGCTGACAAATTCTGCTTCCAGCTCCACCGCTGTAAAATCTGAGAAAACTCCATTGAAGCCAAGGCAGTTTACATCAGCACAGTCCAGTTCTTGGCCTCTAAAAAGCCAGCTCAACATAGAACAGAGCAACCTCTTCTGCTTTTCTCTGGGACAGAGCTGTTTGGGACTGCAAGACATAAAACACCCCCAACAATACTTGAATTTTACTGCAGTGAAGTTCCATGGACAGAGAGGATGCTCTTTTGGGCAGCTGCCCTCATTTTGAGAGCAGTAAAAAAAAATAAATCCAACAACTTGGTCCTTAGGATCGTTGCATATACCAGGCCTGAGCGGTGGGGGGAAACATTCTCTACATTTTGTTCCAGTTACAAACAAATGTTGATCTGATCATATTTGGGGGACTGTTCTGTGATTCATAAATACTTACATGCCTGGAGGTCCAAGCTCCTGAATGAGTTTATAATAATATGATACGTTTATTTGAAAAGTCTTCATCAAGAATGCCTGTTGAGTTTGCTTTGCTATATAATTCTTATGGAAAGATTTGCTAGATGAAAATAGTGCCATTAAATATACCACATGAAATGTCTAACTATTGGGCAGTTATGCAAATTGGATTGAATTGTTTCTGTTAGTTACAATAAACAACAGAATCACACTGAAACCATGTAATTTCAAATTGAATGTTCTGTTCTCATATTCATAACTAGAATCACATTGGTTATTTACGTAAGTCATTCTGCCAGAACAGAGCTAATATCACATAACTCATTACCATGACAGTGCAAACAGCACATCATGAGTGCTCACTGAACATTTCTAATGTAGCCAAAGTCAGAGAAATGTGAAATTTAATGTAACTGTTCTGAAGGAAATACGTGTCTGAATCTCTCTACTCCTCTGTAAATAACAAAAGTGTGAAAAGTCACCTGATTGCCCTGAGATTTATTATATTGCTTTAACAGGAATTAAGAGAATGAGAGTCTGTTAGTTTGTTAATAATAATAGACATACTGTTCTGACTCTTCAATAAATTTAGAATGATAATTAAGAATGTAAAAACTGAACAATGCAAGACATTTTAGTGATTACATTGGCAAATCCCTTGAGATAAACATATTGATCAATTTATATTATATAAATCCCTCCAAACCCTTAAAAGAATTTGAAATTAGAAATACAAGTTGAAATTTAAAACAGTTTTATTCCCTAGGAACCTTGAATGATTGTTCCTCCATGACAACCACAAGTAAAAATGGAAGTTTTTAATATACTCCTTCTTTCCTAAGTATTTAATATTTAAACTTATTGCCCTTCCCATTCCTTACCTAGTACGGAAAGATGTCAGGGAAGATAAAATAGACCTTTATCCACTTCTAAGGCCTATTTTTATCTTCCTAGTGTGGTTCTCTATCGTTCAGTGTTGAAGACCATTTTTTCTGCTTTGGCAGGAAGATACTGTTTCTCACATTCATTTCCTTCAAAGATAAACTGATTGGGATTGCTTTTTTCAAGTTTTCTATTATTTTGAAGAAAGTTTTTTTTTTTTAAAAAAAAGATAAAACATATTGGAAATTTAGAGGTCGTGTGTATGGTCAGTTAAAGAACAATGCATGGAAACCTTCAGTTAACTTCTTGTCTTTACTTCAGATGCTGATGCTGGAGGACTCAGCCACTAGAGGGTAATATAAGATAAGGAAAAGGGAACTTAACGCCCTCCAACGAGCTACGGCTTGTTTCCACAACTTAGAAAAAGTTCAGATTTTAGTGACAAAGTTTTTTCAGTTATTTTCTAAGACTGCTTGGTCACAGTAAAGAGCTGTTGCTGCCTACACTAACGTGACATGGAGGAGCCACAGCTAAGGACAATGACACACTTGTACAAAAGGAAGGTGCACTTGGGAGAAGGAGTATCACCTGGCAGTTTCTCTACTTAAAAAGCTACACTGACAAAGGAAATGCTTTGTAAGCTCTAATGAATGTGGAAGCCTTGCAGACAACTGCTGAAACCTAAATTCAATGTTGCTCTCAGGCAGGTGAGCCCAAGTCCCCCTGAAGCTGCGACTTTTCCAAAGCAAAAGTGAAATTTGTCCTAATGGAAATTTGTCCTTATGAATGACAAATGAGGTTTTCTAGTGTAATCATTGATAGTAAAGTTAGAAAAAAACATCCTATTTGGGCCTAAACAAATGCAACCAAAAGCCCTGTGAACTTTTCAGTGACATTTACAGGCTGGATGGAAGGGCCAGCGAAGGCTTCCCAGACACCAAAGACTAGGTCAGGGCTACAGACCACACTACAGAGCTTACTTACAGAGTTTATAATCTGAAGTGCACCATCCTCTCTACTTTCAAGTGACTTAAGAATGAAGGTTTCTGCAAGTTCCTTGGGGATAAACACCTCTGCACTGACTCACACAGGAAATTGCTGAAGGATACGCAATAGCTGTTACATTCTCAAATCTTTATGCACAAGGCCAATACAAAATGTTCTAGGCACTATACTGTGCAACCTGTTTGATTTTGCTGGGATTTAATTTCCCTAACTTTTCCTTCTTTTCATTTTTTCAGTGCAAATGAATTTACAGATATGGCTTCTGTCAACAGGGTGAGTACTGATGCAAAATGTCTATGAATACCACACCTGACTGACCTGTGTTGCATTCAGATCAAAGGCAACAGCAGGAAAAGAGATCCACACACTGCAGCAATACTTTAAGACATTATGAAAATAAATGATGTGATCAAAATTACAGATAAGTTACCTTTGCTTTTTTTTCAGAAAAAAAGTAATTGAGAGAGCGTATACAGTGAACTTTGCTGTGTGTATAGGTGGACTTGAGTCTGGAGTAAGCAGACCTATTAACAAATCTAAGCTTGTCATCAATGGATTTGCTTTTCATCCCTGGGAGTCCATGAACTACTTCTCATGCCCAATAAAGGTCTGTGGACTATCAGGTGATGGCTTTGTGGTGAGGACGGGAAGAGCTGTGAACACAGGGAGAGGAAGAATATATTTCATATCACCTGTCTCTAGGACCCTAACAGCTTAATCTCTGTTTGGGGTGTACACAGGCAGTGTAGGGAGAGTGGGAAAGTCTGCTCCAGGTGCAGCCAAATCCGACGCTTGCTTTGAACCTTCCCTTATATTCTATCTCCATTTGTACTCTGAAATTTGGCAAACAGGTTTTTTTTCCAGACTGGAAGGCACCCACCAGACCCCACTACTGGCCTCCATGCCTCGAACTGTACGCATGCTGCCTGACCTTGTCATCCCCTGACATCCAAGGAAAGTTCCACAGTTTGGGCCTCTGGAGTCTGGTATGTGAAGGGTGTCCAAGACTTTGCAGTAAAGCTGCTGTATACAGCCAGAGTTATTTTGTCTAACAGCTCCTGACACTTTACTCCATCGATCATATGGCTCCTTCTGTGGTAAAATCCTAAAAGATTTCCTGTGAGGAAATAGACACAAATTAGTAACAAGCTGTTCCTCTTTTGGGAGAATTATGGGCTGATATACCATATGTAAGAGATACTCTGAAAAAGTGTGGAATCACACTTTGGGAAGAAATGCATGCTCAAAGCATGTAGATTCTGATCTGCTATGCTTGTTTAAAGAAGTTTGGTCAAGTCAAATCACTTCCAAATGTAGACTTCAGCATGTGAGACCAAGAGATGCCTTCATCATATTAAAATATGTCTAGAAGTGCACTCAGATCTTGTAAGTTAAATAAGAATTCATTCTCCTGCGGTAGTCACAGCTCACACACTTCAGCATTGTTTCACCACATACGAACTCTTCAATAAAACTAATTAAAAAAAAAGAAATGAGAATTTGAAATACACCAGAAGATCAATATCTACTGGGATTTTCAAAGGCACTTAATTGTAAAACTCCCCCTGTCCACATTATCTGTCTATACTACTCTAATTACTACTGAAAATCTCTTTATAACTGGAAGGGAAAACTTTTTTTTATTATTCAAGCTAAAAAAAATATGGTCAGCATAAGCAGTAGAATAAAGCATTTTTCAGCCTTTGATCAAGTATTATTTGGAATTATTTTATTAAAGTATAGCCTAGGGTTTATATTAATAATTATATTTTTTCAATTTGTCCTTTTATTTCATCCCATTTTGGGGTGTTTCAGGTAAAAGGATAATGTTTTTGGTTTTAACTGAGATGTTTTGGAGGACAAATTTCTATTGTTGGATTATTCAGTATTCATTATTATTTCAGCAGTTCATTATTACAGAATCACACAGGATAAATGCTGCTCACTGAACTGCCAACTAAAGCTTTCAAAGTCAAGAATGACAAGTGGCGTGCCATGAATAGGGACTGCCTGGTGCAGGTATTTTTAGATTTATGCTTCTATTTTAATAGCCCTTAGGATTTGTGAAAGTGTTCACAAAGGAAGCAGGCATGTCCTGACTATTCAAATAGTTTTTCTCCATAAATAACAGCAGAGCAGGTTTGTTATGTCCTCTTGTGGGAATTGTGAACCCTTTTAGTATTAGATGGACAAGGAACTTTGCACCCTGCCTTTGGGAATGCAAAATCTTAAAATCCTGATAAACTAGTCAGGGACAGGGTGACGGCTGTAAAGATCTGACAAGACTGTAGAGCCATAAGGCTGTAGTCTGTGAGGGGTGGAGGGGGAGAAGAAGCAAGAAGCCGACTACTGTATCAAGCTCTTGTAAATATTAATTTTAACTCATTTCAACTTCCTCACCCACAAACTTTTCAAAAAAGGCAAGAGATTTCTAAATCAAAAACCTCAAAACTGAAAACCAGGCAACAAAATCCTCCCTCACCGCAGTTTTTTCAGATTAAGGAAAAAACTTCTTGTGCTTAAGGAGCGTGTGAATTATGAAACTGGTATTTTCTTGTTCCAGAGAGCCATCAAACCCAGAGACAGGCAAAGAAGTAAATCTTTCAATGCCTTATCTAACTCCCATTAAACTCTTTCTTAGATATCATGTTTATTAAGTGGGCAGCACTGGAGCAACCCCCTGCCATTATTTCTTCGCAGAAGTGTAGAACCCAGTGACAGCTTTGCTTCATGAGGAGAATCGGCATGTCTCCTTCATGGCTATGAGCTGCTGAAAATTATGTTGCTACAGAAAATGGGTTTCTGTGGAATATCGCAAAGATACTCTACACCCATTACTCTTCAGAAACAATGACCTGTGGCAATATTAAAGAAATTGCAACCTGTCAGCTAAACTTGAATTAAATAAAAGGAAACAATCTTAAAACTTTGGAATATTGGTGGGTTGGGGTTTTTTAACCAGAAAATGACAACAACAGAGCAAAACAAAAAGGCCCTTCTTTGTCAGAAAGTCAACTGCATATCCTCTGATGGTACTTACTGAGAAAGTAGACAGTCATTGGGCCAGTAGAGGGGAAGAGAAATTTATTCTACATTATGGGTCTACTTTGGAATAGGCTGAATATCTCTTGCACTCACTACAGGGAAGCTGAGACAACTTCATAGTTCAGACTCAAGATAGATTGGACAGATGTTCCAAAATATCTTTTAAAAAATAAGTTGCATTTTATCACGGCAGCATCAAGCAGTGCAGGTGAAAAGGAT
This sequence comes from Fratercula arctica, assembly GCA_947846985.1. NCBI lineage: Eukaryota > Metazoa > Chordata > Aves > Charadriiformes > Alcidae > Fratercula > Fratercula arctica. Next base: position 9,083,695 of record CANTUZ010000006.1, on the reverse strand, counting down.
ATTTTTTTTTTTTTATTTTCTCCTGATTCCACTCTGTTTTGTCCACTGAACATCAAAGTCATTGCAGGGAAAACCTCCTCAAAGGTAACAGAGTTGAAGCAGGAGTTAACTTGTCCTCAAGCAGCCAGCTCGAAAACTTCTTGCAAAAGGTTATTGCTTTATGTCTGGGATGATTTAGGAAATGTAATAAACATACTGCTGATCTCATTTTCAGTGCAAGCAAGAAGGAAAATAAATGTATTAACTCTTCAGAGCCTAGCTATTTTTCTTTCATCAACACTGAAAATAAACAATTGTCTGCTGCTGTGGACCCTAGAATCCAAATTTCGTTACACACTTAGCACAAATGTGTCCTTAAACATCCACAAGTTAATATTCTTGAGATTAATCATAGAAAGGCTCTGCTGAGGTCATCTACTAAATTATTGAGTCAGTTTACATACCTAAATTTAAGCATATACTTAAGTACCTTGTTAAACGGAGACCCAGGCAACTACACTGCTTGTCCCTTTTGATTAATTCCTAAGTTGCGAGGCAGGCATGTCACTGAACAGATTTTTCCCCCTTCTCTGTTGTGATTTTCTGTCTCCACTGATTCTCTTCAGCAGATTATTTCCTAATTCTGTCAAGAAAATTAACTTATTAGATCCTCCAAAGGGGTTTGCTTTTACCAGTATAACCATCTCTGCAACTATTTTAAGTCTTATCAGGACATGGCAAGATTAACGTAATACAAGTCCTTTCTCTTTCTCCACTAAAAAAAGGCAAAATTTAAAGATAAATTCCTCTGACTATCCTATCTCTTTCCCTCTACCTTTTCCTTTCTTCCCTATTTCCAGTTTTGAACTGGCTTTTCCAGGTCTGTCTTGTATTGATTTTACTAGTATCTGCAAATCAAAGGGATTGTCTTTCCATTTATTTCACAAATTAGTGGAGTCCTGTTATAGTTGTACTGTTTCTTTTAGGGGAAACCATGATACAAATGAAATCAAATACACAATGTGCTCCCGACAGCCAGAACTGCAGACCCTTGCAAATGCTTAAAAGTTAAAAATAAAAAAAAGGAGCAGGACTTTTTCTCATAGGAGAGCTGGCATACCAAAACATTTCTACTGCATTTGAAAATCAAAGAACTCTTATTTCTTACTGGACTCAGCAACATGGAGGTCACACTGGGGAAGGGAGGCAGGACACACAAGGTTGGAGAACCACAAGGACCAGACCAAGCCCTGCGCTTAGCAGGGTCAGCACAGTCAGGCTTAGAGGCACAGGACAATCCTGTTCCAATATAACAGCATGTGGATTTCCACTTACGCTTTTATGACTGTAGGGTCCTTTGTGTGGACAGAATTACTTACTAGGAACAAGTCTCCTGGAAAACTGCAATATACATCCCGTAACTCCCTTCTGTGTCAGGCATGTTGCAGATTCCCACCTCCTCTTGCCTCTAGACGTAGCAGAAAATGTTGAGCCTCCCAGCTGGTCACTTCACTTGATTGCCTTAATCCCCCCATCTTTGTGGGGCAGAGGAAGCAACTGGACAAGTTTAGGTCCAAATTACACTACTGGTTTGGCTTCCCGAGGATGGCAGTGAAATGTAATACCTCTTCTGTATGGCTTTATAATAGAAATAACAATTAGGGTGGCCTTTTCCCAGCTATTCACACAGGAGGGTCAACACTAAATCAAACTCTAAGGGACTTTTTTCCTCCCTGTGGTATGACTCAATAAATATAACATGTAGCTTTTAGTAACTTTTTTTTAACATCACTAATGATACTAATCTGGGAGCTTGATGTCACTGGTATTTATTTGCATAACAGCCTTCCAGCTGAATTTGGCACCATTCCTGTTGCTTAGATGAAAATCCAAGAAAGTGTGTGCTGTTTAGGATGCACATTTTTGAGATGCCTTCAGCACAATTTTCTCCCGTACCCACCACTATATCAATAACACTTCATTTGTTCATGGCATAACGCTAATCAGCATTCACTGCAATTGTACTTTGCCAGTACTGCTACAAAGCACGTCCTCGTGCCATACATTAGAATATCACAGCTACCACAAAATTAGTGACACAATTAGCAACAGCCTCTGAGGAATTTCATTTCAGGTGACTTGCTCAGCAGCTATCCCTTCTGTCCCTTCAGGCAGATCACTGACTCACTCAGTCCATGTGCCTCCAAGAAGAAGGCAGTCTTGCACACAACAGTGTTTTGCTATCAGCTGATTTATCTCACAAAGTTCACCCTGTGCAGCGGCTGACCCAGGTCCTCCATCAACATAGTACGCAATCAAGTAATTAAGGATTGTATTGTAATGCATAAACGTAAGATGGTTGATTTAATGTTCATCAGATAACAGTAGCTATGGTATTGCCTTGCTTTTGACACCTCTATGAATGATCTGGTAACATTGCTTCCAGTAGTTTCATATAAAATATACGCACCCATCACAAATATTGTGATTCAGGGTTCCTGCAGACCGTCTCCAGAGGCTGTCTTCCATCACAGCTGTCTCTCTGAGGGTGCCCCATGCCACCAGTTTCAGCCCTGAGATGGCTTCTGATGGATCATTGATGACTCTTTCTCCATCTGTTGCACTTACACAAATGACAGCATGACATGATGATTCACCAATCCTGTACTAGGACATTGTGAAAGATGTGTTTTAAAAGCCACAAAAATGTTATTTTTATATTTATTCAGGATGATATCTTCTGTATATGCTTACTACAGCTGCCGAGGGAAGGCTAATAGCTACTCCTCCATCTCTCCTTATTGGAAAACTAATTTGGGTCTAATTTGGATTCCAACATGTACCAGCCATAGAGGAACATCAGTTTTATGCTGGCTGCTACAGTCCCTAAATGTCATCATTCCAGGACCTTTGAAGTTCATTGTGTTTTCTCTGTTCCCTTCTAGACCTGTCACATTCATATGCTGGAGCTAATAATATAAAGTGAGCATACGGGGAGCCCCTCCTTTCTGTCAGCAACAGCAGTGATTCAGTCTCTTACCATAGCAAGCTGCTTTTGGCAGTGAAGGGTTTGCAAGCAAATGCAGTTGACAGGTTGTCTCGTCCAATGATGAGAAATTAAGTTTTACTACCTAATTTTTCTCATAAAGTCACATTTTCCCCAAACCATCTCTCCTTTCCCATGCTCTCATTTCTTCCCCACTTCTCTCTCCCACTTCTGCCACTTAACTATGTTCATGTTCTTCCTGGGACAGGAGCAACTCCAGCTCCTCATTCTTGACTGGACAAAGCATAACAGTTTAGAGCAAGGAAAGAAATTCCCTCATGAGTCTGCAATGTCCTTTTGTTGTACCTGGAACAGCTACTCTCCAAGTCCTCTGCCTAGCAGATGGATCATCAGTCTCATTTCCTGTAGTTCCAAACTTCCTGGTTTTTTCATGGCAATTATCAAAGCAACATCACTACCTACAGACTAAGAGAGGAAGCAGATGTGTTCATCAAATGGGTACCATGTATCTATTTGCAGAATTAGGTACATTCTTCTGCCAGGTGCCCATATTGCCAATCCGACTGATTTAATTATAAGTAGTGACTACATTCAGCCTAGATTTCTGCTTGATCCTTACTATCCTTCAGCCTTTCCCTTCTTGACTGAAAAGCAGAGTAGTTCCCTTACTGTACCTCAGAAGATGGCCTGTCAGTGTTCCTCAGACCTGCACAGCCTGGGTAAGTATTCATCAAGAATTATTCTTGTAGGCATTCATAAGCAATAACCACCTTGCCATCAAATGGTGACCTGAAACACTGATGTTTCAGCACTCTGTTTGTGTCCTCTCAGATGTTACTTGTGGTGGGTCTGGCCTGACATCAACCGACACAGCATCTCCATGGCCTTAATTTGTGGTGGTCTCTTTGAATATTTGGATTTGTAAGAAATTATATCAAACAGAAATTGCTTATCTCCTTCCAGAGGCATCTTCAGCTCCTAAAATTATTTCCCACTTGTACCTCTGTTCAATGAATTTTAATAGAAAAGAGGAGAGAGAAGCTTATTGTGTGTGGTGGGGCTAGTCCCCCTAGAAAGTTCAGTGGAATTATTCAGGCATCTTGCTCTGTTTTGCTTCAAATTCCTGCTGATAAATGCATTTGCCAGCCATTCAGTTAAGGAGGAGATAATGCCACTTTATTTATGTAATACCTCTAACGATGATTAACAAAGATGTAACTGAGACACAGCATGTCCACCCAGTCAGCACATGCTTCCTTTAGTCTACAACTTTCATGTACACTTCATATAATTTAGAAAAAGCAATATACTGCTAAATTAATGGCAATATCATTGGTGCAACTGAATGTTTTGACTGGGAGGTGTTCTTTCTTGCAGCAGATCAGCTTGCTTTGACATTTATTTTGCTCTAGGAGACTGTAAACCAGTGATTGTTCAATTGTGCTGAATTAAACATGTGACATTTTTCACTTCCTTGAAAATATGCAGCTTTCTCAATTCTTTTTTCATGATGCCAATCTATGTGCCATTTCTGCACGATTAAGCCTTTTTCAGATGTAATTCCCACTATTTTGCTCTTGGGTTGTTAAAACTTAAGGTTGGTGGCTTATTGTAATTACCAGTAATACTGTTCACTTCTGAAGTGCCTGCTTCCTACGTTGCTATCTTTCCAAGTCTTGTTAGAAAAACGATCCCTGAAATTGTGAGTGGTTCTGCACTCAGCGAGGGAGGGCAGAGCTGGTGTCCCCAGTTGCTGCAGCAGTCGCAGGGGCTGAGGAACACTTTGGGCTCAGGGAGGGTTCTGAAGTAGCTTTTTCACCCACCGCACCCCCAGGGCTGCTCTCCCTCAGCAGTTCCCTCAGCAATGGATGAGCCAACAGAAATGGTGGGTGTAAGAAATGGAGAGTGAGAGGCCAGCTCAGGCTCTCCAAGTTGTCTTTCAGAGGACCTTTCTTCTAGCACAGCCTGTGGAGGAACACATGGAAGCTAGTCACCATAATTCAGCCATTTAAAGCATTTAACTCCCCAAAATACCTTCCACATAAAACCAATATAGTAAAGTCCCTACTGAATGGCATAACGTTTCCAGCTGTTCTCCTTTTTAGGATAACATTTCTGCTCAGAATTGCATTGTGTTGTTGATCAAATTTAGCTTATCTCCTGGAGAGTTGCAAAAGAAAACCTGGGGATAAGTTCTACCCCAGAGAATGTTTGCAGTGATTGCTGAAGAAAGAGCAATGCCAGGATTCTCTGGGCAGCAGTATGTGGGCTCACAGGACCTCCTCAGGAAGATTGCTCTGAGTGTACCATCCCTACAACAATCACAAGAAAAATCCCTTCATCAACTTCCCTTCAAGGGAATCCCTTGGCAAATGCCAATCCCTTCACTGCCAGGCTGGATGAGGCTTTGAGCAGCCTGGTCAAGTGGGAGGTGTCCCTGCCCATGGCAGGGGGTTGGAACTAGGTGATCTTTAAGGTCCCTTCCAACCCAAACCATTCTGTGATTCTGTGAAATTACAGAATTTCTATTTACCTAATTAGTGTGTGCAACCAAAACACAATGAAAACCCATCTTTAATACTGTATTAATTAAAACCCTAAATGGGGGCACTCTTGCTGACCTGCTCAGCCCTCAGCTTTCCCATGTAAGTATTCCAGAAAGGGGTACCCACAATTTCACCTCTCCCTTAGTCTCAGTCCTGATGGAAACTGATGTTGGTGCTGTGAATGATGCCTAGTCCCGTACTGAGGCATGCCAGAACTTCAGACCCTGTGAGATCTGATCGCAGCCTTCCCCAACGCCAGCTGCTGTGGCTCACACCATCACTAATACAATCAGAAGGGGAAGGCAGCTGCTATTTTGAGACTTTTAAACTGACATAAGCAATTGCCACTTGCTCAGAATAACTGGAAAATTTTAAAGACATTGAAAAGATCAAGGATTCAACACATGCCAGGAAATGCTCACACAGTGCCCTTTGACAAAAGTTAGTCTCTCACGGGTAGTGAGTGGATTGTATGATACTTCGGGGAGTGCTTCTCTCTGGACAGCATCCATCTCTGCATAAGAACATACACTACTCCTAAGGTAGTAAGAAAGTAATTTCCTTAAAGTTCTGAACATCCCTGTGGGCAGCTGCTTAAGGTCAATATTTCCCTAAATATCTGCTTTCCAGATAATAAGTTTTAGTCTTCCCACCAATGTAGTTTCATCCCCACAGAGCTCTGCCATGTCACATCCTGCATAGTTTAGTCCTCAGCAGGTAAAACTAAGTTGTGAGTTCCCTGCACATACTTCCACTTAATAAAATTTATCCCACTGCCTGCAGATGCTCTGTGCTGCATTCCTGCTCTTAAAAAATCACTACTAGTCAGGTTTCCTGGCAGACAGATTCTGTTTATTCAAAGAAATTCATAGCCTGTGGCACAGAAGTCTGTACAAATTAAATGCTCAGAAACGGCTACAAACAGCAATCTATTTCTAGGATCACTTAATCATTGTAGAAGAAAAACAAGAGAAATGCTGATGGCACTACAGCTGTGAATGGGTTATGAAGCTTCACCCCATGGAAATGGCTTCTCCGCTAGTGCAGGGCAGGTACGGCCACTGCTATCCCCATGGCCTTGCCGCAGCTGTACCCACCAGGGCCAGAGGCTAAAGCCATGCAAGGGGGCCTGATGCATAGGGAACAGTGAGAAGCAGGAACTCCTGCATTAGCTCCGGTCACTTAAATCAGAGCCTGAGCTTTTCCACTAAATGCTGCATTCGCTCCTTGAGGTGTGCAGTCCCGGGCTGGGGGAAGCAGCTCAGGTAGCAGTGGCTGGGGGAGTGAGAGGAGGAGTGTGCTGGAGATTAGGTGCTTTTCTAGGAGTCTCTTTTCACCATCACATGCCTAAGGGTGGGAGAAGAGGATTCAGGACCTTTGCGGGAAAAGAATGCCTCTAATTTGTATGAAATGCAGCCTTTCCCTGCCACAGCCTCCTTCCCCCTTGGAATGGCAGTGAGGCAGGAATGAAGGCACATGGGCCTTCATACAGATATACATCAAGGAAATTATCCTCCTGTGGACCTGGATTAAGGCTGATCTGCTTTTGTTGGGACCAGTATTGCACCTATCTCCTCTAAACATACCACACACATTTAAGAAATAGAACTTTAAGCAGCTATGAAGAAAATTGTCCAGACACCAGCACTGCCTCCATTAGGTCCTTCAGAGCTAACGCCATCAGAAGTGTGTTGGGACAGATAAGAACTCATTTCCATATGTGTGCAATCCAGCCATATAGTGCTGCTGGCAGAACATTCAAGTTAATAAGCCTAAAAATATGATTTCTTTCCTCAAACAAGTTCAATTGGAAGATGAAATTGGGGACTGTAACTCATGACTTTGTTTACTTTAAAAGGGCAGTTTTGAGCTTGTTGCCTCTCTCTACAAAACCTGGACTCAAAGCGCTGCAAGGGGTTTGCAATGAGTGAGATCCCCCAGAACTTCGGCCCCAAAAGCCTCTCTGCCAGCACATAGCTGGAAGCACTGTTTAATGTATAATCCTGATTGCCAGTGTCAATTAGGAATTTCTTGACCTCTGAGACAACCTTCATTAAAAGAATTAAAAATATAAATCTTCAGCAAGAAATTGAAGGTCTGGGGAAATGGTCCATGCTGGATTGCTATTAAGACTCTCTTCCGCTCAGTTGTGTCTCAGTAATCTCAGAGGAGAACTGCAATAAGCCATGCTACCTCAGTTTCAAGTCCAAGCAATTAACTTCCTGACTAACAGCAAAGACTCTTCCAGCGCCAATGGCTGCAACTGGCAAAATACAAACAAGCCCCTGAAACTCCACAGACTGCTCCTCATCCCATAACTTCACGAGCCAAAATGTTATAATTTGCACTTTATACCATAAATTTCTAAAACGTAATAAACACTAGAACTAGAAGGGAACCAGGCAGCTGGAAAGAAATTTGGATCATTTGTTTTGAAAACGTAATCCCACTAGCCATTTTTTCCCCCAAAGCTTCAAAATGATCTATTGGAAGGCTGGGAGTTGGGTAAGGATGTTAAATAATTCTTACAAAAGGAAAGATAAAGCTTGTCAGTGAATGCAGGCGTGTTGGGTATAGAAAGAGAGAAATCACAATACTCTCTTCATATGTTTTGGGCCATGCCACCAAGCAGCAAAGGCTGTTACATTATTGAAGAGCCAGGTACACTTCCACGTTGAAGTCTGTACCTCCATCCCCCCTCCATAGTAGGTACCTTTTTACTGTGTTTTCACTGGACTTTTCCTGGTCTACTGATTGTTTAAGCCAAAGAACACATTCTTGTGGATCTGTCCTTCCTCTGAAGAGACAATTCCTTCCTTTTGACTATGACTGTGACAGCTATGTACCATTTTTACTACGGGTATGGCACCTTTAGCCATACTCAAAACCCATTTTTGGCTGAAGAAGCATTTAAAGCCTTTGCGCCTGCTTCTTCTTAGAAGGCCAGAATAACATGTGAAACTCTGGAAGAATTTGTCTCCATTGGTTAAAATGGAGTAGGGTATAAATCCTGAGCATTTTTCCCACACTGAGGTCAGAAGAAAGGAAAAGTTTCTGCACCAAGCTCAAGATCCTTCAAGCCCATCCTCAGCACTTTATATCACAGGGCTGTAGCTTTGGCTAAATATGTTCTGGAGAGAAATCTGGCCTTGTTTTTCAGTATGCAAAAGAGCTACAACCACAGCAGAGCCACAGCATGCCTCCCCCTTACACTGCTTTACTTTGTCATCTGCAGAGCCCATGTTAGGAGGGACTCTTGGGGTGTGAAGGGAATTGCTGTCAGAAGTACCCTTTCTAAAAGAGAAGTGATGTGCAAGAGCAGGGGGACCAGAAGGTATCAGAAGACAGACAAAAGAGTATCCAAAATGATGCTACTTGCTCTGTGACAGTTTCCTCTTTGAAGGAAACCTCTCTTTGGTCGAATTATGAGTGATCCATGACTTAGCAGAGTGGAACGAGTGCCTTGTTTCCTCATGCTCCCCAGACTTGCTCTGTTCAAAAAAATTTCTGCCAAAATCTCACAGCCATTTGTTTTGTCTGTACATTCATTGCTGTATTTTTGGAAGTCCCAGGAGTGGGGTGGAGTGTTACAATTTGAGTTATTTTCAGTGCTGCCACTGGGAATGCCAAGGAATCCTATGGTGCTCCACCTGTCTGAATTTCAGAGGGAAAAAATACAAAATCCCCTTGGGTACAATTAAAACCTCAGACTTCAATTATGCAGAACTGGTTCTCTCATTTAATGACAGTTTATGTATTTGCATCGCCCCACAAAGTTTTTCAGAGGTAGCTTGTCCCATTTTCCTTTCCATTCTTCTCCAGAAAGGTAGAAATAAAAGCATGATCATGTTTCGCTCTGTCCTTATTGCTCTGCTTCACCCAAGAAAGAGACAGAAGCAAGGATGTTTCTTCATGTGGCTGTAAGACAAAGCATGTTCTCTATAAGACAGAGCAGCCTTAAAGCTGTTCTAGGTAGCACAGAGCTGGCCAAGAACAGGCAAAACATGGCCTCAGCCTCTGCACTGAAACACCCTGGGATAGCAAAAAATGCTGCAGGGAAGATTTTCTGGTATTACTGTGATGAGCAGAAAGTTACCATGTGCTGGGGCATTCCCTGGGAGTAATTTCCATCAGGCTAGATGTCTTTTTCATGCAAATGAAGTGGTATAAGGGAATCAGAGTTCTATAACGTTTCCTCATTAGTCTTTTGATAAACGCACAAAGCTATGAAGATGACATCTGAAAGTGTGTGTGTTTTCTCACTTGCTAATAATGCTCAGTGATTAATTCCTCTGTCAGAAAGAAGCAATGGTCCATTTCCCTAGGAAACATTACAAGCCCCAGAGAAAGTCCTTATCTGGTTAAATAGCTCCCCATGAGTTGTGTACTCTCTTCTCTTTCCTTGAAAATAAAGAGAGAACTAGTTCAGAATTGGTAGATAATTCTGTAGGGAAAGAGAGGGACCTATAGTAGAAAAGAAGTAGTTTTTCCATTATCTGGACTAGACCAATAATCGCAGATAAATTAGTAAAATCCAGCAGTTGCTATCCCCACAGGACAGAACTGTTGAAATGTCTATCACCTGCTGGTCCCATGCCAAGGAAGAAAAACAGTTTTCATGCAGTGCAGTTCAGCAAAACTGACAGTGTAATGTGAGGGAAGGACAAAGATGAATAATCATATCACAAGATCTAAAACCCACTTGGAGCTGTTGAATCCCCCCCCAAGGAAACAGTGAAAAGCTGTTTCTGCTTATTCCAGTTGATTTGGTTCTGTTCATCTTTTTTCCTCAAAAGCTGCATTTTACTTTAAGGCAAAGTTGCAGGAATTGTATGTGGTGATAAGCAATTCCTCAGTGCTCCTTCTCATTGGGCTCATTTCACTTGCTCATTTTTATCTCCCTTAGCTTGTGTCAGCCTCAAAAGGAGCAAATGTATTGTCATTTTTTAATTTCCTCACATGTATGCACAGGCATACAGACTCACACTCCTCTTCAAAAACAACAAAAGCTGCTTGGATCTTTGTGACAGAAATCACAACAAACTTAAAATGGCAGAAACTGGCTTTCTGCTTGGATACAGTTAGGGTGGCTTGTCAGAGCCCTAACACATTGTGGGGTTCTGCTTCTGTACCATCTCTACGGTGACCTATTTCTGATTAGAAGCAGTTATTACGAGCTGTAACATTCTCCCTAACAGTTCCCTTATTCTTCACCAGCCCATGTAGACTATTTTTCCTCATCCTATTTTATTGGAACGTCTTTATACTATTCCTAGTCACTTGAGAAAATAGTTGTCTTTTATTTTGGGCACTAGAGTAAAAAGTGATCTACATTTTCCATCTCTTCATTAACCCATACCCTCATCTTAGGGTCACGCAAGGATTGTTCACTCTGTTCTTTCTTCCTCTGCTGTTTACGGGGTAGTCTGAAATTGCTATTTCAGTGAAGACTGGTGATACCACTTGGAAAGTATAACTAATGCATGATGCTTCCCTAGTAGCAGATCTTGAGCTGCTCTGCCACAGCTCTAGTGATATTTGTGCAGATCTGCCCTCTTAAAGCCTTTGTACAGTCGTGGCTTAGGAAGTGAAGACTCTCTACTCAGGAAGTTTTACACATGTTTGCATGAGGAGATCATGAAACTGAAACCTATTGGGGTTTTGTGTGTTGTAAAGGAAAGGAGCATGTTTCTTGTCATGGCCAAGAAATGGCCCAGATAAAGGCTTGGGGTGATAAGTGGGATTTTTTCTATCTTTGTGACTTTAACCTAGAAAGACTACTTCCATACCAGTTCTAGCAGAGTTCTTGTCAACACACACAACCTGCTACATCTTTCTATGCAGCCTCACTGCCTCTTTGTTTCATTTCCTCAACATAGAATCACAGGATCATAGAATCATAGGGTTGGAAGGGACCTCTGGAGATCATCTAGTCCAACCCCCCTGCCAGAGCAGGGTCACCCAGAACAGGTTACACAGGAACACGTCCAGGCGGGTTTTGAATGTCTCCAGAGATGGAGACTCCACCACCTCTCTGGGCAGCCTGTGCCAGGGCTCTGCAACCCTCAAAGTAAAGAAGTTCCTCCTCATGTTTAGGTGGAACTTCCTATGCTCAAGTTTGTGCCCGTTACCCCTTGTCCTGTCGCTGGGCACCACCGAAAAGAGCCTGGCACCATGCTCCTGACTCCCACCCTTTAAGTATTTATAACTGTTGATAAGTTCCTCCCTCAGTCATCTTTTTTCCAAACTGAAGAGACCCAAATCCCTCAGCCTTTCTTCATAAGACAGGTGTTCCAGTCCCCTAATCATCTTGGTAGCCCTTTGCTGTACCCTCTCCAGCAGTTCCTTGTCCTTCTTGAACCGGGGAGCCCAGAACTGGACACAGTACTCCAGGTGCGGCCTCACCAAGGCAGAGTAGAGGGGGAGGATGACCTCCCTTGACCTACTGGCCACACTTTTCCTGATGCACCCCAGGATGCCATTGGCCTTCTTGGCCACGAGGGCACATTGTTGATTCATGGTCATCCCATTGTCCACCAGGACTCCCAGGTCTCTTTCCAGAGAGCTGCTCTCCAGTAGGTCAGCCCCCAACCTGTACTGGTGCATGGGGTTGTTCCTCCCCAGGTGCAGCACCCGACACTTGCCCTTATTGAATTTCATAAGGTTCCTCTCCGCCCAACTCTCCAGCCTGTCCAGGTCTCTCTGTATGGCAGCACAGTCTTCCGGTGTGTCAGCCACCCCTCCCAGCTTTGTGTCATTGGCAAACTTGCTGAGGGTGCACTCTATCCCTTCATCCAGGTCATTGACGAATATATTGAACAGGTCTGGACCCAGTCCTGACCCCTGGGGAACACCACTCGTCACTGACCTCCAACTAGACTCTGTGCCATAAGCTCCTTACTAACTACAAATCTCCAGAGATGTCCCCCAGCAAGGGAATCAAGTTGCATCAAAGCAGCAGATAAGAAGTTTTAAAAAATGCAAAATCCTGGGATCCGGGGCAGTGCTCATGCTTCTTGGCACAGCTGGACAGAAGCACCAAGGGAAGGTAGAGATGGAAACTCTGATCAATGCCTGAAGGTGGAGAAGGAACTGGCAGCAGTTGGCTACACCAGTATAAACTGACAGGAAGGGCATGCAAGGAGGATAATGACAGAAGATGGTGTCCATTGAGCATATTTGCCAGCAACAGCCATTACTGGAAGCATTCACATACCTATCATCATTTGTCATCCTTTACAGCAGGGGCAGGGCATACAGCTAAATATCTTCTGGATGACATATATAGCTAGATGCAGCCCTGGATTTATATGATGGCTTTCTTCACAGCTTCAACAAGAATTTGCAGTCGCTGCAAAGTTTTAGGAAGCAAATGCCACTTTGGTCTGACATTATGATTTATTTGCGCCATTCATTTGCAGCAAACACATGCAGCGCTTGCCTCTCTACAGGAGATGCTTTTGCAAGGTATCCGTTGACTTTCTCACTAATCAACCACAGGTTACTAAACACTTCACATTCAGGGAACTTTCTGCTTGGTGGAATCCCAGTTCCACAAAGCCTTCCTATGTCATAACCTCCATGCACAAAGGACCACAGTTTGGCAAAACCAAGGAAGTGATTTTCTGTCAAGAAATGAGACAGAACTGTAGTTTTTCCAGGCTTACTCAGAACTAAAACATTTTTTTCTACTAAATAAAATTGTGTACAAATGATGTTAGAATAATTTATGTTCATCATTAATGTGCTATAAATAAAAAGAGCTGTACCCAGGGCTCTGGCCCAAGTGACATCGCTCTGCTAGTGTTATTACAGTTCCTCCTGTCATCAGACTGGAATAGCTGGGATTGCACCAAATGGGACAGAGACCATGGTTCAGTATAAATACAAACCATCTATCCATATCAGAAGGTCATGATTAGGCCTGCATAGCAGTTTCTCTTTATTAAATGATTCCTGTGGGCTATGACTTGCATTCAGAGCCACTCAGAAAATGAGGGGTAATCATCACGCTTAAAGTCTTTACTAAACAGTAAAGGAAGAAGAAGATTTTGCCTAACATTTTCCTCACCAAAAAGATTGATTTCTCTATAGGAACTCAAATATACTGGAATATTTTGATAAAACCCACAGTATTTGTTCTTGTTGCCAGAAATGTTGCTGGGTACCTCCTCCATGTAGCACACTCCTACACAGCTGCAGCAATCAGCTTGCAGAGAAGTGGATCACCCACCTTGGCTCAGCACAGCAACCCTCAGGAAGAGGAGGGACAGCCATATCTTAGAGTGCCTGATCACACACTAGCCTCACTTTCCACACCAGAAGTAACTCCTCTTCACTCCACCACCGGGAATGTCAACCTTCATCCCTAAACCCTGTGTTTGTTTTCCTCAAACCCCAATTAAAAGCAACAATCAAACAAATATGCATTTAAATAAATATATATACACTTAAACCAGTGGGAATTAAAATCTTGTTCATGCTGCCTGAACGCTATTACTGTGACCACCATGAAAGCACTGCTCAGATCTGGTTAAACACACTGAGGTCAGGAGCCAGCGTCATTGTTTTAATCATGTGTGAAAGTTGTCTGTGCTGAAACACAAGTTGGAGCTCTGCTGTCACTGCCCTCTGCTGACCTGAAGGTTTGAAGCAGTGAATAACGTCCTGCTGCCGTCAGCTGGCATTATATTGCGTGGGGAATAATCTCACACTTCATTACTCCGTCCTACATGGGTGCAGTATTGGCAGACTGAAGGATGTGATTAAAAGTGCTGGCTGAGCAATCTGCTGCAGCCTGGCAAGTCCTGTGTGTTCTTCATTCAGCAGCGAGCTAAATGAGCATCTTCTCTGGGATCTGGTGATTTTACCATTCTGACAAAGTGAGCTACAATTACTAAAAGAAAGAAAGAACGGGATTTTAAAAACAGTGTGTTTTCTTTGCACCTTTAGATGCAAGCCACATAGTTTAGAAGAGAATGCTCTGCAAATGTATGTGTTTCTGTAGCTCCAAATACTGTAGAACTTCCTTCTCAATGAGAGTTAGCAAGGTAAGAAAAACTAAATTGGACTTCTCTGCTACAAATTTACCAATAAATTCTTTCCAGTGGATGCTGTGCTCTTTCTGTCTGCCTAATTGTGGATATTAAATTTCTACTCTGACTAGAATTTATGGAAGTGTTCCAGTACGGAATATGAGTTTCAAAGTAAAAAGTAGGGAAAGTATCTGCATTTTTTCCACTGTGAAGTATTTTGTCAAATCTAATATTATTTTTAAGGGATGAAACTTCCTAGAGTGAAAGTGACACTTCCCCCTTTCTTTCCATTTTCTTGTTCTGTTTTCTGATGTCTCATGAAATATTCACTTATTCATAAAGTGTGGAGAAGGTGAAAAATGCTTTAAAAACTTAAAAGGTGGTAAGCAGTCAGAACCTTTTCTTAAAATCTAAATGCTGAGGACTCATAGTCCCAACTTCCAGCCTGTCTTTCAATTCAGAAACAAAAAAAAGGGCCAAAAACCTGTAATCACCAGTAGAATGGAAATTCCCTATTTCGACCAATTTTAATCATGCTTAACCATGTAAGCGATAATACCAAAAGTCAGTCTGTTCATATATCAAGTTCAATGATGTTTGATTTAAGTCTGTGCTTAAATGCTTTGCTAGATCAAGGTGTATCTCAGGAGAGTATTTAGCCTTGTGGTTAAACTAGTTGACTCTGTTGTACTCACTGGAACTCATATTCATAATCCCTCCAAAAGCTCACACCATCTACTGAAACTTCAGTGTTCAGCTGCTGTTCCTTCTCATTTTACAAAGACTTTAATTTTCTGAATTAGCCTTTATGTATAATTGAATAATTTCTCCTTTCAGGACATTATTTTGTGTAGAAAAACAGAACATCAAAATCAGAGAATCTGATAAACAAACTTTCAAAGAACATGTGACTCAGTGCGTGATTAAATCAGGATGGTATTCCCCCATCTCTACCCAGTGGACTGTCCCTAAGGGCTGTTTACTAATTGCTAGTGGGACTTTGAAATGAAGAGCACTTTAAGACTGCACAAGACACAGCAGTTCACACAGCACGTGTAATCCTAGGACATCAAATTAATGACTGGTGATGAGAAAGCCTGTTCTCCCTCAATTTTTTCTCATTGTCAACTTGGAAAATCACTTTCTTAGTCCTGTATGTGCTCTGAGTCATGCCTCCATAATCCAGAGTAACCAAGATAAAACAGGCCAACTATTCTCTACTCTCACAACTGGTTGGCTGGTGCCTGAGGCTCACTGTAAAATGACACTATCAGAGAAGGATGAAGAGCAAAACATTTTCTCTTACAAAATCAAGAAGTCACTTGGCCTCTATGACAGATGCCTGTTCTCACAATTTGGCAATAGTTCACTTTAGCTAAAAATAACAGTCAAAAAAAGAAAGAAAAATCAATAAGTAAATGCACATGGTTTGTG
The DNA here is from genome assembly GCA_947846985.1 of Fratercula arctica. Taxonomy (NCBI): domain Eukaryota; kingdom Metazoa; phylum Chordata; class Aves; order Charadriiformes; family Alcidae; genus Fratercula; species Fratercula arctica. The sequence goes on along the minus strand of CANTUZ010000006.1, from coordinate 9,067,694 downwards.
TGGCAATGATGTATAGTCCTTAAATACAGGTAAGAACTGCATTGCAGCTAGGAGTGTTGTGACTTTTTTCTACAAAAATGAGAAGTGCAAAATGCTAACTTGGGAGGAAAAGCTGCATTGCTTTGCCTATGTTGGGGCATTCATCCAATCATCTACAGCTTACTTTTCACAAAAAGTGGTATTTTTGGAGGAGTGAATGTATTAAAAGAGAGTGTTGATGGCTGACAGACCTGGGGATTTCAGTACCACCAGCATAACTACAAAATGGACATAACAAGCTTGCAAATCTTGCCATGCTCACTTGGAGCAGTCTTGCGTGTAGGCAGAGGCTCTCCTTCAGTGTCCGTTCCCATTCACCTGGTAACTGTGGTTGTCTGTGCCTCAATGCACATAGTTCATTGAGAATCATATAATCATGAAACAACTTAGGTTGAAGGAACTTCCATGGAGATCATATGGTTCAACCTCTGCTGAGAGCAGGCCAACTTCCACTCTAGCTCAAGATGATTATGGATTCATCCAGTTGAGTTTTTAATACCTTCAAGGACAGAGATTACACAGTCTCTCCAGGGAACCTGTTCCAGTGTTTAACCATCCTGTAAAGAATGTTGTCCTTATATCTATCTGGACTACACCTTGCTGCAACTTGTATCTGTTGGCTCTTGTTCTTTCACTGTGCACCTTTGAGGAGAGTCTTGCTCTGTCTTCTCTAATACCCTCCCTTAGGTTAGCAGGGGAGTGGAGACAGTTGGCTAAATGGTTGCTAGAATTGCTCTGAAGACTGATATGAAATCATGCTCATTAGAGGCATTTTGGATTCTGGAATTCATCCTCTCAAACAGCCCAAAAGTTGGGACTTCAGTTGCAACACAAAACTTTGTGTTCTCAAGGTTTCACCAGGCAGTGACAATTTGCTGGCAAGCTCCCTTTTGTGCCAGCATGAGGCATGTGCCTGACTGCTGTGATGGAGATCACTTCTGCAAGGTACTTATCATTTCAACAGTGTTTCTGAAAAATACAACCTGTCCTTTCCCCGGGAGCCTGTTCTCAGTATACTTGATAACTGAAAATGAATTATGAAAATAATGAGCAAGCACCAGACTTATATTTATAGATTTGTCTTAAGGAAAAACAAAGACATGGAGACTTAGAAGATCTGGGTCCATCCACTAGGCATTTTGGCTAACCTATGGCAGGACTTACCCCCCCACGCAGTGTAACACCAACTCAGAGACACCTTTGATGTCTGCACAGCACACCATCCATGTAGAGATACCAGCTTGGGTCCCAAAACCAGTGTAGCCACATGATGTTATGGCTTGGATATTAGTCTGAGAGCACAGCCAAGTGCTCTGTCTGGACACAGCTCATCTGCCACAGCTCTGCCACTTCCAGTTACAGACCTAATTAATACTGCTATTGAACACATGCCAGTAAACGGCAAGTAAAACTTTGTCATGCCAAATGAACTCACCTATTAAAGAAACCCAAAAATAAAAAATATGACAACATGTAAAACCACAAGGGAACATTTTCATTACAGGTGAAACATTTTCACATATACAAAAATCAAATTAATCTCTGCTTCACCCCTTTTTTGACTTGATTGACAGCATTCACAATTTCTGCAAAGAAAACAATTATTGTTTCTCATTTTAAAATAGATGGTAATTTCACAGAGGTCTGACTACAAACAACATTACATCTGAAGATCCTCGGAATGGCTTATGCACTACACTGAAAATCAGAAATAGCTCTGAAGTGTTTGTAATATAAAGTAGGGAACACTGGATCATTAGAAACACCAGGACTTGAGAAAACGCCAGAGGAATTCGACTCTGCCTTCTCTTCATGCTGTAAGTTAAAGATATATTTGGGGGCATTGCCCCTTCCATTAGCTTTGCCTCTTTGCAGGTGGCAAATTTGTCAAAGGAGGTCTCCAAAAAGTAATTTAGTCACACTGAGCACAGAAAAAAATGTGCTTCAGACGGGGAGAACATTGGAAAAGAACTCATGTCTAATGGAAAGCCATGGGAAATATAAGAATATCTTTGCCAGCTTTGGAGAAGTCACCAGGAGATAGTATCAATACCAAACTCCTTCTTTATTCTTCACTAATACAGGACAATGGATGAAGTACTGAAAAATCTGAACATCTGAATTTAGAGGTTACTGAGTAGCTTACCTACAATGGCACTCCAAGAAACTGAACAAGAACATCCCAAAAAGAAAAGAAAAAAATAAATCAAGAGAAAAAACATTAGCTATAAGAAAATGGTTGTGATGCTATTCAGTCCTCCTGTGGTGTCCTCCCAAGTCTATCACATAGGCTCCCAGCTACTTGCCCTCAGCCTGTGTCCATGACACACATCCAGGGGGGGAAGGCACATTACAATGCAGCAGCGTCGTGATAATCTTACGGGAGCAAAAGAACAGCTGTATCAATCCACCAGCTCAGTGTCTTGCCTCAGCGATGGATAATACCAAATAACTAGAGAACAGAATACAAGCAATCTGCAAGCTCATCTTTGCACTTTGCCATCTGCTTAGAAGTTGCAGATCACTCTTAGAAAGTAGGGAACTTCATTTGGAGCTGTGAGAAGCTTAATCTCTCCTCTTTTCCTTAAGAACTGTCTGTATTTGCAAAGCATTGACCATTAGCCCTGTTTGAAGGTCACCTTCTGACTCCCCGCTGTGATGTACAAAACACAATATTAATGACCATTCTCAATAATATGTCTGAAATATAACATTAAGGCATCCTGCCTCCTTACTCCCACTGTTGTCTTCTGCTCACTGTAATAAAAGTGCTGTTTGTCAGCCCTTTTCTCCAGGGAGAAGAGATGCCAACACAGAGAAGGTGATTTATAGAAGGCAAATGAGAAAGGTTGAATGAATGTCTCATTTAGGCCCTGATTGTGCTATTGTTATTCATGAAGAATAGTTGCTTACTCCCATCAGGACCTACTCTTGGATTTGCCTTGACGTAGTGCTTGGCCTTAGCAAAGGCTGCAAAAAAAGGCCTTAAAAGTCATCGATTTTTGGCAACATATGTGTTAAGCAAAACAGCTGACCTTAGCACAATGGCCTGTTCTGCAGTGCGACACAGAGAGCTTCCCTTGGCACGGCCAGCAGCTGTTGTACAGGGCACAGGACAAGTCTTAGCTGTCAGTCTTAGTTCAACTACCTGCTAGGTTAAGAGTTTGCTGCATGGCTTGGCATCTCAAGAAGCAATATAACAACTAAAAAGTCAAAAGGAAAATGAGACGAGTTGATCAACCTAACATTTTTTGTAATGCAGCCTAAGTCATTATTGCAGTTAGTAAGCCATATCTTGCTGCTTTAGTCAAATGATTGCTACCATCATATATTACCTTAAAATCTATCACTATTAGAGGATGAATGCTGGAAATTCAGACTCCTCATTATCCTCAAATGCCTCTGCATTAAGGCAAAAGAGAAACATTTCTTTTTCTCTCTATCTGAGCCACGAAAATAGGAAAGTTTATCAAATAGCAAAGGCTGTTGCAGGAGTTCACATAGAGCCCAGCCAGGTGTTCACTCCGTGGTTTTCCTGAAGGCAATGAGGCTGTGAGATACTCAATGAAATGCAAAGCCCAACTTACAAGATGAGGCTAGAACATCAGCCCCAGTGTTTATAGAGCTCATGCACTTCTGCAAAGATGGAGAGGAGTCTAAATGGAGCAGAAGACTCTCTGCATGTGGCCTGGAAAATGTGTGGGTATGTCATACCGTGTCAAATCACTGCACCATGGGTATAAAGTCATCGCTGGCTCATCTCTAGTAACAGTTTGCTAGTACATCCTGGTTTGGCCGTAAGACATATTAGTTGTGGACAGTCTTTGATCGCTGTGAAATTGTGGTGAGGAATTTTGGAGGGATGCTCCCAGGACTTTACACCACTTTTACAGAATTTAATCAGCTGTATAAGCCTCACTTAGGGAATCTCCAGTCATCTCCTGTCTCATCACTGTGTTTCTTAAAACCTTAATCCAGTTTTCTTATTGAGATTGTCTCTGTCTTTAAATTACTTTCTCCATTATTTAGGACCACACTTTTTTCTTTTTTTTTTTTCCCCATTTCTGAGGCTTCCTACCATCCCTTACAGGTTCACTCAGAGAATTTTTACTTCTCCCAAAAGTCCAAAAATTCACCTCTCTGCCCACCACAACACAGACAAAATGATTTACTAGGAACGAAGATACGAACATACAACTGCCAATGGTAGGCTCTTAAGCCATGGTAAATGGAAAAGGGTTCAGCTATCCTATTCTTATTTTGGGATAGTATAGGACAGAATCCTGAATTTGGGCAATTCTTACAGCTGCTCTGTGGGGATAGCTTTGTTTATGCACAAGAAATCACTGGCATGTCCATACGCACAGTTCCTGTACCTATGCTATGGAAATAATAGCATTGACCCTCCTAATACAGTTCTGCAGCACTAAAGCTCAAAACTACTGACTTCAAAACACCACGCTAACCTACACTGGGAATTTCCCAGCCTTGGTGATTACTTAACACTATTTTTGAATGTTTATGCCTGTATTTAATTTCCTGTGGTGCTTGAAGTCCTTCTCTAAGACTTGCAAAACTGGCATCATATATTTCCCAGAGAACCTTTTGTTCAGCATAAATAAAACATTATGCAGCAGCTTCAATCTCCTGATAATTACATGTAAAACTTTTATAAAATGCTGGATCCAGGGCAGCTATAGGAACAAAACACTGTGTTGCTGAGGAGACTTAACAGTTCAATTTGTGCACTGAGTTCACTTAAACACCTTGATGCTCATGTGTTTCTTAAAGCTGCACATTTAAGCACAGTGTTAGGAAGTTGGGAAGGTGTATAAAGGAAAAGTTAGGAAGGAAAACAATCAGATCAGTGGAATTTCATATGGATGAGGGGGAAGCAGGCAATGTAAATATTAGAAAGGAGAGACAGGAGGAAGCAGCCAAGATGTCAGAACTGTTTTGTCTGCTTGGGTAGAGAGAAACATACTGATCTTCAAAATGTTTTGAAGAAGATTGGAGCAGGTAGGGCCCAAAAGAGAAAGGGACCAAAGAGTGAGTCAATAAGTTGTTGAAAAGGTATTCAATTTATCATAGACTTTAAAGAAACAAAAAATCCAGTTTTAATGGTGTGATTTGTTTTATCTGCTGCTGCTGTGCTGTGACTGAAGAAGTTTTTAATCTCATCTTCTTAGTCTTCTCAGAGCCCCAGCTGTGGCCTATGACAGGAACAGTCTGTTCTCATGAAAATACCTGTGACTGGAGTGAGGACTCAGTCCAAACCCAGCACGAACAAGGAAAGACTCACAAAGGCTGTGAGAGAAAGCCCTGTTTAATGCATTTGCTAATTGGCACACATGATGGAAAGAAGAAAAGCCAACAATACAGGTCACATCCTTGGCTACTGTAAACACCAATTTACACCCGCTAAGATTCTGGCCCCTTGATACTCCAAGGGAAAAGATACTTGTTTGCTGCTTAGTTTGATATAAGTAGCAATTACCCCCTGGTTGCTGAGCTGAATTTGGGGTTTATGGGCCAAATTATTTGAGCAGGCACTTTCTGAATTATCCATCGTGCAAAATCCTTTGTGCAGAGCTGCTAAGTTATCACTAACTGTGCATTAAAATAATCTCTTTTCATTCTAGTCATACTGTACCAACTACACACATACTTTGCGTCTCATGAAGCAATTCTGCTTTCCTGTAAGATGGGCTGCTCAAGAAACTAGTCACCTGAATAGCACCAGCCCTGGGTAGGCCAAAGAGCACCATGGATCATTCCTTAAGGAGGAAAAATATGCTAATTTGCACATCAGAAAGAGAGCACTGGTCACAACTAATAATCTCTGTATATTAATAAGGAAATTTTATTCTTGTTGGCATTCAGAGCTGAGGTAACTGGTTCCAAATGAACCCAGTTCTTTCAAAGCAGAGCAACTGCTAAGTTGGACAAAATAAGCAGGATACCAGTGCGCCTCTTTACTTCCCCATAACTGCTCAGTGCTTCATGCAGTAGCTGTGGACACCCACTGAGCCATCTGGACATGTGTTTCAAAACTATCACTTCAGAGAAGCATTCATGCAGGTTTTGTTTTTCCATATCTATCTAGAGCTTGTCCAAACAGACAAACTTTGTGCAAGGGAGAAGGCTGGACTGCACATCAGAGCACCCTTGTTTACTGGTAAATCCCACACAGGGACCAGTGCAGGAACATCTCTTTGAAGGATAAAAGCATTAATCTTTCTTAGGACTCCCTGCCAATAAAATTAGGTGTAAGTTACTTATTGACACAGGCAATAAGCAGACTGACTGCTTGAAATGGTTCCCTATTCTTCGATGGAAACTGCTTTACAAACTAATAATACTTTTTACTTAAGTGATAAAATCTGTTTTCATAATATTAGTCCAGTAGAAATATCCTTATGCTATCACTCAATGAAAAATTATAAAGACCAGTGGCTTGAACTTTTCTTAAAAATTACTGTCTAGAACAGCAGAACATTTAAAGAGTTAGAAATAGCATGTGATGAACCACATATTTCTGACGTTTTAATCTTGACATTGATGGAACTGTGCTGATGATGCCATGTCAGAATGTGATCCATTATTGCATTTTTTATCCTTTCATTCCCACTGTGCTTGTTTATTCACATAAAAATGTGGACTAGCTTAGATAAAAATGCAGCTGAAACACATAATGGAGGCAGCAGCCATTTTCTTCAATCCACCAGAAGAGCTATTCCTGAATGAGCTCTGTGAAGCTGAAAGTCCTGCCTGGCACTCAAGATATGACACAAGTCATCAGTAAAGCAATTTTGTTCTTTGGCTATGGTTATAAATTGAAACACAGGGCATTGTGACTGAATGTAAGGGGGGCGGGGAGGGGTGGTTAGAACTTATTAGGACAATTAAACACTGGATCATATTGCCAGAGAGGTGCAGAGTCTCTGTCCTTGGAGGCTGCTTTGTCTTGTTTGAACAAAACTCTGAGCAACCTGATCTGAAGTCAATATTGACCCTTATGTGGTTACTTCCCACCACAATGACTCTCTAATGCAATCAGGCATGAACAATCTTTGCTGTTTATATTTGTGTTTAAAAATAAACCCGGAGAAAACGGGTAACTCCTCCACTGAGAATTCAGAGTATCTTAATATAGTTCTTAAAATTTGTATTCAACAGTTTCGACATTTTACCTACATGAAAACAAACTCCGTGAGGATATCCGATCATGAACCCATTTAAGGTTTTTTTTTCCCCATAGACTCTTGCCTTGAGGAAGAAAAAGGAACATCTGTTCTTTTGGCTCCCGTGAAGGGTTTAAGTCTTCCCAGTCTTGAGGAGTGCTTCATAAACAAAGTCTGAGATCAGTGGATGCTCCCACAAAACTGCTTGTGTAATCAGGCAAAGATAGTTGCAAAAGCAGCAGCACTGAGGCTGCCGCGCTGTAGTAAGAAAACCTGCAGCAGCGTGCAGTCAAACGCTTCAGAGATTTGCCTTTTAGATAATGAGAGGTCTGAGGGCATTCAGGACTACAAAACTGGACTATTTTTGTTCTAGAAGCAGACTCCAAATTTCAGACACACTCACAAATACACAAGAATTGTCACTCCCCAGTCAGCAGTTAGCTGGGTAAGAAAAGGGAATACAGACTGGTTGGCTTTTATGTCTCATCCATCTTCTGAGTCTTCCAGGACCATCTTGGTTACTCTGATGAAGACGAGTGACAGCAAAGCTGCATAAAATCCCCTCTCTACTGCCCTGTGACATACAACACAGGGTTGATTGTACACAGGGGCAAGAGGCCACTGCCCCACTCGGTCCCTTCCCAGCTCCTGGTACCTGCCCGGAAAAGCTGCCCCTGCCCTGGCTCAGGTTGACTGGCTGCATCTGCTGACTCTTTTTGCAGAGGGCCGGTGGGACTTAAAAGTGGCAGAGGAAGCTTCAACAAATTTACATGTTTCCTTCAAATATCGGACACAGGAAAATCCCAGAAATGTTTCCTGGATTCCCAATTCTGAAAATTAGGCTTGAAACAAAATAAGTTAATGCCTGTTGTGCCAGAACAGTTGAATTTCCCATCTTCTCTGGGCTCAGGCAGAGGATGTGACTACTTTTTCAGTGTGTTTTAGGAAGACAGCAGGGAAGTGCAGAAGAAACAAATTGTCTCTAGAGCTTTGGAGGCTTTGCCTTCACTCAGGAGGTAGCCTTAGTCCCCTCCATTAGCAACTTGGGAGAAAAACACACAGAACTCTCTTTAGCAAAGCTTCCTGGGTCTCAGTGAATGATCATTTAATGTCTCCAGGTTCCCGACATGATCACTGTTTTTTTCTGTGCAGTTAAACACTTCAGACCTCAGTACATCTGGCAGCGAGTTTCTGAGGAGTCCAGGGCCAATGGCTCAGGACCAGCCGCCCCAGACCTGGGGACACCATTTCTGTTCCCTGAGATTTTAGATATCGTAAGCGTGTTTACAGGAACAAACCCACATTTGATGACAGAAGCACTACCCACAAAATGGTACGAAATTTTCCTGCTTTGTTTTATGACCACAGGAGTTGTCCCATGAAATGACTGGTGCCCACCTTCCAGGTTGGTTAAATTGCCACCATCCTCTTTTTCCATTTTCAGCTGCCTCATCCTGCCATGCTGTCACTGTCACCAAACACCTCTCTCACATCATTGTCCCAAATGTGCCCGTCCTTTTAATACCATTTCTATCACTAATTGCTTAACAACAGCTTTTGTAATCTGTATTTTAATGGCTAACTGAGGATTCTTTGGAAACTCAGAGTTAGGAGGACTGCTAAAGGCATGGTAGACAAGACCCTGCCTCCATCTAGGCTTTAATTTCCCATTGGCTCCAACGGGGCCAGGATGCCACCTTTGGTGTCTGAGAATTAAGTACCTACAAGGCATTTTAAAATCTGTGTTGTTGATCCTAAGGTATACAAAAGAGATGCTGTTTGGACTGAAAATTCATGAAAAGCAGTCACACTTGGAATTTTCTTCCTCATTAAAAATAACATATCATTTTCTTCTAGCCTTAGCCAGGTGAATGCCATGATTTCTAATCAATCTGGTACACAGTCAGTTTAACCAGTTGTTTTGGGATGGCTCATTCTGTGTGTGTACAGATGCTCTGGAGCCATTGCAGTGCTGTTTTTCTTTCCTCAACTACCAGGCAGAAGCCACTTACAAGGTTTCCCAAATGACAGTGTCTGGAGAGCCTGAATGAAGTTTCTCATACGTGAAATTAAAGCCAGTAGTGGTTCTCTCATCAGGGAGCTATCTGGTGTGCATCATGAATGTCAGATAGGTGCAACCCTGATCAGTTATCAGGAGACAGGATCAAGACTGGAAATTAAAAAGCTGTCTTTCTTTGCTTCAAAGCTGGAGGGGACAAAAACTTAAAGGATGAAGAGAGTAATCAATCCTGGGAATGTGCTGTGTGGACTTTGGAGAAGTGAGAGAAATTACGCTCTCTAACCTCTCCCTGAAGCCCTTAGCAGTGTGTGGCCAGATATTAAATGAGTAATTCAGGAAGGGAAAATATAAAGTAACCATATGCACAAATACTAGGTTTAGTGAGTTTTCTTCTTTTAAAGTTCCTTATTTCTTGGCATGTGGAGCTAGCTACATACATTCAAACCAGCATCGTCTAAGGCCTTGTTTTGCCTTACATTGAAATCCCACACAAGGGATTTTAGGTCCCATCCTTTGCCTTCAATGCCTACCTGTAAGGCTGACAACTGCAGCTGCCACTGCTGCTGTCCTGCAGAGCTTGTGGACTCTCATATGGACCTGCTGGGATGGAGCGTGATGGGTGAAGCTGGGGCCCACGCTGGGTCCTGAGTACCAGCACTGCTGGTACTGGTGCCTCAGCGTCTGCGCTGGCTCCCAGCTGGGGATGGCCAGGCTGTGAGCCTGTATGCACTGAGCACACCACGCCGTGTCTGAGAAACGGGCTGGGCATCTTCACTTGCATTTCTAATCCAGACAGAGAGCCAAAATATGCCTTTTACAAACTGAGTTACTTTTCCAGCAGCACTAACCTCAGTGTTTACATTTTTGAACAAAACCCTAAAACTCTTTTATTGTCTCCTGAGAGGTAGAAAAAAGCATCTGTGATTATTGCACACGTATTTTAAAAAAGAATCACTAGCAAACACACAGACCAGGGGCTTTCCCATGCATGCTGTTACAAGTGTTTTCCCCCCAGCCCACACATATTTTGGGGCAGCAGAGAAGGAAGAACGCTACCTTTCCTTTAGCACATTTCACGCTTCCTTTTGCTGTTGTATTTTCCTGCTCCTCTGAAAAGGGAACACTCTTTCCTTTTCACATACCTTAGCCTTCAGTAGTCAACAAGTCTCATTAGCCCTGATCCTCCCATGTTTCTATTTATTCCTCTGGAGAATAACCCATGTTTGAAACACAAAAGAAACTCTCAGGGTGTTTTATGACATAGGTACGATATAGAAAACAATTTATAATCATGGTAAAGAATCTGATGCTATGATGTTATCAATCAAGATATGAAAGATAAATGGTTATACACTAATAAGATAAAATTAATGATTCAAAAGAAAGCACAGTTGGCTTGCGAAAAGCTGAGAGGTTTGTGATGGACGCTCACTATCCACTAACTATCTCCAGTTAAACCTAGGAATTTCTCAGTGGAAATTGTTTCATCAGAAAAGACAAATTTTTCAAAACCAAAACATTACACGCACAAAAAAAGAAAACTGAGACTAATATTTTGATTTAGAAAAAACAGAAATATTTTAAAATGCTAAAGGTGAAAAATTTTTACTGGTAAAAATTTTACTTGCAAAAACCCTCCTATATCTAGGCTAGTAGTAATAGTGAAAATCAAGGAGAGGCATTGGAAGATAAAAGCTTTCTAACATTCCAAAAGAAAACAATATTTTTGGTTTTATTTGGGTATTGTACTTTTTTTCATTCTGATTTCAAACTTTGTAGACACTTGCAAGTTTTCAAAGGCTAGGAAAATCCATTTCAGTTGCAACAACTAGTAGCCAATTAATTATAAAGTGATCCTTTCCAGGAGAAAACCCAAGTGCAAGTTCAGTAACCAAAGAACATTATTTCCTTAGCGTATGCCAGAATAACACTCCTAGACTTTTTACCTAGAAGACTACCCATTCTTTCTGAAAAAGTAAAAAACAACAAAAGGCCACCATGTATCTCACTATGAGTTGGCAACTGGGAAAGCAGATGATAATTACAGGCTTCAGAACATCAATAATAACAATTTTACTGTTTGTTACTTCCAACATTTTCACTGAAGATACTGATGATAGAAGCTAGGTTCCACCTCTCCCTGGAGACCAGCATGAGCTGTAATTGCCACCTTTTGCTGTGTTTCAGATGGTTGGTGGTCCACAGACTGTAAATGGAGGAAGTTCTTGCTTCTGTTTTTACTCCTTTATCACACAGCTTCCCTGCCTCTGATACAGGAAGGACAGACTCACCCATTGTTGCTCTGAGTTGCTGCTCCAAAGAGTGATCTTCCCTTCCCAGAAGAGTCGTGCACCGCTTGGCTGTGGCAGAGTTGAGAATGTCCCTCTCTTGGTGGTGACTGTGAGCAACCATGAGCTGCATCCCTTTCTTCCCCAGGGTAAGACAGCGAACTCTCCACTCCGAGATGCGCCAGGTCTATAGGTGCAAAGATTACACAGAATTACTCTGATGCACTCCCAAAGACAGCCACTGCCCTTGCGTTAAATTCCTTGGAGATAAAATCAAGTTGAGTTCACAGCTTTAGTACCAAGGGAAGAAAATCTGTGGTTCACTTAAAGAAGAAAGAGAGGGGAGTAAATTCAGTGGAACATTATTAACCTCTTTTTTTTTTTTTTTAACCAGAAATGTTTGAAATTGAGTTAATGATTCTCCTGCTGTTCTAATTTTAAATATTTCCTTTACATCACTGAAAAGAATTCAAAACTTGCATTGAGTAAATCTGGTATGTGAAAGGTCCTTTGGGCTGGTAATAAGACTTTTGAAGTTGCAGAAATCAGTCTGTGAAAAGACATTCACTGGGCCCATTAACGTGGAGTATATCTTCAAAAGGGAAGACTGACTTACTGGAAAGTAATTCCTCCTCTTGCTCAGACGAGACTTTGATCTTTTTTAATCCAATCACGAACCTTACAAAGCCATTCATAGTAATTGCAATCCTTGAATAGTACACTGACCTTTCATATTTTCAAGACATAGCCCTAAAAATAACTTCATTTTTAGAAGCAGACTTAGTATTTGCAGTGCTGTGGCACTATCAATACGTTTTGTCACTTCTTAGTTCAAAAATTTTTCAAGGCGAAGGTGGCTTCACTGAGTATGATGAGAAAAGGGCTGTTTGCTTTTCCTCTTCATGACTATTTCTGTGTACTACTCCATAACTTCCTTCTCTATTAACCTACCAAAACCACCATCATCATTGTTTCCTGTCTTCAAAGATACCCTACACTTGCAATTTGGGTTAAGCATTAAGTGAAGGCTTTGTGAGCAGCTATTTTAGAAGAAAAACAATGCATGGAAAAAATTACTTAAAAAGCTCAAAGGCAATAGCATTCTTCTTTTGTAATTTGGAAAGTAATTAGATATCTCCTTGCTATTGTTAGCAGTGGTACAAGCTCTACTTGTCCAAAGAGCTCCTGGATGAGCTTGAGAGACATCAGGAGGGATGCTGCTCTAGGGCTGCCAGTTTCACCACAGGAAAGTCTCCTTTGCCAGCAAAGGTCTGGTCATGGTGGAGTTGAGCTCCTCCGAAGCTCCTTCTCCCAACTTATTTCCCGCACAGCCCAGATGTGACCTGTGTCTTAAAGACTGAGGTCAAGGTGGTGTCAGCTAGTGTAGCTGTTATACCCACTAATTTTATATATTTTCCACTGCACCCTGCAATACCCTATTCCAAGTGAACATCCCTACGACTGGGTCATCTTCCTCTCTCCAGTCTAGGAGCTGACAGCATTCCTTCCAAATCTCCAAACCTCCCTGCTATATTGATGGTTGAGATGAAAATTGACAACGGGCTAGTACAGAAATGTAAGACTTCGTTTGAAACTCAGATTAATTTCACACTCTGGAATGTGGCTTTTTTTTGGAAGCTGAAAAACCATGATTTCAAAAGTCCAGATGACTGGTAAAATTGTATCAACTTCAATACTCATCAACAATCTGCAAGCTATGCAGATCCTGTTTGAACAGATATGATCAGTAAATGAGGTTTCAAGTATTTTCTGTAAAATTCTGTAGGGTTTCAAAAAGGCTGTGAGTACTGTTAATTGTAAATACTTTACAGTAATGGTAATGAACAAGTAGTATGTTTAGTGTTGAACAAAAATGTACATTTCTGGAAGGATCCATACAGCCAATTTTTGTCATGGCAAGCATTTATATAGTTGATGAAATTAAGTAGTTAAGTACAGGGGAAATGAGGAGATACAGTTTCACGTCTCCTGTAACCCTGAGTTTGCTAATGCAAAGCCAAGAGATATTTTGGCAAAAACCTGTGTATTTGTGTAGAAAAGAGGTTTCAGAAAGAAGGTTTATATCAAATTCTCAAGGACTTTTTGCCTAGAGCTGATAATGGTTGCATTTATGGCTATTACTGTCAGGAAAGCTGCTTTCAAGTCAAAATCATTTGAACATGAGGAGAAGGAGCTGAACTGAGTCCAGATGAAAGAAAGACTGCCTTCAGCGACAAGGTACAGCCGGTATCTGCGTTGGTAGACTGAGCCTGACAGGATAGGAAGTCTGCATGGACCTAATAGAGACAAATAAATGCTGAATGGAGGTTTATTTCTCTCAGGCACTTCCAAAAGGAAAAGCTTCACATCACTTGCCATGCATTGTACATGTCAGAGCTACTAATGACCCAGAGCTCTAGTTATAGTTAGGGAGGGCCGAATACCTTATGCTGCTGCTGGAGCTCTGCCAGTACACACAGCCCGTCTTTTCTCACCCGCTCCCCAGGAAACCTACTACATGTCCTTGGCTTGCTTTCTCTTTTCCTCTTTATAGCACTCTTTGCTGAGGGCTAGACAACCCTGTTAAATATTTGACATAAGTACAACTAGGAGAAAACAACTACTATATTTCCAAAAGCAATAAAAGGACGCATGCAGGGATGAGAGGATGGAGGAGAAAGCAGGGACATTTAAACCACCAGGTCACCTCCAGGCTCACAGAACTGCTCAATCCAGTCCCCTGACACTCTTTGCACCAGGCTTCTCCAACACCCTGGCCACTTGCTATCTCATAAAATAGCCTGTAATGATGAGATCTGAACCACAGCTTTATCAGAATGACAATTTATGACTTTTCCAGATGTGTTTTGATATCCTCATATCAACTCTACCTCAACATTGATGTTACAGGATTAAGCCATTTCTTCTATAAGAAATTTTCTGCCTGCCTTCAACTTAGTTTACGTGCTGACTCTGTTGCCAAGAGTCAAGTTAGGCACAGCTGAGTATTGATTATAATTTTCACCATTAAGTATTTGTTACGACTGTGTCCGAGTCTCATCTAACAGTTCAGTCATAAAACAGCCAAATATCCCCTGTATTTGCTAAGAAACATCCCTTGTCCCAAGTAGTTTTTCTGTTACCACAGTGGAAACAATTACTATTGAATTAACTGGCACTGATAGTGTGGAATGCTCACTGATCTGATTGTTCAGTGTGGAAAGCCAAAATTTCATTTCCTATGTTCATTTTCACCAGGCTTTTTTCTTTTCCTTTATGTGAACCAAATAACAATCAACAGTTCAGTGACATTTTATAGTCCCCTGCTTTCATTCTACCTCCAGTGTTAGATGGCTCTGAAGGCTCTGTGATTTTAGCATACAAATAGACATCTTCAAGCAAAGAAATCTGTGAGTTGAAAGAACATGTAATATTCAGACAAAAAATTGCCTTGGAAAAAAACTGTGGACTAAACTCATTCTACACAAAATTAAAACAGCCCTTTCCCAACAAAAAGAAAATGCCATGCATGAAAAGCAAGTTACAGAAAGATGGAAAAACATGTCACCATGTGTCTGACAGGAATATCTATTATCCCTAAACAGTGATTAATTCAGATGGAAACAGCAGCCTGTATGAGTCAGAAAAGTTTTATCTGAATATATCTAAAATAGGAAAAAAACCAATTAAATACAAATAACAAGGAACTTAAAAGATGGAGCAAAATCGCCTGATCACATCCAAACTTTGAGGATTTTTAAACCAGTTACAAATCTCTGGAATTAGTCCAACTTCATAGTTAAATCATAAATCTTCACAGGACCAGAGGAGAAGAAAATTAAGGCATTCTGAAATTTTGAGACAGAAAATAAAGCAAGAAGTGTAACCAATTTGAAGAAAAGTTAAAAAACGCAAATCTGAACTGGCAAACAGAGAAGAAAATTATTATAGGTTAGCAGATAACCAGAAATGATCAGGATTATAGAAATGCCATTTTTTAACAGATCTGCAGGCATGATCCTTTACCCTTGCACCAGAAGAGTTGGATAAAAGTTAACATTGAACTATAATCCTAAAATGGCAAAACCACTGCAACTGAAAAACGTTTCTGGTTTACACACTTCAAGAATAGTTTTAGTTTGAACAACCTCACTGAACGTTCTCACACAATCTTTGCATCTAAGAAAGCATCAAGCATCCCAGTGATGCTTCCTACCATATGTGACAAAGGAATAACCCAAACCTCAGAGACAAAAACAAGAGGCTTCGTTTTTGGAATGTTTTCATACCAACAGGGGTTGCTTTCATCATATTTTTACCAAGACTAACTTGGGCTGTATCAGAAATCACAAAGGAGGATGAGCCCCAAAGACTTTTATGGCCTTATTGGCAGTGGATCAATGTTGGCCCTGTGACCTTCTCCAGATAGCTGCAAGTGAGTGAGAAGGACATCAGGCCATCAGTTGCTTTATCCTCTGATCCCTCTACTGGGGAAAAAACAATACTGATAGTGAATTGTGTCCATAACCCTCCAGTTCGGCTGCCAAAGAGGGAAACAGTTATCTTAAAAGTTGCGTAAGTAGCTCAGAACAAAAGACTTCAGTGGTTCTTTGCTTTGGGATTATGCACACACTTGAATTCTTAAATGCTGCTGAAACAGGAAATGCTGAATTTCCCCACTGCTGATGTCAAAACAGGTTTTTTAAGAAGGCAGTGATATTCAGTAAATGCAGAAGATTGGAACTACTCAGGATAATCACAAAAGTACAGACTGAAGCTATTTGGCCTTGAGAAACTGCTCCCTTCAAACTTATCCCAGCATATCCTCCTTGGTTTTGTCACTTGCATCTTTCTGGTCCCTTTCTGCATGGCTTTCTGTCCGCTACATCCCTGGGCTTCATTCATGCTTCTTTAGTTCAATGATACTGGTGGAAAACTGAATCTTCCCTGTGAGCTGGCTCCTTTCTCCTAAAGTTCCCCAAAAAAAGTAGAACTACACAAGTTGCCGTTGCTTATTTATGAGGTTCTGCAATTGCTACCTATAATTGCTTCCTGGGGCCTGGCTATGTATGTCTGTAATAGGCATCTATCCCAAAAGATATGGAACGGATTTTATAAAGGGCTTTTTTTTCTATATGGCTGACTTATTTTAGTGGGTTGGGTCTTTTTTTTTTGCCTATAAACACAACCTGTCACATACAGAAGTATCCTGAGAACAGCTCAGCTATGAATGTGATAAAACTTTTTACACAGTGAATGCTGTGGAATAAATTTGGTGAACTATCTTATAACTACAGAGTTCTCTGATTTCTTATGATCCTTGCTATGACATATATTCATATCAGGAATTTTACACATTGTGACTTATAAAAGAAAGCCAGATGAAATACTGCAGCTGTGATTTGCCTCGCCATACGCAGCCTCTCACTGAGAACATGCTAGAGTGTTTGTTCACAAACTAAGTGTGAACCACACAGCATGACCGCAATTCTAGTTCTGCAGATCTTGAAATATGCCATGGGTCTTTCATGATTCTCCAGCAGAGGCTTTGTTTCCTCCTGCTTGGATAAGAAATGAAAGCCTAAGAATGACATGGCAGCTGTCACAAACTCTGGGATGAAGAGTGTATTTATAACCTGGCTATTCTGCCTTGCTCCTAACCCTTGGCAAAAGTCCTAGGAGGAAAACAGCCCCATGACCTTTGGAAATCCAATCCATTCAGAGCTCTGGGCAGTTTCAGACCAAGAAATAACTTTTTTAGAAAAATTATCAAGTTTTTTCTCAGTCAGGTGAACAGTCTCTATCCTGAGGCTCATCAGTTACTGCCTTCTCTCATGTTGTATCAGCTCAATGGGGCTGCTAATAGAAGAAGAAACATTTGCCTAAAGAGCCCACCCAAACTATAAATCTTGATCCACTTTCACAAATAAACCCTTGCCTTTTTCACCAAGGAGGCTAGGGGAGCCTGGTGAGAAATGGCAACCTCAGCTCAGTGAGTAGAATTTCCCTTCCAAACGTGCTGTCACTCTCCCTGTTAATGCTCTCATCAGAGATTGATCTGCTTTTTTGTCCCTAGAGGTCACTGCAAAGCAGAATTAAAGTGCAGTCGTGCTAAGGCAGTGTGGGGAGCTGAGCAGTGCCCTTGGCTCTGTCTTGATCCTTGTTCTTCCATTCACCTGCTTTCTCCAATGATACTGTGCTGCTGATTATCCGACAAATTGTCAGTTTTTATTTTATCCAGTGGAACTCTCTTTTATACTGTGTTTACCATAAGTGACATAAATTTAAAAAATACATATGTGTGGCCATATGCTTATAAATAGCATGCATTCCTCCATGCCCCATCCTTGGCTACCATAAGGTAGCTACATGACACATATTATTTTCAGAAGGGGCTCGGTTTTGTTCTCTGGGTGAGCTGCTCAAAGTTAGCGTCACTGTAGGGCTGGGATGCCTTAGGTCACAGCACAGGAGTAGAAACATTGCATAGGTCAGTTAGGAAATTATGATATCGTTTTTAATAATTTTAAGCTATTTGTATGAATGAAACCATCTGCAGGAGAATCATACTCACAAACCACAGACATATCAGTAGAGAATTCTATTCAGCCCCACACTTCCAACAAGCTCTTGTTGGAAGACAATTATAATAGATCTTTAAAGCCTAATAAATACTAACCATTTAGCTCCAAACATTTAGGATTCTTGCAGGATTAGTGACAGCTTAAGGCATGACAGTGAAGCTGCCTATAAACTGATCTCTTCCAGGATAGTAGATCTGCGTTAATGCAGCCAATTACCCTCATCTGACTTTCATTTCAACTTTTTTTACCTGCTTTTGCTACCCTCTCACCTTTTTTTGGCCCAAAGACTGTGGCAGCTGGTTCTTATGACCATAGGGTGGTGACATCACATCCCATCTTTGACACAAGCTGTCCACAGAGCAGCAAAACCAAAGCAGCCAGAGTCTCCGCTTAGTCCATTGGCCACGGATATAACTCTGCTAGGTTTCCAGCTAAAGCATGTGGGACATTGGGCTGGAGATGCAGAAAGCAATTAAAAGACAAGAACTTCTGACAGATTTTGAGAAGGAACCAAGTTCTCAGTTAAATGGCTAATTCACTTACATTTTAAATATTTACTCAACAGGACCCACTTTCTAATGCTGCTTTCCTCAGGAAAGCAAGTATCTCCCCCCATGTGGCTGGAAGATGTTTACTTCTGTCCGCCTATGGCACTGACCAACCAAAGTCGGTTGCTGCAATTACACATATTCCAGATAGAATACAGACATCACTTCTTCATCAAATGGGGTGTCTTGTTACTGTAAACTGTGAGATAACCCAGCCATGAGGGCTTATATCCACATTATGTTTGACCAAAGGATGGAGTCTACTTTTTCTGTTAGCTGCACTGGACTTTACTGACACATACTAGTGAAAAGAAAAAACGAGAAAAAGAAAAAGGGAAAAAAAAAAAAAAAAAAAAACAGAAGAAAGAAACCTGAGTGTTAGATGTTGGGAGATAAAGAAAAATATAGCATCAGATCCAAGAAGCCAGGAAATGAGCACGAGAAAGGAGGAAAACCATGAAATACTTTTTGTATGCAATAGCAGCCAGCACCAGAAAAGATGACTGAGGAAAGGGAGTGCCAGCAGCACTTGATAAATATCACCCTGATTCAGAAGTGGCTAAGTAATGACTGAGGAATGAGTCAGATGTACTTCTTTTTCACCCATTTCTCCTCTGCCTTTTTTTACCTGTAGGAGATTATTAAATCAGGTAACATTATGAAATCTTTACAGTCCCTCTTATCTCTGCCTACCCTACTACATGCCCTGCTAATGAAAAAGGTGAGACTGTTTTCAGTTCATACACATGGGTATGAAAATACCATGGAGACCTTTTGAAAGATTACTTACTGCGGTGTGTGCCCTTTAGGGATCGGGCCAACTGACTGGACTGCTACAGTTTCTAATTACTAAATAATGAACATAATTTCCATATAATTTGTTCCACTCAGGTGTCATTCAAGATCCTTTTAAATAGACAATTATTACCACACTGAAACTATTCAGTTAGAGAAGGCTAGTGGTTATAATGTGAGCCTTAATCTCTAATTAGAGATATCTTAGTGTGAAAGATTCCTTCTCTGACCTTCAGCAAGCAACTTTTAATTTCTTTGTTGCCATTTGTAAGAACACAATAGCACTTCCCTGCCACAGAGGGGTGCTATAACTATCTAAACATTAAATATTTGAGCTACACTGTAAGTATATTCTAGTGAATACCATCCACTTTATATTCCTATCACTTCTAAATATTGTAACTGCTATAAATTATAAAGTTATAAATTCTCTCTGCAGGCAATTTTCTGACAGTTACATAGATTTAGTTTACTGTTTTCTGCTCTTATAATATTGTCTTTTTCTCTAGCAGACCACACTGAAATAAAAAAAGATATTTGCCTATGAGACCTCTCCATGGTTTGAGACCACATGATACATGAAAATAGAGCAATTTTCTAAAAGCACTAAATGAATTTTTCATCTTCACTTTCTAAAACAAGAACACATTAAATATTATCTCCTTCTGTAGTTTCAGTGAAAATTACTATTTTCTTTTAAGGGAACAGAATAAAAGAAAACAAAACAATATAAGTTTTCATATGAGTGCAGTATAGGCTGTGTTTCAGCACATTTACTCAACTGTCAAATTAAATTATCTGTCCTATAAATTAGTTGAGAAAGAGTACTTCAAAAATGTGAGGGATAATACAGAAAAAACGAAACCTCAGACACAATAGCTATTTTCCATCCAATAAACGCAGGCTGAAAGTCACAGCTTTCTGCGTTCAAGGCGCAGTCAAGTTGCCAAGATGACGGTAACACTCAGCAGAAGCCAAACACAGTTCCTTACCTCGAGCCACAATCTTTCTGAAAATCTTGTTTTAAAGCAGACATCTGCAGGAATCCCCTCTGTGGCCAGCCTAGGAATCAGAGGGCAAGATGATCGCAGTTGTTAATGCCACTGCGTATTTTTATAATCATCGTCTGGACTTACTAGGGAAAAAGATGCCTTTTTGAAGCCCACTTTGGCCAGGAGGGAAAACAGGATGTCTAATTCATTTTCCACCTCTCCCTTCTCCCCTGTTGCTTGTGCTTTTTAATGCCATACCCACACTTATCGGCTTCCCTTACCACCTGGGGACTCCAGCCTACAGTGTGCTGGGCTGCCTGCAGTGCCCTCCAACCCAAGATGGTCCCTGCCTAGAGGGGGGTTACCCCAGAACAACCTCAGATTATTAGCATTTACATACATATCTCAGTAACTGCTACCTCCACCTTACTTTTTAACTCTTTGTTGCCTCTTCACATGAAGCCTCTTAAAAACCAGGGGTCTGCCCTGACAATGAAACCTAAACCCAAGGTCAACAGAGATAAAACCAGTTAGTCCAAACCACACCCATTACAATGCCACTACGCTGTCCTTCACTGATAGCTCAGGTATCCTGCGGTTAGTAAAGATGTTTCTTTACTAACGTGAACAAAAGTGCAGGATCAGTGAGATGTCATGCATGAAGATGTAACAATCAAAAATTAGTATACTGGGGTGAGGAAAAGACTTTCCCCAGTAAGCATTTATTCATTATTGTTAAGTGAGCAATCTGGTAGGGTAAAAGCATGCACATACGTGTTATGACAGTTCAGTAGCTTTGCTCTTTAAAACAGCCCATGCTACCTCTACATTTGAATAGATATAATAAATCTTCATGACAACAGCATCTCACATATTTACCTGCTGCCCAAGAAATGAATAAAGTACATTTATGTAAATTTTGTCAAGCTTTTAGTTTCTATCATACTGTTTGCAGAAAAGGAAGAAACAATGTCAAATAGCCTCATGGAGAGGTTCTGCTATAATTGGGTATTTTAGCACAAGCTGTTCCATTCCAGTTGAGAATATTTTCTAGAAGAAAACAGACTGGAAAATCATGTTTATTTCCCAATTTTGCTTAACAAAGCAAATGTTGCAGTAGATGGGTTTTTTCAAAATTTTAAGCAGAGAGGAATGTTTTAGAAAAAGCAAATTAAATGTCAGTATCACAAATTTTGTTCTCTGTGCTTTGCTGTGTGGAAACTAGACGGGGCTCTGAGCTGTGAAATCCTGATAGGAACCTCCGAATGGCCTGGAAATTGTAGGTTTACTCAGCTCAGCGGTTCAGCGTCTGTTCATCAAAGAAATAGAGGTTTGTGCCCAATACCTAGATGTGAACGTAGGCGGGTTGAAGGAAGACTGCAAATTGAAATTGGAATATTTGGATCCAGGGTTTGGTCATTATAAATGACTAGAATTTTCTGGTTATCTGTTAAAATGCACCGATAAGGATTTGCAGCTTGAGTGACAGAGGAAGGCTTGCGTGAGGACAGGCTGCGGGGCACCTGCAGCTCTGTCCCACCTGGGAACAAAGCACCCTCGCAGGAGAAAGTCACTCCTGACATTGCGAGAAACTGTGTATGTATGGCCTTGATTTCACCATGACCTGATCCCAGGTGAAACCGAATGTGAAGGTACTGACATGAAATAACACATTTCCTAAGTCTTCCTTAGCCCATCTTTGCATCTGATAAACATCAAAGGGTCTGGCCTAGACAGTGCTGAGCTAGAATTCTCCTAGCTGAAATATAACATGAGAGCAGAAAAGCAGCACCCTTAGTGCCCTGTGTGAGGCAGAATGCTGCAGAATGCATTAATTCTAAGAACAAGAAATGTTCCGTATAAACATAAAAAAACATATAAAACTTTTATAGCTGCTTTGGACCACTATGAAAACAGACTAAAAATAATTTCAAAATGTTCTTAAAATGCACTTATTTTCTTTGGTTCTAACTCAGTAAAAATGTCTCAACAGATGAAAAATAAATACAGGTTAATGAAATAAGTCAGACACAAGGAAATCTAGAGACAATATAGACATAAATATCTACTTATTCTAGCCAGAAGCAATTTCCTTGGTTTAGTTTGATTGATTGGGGTTTTTTTCCCAGATCACAATCATAGTATAGAATATGTTAGATTGAAATTAGAATTTATTAGCTTGAAACATCCATCAGTTCAGTTGTCAGTAATGAGATTGTTAGCCAGTTATTCAGATTGATGATTTTGCAGCAGTACCTGCTGCAGGAAGGATAGAAAGAGGGAAAATAAGAAACAATTTTCAGGGGAAAGACTTTCATCTAAGCAGCCGAGCAGATAATATAGAAATAATTTAAATTGTTCCATAATTTGGAATTTTTATTTCCTTGTAGCGTTATTATGCAAAAAATGTCAAGAAGTGCTAAACTGATTTTAATTTCTAAAGTTTCCTTTTGAGGAAGTGGCCTTCGTAAAGCATGCGCTCAAGGTCTCAGTTTCAAGGAGTACTGAGACAGTCAGACATCACCATGAGCCTTCCATGACAGACAATCCTGAGATAAACATTTTTTGAGCCAAGTTTTCTTCCAGTGTCCCTCAGAAATTTTGTTAGATTTCTGTTTCTCATCCCAGTGGATACAAAAAAGCAATAAAATAAAAATAAAAATTAAAGAAATCATTAGTATTTTCACAGTCTGTGACTTTTTGAACCAGGTATTGGCTCCAGGGAGGAAGCTGTCTTGCTCTCTTGCCTTTGACATTTCTCCATCATTTTCTCCTATCTCAAATCTTTTGCAAGCTTTCACGTTTCTTGAATTTAGGTCTCTCCTGGTTTTATGTTCATTACAGTGACAAATAAAAAACAAGTCACCATTTATTTGCATAAAGTAAAAAGAAAGCAGCGAAAATTCAGTAACAATGTGAATTTTAACTGCAGATATGAGGACTGGAAATTTTCATCCAGCTTTCACCCTACCTTTCCCTTCACACTTTTAGCTTTCACCTCTGAAAGTATTGGTATTACCTGCATTTAGCAATTGTTTCACAACCAGCATTTACTATTACTTTACACTGTACATCTTGTACACAGTACTATCTCAGCTTCATTTATGCTAGAGACAAAATAATGGAGAAGAAGTTGGAAGAAAAGGATATTTGTAAGCCTCATTTTGTAATAAATTGGGATTTTGCGCACAAATTGCCGTCCTACAACTCTAAGACACTTCAGGCAGAAGACAGAAATCCTTGTGGGAGTTCAAGGGATGAGCAGGGTGTCTTTGCATGAGTCAGTTAAATTTCTTATTTCCTTTTATCTATCTATGGGTCAATACCACCTCAGAAGACTGAAGACTTGCAAGTTGGCATTTGAAAGATTCTTTAACTGTAAAGAATATTGAAATTTTTGCAGGAATTATCTTCCATAAGTAAATAGCTTCTTCTTCCTCATAAACTATCAGGCTTTCACAGGAAAAGCAGAGTGAAAGAGGAAGGAGGGGTAAGCAGGACAAAGAAAAGAACTGCCATGAAATAATCGATTAACATAAATATGAAGCTGTTAGACCAATATGAAATGTAAGGGGGTTTGCAAGTATTGATCGGTGTCCCCGCACAGAGTATCTCAGAGTAGCCTTTTGTGCAAATGTCTTCCCTCGCTCTCAGTCCAGGCTTTGATCATCCCTGAACTACTCCAGTTAGCCTGGAGTGCTTGCTTTCTCTGCACTTGTTCCTGAGCAATAGTGCTTCTGGCTTTCTTCTTCTCTGATACAGTGCAATTTTATTCTACAGTGTTCAACAACATGTGTCCTGTTAGGTCTTCAATTAGGTTTAGAAATTGAATTGATGCTTTGTTTTTAAACCTTTAAAAATTTGCCTTTTCCAAACCAACTGCATTCAGTTTTAAATTTTTTCTTTGAAAGGTTTCACTAATAATAATTTTTTCTCCATCTAATAAAGCTCTCTGCAAAGTGTAACATTGTTCAACTAACACTTCCTAGTACTCCTTCAGGTATTTCTTCACACCAATGCTGTGGATACAGTTCCATTTTCTTTTGTTTCCTGAATGAAATAAGTTACATTATCTGCCTTGTTTGTTCCTTTTCTCTTTCCTACATGTGGTAACTAATTGGGCAATCATGTGTTCATCAGTCAGTGGGCAAAGGAGAGCAAGCAGATCGTAAGCACTCCAGGCTGCTGCTCTCTTGGCACTACAGAACAAAATGAAAAAGACCATCTTATTGTACTCCACAGCCTATATCCAGAACAAATATCACCCTGAAGGTTGTTAGTGTTGCGTGGGGTGCGAATAAGAAGATCAGCTGAATACGAGCTGTCCTTATGTTGTCCTTAGCTAGGAAACAGATTTTCTACAGCTTGAAAGTTCACTGAGTCATAATTTGATCAAGATTGAAAAGTCAGTCTCTTGGAAGTGAACTTGGCCAGTATTCAAGCAGCATGTACTTAGATTTGACAGCACACACCAATCAATCTGAGTTTGAGAAGATAGCAGCATGCCTCAGAATTGGAGAGTATGAGAAATATCACTACTTCAAGAAGAATAAGAGAAAAAAACTCCCAGTAGTTGATCACTCAAACTGACAGACTCTCCTGCTCCACTACTACTATTCTCAGTTTGAAAGTTGCGTATCAGCAGTCAGTCAAACTCTGTTCTTCCAGGAAAACAGAAATACCCATGTGCCTTTTTTTTTCCTTCATAAAGAGTACAGCCAAAAAAAAAAACCACACTAAACCCCCGTTCCCATCCAGGTTTGCAAGTTGTCTTAATTAACAATAGTGTTGATGTGTGAGAAATTGCATACTCTGGTTTTATCACACATCTCGGCAGCACCTTTCTCACACTTGATACTCTCTGCAGTCAAGGCAAGGTGCAAGCACCTGCCTCTGTGTGTGTGATACTTGCAGCATGAAAGCACCAATGATATCCAGAAAGAGTACAGGCATGTTAAGCCAGGTCATACTGCTTGATGGCATTAATTCAACATCAAACATTTAAAGGGCAAATATTCTTTCCCATGCAGTGTCTTGTGAATGTTAAATAGTATTTACATTATAATTATAGACTCTCAAAATACATACTCTCTTTCCTTTCCACATGGTGGAGCTGATACAAAACACAGGGTAAGTGAAAGACCAGGGTAGATGAAGTTTGAATTCACCTCAGCTACTGAAGTAGCTGGAGAGCAGCAGATTGAAACCAAACTAAGGCAAAGGATCAGCTATGAAGATGCTGAAGATTTCTGGGATAACTACATGAAGATTTTGCCCACCTGAGAAATCCTGTGATATCAAACATTACTGGAGTCCTTACACTCATAGTTTAGGCCTTTCAACTTCTAAGACACCTAATGATTTTAAAATCAGCCGTTTGCTTTCCACATCATCTTCATCTAGAGTTCTCAAAGCACTCTCTAAACAGCCAGGGTAGAATAAGCAGTGGCTAACCCCTGGGAAGACAACACTTCAACTCCTCTTCAAGCTGTCGATTTGGCATGTGTCTATCTTATATTTTCATTAACAATAAATCTTCTGTGGCCTCTAGCAAAGAAGAGCATGTTAGTGTTAGTTTTTCATGCTGAATGATGGACAGTTAAGCAGTGGCTACAGGTAAGAGACCTGAACTCAGCCTTCACATCACTTCTCAGTATTAATCTGTGTATGTAATGAGGAGGGTTTTACAGCCACATATTTGATGAATAAGTTGTCTGAGTGCAGTGCTAATGTGTGACCTGGCTCTGGTTTTGTGTCCTCCTTTGTGAAAGGCCACACACAACTATTGCTGCTTGTAAAATGCTACAGAAAGCTTCCAGTTGTAGGAGCAAGGAGTTTGTTTTAGCTAGTCATATTATTCAGGTCACCAGAGTATGTCATGTTTTGAAAGTACCATCTCCAAGCTATGTATCTCCTGGGAAATGTTAAAAGCTATCTTTTTCACTCTCTCACTCTGACTCAGTGCTTCACCACTGAGAATTTGTGTGCTTTTTGTTGTTGTTGGATTTTTACGTTATTTGGGTTTTGCTTTTTTCTTTTCCTCCAAGTAACAAAGACAACAATTCCCCATCTAGGAATATATCTACCTAACATACTGAAAAGGGGAAGGTGGCATACATTTTCTAGTGTGTGCCTTCCCTGTGTTCTCCTCTGCTCCCTGAAGAATCATTCCCACTGGCATTTGATACATTTGTGCTAAGACACACTTTGAGTAATAAGGAAAAGTCCCAGACAGCACAGGCTGTTGAGGCACATTAATTTCATACATTAATCCAGCCTGTTTCCGTAGCAGGGAGAGCTTCTGCTTTAGTGACAACCCACACGACCTGCATGCATTTGTGGACTGGCAGTACTGGCTGCAAGTGGACTAGGACCATCTTTGCTCTGGTTCCTCCAGAAGGTTGGCTCACCAACCTTCAACAGTTTGCTTCATGGGAGAGGATCTGAGATAAGTCCCAGTGGGCAGCTCAAAGAGGCATAAAAATGCCTCTATCTTAAAAACAACAACAGCTTGGATGGGCAGACATTTCCTTACTTTTAATTATTTTGTGTTCTTCTGGGATTACTTCTACAGTTTATGTTATCATATATAGCATATTTCTCTTATTAATGCAGCATGGGTTTTTTTTATTTATAGAACTGTACTTTGCAGTGTGCTCCAATAAATATTTGTGGCAGCGAGTTCCCAGAGTTAATCACATGTTGCACAAAAAGCATTTATTTTTATGTTTCCATTTTAAATTCAGTTAACGTTTAATTCCATTGACTGTCCTGTGACTGTCTGGTCATTCTTATGTTACTGCTTTCTGTAAAAATATACACTTCTGTGATTTTTAATTCCTTCTCCTGAAGAAATTTGTTCTATCCTCTCCTTCCAACTGCTGTGAAGTTCAGATGAGATGGGAAGAGGGATGGCCTGCAATCAAATGCCAGGGAACAGACCTCTGTGAGAAGAGTCAGACTCTCTGGGGATAGTTTCTTAGGAAAAAAAAAAAATTCAAAAATGTCAGTGCTGACCTACTTTTTCACTTTGTTTCATAAATTTCATTTATTTACTGCTCTAGTTGCTTGAAATTTTATTTCTCATCCCACAGCATCTGGAAGACAGACGTTGTCACATGATTCCTCTTTCCTTCCTGCCGTGAACATACTAGTAATGAAATCTCACATACTATCAGAGTTGATCCGAGAGCTGTGGAAGGATTTTGTCCAGTCATGAAAATCTTAGAGTTTGTAAGATTGGTTTGATTGATTTTTCAAAAACAGTCACAACTGTGTCTCCATCTTTAAAACTCATTTTAATTTGATTTTCAAGTTTCTCATGGACTAACTTGAGGAACAGGGAAATGAGGAGTAAGCAGAGCTATATGGAAATAAATTCTATTTAGTCTGAGATTGAAAGTTGTTACTTGGTAACATAATGCTACAGTTGTTGAGTATGTCTGGCTAGGTCAGACTGTGGTCATACTTAAGTCGGAGTTAGCATTTTCCAGCTGAATGCTATGATTATTACTATTATTAATTCCTAAATTTTTCCTTTTAAAAATCAGAACCCCCAAACACGTAGCAAACCAAATACAGCATTGCTGTATATCTGATGTAAGAACTTTCTGTATCTCATAACAACAGCCCTAATCTATTACAAGTTGCACATGTAAAACCCAGAGTACAGCTGGGAGGAAAGGATGGAGGGGGAGGCTCCAGGCTACTAGCAACTGTGCTGACAAGACCAACTTCAAAGTTGCCCGAGCATGACAAAAAACAGCTGGCCTGTGCGTGTTTCTCTGAGAAAAAATGAGACTGCTCAAAAGCTTTTCAATGAGAAAATGAGTGAAAGAACAATCACGTTACAAACAGTCCCTCCAGCCTGCACTACCTACAAGGACAGGCAGACAAGGGATGAGGATGTTACTTCTGGACCCTCCTTAATAAGGTTTAAAATTTAAAAAAAAAAAAAAAAAAAAGAAGGAAAGAATAGTCTAGATGGTCTAGATTGTCCTCTCAGCCATAAGTGTAAGTCATTCTGCTGCCCAGCTAGTGATCACAGATAGGTTTTTTATCAGTCCTTCATTTAGGTAGAGAGGACCAAAAGAAGAAAGCAGCATGTTACGCTGACCAAGCTCCCTTAGGTCCTCAACAACTTTTCTGCCTTTAGTGTCTTTCAACCTTTTCTATGGAAGAAGAGAAGCTACAGTTCCTTCTACTGTAGCAGCAACTATAGGGACTCAATGTTGGGAAATGAAGAAGAGAATATTATCCATTCATGGATTTATGGAGAGACTGCACCAGCCTCACAAGTGCTAAGGTGCTATAATCTAGTTTCCCCAGGAACTACTCATAAGGTACAATTTTTGTCTCACACAAACTTTTCATGGGTTTACTGGGCACAATCCATCCAGGGATCAGTTACAATATTGAGTACGAGTTTATTCAACTCTTTGGTTTCTAGAAAATCCTCCAGGAACTGTCAGGAAAGAACAGTATGCAGAGTAGACCTGAGCCTGCTCTTTTGTACTGTGGCAGAATAAACCTGAATATTAGTGGCTTAGGGATGCAGGTGATGTTAAAGTAGTTCAAAGCCAGTTCTGCTGCCCAATTACTCTTCTAAATGCCAAATAGAACTTCTATTAACAGCAGATATTAAATTTGCCCTAGACATTTCATTTATTAGAAGACTGTAAACCAAGAAAAGCTTCAAGAAATGTATTTTCAAATTATCTTAATGTTAAAAAAAGAAAAAAGAATGAAAATTCACAGCTTCTGACTAGAGATATCAACACCACTGAGGGTCTGCTGTACAGTAAAGAGCTAATCTGTCTTAGTCTGTCAGTGGCATCTGTCCTCAGAACAAATCAAACCAATTTTATCAAAAATTATAACACATAACAGCTTAATTAAGTTGAAGATCCTAATTAGGCACATTTAAAGACATTTCTGGCAGCAATGCCTGCTCTCTTTTTCTTTTTGAAACCTAATGCTGTACAGTGAAGGGCTTTTTCAGTTCTGTGAGCTCTCAGTTCTCTACCCTGTAATACCTTTACACCTGATTGTTAAGGTCTCACTTACTGTGGACAGTGTGTGGTTCCCAAGTAGCACAATAATGACACTGTTGCCAGACCTGTCTTTTTGCAGCTGAAGAGGAATGTCAAACATTACAGTATAATTTTTTTCTACAGGTTTTTAGGCTAACACTTAGAAAATCCCAATTGCTGGCTTCACTGCACTAAACTTTATCTAGGTATTCTTATTTGCCTAATCACTTCTGTCAGTTTTCATCAAGTGAAGTACCTTTGGTGTTTGGATCTTCTTAAATTGCAATCAGCGGACTGTGGAGCTTTGTGAGACTGTGGGCATTAGAGGTGGGCTAAAAAATCCAAGTGGAGTAGGCTGCATATAGCTGCGAAAACAACATTTTCCTGCTTTGTGTGAAAAAGGGCACATAAAGAAAACTCACTACCTTGACACAATAAGAAAGTAGTGGACAGATAAACACAATAAATCAGATGCTAGATTTCCCCCTGCTTTTGCTTCTCATGCAGTGCACCTACTTAGAAAAGGTGTACGTGATTCTTCTCTTCAAAGTACTAAAAATTAGTATTAATACCTGCATATTTTTATCAATTTAAGCCTAGTCCTTGCACAGGAAACTATGTAAAGCAAGGGTTTGCTTTTACATTCTTCATGTAGTGACCTGAAAAATCTCCTACCACAATTCACAAAGATTATAATATCTGCTATAGCCATCAATAAATGTTTTCCTCACTTTACAGACCTGTTTGTTAGTTCCAGCTGGAATTTCTAGGTAACAGATTATGGAATACCTCTATCTTCCTACAGAAAGGAAGTATCAAAGCTGGTTTTGTCTGTGGTTGATAGTTTTGTCCTTGAAATTGCTGTTTGTAGCATATGATTAAGTCACACTGACACACTCAGTGTTATTAATATAAAGAAGGCTGGTGTTTTATTTCCTCTTTTAGGAATGATAAGGGATATTCTTTCAGGCCTTTTAATTTTTTGCACGGATTTTCTTGAACTTTCTGACTTCACTGATTTTTCCTGCTCCTGTGCAGAGGTTCCTGGTAGGGCTGTTTTGCAATTTGCCTTAGAACATATGTTTATGAACTTGCTTGCTGCATAAACAATTTATTATGCCTTGAGTCAAATGTCTCTGCCAATGTGTAGCCCTTAAGGTGATCTACCACATGGCAGAAAGAAGAAATGTTAAAGAGGTTTGGAATTCATCATGGACTGTCCACGGGCTTATACTGCTTACATTTATACAAATGAAAGTACAGTTTGACTTAGCAAGAACTTAGATGCCCTTTGTCTGCACTTTTCCTGTCAGCGCAAGATGAACACAGTCAGGAACTCAAGCACTGTGAATTTGTTGACTCGTTCAGTACAAGGATTACTGAAGGGAGGTCATCTGTCCTCAAAGAACCATACTTTTAAGAAAAGGTGTTTGAAAGCAAAAGACCTTTAACTTTAATGTCAATTCTTTTAAATTTAACATCAGTTCTCTTATTTGTAATAACTTCCTACAACTAACTTCTTTTTTTTCTGTGTGTTTAAGGAAATTACAGTTTGTATAACAGGAAAGAGCTGAAAATAACGCAGCAAGAATATGTTCCTTGTCACATGCCCATCAAATTAAAAGTATGACCATACCTACTTTGACGTCAATCACAATTTTATCATCAATTGCAATGGGATTATTGCAGATCCAGGATCCTCTGGTTTGGGCCAGTGCAGCTCTCACAGCTAGCAATACAAAGTCTGATTTTGGGGAGAGCTGGCTTGTACCCTATTGGAGAGATTCTCAGTTGGCATTAATCTCAGCTGATCCTAGATTGCTCACACCACCAGAAAACCCGACTCCATTCTCATCCCGTACTTGATATTCATTGCTATCAGTTTTAAGCATGACCTGATATTGGTTACAGTGCTAGCGCGTTACAGGGGGGTTGGACTAGATGATTTGTAAATATTCCTTCCAACCTAAACCTTTCTATGATTCTATGATTTATACCACTGTAGCTGAGATTAGAGTTCCCCTGACAGCCCTCTGATATCAACTCTTTCACCCGAACATTGTGTCCTTTCTACTATGCAGCATTCAGGGCTGGCTCTTCACTGTCATGTTCTCTGACTTCAAAGCAGATTATCTATTTGTAGCATCCCTATGTTCTCTCATCATCCTTAAAACCTCCTAAATAAATCCTCTATTTAACATTATTACTACTGCTCAGTCACAGCATTTACAATGTAAAAGTATCAGTCACGTCTTATCTGTGCTAAAACAGTGATCAAAGCCTTTTGCACCCACTGCCATTATTGCACTTACCCCAAAACCCAGCTAGATGCGGGAAGCAGAAGCAATTACATTAGCTGCTGTATAGTCCTGGAAAAGGTAATGCTGTATCTTGCTCTTGACATTAACAGTGTGTGACAAAATTGTTTATCCCTCCTGCAACATCTTAGAGAGATAGATAAGACAGATATAGGGAGCAATATTCTTTTAAGTTAACTCCTTTCAATCCACACAATCTATTAGAGTCAATATTCTGTACGTGCCGTTCTTCTAAGTCCTGGGACTAATTTGACCCAGATGGCTTCAAATTTGACTTTGTAGAACCCGAGTTACTACAGCACACTGGGGTTAAGGGAAGAGTAACTCAGCTCCTAGGGGAGAAGGTGACATCTCCACATGGTTTCCTCTTTTTCTATATGGTTCTGTGGAGCTCTGAGAGTGTTCCTTAGAAAATATTTCAGACAACTCTCTAATTTAATACAAAACGAAATCTATTGTATAGCTTTTTAGGGGTTTTTTTTAATCATTCTGGAGAATTCTAAAGCATTTTTCTGTAAAAGATAAGGCCCTTCTAATAACGGGCTACTTATTACATGCCGTGCTTTTGCCACATAACCGCTCTCTGCTCACTTTGGGGATTAAGAGGGCTGCTAATGCAGGAGAAATTCCCCTTTCAGGAAGAGCTTTGGACACAGAAAGGCCATGGTTAAGGCCTCTGCCACCAGGGACCACTGCCTCAACCTGTGGTTGCTTTAGGGAAGTTCTATACAGATGTTATTTTTCTTCAGTAAGCTGGCAGCCCTTCCATCTTTTGGGGTTTAAAAAGCTGATCATGGTTTTATACAGCATTTAGTGTGTAACTGTTTGTGGAATTTCCAAAAAAACCTAAAGCTGATATTCCTTTGTGCTGTTCATGGAAAACATATTTTCCTTGTTTTCAAATACAACTTATGACCTTAACGTGTGGTTGGAAAGGATATACTTGACATCCTGGGTTTTCAAGATTTGATTTGATCCTTGACCAGAACATATTATCTGATGAAATTTTACAAGATACAATAAATGATGGCTCAGTGTAAGTTCTGTTTATTGGAATGGAGAAAGTCAACATTATACCAGTAAGATGAGGGATGAGCATCAGCAATGACACTTCAAACTCCACTCATCTCTCAATGCAAGCCCACTGGAGCTGGTGGGATATTCAACACAAACTTGTATAGAGTTGATAGATCACAGAGGAAAATAAATTCCTGCCGGTTCTGCCAAATTACTCATCTGGCTTCTCAGTGAACCTGAATGCTATAATGACAACCAACAGAAATACAAACATTTGGAAACACAGGGCTCAATGTAAAACCTACTGTCAGCTGGTAAGAGCTCATCTATATCACACTAAAATTCCCCTCAGCCATAACTGCCAAAGAAACAAACCATAGTCAGTGACTGACTCAGAAAAACCTGGACTGAGCTCCAGCCCCACAAGGCTAAGCAGTTTGCAGTATACTCTGATATGTAGTCATCTCTCCTCACCATTACAAAAACACCTCCAAGAGTTTTAATAGAAGGAGGCAACATTGAAACAGATACAAAGAATGAGGGATGGAAGTCCATTCTCAGGAAGTGAAAAATGCTGTTGAATATTACAAAAAGCATGAAGCATTGGAACATAGGAACAAAAACTATTGAGTTTCATTAAAACTTGGTTAATATTTTACAACCGTTTTTGACTTTATGTGTCCTAATTGTCTGGGACTATGAACAAGAAATTCCTGAATTCTAATCCTAGGTACACAATGATATGCAATATATAAATGATACAGCTTGCTTAAGCTCTCTGTGATCATGTCTTCTAAAGATGGATGATGTAAGGATGTCTGTTCAGAGGATGTTGTGACGACAAACTTATTAATGCCTGTAAAGCACTTTGTCACTATAATGTAGTCCCTAGGTAAGACCTAATGAGGTCTAGGGAGGGGGAATAATAGTTTTATGCATTTTATTTTGCAATTCTGATCATCTTCATTGATATTTTCAGTTTTGACAATGTTTGAACAGTACTGATTCCCCAATATTCTTTTCTTCCTTCCTAGAGCCAGAAAACTAAAATAAAAAACCCCCAAACAAAACACAAACTACAAATGCACTAGGAAAGCCTGCTTTAGAAATCTTCTGCCTTATGAAATGTATTACAAATTCATTCCTACAGTCATTACTAGTGTGTTTCAAAAGCATCACAAGAACTGTAGCGGACAGAAACTGTTCCAGCATGTGGTTCTGCATACACCTAGTTCTATGGACAGCCTATGGGGTAAGGGCAGTTACAACAGGAAAGAAACAGCAGAACTTTTCCATGCTTAGTTCTGGTTGTGGCACATGGCAATGCCAGGTGTAGTGCACCTAATCTTTTACTTCATTCTTTCAAGCTACATTTAACAGACATAAATAAATTAATCTTAATTACTGAAGCACAAAATTGAAGACTATTTTTCTAAGGTGAATTGGTTATGCTGCTTTGTCCTCCCTGATCCTGCCTCCTTTAAAACTACCAAAACTGACTGAAAACCTCATCACTCTTTTGGCTTTTCCATCTGCCCTTCTAGAGAATGTCATTAGTATGCCCTCCAGAAAAAATAACATGCCTGGGCTACCTGATGCTACTGAAATTGCAAAACTACTTGCCAAAAAAGACCAACCTGCGAAGACGCGATTGTCAAATTATCTACAGCTTTTGCAGTCTTGCTGTAGCCAATCCAAATTATGCACTGCATTTCAACATAGAATACAAGCGATGGCATTGCCATGGAACTGGTGCTGGCATATAAACCCAGCTTTAACCTCCGCAAAACTTGAGCACTGCAGAATAGCACAAAGTGGGACAGCTGACTACAGTTCTCCAGTTCCCTCTCTTCGCCCCACTGCACAAACTGACTTTTGCATTCAGTTGTGACATGCGACTGAAGTGGAATTGGACCCACTGAATACAGCTTACTAGAGGATGTAAAAACTACCAGGAACGCAACACTGTGTGTGAAGTTATACAGAATTGCTCCAATCTGAGTTTGTCTAATTCAAGGCAGATCCTTGATGACTCAGAATCTGGAGTTAAAAAGTAAATGTCTGTTCCAGCCAAAGGACAAACCTCAGCATCACTTCTGCTATCAACTACAGTGGAAAGAGACCTGAGACCTTCTTTATGCAACAAGGAAGTGACATTAATGCTAGTGCATTATCAAAATTACAGTACTATTCATCTCCCTACTGTCCCACCCAGTCCTAGTCACTGTTATCACTACAAAAAAACAAACAAATTAGCACATCCAAATCTAATTTTCCAGGTTCCTAACCAATTTTGGCATAGCATTGCTGATTTTTTTCACAAATGACATATGTTTTGCCTTAGACTTTGGTAGTGGGAGGAGTAATTCCAGAACCATCTGGATGAATCTGGCAAAATCTTTTGAAAACACTGATCTGGCTAAAAGACAAAATATTTGGCTCCATCTCTTGGACCAAAGAATGAATCTGAAATTATTTCATTTTTTTAAACATCTTATATGTAGGCTCCTACCACTGAAAATTTTGACCTATATATTTTGTAAGTAAGCCTAAAAACTTCCATAAAATTAGGTTGGCAAATCTGTACATGCATGCCTAAGTATGGATTTAAAAGCCAATTTCAGATGTGTTTCAATGAAAAAGCAGACAGAGATCTTCCAGAATAGAACGAGCAGCTTCGCTTATAGGCAGACACCATACCAGAGGCTCAGACATCCAGTTTTTCCCTCTCACTTCTACCTCTCCAACCTCAGGAACTCACTCACTCGTGTGTTAATGAAAGGCAGGAAGAAGGAAAAAAATTAGTCTTAACCAAATAGTAAGCATCTGTTTTGCTTATTGCCTTAGCAATTCTTACTAACATTATACAGTAACAAAGCTCCCAGGAGATTAAGATTTAAAATGTTTGGCTTCCTAGTAGTCTTTTATTTTCCAAATAAACACTGTGTTAATGGATTAAAGTCTAATAAATAAGTTCTTCTGAATGCAATGATTAATTAGTTATGAGTTACTTGGACCTTTTGGCTGAGCAACATTTGCTGAAATGGAAGGTCATCAAAATCCTGTGCTGTCTATGCTGATCTCTGCCACAGGACCTGTGTTACATTAGGCTCTTTTGGCAGAATTGTCAGGGGCAGATTGCAGTTTCAACAGTGGTAAAGCTGCAAAGTTCTCCTTAGCAAAGTCCAGTATTTTTCTTATTCCTTCTCTGCGGAGAGGTTCAGCATCAGTCTGGGTGAGCTGAGTTTATAATTTCTATTCAAAATGTGATGACTTATCAATAGCTTTCCTGATCTTTACCACACCTGGGGCATGGTCATGAAAAAGAAAGCTACTTCTATGCAGGAATTGTAGTCCCTGGTAGCAAAAGGTGGGAACAAGCTTCTGGCACAGGTCCGTGTAGGCCAGCCAACATGTGAAGACACTCTGGAGCCAGTATCGCTCATGCTGTGGCTGGAGAAAGCTGCAATTGGATCACGTTGGACAATTTTTCTTAGTCTAGAGTAGCCAGCAGCATGTGACACATCTCTCCCACTCTGTCATGAGTCAAGCCTGTCTCCAAGTCTGAATCAGTGCTGATCCTCAGCTTGACTACCTCTACCAGATCTTTCTGTCTCTACCCCTTCTTGGCTACCTCACAACTTTCTCATGATGCTGCTGATAACAGCTGTCAGTATTTTGGGCTGACAAAATTATACGAGGATAGGTAGGCTGTCCCAGAATGCATCAGAAAGCAATTCATAAAAGTCTACTTTCAAAGGCATAAGCTCTGAAAGATGAGCATCACACAATTTTTAAGATATGAGGTGGATGCAGGTACTCAGGGTCTGGGACCTCTCACGGAAAAGCCATTTGTACAGGTGAAGCGCATGACTTAGTTCACATGTCAAGCCTTAGCAATATATAGCTGCCCATCTATCAGTATAGACACAGCCTAAATATTAGGAGAATGACACAATCATTTGTCCGGAAAAAAAAAAAAGCAAGTTAGTTTTCTAAATTGTTGCATTCCTCTTCTGATCAACAGCGAAAAGGATTTGATTACAGTAATTGAACAGAATATATCACATAAATGCACTAAGTTCTGCCAAAGGCAGAATGATTAATATATTACACATGTTGGCTTATCCTTATGATTTGTTTTATGAGATAAACACCCATGACTAAAAGAATTTACCCTGTTTTTCATTCAGCACAGAAGTCAGAGTAGTTACACATTTTTGCTCGTAGATGTTTTGCTACTATACAGCTAAGCATAGCCACTGAATATAAGAATTACTTTGAACAACAGAAACATCTAATCACTAAAGACAATAAAAATGCAGTTTTCATTAAGTGTTTTCTGTCACTCTCCTCAGTGCATAGAAATGAGAGTGGGAAAGAACTTTCAAGCCAATGAGCTCCTCTCCTTTACGTCAATTAATCTAGACTCTTGCCCTCGCAAGACTTTTTCTACATTATATTTACTACCATTTTATCCAAAATGAGATAAAGATATCATAAATTACAAAGTTCTAGCACTTAGTCTGGCAGATAATTTCTTAAGTCTCCTATTGTCAGCAAGCTTTTCACAGATATTCTGCCGAAACGTCTGTGTTATTAATCATTAAGCAGAACAGCAAATACTAGAAACAGAAACATACCAAGTTTTTACTATTTCTGTTGATACTGCCAACAAATTGAGATCAAACTATTTTACAGACACTGATTCTTCAGTAATCACTTGGGGGTTGTTATGGATCACAGTGTTCCTAGACAGTAGCTCTAAGACACACGTGAAAGCTGGCTTACAGAGTTCCAGGACAGCTGGCTTTTCAGGTTGCCAGCACCTTTTGTGCTTTGCTCATTATCATCTTCATGTTCTGGATACACCTACAGAGCCTTTACAGCATTGGCATCCTGACATATAGGATGGAGCAGGGTGATGTGATGGACAGGCACCAACATTTGGGATTGCATGATGTGCATGCCTCAGCATGGCAGTAAGCAAGATGGGTAAGGGCCGCAGTGCTTACAACACCACACTG
Organism: Fratercula arctica; assembly: GCA_947846985.1. NCBI lineage: Eukaryota > Metazoa > Chordata > Aves > Charadriiformes > Alcidae > Fratercula > Fratercula arctica. The sequence goes on along the minus strand of CANTUZ010000006.1, from coordinate 9,029,850 downwards.
CCTGGGGTACAGGATTCAGCGGCCCAGGTGCCAACTATAGGGTCCTGGAGGGACATACATGACAAATATGAGGTGGTAGTCAGAAAACTGACTGTCATGCTCCACGCGTGAGACCAGACAGTTCTGCAGATGAGCATGGTAACTTGGTCTCCGAGTTTCCTCAATGAGGGCTACCTGAAATTGCAAGGGAAGAGCAAAGCTTAGAAGAGAATTTCCTTATTGTACGCTGAAAACAAACAAGCCTGGGATTTTAAAAGACTATTTGATTTCTGTTTATGATCCTAACATCTGAACTCTATTGAAAATCTCAGTGTACAAGAACTCCTTACTGATCCAACCTAAAAAAGAAGGAAAATAAATGAAGGAGAAATATTTAGCAGAAAATGAAAGTCAGAAAATGGTAGAAGACTGGTTTGTGAAAATTACAATGAAGTTTATTTCTTACTTTTCCATTTAAAATCTTTGCTGTTTACTAATAAAAAATGGAAAATTAAATTCTTTAGCATAAAGGTGGATTCCTTTGATAGTGAAGGTGGTTCCACAGAAAGCTAATTTTTTTTTTTTGGTAGGAAAACTCGAGAGTGCTGTTGTATTTTGTTATCCATCTAAAGTGTACTGACAAAGATACACAGATCATTCCTTTGACTGTCCTGTCATCCCAGTGCTATGATCACAATTGCACTTACTTGGAATGCTAAAATCTTACTACGGCCATTTCAAAACATGAATGACCCTCAGGGCTCTCCTTCGCAGTGAAAACAGAGCGTGGCCCAAATTGCTGCTGCTCTGAGCTTTTCCTGTCAGATCCTCAGCAGACTCGTGGCCTGAGGAATAAGAGAGCAAGTCTTTATCAAAAGACCTACGGTAACTTCAGAAGATCGTATTCAACCTGAACCACACAGCTAACCCTTATATTTCCATTGGGTCAAAACAACATTAATTCTACCCCGCCTTGAACAGAGAAGGCTCTCTCACACACGTGCATCCAATTACGTTTGGCCTAGCTTTAGTCTTTGCCAAGCTGTGAAAACCTTGAGTTTTATCTCTTTCTATTGAAGTAGCAAAAGAGAGCTATCAGATGGAGGGCAGGACTGACGGAAAACTGGGGCTTGAAAGGGGAGTTTCTGATGGATATTGTTTACAGCTCTCAGTTGCGTCTCACTGAAGCAGGAAACAATCTCTGAGACAAAGATCTCCTCACTGCTGTCCTGGAGACAGCACCGGAGCACTGAATAGAGGCCTGTGGAAATGTAACTCTAAAGGAAAAGGTTCATCATAACATATAACGTGTAATTATACCACTCTGGAAGAAAGCAAATTTTTATGTTTGAGTGAAATGCATAATCAATAACCAAGAGGTCCTTTCAGCTCATAGCTCTCCACCCACACTGTGCTATTGAAAAACAATGATGTTGCACTGCAATAGCTCCAGGCAACGCTCTGAAATGCAGTTTGTTAACATAAATTCCTCTGGGTTTTTTTGAGGATTAATATATTTGCAGGTTTTCCTCAATATGAAATTAACTATACTTATGGTCTGTACTCATGTTTCATATACAGGGTCTTTCCAAATGTTAAATCTTGGAACATTTACGCATGCAAAAATAGTAAAAATAGGGCAAAAATTCTATAAGGACCTGTCCTCTTTTGTACTAAGTAAGATTCGTCATTATTAGTTCTCTTAAACCTAGGATTATTTCAAAGCTAGGAAATCTAAGCAATCCCTCTAGCAGTAAAACCTCACTTATTTGTTGATTTTTCAAAGTAGAGAATACCTTTTCATCAATAGAAGACTTAAAATTTAAAATTTAATCAGTTATAATCTTGACTATTAAAGCACAGCTAACATTGATTGGCATCAAGTGTTTGGTGAACTGTTGCAGATTCAGTACTGATGTTGGAGAGCACCTTTTGAAATTCACATTCTGTATTTTGTATATTCATTTCTGTAGTGCTCCAGGCATGAAAAGATCTATAAAACTGAATATTTAAGTTTTGTATTACTTCTGTGTTTTTTCAGTTTTATATTTTTATCATTAACATCACACCAAATAAAAACTACGATAAATTAAGCACAGTAAGTAGTTTAAAACTGGTTAAAATTTGTTGCATGTTGTCTTTGTTTAGTATAAAATAGAACCTGCTGAAGTATATATAACCTGTATGCATAAAAGTAATAACATGAAAAAGATGCCTGAACAATATACTTGTTCAGATAAATGCGAAACAGTTCTTGTTTATTTTGCAAATTTCTGACAGGAACATACGCTCCTTGGAGTTTCTCAATTTTTATATATTTGACCTTGGAGCTCAGGATGAGAACCCCTGACTTGGTGGTTCCACAATAGTTCATCTTTCCATTGCACCACTTTAGGAAATAAATGGACTCGGTGCATAAGAAATAAGTTACCTAGAAATTCTCCAGAAGAAAACTTGCTTTGACTGCAAGGCAAGAAGCTTTTATAGTTCATACAGCTATTCTTAGCAATAGCATAGCCATTTCCACCTGCAGATCACCATAGAGACTAACTAATCTGTATCAGTTTTCTCCATCCAAGTCTCCTCATGATTCATTGCTTCATGAAGAAGCCTCCTCAACATTCACTGCAATCACAGTCCAAGATACCTGGTTCAGAGGTTTCCCTTAGAGCATCCCTGCCGGTGCTGAGCAGTTTCCGCATGAGCATCAGGAGGTTTGCCCCTGAGACAGGCATTCCCAGCACACCCCTCATCAGGTCCTCCGTGCTCTGAAACGCAACCTCACACTGGGCAGCTGAGTCCCCCAGTACTGTCTGTGTTGCCTGATTGACTGCCCCAAGCTTTTTGAACGTGAAACTTTTTTACATTCTTTGTTTAATTTATACGTAAACATATTGCACATGAAATAAAAAGAGCTCACCTGGGTGCCTACGCTCTCATAATTCATAAATTGAATAATATTAGTGTCAGGTTTGTTTTTTGTGAGCATTCATACATATAAGAAGCTCACTGGCAATAAAAAGAGATGGGAATAACCACTAAAATGAGTTGAATCAGATTATTTTTGTTGTATTGATACAGTGTATTGGATTGAGTGACCAAGCTTCCTTTATAAAAACAGTTTATTGTCACACTACCAGCAATTTCTTGCTACACTTGCACTGCAGCTCCACAGAGGGAGCATTATCCCAGTTTGCTCCCATGGTCCCTTCCATCTCATGCTTGAAATCATAAAGTTTTAATGCTATATTAAATGTATTACAAAATGTCACTGGTTGCAGAGTACAGGTAATCCTACCTCTGCAGTAAACCAGGGCGAAAGACCCCAGAGCTGGCTGGGCTCTCAGCAATGGACTCTAGTGTAATAACCAAGAATAAAATCCATACATATTATCTCATCTCTGGGCTGAAACAAAAACCTAAAGCATCAAGAGAAGTAACATCTTTTCTTTAAAGCTGCATATTTACTCTGTTAATTGAAGAGCAGACACTGAAAATAATCAGGTAATTAGTTCTTGCTGTAAATGACTTTTTTGGCATTGTAATAAACATAACAGCTCTTTCTGCTCTCAGTCCACAGCCTTCCTCACCTAGCTGCTACTGCTAGGCTAATTGTCCTTGCTTGCAGATGTATTTGTATTATAGGAGCCTTTCCGTTAATGCTCTGAGATTAAATGTCATAAAATTAGATGTGTTTTTCAGTAACACTTGAAAATGTGGTACCTGAATTACAGCAATGGTTGCAATGGTGCAGCTGTAAACATAATATATTTCCCTGAAGAGAGAGTCTGGAATTTTTTATTGAACTTAAAAGCTTCCATGTGGTTTAAAGTTAGCGTCACGATAGCAATACCAAGATTCAGCAAAGAATTTCACCCAAAATCACTTCAGCATCTACAAGTAGTGCCAGAAAATGACTACAGTGTATATGGTTACCTAGATTGAGGTGAACCACAGTGCACATATAAATATACATACGTATAAAGGCACACACATACCAATTTTCATTTTTTAAATTGCTGCTCTTCAACTGAGCTACTTAGTATCCTCTTAAGAAAACAGATAGGAGAGATGAAACAGTATCTTATCTCCAGCATGCATTCAGAAAATATCTTTGCAGCTGAAAAAAATGCAGTGTTATCTGCTAAATTAAGTGTCGCTCTTACAAGAAGACAGTCAATTTCCAGCTACTGGAGAAAAAGAGCATTTATTTAGGAGAGAAATATGGGTGAAAATATATTTATTTTATTACCCAGGGCCTTTTTCACTCATTTTTTTCATGTGTTTTCATGAGATCCTAGTGAACTATTAGGAACCAGAGCACAGGGTGAAATCAGGAGCCCACCCAGACAAGAACACAGTGCCTCAGGAGAAAACGTGAAAGAGGAGACCGAGAGCCTCCACTGGCCAATATTCCTTGCAGTACTTTGGTATTCAACCAGGTTGTTTTTCTTGCACCCTGTTTCATTGAGGGCCACGAATACCATCTGCAACAGAAATCATAGTGCCCAGCATGAACTAAAGGACCCCAAGCCCTCGCCATGGACTTGGAGGCTGTCTGAACACGCTCCCCTACGTGACACCTCCCTCAACCACCTCCCTTGCTCACTGCCTGACCACCACTCTCCAGCCATTGTTTTCTAGATGTTCCTACACTTTTTTGTTGTGTAACTTCAGATACAAGAGCAACAGTTATTGTTGGAAAAGGAAAGAGTAGGAAAGTCACAAATACTATTATGAAACAGTAACTCCATTGAGAGCAATCCAAACATTCAGCATCACTGATCACAAGCCCCAATCAAACCTCTGTTGGAGTATGACCCTGTTTCTCAGCCCAGAAAACAGTAGTTTTCATCAGCTGAATTATTTCACAGGAAACATGAATGAAAATACGACATTAGGTGGGGAAGCAGATGTATTTGGCGACAACCTTACAGCTGTGAAGGACAGTCATGTAACATAACATTTTTTCATTTGCTGTTCCAATTATTGCTTCCAGATATAGAAAACTGCTGTTTTGCGCCTGGAAAATAACGGAAGCTGGAAGGCATCTCTATTACCATACTACCTTTCCGCCCCCCCCCCCCCCCCCATTTTTAAAATAGATTTAAAGATTTAGATCAATCACAGTGAAACCAAATCCTTGTGTGTCCTCCAAAAGCTACACATGTAGCAACGGTACTCATGGGCACATACACACCCTGAGTGAATAAAATGCTTTACCCTGGTCTGGGAGCTCATGCTAATGAAAACTCCTTCAAGATCCTTGAGTGCTGCTCTGCTGATATTCCCAAAAGAGATGCTAACTTTGGTAATTTTTCATGGACTGAATCACACAACTCAAATCACCTCTTCTTTCTCTGTCACCTGTAGAAAAATCCTTGAAGCCATCTATCCCTAATCACACTGACTGTAATTCAGTTCCAAATTAGTGAATAAAAAAACAATACAAGGACTGGAACAGGACAGAATGCTGGCCCAGAAAACTACAAATCTATGAAAAACAGCACTGTTCAACAGCTGTCCAGATTTAATTTTAGGATAAACAGTAGAACACATCACCTTTTGTTCCGCCTAGCATTGATTTAATACTTGCGGTACTACTTTAAATCATTTAATTTGCAGAACTTTTAGGTCCATCATCTGTTCCCACAGCTCAGTCAATACTGTGGCTCAGCTCACACAAGAAATTGATCTGCAGGTCACTCTTTACAAGACAGATTAATTTTTGTCGCTTGATTGATTGGCCTCTGACCGCTACACATACTAATTTTGGACCATTTAAAGCTCATAAGGCTTTATATTGAGATTCATCGATTTCACAGAGTAATAAAATGGTGAATGGATGTTCAGCCAAGAGCAGACAACTGGCACAGGCTTGAGAAGAAAGACCAAAACAATCCCCACAGAGTGGAAAGTGCAGAGCTGCAATGCCCCCTCTGTTTTTGTTCAGATTTTCCCCAGGTGGTTGGTGGTTCACACTTCCAACCCATGCAGACCAAAGTGATACTTAGGGCAACTTCAGGCACTTTACCAGGTCTCTGCTTCAGGGTGTGCTCTGCTGCTTCCCAGCCCTAATATTCAGACAAAGATCTCCTGGTTTAAACACAGCTGGAAGAGCCAGCCTGTTCCTGGCTCCATCATAGAGGGTGAAAATGGACACACTTTTTACATTCTGTGCTTGTCTCTCTCATCTCTTAGTGGGGCATATTGAGCATTTTGATCCCTCTTTGTTAATGCTCTAAAATCATATATCCTTCCTGGAGATCAACTTAACTATTATCATTATTGGACTATGATTTCATCTACAAATGTAATACATGAGTCCAAAGGTAACCAAAATAACATGTTTTCCTGATAAAATATCACGTCTTTAAAAGCATTTTCCTGTGAAGAAATTAAGACATTTGCTGGTGTTTGAGAAGGTTTTGTATTCATTCGGTTATCACCTAAAATTTCCCAGTTGACTGAGAACGGATCTCACCATTCCTTTTTGCATAGTCAGCCCCGTTACAACATAGGTGGGAAACACAAACCTGAACTTTTACTCAGTATTTTTTCCAGGTAGGGTTTAAGGTGTTAGCAAAATCTCTAGTGTATATAGCACTGCTGAGGATCTAGTCACTGCAGGATACCAGCTAAGAGCACCTTCCTTCTGCAACTGCAGTTCAGTTTTCCAGTATGGAGGGAGGACTCTTTTCCAGAGAGGAAGCCCCATTTGGATCTTGTTTCTTTTATCGGTCTGTTGTATTCAATGTTCTTCAGCTTATTATTATTATTAAATAATAAACATATGAATCTGGAATATCAACCAGCACCTGGGCAAATGAAGTATGTCAACCAGAGGAAAACCATCCAGCCCACTCTGTTGGAATCTGCAGAATTATTTTGGCTCAAGGAACCTGAAACGAAGTCTCTTTGTTTCTGCAGGTTATAGTGTTGGGATTTATTTTCAGACAGTCTGTTAAGCACTTTTTATGGCCCCCACAGAAATGTCCTTGGAAGGAGATTTCTCTCTATATATAGTTCTTATAAGCATGACTGATCCATGCAGGTCTCTACAACACGCTGCTTCAATTTTATCTTGTTGCCATACCATATGCTTTTTGAACTACCACTTCAGCCCACTCCAAATTCCATCAAATGGCTTCAAAGGAGATGATAAATGGCCAAGGAGGGAAGCACTTCAGGGAAAAGTCTGTTCCTGAGCTACACTCTGATTTCTATACCAGCACAATGATCTGGCTCTTCATTTTCCTCTTCCACCAGAGAGCTAGGTATACATTTTGTATTTAGAGATGTCATCATGCTGAAAAGTAAATCTTCCACACAACTTCCTGCTCGTTAGCATTACTTTGAAATTGAACTTACTAATTGGCATATCATTGGACTATAGCCTTTCCAATTAGACAATCTTTGCAACTCCAACTAAATTGTTAATTGATGTTACTGCCCTCAAATTACCAGCTTTTTGTAGATACAATTTAAAAGGAAAAATACAGAAGATCCAGAATTAATAAAAAATAGCAGCAGGTTTTCATTTTCAAACTGGTGTTTGTATCCTTTTAGGACAACTATACTATACTGCCTGAGTGCCCCAAGAATATATGAAGTTATTTACTTTATTAATGATTACATTGTCCTTGTGTGCTCTGAAATTAGGATACTTTCTCAAACAAAGGCTGTATAACCAAGTATTAACAGGACTCCTGGGTCCGCCTCAGAACCTGGAGCTACAATTTCATAAAGCTTGCCAAAAAGGAATGTTTCTCAACCTCTTCCTATAAAAAAACCTCTTTGAAGAAAAAAAAATGCCTCACTTGTCTTGTGCAGCATCAGCATCATGGTACTCATTTATAAGCAAGTAAAAATACATTTTCTCTTCTAGTTTATCAGATTTATTTTTACCCATCTTGTTTGTTTGCTCGTTGCATGCATAGTAATGTGTGTATGCAGTTGTAGTTGCACATTTGCAAATATTTCACAGGCTGTTTTTTCATGTCTCACAGAAGCACGGCCACAGCCAAAAGGTACTGAAGCCTGGGTGGTGTTATGCTGGGAGGCAGCTACGAAGTACAGACTTGGAAGTCTGGCACTGTTGCAGTGCCACTATGCAGACCCTCTTTTTATGTATTTGGGAGGGGAGCAAGGAGATTTTAAGGCAGCTACTGCTTCTTTCAACACATCAGAGGGATTTCTGAATCCTACCATCATCTGCTGTTAGTCCTCCTTAGTTCTCTGTGCCTGAGAAAGCCCAAGGGTAAGGCTGGGACCCAGCAGGATGAGCCCAGCAGGTTGACCTGCCTGCTCTCACCACTGCTCACTCTGGAGGAATTCTTGCCCTGGATGGCAGGCTGGCATTGCTGCCCCAAACAGGCTCCAACATACACAGATGTCCACTCTGCCTTTGGTCTGCTTGGATATCTGGTGCTAAGCAGGAAGAGATTTTGCCAGGATGCTATAATCATGCATTTTCTCAGGCCTCTCCTGCTTTCTTCCAGAATCTGGCAGCCTCTAGCTAGGAGGGGGAAGAGGTTATGAGCTGAAGTTAGATCTCTTATGACTCACCCCTAATTTAAGTGCAACTATAGGATCCAGAGTCATGAGAACAGTAAGACCTGTACAGTCCAAGGAGAGAAAACAGAATGGTATATAAACTATACATTTCTGATAGGTAATCTGCTCCTCACCAGGATACTTGTCAAGTTCTTGAGAGAGAGACTGACATATACTTAAGAGAGCTGAAGCATCAGCCTGGCTGAAGATCCCATTGCAAGAACCTTCAACCTTCAACAAATCAAATGGTGAAGATTTGACATGTGAGGGCTGCACTCTGCCTCCCCTGTCAGAGGGCAGCAGTGACCACCAGCAGGGAAATCCCCCCTTTGCAGGATGGCAGCCAAAGGAGGACTTCTGGGTTGCCCACTGCCAAGCACCAGGGAGCAGAGATCTCTGCAGAAACCATCCCCTTCTTGCACAGGAAAAAATGCAACAGCCCTGAGAGAATTCTTGAGGTACAAGAGTCACAGGAGATACTCATTTAACCCTTCCTCTTCACAAAACAGCAGCAAGAGAAAAGAACAGGGGATTTAGGGAAAAACAAGAAGGAGACGGACAGTGGATATGGGTCACAAAAGAAGGCCCAAGATGGTGAAGACTTCTTTAATTGCATATGTATGCTATTAAGTTAAGTTTATAGAATACATTAAAATTAACTTAGCATATAGACTCTAGTTGTCCATCAGGGTGTGTACAAATAGCTCAGTATCGTGCTGGGAAACTGTCTGAAGAGAATGGAGCAAAGGCAATATCGTGTTTCCCACTACAGGGCTCAGAGAAAGCTATGCTCTCCCACCCTGGCTTTGCCTCTTGGCCTCTCCTATCCTGTGAATATAGTTCCCTACTTTAAAAGGAGGATATTTAATTATAGCTGGATATTTTAAGTTCAGGAGAGAGGAAGGACAGGAGAAGGAAACAGTTTTAAAGATAAAACAATGCCCTTTTGTTTATTTTTTCTTTTATATGGGAATTCTACTGCCTTGCTCTTATTTACTCTTACTCTAATTTAAAGTGACATCTCTATTTAAAACAAATGAGCAAAAAAGAATCTGTATGTACTACCAACCACTGAGAAAACAGAAAAAAATGCTGACTAAAAAGACCTCAGAATACTGTCACAGAGAGGGTAGTTGCCTGGGAGTCAGAGATTCTGTGTTTTGCATCTACTCATGCCACTGTTTTGCCACTGGGACACACAATATTACTGGCCTATTTCATGAACTGCTTGGAGACCAATGGATGAAAAGCAGATAAGAGCAGAAATATAATTAAACTAGGGTCCCACATTTTTCTTGTTCCCTTCCCCAGCTCTTGTACCAGTATGATTTGGCATTAGGCAAACAGAGAGGATTATTCACTCTAAATCCCTAGTTAGACAGAATACATCAACAGCTGCAAGCCACATGATAAAACCATGTCCCCTATCACAAGCTTTACACTTGAGACAGATGAATGTTTCTGGTTGGAGATCCACTGCATGCAGTCCATTCCTCAGCAGGTTGGGTTGCCTTCAGGTCACCCAAGGCAGTAATTACTAGCATATAGCTTGCAGAGAGCATCCTGGGAGAAGCTCCAGGATTGCTCATGCGATGGGAAAAAATGTATTGAAACTGAGGCTGACAGAAAGAGAAAAACACTGTGTCATCTGTGGTGTGCTACGGGTTAGGTGCTGGCGATCCTTGGTGTAGGATGTGTGGGATGGGAAGGGCAAAACAAATGCTCTCCATGGAAAGCTCTTCTCTTCAGTGTCAAAGTGAAGAGCACAAGAGTCTGTGCATTAATCCCCGCACTGCATCAGTCCCAAAATGTCTGTCCTTCACACAGGCATATGCAGAAAAACCTACACATAGGGCTCGGGTTTTCCTTTTAGTAGGGACTGAAGTTCAGATTCAACATTTTAATTTCAAAATCCGTAAAACCGCTATTAATGGAAACGCCTGCACTATAGTATGGCCAACAAGCGGAAATTATGGAGAAAAGTTCACTGCTTTTTTCCTTTCTTTTTTCTAATGAAATTACTGTGAGTAGTTGTCTGTATGAAACCTTCCTTAATCATTTTAATAGCAAACCACAACAGAAGTTACTCTGATGAAAGCCACAAAACTGTTTGTGGATTTGGATAATGCTTAACAAATAGCATGACCTGACGTTAGATAACTTTCAAAGTGGCAAAAAATGTTTTTCTCGGGCACAAACCTGTAGCATTGGGGAGTTACGGGCTGTGAACATAACAGAGACTATTTCACAAGCCTCCTTACATAGTTGCTATTGCAGAATCATAAAACTAGGTACTAAAAATTTATCTGGAAGGCTTTATTCTACTTTCCTTTCACCTCTCCCATTGATGCATCAGAAGCAGATACGATAAATAAGGAGGAATATTAATCACCTTCATTCCTTTAACAAGATCTAGACACCAGTTTTTTCTAATAAAATTACAATGTAAATGTGATTAAGTCCCAAGATATAAAATGATGGAAACAGTGCAGAAATTCAAAGCTATGTCAATAATGAGTGATATTTGCACCATGCTGGATCAGATAAGATGGGGAGAACTTAAGGTCTCAGAACTTAAATCTGTATTTTATCCAGAATTAATTTCCTCTAATCACATTCTCAGCAACTACATGGGTATTTCTCCACAGTTGAGAGGCTTTGTTAGCCAGTCTACAAACGTCTTTTGTATTGAAAGAGTGAAAATGGGTAGCTTTCCATAGTAATAACATAGCAAAGAACTGAAAAAACTGTAGATCAGGCTTTAGATTGTCAGAGGTGTTACCCATCTAAGATCAGAAGTTGGGCTGAAAAAATATTACAGTTAAGGAAACAGGAGAACCAAAATACACTGTCATATTAAAAAGTACCTTCACTAATGCAAATTTCAAAGGCCTTTACAGGATTGTGGGTTGGCAGCTAAATTTTGAACATCCAGTATTAAATAGGAACAGTAATAGGAGAGTTGCTTTTTTGAAAATTTAAAAAAAAGTCCTATATTTTAGGGGTTTCAGGTAAAAAGAATATATAACTAATATATAACAATATAACTAATTACTAGATTGGCATATATTTCTCATTGAAATATAGTATGTCTATCTTATCACTTAACCTCTAAAAATGAGGTATGACAGAGACTAAATACATTTTATCATGCTGGGAATATATCACAAAAACATATACTGGATTTTTTTTTTTCAGACATTCAGGTAACAAACATTTAATGTCCATATGTGATAATGCTTTTTCTGAGGTGATTTTTCAAATATATTGCCTACAGGGCTATAATAAACCTCTAAATTTAAAGGAAGGTTAAATTCTTGTGTCTTTAGTTCTGCCAGTAACAGCTGGTACATATCCACACTGAAAGCCCATTCATCTGGTCCGTATTTAGAAGCTAACAAACAGATGTCAACATCTGAGTTAGTTTTCTAGACTCCTTTCAGTATCAGAGGGGAGAAACTGGCATTCCTAATGGGCAATTCATCCAGTATTTTAGACTTCTACTTTAGGAGGAGAGGAATCATCCCATAAAGGTGCTGCTTGGCCAGTGAGGATAATCTGGACAAAGAGCTCAGAGCTGACATATATATGACAGATATCTCAAGTTAGAGGAGATGAATTCCACCACAAACCTCTATGTCCAACATCCCCCTAGCACAGGAGGCTCATGATTGATTTTTCTTAAGGAGAACATTTGCAGCTGGCAAGCAGTGCAACACACAGTGTTTATGTACAGACATTATCCTCCCAGAGACAGAAAAGCAAGCAGGCCAAAGATCAGCTATGTGCATTACACATTTCACTGTACTGTGCTATTCCTATCTAACATTTCACAAAACTTCTTTCAAAATCTTCTGTGACTACAGTCATTATTTTGGGCTGAAACAGATATTCAATAAAGACAGGAGGCATCTGTGATTCTGAGCAAATATATGCTTTGTCTCAGAGGTACCAGAGTTCTGGGATGCTGAAAAGCAGCATGTCACTGCCTTCTGAATCTGGTAGGTGTCACTCATGAAGGAAGCTAAAAGAAATGTCGAGAGCCTGCTGCTCTGACAGGCAGAGGTTCATAGGTGCAGTAGAGCTGCCTCGTAGGTTCTGCTTATAGGAGCTGACAGACAGTGAAGTGTACCCTAAGAAGAGAAAGGCCTCTTTTTGGAAAAGCCTTCTGAGAGAGCTTCCATCAACACAGAGCATGGCGCTTCTCTATGTCTCAGTCCCACTGCTTATTATTCTATGGAACTTTCTTGCCAAAAATAACTATGAAAGGGTCAGAAGCTAAGCTAAAGGTCCACCTAAGCACGGCTAACATTTACTTGTTCACAAAGTTTTTAAAAACATGCACATTACCAGCCAGGCTCTGACAGCAAAACTTCAGCACATGGAAAACAAAATCCACTTTTTCAAACCAAAAATAAACACAAGATGTTCTGCTCCTTAATTTAACTGCCAGCATTTCTGATTCTTCCTTTTGCATTCTGTAAACCCACAACTTAAATTTAGAATAAGGGTGACAGACAAATCAGGCTGGAAAAAAGGAGGTCCCACATCTCAGCTTCAACTTTTCCTCACATAATTTCAGAAAGCAGGCATCAGCCCGTGCATTTCTTCTGTGTAAATATGGGATATAGGCAGCACTCAACTGAACAAACAGTATCCCTGCAGTCATATGGCCAGCTTCCTGCACTGTGAGGAGAGAGCTTGTACTGCTCTAGAAAGTGCTAATAAAATAAAGGATGTTCCCTTCGCTTCTCCCCAACAAAGCCCTGCTTTGTGAACACAGCTGAAGACCTGGGATCTTCATAGACCTCACTTAAAGTACAAGGGATAAGTTGGTACAAGCCCTCTGTATAGTCTTTGCAACACACTCTTACAGCAGAAAAAAAGGAATATAGGAAAGCAGTAGAAAATATTAAAGCTGTTGATTTTGAAACAATCTATATAGAAAAGGATACTTTTCTCATGTGTTGCAGTTTGTTTCTACCAGAATGGTTATTTTACAGATGGATGCACTTACTGAGCTGGACCACCCAGGAATTCATGATAGATGACAGACGAAAAGCCAAAAGCCGTGACTCTAATTTCTCTATGCTGACCATGATCTCAACAAAGCAGAGGCAGCAGGTTTGTGAGGAGCAGAGAGGCTTTCCTCCACGAGTACACAGCAGTCGGTTTTCCCTCCAGAGGCTGCACGACTCATGCTCCAAAGGACTGTGTAAACGTGGAGCTAAACCCCACAAACAAGAAGAGGGGATATTCCACATCATTGTACAACAAAGGACACGCTCTATTTACATTTTATTTCATGTCACTGCTTGGACGATGAAAGTAAGTTTTCTGATAGCAAATCTTTTACCTAATGAAGTCTGGAGCAGCACTGCCCATCATGAAATTACAGAACAGGAAAGTTTTGAGATGTAAAATTCAATTCAGAATATTAGTCAGATGGCAGCAGCAAAAATAAAGTGGACAAAAAAAAGTGATACTTTCAGAAACATTGTATGTATTTATAACATTCATCACATTGTGACAGGACTGTGGCCAAAGTATTTTTCATAGCACCTCCTGTTGCCTCAGAGACAGTAACATCAGAAAAGCAGAGCTAAATCCCTATGATATTCATGGAATTATTTTATTTCTTAGTCCCTTAAAACAATCTCTAACTACTTCATTAGTAAATTTATCCAAAAATAGCTAGAAAATATATGTTTGCATATTCTTACAATATAATTATGTTTATATTTAAAAGTCATCATTAATAATGCTTCTGATTGTTTAAATGTTAAATGAAGAAACTAAATTATTGCAGAGTATTTCAGCTTTAACAACATAAAGTAAGAAAAATGCAATATCTCTAAGAAGCAGCTCTGGAAATTATTTTGGCAATTAAAAAAAAATCCTTCCTTAATTATCATAGATTGTCTTCATCAACTTTAATGTAGAATACTTCTGTCATAGTGGATTATTTTATGTTAAATGCACATGCGCACACACATCCACAACTAATTCCGACATAAAAATTATTTTCAGCCTTTCTCTGTATGCAGATTAATACATAATTTCTGCAGAACCATTTGAAGCGTCTAAAGAATAGCAGGACATACTTTGCTTTTATCCAAAACATTTTATAACTTTCATTTGCAAATACTCAAAATCACTCTGAGAGTGGGAGGGGAAAATTCTTTCACTGGCCGTAATGGATGAAAAATATATGTGGGAAAGGGAATAGGAAATAGTTCCAATATGAACTAAGGCATCTGAGGACAAGGGCAGGGGAGAGCAGAGGGCTGTTTGTTGTTGTACATTTCCTAGAAGACAGCATCTATAAACAAGATACATCTACTAATAACTAAAAACACAGAAACTGCAAAGTCAGAAAGAGTGGAAAAAACTCTTCAGTATTCAGATACAGAGTTCATCTGATATTTGGCAAATACAATCAACTGTGAATTTTGTGACAGTGGCATATTTTCTAAAATGTAGCACATGGCATTGCTTGCAGTGAATCCAGGCTCCTCAAAATCTCTAAAAAGCCATTCTTCCAGAACACAAATAAGGTATTTCAAAGAGGGATGAGACTTTGAAATACATTGTTTAAAGCAAAAGTGGTTTGTACCATAGAAGCAAAGTCCCTCTCCCCAGAACAAATACAGAAGTGACACTGTTAGAGAATTGCTGCATAATTTCAGCTGGAAAGAAGCTCTGGACATCTCTGCTCCAACCCCCTCACTCAAAGCAGGACCAGCCTTAATGTTAGATCTGGCTTCACGGTCAGAACACATTTCTCAGGATCATGTCTCTTTCAAGTGTGAATGTCACCAAGGATGGCGATTCTCCTTCCTCTCTGGGCAAATAGTTCTAATTTAAGTGTTAATTATGTGGGGTTGTATGCATGTGCACATCTCAGTAAAAAAGAAAATACAGCGGAGCAGTACTGCAGTTACAGGTATAAACAGGAAGAAGCTTAGGTGCTGGGATGTCTTGGCAGGCATCTGTAGGAAGCTGAATTGCCAGCTGTAGCTTACCTTGGTGATGAAAGGCTCTAGCTTTATTCACTCTTTTGCCTTTCCCAAGAGTGCTGCATGTTCCAGATATATCTGCATTAGGAGACCTGGTAAAAACAGACATCTATCAGATGAGTGAACTTAGCATTTAATGAGGGGGTTTGGTGGGCAGCAACCCTCTTTTAATTAATGTAATATTAATAAGCAAATTAGAAAACTGCTTAATAAAAGAAAATCCAAATAAAGCTTAATCAGCTTGTGCATATAAATCATTTCATATTACACTGTCTACTCAGTCCTTGAAGACACAGTTAAACACGGGGAGAGCTCTCTTTGGTGTCTCTATAATGACAGGTGCTGTTGTTCCAGGTACAACAGACTAGTTATTTTATGCTCCCCTTGTGCTGAAAACCAGCAAGGTTAAAGCAAAGAGCAAACGGGAAAATCTACAGAGACAAGCCAAATCAAAAACTTTTATGAGAAGAACAGGTAAAGAAATTGTTACAATGCTTGGCAAGATCATTTCAACTCAAGTTATATTTTCACTTCATTAGCCAATAAGGAAGTGGATTAAGTGGTGTGTAAATTAAGTACGCTTATGTTAGAAAATTAGTTACAAAAATCACTTTCAAATGGGGCTATAAGTATATGGAGGCTTATCTGATTGAGATAGTGGAGACAAAAGCACTGCAATCATTCATGAATCCCATTAGATTTAATTAAATTAAGACTGTGAACAAATACGCGAGGAAGAATGTAGAGATTTTGGCTTCTGTCCCAGCTATTTCCTTGGGGGCTTTCCTCTAAGGCAATATTTGTGTATCTCTTCTGATGACTGAACTATTTCAAAGTCAAGTTTTCTGGTGACGTCATGCCCTAATATTTACTTTAAAAGAAAGAATAAGCTCACGTGTAACTAATAAAAATAATAAAGCTGCAGCATCTATTTTTGTGCTTGACTTTATCATAGAATCATAGACTTTAGATGTTAACAGAAATTAGTTAACCTTGATACAGATGGTGAGAGGACGAAGGAGCACAAGATTTTTTTTCTGCTTTAGAGTGAAACACAATTTATGGTGATTCCTTCTTCCAGTGACAATTACCTTTTATTCTGCCCTTTGGGGGTTATCTCTCACTAGTTGTGAAACACCTCCAGTGGTAATTTTGTTAATATGTAAACCTCCTTTGGGTACATATTACTGCAGAAATTTTAAAAATAGGAAATACTATTCAGGTAACACATCAATACTCCTGTCCAGTCAAGTTCATTGTATTTTGTCCAGTAATTCCTGAACAGAGCTCAACAGACTGGAGCTGAATTTAATACAGACAGACATCAATTTGTAATTAATAAAGAAACTACCAGATATCTCAGAAGTTGTTTCATTACTCTCACTGATAACATTATTTGTATTTCTTCATTTCTTGATCCTTTATTTATTACACAATTGAGGAGGGGAAAAACAACATTTTATTTGAGCCAAAGGTTACACAAGTCTTTCTGGAAACACTGCTGAGGTTATATCTCAACTTTCTGTCATGCTTGTAGACAGTGAATCATGGACTTGTAAGCCTTCAGTTAGCTTTTACTTTCAAGACAATACTTACCATCTGATGGAGCAATCCAAGAAGCAGTGAGGAAAAATGCTTAGTTCTAAAAAACTTTTTTTAGTAATATGTGAGCTGATAAAACTCTCACATTACTATAGAGAAAGGTGCAAGAAATGTTAAAATGGCCAATTTTCTTCTTCCCAAGACACAGTTTATTCCATGAAGCATGAGGGTTAACTGCTTTTTCAAACTCGTATTTATTTGTTTTAGTATGATGATATCATTATTCATATCAAATATATTACTAAGTCAAAGCTTTGGATGTTGTATCTGACAAGGCTAAAATTCTGAGACAGCTGCATGGGCTGCGGGGAATAAAACAACCCATCAACTCCAAATCTTTTCCACTAGATAACCAGAATAATATGTGCACAATATGCTTCCTTTGTCAAAAATGATGACATCATGATCTTGCTTTTAGTTCTGTGCTGACCCAGATGTGAGCAGACAATAAAGGGTGATATGGAAAACTCTTTATGTTACCTTTTATGAGCTCAGCCTCGTATCTAATTGAGTGATGCCATCCCAGGGGTAATGAAGATACAAACATCATCAGACATCCTGAAATTCCCAGAATGCAGTTGTTTACTGGATAGTAGCTTGTTTTGGTTTTAGTAGCTTGTAAAAAATAGCAGTACCCCCAACAGGCTGTCCTAATTAAGACTCATTGAGTTTCACTTTAAATTAAGCAGAGTTAGCATTCTCTGTTTTTCAGATTTATCCTGAAAACAATTTTTGAGTGAGCAACCTATGCAGCTATGAATATAAAATACGTAAGATGTGTTTGGGATCTGTACCCTTCAGCAATGAGATATACTCATTTCTCTTAACCTATGCCTGGCATGTTTTCTGTGTGACACTCAAGAAAAACATGTAGCACAGTGACCCAAAAAGAGCTTCTCAGTCCTGAGGCAGTGGGACAGTCAGAAGAGCTGGAGTCTCTCTTTGAAATATTTTTTATTAGAAATGGCAATAACAATGTGACAGAGGTTTCCATGACACCTGCTGTTACCACTTAGTATCTTTAAAATTTATAAGAACCACAATAAATATTTCATAATGCTTAATTTGCAAAGGCATTTTCATGGCAAGCAGTTGTATTTGAGTATCTTCCCCTGCAATTTTGTAAACAGTTCAAGGTACAATCAGATTAACTTGATAGGATGTGTGTAATTCAGCTTGTGCTCACACAGCAACTTTTTTGCCTTCAAATTGTGTGTTCTTTCTCTCTCATTGATCGTTTTACAGCAGCAATCTGGAATTTTCTCAATCTTTCTTTGACAGGCAGCACAAGTCTACTAAAAGTTGATTTATTCTTTCACCTTTGATCTACTTCTGAAGATCATTTTTCTGTGTTTGTTCTGTACTCCTGATAGGAAAATTACTTGTTTGCATCTAGCGCATAGTAGAAAAATGAAGCTAGGCCACTGCAGAGCCTGCACACTGACAAACACACTGACCAAAGCAGCATATTCAAAGGGTGTTTTGGTCAATATTGTTTCATATGGCTAGCTGGGAAATAAAAGAAGCGAAAATGGAATGAATTAGACTAGGATTTAATTAGTGCCAGCATCCAATATTTAAATACATAATACTTTAGTATAAAAACACCTGAGCTCAGGTGAGGCTGGTATTTCACAAGACAAACTTAGTTTGCCTAGTGTCTGCATGGGGCCTAACAGAAACAGGTTTGTGACTGCAGGCAGGATGGAGCAAGACAGATTTGAAAACAGAGGGTGCAGGACTCCATCCTACTGCCCCTTCACACAGGCAATGAACAGAAGACATAGCTCAGTGCATCACGTGTCATTCACGGTCATGGGCTCACAGAATCACAGACTGGCAGGGGTTGGAAGGGACCTCTGGAGATCGTGTAGTCCAACCCCCCTGCCAGAGCAGGGTCACCCAGAGCAGGTTGCACAGGAACGTGTCCAGGTGGGTTTGGAATGTCTCCAGAGACAGAGACTCCACCACCTCTCCGAGCAGCCTGTTCCAGGGCTCTGCCACCCTCAAAGTAAAGAAGTTCCACCTCACGTTTAGACGGAACTTCCTATGTTCAAGTGTGTGCCCATTACCCCTTGTCCCGTCACTGGGCACCACTGAAAAAAAAAAAACTGGCCCTGTCCTCCTGACTCCCACCCAGTTGTCTTTTGTCAGACTAAAAAGACCCAAGTCCCTCAGCCTTTCTTCATAAGGGAGAAGTTCTAGTCCCCTAATCATCTTTGCAGCCCTTCTGTGTAGCTGTAGCATGATCTTCTATGCTGCAGCTGACATTAGGAAATGGCACTCTGAAATGTCTTAGAAATGTGGTAAAATATATGTGCCGGAGGTCACCACTTTCATTATGTGGGAAAGTTCACTGGGCTGCTTTGAGCACAGACTTGAGAAAACTGTATTTATCAGCACCCTTCGTAAATAGCTAGAAAATAATAGGGTCCTTGCCTGCACACAGAGGCATGTTTAGCACAAGCAGCTCCTAACTATCAAATTATGGACCATATTTCTGACTATCTGTAATGTTTAGCTTCACAGTAAAAACTGATGCACAGATACAGTCAGAGTCTTCACAACACTTGTTTTTTCTTGTTGCTTTTTAATTTGAAGTCCACATATACAGTGTTTAGCTTGACATAAATGCCACAAAAATTGGTACTTCTAATTTTCCTTAGAAAACATACTGTAGACTGCAATTTGCAGGTTTTATGTATTTTTGTGACTATAGCAGAAGACACATTCAACAAAGCAGTGTTAGGGCTTCATAAAGATCAAGTTGTTTTTAATGGCATAAAATCCCTTCACTGCCATCAGCAGAGGACTGAGCTCCAAATACTCAAAAACCTCTTCATAGGAAAGAAAAATGCCAGATGCTTTCTCAAGAGCAGCACTGGAGTATTTGCTGTTCATGACACTAAATATTTATGAATTTGAAAGATTTGGTGGAAAATAATAGTTGTTGGCCTGAGCAAGTTTCCACGTCAACTGCTTGCATCATTGAGATGCTTCCTGTTTTATATTTTGGTCACTCACTCGACTTCAATAGAGGATTGTTTCATAAATCACTGAATTATGCCGGAAACATGTTGGTAAAGTATTGAACAACATGATTTGCCAGGCAGTCTATGTTCTCTAGAGATACAGGACTGACTGAAGAGGTGTTGAAAGAAACTGATTAAGAAGTAAAAAGTAGTGTTTGGTACTACATGTTCACAAGTTGTCAGTGAGCTGCTGTATCAGCAGAAGAAGGGCTTACCCAAGGCAGAGAACACCATATGGTCCCAGCTGCTCTGCAGTACACAGTTTCTCAAGTTCCTGGTCTTACTGCTCCAGCACAGATTTGTCTGAAAACATCAGTGAGAAAAAAACATGATCCAGAAATATTTAACTCTTTTGCCTTAGCATTTAATTACATACGACTTTGTTTCAAAACCAAAGAAGTCACTCATGAGTAAGTATTTTACCACGAGACAATGTGCTGGGATTGGGCACAAAAGGGATAAAGCAAAGGAATAACTATTTTAAAAATATATTATTGATGCTATAAATTTAAATACCCAGTACACTGGAATCAGACTAGAAAAAGAACTCATTAACATAAAAAAATTGGGAATTAAAAGAACTATTAATTTGCCATGAAATCAAGAAATGTAATGTTATCAGTGGTCTTATTTCATTTTTATAGTTTATCTTTTGCATCTTTTAAAATATAGTTCATTTGTATTAGTGCAGTCAGTTTTGAGGCTGTAAACATTTTTCAGCTAAATTTTATTAATAATTTATTATTAGAAAAGGCCATCTAAAATTTCCAGAGCTGCCTCAATAGCTGAGACGTCTAGTGACACTAATTTTCCTGGGGAAAAAAAAAAAAATAAATTTCAGCCTTACAAAATACAGCTTTACTTTGCAAAATTAGATTGTGAATTTGGACATATCGTTAAATTAAGCTATAGCTTTTTGGAAATGTTAAGAAGTTGCAGCAGTATTTTTATCCTCAATAATTTTTGTTAACAGTACCAGTGCATAGCTGTAGCTAAGGCTCAATTGGCAGTAGCTTATGAAATCCTCAGGGTGTTTAACTTTATGAAGTCATTACATTTGGATTGACTTTTTTCCTGCAAATTTCCTACTAAAATTGCTTTTAATCATTTTGAGGACTGTGCATTTTAACAGACTTGCATCTTCTGATAGACTATGCCTCTTTTGCCAGTTATTTCTCAAGCAGGAAAATAAAATAAGAACAACTGCCCTGAACTGGGGCAGCTTTAAACTGAAGGTTTGGTGAGTGTATATATTAAAGAATCAAGTGTAAAGATTTCTGTGTAGAAACTCAAAACCCATCCCTTGGCTGGGATTTTGTTACAGAATAAATCTTCTTGAGCAATCCCCCCCTTGCCCCTTTGCAAGACAGCTGCTGCTGAAAGTTATGGATCTTCTTCTGTAGAAGGAACATTTACATAGACTAAGAGCCCCCAGCCTGGGAAAGCTCAAGGAACATGCTACAAAGAGCTGGTCACCATGAGTGGCATGGAGGGAGCAAAGCAGGAACGATTACACAGTGGATCTTTTAAAACAGGAATGAGGGAGCATCCAGCAAAACTAGCAGATTCAAAATAACCATACTTCTTCATTCATGAGCTTGAATGAGCTTGTCATGGGGTGCTGCAGATGCCAGAAGTTTGCATAGGTTGAAATGTAATTGAAAAACTCCTGGGAGAAAATCCATGAAAGACTGACATCAGCTGTGAATGCAGTCTGTTACTTTCTCATTTCTTTTCCCCATGAATGATCCCTAAACAAAATTAGATATAAACTTCACTCTTTCTTTCCTTTACCTCAATTGTGCATATGCAGCCTTTACATCATTTCACAGGAGAGCGCTTTTCGTGCCTTTCCAATGAACGAGCCTAAAGCTAAACCCAGTGCAAGGGCCAAGACAGGCTGTTGTAGAATTATACAGGGAATTGGATCCACCCTTTCTCTTCAGAAAATTTAGGATTAAGGGTATCAAGTTTTTTACAAGAATCCAAAATAACCCTCCTCTGGACAAAATCCTACCCCATATTTGCTCAAACAGAGAGAGCAGAAAGGCCTGCCACAAGAATCAAAACCCAACAAGCAGGAAATCAGTGTTCATACATTATCAGGAAATTGTATTGCACTTGTGTTATAGGAACCATATGTAGCAAATAATAGCTATGGATTTACTTGACAACCTTTGTAAACCTAAGAAAACTTTAGAAGATGAACCTTAATTTCATTTCTTTCTGATCTCTTTCAGTCCTTGATTTCATTTCTTTCTAATAGCTGCTGACCTTGATAACCTAACTGATGCCTTTTTGAGGCAAGAAAGTTCTTTTTCACACCTGAATCTGCAGCTTCCATAACACCATCAGGTCCAGAGGGAGGGTCAAGGCACTTGCCAATATTTGCAGTTGTAAAAGGAAACACTACCAAGGTTTAAAAATTGTCATCGTCACCCTCATTAGGGAGATTTTCTGAAGGACTGTGAAATATAGATTGAACAAAATCTGTATTTTGTTTTTTTGCTATTTGTATTTTGCTATTTCAGTAGCAAGTGAGGAAGCTTCTCCATGTTTGAAATAACATCTGGGGGACTTACGAAGGTCACGTTTCTTTTCTGAGTCACTGGTTGTTGATGTTGAGGCCAGTGTGCTCTGCAGTGCAGCCAGCCCAGTAAACGTTCCTTGGAGCAGGCAGTGCTGGGAGCAGGCCGAGACACAAGGGATCCAGCGGGACACAATTGCTGTGTAATTCCCAGTAAAGCATTTTAAGAACCTTAATTTCTCCTGTGACCATAAGGTACTACTTCCAGCCAGTTTCTTGCTGGTGACTAAGCAGTAAAGATCAAAAATGGCAGAAGTAGGTTTTCTGACATTATTTCTTTTGTGTTGACTGTTGCCATGGGTCATGAGCTATCTGCCCTCCAATGTTGCAACCGTTTTCCTTTCATCAGATGAGAAGCAGCACTGTTTTCCAAAACACTGCCTAACCAAGGAGTTCCTGGAAAAAACTTGTAGCCCATATGGCTGCAAAAGGATGTTGTGCCACTTGAACTGAAAAAAGAACAAACCAAAAATCAAGCTACCGTCCACACAATGTTGTTGTACATTACTATTAACTCAGTTTACACAGTTCAGTGGTTCAGTATATAAGCTAATCAACTTGAAAGAAGTTGTGCTATTGGGATTTTTCTTTTAGCCAGCAGTCACAAAAGGGTAAACGAGCAGACACCGTTCCTTTTTAAGATATTTTGTGACTAAGCGGCATTCCTGTTTGCTTGCACTGGATATTTAAAAGGTAAGAGATTCAATAATTAAAGTGTACTGTAAAAGCCACTTCAGGAAACATGCATCATGCTATCCCATATTGAAGAGCCACCTTTAAATATCACTCAAGAGAGTGTCAGTGCATCCAGCTGGTTTTCCAAATTTCCTTCACTTAGGGAAAGCTGTCACAGAAACAGAGTGGTTTTAGTTTGGCCTTGATTTAACTAGTTCATTAAAAAAGACATACAAAGAAGCCTGATCTTGCTATGGATTCAGCAGGAACGAGTTTCAGTCTGCCAGTATCACACATCAAAGTACTTCTGCAATAATAGAAATTTTCCAGGTGTGAGGCAGATTTACTATAAAATAGGAAAGAAACAACAATATCTAAGAATGTTCAAGGCATCACATTTCCAACGCATAGCTTCCACTTCACAAGTCACAGACATCAATTTATCCAGGATTTCTAAAAATGACACAGATTCCCAGGTGTTATCATACCATAAATGTAGCAATTATTACCCATTATGGTGCTGTCTTGAAAGAAATTTGCATGACAAGGTTAGGCTTTACTGCTTTTTGTTGCAGTTGTTCCATCACTTATATACAGAATTTTCTTTTAAAAGTAGACCGAATTTGCCATTATGAGCACCTTGCATATCTGACCTAAAAATATTCTACCTTGATAAGTAAACACATGTACTTAATACTGATGACAGAACTGCATTTTCTGGATTTCCTGCAAATGTTTGACAGTTTATGTGCTTGAAATAAGCTGCTAAACTGTAATGACCAGAAGTCACTAATTCTGCTCTTGAAAAACACATGGTACTCATGGACAACTCTCCCAACCACATGCCAAAAAACACATAAAGTCAAACTTCCTCGAAAAGTCCTATGTGGTATGTAAGTTGAGTGGAACCTGAGTATGCAATAGCATGCAATTAAAGTGGGATTTTCTATTCTAGTTAGGCTAAGAAATTATTTTCATTATTAAATGTAATGTAATTATTTCCCTACCCTTATGCTTGCAGGTTTTCAAAATTCCAGTTTGTAAAATTTCATTTTCTGGAGCGAGTTAATTTGATTGTTGACCCCACTCTGTACATCCTGCTGTGAATGTGCACAAACCTCTTTGTGTAACCTTAATTTTTAAATTAAGTAGATTGAATATATCTGACTTATCCTTTCGTCCATCACAGTTGAGATGAACTCACTCAGTGAAAGCAACATTTTCCAAAACAACGTTGAAGCAAACTGCAGAAGTGCTACTGAAAGCTCATTTTGAGTATGCAGCTCTGTGTATCGACACTGATTCCAAAAGCTCCATCAGGCTGGCAAGGGGATGGCCCTTGCTCCCGAGCTACGCGTATCAGGCCTGAGGACAAGCAAGTCAGCAACAAACTACCAGCACACTTCTCAAATCATACTCAAAGGGTAGGAAAGAGAAAAAGAAATCAGCCTAACACCTATCCAACAGAGATAAACTTCTAAGGCAGTAATGGTCAGCAGGAAAAGCAACTGTGAACAGAATCCAATTGTTTTCATTTGCAGATATTTTTTTTAGTTTTTACCTCTCAAGCATTGGGGCTGTTTAACAAAATACTTTAACAAAAGAATGCTGCTTTTTGACAAAATGTGTTCGTAGTTGACAAGTGGTTACTAATTACATTTTACTGACTGTACAATTTATGTTTAAAGGTGCTTTCTTTTTAGTTACGTTAAAAAATTGTGCACTTGTACACAGTACAAAACAAAATATTACAGACAATATTAAATGAATTGTTTATCCATGACCCAATACTAGCAAAGATAACTGGATAATTATACAAGCTATGGAAATTTTCATAATTATATTCCCTGATAAACTTCTGCTATCTTGGATGACTTTATACACCCCATATCTAACACTTGCTCAACATGAAATTTTAATGACATGTCTGTTTACATAGTATAATCTGCTGGAAAATGTTCATTTTCTCTTAGGTTTTGGGAGTATTTGTTTTCTCCTGAAAGAATGTGAAAGAAAAAACAGAAAGTCTTCTACCATTTTTGTGTCTGTGTTCAGCCTCAAATTCATATATTATTAAACTTCATATTTGCCAGGTCTTTCTCAAGTGCCTTGTAGTTCAGGTGTCTCTCTTGCTCTCCTGGACCTTCAATCTGCAGTCGTAACGTTTTGGTAGGTTTCTGTTCCTGCTTCTGGGCAGGCTCACAGTATCACAAGAATTTTTTTCCCCATAATTTATTTTCTGTCCTGAGCAAAGCCAGTACCTTAGAAGCACAAGCAAGAAAACACAGTAAGGGAAGGGAGAAATTAATCCATGTTTTAAAAAAATCCACTTATTTACCAATTATTGTACCTATACTATCACCCACACAAACCTTGCCATGAGTTTGAGGAATGAGAATTAAATTCTGGGATGCCTGTCAGGCAAGACTGCTTTAACTGGAGGGGAACGCATTACTGTTTGGTCAGAAGGGTGTGTTGGGTGATGGCATGTACAACTGTTCTTCACAATATTTCTATGCCAAACTGACGTTCAAAGCACTTGTCCAAGTACTTCATGGGTTATTTTTCATCATCCTTACGTCCATATTCGCGCTCTCTCCAGCCTCACCCTCTGCCATATCCTGGCACCCTGCAGCCTGCGCTCAGGCCCTGTCTACGCCCAGTTAGCTAATGCTGTGGACTGGGCTGTCTCCCAGCTTGGCAGCAGGCTATCACTTCGAAAGCTGATTTTGCAGCTGTCTCCCTCTCCCACCTCCTTTCTGCTCTGGCCCCATGATGTTTAAAAGGCAACTAAAAATAATATAGTTGGGGTCTGGATGTTATTGACACAATCGGTTCTCGTCTTCCTTGGATTAATGATTTATGTGTCTGCCTTGACTATGGTGCCAAATCTAGTTATTTTCTTGCAAGTTGCATAGAACCTCCTTAAGGTCCCAGTTGTGTAATTATGCGAGAAAGCCAGCAACAGTTGAAAAGAAAGTTTCTAGGCTAAATGCTTGTGGCAAAAGGTTTGAAAACACAAGGAGACTTAATACCCTAAGGCTCAAAAAAAGGCAAAGCAAAAAAGATCGTACATTGTTTTCTTTTTTTCCATGACTTCGAAGTTCATTTCGTGGATTTTCTGGGCTCTGAACTCACTTTTCACAGTGCATGGCTTTGGCATTGCTAATGTAAATACTCAGTAATTAGCACAAAGTGTCCCTTTATTTTGGGATCCTGTAAGTCACTTAGTTATGAGAAGTATTTCCCAATGTGAAAGAGTCTTCGTGTATTATAGCACCAGATGCTATATCAGTATTGCAGGCACTCAAATAACAACATCAACCTTAAAAATTTTCAGTTCAAGGCACTATATTATAATAATGAAGTCAAGCCAGATAATGCTTAAGGATCCATTGGGCTAAGTTTTTTTTCAAATTCCTAGAAAACAGTCTCAAACACTGATGCACTGTTGTTTCTCATATTTTGTTTGTTATATTGCATTAATAAGGAGAGAAATTGCAATTCACATTACCATGTAATTGTAATTCTAAGATATGAACTGGTTTTTATTGCAGACTCAGTTGAAATAATTGACATGATTCCAGTTAGGCTGGTCTGTTTTCACGCTTAAAAAGGTGGTTTTCTACTTTATCCCCTCTGCATGGTAAGGCAAATACTTCTGCAGTTATCTAGTAAAAGACAGCTTTTTAATCATTCTCTCCTCTTCTGCCTAGTAGCTGGTACCACACAAGTGAAGCCTTAGAGAGAAATCTCTCCTCTCATTTTATACTCCACATTATCTTACATCTACCAACAGTATCCTTTCTGGAATTATCCTGAAAAATGCATAGTAATTCACATCACAATTTTGAGGCTGGCTTTTGGTGGTGGGTACATAATTTTGTGTATGTATTTGAGCAAAAAAATCCAACCCTAGGTGGATATTTGTGTCTAGAAGTTTCCCTCCAGCTGATGGACACTGCACTGACTGGAAATCTATGTTTCCAAAACTGAATCTGTTTTGTGGCATTTGATCATATCAGTTCCTTTGTACATAGACACCATTCCTATACCACTGAACTCTGTGCTTAGGCGTAGCTAGAAATGGAAGTACATTGAGCACTGTCAGTACACAGAGCCTTTCTAACCAGGGACTCTGAACCATAAACCATAATGGCAAGTGAGCACTAACATGCATCTGAATGACATGAAAATTTAATGCTTTGACTTGCTTGAATGTTAATTACATATTTCTGAAATCATAGAGGACCAAGGAGGTTAAACACAGCTTGCAAGTTACCACATCAAAACAGCCTGATGTGACACATAGCAGCACACTGAAGACATTCGCTAAATTCATCTGTCCCTAGGAATTGTCACATAGCACCCGAGACATACATCACCTCGCTACGTACAGCACATCTTGGTCATGCCCAGGAGATGTTCATCAAGTTGCACATAACAACAACAGATTTTAGCAACTACCACATAAATTAGACTGTCTTAACTAATTGTTGATTTGTTTACTATTTCTCCCCTAACATACAGCTAATAATGGCTGTAACGGAGGCCTTCCTATAAAATCCATTGTTATGTTGACATTTAAGGGTGGCTCCTGCAACATGACTGACCAACAACAGAAAACAGGCATGGTTAAAAGCGAGCCTACAGCTTCATACTTTGGAAGTCAGATTTATCCATTTAGTGTTGGTTATCTCAAGTTATACAATCAGTTCATTGTCTGTGCACTCTCTCCAAGCAATGAGGAGACACACTCTACTCCTGCAGGTCAGGATGGGGTGACTCACAGCCCAGTGCCTGGTCTCTGAGTGTGGCTCTTCGGTAGGACTGCTCCCAATGCAAATACTATGGATTGCATGTGGCTGACTTGAGCCACATTAAGAGGTCACTCTGATTTCAGTTTAATTCTGTTCGCTTAAAAAAATAAAAATAGATATATTAATTTTGTGGTAATGTCAATTTCTTGCATGCAAAAAAAGAACCAAAAAGGGATTTTAAATGAGAAGTATAAATCCCATCCATTTCAGCTGAGATAGTAATTTGGGTTCAGTATAGCACTTCATGCTGAAATTGAAATCACTGTGCTTTCACAGATATCAAGTTGAATTACGAGCTGCATCAGAAAGTTGATAAAAAGATTCAACTCCTTCACAGGAGTGATTACATTTAATCCACTTACATCCTATTACACGTTCATCAGCTATTCCCCTCCTTCAGGTGTCTTTCACTAAGGCTTGCCAACCAGCACTGTCCAGATGGAGGCCTGGGCAGGATGATGAAAAGGCAGGACGAGGGCACTAGAATCTCTTCTGGGACATTTCAACACGCTAATACAAATCCAGCCATAGCAATAGAGTTAAGAGTTACATTCATTGCAGAATGCAGGAATACAGAGAGCAGTAACTTTACCTACGCAAAATGAACTCACAAACGGGTAGTCAGTGTACCAAGAGGAATATCTTTCATTCTATCATTACAAGGCACTTACGGAAGCTGTTATGATTCATATAGGAACTTATGGAAGAAATATATTACTATTTATGGTATGTATATATGAACACCAGGGCTTCAGCTCTTGAGCTTTACTGCTGGCAATTTCTTGCCTGCCTCCCTAGAATTTACAGAAAGGAAAATGTGCACCATCTAAATGTACAAAAGCACGCTACTTGCTATCCTCTGCTTCTTAACGAAATTGTGACTCTGACAGTCATCCAAAAGCAAAATGTGACCCTCTGTACGTTAACAGTGTTTACAAGGCACTTGGTAATTCCAAGACAAGATGTGTAAAATGCTAAGCTGCCAGGAAGGGTTGGCGAAGGTGTTCTGCACAGTGTGGCATAACAGCACTCAGCAGTTTTAAAGCAATTTGCATCACTTAAAGAAGCCAATTTATGTTGTTGTAAACAGAGCTTTTTCCTGCATTGCAGGAGGTGGGATGTACAAGCAGACAGGCTCAAGACAGCTTCTTTAAAGTTTGTTCATTTGCAGAAGTATACCATCTCTCTTCTGTATGCCAGTGACAGTAAAATATTCCACTCATTTCTAAGAGTCCTCCACTCTATTGCACCCTCCCTTCTTCCCTATGTCCAGCTGTCACTCAGTTCAAGTGACATTGTTGTTATTTTAGTTGTCAAGGTTTTAGAAGGGCAATACCAAAAAAGGTATTCAGCTTGGAAAATATGTTATGTGTTCTTGGAACTGCATATAATTGGTGACCTCATGACTTTAAATATAAACTCTGAAACCTAAGAATTTATCTGAAGAAATAGTCAGATTTCGTGCACATTTTGTTAATCACACTCATTTAGAATGACTTGAGGAGGAATCTTTTGTTCCTTTTTACCTAGAATTTGCTTTTCAGTAGATGACAGCACTAGTCAGCGTTGAAGGTAATGGACAAGCGCCCACATACTTCTCTGCTGAGGCTCTGACCCGGACCCCTGTGCTATCCAGCCCTACCTCAGAGCAGCTCTGTCAATATGCTTCAATCTCCGCCCACAGCTCCTACCTCCTCATCCTCTCCTCATCCACCTGTCCTTTTAGGCCTTGTCATTCACTCTGCTATTGGAATGCTGTCCAGGACCACAAAAGAGATCTGTAACAGGGAGGGACACAGATGACCTCTCCAAGACCGCCATAATGAGCGAGACCAAAGGTCCACCGCGTTCAACTACTCCCAACAACAGCTCATAGCAGATGCTTAGGAAAAAAATACTAGTAGCAGAACGAGGAGAGGAAGACTCTTCACAGTCCCAAGAGCACTATCAGCATGTCTTTAGCTCATGGGCAGCTACACTTGTCCTTATTTTCATATATTCTTAGCACAATTTGGATCAGAAACAAATTGTGACTTTTTTTTTTTTTTTAATTGCTTTGTGTCTTTGGTTCCTGGATTGTGGTATTATATTTTTGAACTTGTAATTTCATTTTCCATTTCTTATTTTTGTTGTTTAGTGCATGGTCCCTGAACTATGCTTTGACTTTTGATGAACATTCCCTCTGGTAAAAACAGTACAACAGGCCAAATAGCCACTGTCAGCTGAACTGAATCCTGCAGTTGGAAGCAGAGTCGCCCTTATTAGTGTAATTAACTTTTGTAGCTTAAAAGAACATGCACCCTCACTGGTCTACAGTATGCAGCTGGTGATTAAACTCCAAAAAATTCATTCCACTAAGACATTTTGTTCTATTCCAATTCTCCTGGGACGATCATATGGTCATTCAAAAATTGTTGATATGCACTATTCTGTCATTAAAAGGAGCTGAGAAAGCTCCGAATGCAGAGACACAGATTGTTCCTTCTGAATCAGACTACAACAGATGTCCTAAAAATAGCTGAGGAGAAAACAACAGCATCTTAAAAGCCAAAAGAGTAAAGTAAACAATAGATAAACCTTGCTGAGAAGCAAAAATAACACACACCAAAAAAAAAAAAAAATCCCCGCAAACAATCAAAAAACCCAAGCAAAGACTTGAAAAAAAGAGTTGTAAAGTGTTGCTGGAGGCAGTCGCAAGGGATGGTGAAGTCAGAAGTGCAGAAAAACACGAATACAATAATATTGGCAGCCGCCTGCAGAATAGCTGGTAGGGAAAGGGGAATCTGGCTGGGGAGATCATATATCGTTGTGTATCCATTGTGGGCACAGAGGCACCATTTAAAGTCAACTCCCTCCCTGTAATTTCTGTAACTTGTGGGCACCAGCTGTGCAATGGATGTTTGGATAGTTTTTTTTAAACTATCAAACTATCAAATATTTGACATCAAAATATCAAATAAACTATCAAAATGGGATTTTCCCTGGCATTGCTGGACATATCACTACTGCTTCATTGAACTGGATTCACTATACATTTCTTCAATTAAAGAAATAGTCAGTGGCCTGAAGAAAAACACAGATCATTGATAGGCACTTCTGTATAATAACTAATGATTAGAAGGGGCTCTAAGTCTCATCTGATTGTTAAATAAAAATGGAGGAAGGTAAACCTTTGAAAGTCTGTTGAAGCTCTAGCAGAGACAATTTAAAAATTGGTTCTCGAGGGAAATTAGATTCTTGGATATCCAGAAACCAAAGAATTCTTCTCCAAAAGCATCTACTCTGTATGAAAAAATGTGGCTTTTATTGCTATTGAAAAACTGCCTGAAAAGTAAATAATTTTCTCCTGAAAGCTAATTTTGTCAAACAAAAGTCAGTAATTTTCTCTTGGGTTCATCACCAGCAACACACTGAAACTTAAATTGCATAGTATTCACTCCTCCTCCTCCTGGACATCTTGGGAGCAGTAAGTCCCACCACACGCTGCCTCCTCTCACCCCAGGCCCCAGTCTGGGCAGCACGCTGCTATGGGGAGGTACTCAAACTGCACCTCTCCAAGATAATTTGGGTAACACTTCTATTTCTACCCTACCTTGCTACCTGCAGGTCCGATAAGCATCCAAATGTAGTTTTGTAATGCCAAGGGCTCACCAATGACTACTATCTTCCTTTTGCACCATATGTGTGTGTATTGTGCAAATTCCTTGCTGCTTTGTCATCCTGTCCTTTCAGGTCTTTCCTCTTGTCTACTTTTTTAAAAAATAAAGCCTTTGGAATAACCTTCAGTTTCTCCTATGACTGAGGATGCTGCTTCAGTCCCATATACCTTGTTTTATTAGTCTTTTGCTACAGGCATTTTCTTGACAGTTCGCTCCAGGTCTTCTACTATAAATATTTGTTTTGTCTCCATGCCTCTTAGATGGTAAGTTTTTTAGCACAGGGACTGACTCATTTTCTTCTGTTAAAAAACAATCTTACTCCATCCATTGTAGATTTCTATGTGTATATTGTATATATAGATTTATGGCACAAAGATACTGAACAACTGTAAATCTTAATTACAACTCATGGTATATTCCCAGTTTCATAATCACATTACATTATCAATCAAATAATATCTGTCTTACTGAAATTAAATAATACACGTTTTTGGAAACTCTCACCTATAGCCAAATGTCAGTCATTATGGAATGCTTGCTTGGAAGAAAGAAAGACCAGAGAAGCCAACAGAAACATTCAACCCGTTGGCGAGAGGTGAAATAAAAGACCCGGTTGCCTTAAAACTGAAACAAGCAAATAAATTCTCTGCTGCCCCAAACCCTGCCTAAACCTCAAAAAATGTTAACATCTTACATGTGTCAAGAGGGTTATTTATGAAACTATTTGCTTGTCAGCCACTGCAGTACATTCCGTCCCTTTGCTAAGATACTGTAAATTCATGAATGATGAGTAAAAGTCTTACTTTGGTGGAAATATTCATATTTATCTGAAAAATAAAATTATCAGCTTGCTTCAATGCTGAAATAGTCTTTCAGTGACTAGTGGTATGCAATTATACCACATGCCCTCTCTGTGTTAGAGCTCTAATTTGTAGCAGACAGTGTTTGTTAGCCCAATAAAGGATTTCATTTTGGCTGAAGCAGATTTTCTTCCTTAACAGCTTCAAATTTTTCTCCTAGTGTTAAATTTCCAGGCTTTGTGGGCATGCTTTCTGTTGCTTCAATTTGTGAACAACTGTTAATATCCTCCTGCAGGGAGAGTTGGGTGCTGAAAGCACAGTGATTGCCAGCCTGCCCCACAGCTTCCATGCACTGGTGCCCAGGCCAGGGAAATCAGTGCACTCTGCTTGTGGAGCTCTGCTTGCAGCTCACTTGCTGCAGTCCCAGCTGAGGCACTCAAAGCTGAACCTTCTTACTGATAGGTTTTCATGTAACTGCCAAACACACTCTCACCAGCTGAGACAAAAGAAAGTTTCCTGCCCAAAGAGGTGTCTTTTCAGTGGATCAGGACGATTTATGCCAAATTTATGCCTCTCCATAATATCATGAGCTAGAAGAAGCTTGGTGTCTGGGAGATGATGGCAAGTGTGAAAAGGCTCCATAAACCAGTCTCACAAATAAACCAGTCACACAGATGCTTTCACTAAAGAAAAGTATGTATTGTTTCCTTCTCCAAGTTGTAAAACAAGCATTTTATTGTTTAGGGGACTGATGATCTGAAACCGGTTGAGTTTCTATGGCCAGTGTTCGGCTGGAGGTTGGACTCAATAATCTAATTGTCCATCTGCCCATTAAAACTATCACTCTATGAAACACATGATGTTTTTCAAAGAAACAGAGTTAAACAGCTGCTGTTTGAGAACGGCTGTAAAGTGCTCTCCTCCTATCACTCTGAAGAGATCAAATAAACAAGAGGGACAAGAGACCACTTTTTATACTACATCCCAAACAACTCCCCAAGGGAAGAAGAGTCTAGAGCTGACTCCTCTGAAGCTAATCTCCTCTGCATTTCAGACACCATAACTGGACCCTAATTTTCTCTGGTTTTGTTTTAAACCGGACCACAAGAATAGTGTTTGCTGTTAACAAAAACCAAATTGCAACAAGGTTCAGCAGTTCATTGCAATAATTCATCCTGAATTGCAGATGCTTCTAGGTTAGTATGGACCCAGAAGCATTACAAAATGAGCTGTCTCCTCATGAAAGTCCAATACTCCCTGTCCCAGAAAGCAGGGTCCAACCAGGCATGGTGTCTCCTCCCTGAAAACTCATGTGAGTAAACTGTATACACTTGAGAATGGAATGGGAAAAGTTGATATAATTGAGTTTCCATTAATAGAATGTTAACCTCCTTGCTCATCAGAAAGAATGTGGACCATGACTTTAAAAATACGTCTGTAATTATAATCATATTGCTTTATAAAAAAGAACGACCATTCTGGCTGGAAATTAGCTGTAAATTTCCACACGAACCTGAAATCTATTTTAAGCAAAGTGCAATATGTGATCTAACAAACGTCAATTTGGTACATGCTTGCAAGAAGTCAGATATAAATTTGGGTAGTGCTTCCAAGTAGTCATTTACTATCAATGGATAGAATATAAAAAACTGGGAGGGGGAGGGGGGGAGCTTTCCCTGGGACTGATCACAATTCCAGCTCATTAAATCCTCTTTTTTTTTTTTTTTAATGCAATGTTTGTTCTCATTATTTATCTTCATTTCATAACAGAACACTTGTTCTCATGAAAACATAACTTTGTTCTCACACCCTTTCACAGCACATGCCAAACTTTGTTTCTGACATACTTAGTTTTGTTGGTATTCTGCTACAACTTGGAAAAAGCAGTTACTGAATGACATGAGGGAGCCATAAACTTTAGCACAAGATGATCCCAATGCCAACAAGTTATCTGTAGGATCTGAATCAGTTAGCTGAGCTTCTGACCGTTTGGAAAACAACCACTGATGAAATTGTAACACACACAGAGCATACATTTCCTGTTATGAGAAAATCTTCAATATTTAGACAGGGAAACAAACTCAGATTTATAAGCATTTTCTCACAGTGCAGACCTTCCATTTTTACAAAATGCAGTAATCAGGTAAACTCATGTTTGTACCTTAGAACAGATACTTTTGTATTCACAATTTATAGCAATTAGAACAGTTACTCTTTCATGGAACCACCACTAAAAAGACGACGTGCTTTGGGAGAGAAGGGGTTGAAACCTAGCTGATGATTTCCAAAAAGAAAACTTCAGCTTTCAGATCTGCTTAGCAAACCCTGAGTTCTGTAAGCTGGTATGAAGGGCACCATTTTCAACATTCCCAAGGCCAAAAAAATGCTAAGAAGGAATCTCTGAGAACCTCAGTTTTCACTACTCTTCCCAGTGTTGGTTTTTCTCTTTCCAGTTTGACAAATTTAGACTCTTTTTACTTATTTATGGATTTTAAACAAACAAAACTTCACCCACGCAATATGCAATACCCATGAGATGTAATTGAGGCTACTGATTAAGATAAGCAAATCTAACCAATATATCATTCCTGACCTCCCATATATTTAAAAAAAAAAAAAAAAAAAAAGCACATACACACACACACCCCCCTCCCCAAAAAAAAACCCAACCACAAAACAAAACAAAGCCCAGCACCTTCCAGAGACTTTAATAGAGGCTTACTTTGCCATTTCAGAGTTATTTCAAAATATAGTTTTAGGCCACTGCATAGCACCAAAAAGAAAAGTCACAATGAAGGTACCTCGAGAATTATCTTAAGTGTATTTATGTACACTTAAGTACATATAGCTGTGTTATGCTACCTTGATTAGGGTATAGTGACACAGAGCAGTTATGCAACTGGAGAAACATCAATTATTGTTTTCTATTCAGAAATAAACAGAGGGGGTCAGTACGGCTGATCCATACTCAAACTTGATTTCCTCGCTCTCCTTCTTCCTCCCACTCTTTATCTGAATCCAAAAGATGAATAAAAACTATTAGTTTCCCTAAAATTTGGTATGTTTACAATTCAAGTCTCATTCTTGTGTCTCAGCCCATTTCTAATTAATATCTGGTTTACTGTTTTCATGTTTTCCATTTCACTGAGCAAAACAGACTTCTGATGTGTCCATCTTCTTCCCGAAACAGATATGAAGCTGAAAAACAACATGATCTTCTCATTTATTTGATCATGCAAAAAATTATGGCTCTGTACTCTGTCTGTAAGCTATCATTGACTTTTATTCTGGTTGGAACATTTTAATAAAAAAAGATATTGAGATTCCTATAATCAGTGAATATTCATTAATGCAAAATCACACAGCAATTCCTTATAATTATATAAAGTGTCCAAAGCATTGACCATTGAATGAAATTATAATTAAAGTTATTAAAATGAACTAGAAAATGAGATAGTAATTAAATCCCAGTTGCTGGAACGTAAAACTACTCTGAAATAAAATAATACGGATGGCTCCTCCAGAAAGTGGAATATTGGTGACATTTCTTTCCTTATAGTTATTCAAAATTTAAGCTAATTTTTATGGTAAGATTTTTTTCTTTAATAAAAATACTTGAATAAAATTCTTTACCCAACAAATCTAAGATGATTATCCTGCTAGTTTTTCTGTGAAATGTATATCGCTCAAGTCTTTCCTTTACAAGAGAGACCACTGCATTAACAGGCCTGGTAAAAGTCCACGGTCTTACCATTGGCTGCAAAAATAACAAAACAGTGGTAGAGCTAATGCCAAAAGCAAATCCATTTCTCAGAGAACTACTCCTTTTTTCAAATGTAAGTGGTAATGACTAATACTCTTCCTTATCAACACCTCGTCAGATTTACTGCAGCAAAGATCTGTTTTCATTCCCCCAGTAAACACTCCCAGCAATAGGCTATCTTTGCCACTCTCCCTCTGGTTCAGTAAATAAATTTTCTTGTAGCACACAACAGCTCAGTCTGTAGCAGTGGATTGAGAGCCTTTTCACGCTAAAGGGAGGGAAGGGCAGGCAATTCTGATGGGAGGAAATCCAAGGGCAGGTCCCAGGCACGAGAGCAACTACGGCTAGAATCCTCTGTTTTGCTGAGAAAGCAAGCTAAAATTCGCTGGCTTTTAGGGAATAACCTCAGTCCGCTGAGGTAGATCTCATGTTCTCCTCCACATCAGGCACCTTTTGCTCTCCTGAATGTTCTTCCAGGAAACAGGTGCATTTTCAGATTGAATCTGTTCAATGGAAGATTGAGCCCCTTATATATGAAAAGGAATTTTAGATCACTACTTTTATAAAACACGAGTACACCCTTGTTTGTGTTTCCAACTGACTAGTTAATCCTAGCTATCAGAAAACTCAGTGCTCCAATCTGAACCTCTGAGAAGAAAGAGGTGTATATACTTTCCTGGCTATAATAAAGTCAGTCTGTCATTTTTCAATAAAAGTCATCCCATAGTTGCATAGGCTAAAAATGTGAAAATTCATATAAAAACAGGAATTAACTGTCTTCGAAGACTTTCCACATTGATGTTTACTACCTGTAATGTAAAAACAAAAATGTGAAACTCATGCTGCAGGGCCATGAAAGAATAGTGCAAAGAATATGAAAGAATAGTAACAAAATCACTTTAATGTTATTCCTATGAGTACTGATGGAAATATTATTCACTGTTCATTGTTAAAATAATATTGGAAAAACATTCATGTTCAGGGGAGAAAAAAAACTTCCCCCCAATCTCTTTCTCAGCCATGAATAAAAGAAAATTATAATAAATAATGCAACTCCCAATTAATCATGCTGCACAACAAAGCTTAGGATTTGTGTTAAGCTCCTCTATCAATACACTAGAGGACCTGGTCTGTGCTATGGATAATTCAGGAGCCAGCAAACACACCAATCAAAGAGAGAAGAAAGAAATAGGCATTGATAGAGAAATTAGCACAGGTCTGTTTTGAAGATTTTTATTACACTTCCTTGAGGAATAAGACTCTTTTGAGTGATACAACTTTTGGAATGAATTGCTGCAAACTTGTCTGAAGTCCTCATAGAGTCAAGAAATGTTTTAAGGGGAACATTGCACATCAGAACCTTTAATTTCCTCACCACTGAGAACATGAAGAGCGGTACATGGTCCAAAAGCCACTGGGACCTGGTGGAAAGTATTGCTCTGTTTTGGTACTATGTGTGTTGCTGTTTTACTGACCCAGAAGTGCACACAGCTAAGGCAGAACCTAACTCATCAAAGAGCTAAAGATATTCATGGTAGCTCTCCATGAGTTCCTGGCCTTCTTAATTAAGTAAGAGCACAATATCTTGGTTTTTGTTTCTCAGTCTGATTGGTAAATGCACAGGTAAAAGCCGTAAAATGGAGGCCTTGCAGACGAGGACCACCCAACAGGTTTGGATAGCTATGGAGAAGTTTGCAGAACAGCTTTATCTATTCTGTGCTCACATCCTTATCTCCGACTTGACCACTCTCTCGAGCTTTAGATTTTGCACTCAGATCTTCCCACCACTCCTTGTCTCTCAGGGCTTTCTCCTTCCTCGTTCCCTGCTCACCCAAAAAAGCAATGCTGTCCTTCTGTCCAGCATCCCCTTCACTTGGGGCAAGGTGGAAGCAAAGCTGAGCTCTCCTGCCTTTGAGAAATCAGGCACAACCAACCTGTGCATAGACTGCTCCCAAGGAGAAGTCCAAGTCAAACTATAACAGCACTATATAGCTGTCCTGGGAATGATTTTCTGACACACACAACCATTATTCCTGCTATCACACTAATGAGATGACCAATAGCTCCTGAAACCCTGGAAAAATGCGAAGGCCACCCTGTCCTGAAGGAATTCCTTTCAGTAGGGTTCATGTTCACAAAAGCCTCTAAAAGAGGCCCAGTGCTGACCAAAGTACGATTGTTTTGTTTGGATTTCTTCAATAGGTCTAACTGTCTTTTAAACTTTCTTACTCCAGCTAGGTTTGAATATATTCCCAAGACTGACTCTCTCTTTTTAGCAATGCTATAATTTGAGAAAAAATATCAGAAAGGAAAAGCAGCCCTTGTGTTGGGTAGATTGTACATGAAATTTTATGTGGAAGGAGGCAGAAACTGCTCCTTTTGAAACCAGAAATCCCTACCACATTTCCAGGCAAGACTGCTATACTTATTGAGTTTACATGTCCATATTTACAGTACTTTACGAGCTAATCAGCCTGACCTAAGCCTGAAATTACAGATCTGAAAGTACGTCCCCCGTTCACAGTAACCACTATTACGCTGCAGCCAATGAAAAGGTATCCAAACACTATAGGTACTTGTTGGTTACCTTTCCCTGGAATATCAGTTCAAACAACAAAACACGGTGAGACGTTTTCTTGGCTTCCGGATGCTGATCCAAGTCCTTTGGAAGCTCAGCTGTCAACTTATTATTTTGGAAAAAAAGATTTGCTCTCATACTCCCCTACTGAAACTGGATTCTGACCACTTTGTAGTGTAGTCCCTGCTAAATGTTAGGGTGTGAAGAACAACTGATTTTTTTAACAGCTAAACACACACAGCAGACTTCAGAAAAGCCTTTACTGTGACTGGCATATGTTGCAACTCCACTGTTTTTGCTTTAAAGTCAGTAAAATATGTTTAATAGTTTCAGTAGCAGATGACAGTGCCATCCTTAATACTAAACTATTAAGAAAAAATTTCATCATCGTTAAAGATGGATTTCCTATAGTCCGATATTGAAAACAGCTTAGCTACAGGAACCAAATGATATTTAGTGCTATTACCAACTTTTCAGTAGGATCCTTTCTTTCCTGGGAGAAGAGAGATTCTGTTAGCTATGTTGTTCATTACCTTATATTCTTCCCTTTTGAAAAATTATGGGTAACTCAATTAGCTTGTGGAAAAGATCTTCAGTGAAGCTCAGTGGCTCTTATAGCTGTAGAAGCATCCTTGCTTGAAACATGACATGTCCGAGTGATAATGTATCCTTACCATAGACTAAGAACCCTAAAGCTGGTGTAACAAATGGTGTAAAAAAGCTGTCTTGATAGTAATATGTCGTAATACACTCTCATGTTATGAGCCTATTAACTTACACTGTTCCTATTGGCTTAAACTGTTTCATTCTTTGGAGATGAGAAATTAGTGTCTATGAATACAGAAGTAAATAAATGTTGATGTGGTACTTCGCCAATAAATCTTTTCAATAGACTTTGCATTTCTGCAAGTAGGTTATTTAGAAAATCTAGCATAGTCACAATACACGTGACTCAGAATATTGAATAATATATCTTAATTAGTTTGAAAACCAAACTAATTCTTTCTGTGATGTTTTCCCCCATCCAGTCCCATGACCTCATCCTGATATTCGAAATAATATTTTCCCACAGGTCAGGGGATACAAAAATAAATATATTTCCACAGACGCAAGCTGAAACCATTTCAATGATTATACCTCACTTTAGAGACGTGCTCCAACAGAAGTTCGCACTGATCACTAAAACAAAGCAAAGACACTAGTAATTTACAGCTGTTGGAAGAACAAATGCAAACTCATACCTTAGGTTAACTGCAGCAGCAGAGCTAGCAATAGGGAAACACCTTGTGAAATTATGGTTTAAAAACAGCTTTTGATCCTTCAGGTGACCTCCTTATGTTCCCAGAATTGTTTCTGGCAGCTAACCTTCTGATATCTTATTCAAGTTTGGGTAAAGAAAAGGCTAAGATTACTCATTATTTCCTTGTCATGACCAGAAGTGTTTCAAATATAGCTAAGTTTTAAAAGCAGCTATTTTACTGTTTTGATTATTTGTTAGACACAATATACTTTGCATGTGGTAAAACTGCAAAGTTTCTCTCTTAGGACCTTTGCATTGAATCTGGTTGTTTTACCAAGCTAACATGATTTTCCTGTTCAGCTCTGTCGAAAGCACAATGATGTGAAAAAATAAAACGAAATTATGTTCCTTATCATAATCAGTGAGCCTTCTCTCTGCCAAAGGGTGAAGATTTGGAAGCAGGAGTCCACAGAAACACATCATCAGCAAAGTTTCTGTAGGTCCCTTGATGC
Source organism: Fratercula arctica (assembly GCA_947846985.1). Lineage (NCBI taxonomy): Eukaryota > Metazoa > Chordata > Aves > Charadriiformes > Alcidae > Fratercula > Fratercula arctica. The sequence continues at coordinate 8,989,028 of CANTUZ010000006.1, read as the reverse complement.
CACTAGGTCCAAGAAATAGCATTTAGGCAATGAACTTCCACAAAGGTCATGAGATATCTGTGGGTTTACAGGCCGAAACCAGCTTTTCTTCCTATTCAACAAGGGTCAAGCAGATCCCAAAGGAAATGACTGACATGTGTTGCCTGGAGCTATTGACTTGTACTATTAATCCACCTCTAGTTGTATCCTTTCTCCCACATAGTCTCCCAATTTATATAGATTTTTTATAGTATTTTAATCTCTAAGGATTTAATTCATTCAAATAAAGCCAGCCTGAAGGGAGACAGCTCTGCTGGATAAGGAAGAAACATCCAGTAACTCTTAGCCACAAGCAGGAACCGAGTAGTTTTACTTTGTTCCACTTCAATTTCTTTTAAAAACCTAGGCACAGCTGGTTTAGGCACAGTTTTTGAGACTTGTGGCAAACACACAGAGCAAAGGCAGACGCTACATAAAAGATTCACACAGAGTAGCAAAAAATTAGTCCAAAAAACCCCAAACCAAACCCTGGCTGTATTCCTTGATAGCTTTGAGAACTAGCAAGCTTCCTACAGCAAACTTGTCCTATCCACATGAGCTCATGCCCACTGAAGCCAGTAAGCCTCTCTCCTCCCTCAGTAAACATTGCAGTAGCCCCTAATCATCATCTCAAGCATCCATTTTCCCAGGGAAGTCTTTCTGAACACAGCACTTACATTAAGTGAGATTAGCTTTGTTAAACCTACATCTGTAACATGTAAAATACTTTACACACAGTGCTCTCAAATGAGAATATCAAAAGGAGACAAAACTTACCCCACAAAAGAGCACATCCACCCAGCCCCAAATTCAGCCTCACAACAGCTAACACCGCCACCAGTGCCAGACTGTTAATTGACTCCTCAGGTGGAGAGAATTTGAGGAAAATCTTTCCTAATCCCTGATTGTTGGGCTGGAGTGTGAGCTAGGAGGGTTTGTAGCCTTCCAAATCTTTGCTTTTTCCTTTCAGTATTTACTATGACTTTCTCATTTCCTATTTTCATTATATTCCATTTACAAACATTGGCTAAAGTCTCATCCATGCTGCTCTTATGGATTTTGAAGATGTGAAAACTGAATGTGGGAACAGTGAGTGCCTGCTTTCAGCCCTCTCCTCAGTCTCTTGTTACACGTAGAAGAGAATCCCATTTCTTGCTGTCACTCTCAGCCCCTTATTTTGGTTGCCAGCATGTCAGCACAAAACACTAGGATGTTCTCACACTGAGAGCTTTGCTTCACATCCTTTGACACAAATGCTATTGTACCACTACAAAAAGCTTAACATCCGCTAAACTGAAGTACAGGGAAATGTGAAGACCTTCCTTGCAGCTGCGAACCGCTTCGTTGTTTAGGCTACATGTTTGATCCCAGACCTGACTCCAAGTTCTTCATGATAATTAGTAGTCTACTTTTCCTTAGCTTATCATATATACACTGAAAATCAAATTTAAATTAAATTAATTTCAACTGCAACCAATTCTAAAGGTTAGAAATGCCACATGTATTGAAGATGGAGCTAACTACTTCTATCTTTGTTCATTCATTCTGAAAATTGAAGGAGACAAGGGTATATGCTGAAAGTAAATGTTATTGCTGCCACACGATTATGATAGACTGATAACTCCTACTATAACTGCTGGAACTGCATATGTGATACACATACAGTAAAGAGAAAAATCATCCCACCTCACCTTCATTAATTCGTTCTTACTAGGAACCCCTACTTCAGGTGTTGTGCCAAAGTGCAAAAGTGGGAGGCTGGGAATACAGTGGGTGTAGACTGCTGGTAAGACTGCCTAAATCAGGTCTGGGCTTTCTCTGTCCTTATACCCCTCACTGCAATTCCTACTGCTGCTGACCTCAAGGGAGGGAGACCCAAGACTGTATCTAGTTTCAGTGTTTGTAGTTATCAGCCTGCCAATATTGTCCCGGAAATCTTAAGTGAGAGAAGGGAATTTGTGGACTTTTTACTGTTAGAAACACAGCCAAACCAAAACTGCCCAGAAGGTGGAAAGATGCTGTCAGACACTTACATGTTGAGAGCATGCTGTAGCACTGCCTTGGGAGGACGGCTGGAGAGCACTGGTGAATAACTGTACAGAGAGGATCGGTCACCCAGCCTATCCTGAAGGAAGCTGGGGATGCACACGAACACAGGCAACACTCCGCTGACAGATACAGATCTCGTTATGTGCTAGAGGCAGCGCCTTGGGCTCTCAGCAAAGAAACCAGCACTGAAAAACTTATATGACACCAAAGGAGTTTCTGTGGGTTACACTTTCCCATGATCCCATTGCAGGCCTGCTCTGGAGAGTCCCCAAGACAAAGGGCAGCCACCGGCATAGCTGTCACTTAACTCAGTTGCTTTGGGAGATCCAGTCCAGCTCACATACTGGACAGAGTCTGAGTATAACCCAGGCACCTTTGTTTACAGAGAAAAAAATATACCCTCTCCCCCAAACTGTAGTCCCACATCACCAATATGCTGTCTGCCTGTAACACTGACACTTACTTGTGTCATTTTCTGAAAGTCACAAAATCTTGGAATCTTTTTCACTTTTCCCAGATACTGTCTTGGCATCAGCACAAGATTTCAGTGTGTTGAAATTTCATTTATCATCCTTAACTGATTAACAGTAGATACCAAATGTTATTCCTCACAATTGGCTAAAATTCTGCACTATATTCTCACTTGTAAAACAAGCATTTAACTGTATTTGTATCCTTCTGGCCTTATGCCATAGTGCTGAGAAAGAGGGTCCTATTCTAGTATGAGGAAATTTGCAATGAACTTTAAGCTATCCTGACCGCAAATTTGTAGATGGTTACTGCTCCATGTAACCACAAAATATTAACTAAGTTTATTTTAATAGAATGTTCATTAAATTGCTATCAGATATAACCCAGAACATCCATACCTCTGTCAAAATATCTGCCATAGGTCTGCTGAAAACTCATCTAAGTAAAAACCCATCATACTCATTATTCAATCCATAAATGTCTGAATAAAAAACGGAGAAGAATGATGAATCAGAAACAGAAGTCTGCAGAAATAGCTGTGCTTAAGCTGTGAGTTGCACCAGCAGTCTCCTCATCAAACATAAATCACTGCTGTGTTAAACCAGCTTGATGTAGCCACAACTTGACTGAAGTAACCGGAAAGAAAACAGTAGTCATTACAGCACAGAATGGGTAAAACACACGAATGAAACAATGTCTGGAGACGTTCAACCTCAGGGGGATAATAAACTTGAACTAATTTCATTAAATAGTGTTTGAAGCTTTAGGAAAGAAAGCAACAGACAGTTTATAACTTACAAGAACAGAGGGTTGAAATGACACTGTCGGGGGTTTTTCTGGCACCAGTTCTTAAATAACTTCAGTTTCTGCCAGCCTTTCCCCCATGAGCTCAGAAAGCTGTCATGGGCTCACGACTCCATACTCTAATACCAGCACTTCTAGCTCTCCTAGCTCTAGGATATGTTGAGCCTCTTTGATGATTTCATTCAAAGTGCATCTGATTTTGTTGGCTGCCACAACATCAGTGCACCCACAGACTCACAGGCCCAGATCTCATATTTTTCTCTCAATAGCTCTGGAGTTTGGCACACCCTGATCTGGCCTAGACATATACAGGCAGGAATGGGTACTACTCAGGATGTGACATAGATGACATTTTCAGAAGATCATGTCCTTCAGGGCACTGACCTATGAAGATGCCAAGCTCTTCTCCATCCAGATGTTCTGTGTCAGAAGTACTCCATTTATATCTTACAAGCCTGTGAATCAGAAATCCGAATGCCTTTGCAGGGCACCTCTCCTAGCAGCACTGGCAAAGCTCTTGAAAATACTTCTCATTTTTGGCTGGATTTTCTCAGCAGCTCTATGGGTCAATCAGCTGAAATCCCCAGCTAGATTCAAGTAGCATGCTTAGCAAAACCCTCTGAAATGTGGGACAGCTCATAAACAAAACAAGCAAAAAGCAGTCTGCATCATATCCTTTGGATGAACGCAAATGAATCATTTAATTTTGGAGATATCCAATCTAGTGTAATTTCTGTTTCTGTCAAACCGAGTAGGTCAACAGCATGTCTACAGATGAAACCACATTATCATTGCTTAAACCTACATAAAACATGGGACAGCTGCCATAACGCTTAACAAAAATAAATATTATGACATGAAATGCTAATGCTGCTCCCCATTTAACTTTGCATATGTTCATCCAAGTCTAGGAGTCAGGAAATATATATGTATATCTGTTAGAGGATGAAAGGATAAACTCAGTAACACAAATTTAGCAGGGATGATGGAAGAGAGTGACAGGATAGGGAATAGACTTTCAGTGTTCATTAAATGCTGCACTGCAAAATTAAACTGAAAGCATTTTGAAATACAGAAAAGAAGCTATCATATATACAGTGTAGTTAATGTTACACCTGAATGTTGCTTGCAATTCTTTACACTTATTATCATATCTGCTTTCACATACAGTAATCCCATTTCCTTGAAATCTGTAAGAACTGGAGCACCGAGGAGCACTAGTGTTTTATTCGTACGGTTTCTTTTTTGCTTGTATACTATCTATGTGTTATTTAGAAGCAATATTGAAATCATATACAAATAAAACACTGCATCTGCTTATTGATAGGCACAGAGAGATGACAACCCGGGTTCCAAAACCATTCTCTGGTTAAGGATGCTTCCTATTTAGTAAGCTGTAAAGCAGGTGACTCTAGTCAGAATGTGAGGTTTGCATCTAATAAAAATTATACCATCATGTTCTTTAATTTTTCTAATACAGTTTTTTTAAAAAATTTATTGGTAGAACCCATACCTGCTATATTTAATAAACACTATTCCAGCTAGCCAATTGCACTCACACAGGTGGCAATAAAGAATAAAGGAATAAAGCAGACTCCAGTATGACATGAATGATAGTCATAAGAAAATAGCTTTATTTTTTACTACCAGTTGTTAAAAGACTTTGTCATTTATGATTATTAATTTTGTGGAGCTTACCTTCATTCTACTAATTAAACTTGTTTTTTGTAGATAAGGCAACAAGAGAAGCAGTTAACAAGTAACAATCACCCCTTTCTCCTTAAAATTCATTTTACATTTAACAGTTATACTAAAGTATTTTTAGGGTATGGAGAAATAACATTTATAAGTAGAACAGTAAGAAATGCAGGCAAATTATTTAGTTGAAGATAGTGTTAGTGAAGATTAGTTAACTAATTTAATATATACTGGACTAAACCCATTATTTTCAATAAATAGGCAAAATCCATTTACTATAGAAAACTATGCAAGCACACTAATAAGATCCATTTTTCTCTGAAATAGTTTTCAGCTAACATACAAAAGATCAAAGATGCATAAGAAAGCTTTGTGCCTTCTGAAAGGAGGCTGACTGATTTATGGGAAATGTGGCTACATATCAAAGGAAAAAAAACCACTGGAATTAGTGTAATGACAGCATCACAGCAAAAATGAAATAGCTGATAAAAACAAGTTCTGCAGTGAAACATTTTATTTCTGACCCCTTTAGTTCATTTTGTTCAATAAATTAAAACATTAATTCCATTAAATTTCTATTTACTTACAGGGACAACATTTTACCTGGAAAACTGGAGCTAGATTATGCAGTTAGGAAAGTCCTAAAACAGACAAAGAATATGTTTAATGATCAGTGTCCGTAACGCCAAGATTAAGGAATACAGGCTCTGGCATAAACTCTCTAAATACAACTCTACATCTCAAAGCAAAATTAACACTATGGAATTGTACTGCTATTTGTGAGACTGCCAGGAACTGAAGCCACATCTTGTCACTTTCAGAAGACCATTTTGGGTCAGACTGCTCTAAATCATCACTGGCACAGCTCTGGATCTCCATGTCCACATGGACAGCTGCTAAGCAAACAGCTGCAGCCTTTCAGCTAAACTTTCACTCACTTACCAAACAGGGAAGAGCAGTAAATTGTAACTACACTGAGAACTCCAGCACTCAGCAGTTTAATCAGTCCAATTGTGAGTAAGTGCCAACAAGAAGAATTTTACCAAAGTAAAAGTACTTTTAATTTCATGTGAATAGAATAAATAACAAGCCAATCAAAACAAGTCCATGATGCTATCCTATGAGCCTCTGTTCCTGTCTGTGTCCCTGCACGTTACTTTCTTTCTAAACCTGTAATGACTTCAGGCTAATGCAGTCCTATGTATTCAGAATATTTTTCATTTGGCTTTTTTCACTTGCCTGAATAAAAAAACACACTCTCAAAGATATTTATTAAAGATGTATGTTTTCTGAATATATTCTTATTAATTATTGCAAAATACTTTCAGACTCTTGACTAATAATGGTGCGTAAAAACTTGGGAGATGCAAAGCTTCAGAAAATTGGAATATGCCTTAAGTCATGAAAATGTAATGAGATTCCTTATTACCACTTACCAAAAATCTCAAAATCAATCAGATTCATAGTACAATATTTGATGATCTTTTATGTTACTGGTTTTTAATGTAAGTTCAGACATGGATCTGCAAACTATACAGGGTTTCTGCTTTTTACTTCCCCATTTATAATAAGGAACTTTTTAGACAAATATCCTGCTGCTCTTAATTTGCTGAACGCATGATCACTGTTGCTTCCTCTGGGGCTTCCCCTGCTACTGCAGGAATGGTGCCTGGGCCATCATTTATGGATGATGGAAGATCACACTGGAGATATTAGAAGCACAGTTGCTAGACTTTCAGCAACAGCAAAACACATTAACTGTCCACCTGAATTTTCCCAGTAAGAATTACTGTCAAAGCCCACCCTACAGTGGGAGTTTCTAAGCCTCCCTCCCAGTAGGCTTCACCCATTACAGTCCCCGTCACTCCATTGCTTCCCCTCAATGCCCTCCACAGCCCATGGCTTTGCCTCACTTGTAGGCAGCAGCTCCTTCTCAAAATACAGCAGGCACATCAGGCCAATCCTGGCAACCTTATGGCAAAGCTATCTGTGTGCTAGCAGTGACCTCCACTCCAACCCTTGCCATGATCACTGATCAATCCCCCCACTGTCTCTGGAAGGCCCAACAGCTCCCTTCCAGTACATACCACCCCATGCTTCTGGGGACATCTCGCTATTAACCAAGCTTTATGATTTCTTTGGTCTAAAAGGAAAAACAAAGCCCTAGTTTTCACCCTGTTCCAGGTACAGATAAATGCTTATCTACTTGTCACTCCAAAATTTATCCAATCCTCCTGTAAGCATGCTGGAGAGTGCATCTGCTAGTCAGGTACCCATCTGAAAGCATTCAAAGAACAGTGCCAACCAGGAACAGGCAGGCAAAAAGGAGAAAACTGATGGAAGGAAAATCTCTTGACAGCCATGGGAAAGAAGTTAAATATGAGAGCCATATGGGTGAGCAGCTGGATGTCCCACTTTGAGATAGGTAGAACAGGAATTTGAATGCTGCCTTACTCATAATTCAGATGAATAAATTTGTCACAGAGCTATCTCATGAGGGGCCTATATCTTTCTGATGCTGATCAGAACTTCCACCCTGCCACATAACAGTACGTGAAAGTTCAGCAAAATCTACATGTTCTTATGGGAAGTTTGGATTACAAAGAATTGAAAAGAATTTGTAAATATTTCACAGAATTTGTGATGAAAATCTGTTTCACTGGAAAATTCTGATCAGCATCTCTAAAACATTTACCTACCAGAGACACAGTTTAAGTTTCAGACATATGGAAACCTCTTACGGTACAATCCAGCAATAAACAGTGAAAAAAATAGCTATTATCCTCTACTTGTGAGTTACCTTCATTTCTCTAGTAGCAGTTTACATTCATCATGCAGCTGCTGCAAGCGAGACTTGCAGTTTGAGACGCATCGTATATTCGGCAGTACTGAGATCACAGTGACGTGCAAAGCAAGGCAAGAGAATCACCCCTTCATCCATTCCAAAAATACTCCTGTTACAGCCAGCAAGAGCACACGCTGCAGCTGATCCGCTCACCACCAAAAAGACCCAAGTTGTATTTCCAACTGCTCCATTTTACCACGAACGAAGGACGTCACAGAGACAGGTACATCACTAAAGTTCTCAGTTGCTCATTTGTTTTTAAACATTGATGTTATTTCTCTCTGTAATAGCTTCAGAGTCACACAACAGATGAACAGGCACTCACCCTGTTAGTATGCATAAAAGGCTACAGAGGCTCTGTGAAATATTCACTCTAGCAGAAGCAGTGACACAGGAATCATGATTGTAAGTATAAACGTAAGAAAATCACACTTGTACTAAAGTGGGCCTGCCTATCTATCTATCTATCTATCTATCTATCTATCTATCTATCTATCTGCATGTGGGAAGGGGGAAAGCTTGGGTGTTCACAGAATTATATTTGCCTCCCAGCTAGGAATAGTATCTTTCTGATATATTGCTTTTCAGCTAAATGTCTGAAGGTATTTTACTTAAAAGACAGGCATCATAATTTCCTTGTGAAAGGTAGAGAAACTGAGGCACTAGGAGAGTGCATGACTTGTCGAAATTCACTCAGCAATCCATTAGAAGAGCTCAGACTACAATTACCATCTCCTCATGGTCAGGCCAGTACCCTACCTAGAAGCAATACTGCTTCTCCATGCCAGCCCCCAGAGCTGTGGTGTATCAGAGAATTAGTGCAATCAGAAGAGATTACAGCCCACAGGCTGAGGAATGGTGTTGTGAAATTCGTGATATTCTTAATGTACATTGTACTGCTGTTAACTTGACAGTGCCTTTCTTTAACATATATACACAGGCAAATCATTAATGTAAAATCATGCGAGTCTTTGTTTTCATTAAATAACATGCATGACAGGAACTTTTCTCTCCTCCATCAGCTTTGGAGAAGTCCAGGTTCTGTTTTCTGGCTGCAGTTTCTTTATGATCACAGTCAAGATGAGAGTGACAGATATGTTACATTGAGGCAGTGTGATCTTATCCTTGCAACTGTAAAACCTTTTTGTCCGTGAATATATTTCAATACATTTATGGTAATATCACACTCTTTGGTGGTAGGACTTAAGACAGACACAAAGATGAGATGCAGACTACAGTATTACCCTGAATATTGTCCAGATTTGTAGCTGTTTCTACTCTAGACATCTACTGCACTGTTTTGATGGAGATAAAGGCAACAAGTGAAATGCAACCTTTCCTCCAATGTATATTCTGAAAAGTCTTGCTGGGCTCCACACAATTAAAACTGTCTTAGCTCTTTTGCAGTTTTACTACCATAATGTCCTCATTTAATTTGTGATGGAAATAGCATGTTTGAGTTATCATTATTCATTACTTTAGCCTCTTCTACAGTTTCATTTGTCCTCCTGAAATTCTCCATTGAGTTTGCTTAGGCTATAAATAAAGATCTCTTGGGATCCTGGATCTTGCCTTCTGAACAAAAATTTCAGTGACTCATTCTCATACATGTTTTCTTCCATTATCTTCATCATGGGCAAATGTTCATGCTCATTCCAAAAGGTCAGAAGGAAAGAAGCTGTGACTAGCTTCCTGTCAGAAGTAGGTCAGAATGCTCTTTCCTTAGATGTCCTTAAACAAAGGTGAGTTATTTTTTAACCAGAGACTGTTGGAGTAATTTCTGGTTACAACTAAATCTCCTTAACCCACAGAGATGTTGGGTGACTCCTACCCAAAAAAGGAAAGTTGCTAGTCAGAAGAGTGGTGCCAGACTGACTGACAAGTCTAATGACTTCATTTGGCATCACTAACTTGTAAGCTAGTCGACGCCTCATTGAATTGTTTTTTCTAATGGATATGTATGGTGCTGGAGTCAAAAATGTCATTCTTGATTACAACAAATATTAACTTGAGTAATAGATTTGGAATGGACAGAATCTGCAGAAGCATGGCCTGGTGGGGACACAAATTATCCAAATGACACCCCATATATCAGCTCATCAACAGATTATTTCTAAAAGATAATTTCCTATTTGTTTGAAATGTGTATTTTATATAATTAAATAACTCAGTGACCAGAAATCATTGGCAATATCTCAAAACACAAATTTCTGAGGATGCTATCAAGTGCCTAGTCCTTTTTCATACATTGCAATGTACCGTACCCATTGGTGAATTCAGCTTTTCCAAGAGGCTCGCATTGTATGTACCTCCACATACTTCTGATAGACTTACACAGACAGGTTCACTCAGAGAGAGCTCAGGTATTTCTCTGATCTTTCCCTGGACATGGTTACTCACAGTCCTCCTTCATCATTTAGTTCTTTACACCAAACGTTAACAACATAATGAGATGTTCTCCAGGATAGGTGGTTATGACTGGCTGTGGATCATGCATTGCCTGATGCTGGTGGGGGACAGCTTGTAGAATGACCTTGTGAAAACTTTCTGAAAGTGAAACTATGCCTGATGGGTCAAAACTGCTGCCTTTAGCTCACTTTTATTTCTGACTCACAGTGACTTCTGACACTTTCAAGAATATCTCTTGCAATGAGCATGTAAAAAATGTGAATTCCATCAAAATCCTATTTATTACCTCAGTTAAGCCATAGTTGAAGCAGCTGCACTCTGTAGCACCACACTGCTTTTCTTTTTGTAAATTAATCCAAGAGTAGATATTTGTGCGGTTATAGGCCTTTTCAGGAAAAGGCCCTTATCTTGTGTGCCTGGTGTTACAGCTATATTGTTTATGTAAGAAAATGACAAATCGATAACTGTGTTTACCTTTTATAAATTATTGATAGCTCTGTGAGGAATCTGAAGTAGAGTGTTACTGAACTACGCAATCTCTGCTCTACACTAAGCTCTACACTGCTGCCAGTAAACCTCCAGGTTACAGTCAAAGTGCTGGTTACAGACTATAAATTCGTAATAGCTTGAATTCCATCAGCTTTCCTTCCCTGTCTTGCTGTACAATCTGCATAGCACTAGAATGCTTCAAGCAACTGTCCCAGTGATGAGACCTCAGAGGGTCTAGGACACAGCATCAGGCTGCTCACAGAAGCCATCCCTCCTGCCTGGTGGCATTAGCCAGAGTTGGCAACTGGAGCATTGTTCATGCTTCTTGATAATGACCAGATCATTTTTCTCCTATTGGAGAGTATTTCTTGTTGCTGCCTGGGTTTAGTTGCTGATGCTAAGAAGGAGATTATAGAGCATAAACCCTCTGTAATTGTGAATGCTTCTGACTCCAATTTATGTATAACAAATCTAGGCACTGCACTGGTAGGCACAACATACCTATGCAATCCATAATAAACATTTAGACTGCTTAGGCACCTGTCGAAGTAGTTAAATAATCAAAGTGAGACTTGCAGAGGTGGTTTATGGTTTTTCTTTCTCTCGTTTGCAAAATGGAAGGATCAGGTGATTTCTCTGGCTTGAATCCATTTATGCGGTGATTCTGAAACCACCTGCACTCTCCTGATTTGCACTGCCACAGGACACGTGTGGGTAAGAAGCAGTCAGATCTTGCATGTCCCTCTGCTAAACCACAGGAATATGAAAGCAGCAGAGATTACAAAATAAAGCTGTTCTCATTGTTCTCTTAGACTACCATCAACCATTAGACAATACACAATGCAGTTCACCGTTATATATAATGCACACTTAATTAGAATTAAATAGGATTAGGTCTTTCCCAGTTGCTTTAATAGTAGATATAATTATTCCAAATCTTGACAGGAAAAAGACAAGAAATGGATGTTTCCTTTCACCTAATTTTTCTCTGGAGAAATAAAGAGTGGTTATAGATTTTTATGGCTTCTCACAAGAACAAAATATGGAAAAGTAGCAGATTCATGAATATTTAACATTAATTCAAAGACGAGTTCAGTGCTCATTTTAACAGAAAATACAAGCCAAACTCTAATCCTTTTATTTTAAGTTCTCACAGTTCCACCTATAAGTACCTGTTATAGCTACTGAGTGCACAACTGTCCCTGAAGCACTGAGTAATAAGTAAAAATTCATTTATTTCTCCTCTTACACCCATCTCTAAAAGATGGAGTAGCATGCACTTCTTTTATTTACTCTCAGTGGTGTGAAACTGCTAGGGCATATTTTAAAGTATTATGAGACATTTATATGCATTCAAAATGCTGTTGTGAAGGAGGAGAATCTGTAACACCTAGATCACATGCTGAGTCTTAATATAAGTGCTATGGAAGAGGGAATATCTTGATTCACTACTTAAATAGGATTCTCTAATTGTCCTTATAAGAAAAGACAAAAGAGACAGTTTCTCTTAACAAGTTGCATTCTACAGAATGGTGCAAAAATTTTTTCCTCATGGTTAGATTAACAGACTATTAGGAGTGACACATTTGAAGATATGAAAGAAGTCACTGTTCCAGTTCTTTTTGCTATGTTTGCTAAAAAGTTCTCTTTCTTTCATTCCTCCTTGTACAGTAAAGATGTGCTCTTTGTCCTTCTTTATTATCTTAATGTTTTCAACACTGGACCAAAGAAGCCTTCTATCCATTTGCAATCCTTCTCCAAGCAATTCTGCCATTTAACATTATTACTTTTACTGCAATGAGTTCAGCAAAGAAAAGACCGGATAATTATTGAGATATGGAGGAAAATAGAAGTTTCCAGATTCTCTAGGATTTTTAGCTGGAGCAGGGAACCAATAAGACAGGAACCCTCGACTTGCTTCCTTTTCTCAGGGATATACATATTTTAACAAAACTAGAAGTCAAAAATACTTCAAGAACAAAAAAATGGCCTGATTCCAATAAAGATATCCTTGAATATATCTAAATATCCATTTATGAAAAGGAACAGATGAAATTAGATGATAAATTGACATCAATTTCTTTGAATGAAGATTTAGGGTCCATATTTTAAGGTCTGTATTATTGCACACAAAAAACTCAGTCACTGACTCTCCTAGCCATTTTCATCAAGGCAAAACATCAGAATGGGTTGCTATATCACCACAGCAAGATGAATTTCAGTGTTTATGCGCAGTAAGTCCCCATCCACTTACTGGCAATAAGATATTTATGCTGCAATTGCAAATTCTGAATGTCATAAAGATGTAATGAATTACTGTGCACACCATGATCAGAACTTAATGAAATGGGGAGACACAGAAAATAAGTTTATGCTATTTTTTTTTTAAAAAGGAAATATTGGTCATTCACTAAAATGTCCCAACCTGTAAAATTCAAGTTTAGATTTCAAATGCCCCAGTACTTTGGGACCCAAATTGCTATGACCTGCTAGAGGCAGAATAAACCATCTGGATATTTAAAAACAAAGAGAGCGCTATCATCTGGCTCAGAAGTAATCCTGGCTCTCATGCACAGATCAGGGGAAGTTTTCAGAAATTTCTAAGGGCCAATAAGATATTCTGGTGCTTAAAGATGGAGGTCAAAAATATCAAGACAGCACAATTACCACTCAGTGCAACTACAGCATTGAGGCAGCATAAATATCTTTGAAAAATCTCTTTCCCAGCCACATTTCTGTTCTGTTAAAAATATTTCTCTAGGCTCAGGACCTAATTACTAGAATGAAGAAATGGTTCAGAAGAAGGCACAGAAATGGCACTAATTACTTATGACATAATCTGCCAGTATGAGAAGCTTCTATCCAGCCTGAATTTACCTTCAATTTTATTTCTTGAGGCATGGAGATTTATAACACTGTGGTCCCCTTAGCTAGTTTATGAGTGATTGTTTCATTAGCGACACGAATGTTTAATCTACTTCTAATCTTGCACAGCTCTTGGCACAATGTTATTTTATTACAGTGAGTAACATGAGTTACGTGTTGTTCTTAAAATGTTTTTCTTTTTTCAACATCTAATTACTGTCCTTTTAATGTCATGTTAAATATTTTAAATGAAGACCGGTTTATTTAATGGAAACAAATATATCCAGCCATGTGCCTTTTTTAAAAAAGACTGTGCAATCTGTATTCATTTTAATTTTTATGATCTAGAACAAACTATAATATTGAGATTTAAACCTCCAGTTCATTCCATTGTAATTCTATTCTAAATGAGACAAGTTATGAGATAGCTTAAATGCATAGGAAAGGAAAGGATTCTTTCAGGAGAACCTGGTATCCTCCTCCTGCCTCACCACCACAATTCAACTGCTTTACCTAGGAAACCCAGGCCAGCATCCAACAAGCCCTCAAGATCACCCGTAGGACTTAATGAGAGGTGAAAGTGCTCAGAGCCTTGCAGAACAGTCCAAATAAAGTGTGGCAACTTTCTAAATAAATCATGATTGCATTGAACATGGTGACTTCCGGGCAGGCATGGACAGACCTGTCTCACTCCACTCATATTTCACCTTGGCTGGGCTTTAGCCACCTCTGGCCAAGAAGCCACACAGCCATCTCTCAGAGGTAAGTGTTCAGGCTGAAAAGCCTTTCTGTGTGAAGCAGTGGCCTAGTTCAGCTATCACAGCTGTTCCACTGCTAGACTGAGCAGGCTAACAATCAGCCCATGCAGAACACAAGCATTGAAACTCATCTGGTTCCCATAAATGTCCCTTTATTGGATTAAAATTCTGAAAGATTGCACACGTCAAAATTTTCACCAAGGTTTAGGACTCATCTCCAGCTGGGATGAGGAAGAAATCCTCTTTCCTCAGTGCAGTTTAGCACACCATTGTAAGGGATTTACACTTTCTTTTGGACAGCTTCTCTCCAGGTTATCATTGCAGATGGGATACAGGCCAGCCATGACAAACCAGCACACTTTTGCTACAGGTCTGTTTTATTACACTCACCAAAGACAAAATCATTCTTTTTGTAATAACTTTCCCATAGAATGCTTATTCTGTGTTCTGCAAAGTGTGAATCCTTCAAATGGACCAAGTTTTTCAGTCACTTGCATGTGAAGTGATGTCTGTCACGAGTTAGCAACTCACTTACAGCCAAGGTTTCTTTCAGGTACCTGAGCCATGCCAAATTTTGTAGTATATAATGTTTAGACTGCTGGAGCTTAAATTCATTCTTAGCTTACAAATCAATTTGTTTACAAAAGAACCTAAACATACTTTAAAAGGTCGCAGATAGGATAGGGGGAAAATCTGAATGATGGCAGCCTGAGGGGAACCTGTCCACCAAACTGTCTCCACAGTTTCTGATAAGGCAGTTTGCATTAAAAGAGCATCATCCCCCAAATCTGTCTCAGAGACCCGTAACACCAAGGTTTGTCTTTAGAGAGGATGTAATTTGCAGTACTGTGAATTCCACATTGGCATGTCTTTTTTTTTAATTCAATTGCTCAGTGACATTTTTGTAAAGACTGACAGCTTTAAGTGGGTCCATCAGCTTCCCAAGCATTTTTAAGCTGAAAACTACACACACAGATATGCACTCAGTCCTCCCACTGCTGGAGAGAGAGAGAGGCTGTGTTATTTTCTCTCTTTTTAAAGCAGGGACATACTTTTTCCAGATTTCCAAATACTGTTTTTTTACCAGACCTAAATACATAGTCCATTATCCACCAAAAAAAGTTGAACCGACATGATCCTCACAAAGTTTTCTTTGAGATGGGGCCTATATCTGTAACATAATTTTGTGAGTCTTCAGCACAGCTCTAGCAGAAATGGACAGCTAAAGGAGTGTGAGAAAAAACATGTTTTAGTGTGGGAAATGGGCCCGCAAAACCTAAATCTGGAAGAGGATTTAAGAGCCAGTAACAACATAAAAAGCATAATAGTTTAGTTAATTGGCTACATTTTACTTAGAAAATGCTCTTCAAATCATATTTATACAAAAATGACAAGCACTGAATCATTGCAGAAAAAAAGATTATTCAAAACTGCATGTTTGCAATCTTCATTTGGCAAGTTCAAGTTAATAACCTTAGATTTTAATACAATCCTATGATACATTGTTCTTACTCTGAAAATAAAACCCCAAGTTTTTAAATATCATTACTGGACAACTTAAAATTAGCATTTTTTTAAATGCATTTTTTCTCTCCTCGTCATGGAAATGGACCCTTTCCTGAGGTTCAGGGTTTGTGTGCACACATTCAAAGGAAACCAGGTTCTGCTTAACCATGAAATGTAAGAAAACTATACTCCTGTGTATTTCCAATGTCCGCGGAAATTTTTCACAACTCTGGCTAAGCCAAAGAGGTTTTCTATGAAGAAGAAAGATCTGGTAATCAGCAGTAATGGAAATAAAAGAAAGAAATTTTGTGGATCACACTGTCTGTGGATATTAAGTGTTGTCCAGTTGTCCTTAGAGAAAGAAAGAAGCCTTCAGAAAGAACACTTGTCCCAAAACAGTAGTAACATTTTGCACCATCTGTGACAAATAAAATAAGCAATAAAATAAGTGTAGCTATGTAACTAACACTGAAGTTTCTAATAAAAACAGACAAGAGTTTCATCTTTTTATCAGTACATTTTTGATGACTGACACCATCTACAAAGAAGCTGTATTATGAAGAATCTAGTGCCAAACAATCAGTGTGCCACATTTTCTCTGAGCTGTGGATGCACTTAATTCATCACATGAGTTTACATACCCATGCACAATCATACAAAAAAACTTTCCCCAAGCCCACCTCCTCACTCCACTTCTTGGGAATATTTTAGTATCAGAGACAATGGCAGAGAAGTGAGCTATTTCTACAGCTGCATCTAATGCCCTCATCATTGCTTCTTGCTTTTCATGCTTCTTTGATGGGAGGAAGACTTTCTGCTTTGCACTGGTATGACAAGAACACTTGTATCAAATATGATAGCATGTTCACAATACTGTTCAAGTCAGAGTGAATAAGCTAAACTATTTCTGATACTACAGCCTTGTTTTTCTTCAGTCATATCTGTTTCTGTGAGCTAACAGGGTTTCTAATTAAATCAAAGAATTAAGAGGAATTATATAAAATTACATGTAGATATACTCATTTAAACTCTGTATCAGCTCATACTCCCATGCCCAACTAGGATCAGGCTATATTGTTACTCACTGGTGTTGTAAAAGTGCTCTGGAAGTGCTTCTGCTGTGTTTCTGAAATCAGATCAAAATGCCAGTACATATTTTTAACATCACTTTGTAAACAAAACTGAGCCATGACAATAGGACTCCTTTTGCATCATTGATCTGATACAACAAAATACATTTTAAAAGTTCAGCGTATTTAAAATTTTGAACTAGTCTAAGCACATCAAAAGAACCGTGGCCAGCATATCCAGAGAGGTGATTCTCCCCCTCTACTCTGCTCTCATGAGACCCCACCTGGAGTACTGTGTCCAGCTCTAGAGCCCTTAGCACAGTAAGGACATGGACCTGTTGGAGTGGGTCCAGAGGAGGGCCACGAAGATGATCCGAGGGCTGGAGCAGCTCTCCTATGAAGACAGGCTGAGAGAGCTGGGGTTGTTCAGCCTGGAGAGGAGAAGGCTCTGGGGAGACCTTATAGTGGCCTTCCAGTACTTGAAGGGGGCCTACAGGAAAGCTGGGGAGGGGCTGTTTGCAAGGGCATGTAGCGATAGGATGAGGGGCGATGGTTTTAAACTAGAGCAGAGTAGGTTTAGATTAGACATTAGGAAGAAGTTGTCTTCCTCTTTGTCCCCTAGAATAGGACTTTTCTGTCTGTTTTTTCATCTACAGGGGCACAGAAAGCAGCAATAGTTAAGGGAAGCAGACTTGTTCCAGTACTCCTGTCAGCAAAAGATACTGAGCAAAGAAATGTGTTTTAGTCCAACCACTACCAGTTACAATCCCCGTTCCCTTCCCTTCTGTCCTTTTCTGACACTGCTGTTGGCACGGCGTCCTGGACCTTGCCAGCAAGCTGGAACCAGCCGACTCCTGGAAGTGGCTGTTGAAGGGCTTTTGAAAGACCTGGTTCCTCAGGGCTACGAAATCCTAACATAGTGTGGCCGAAGCCAGGGAGGAGTTACACGCCACTCTGTTATTCTTTGCAGGCTGGGCACGTCCCATATATTGCCAGATAAAAAACTGAAGTAGACCAGCTTACTCCCTCATTGATCTTTTCTTTATCCAACCTCTCCATGTTTTGCAGTGATCATATTTTCTTACATGCCAAAGGCTGAAACACTGTTATGTCTGAACCTAATGATCTAATCAAACTAGCTTTAATCAGTTTAGCTCAAGCACCGAGAGTGGGAAGATGCAGGCTTCACTGTAGGCTATGCAATCCCACCAGGACACCAGGCAAGCAGCTGCTCCTGCTGCCCTCTGCATTACCACAGCTCCCCTGAGAGTGATACCAAGTCAGATGCCCTGGCCACGCACAGTTGTAATCACACCTCCCAACAGCAGTGCCTGCACCTTCACAACAGGAGAGAGCTCCTAGCCTGAGGAATTCACAGATTAAATAGACAAGGCAGAGACACAAAATCAGAAATCAAAAACAAAACTGAGAGTGGTTATGTGGAGTCCAGCAAGAATGGTGTGAAGGATATATGTCCAAAGTGAAAGGCTGCTAACTGCTTTTATTAGCAATGAAAGCTCTGCCTTGGAGACAGCAGAGGCAGAAAAGCGGAGGCTAAACTCATAAATTGAGTGTTTGTTCCTCTTCCCTTCAGTAACTCCATGACATGTTATCACGTCATTCTTGTAAATGTTTCAAAGAAAAGTTTTTCAATGATAGTGCTTTGCTATAGTCCCTGCTGTTGGGAAGGGCTATACAAACATCTGCCATACACTCCTCAAATAAAATTCAACCACAGCTTTTGTTTACATGGTTTGTCCTTAAAACCAGCACTCAGCTGCAACTTTCAGCCATAGCTGCCTCATTAAAAATGAACCTTTTATTTTAAACACAGTACATTTTGTAACAGGAAAATCAATATACAGTAACCCAGAGTACTGCAGACAACAGCTGTAAGACATAATCTGATGACAGAAAGTTGAGAGCAATATTTTGGCAGTAATATGTTCAGCTAATCTTTCACTTTTTGTTTTTAATGGCACCGAGCTATAAAGATCTGAGATTTCTCCCCACCTGGTGACCCAAAGCTACCCAAAATGAAGAAACCAAGAAACCATTGTTTTTAACATTAAAACCTATTAAATAAAAAATAAATCAGGATACTGTAGGTCTTCCCAGAGCAACAATGAGTTAACAACAGTCTCAGTGATCTCACAGCCCTTAGCAAAGATACAGGAAGATACTTAAGCAGAGAGTGCCTTGAAAAGACTAATAAATACTTTTCACTGCCTTGAAAAGACTAATAAATACTTTTCACTGCCTTCACTTTGGCTGTGGGTAAGGGTGCTCAGTTCTGTTCAAGGCTGGGATTCACAACGCATCTATGCTTAGAAAAGGTATCTAGGTAGAAGAGAGGAAATGAAGCCACAGACGTGCCTGGTACACAGGAGTACAGAACAAATATAAAGATCTTAGTAGAGATTTTGATTTTTATCATCTGTTACTTTTTCTTTATTAACAGAAAGTTTACAATTACAAACAAACTACTCCGTGTATGTTTTTATGCCATCATTAAATACTGAATCTATGGATTATGGGATTTTTGGAACCTACCTATTTGTCCTTAGAAGGTGGGAGATGATTAGTTCTCTAAAATGGCATGTGATTCACTTTGATTACAAAATAAACTCAAATACATTTTCTTGTTGAGTGAAAGGCAAAGGGCGCTAGATCATTTTGTACTGAAATTGCTTTTTTCACCACATCCCACTGAGTATATTTTTCTCAGATAATGAAGCTGGTTTTTTAAAGGTTTCCAATCCAGATTTATGTGGCAAATGCTTTAATTAAGATTGATATATTCCATTTGTTTAGCTTTCACACTTTGATATGGAAGTTTTAACTTGAACTGCATTGCCCTCTAGCGCTGTGACGGGGCCGGGCACGGTGATGTCACTAGCACAGGCAGTGTGAGCACAGCCAGCCAGTTCATGCAGAGCTGCCTAAATGCTGACAAACCCTTCGTGGAGACGCACGTCAGAGCAGCAAGACAGGGGCATCCTTCCAACAGAACTACAAATGCACAAGGGAAATCATTAAACCTGTCTTTTATTCCAGGGGCGTCATGATGGAAACAGCTACTTTCAAGCTCCAGCCAAGACTTCTGCCTGCTAATTTCTGTTTAAACGAGTTCGTATGAGAAATTAAGCAAGTTTGAAGAGCCAATTATTTCTGACAGGCTTCAGAGGACTTCACGCTGTGCAAGTTTTACATGCTCATAGCTGACAGCTTGCTGGGGAGATGAGTTCTCAATCTAAAACTGGCCGGGGCTTTGCAACAATTTCTTGGGTAGAGAGATAACTTTCAACTGAACTCAAACCATCTGTGCGTTGTGCAAGGAATCCAACCGTAACTTGCTATGGAGGATGATTTTTAAGATGAATACCTGCCTGATGAATAAAGATGAATAAATCCAATTCATCAATACCTGGATATTTGAAAGTGTCTGCACTAAATAATGGCAATATTTCTGCAAACTCCAATGAGACAGCAAGCAATCTGGATTCACCTGCCTTGGATATCAGTAGGGCGATAATTGTGGGGCTTATCCTAGGTGCCTTTATACTCTTTGCTATTATAGGTAATATCTTGGTAATTCTCTCTGTTGCTTGCAACAGACATTTAAGAATCCCTACAAACTATTTCATAATTAACCTTGCAATAGCAGATTTGTTGCTGAGTTTTACTGTCCTTCCATTCTCTGCTACACTGGAAATCCTTGGCTACTGGGTTTTGGGGAGGATATTTTGCGATATCTGGGCAGCAGTTGATGTGCTATGCTGTACAGCTTCTATTTTAAGTCTATGTGCAATTTCTATAGATAGATATATAGGGGTACGTTATTCTCTCCAGTATCCAACTTTGGTAACAAGAAGAAGGGCAATTTTAGCTCTCCTAGGTGTCTGGGTCCTTTCCATGGTGATTTCTATCGGGCCTCTTTTGGGCTGGAAAGAACCAGCACCCAAGGATGACAAAGAGTGCCGTATCACTGAAGAACCATTCTATGCTTTGTTTTCTTCCTTGGGGTCATTTTACATTCCTTTAATCGTCATCCTTGTCATGTACTGTCGGGTCTACATAGTGGCAAAAAGGACTACTAAAAACCTGGAAGCTGGGGTTATGAAAGAAATGTCCAATTCCAAGGAGCTGACTTTACGGATTCATTACAGGAACATTCATGAGGACGCATTAAACAGCACCAAATCCAAGGGTCACAATCCCAGGAACTCCTTAGCTTTCAAACTTTTTAAATTCTCTAGAGAAAAGAAGGCAGCCAAGACGTTGGGAATTGTGGTTGGCATGTTTATCTTGTGCTGGCTACCTTTCTTCATTGTCCTGCCATTAGGTAAGTTGGTAATCGAGGGATTGCTATGGGAAGGGGAGGAAGAGGGTCAGTTGTTTACTACAAAAATATCATAGAAAAAAATCAGATTAATGGTAAGTAGATATCATTTTGAGAAATGCAGTGAACGGATGGAAGGAAGGGAAGTGAAAGTAGTTTACTTCTGATCTTGGCTTTTTCAAAGTGTGCAGCCTGCAGAAAGTCTACTCATCAGGTAGTCCTCAGTAGTGGGGCAGGTGTCAAATCAGAGGGCAAAATCTTCAGAGTTTATATATTAAATCCCCCTTTATGGTCTTTGTTTGAATTGAATTACATTTCAGAAACATTTTTATAGGATGCTTTAACAAAAATCCTAGATACAGACACCAAAAGAGTTTCAGCACTGAAATGTTCTTGTTTTAGTTTACTGTTAAATGTTCAGACTATAATACAATAGGTCTTCTGGCATTATTAGCTATCTTAAATGGAAATGAACTTGATCTAATGATAAGGTGCAAAACTCCCCTGAGCTTTGGAAAGCTGAAAAAGTTCCAGTTTTTAATTCAAACATCACTGATCGAATCCCAAAAGCAAACACATGAAGATCTCTGATCCCCACAGAAAGGTTCTCATTGATTTCAATAGGTCTATTCAGGCATTTCTGGACTTTGCCGTGTGAGCTTTTGGTACTTTGTTCACTTGCAACTTTAAAATATTATTGAAGTATTTGATGTAGCTCTTTGTTTGCTTTTTTGATTTGCTCTGTGTTCCCAAGTCCTTGTGAAATTTGCTTCTATTGTCTTTAATACTAGCACTAACTCTGCAGTGGAATATCTCAAGACATTGAATTACTAAGCTCTCAAAAATATGTGTCCAAAATTCATTTCTCTGAGACACAGACAATCTGGCAGCCTAAATATGGAAAGTGTTGGAAAAAGAAAAGGGAGAAAAAGACATTATTAATGTTCTGTATTCACGTTTACTTAGTTACCCTAACAAAACATTTCTAATTGAGTGGTAAGCAAATATTTTGAGAGACTTGTAGAAAACTAGACTGAGTTCAGCAACTTGGTCTTAGTGAAATGTTATAAAATTACAATTTCAGTGAGTGTGTAATATCATTTAGACTAGAATCTTTACTGCAAGACAATTACTTAAGCTATTGCAAGGCAATTTTATAATCTCTAGCTTATTGTATCACAAACTTAAAAATTTTTATGATTCAGTATCTGCATAAAGCTAATGTTAAGGATGTGAAAAATTCCAAACAGAAGGAAATTTGTGAGCAAAGTTCTCTTCAGCTACTGAAGTTTAAGTCCTTGTGCTGGCTCTTAAAGAAAGTTTATAACATAGAGGCAGTTTCCAACTACTGCAAAAATATATAGCTGTGGATAGAAATAGATTTTCACCATACGGTACCAGTAGTAGTACTAGATATGTAGCTAGTAGGTCATGATACCCTGATAAAGTAGATGCTCTCCTTGATTTTGAATTATTGAAGGAACTCTGGAGAAAAAAAGCAACTGTGAATGCAGTAGAGCATATCCTTAGGTAGCAGAAGCCAGTACAACTACTGACACTGTTCAACGAACACAGATGCAGACCAATCCATTAAAAGCATTGTGGTCACTGGGCAGAAGCGATGTAAGAAACAAGTTTTTTGAGAGTGTCAGTTTTCCCTTTGAGAAGTTATTTCAAAACCCCTGGTCTTTCCTGGGAGGTTTAAACACCTGAGTGGAGAACTTATTGTTTGTCACGATTTTCTCTCTCATATGAATTCTGTCCAAGGCATCAGTGAGGTGACAGGCTGAGAGCCTCCACCACAGCATGCTGTGTGCTGGCAGAGGTGCTGGGTGGGCTGAAGGACTAAACCCACTGCTGTGGGCTCTGACCCAACACGGACTGAGTGCCTGTAACCCCCAACATACTCACTTCAGCACTGTGAGCACTTGGTGCCCCACAGAGCTGAGGTTCAGAAATCATTGCTATTGTGTCAGCTAGAAGAGTGAAAAAATCAGCATCTTGGCATTGTAGTACAGACTGCTGGCTCTCCTGTCCTCTAGAAATCCTTTCTGGGGCCCAGGACTTAACTGATAGCCTTTAGTCTAAGGAAGGGTGAATAAAAGGAATACATGGTATTATATGGATACATATAGTATCCAAATGCATTTAAATAGTAGTTACTTTCCCTTTGTTTTGCTGACTAGGAATAGGGCTGGTTTTGTTCCTTGTCTCTGATCTCTTTTTTAAATTTATCCAGCACACTCCAGAAACTTGTGCTTTTCATCTCTGTGTATCAGTGCAAAGTTAATTAATGATGCTAGGCATAACTAAAAACATTGCTCACTACAACAGGTGGGGAAAAGACCTTTTCCTGACCTGCATAATGCAGCCATTCTTAACTGGAGAAGAGAGTAGAGCAGTGAAGAAAGAATCCTTAAGGAGCTTGCTTTGTGCTGCATTCTTCATACCAGAAATCTTTTGCTTTGTGTCTTGAAGGCAGAAAATTAAATGAAATGCTATTATGAACCCTTACAAAAGGCACACAATGGTATGAATCAACTTCAGCGATAGGCAAACTATAGAATCCAAAAGGTACTCATGATTTACAAAACTATCCATAGGTGCCCTGGGCTGCTTAATCACAACCCACTTGCTCACCAGTGCAGGACTGCAAACTATAATACCTTTTCTGCTACTTAGTCCAGACTAGATATTTACCTTCACTATACTAGAATGACAGGCTTCTTACTTATCATACCCTCACATCCGCATCTTTACGATTTTTTTTTTTGCTCTGTGTTCAATCAGTAATGCCATGACTCTGCAGAATGGCATTAGCAGAGCAGCTCTGTATCTCTGAGGATCCAACCACAAAACATTTGACAAGTCTGTAAACGTTATTTCTGCAACAGCCCAAAACCACATCTTAACAAATCTGCTTATATGTAGATGAGTTTCCTTCATGTTAAAAGTGTTCTCAGCTCTTCTACTAGTTTCTCAGTCAAAGTTATAATTCTCCACTCTGGCATTCCAATATATTCTGCAGTTACCCATTTTGATATCCCTGACAAAGGACTATTCCATCAGGTGTCAGATATATACTGGGAACTGATGCGGTGCTCAAAGCAGGGATATTGCTTAAATAAATATTCCATGACAAAGGAAAAGAAATAGTATTAACACTTACAGGGTGTTTTTCAAGCAAGAATCAAAAGGCTTTGCAAGGAAAGCTCTCTGACAGACCTCTGTATACAGCCATGTAGAGGAATTACAGCACTGACACTATGATGTACTGAGCATCATGAAATGCTCAGTGCAAAGAATGACCCACAATCTCTTTTTGTAGGAGTGAACCATGCTGCCTTTAGTGTTAAGCACCTGATGATGCAGCAAAATTGGTATCAAAGAGAATCATGTGAGAAATTTCTTTTTATTCCAGTAGCTACTAGATATTCTTTCCAGATAGCAATAGAGCTATAGAATATCCTTTTTGTGGACATTCATAAATGCTCCACGGCTTTGTAAACAGTTGTCTTGACACTCAATATTATTTGTGGTATAGCATAAAAAACAAAATGAAGACATATTTGTTTTTGAGACAACTTCTTGTGCCATAAATTCAGTGACTCAGCTTTGAAGAGCAAGTATCTTGCTTCTTTAAAATAAATGTTTCTTTTCTTCCCCCTCATACAAAACCTTTCTTAGGCATCAGGACTATATTAAATATGCATTGCTGAAAAATGCTGAGTAAAAGAGATTATTTTTTTCTGAAGACTAGAGCCCTGCAGAAATAAGGTAACGCTCATTAAAATTCACTCCTTTAAACAAAGGAAAAAACAATTTTATGCCAATACCCTTATTAAAAAAATTAATCCAAAATGAAGGATCATATGTTTCCCTCTGCCTACTAGGTAAAAGTTTAGTCTCGTTCCTGTTAATTAAGGTATCAGAGTGGGATTGCCAGTTTTCTCCCAGACACACACACACCCTGCAAAGGGAAAACTCACCACCTCCAGTACTTTAACCAAAGCGTATTAACTTCTCCAGCCTATTGCTTAACTCCAGGAGAGATCAGCAGCGCACTATTGACTTCCCAGTTCCGAGCCTAACTCTCCCCACTCCCACAAAACCTGTGATCTTATCCACTGCAGTCAGAAACAAAATTCTTCTAACTTAACTGGCAGTGGGACAAGGTCCCAAGAGCCTCATAATGAAGACACAACTGTTTTGACTATCCTTATATATTAAGCTTTTGAAACCTCCCTATAAAATAATTTTAAAAAAACATAAAAATATTCTGCATGCTACAGGTCAGCCAATACAAAATTATTCTTAAAATAAAATGTTATTCAAGCACAGTATGTAGATTTATGTTACATCAGGCCAACCTCTGCATCTCTGCACCAAACATACCAAATTAAGACACTCAGTTTCCCATGGGAAACACTTCAAGGCATTAGGTCCAGTGCTGTCAATGCTACTGGGTTCTGCTTTCTGCAAGGCTTTAGGCCTGGTTTGTCTTTCGTCTCATTTGTGTCTTGCCCACTCTTCCCCTCTCTAACTAGCCTAGTTGGCTAGATTTGATGCCCTCAAGTTAATAGTTATAAAGAATTTGGACTAAGTAATGATATATGTGGCAATCTGACCCTCTGCCCACTTGCAGGTCAATCTTTGGTACAATGTTCAATTTTACAGGTGATAGCAGGAACCTGCTCCTCCTATTTTCTAGCCAATTCCTGTAAAACTAAACATCATAACGGCATTTTTTCACCAGTACAGCATGTTTTGCCACACATGGAGGACTAGATTATTTCAAGATGATTCATTTTACTACTAAAATATCCTTCCTTAAGCCCTGGTTTAAGCCTTTTGGTTTGCAAAGAATGCAAATTATCACTCATTTACAGACATATATTTTTTAGAACAAAGTTTTTTGTTATCAAAGCAGATGAAACCACAAATTCTGGGGTACTTCCTATGTAGGCTTTTGATTTGCAGGTTGGAGGAACAAAGGGAAATCTTAAAGTGTACAGTCTTACAAAAACAAGTATACAAAGCAATACAGAGAAAATACAAAGAAATCAACTCGTGTTAACTATTCAGCCTCAGGGATGGCAGCAACTCCTATCTCGGGTGATCAGAAAGCTCCAAGAAAAAAATAATTCAGGACTGAGCCACTGGGCAGCAACCGAAAATCTCAAAACTATTGAAATCAAAGATAGGAAAAAAGCGATAATCTCAGAGGAAACACTGCTTTCAGCATCCAGCATCCAGCAAGACAGGGGACACAAGGTCTTTATGCCAATGGCAGATGCAAACACACGTGATATTGCTCAGGTTGGCAGTCATGATGGAAGCACTGAGTAAAGTTATAAGTCGTATGGTCCTAAAGCATTGAGGACACACCTCAGGATCTCAGCTGCATGTTCTTTAGTATATCTATCTGTGAAATACAGATATGAACAAAAAGTGATGAGTTTTTTAGTATTTTTACACTAAAGTCCTCCTCTTTGCAAAATTTTTAGCTACTTTGATGGGCTTTCAAGTGATACCTAGAAACTGCAAGCCAATAACCATCAGACTCTAAGTAATAAAAGAGAAAAAATATAATACAAGTTCATACAATAACTTTGTAGATGTGTTATTCAATTCCATGCTAGAGTCCTATTATTTACTTACAATGTCCAAGACAGATTGCCTTACTTATGTCAGAAGCAAGAAGGGGAGAAAAAGACAACAAAGCATGCGCAGTAATTGAAGATATTTAAGTATAATAAATGAAATGTCTTTTCTAGGCTCCCTTAATCAGCTAATCCTTTGCAAAACAAGCATAAACTTGGCCCATATTCTTTCTAGTTAGAAAACTGCAGAAGTCTGTAACTCTTTTGGACAAAATAATAGTAATAATAATATCATGTTTCTGTCCCTATCTGCTGCCAGTTTTAGACTACCAAACAAGATTCTTACTAAAATTTATCTTGATTTTATCATATTTATGTGAGGGCAACACAATTTAAACACAAGTGAATTCTCTCCATGGTGTAAGTCATCATAGCTATTCTGGACTGAGAGGTGGTAGACTAGTATATACAAGGATATGTGGAATTTGTGTCAAAAATGTAAGTGCTTGATGGAATTTTTCCATATCTCATGTATTTTCCATATCTTGTATCTCCATATTTTGTTATTCAAGATATACTCAGAATTTTTGCTAATATGACAACTGGGATGAGGCATAAAAAACTTAAATCCTGGTGTTTTTTATTGTTCTTTTTTAAACTACAGCTTTCCCCTTTCTTTTTCTTTCTGGGCTGGGCAAATAAAGCTCCTATTTGTCTTTTCTATTGCTCTTCTAAACACCAACTTGCAAATGGTCTGTTGTACCATAAGTTTTTAAAAATAATTTTCATCTCTCAGTGCTTTAAGCATCAACATTATCTTTTGCATAATGCCGTAGGAAGGACAATGATGGACTGCAGACCAGAGTAGGATCTCTGGAAATCATGGATTATCTCTTAACTTCTGCCTGTCAATCAGAGACAATCTTACCATGCCACAAGTACCAATCTCAGCAGCTCTCTGCTTAAATATGTAGGCGCTGTCCCTTTAAAAATGTAAATGTAGCTACACTGCTTTGCAATTGCTTGTAATATAAGAAGCGTAGCAACTCTGGGTTTTAGTGAAAAGAGCTGATCCCTATCTGTACTACAATTTCCATCAGCAAAGCTTCAAGGGAGGTAAAGTCCTAGGTTTTTTTGGCCATTCTAGATAAATCTCTATTTTTTGAGTCTTTAAAAGGCTCTCAAATTTGAGCCATTGTGAATGAAGTTCATGCAGGTCTCATAGAAGTGATTTGTTGGTCTGAAATATGAGGCACCCTTTATCAGAGACAGATAGTGTGAATGATAAGAAGTTGTGAATTTTAATTAGGATAAAAAACCAGACAATAACCTTTCTTAGACTATGAGACAGCAAGGAAAATGTTTTTCTTGGGTTTTGCTCTTACTCATGAACATATACTTAGGGGATCTTTATGGTCAGATTGTGCATTTGTGTATGTCTGCTACTTTCATTTGCCTGCTTAAGAACTTGTCTACACAGGATCAGGCCTTAGATTGGTAGGAGTTACTGAGCTTAGTTAATACCAATAATGTTTTGGTTTGCAGACGTTTATTAACAGACATCTCTTTTTGAATGGGGTGGAGGAATGAGTATAAACCACTTTTTCCCTGTTAGGACAGTTACGGGAGATTTCTCTGTGTGACTTCCTTGACTCAACTGGAAGACAGGGAAATGAAAGACTCAGGGGCTGAGGACAGGTTGAATGATCCAACCCTTCATCACCCCTTCATCAAGACTTCATCACCCCTCACATACATTTGCTCACTGTACGGTCCGAAGGCTCCCGCAAAGAGAATCCCGCAACTGCTAGAGGCAGTCTGTTCCAGGACATAAGTTCCTCACAACCAGGACACTTTTCTTAATAGCTGGCCTAAATCCTTGGACATATACGTAGCATACTTATTAATACAATGAAGAATGAGAACTGCTGTACTTGCAACTGCATCGTATTTGTATTTATATTTCTCTCACATTATCTTCTGCAATATCATTATCTAGTCAGTTATTCCTAATTTGGTATTTCTCCTTCCTCAACAGCAAAGTGCTCTCCCCCAACACACACACAGGTTACCAACAAACACAGGAGCGCAGCTCTGCACCATGTTGGTGACTGCAGGGTTACTGTGATTCCCACGGTGTCACCCAGCACGGCAGCCCAGGCACCGCTGGGATATGTAGCCCAAGGCATCCTACAGAGACACAACATGCTCAAAAACCACAACTAAATGTTAGCCATCATTACTTGTTCGTAGAAGCTGTAATTTAACCATCTTTCCTTTCATTTTCTTTATTGAATTTTATTCTGTTGATTTTGGATGCTTTTCTTATTTC
Organism: Fratercula arctica; assembly: GCA_947846985.1. NCBI lineage: Eukaryota > Metazoa > Chordata > Aves > Charadriiformes > Alcidae > Fratercula > Fratercula arctica. Next base: position 8,959,769 of record CANTUZ010000006.1, on the reverse strand, counting down.
TCAAGATCTTTTTTCGCTGTTATCCTTAACCCTCTTCTCCAGAAGGCCCGCAGTCCCTCCCGGCTTGATCAACTCTTAATTTTATAACCATACTCCCTATTTCATCCTCTACTGTTTGCAAACTGCGGGTTTTTTTCCTATATTAAATAAGTCCACGGGAATGTAAACAAACAGTGAATGCTGGAAGGAAAGAAATCAGGAGCTTTAGAAATCCAATTAGCTTTAAAACCTTGGCATGCTGACTTGGCTAAGCATGTGGTAAAAAGGACCACAGAAAGCTTAAATGAAAGGCGAACACAACCTTTCCGCATTCTTTAAAATCATACTCGTAACAACTCTGGTCAGAGGCAGCTTACTGCTTTTACAGGGAGAATTTTACTACCTATACACATGTAGCATTTGAGCTTTCCCTGTTCATTAAGAAGCAGCCGTAACTCAGCCATTAGCAGCTACCAGCAGTTACAGCTGCAGCAGGAATGACAGACAGAGAGAGAAGGAGAGTGAGAGAGAGAGAGAGAGAGAGTGTGTGTGTTTGTGTTTCTCCTCTGCAGAGGGCTACATCAAAACCTGCTTCAGTGCACGGTTTTCCTTAATTAAGAGTATTGGGATTAAGTGAGTCCAGAAAATTTTTCTGCTGCTCACCCTAGTATTTTAAGGACTCTTCCAAAAAGTCCACTGAAGTCCTCATGAACTTTTACAAAGGCTTTCAAAGACTCCCACTGACTCCAGTGGACTCTGAATTTTAATGTCTCAGTGATGTTCTGGCCAGATATTCTGCAGAATATGTGAAGACAATTAATATGGCAAATTGTTTCCCACAATGTTCCCTAATTTCATTGAGGGTGCTTTACTTACTTTCTGTGTAATAAAGCATTCATTATAAAGATCCAGTCAGACCCTAAAAGAAATTAGCTTTTACTAAATAAAATACTTCTTAATTCCTTTTTATGATATTTGCTGTTGCTCAGTGTATTTCCAAATTAAATAGCTCTATCCAGTCTGGTGAGCACAGCTGGTTAAACTAATGGTTTAACCAGCTAACAACCAAAACTGATCAAGCTGATTGAGTTTTTGAAATATTTCCTGTTCTCCATTTGTGCTGGACACAGACTTTGCAAAAACTTCATTGGTGTCAATCATTCAAATCAGAGGTAAGACTGTGGTGCTGTGTTTAATAAATCATAGGGTTTAGTGCAGAAAAATAAAAGAAAATAGAAAACATACACTCAGAGTGAAGCTGTTAAACATGAAGCATCAGGAGGGAGATCAGTTTGAGTAGGGAAGTCACTCTGGCTACCCCCATCGTAAATAAATCACTGAGGAGATAATCATGCACAAAATTTTCCAGCCATTTTGAAAAGCAATCTAAATCAGTACAGGGAAATATCTAATCTGTTTATCAGAGTGTGATGGGAAAGTAGCTGGAGATTAGAGAGGAAATATTAGTCTGATGTTTAGAGAGTGTGTCTAGTAGTCTTAGCTTTATCATTTTATCAAGGTACCAAAACAGCCCGCAGTTGTTTGCCCTGACAGGTTAATTATGAGGTAAAACATGTGTGCAGCTAAATAAAAGGTACTGTTGTTATTCCAAGAACAAGGTAGGGAAAAGGATAATGTTAAAAATATACAAGCAAGTCAAAATATTTTGCATATCTTTATACAGTGAAAAGCAGTGTAGCTTTGCATAACAGTCACCAAATTAAACCATATTTAGAAGTACATGGCATGTATAGTGACATCCATCTAAACTACCTTCTGGATACTAAAGAACAGCTTTTCTTCTCTCTGTAGAAAACTCAGGCTGGGATTCCACCCAGTGAGGAAGGAGGGACTGAACACAAAAACTCAGAAACTTTCCAAAGCCCTGAAGAGAATAAGTGCCCAAATAAGTATCTGTTTCAGACATTCCATTTTTCTAACAGCTAATCCTCAACCTAAATAATGGATATATTTACTAAGGGGATCTAAGACTACAGTGTCAGTGGGATTCCAGTACTGAAAATGTAAAACTCTGCTGGGGTGCCAAAATTTAAGCCATAAAGTTTTCCTGATGAACACAATTATATTCTGCAGAGTTAATCAGAGAAAGTAGGACTAGAAGGGATCTGAAAAGGTCATTCATGGCATCCTCCAAACCAAAGGCTAGATTAGCTATACATAAATCAGTAGATGTGTGTCCACTCTGTTTTTAAGAGTCTTCAGGGTTGGACTTTTTACACCCTTCTTAGGCAGTATGTTCCAGAATTTTCCTATCTTGGAAGACAGAAAGTATTTCCCATTCCATAATCTCAGTTTGTCTTGCTGCAGTTCAAATCACTGTGCTTCACATATTTGCCACTCTGGACGTGGAAAACAATTTAATTTCCTTCTCCTTTGCAGGTACATATTTAAAGACGAATTGCCATGTCTCTCCTCAGTCCTTTTTCCTTCACCATGATGAAAGTTGTATTACAAAACTACTGCATTTCAGAGCATCTATAGCTTTGGGTGTTGGAGGATCCCTTCATTAGCCATGGATCTCTTCATAGGTAGAGTTTTGCTACAATCATGTAGTCAGTGCATATAGCCTCTGCAGGGCCAGCAATTTATCTGATCACATACATCAACCAGTTTCTGTTAATCTCAGAAAATATTCTTGAATTCTACTTTTTCTTGGTGGTGGCAAAGGTAGCAGGACCCACCAAACACACTACTTGAATGCACTGTACTACCCATGGTGAGTTCTAGTGGTTAAAAGAGTCATGCCAGGTCTCATGCTTCTATTTGTGGTAAAACAAAAACTTTCTCACTGGTGAAAATAATTTAGTACATGACCTTCAGCTGATTGCTTTTACCTTCCCCCAGCTCAGATTGCCCACTGGTAAAATCAGGAGCATGGCACGAAGTCAGGATGATTGACAGATGAAAAGTGCTGTCTGAGAGCAAATGAGTCATGCTTCTGTATATGAACTTATTCTCACTGGGACTGCAGTGACCTCTTTTAATGCTAGGGCCTTCTTGGAATATCATCTACTACCCAATTTTTTAAAAAAACTAGGAAGTAATAGCAAATTATACCATAGAGAGAAATTCATCGATGAAATCCATCTCCCTTCAGAGCAGTTGCATACATGTGTGTGTATATATATATAAAAGGAAGGGTAGAAGAGTTCAGAAGAATTCTATCCAGTTTTAATACATCAGTCTGAAATACAAGCAATTAACACACCAGTCTATAAATCAATGGCTTATTTATCAAATTAATATTCCTTGTTCAGAAAAGAATACTTCCTTGCCTTATTATGAAAATTTAATCTACTAGTTTGTGTATAATTTAAGAGTCAAGCAACACTAGCATTGTGCTGTTTGCAGAACCAGGAAAAAGTGGAGAATGAAGTAGTGTTTAATGATCAGTGTTCTCATCATTAACTTCTTTACATTTATTCCTGAATTTCTTAGTTTTAAAAATTTTCTACTACATGCTAAATACTGATCTTTGTTTTTAAATCACAGTGCCACATAGCTTTCCAAACTGATCTGTTTCCAGTTTTTCTGTCAATGACTCAGATAGGGTCATGATCACTTCTAAATGAATGATTGGGGCTTAGTAATTTTTCTAGAATCAGGCCTGAACACAAGGTGCCTCCATAAGTCAGGGCTGCTATGAGGAAATTCTCTGCTCTTTTGTGTTACTGCCCTTTAATACAAAAGAGCTTTGAAAATATTTGCTGCAGCTGCTGAAAATGGCCTTCTGTAATTTTTTTCAAGTGGCATTTGAAAAATAGATTATCATGAAAGATAAGCATAAGTTCCTTACCTTTTTTTCTTTAAGGAACACATACTTCTTGAAGCAGTTTGCAAAGATTAGCCATTTTTCAGCACTCAGTGTTTTACCTTTTCCCTACTTGGTCTCTTAGTCTTTCCTGTATGTATTTTAGTCGGTTCACTTGCAGATTATACAAGCACAACTCATTTATCTGCTTTGGTTCCTAGGTTTCTTCTCTATAGCTTAGCTCACTTTATTTTTCTTTAGGGGATTTCACAAAATTTGTCAGTAAACTTCTTTATTTTTTTATTTTATTTTATTGAAAACTATACCGTGGTATTTACTCTGTCTGTATTTAACCTGCCTAAAAACATTTAAACCTGGTAAGTCCTGTAGATTTTCAGTTGTTACAGTATGAGAGAAAGGCAAACCAACTGATCTGGAAAAATTCACCACTGCTCATTCAACATTCACACATAAGAAAAAATGGGAGCTTTTTAACCACTTCACAAGGTTTACTGGGCTTTAAGAGCTAAAAATCATTTACATTCTACAGGAGTTTTAGAAATCAATTTCAGAAATTTGTCAGTATGAGCTCCAAACAGTTCCTTGTACACAATCCTGCTTTGTACTTCTTTTGTAAAGTCACAAAGCTTCTCCTTTCTCTAAACTGAAGGGAAAATATTAGCAATTACTATTTACAAAATGAATCCTGGAAAGGTTTGCAGCTGTGCATGTGGGAGATTTTGCAGCATCTTCCTCATCTTGACTGCAGTTATAAACTTAGATCAACTTTTCCTAAAGCTTTATTAGAATTTGACACCTATTTAATGGCTTATTCCATAGAATCACATGAATTGTCGCTGAATCTTTCATCAAAGAGTATGTAACACCCACAAGACAGAGTTTTAAGTGCTTGCATTGATTTGATTTATCTGTTGGAAGTTTATAAAATACAATGCATAGTTTCTCTGATGTTAGACATGTTGTACTCTACTTTCCGCAGTATCAATCAGGACAGATGTAGGATCTCCATCAGATGGACAGAAGAGGCATTGGTCAAACCCTGCAAATCATTAGCAGCAACAAAGCGATAAGGGACATGGGTTCAACTTACAAGAGTCTTGCACATGAAGTAAAAGTCAGTAAAGTGCAGGAGTCATGAAAGAAATACGACGAACCTTGTAATTTAAAACCTTGTAATTTAAAATGTTAAGGGCTAGCACGTTGCTTAACTCCGAGGCCCTAGGAAGAGCTACTGCTAGCTCGCACCATCCCAAAACACTGCCAGGGAAAAAACTCTATTAAGTATCCTGGACTCACAGGATCTTTCCTGACTCCTATTGCCCAAGTGAGGGGGAAGAAGAATCTCTCCAGATAGATGATGCCACCTCAGCATCCTAATTGCTCTTCTGAGCCAGCTCCGGGATTAGTTGACACACTCAGGAGGGCAGTGGATGTGTAAGGAATGACACATACTTACCTCCCTTTGGCTTGCTTATGAGCTAAGGAGACTCAGACCCCTGTAGTAAGCACCAGGCCAGCACTGTCAACTAGACAAACAGTGGTATCTGCTGTGGCATTTAAGAGCTATTTACCCAAGAAGTTAGGAAGTGCTTTTGCATAGTTTTGAGGCCCAAGCCATGGCCTCTACATTGCTATGAGATGGGAAATATGCCTAGAATCATATCGCTCCCCACTAAGGCATCCTGACAGTCATAACTGACTCAGCTGCTTTCACAGCCCAGGGAATCTGAAAGCACTCCAGTGTAAAAGGTCACTCTTCTCAGAGATGTGACATTCAGGCTTGAGTGTCACCTTCCATTTGAAAAACTCTTCAGATCTAACTCCAGTTCTTGACATAAGAATTCTCTCCTGAATCCCCGCTCTTTGATTACTTGAGCCAGACACAAAGGTGTTTTCCCAGCTGGATAACTGCTGAATGCCTGTTTTGCTTTAAAAGTGTCAAACATTCTTTTATAAAGCCCCATTTGCTAAATTTAGCTGATCAATTGCATGGTTTTAATACTAAAAGTACATTAAATGCATTTCTCAGTAGGAGTTTTTCATTTGGGCAGCCTCTTTAGGGAAATTATTTGATTGCGAACGGAAGAGGAAGTATTCATAAAATAACCTCTTTTTTGGGTTACACCATTTTTATGAATGCCTGAGATACGGGAAGTACCACAATTAACTTCAGGTTTCAAGAGGTTTGTACTATCATAATAATCTAGATAAATAGAGTGATGTTCAGGAGCTGCCAGAGAATGTATTAGAAGTTATAAGGTATGTCTGGACACACTCCTTCCGAAAAGCATGGGAACAGTTAGATCTTTTTCTGCAAAAATGGCACTCAAAAGCTCTTTGAAAAAAGCACAACCTTATTCCCTGTGTGCATTGTGCAACAGCTTGGACAGTGGAGGTTTGATCTTTCATTGGGATCAACAGATGTTAGTGCAACAGATATGTACATATAAACAAAAGGACTAGTTTTTATTTTTTAATACTACATTAATTATGTGATCCTTTAGCTTTCAGATGGCGGAAAGCATTTCCTTATTAGCTTTAAAAATAACAAAAATAACATTTTATTACCAAAAGACCAAAAATTAAAGCAACACGCAGTTAAGATTTTTAATAAACAGATTCTAACTGCGATCTGATGTGACATTTATGCTTCCTAATGGCAAGCAAGCCTATTATCTCAGATATTGTCTCTGCTTGTTTCATTTGAACAGGATCTCTGTTTTCAGCTCTGAAGCCCCCTGAAATGATCTTCAAGGTGATTTTTTGGCTTGGCTACTTTAACAGCTGCTTGAATCCGATCATCTACCCTTGCTCAAGCAAGGAGTTCAAGAGGGCTTTTATACAGATACTAAAATGTCAGTGCCACCGTCGAAAGCAGTTGGGCTGGTGGGCCTACAGCTACAGAAACTGGAATCGGTGCTCCTTTGAACACCCTAGGAAGGACTCTCTGGAAGACAGCGGGAGTTTCCTAAGTGGCAGTCAGAGGACATTATCTTCAGCATCTCCCAGCCCCGGCTACCTGAGCAAAATCACTCACCCACATATGGAGATGTGCACATTCCAAGAATGGAAAAACTCCAACTCTTTCTTGAGCCCCTTACAGGAAGGCAGCAGACAAAAGGACCCATACCAGTTCTTTACCTTCAATCTCTTAACAGAGCGCAATGGACACGTTCCTGCTGGCAGCCAAGCTTCCAGCAGTGAGGACCATGAGACCATCTGTGACACACTGAATGGCAAAACTGACTGTAGAGTAAACATGATTCTGGAATGAACAGATTCTGAACAGTCTGTTCTCTTTGTACGCTAACCCGTTTGATGTTTAGCCCAGGTGAAGAAACGGACCTTTGCACAGTTTCTCACTATAGCCCTAGAAGGAAGCCAGTAAGGCAGTTTTATATCACAAGAGCAGCAAAGTGTAGGGGCTAACACTTAGTAGTGTAGGTTAACCAGTCAATTGCCAGAGAGGCTACTAAAGCAAGAACAGAATGCAGGGAAGGCGCCGTATAAACCCAGGGAAGTGCACATCTAATTATTTAGCTGTCGTGGAAGTGCTGTGGAACAGCCAAACACATATGTATATAGAAAGAATGTATAAATATGGGGGTGGGCAGGGGAAACATGTATGAATGTATGTGTGTACATGTGTGCTAGCTGCATGTATGGATGCCAGAGAGTGGAAGAGAGCAGCGCAGTGTTATTTGTACCTCTCCAGGGTACTAGTTGCCACTGAATTTGCCTGTAAATCCTTACTGTTGTTGTACTTCACTGTACATTAGCACTTTAGAAATGGAAAGCAATGTCAAAGATTAAAGTAATTTCGCAACAATTTAAACACTTGCACCTATTACTATAGGACTGGAATTCAGCCAAGTTCCCTCATCATGATTTTCACTTCAAAAAAAAAAAAACACGCATAGCAGTTCAATTTGCCAATGTAACTCCTAGGATGCTCTTGAATCTCTCTGCAGCTGCTTCCCTTCCATGATTCCCTTACAACCAACATATGTAACTCCTCTATCCTTCACCATGTTCTTTTTTGAAAGTTCGAAAATACCGGCAATGATGAGAACTCACCATCTACATTTCAGCACATTAGTAAGTGTTCTGTAAACATACAGGCCACCAGAGGATATGATTTCTAAAAGCAACACTCATAAATCACTCCAAATACCTCATAAACAGTGTTGTGGACACAGCACAAAAGAGCATTGACCGCTGGAAGCCCAAAACTCAGCCTTAGGACAAATACACTGAGCCTCTGGTTCTTTCAGCACACTTTGAAAATAGTATTGCATATTTCAAGGCTTTTACTTTGCCACTTAGATAAGAAGTGAAAGGGTCAAAACAATGGAGTAGTGTAAATTTCACTGTCATTAATATTTTTCAGCTATAAAATACAGTGCTGTAACAGAATTCCTAAGAATATCTGCTAGGACATTTTAGATCATGTTTGGAAGTTATTTTCATCTCTTGCAACTAATTGTGAATCATGAAACTAATGACTGATTTTTTTACATGAAGTGATACAAACTGGTGAAAATGGTATTTACTCCTTCCTCCAACCAGGATTTTCCTTATTAGGAATTTTAAGTGACATTTTTTTAAAGTTTGAAACCGAGAATGAACCTTAAACAGATGTACTAAAAACACTTAGGGAGAACTTAACAATGCAAGGTCCCAACGGAGAGCCATTTCCTTTTGTTTCCTTAAATGTGTATTCTCTCATTAAGTTGACAGGGATGGATGTGGCTTGTAGTCAGATGAAATATTCCCCAGCTCAGTGACCAGCATAGGAAAGTCATGTTCCAAGATCTTCCCATGGTCATTTGTTACAGTAAGAACCACGTAAGTATATTTTAGGTCTTATCCTGATTGAAATTATGGCCAATCTCCTATTTTAATAATTCCATTTTGATTGTAGGGAAGGCTGTAAGTTTCTCTTAAAAGGACAACGCTCATAAAATTTGAAAGTATTATAAAACAGATAAAAAACCTCTTGTTGCTCAGATATTGAGGTTGCCATAAAGAATATTCTATCTAGCTGTGACATACTAGTATGAAGCTATCTTCTTTGAGCCTCTAAATGGCAGAGAACTATACTTCTAACCTATTGTTATAATTTTTGGAGGGAACCTACAGTAGTTGGTCAAACCCGTTTTGGTTTTGAAAAGCTTCTTCAAAATTACTGTTAATGGGAAATAAATTTGTTTAATCTAACCACCTGACAGCACACGTCAAGCTAAATTTTGTCACACGTGACTTGTAAAGTAAATCCAAGTAATGTTATCCATGTTTGAGAATTTATAAGTGATACTGCAAACTTTCAGAATAAATAGCATTCCACTACTTTAAAGCCTTTAACTATGTATCTCTCAGAGACTGATAATTCTTTTAATTAGTTTCTAATCCTAACAAAGGCTGTGTGATCTTTGATTATCATTTAAGCTCCTTAAACAATGACATAATTCTCTGATTACCTATGAAATCAGTTTATCCCATACTGAAGTGACTTATGAGCACTTATCATCTTTGTACATTTTTACATGTAATGTTACAAAAACTGCAAGGAAAGTTCCCTTACTGCTTTTTTGAAATCTATAGAAAGATAATTTCAGACACTTTAGTACTGAAAAAACAGCTTTCTCTAAACACTGTAATTGATCAGGAGGAGAAGATACGCATTAACATCATGCTAGTCCATACCATTTAGAATATCCAGTGGATCTAACCTTATGAATCATACATCAAAATCCTCAGAGAGCCAAACACCCCAAGACATATGTCCTATAAGCTTTAAAGAGCGGAGAAGAGACAGCATTCCACAGGCAGACAGTAATTTTTTTCCCTAAGAGTTACATTACTCTTCCGTAAGTTTGAGATGGGAAGGCTGCTGGACTCTGCAGGGGCAGCAACTCATCCACCCCTGCTTGCTGTCTCTCACAGCCAGACACAGCATTGCTGTCCTACCTAGCATGGAAAGTGTATTTGAACCACATGCCAAACATACGTGGCTCAAGAGCCACAGGATCTCTACCCTGTAGTGCTTCCCTTCCTCAAGCCCAAGTTCTGAACGTATGTTAAGGGCAACCTCCCTGGGGACATGACTAGGTTATGCTGCTTTGCCAATAAAATAGGAAACTAAGAGAAGCTCTGCTTCAGGATTTCTGATACTAGGGAAAACAAGAACAGGAAAAAAGTTTATTCACCATGTTGAAGTTAGAAAACAAGAAGTTGGAAATAATCACAGGCAATCAAAACAAATATACTCTGCCATTTTTAAGACACATATTTACATCAGGACCATTTTATTTAGCATAGTAATTAGACCACATTCTAAGGGATGATATCATACAATCCCTAGCATCAGACAGATGAGGAATGACAAACTGTAGGCTCCAGCACAGCAACCAGGGATAAACGAAAGAAGAGAGAACAAGTTCAGGCAATACCCGATATATATTTCAGGTATCATTTTAACAAACTGTGTCTCATTCTTAATCATTACCCAATTAAATTTTAAGACTGGAGAGACTACAACTTGTAACTGTAACAAATATAAGATGGAAGGATTCCTAATATTTCTACAAAATACATTTCTCTTCTCCAAGTTTTTTCCCAGGTCATGTACAGATCTTGCCATGCCATGCCAGGCTGTCCACAGCTATGCATGATATTACATGACTTCCCAAAAACAACTAGATAAATGCTCTTCTTCTAAGCTTTTTACTTTTTGTCTGATGAATTCCCATTTTTGTAGGGTCCCATAGAGCCTGTTCTTATACTAAGCAACACTGTACTAGTGGGGACCCATCCATGCAAATATGCTAACTATGTAAGATTTCAAAAGAGTCATGTCACATCTGCTTATAAGCTGCCAACACCACCTACTTCATCTCCAGCCACAGCTTCAACAAAGGTACAGGCAAAAAAACAGATCATAAAAATGCAAAAAAAACCCATGGATCTGAAGGAGGGACCACAAACATTACTGAGGAGAAAGTCCGATATGCCACCTTAAAATACAAAACCCTTGCAAGGCCACCTGACTTCTCTACAAAAAATCTATTCTAAACGCCTGTATTTTTACCACTGGAATCTTCTACAACCTCCACCAGGCAAAGCCTGCCCAAATGAGGCCATACAAATCACCCTCTTCCCTTTGTTAGTCCTACATTTGTTGCAATGTTTTCCTTTAAAGGAAGAACTATTTGGGTCAGAGCATCATCAAACCTTGTGGGACAAGCCCATATTAGCCCATTTTTTTAGTACAGCCAAAATTAATTTGACAAGCAGAACATCCACAACCTAGTGAAATGGCAACTGGCACACAATAGTGGTCTATCAGATGCAACTATACTCCATCGTGCATATTTTTCTGCATATTAACAGACCTTCTGATGACCCATTTTGTGGGCAAATGGATTTGCCTCCAAAGAGGAGTTACTGCCATTTAGCACAGAAGGTGTTCATAAAACACTCTGAATTTCTCCAGGTTAAGCTACTGTGTGGAGCTTAATCACTAACTAGGGGCTTGTACAAAGCCATTCAGTTGAGAGGCACAGCTGTAATGGCTCACAGAGTATTGTTACAGCCCAGCTGCACATAAATTAAACCCATCAGGCTTCAATGCACTCAGCTATCACAAGTGCTTCTTATTTTTGAAAAGAGTTATGGTAAAATCAATCCAACTGAATGAGACTGAAACTCTAGAGCATTCTACATTCTTTACTCTTTGGAAGTGCAGTTTTCTATTATCTTTCCAAATGTAACAGGGAGAGAAGAGGGGACATTCATATTATAAAGTGCAGTTCTGGTTTGGAAAATGTAAAAATAGCAACTTTCTATTCAACAGATGTGCTCTCTGCTCTCAGTTTCTGTGCTTGACTTTCACCTGATACAAATGAGCGTAAAATTGCACAACACAGGAGCTGATAATCTGCAGCAGCTATGGTATGAAAGTATTGGTATACTAATAACTGCTTATTCCTGTTAGTGGCCACAAATTAACCAGCTCATTCCCACGAGAATAAACTGGATTCTGTTTTGATACACTGAACAACAGGTACGCTTACCGTTTTTCCAAACCGTGCTCGTAATGCTATGGTTTACACACATACAGGGCAGCACATGGTATTGCAGGGATGGTGCAGCAGAAAAGAAACACCACTTTCATCCTGAAATGGTCAAAAGAAAATACTTCAGAATATGAGGACACATCATGCTAGTTAAGTTACTTTAATGGAACCAAAAATGTTTTCACCCACTACAACTTTTTTGGGTCTGGAAGGGGTACTAGTTACCTTCCTCATGAAGCATGTTATTTGTGTAAAAGGTAAGTCATGATTCCCAAGATCAGCAAAAACACCTGAAGCAGTAACATAGTGGTCAGGGCACTAACCTCGGAAAATTCCAGCCTCTGCCCTAACGACTGTTTTTATGTTTCACCTCCAGTTTGTATAATAATCTGCACAGTGCAAGGAGCAGAGACCAGTACTCCTCCCTTTCAGATGGCTATGCATAGCCCAGTGGCATGACATTCCCTCCCCCTTGCACAACATATCTTGAGGTCCCAGCTATACAGTGGCACAGCTTCCACAGGAAACATTCACCAAAATATTTTCTCTAGGGCTTAAGGCAGTCCCTAGAGTGAAGAGAAAATTGAACACACAAGTCCCTTCTACTGAATGACTGCTATGCCAGCTGCCATTCTGTAACTGTTGGGCCTTCTCTAACTTTTTTTTTTTTTTTTTAAAGAGTGACCTTTACTCTTCCCTCCAAAAAAAACATTGAAAGTGCCTACTCTCAGAAGATACATCGAGACTGTGGATCCCAAGCTTTTGGAGATACCTTCCTGCAGTATACAGCAAGGTCCTTGGACAAGGCAGGGTTTCAGGATGCCTTTCGTCCTCCCGGCAACGTCCTAGTACGTGCCAGCAGGCAGCTTTCAGCTTAGGTTCCCCCAGGTAGTCTGTATTAGATCCCATTGTCAAACAAACATCTAACTCTCTCCATGTATTGCACACAATCCATAGACAACAGTATTCTGTTGTCTTTTGTTATCATCCTAAATAACCCTTATTTATTCAGGCACATTTTTTCTTTTATCAAATATTTTTCCATATAGTTGTTAAGTTTAACCTATGTATAGCATTCAGCAAATATGTTAAGTATGAAAGAAAACCTCCAAAGGCTCACAGAAGAAAGGGGAACCACTATTTTACATATAAGTGGCTCACTGGAGCCATCTGCTCAGCTGACATTACAAGCAGACAAATGACATATCTTCTTAAGCTTTCTTTATCCATGACTTACTATTTTAGGTTTGTATACTTATACATGCAAACAGCTCTAAACTCCCTCATTATTCTCTTGGGATGTGTAATTATTGGTTTGCCTATGAAATGGAAGAGAAATTTATCTCCGAACACATAGTAATCAAAGCATCATTAACCATACTTTCTGTGGTAAAGGGTACAGAAATTTTTTACTCCATTCTCCTGCCTGTGTAGAGATATTTGTGCAGCCAGCTGAGAACAAGCATGACGTTTGAAAGGCATCAACAAAGTTCATATATATTGGACAGTGTGTAACATTTCCTGGGAAACAGAATGAAATCTAGATATAAAAATAGTTGTGGTTTAGCCTAGTCATAGAAAATTCTGGATTCAGGAACAGAGACCTTATTCCAATATATTATGCAAAGCTGCTTTCAACTTTAATTGTAGATGAATGTATGAATATATAAAAAGGTTTGCAAATAACATTTTGTTCATTAATTTGCATGAATCTTTACCCTGGTATTTTAAAGAAATTAGGCTCACACAATCATTCTGTCTGTCCATCCATCTGTCAGCTTCCTTTCCCATCCTCTTCTTATTAGCCTTTGAACCTCTTCATTTGATTTCTACCAAATTGAACAAGAAGTTAAATTAAGAAAGGTAATAAATTCTGTATTATGAAAGTTTGTGGCTGAATACAGGGAAAGGGCCCAAATTAGTGCCTCCTCTCAGGAAAAGACCTTTATAAGTCTGTCCCTTGACCAATTTCAAAGCCTGCTGGCCACTAAGCTTGTACATGCTGACTAGCTAGTCAGCCCACAGAGCCCAGAAGCAGCTAAGCCACATGCTCCTGTTTGCCCAATAAGACAGGCCAATAAGGCAGGAACAAGGCATGTGGGAGCACAACATGGAAGACAAATGAGGGCAATGAAAATACCAAGTGAAAGGGAGAAGCGTTAAGAAATAAAGGTTGCAAATCCATAAATGAGCCTTTATTCGTCCTAATGGTCACAGGACAACTTGTTATACCATGTTTATCTGATTGGTTTATAACTAAAATAAGGAGATGAGCAAAGCCTCCCTTTAGAGAAAAGCAAGGCTATTATGCCAATTTATGCCACTATAACATGGACAGATGCATCTGCATTCCTCTGTTCTCTCGGATGTAAAAGCATAAAGTTAGGTTCAATTTATACTCTATTGTAATCTATGGTTTGGTTTTTTCCTAGAATATCCATAATTTTTGGAATATCACACTCAAATTTGAGTATACAGTCCTAGTAAAACTAATCTGAAATATTTTTTTCTGCTTTTTAGGCATTCACAATGATACACTTATTGCTGATTTTAATCAAGCACTGGCTTAATGTTAAAGTTGCATTTTGTATTTATCCCTGTACCAAGTGAACTCCATAAAGATTACAAACGTGTCTCATTCATTTCACTTTTCAGTTAGCATCACTGAGTGTGTAAATCTGAAACCAGTGTAAGAAGCAGCATGCCCCAAATGGAAGTCACTGGTAGGGTACAAACCCACCAGATGAATCAGTGACTTCACTATGGCAAATTCTGCTTTAGATGCTCTAATGATGTGAATTGTCATAGTTTTGCACTCAGATAAGACGAATTCGTTTACACTGACTGAACAATGAGCATCCTGCCTCTACAAAACATGTAAACAGTGATAAAGGCAAAGAATAGCCTTAATTAACAGGTAGGACCTTTATTTTATACCCTGTGACCTTGAGTTAAACTGATGAAAACAATGGAAGTCTTTAAAAAATACTGGCATAGGATCGTTCAGATAAGTGGAAGATGACAGGGAAAGGAAATCTGCTGTTGTTACTTGAAATTTCTTATGTCAAAATATATTAGCTTGGCCAGTGCTCCCTTTCTAGAAATTCCCATAATCTGTACAGGACTCCAGCCAAGACACCGAGAAAAAGAGAATGGATGTTCAAAATTAATAAGAATCCTTCACAATTTCTTTCATAAGTCAACCTAAAAAGCGGATGTAGTAAAACTATAATTTATAGCTGTGATTAAAAAGCCTTTAATTGCCTATTTCACAATTTCCTTTAAAATGTTCTTTGGGAAGCACAATAATTTGATTCCACTGGGACTCGTGTGCAAATGTTTAATTGTAGCAAAGAACCTGAACTTTATATGACCTCTCAAAAATGGTAATTATTTTTTCTTTGCTTATTTGTTGAGCTTTCATTTCTTTACTGTGAAGATCAAAAAAGCCATCCCAAAAAAGGTAAATTTAGCATATGCTCTGGAGCCTGAGGTAATTATGGAACAGTTCATCCTTCTAGTTAGCTTAGAGTCCAGTCCTGAACGGCTGTAAGGCAGGGGAGCTTGAGCCCTGATTTCATTAAGAACTGGATCAGTTTTACAAGGCAAGGAATGGAGACCTGGCTTAGAAAATCCAACATCGCCATCTATTGGATTTCTGTTCCGGTTGAGATTCACAAATACTCTAATTCAGCCAAGAGTTCTCTGGATTTTGCACACTGCAAATTCAGCTTCTTTAACAGTAAATCAGAAAGACTTTTTCTTAAGGCAGCAGGAGAACTTAGACATCTCCTGTCTTCAATTTCAATGAATTCTCTTCCAGAAGTGATGATTTCCCAAAGCTCAGTTTGTTTTGTCAAAACATTTCTTTTTTACAGTGAAATCCATGATGTAAAGCTGATAGACAAGCTTACAGAAAAGGAAGTCAACTAACTAAATTCTGCAGATGACTTTAAAAATTCCTCCCTTAAACTTTAAGTACATAAAGTGGCAATTTGGTTCCCATAGAAATTCATGTGGCTTGAAGTTTTATTCTGTTTTATTTTTAAAAAGAGAGAATGCTGTTCAGGCAACTTGGGACTAGAACCTCTTAAAAAAAGAAAGCTGTGAAAGCACCACTTCCTTTGACTGAAAGCTTCCAGATATAACATGCAGTCTTTTAATAGAAACTCTTCCATTCAGTCTTCATTTCTAAAATAATTCACCTCTTGTGCAAAACACGAGTTTACTGTAATAATAATAAAAAATAAAAGAGAAGCTATTTTCCAGAATGCTGTGTTTTAGCAGCAGAAATTGTACTCAGCTGCAGTACACACCAGTCAGCCTATCTGCACCCTAACTGTGAATGCAGTAATTCATATGAGTCTTTGTAGTACTGGTATTGTACCAGTACTGCACCCAATGTGGCTTGAAGCGCCTTAACATCCACATTTAAAAACTCTTGTTGTATGCCTGTTCATTTACTTTATCTGTGCCTTAAACAGCACAAGACTGATTTTTTTCTCAAGGAATGCATACTTTTAAAATACATCAGGAGTTAGCAGCAGCAGATACTTTATAAGCTTGAGTGTAAATTAGCCATTTTTACCCAACAACAGTGGCTCCTGCTTTTATGACCAGGTCAAAAAAGAGACTCCAGCCTAAGGATCCTAGTGCAACACTTAACTGAGAGGATCGGCACTCAGGTGTGCAACAGAGCAAGCCTGAAACAGGCTACAGAGAAAAGATCCTTTTAAAATGCAGAATTCGTTACACAAAATTTGCGCTAGTCCTGCTGTGCTCCTCCTGCAAAGCTTAGAGGTTCTGTGGAAAACAAGAAGCATGCATATACACTGCTCAGTTTGTGGGCCTCATGTTGGCTCTACCTTGTGAATTTTCTGCTGTAAATATTAGTATTTAAGAATGTCTAAAGGCTACAAAATTCCAATGCATGTCCTCAGAGTCTCTGGCTGTTTTATCCAGAGGTTTTGTTCTGTCTACTGGCAAAATTTAAACCTCCCTTCAGGTTCAGATTTGAAATACCTTAACATCTTTAATATTGCATGAAACCAGAATGGTATGTGAGACTAAACAAGTTTATGATAATCTCAAATTTACATGGGAAAATCCACATATTCCTGAGATAGATAAACATGAAATGTTCATCAGGGAAGCTCAGAACTGGAATAACTCCCAGTTCATGGAAACATTTAGAAAAACAATGCCACTTTCTGCAAATAAATAATAGAAAATTGTTATCCACAAAGACAAATTAAATATGTGGGTATAACAAGTCTGTGGGAAAGACTGCAAGCTTTAACAAGCAAAAAGCTGCTTTTATTTATCACAAGACCCAGAATGTTTTAAGGATGATTTTTTAAAAAGCAGGTACATCTTTTTTCTTATGCTCAGCTTTCTTGCTTTTTCATATAAATCAAGCAAATGAGCAAACTCATGAAATTCAGCAGTAAAGCGTCACCCAATATGTCCCTGAAATCACTGTAATTATGCACACAGATTAGATGCCTAATTGTGTGCAGAGTCATCTTGAAAATGTGGCCACAAATGCTGAAGCTACAAACTCCCAGTGCAAGATTTAGCTGCTAGGTATTGTTCTCAGGAGTTTGTTCAGCCTGTAATATGTAAATTATTGTATGTCTATTGTTGCATTTTATGAACATTTTACGAACATTTTACACTTGGAAATATGAGAAATTCTCATGTCTTCAGTCTTGTTAGAAGATGTTTTAGTGAACTCAAGGATATTAGGTTATGAATTTCCGTAGCTTTATTAAAAAGAGCAGAGTCATTTCATCAACTGCCCATTAGGCATTGCTGCAAAATAGGGAGTAACTACTACGAATTTTATAAATATGTGTTTTTAACAATCTGTATAAAATGCTCTACTCCTCCCAGTTGCCCTCTTGTCTTCTATAATAGTATTAAGTTATAAAATGTAGGCAAAATCTAATTTTATCTTGAAAGCAGTAAGAAAAAAGTATTTGTATACAATCTAGTAGAAAACTTCCATGACAGAAAAACTTTCACAACAGAAATAAAAGAATATAAATCTTCTTTCACATTGGTCCTTTCTATATTTCTTTCAGCACTCAAGCTAGAGTCAATGCAACATTCTTCACTTCCTGTAGCTTTTCTTTTGGCACACTGTATTGTCCTTGACCATCATCACGCTGAGGGTTTGAGAAGAAACAGGAAAAAATTTGGAAAGGTAAAGAAGTTCTTGCTGGAGGAAAGTTTTGAGATATACACTCTTTCTCCGACTTTACCTCTTTAACTTATGCCTAGCTCAATAAAAGTATGGTAGTATTAAAGTGTTCCAGTTCAGGTGCTCAGTGACCCTGGATTCTGCTGTGTGCTTACCCAGAGAGGTAAAACATTCAAAACAGGGAGTAAATCTCAACAATACAAGCTAAGGCTTCCATCACTGAACTCTATCCAAACATGTCTACTTATTCAGGATTATATGTTCTTGATTTTTTCAACAGGTGTTCACTTAAACAAACATCAATGCTCTGAAAAATCCCATAGCACCAAGATTAAACAAATGATACAGAGTTTTCATTTTTTGCATATATACAATCTTCAGCTATTCATACACTTCCACTTACAGCACTGAATTAGAGGTTCTAAAAGACTGATTAAGAAGTAATATGTTCTGTGTTTGAACAAGTAAGATTTAGTCATAAAAAATGGCAACTGCCCTATGACCTCTAGGGTAAGTGTTTCTTAGTAAAATGTCTATGTTTGAAAATACTATAAGACTACTTTTTCTTATATTTTCCAAACATAAAGTAACCTATGAACACAACACTCCTGTGAGGAAAGTTACAGTGTAAAGAAGAGAAAGTGAGACATACAGACAGGAAGTCAGCACTTGGAAGACAGAAGTCATACGCATTGACTACATTGATATCTACTGAGGGGTTAGAAATTAATTCATTTGCTTGCTGGACAATTGGTCCCCTGACAGTGGGCAGAGAGACTCCGGTTCTCTTGGTGGGTGTCTAGTCCCTGAATACCAGTGAAGCCTTTAGGATTTTAATTCATAGTAGCACCGAGGAGCAGTTCCACAGGAGAGAGATTCGGAGACTTCCACTGAGCTGCAGTTTGCTCAAGGCTAACCTCAGGGAGAACCAACAACCCTAAACTGCAGCCATGAGGCTCAAAGGTCACTCTGCTAAAAAAGGCTCCTGTGACATCCCCATCTTTAATAAAGTAGGACCATCAGAAAGCTTTCCCTTCTTGCTAGATCGAGGGTAAAGGTTCATAAAGGAATGATCACCCCTAAGTGAGAGCAGGGAACTGGGCTTCCAGGGAGTTGCATCTTTTTCCCCCTATGTTGCATTGGGAGAAATAAAATGCTAAATAGATGCCAAAGTTCAGGAAGCCCCAAAGTGTCTCCAGATGAGAGGAGATGCAAGCAGAAAATTCGTATGGGAAAATTTGCTAATTTTTTCTCACACTTCTTCCTATGAAGTCAATAAGATGGTATATTTCCTTAAAGTTGAGGAACCCTATTTAAAAATGAGATCATAAGGAAATATTGACAGTCATTTTGGAATAGAAACCCCATGGGATAAGAGCCAAAGGCGGCAGATAGATTTTGGATGGTGCGCAACAGGGCCGGGCAGGGACTGGAACTGGGAACCACAGCATTCCTGAAAAGCAAACGTTCCTAGTCCTGGCTGCTACTAAGTTTGGAGCTGTGTGGAAGCTAGAAACCCCTTCCTCACATGGAAGCAGGGTAGTATTTTGCCACTGATCAGCAGCAGCTCAAAACCTCTAAGCAGGTCCAATTCCTGTAGATTCTTTTGCTGGCAAATAAACTCTCTTTTGGAGAAGTTAAAATAAAGGCTAGCACACCACCCTGGATGGGTTGCTGACCCCTGATGTCCCGTATTATTCTTACCAGTTCAATTCCTTTTGGGAATGAAACACAGTAACGTACTCAAACCCCTGGTGCAGAGCCAGAGGAGATTTAAATAGCATTTCAGCAAATTGAGAACTGCATGGGCTGATTTGTACCACAGCTGTAATTTCCTTCTCCTTTTTCAACTGACATGATATTTAAAAGGACAGTCCAAACGTTCAGAAATATTATCTGTAGGTCAGAATAAATTACACAGTGCTAGCAGAACAGCAGAAAGGCACATTTTTGTGACCTAAACCATCACAGCTGGGGATGTTGCAGAATGCTGAATCTACTTTTTTATCCAGAGAGAGAGGGAGAAAAATCAGCCATAGAGCTCCTGTTTGCTTTCGTTGTAACTAGCTGTGCTCTTGCCAACTTACTGCAAAGTGTTCCAGTCTCTCATTAATAATCACATCCATCACTGGCACCAACAGGCTCAGTCATCAGAAATGTTAATTTAGAAGCAGACATCAAACAAATTAAGATCAAAAATGAATCTGGCATCTGAATCTTCAATTTCTGCCCCAACTTTGAAATGCAAAACATCCCACAGGCCCTTCAGGCTTGACTCAAAGCCTGGTGATGTCAGTTAGAAATTCAGAAATCAGGACACATCTCAAAATATTTCTAAAGACACACCTCCTCCTTGGCACCCTCATATAGGATAGATACACTTCAGTCCACTAATGGAGTTCTGCCAGATTTAATACTTTCTTGGAATTTTAACAGTGGTGGCTGGTAACTCCAAAATAGCTGATATGGCTTTAATGGTCAGCATTTCCCCACAGTATGAGAGGAAACAGAGTCACCCTCTCAATAAAAGATTGATTGCCTTCTGCTTTTAAGAACCTGTGTTCTCTGAGGATAATCCTTGACCATGTACTACTGATCAGAGCAGATTCTACCTAACCCAAATCTGAAACAGCCTATATAGTGCAGGGGCTTTTTGGTTGTTGTTGGGTTTTTCTTCTTAAATTAGAGCATTTAAGAACTTACTTAGAGGAACATTTTGAACTTTATCTTTCATCAGTACTTGCTTACTGAAGAACTCTTTAGAGCAAGGAAAACCTCATAATATGCCTTAACTGCCTCATGGATTGGCATAGTGATTTTCAATAAAAAAAGCATTGCTTCACACACCTTTGAGTTCAAAACTTGTGGAAATTTTTTTTCAAAATTTGGGGATTAACATTTGTGGGATACACAAGGAATGCATGCAAGACAAGATGAAAGGGAGTTTTATTCCAGTGCTCAATTCTGTAAAACACAGTTTTCACATGTCACTGGAATAGAAAAAGCAAAACTGAAGTCTGTACTGGAAACAACCAACTCACGGTGCCTTAGAAGTGATACAGCTGTACCACATGCATGCTAAATAGTCACTCACTAGATAAAGGAACCACTAGGCTAAAGTCATACTGGTAACAGAACCTGAACCAACATCACCAACCTGCTGCCTTAGATAGGATCTCTCTTTTTGTCCATTTATCAAGACTTTCCTCTATCTTTTTTTTTTCCAGATGATCACGTTTGCACCCTGAAAGCCAGGTGGTGCTTGCCCAAGACCTTCTCTCTCCCACTATCCACCCATATCATCCCTAGATGTGCCCTGTGCTTCATTTACCACACCCCGCCCCCCATCCCCTAACCGCTTCCTGGCGAGCCTGAGCCGTGCCCTTACCGCAAATGGGGAGAACTGGAGCAGGGCCCTCCCATCTCAGGGACTTCCCATAGCTTTGACTGCTCCTGATCCCTCAAGGAGCCTCTGGGGTGGCAGCGCCCAGCCTCCCCGCATCCTCAGAGCTACCCTGCGCCCAGCCGAACAGATGCAATTTCAAGGTGCAACTTCTAAACTTGCAGCGAGCCCAAACAACAAGAGACCCCCTTCCAGGTCCGCAAAAGGGCTGTGCAAGCGGCCGGTGTTCAAAAAAACCCTCAACCTCAGTGCCCCACGCACACGCGAGTGGAACCTCGGGGAGAGAGGGGACGAGGGTGAGGCAAGACAAGGCACCGCTCCTCCCGCCCTTCGCCTGAGGGGAGCCCGCACCCCACCGGCGCGAGGCACCCCGAGCCCCGCACGCGCTACGCGCCCCGCAAGACTGCAAGTCCCAGCAGCCTGCGCGCGGCCTCCTCCTATTGGCCAGCGCCGGCAGGAAGCGCTCGGCGGGGCGAAGGTTGAGGGGCGGGAGGTGCGCGGTGGCCGGAAGGGAAGGTGCAGGTCTGTGCCCGGTGATGGGGCGGGCGGTCCGGGGTGGGCCCGGCCTGGGGGGAGGCGGCGGTGTCATAGGGGGCGCCGGCTGCAGCCCGACCCCTTATCTCTGGGGGCGGGGTAGGGCTGAGGTGACATAGCCGGGAACGGCTGCCTGGGGCTTGGCTCTGGGGCGCCGTGTCGGGGCTGAAGGGGAGCGCGGTGCAAGCGGGGCCTGGGGTGGTGGCGGGGGGCTCGCAGCGGGCCGGGGTGGGCGAGGGGGTACTGAGGCCTGTGGGTAGGAATGTGTGTTGGAGACTTCAGTCCCACTGCAAAGGGAAAGCCGCAGTATAGTGCTGTGCCGGTCATGGGAATCTGAGCCTGCGAATTAACTTATTTATGGGAACAGTGTACTGGGCCCATGTCACTGGGGCACTTCTGTGCACTTCATAGTGCATAGAACCATGTATAAGTTGCTCCCTCCCCTGAGGGATAATAAGTTTCCCTCTGGTGATGTCAATAGTACTTTTAAGAACTTTAGAGATTCGCTTGCTGATGAGGCATTTATATTATGCTTATTGAGGGTTATTTCTTTCTCATTTCTAAAAACCTAACCCCTCCAAGGAGTCTGACATGGAAGAGTTTAAAGATGCAAGTCCACCTGAAGAATTACTTGATCACTTAAAGCTTTCTGATCAGAAGTCTTCAGAGACTGGCCCCAAAGATGTACAGAATCCCCGAAACATTGAAAGTGGATATACACCATCTTCAGCCAAAGATCCCACAACAGCAGATGAGTGTTTCCATGACTGTCATGACTCCTTTGAGGCAAAAGAACCTCTGCTGGATGATGAAGGGAATTTACAGAATGATGAAAATGGCTCAAGGAAGCAGACAGAAATAGATGAAGAATACTTACTAGAACTAGAAAAAGATATGCCAGAGGAAGAAAAACAGGTAATCCAAAGTACCAATGTTGAATATAAAAAGACAATATTTTCAGTGTCATGTTTCTAATGGTCTGTGACCAGCATGAAAATGTACCTTTAAAACTCTTATGTGTCTAGTTTTACTGTTCTTAGTTTCTTCTTTTAGGAAACAAATATTTTTATTATCTTTCCTTACTCTTCTTAATCATCACATTCCATTGCAGATTTTTGACTACTTTCACCAGTGTTTAAGGTTACCGTGACTCGGAGAAATTATAAGAACAAAAACCTCCCTGTTTCATGTTATTTAATTGTGTGCATTCATTGTTTTGATCTGATTAGCTGCAAGGTGCTTTTCCAAAACTCAGAGCAGGTTTCAGGATAGTCCTGTAGGCATGAATTAGATCTTATTTTAATAAAGAAAATAGAGTCCTTACTGAGAGGCTAGCTGCACAGTTTGGATCATAGGTAGCATATTGAATAACTGATGATGATGAGGGAAGGAGACAGTGGAGTAAAGAATGGGAGCTGACAAGAGGAGGTAGGCAGCATCTTAGGAAAGCATTACTTCACAGGGGAAGATAGCGTATTGTATAGCTGTACAGTTTTTATTCTGGAAACTCCCAAATCACCAGGAGCAGTAGAAGAAATTACTACTGTAATGGACAAGTACTAATAAAATGAGGCGCTTGATGAAAAAGAAGAAATGAAGGGTCATATGAGATTAGGTTTTTTTAAAAGTGCTTAAATATTATGAATGTTTCAGTGAATTTGTAGGGGCTTATTACTCTTTTGTACAGGCAGGCTCATCTCTTCTGATTCAACTGACTTAGTAAAGTTGGACCATGCTTTCTTAACTGTTGGCTAGCCCTGTCTGTGTTGTATAAGTAAATAAATGCTGGTTATGCATTGCCCCAAAAAGTTGGAAAGAGGGAGAGGCTTGGCAGTAACTTGACTATAGTGTGGCCTTACTGTCAGCTACTGTAAATAGAGAATGTGGGGCAGAAGTATGCAGAGCTAAGATGCCAGAGGCAACCAAACATCTGTATTGTTTGTTACGAACTAGTATAGAGAAATTTAGTCAAGTTGTGGCTCAAATAGTTCCCTTGCTGGTAGGGTGGGATTTCTGACCAAAATACATCAGTGAAGAGAAAAAGGTAGTTTTTCGTCTGTAGTATAGATTGTCTTGTTAATGTAGAAGTTCCTTAAGGTGGAAAAGCAATATGGGATTAGTGGGGAAGGGGAACATGGAATATAATCTCCTTGAGGTAGGAATGAGACTAGATGTAACACTTGTCTGCTGCTTCACCTTGTGGAAATCACTTTGTATCTCTGTCTCTGTGTCCCAATTTTGACATCTATAAAATGGGCTTAATGATGTTTCCCAGTTGTAATGCTTTGAGCTCTAATTTGAATAACAGGAGTGGGGGAGAATCTCAAGAAGTTATTTGGTGCATCCTTTGCCCCAAAAGGGCCTCTGGAGAGGTCATCTATTCCAACCCCCTGCTCAAAGTTAGATAAAATAGGTCAGCCGGCCCAGAGCCATGCAGACATCTCAGAATCTGGAGGTTGCACTGCCTGTCTGGGCCCCTGTTCTAGTGTTTAACTACCCTCATGGTGGAAACTTTTTTCCTCGTATTTAATTAGAATTTTCTTTGTTGCAACTTGTGACTACTGGCCCTTCTTTTTCTGCATGCCTCCATCTGCACATCTCCATTTTCTCTAGCAATGAAGTCTCCCCTGAGCCACCTTTTCCTAAGGCTGAACAAACTCAGTTCTCCTAGGCTGTCTGCTTAGGTCATGGTCTCCAGTGTCCCTGACCATCTTGGGGGTCCTCTGCTGGACTCCCCCTGGGAAGTCGATGCCTGTTTTGGTATTGTTTGTATGGAGTGTACACCAAAACTGGGCACTCTCCACTCTCTCTCAGGTGCTGAACAGAGAGCAATGATCACTTTCCTTGACTTACTACTCACTTTCCTTTACTTTTTAACTATGCAGAAAAACCATTATCACTTTGCCCTTGCGCCTTTTCCAGTTAGACTAATCAGTCCCTTTTTTCTACTTGTATTTATTTCTTATACAACAAGGAACGTTGTCATCACGAGTCACAATGAGGTTTCTGCAGCAGCCTATAACTTGAAGGCAGCTTGAGAGTTTCGTAGGCAAAATCCTAAAAGCTGGGGGGAAATTATGTCATAGAATTAAACTAGAAAGAGCAGCAGGCCTGGAAATTGGGTGTCTTAGTTTTCGTGCTGGTGTTGTTTCTGTCGTATTGTTAAGTAATCATTTAATTTTGCACATCGGGTTTTTTTCCTTCTATAAAAGGAGCAAAAGAATAGTGAATGTTGAATGCTTGCATTCACCTTTGTGGAACTCCATTGAAAGGTGCTATGGCAGTACAAAATAGTAACTGTTTAAAGCTGGAAAGATTTCCTTAGAGAAAGTTTTGAGACAGCTGCAGTTCTTATCTTTCTCTAGGTTTATTTCCAGTGGCATTGAGAATTGTGCCTTTCAGCTTGGTTTAGGATTATACCTAATGAAATGTAGGGATTCCATCTCTTAGCATCACTATAACTATTAGATTGGCAATATTTATATTGTGAACTTTTTTTATGTTCCATAGAAAACTTTTTGAGTGGATTACATAAGCAGTCTTTAAAATATAGCTATTTTTTCTCTAACAAAATACTGTTGGTATCTCTTATAAGAAAAGTTTGAGAAATCCAGAAACTAGAGATTAATTAGAAGTTTACAGCCATTATAACTATTGAAGTAGTCCATTTGCGTGATGTTACCCTGCATCCCCTTACATTCTCTATGTTGTAAAACCATGGGGATGGATCATTCCTGAATCGCCACTCCAGCTTTCCTTATAGTACTTGGAATTGATGTCTGTGAATTTTATTTTATTTTTAAAAGTGAAACGCTCTCTGTGTATTGAATATGAAAAGAATCTTTTCATTATATATTATATATATATTATATTTTTATAATATATGTATATATTTTTTCATATATATATGAAAAGATTTTTTTTTTTTCATATTAAATGATGCAGCTTTTAAGAAAAAATACTGCAGCTACGTTCTGAAAACAACTTTTGTACATCCATTTATTCAGAGTTTTTCAAGCATTTTAAACCTCCTTCCAATTACTCAAAAGGGCAGTTTTGAGAAGAAGGGCAACATGTTTTTTTTTTTTTTTTTTGCAGCTGGAGAAAATGAGGCAGAAATATTCAGAACTTGTTTAGTTGACTGTTTAGGTTGTGACCAGACACTCAGCAGCAGCACTGTGTTTGCTACTTAGGCAGCCCTTCATCAGTTATTCTCAGCCCCCTGCTGCCTCCTTCATTGTGCTAGCACACCTCTCTGTGTGAATGTGCAGTGAACCAGCTATGGGGAATGATTCAGATGAAAAACAATGCTGTATTTTTAGATCAAGGGCAATGCTAGTAAAAGTAGACATCAAATGGCAGCCTCGTAATGGCATACAGGGGTAGATGGATTTTCTTCAATTAGACTACTTGCCTAAAGAAGAAAAACTTCCTATGAACAGCACCAACCATAAACTATGTACTCAAGTCATAAGGAGAGCTGGATGTTAGCCCTGCTCAAATCAAATTTATGGACCTACACCTTAATAGTTTGTGGTTTGATTATTATTTTTTTTTAAACTAAGCCCAGTGTTATGTTTTAGCAGATCTAATAAATGAATTCTTTAGAGCGATGTTCTCCAATAAGTAGTCTGTAGAAAAGAAAGTCTGTAATTTATTCTGGAGATGCAAAGACAGATTGTAGTCCTTGCTTTGTGTATTTACGCATATCCTATATGCAAGCTTTCATGGTAGCAGCTCTGAGTAGAAATTCTCACCCATGCATAAGCTGCTGCAGAGATAAAAGTGAAGGAACAAGTGGTTCTGTGTGTTCTCTCAGTTATATTTTGAGAGCCCCATACAGTGAGATTTCTAATTTTAAGCAACAGGAATTACTTCCAGGAACACAGTACCAATACTGTAAGAATTCTCTGCACAATGAAGCAAAAGAAGAACTTAAAGGGATATTAAGACACAAACCTGCAAGAAGCATTCTTAAAAAACAGATGCAGCATAAGCCTGGGTACTTGCCTGGACTTGCAACTCAGAGCTTTGTAAGAATTAAGCAGGCTGAAATAAAATTCACTTTTATAAGATTGTTGTTGTTGTTTCAAAAGCATGCTGATTGCTGCCTCAGCAGAGGCACTGAGCAGTAAATTGCTTTTGATGCATTACAAACAGATTTTTCTGGTTAGTTGTCATTGACAGTGATGGCTTTGACATTGGTCTAGACTGCAGAATTAATCAGAAGACACCCAACAGCTGTTACACGGTAATTGTTTCAGTCTGACCTGGTCCTCTTCTGGAGGGACACCCATTAATTATGAGTTTATCCAGCAGCATGATTCTGAATCCCTCATGCTCTTCCATCGTGACAGATGTTATCTTGTTCTTTGGGCCTTGTCTGGCAAAGACTTAAGCACCTGGCCTAGTAAGCTCTTATTTTGGATATAGAACTCTCCTTTCTAGCTACTGTAAGACCCTGGAATAAACATCTAATATTCCTCAAAAGCAGTTCATTTCTTTGGGCTGTTGTATGTGCATTAGAGCTACAACTGGTGGGAATCATGCTCAGCTTGCTCTGTTCAGACAAGGAACAGAGCTGTAATAGAGGAGATTCTTGATTAGTATCTTGTTAGCAACTCTGTAAGAATTAAGTGAAACTGATCTCTGAAGCTCAAAAGTTGTATTTTTGAGTTATACCTGAGATTTTTTTCAGTTCTGGGCTAAACAGTAAAACTAACTTCTTTCTTTTTTTTTTTTTTTCCTGTTTTCTCCAGAAGTTCTAGGATGTGTTAGAGAACATTGTCTTAATCAAGAAATTTCCTTTAAACTGCTCCCCTCCTCACCCTTTCTACCGCATGCTTCAGGTTAATCCCATTGTTCTTCCATAAATTATGGCTTCTATATAGAATTTCCTTTTCCAGGGGCTGAAGAACTGATCTGGGATTTCTTCTGAGATGGATTCTCAGGTGTAGTCACTCATTTCAGCGTTTGGTGTTTTCCTAGTTCCATCTGTCCATATAGTATAGCAACCTTGACTCCATCAAAGTTGCTGTTTTTTCCATAGCATTTTTGAAATAAAAGCTAAGGAACAAACCAGAAGATAGGATACAATGAAGCAAGTCGTATTTTGGAGCAGTCCTCAGGTGTTGATCACTTGGAGATGCTCTCAGAACTCCTTCCAGGAAGATTATGTGCTTGGACCGAAAAAACTAGATTATTAATACATGAGACAATGCAACTGGCTGCACAGCAGTAAAACTTATCACATAAATTACTGACAGATACCAATAAGGAAGTATGTCTTTTGTTAACAATTCTCATGAGCATTCAAAATTATTTTGTGTAGCAATAAAACTTGCAAGACAATTGGGTTTTGAAAGCATCACAATGCAATCTTGTGAAATATACTAAAAGGTGATCCCCATATTCAAATGACCTACTTTAGTAACCTGAATCCTGTATACAGTACAGCACCAATACTAAATATGCTATAGTTTTGGTCAAATTGGAGGAAAAGATGGATTGCTAGACTTAAACTGCCCTGTCTTATGTTTTGCAAAATAGAACAAAACATCATGTTATATTTTCTGAGTTAATCAAAACTTGGAGAAGTACATTTGAGAAGTATATCTGTATCTGCTAGGGTAATTAATTCCAAGTGCTGGTGAGAAGAACTTGGATAAAATCTGGAGTTATACTTTCCCTTGGTGATTTATAGTTCTTTGAGTTACATTTTAAATGAAAAAAAATCTTCTGCTGGATGGCAATTTAATAGAGTGAAAAAATATACCTTCATCTTTCTCTCGGTGCTGCTATCTGATTTTAGTCTTATATTCATTTTTGCATTTCTTGGGAAGATGCTGATACTGTCAAAATGAGACCTTTTTGACTGGTGGTGGTGATGGATTAAGTGGTCAGCTCCACTTTTCTGCCTGAGGCTGTTGCCTCTGGAACAGAGATGACTGAATGGCATGTCATGTCACTCAGGAACAGTCATGGTTAGTCTGGCATGTTACCTTAAACTGACTGTAAAGGATGGATATGACCTCTTGTCTCTGGAAGTGCTGCTTATAGTTTCAGGAAAAGGTAGTGATTTGGCAGTAGAAAGACTAATGTGTCTTTACCATGGAGTTACAATGAGCGGAGATTGGCCAGAGTCTGGCAATACTTATTACTCTACCTCTTCAGTGTAGAGGGCAGATTTGGCACAGTTATCAAGTGACCACTCTAGCAAGATTTGAAAAAGGATTTTTTGAGTGACTACAACCTTAAACTGAAAATTCAAATGCATGATTCAAATGCAACTTGAATGCATGATACAGCAATAGCTTTGCAAAACTGCAGGGGGAAGCAGATGACTACTAACGGACGACTTAGAAATAGCATTGGTATTTGAAGCTGAAAAATATATTCCTTATCTGTTTAAATTCTTTGCTTCTGTGCACCCTTTGAATGCCAGTAATTTTAAATTGACTGCTACTTGGTGACCTTACAAAAGGGTATATGAGATGCAGATGTGCGTTGTCACACTGTATAAATAGCCTTACAGAGAAGAGAGTACACATTTGCTGCTCTTGACAAAACTGGAGCCAAGAACAGTTCCCTAGCAAAGTTAAATCAATTGATCAAATAAAATGCACAGGAACAGCCAGCGGAAGCATAGTTGGAAGCATTACAAACTGAGGGTGTCTGTCCTTCAGCTCTCACCTGCTATATTTAAGGATTTAACTTCCAGCATTTCCATTAAATTGGTTACTTCCAAAACAAACGGTGAAAATGTGTAGGTTGCTTTCTTCTCTAATAGTAGAATAATGCTTTAATGCTTTTATTTTTAACCCTGAGTTTTTTGGCAGAGTAGTTGAGGTTCAGGGACTGTATTTGATGGCCTTTCTTTGGAATTGTTGTACTTTACTGTCAGAAGGCCAAGCTGTCTTTTCTCATTACTTCAGATCAGGCCTTAATCTTCAGCACCTCTTCCTTGCCAGGCAGGTTTATGTTAAGATCCTAATTTCTTCAGAATATGGACAATTGTAATTCAATATCCAAATCTGTAAACATTTCTAATCAGATCCTTTCAGAGTCATATTACTACTTAAATGTAGTTATTTCTTCTGGATTTCAAAAATATTTTTTTTTTTACTTTGTACATCAAAAACTAATACCTGACATTTGGAAATTGTCATCTTTGTGTTAATCGAATTTTCCAAAAAAAACCCCTTAAGATCTTGCTGACTTTGAATAGCAGAAAATCATAATGAATTTGGGGAAGTTGGGGAAGTTGTGCGCGACCTCAATGTTGTATACGAGCAGCCTCAGGGAACGCAGTCGGTCAAGATATCTTTTCCTTAGGCAGAGCATTCTAGGAGTTCAGCCTGACCTACTTCCCTCGCTGAGGAAAGGGTAGCCTGCCCTGCAGCTACTTAAATCTTTTTCTGAAAAAAATGAGTGGGTGGGGACACTGAAATGACATTCTGCAAAATTTGTCCCAAGGACAAGTCACTTGCAATTTTTTCACTCTGGTTTGATGTGATCACAGTAAACTGATGACCAGTCAATTTGCAATTGTCCATTGAAGCTGGAAATGCAGCATACTGAGTGAAGAAGTTATATCTAACAGTGCTGTAGTTTTTGTTTGGTTTTGGGTTTTTTTACCCCAAATTTGAATAGACGACAGATTCTAACAGCATCCATTGGAGCAATCCTTTCAGGCTGAATGTAAATTCATCCAAAATAGTTGACTTTCCACTGCTTTTGTGTTAGTATTTTCTGTTAAGGAAATGTATATATAGAGGAATAAATTATGTATTTATTTCAGAAATACATAGTGTCCTTTAGAGGGCAGTGCGTTTAGGATGTGACGTGCTAATATGTATGCTTTTACATTTTGTGGAAAAGCCAGAGGATGGTCTGCTATTATGTATTGCTTATGGTTCATAGTTCAAATGCAAATCAAGAATGATGCATGACGTACCCTATAGACTATCTTTTTGAAAAACACTGCAAAAACTTGTACAGTTTGGAACTTCAGAGACAGCCTGAAACCCATAATACAGGGATATCTTGAAAATGTTGCTCAAGCTATAACAGAAATATGGGGTTTGAACCAGGACTGCATTGCTTGCATTGCTGCTTTCCAGGCAGCTGGGTAAGCTGCAAAACCATGTTCCGTGTTCTTAACAATGCTGCTGGCTTCTGGAACATGCTTAGGCAACACCTTCTTTGGTCAAATAGTCACAAGTGACCACAAGACCGTCACTGACATTTGCATGTCTGTATGTAGGTTAAGTGACTAATAGTCCTCTGTCCTTCAAGTTTGTGCAGTTTGATTTGCAGGCAAGAGGACATACCAAGGAATGGGGCTTTCTGAGGAGAGCTGTATGAATCATCAGCTTCCCAGTGTGACAGGCCTTAAGCTCTTCAGTTTCTCGGAACTTTCATCTGCCCATGTTTCCCCAGCGAACATGGCCATACCACCACCTCGGTCTTTCTTCTGTGCTCTTGAGACTCTAGGTCACAATCCTCTTGGCTACCTGAGAAGGAATCCCACATTGAAGAATTTTTTTTTGTTCCTTTTACTCTTTTTTCTTTTTTTTTCTTTTTTTTTTTAATACAAAGCTTATTCTCCTGAAGCCTTCTTGCTTCAAATCACTTTTTATATTAGCGTTTAATATTTAACTGGGGTAAACATGTAATATTTTGTAATAATTTTAATAAAATGAAGCAAAATAATGGTAATACAGGTAAAGCTTTTCATACAGTATTTCTTGATTTTTAGGGTTTCTGCATCAGGAGTACTGCAAACATGCTGTAGTTCTCATTTTATACAAAAAAAATTCTTTCATTATTGTAGAGTTCTAACTCTACCTTATGCAACAGTGAATCAGTTAATGGCACTTAAAGGCCAGTTCTAAATAGGTCATGAGCAGTGCAGTCAGTAGGGCTAGTGTTTCAAGCACTTCTTATCTTGAATGAGGGTTGTCTATGTAGATCTTTCATGTTTTCCAGTAGGATCATCATCTCCAAACCTGTTCTGTGCTGAAATCTGGCTGCTTTATTCACTGGTATGAAAATTACTTCTGTTGTGCTAACTTTCACTCTATATCCATTCAAGATGTTTTAAAAATTTCTTTCTGTGGAGGGCCAGCTGTGCGTGTGGCAGTGACCTCGCTGGAGCTGTTCTGTCCGGCACTTTGAAAGTTTGGGTACAGCTTTCAAATGCAGTTAAGTACTCCCTGTGGTGAACAGCAGAATCCTGCATTTATACAAAGAATTCGTGCTTTTAATGCGGCTTGTGCCTTAAGTGCTCAGATTTGTTTGTATAGTCGTATTTAGAAAGCACCAACTGGCTTGTGTACATTGGCGCAAGGACATTGCGGAAGGACTTGTGTAGGTTTGTCAGTCCACCCTGGAGGAAAGACAGTTTCTAAATAGTGGTGCACATTTTGTTTGACGTATGCTTTTTGTTTTTTTAAATGTGAGGAGGAGTGAGTATTAGAAAACATATTTAATAGGCAATAGGAAAAAATTTAGCGATCTAGGCATATATCGAAAGGGTCAGATGATATTTTACTGTGTAATTTTGTGTGTCACAACTGAATGCCATTCCCGTGATCTTAGTTTTCAGAGCATTGTAATCTGTTTTTACTAAGATGGTGACAGTGGTCGGGTGAATTACTTTCCAAAACCAATAAAAGCAAGCGGGAGAGAACCTCTGATTTTGTATTGTTTGTCAGCTACTTGGCATAGCTGTGAGATGGTGCAGCGCTCCACAAAGAGTACTATATTTAGCTGTTTCCAAGGAGATGTTCTGTGCGATATTGATAATTGCATTAATCCTTGATTTACACAATCTGCAGGAAAGGAAACTGCTCCTTTTCCTAGTGTTGGCTTTTTAATTGCTGAATGATATGTACTTTATAGACACCTTGATTTAAGTCCTTTGTGTGTGTTGGGGGCAAAATCAGTGGTTCAAATGATCATTTTTCTACCATAGAAATGATTCATGAACATGAGCATTGCTTCTTGATGTTACCGTCATACTGCTTTGTTTTTACTTGTGTGAGATATGTCTGCATGTGAAAGACTTCCATTGTAAATAGGCTGAAGAGATGGCTTGGTGACATCCTGTGTTTTCTTGTCAAAGGCTAAGAGCATTTATGTCAACTTTGCTTGTGCCAAGAGTACTGTTAAGATATTCGTGGTTGAAAACACAACTCTGCTCAGCATGTGCAATTTTCACTGTGTAACAGAACAATCTTCCTGTCTCTGCCTCTGATGGTTTAGTCGCTCTCTGCATAAGAAATCTTTCAGGGCAGTACCGTCCATGGACCTCTTTCTGATGCAGTCAGCTCAACGTGCTTTGTACATCTCTGAAAGCAACTATGAATTTCTGAGATGGAATTATCTCAAGCAAAATTTTTGAGACTTTACATCTAAAATATATTCTACATAGTTGACTTGCACTGATTGAACTAAATTGAATTGTAAAGGAGAAACAAACAGCCAGCTAAAAAGCTAACGTATTAGTTTAAACCATGTAATTCACTATGAATGCTGTTTCTGCATACTGTGTCCATGAACTGGAGCTTTTTAATTGCCTTGTTGTTATACTCCAGGTTTTGTGGATATATAAAGTATATCATGTAACAGTGACTACAAGCAAGCAATCTTGGTACTAGTTAAAATTCTTCGGGTTATATTTTATTCTGATTTCCATTCGTACTTTATTTGGAACTGCAGCTGACCTACTTGTTCATTTCAATTAAATACTTTGAGACATTGTCTTTTCTTTTGTAGAAAAGAAGAAAGGAGAGCACAATGCTGAAGGAGAAAGGAAATGAGCAGTTCAAGAAAGGAGGTGGGTTGATAATCTTTTCACACCATATGGATGTTAGAGGATCTTAATTAATACTTAGCCATCATGGTAATGTTGCAGAAAACCCATAGGAAGATCTCACACCTATCATTGTTCAAATTTATCATCTATATCATTTTGCATCCAGCTCTAGAGAACAGAAGGGGAAAGCAGACCTCCTTAAGAGTTAAGTTGAAATCACAAAGACTTGGATTACTGAAGCAGGATTCTCATGAAAGCTAAGTGTTTAAATCCAAGAACATGATACAGAATTGACTGCCTTCCAAGTGCCAGGGTTTCTTTTACTGATCAAAAAAGGCTTCCACTAGGCTCTGAGTTTTGCTAATGCAGGACTTTGGCTCCGTAGCTCTCTCATACATTTGTATAGTTGCATGTTTCCTTTTATCCACTGACTGTACCTGTTATATATTTTATTTATGTATGTGTGTGTACATATATGTAGACATCTATATGTACTTGCATGTACATCTATATACATACATGTGTACATGTTTGTATGTACAAACGTACATATATACATAAATGTGTATATATATCATGTATATGCGTATGTGGAGATGTACACATATGTATATGTGTATATATATATAGATGTACACATACACACACACACATACATATATTTACAAAACCTAATCTAGAGGTATGTAAATTTCTAGCTTATGCCAGAACTGGACTTGTTCTGAACATAGGTAATACATAACAACAGGGTTGGGGTCAGTAATAAATAACTGCAACAATGCTTTTAATTAAAAAACATAAAGGGGAAGTGATTTTGACACCTGCCTTTCATTTAGTGTTCTGGTGGCTAGAGGATTCAAAAAGAAACCAGGAAAAGCAGATTCATACTTTCCTCAGTCAGCAGGAACACAAACAACTTCCCTTCCCTGAAGTCCCTGATAACCAGTGACCTTTGTGTTGGAGGTCTCTTATTGTGTGCTAAAAGAGCGAGATTCCTGGGGAATGATTTACCAATTCAGGCAAGTATCAGAGCAGGCAGAAGGAAACTGCTTCAACCATGAAAGCAGCAGATCAGTAATGTTGGCTGACTCATTTTGTGAAGTCTCATCCATAGCCTCTTCTTGACAAATTCTTTGGCAGATCTTTTCAATGTGCCAGTGCCTGCCAAAGTGCTTGCTAATCAGAAACACACAACCTTTGAAGCACCTGGATGGTCACCAGCTAATGTGCAGAGAAAGAATTGCTGTTTTGAGGACAATGCACTTGTCAGCTGGCAGGGCATTGTTCAGAGTCAGTATAGGGCCTTTTCACTCTTGACTGTACCTTTATTAGAAAATGAATAACTTGATAATCCCGTGTGGTTTACCACTGCTCCTTGCTTTAGACCAGATGGATGACGGATGACCTTCGGGTGATAATGGCTTTGTGGTGACTGACCTTTAAGTCAGTTATTGAAGATGATGTGGCAAATAAGATATCTTCGTAGCTGCTTTGAACAGGTATCGATGCAGTGACATGTTTCAGCACATGCCTCCTTTCAGATCACGGACACGCTTAATCTAAAGAGATTCTACCTCTAAGGCTGCTACTCAAATAGAATGAAACAATTTCAGGGATGAGAATTATATGCACATCATACTGTACTTGTTACAAGCTCAGGACTATATTTCTGCTTTTACAAGGGTGTCGATTTTGAAATAATTAATTGACATTGATCTATGTACTACTTAGTAATGCACTTTGTCTGAAATAAGCAGCTACTGATTTTGGTTTAATATTGCATCACATATTGAGAAATGTTTCCAAAGAAATCTTAGCCATGTGGTTCACTGACTGTACTGGCATTTGAAATAAATGGTCTGTTTTGTTGTGTTTTGTTTTTTTTTTCCTATTGCATCTGCAGACTATGGAGAGGCAGAAGACTCTTACAGGAAGGCTCTGCAGATTTGTCCAGCCTGCTTCCAGAAGGACAGGGCTGTTTTGTTTTCAAACAGAGCTGCTGCAAAAATGAAACAGGTGAATATTCTTTTTATGAAACACCATGTATTGATTACATGACAAATGCAATAATGAAGTCATTAGGGGTACATAAATGAGGGCAAAAGAATAAAGCTGTATGCAGGTTTTGCTGCTTGCTCAATCTCTTGTGCTCCCAGTAGAAATGCTGGTACGCTTGGTTTTACTGAGGATGAATATCAACCTGAAAGTTGCAGTTGGAAAAGCTGTTCAAAGTTGCATTATCTTTAAAACACTGATTTTTCTTTCATTTTCTCTATTTTAATTAAATTCAAAGTTCATGTGGAACAGATGTCTTTAAGCACATTTACTGTATGCAGACCATGTATTATATTGTTTAGAATTGTAGCTCGTTAGTGTTTTTTCTAAAAGCCTGGATTGTCAGATACTTGTCTTCATTTAATAGGCTCAAATGCTTTGTGGCATAAGCAGGACTTCCTAACTATGGCTTTATTAATTTAGTGAGTCTGCTTCCTTCACACTTACTATATAGTAGGACAGACCTATAGAGTAGGGCACGGTCTGGATAGAATGGGTGCAGCTTTCTTCATAGGTTTTCTATTCCTTGACCAGGGACAGGTGCCCATATGTTACCAGAATCAGCAATACACTTTAAGGAGCATGGAAGGCATAGAACACAATCTGTCTAAGCAGAAGCTTTCACTTTCACTTCATAATAGGGAGAATTGAGTCCCTATTTTTGCCTTTGTTTTTAAGATTAAATTATTATAGAAAAATAGCACAGTAACTCCTGTCCTCAGTTTACCCTCCTGCAAAGGGAACTTTCTTGCAGTTTTCCTCCAGAGACAGATGCAGCTCTGTTTAGAAATGTACCTGGCTGCCATATTTAGGCATAAATAAATAAATTCTTACTCAGTGTAGAGTATTCTTGTTCAGCCAGAATTATCTAACTTGCTGTTGGGATACTGAATTGTTTGACCAGACAAGAAAAAAATGGAATAAAATCTGTAACAACAGATGCTGGAACCTTTCAAATAGGAAAGCTGTAAACTGAAAAACCTCATAATCCAGATGTTAACAATTCATATCACTAGGAAACTAATCCAATAGTACCCAAATGAGCCCAAGATAATAAAAGAACTGTGCACAAACTAGTGTATCTCACCAGCATAGATCAGTGAAACCTGACAGACCAATAGATTAGTCTGAAAATAGATTCATATTGTTAACAATTTCCCCATTAAGTTGGTTCTTCTATACCTGCTGCACCCATTTGCTTTGCACTACAATAAAAGCTTGTGAGCCAAGAATCTCTGAGACAAATTCTGTTTTGTGGAGGAGAAAATAGTTCTTTGGGTGTAGCAAGATTACTACTACTTAGATCAACAATACAAGCATGGAACAGCCTGATTTGTTTTATGTTTTTTTAAAGCCCTTTTAGTTTGGGTGAAAATTCGATCTCTGTCTCAGCTCTTTTGGTTTTTGGTTTTTTTCTTGTTTCATTATAAGCAGATTGCCTGGTTCTCATCTTCTTGCTCTGGTTATCTGGGCGCACTAAAATCTTGTCCCTATGGCTTCTGGAAGTCTCATGCATTGTCCCTTGTAGAGAAAGCTGTATTAGTGCTAAAGGCAGTGTCTCTGCTTTCCAGATGTCTTAGTACAGACAAGAATTTATCTGGGAGTCTTGGGAACCGTCTATTCCAACCCCTTAATTAATTGACAAAGGTAGAAAAGCTGGAGGTGGGTTAAGCCAAGGCCCGCAGATGTGACTCAGCCTTTTGAGTGTAGCGTGCTGCCGGCTGTTCAGTGCCGACCGATTAGCGGGGCAGCCCTGCAACGTGAACACTGGCAGCCTTTGCAGAGAGGAAGTTAATCACTGGTAAAGAGCTTTACAGCAGAAGCAACGGTATGAAAAGCCTTGATTACATGAACATCCCAATTCCTTGGAATGCCAGACAAACCATTTGCTTGCAGTTGCAAATAACCAGTTCCCCAAGAAATATGACTTAAGTATAACAAAACTATTTTGTGTTCTAGGACAAGACAGAAGCTGCCCTAAGTGACTGCAGCAAAGGTATGACTTTTTTTTCAGTGTGCTGCTCCTGTGCCAGATCTTTCATATATAAATTATGCCAGTTAGTGCCTTACTGCAGAGCTGTAATTTTGGACGTTAAGGGTCTTTAAAGAATTTATAGAAAAGCTGTGGTGGAAGACACCTGAATCTAGAATTATTAATATTATTTATTTTGTAAAATGTCTATCAAAATTTTCCTGTCTGTAATAATTTGCTTTCTATTCTCTTGTGCCAATAAGGCTGCTGTTTGTACTTATTTTTAATAGAAAAGTCTTTTTATTATGGAAGCTGTTTCTTTACACCTACTATTTTAAACCAACTTCCACCTGCCATTCCCCCCCCCCCCGCCCAGTCTTGGTTTAATCACAGATTCCAAAGAACCATGAGGCCTTATAGAATTAAAAGCATTATCAAGTCCCTTTTATACAAGGCTTTTGCTTTGTCACAAGGGCTTATGCTCTCCCGTTCTTGTCCTGCATAGTTTTCTCTGCAACTTCTGGTGAAATCATTTCAGCTGTGCATTGCTTTATTGCTTCCACCCACTCACCCATGCTTGAATATTTGTTAAACTCCCCATGACAGCTGGGGAAAAAAGTCCAAATTACCAATCAGAAAACTAATCCAATGGCTGTGTGCCAGTACTGCTTGTACAGTAAATATGAGTCTGCACATGCTAAAAGCATTCTTGAAGGTAAAAAATTCTAGCTGGCCTTTGTCACTTTGGGGCTTTGCCTTGTTTTGGCAGTGGTACATTTTGAAAAACACTTCTGCTAATTTTGTAGTGGCTGAAAGGGAATCAATCTGCTTTGCAGCAGTGAGACATAAACCTACCATCACTTGACGTTCCCCAGGGATTTGGCTTACAAACTGCAATGCAACACTTGGAGCACAGCAGAGTAATTCACACTAACCTGCAACTTGCTGACTGTAGCATTGTCTTTGTCCTTCCAGAAGAAATAAACCAGAATATTTAGCTCAATAATCCTAGATTTAATTGTCCCGAGAACCATTTTAATGGGTTAGTAATTATATAATTGGCAGTCTTTCATTCTTCCTCTTTCTATGATGAAAAATGGATGAAGAAATTCTTCAGAAATTACCATTTGCAGGTTACTGTTTAGTGTTCAGTCTTAACCGCATTTGTATACGCGGTCATGGCTTGCCAAGGGAACAAGGAGAAGAAAAGCTTAAATTCAGTCAGTATGCCCCTCTGCTAACTTGTAGAGCTAATACAACTGTTTGTGGATTCCCAACCCAATTTTGACCACTTGATACTAAAGTCAGAACACCAGTAGTTCTCCTGGAGTTCATCTCAACTTGAACTCAGATAAGCAGGGAAATACTTAGTTTCCCTGCTATGTGTATCTTTAGGTATATTTAACTTTAGCTGTAATCTAATAATCTACACTTTTAAATATGCAAAAGCTGAAAAATATTTTACAGGTCCTTAAAATTCCTGAAGAGTCACTTAGAATCTCTGCATATATAGTATTGCAAAATGAAATGTTTGTGCATTATAAATCACTTCTATCCATGACAGATTGTAGACATTAAATGAAATATGATCATTGCATTAGACTTTCACAGGCAGATGTAAGCCTTTCTGAATTATGACTTAGCTTTTAAACTGTGACTCTGCTTGACTTTAAGCTACGTTATAAAGATAACTATTAAGAATTTATACACACTTAAGAATTCATTTGAGGGGTGTAGAAATGTTTCAAGTAAAATACTGTGCTTCGGTTTTGTCTTCTAGCGGTGGAATTAGATCCTAACTATATTAGAGCATTGCTGAGGAGAGCAGAACTATATGAAAAAACAGAAAAACTAGATGAAGCACTGGAAGATTATAAGGCAGTCCTAGAAAAAGACCCATCAGTTCATCAAGCCAGAGAAGCTTGCATGGTAAGCCTTTTTAGTATACTTTGGTCTAACTTTAAACCAAGGTCTTTTCTTTCCTATTCTAAATATTCAGTGCTGTTTATGCAAGCAGCTTCTATGCAGTGGTGATAACTTTTTTTTTTTCCCGAGTCTGAAATTGTAGTGGTTTTCTCATCTGGTTTTACATAAGGAAGATTACATGAACTGCCACAACTTCCATGACAAGTCTCGAGTCAATAAAGTGTAGTCCTCTTTTTACCTTTGTAAAATGAGTGAAAGCAAACATGTTCTGAGCTGTAAACATGTAATTACATGTTTAACGGTTGAATAGCATGTGCCCACAGACACACACTTCTTTCTAGTTTTCTGATTAAGGCTGTATGTGCTAGAAGAGGTTGCCTGAACCACTGCTGCATTTAGTAGCTATCATTTTAATAAGGATCTGCAATTTGGAGATCAGAATACAAGCACCCTGTAATACAGTTCTTGCTAGCTGTTTAATTAGTGGGAGTCTGGTTTTCTTTCAGTAGAATTATTTTTCTGATTGGCAAATTTGCAGTCAAATGCCTTTATGGCATAATTATAAAATAATTACTTTTTTGATGACTTGGTTATATAACTTTGAGAATGGCAAAGAGACGGGACTGTATCAGTCTGTATCTACTGTAGCTACTTTAAAATGTTGATATTTTTGTTTCTTGATTTAGCTGTTTTGCTATGCCTCGTGTGTGTATTGGCCACTTCAAGTTATTTTACTTCTAGTGACTGAAGTTTGCTATTAATCTTCAAAAACTTAGACTTTTACTTGAGGAAAAGGGCACCTCATGGTTGCAAACAGCTCTCCTGATTCAGTTACTTTCTTTGTTTAAAAAAAAAAAAAATCAGCAGCTTAGTACTGTGTTTCAGTGTCCACTTTCAATCAAATTACAAATACTTCAGGATTAAACATTTCTTGCAGAATCTTCGCCATATCTCTGTAAATGTAAGGAAATGCTTGAAAAGTTTCCTTGGCCTTTAGGATGTGTCAGCTTGGATGAAAAAAGGTAAAGCCCTAGCATTTCCTGAACCCCCAATCCAACATGTAAATAATCCCTGCTCAATGGGGATTTGAAGTCGCTGCCACAGCCTGCTGATTTGAGGTTTTAAGTAACTCTTTGTGTAAAATACCAGCAGGAAGTGATTTTTCTAGTGATATTTAGTATGTTAATGCTCAGTGTGGAAAATAGCTGTGGATTTGACGAGTTCAGAGAGTCTTTTCACAAGGGTAGCAAGAAGGGAAATCTATTTTGTGCAGAAAGCTCTTCTTACAGCCTGCTTGCTGTTCTTATTTTTGAAAAGAGGTTCTGAAGGCTGTGTTGAAAGGACAAATGTGGTAGAGATGTGTCTATCACAAGCCTATGGTTTTGAAGGAACATGTGCTAATGAAATGTAGCCAATATAAAAAGTGCAATGGTGGTCACTTTTTTATCAAAGCGGGAGCCTGAGGGCATGGTAGGTGAATGGCTTGCAAGCACCAGAGAGCCTGGAAACAGCTGAGCATCTTCTGCAGGGAAAACAACAGCCAAACTATTTTTTACTTCCATTTTAAGGTAAATAGACGCAATTTTAAAATTTAATTCTTAGTTGGGCACCCAAATCCATATGCCAATACTTGACTTGAGTGATATCTGGTTAAATTTTCAAAGGGCATCATTATTTTAGTTCAGCTCCACATCAGTGAACCTGCAACGTATTCTGCCCC
Organism: Fratercula arctica; assembly: GCA_947846985.1. Taxonomy (NCBI): domain Eukaryota; kingdom Metazoa; phylum Chordata; class Aves; order Charadriiformes; family Alcidae; genus Fratercula; species Fratercula arctica. The sequence continues at coordinate 8,918,283 of CANTUZ010000006.1, read as the reverse complement.
ATAAGGAAAAAAAACATCATTTGCTTCACCCACCAAATTATCTCTAAAACCACTTTGAATATGTCAATGCAGAAATATTTTTGAAAGGGTTAGGTTTAACTGTTTTAACTCTCCATTTGGGAAAATAAATCATTAGTAGGGATTTCCCCCCCACCCCTCCCCATACTATGGTTGTAAGTGACAGATTAGAAACTGCTTTTATAGCATATTAGACAAGAGCCTTGCCTGAAATTACTTCCTTTGGGACTGGATCAGTTGCACTGGTGGCAGAAAAATACTCTGTTTTAACTCCTGTAAGGGTATGGTTTCACAGAACAGCTGAACCAATCTACTAACTGCCTGCTGCTTACAAAGCTGTCCGGTTGCTTTCCTTGTGCTAGCGCTGGTACTAGCTCATGTCCGACCCTAGGGGATGGCTGGTTCTATACATGAGCCTGGCAGACAACTAACTCTGCTAAAGGAAAAAATGGCAACAAGCGAGCAAAAAAAGCCAGCAACCAAAAAGCCCCAAAGTAAATACTTTTATATTGCCTTGGCTTTTCGCAGTCAGACAAGTCCTACTGCAAATGCTAGTGAGAAGGAAAGAAGACGTGGTCAAGGCAGTGCAGGAATTGGGGCCATTCCTTTTGGCAGCACCCACTGAGAAGGTCAGTTTACTGTACTGTGAAACAACCCCCTGATGCTTGTTGCATGCATCTCGTTGAGAGACGGAGAGCACTTTATCACCTAGCTCTTGGCAATGGCTTAATAAATGACAAGCTTGTCAAACATCATTACTGCACGCGTAGTGAATGTGATGGGTCCATCACAGTCTAGAAAAGAGTATTTGTGTTGGCCTTGTTTATAGTCCCCTAGTTGAGCCTATGGCTTATTTGATCCAGGAACTCAGCCAAGGACTCTGCTGACATTTCTGAAGGAAACGATGGGGTTTAGTTTCTGTAGCTTATAGTCTTTCAGCATTAGACTAGCTCCAGAGTGAGACCTACTGTAATCTAGCCAGTTACTTGGTAAAATAGCATTAGTGTTTAAGGAGTGTGTTTTAGCAGCTCATCATACAAAGAACAACTGTGAGGATCAGGCAGATTACGAACCACCAGTCAGGACTCCACAGATTGAGATGTCAGTAGTTGGTACAAAGTGTAGGGAGTTTAAAATACATATATTTTGGCTGATTGGAACCTCCCTGAAAGTATAGATATTGTCCTTTATACCTCTTGCAAAACCACAATTTTCTTTCAGTGAGTATGCTTCTGATAGTCTCGCAAAAGAGCTCTTGCTCAGTAACCGGTGGAGATATGGGCTAGAAGAGAATCATAAAGAGTGCTGCTGTTCTTCCTGGCCATTTTTCAGGAATGTTTTAGAATGATCAGTAATTCTTAATTTTTGTAGCTGGGAAGTACAGAGGTTGACTGTTTCACATACCTTCTGCTCCTTGACCTAATTTTACTATGGCAGAGGCTTTAGGCTCACAGTCGTGCAGAACACTTTGTACAAAATGCCCTCAATTTACACTGCAGTGGGATTTAGGACATTCTGCCCTGAGTTGGTCCTGTTCTTTGTCAAGTTGCAGGGCAGAAGCAATTTTTTTAGACTGAAGCTTAAAACTCCCCTCTTGAAAAATTGTTACGGAAATACTGATGGCAGGTTTTACACTTTTTAAAATATTCATAATAAATCTCTAAAGTTCATAATAAAAAACCCATTACAGCTGTAATGTTGACTTCAGATATGTGGTTAAGATACCTAATACGTAGGAGACTAAGGAGCTTTGCTTTATTGTCAGGTAAAGTGCATTGCTCTCTGCAGAAATATTGCAGCATTTTTTCCCCCTCAGTGGTACTGAAAATGATGCATTGAGAGAATCTGCAAATTAACTTCATTCACTGTACATAGAAAATATTTCCTGTACATAGAAAATATTTCACATACTGCTTTAGGGAATGTCATGATCTTGTTAAATGGCAGTTTAAAATACAAAATACACAGTAGTTCTTTGCTTTGATTCCTGATTTGGTAGCTGCTCTAAAATTTTAGTACTGTTTATATTTCATGAGTACAGTACTAGTGTTTTGATTTAAATCCTAGTGTTGCACACTTTAGTTACTTTTGACATCTTCAATGCCAAATCTAACAGTTTGAAATTATAATGCTTTACGGCCAAATAATCCCTATTGATGCTTTCCCAGAAAGTGTTTAATTATATGGTATCAGTCTTTAGCTTTTGTTTTTAGCAGGTGTGTAATGGTGTTATGTGAATTTTAGCTTCAACACAGTGTTTGAGGGATAGGCAGGCCAGATAACCTTATTTACCAAAAGAAGCTGTACTTTGAGATAAGTATCGTAGACACCAGATAACGGACAGCTTTCTATAGATAACGAACCTTGCAAATACATTTCTGGAGTGAGAAATGCTGAGTCTGTGGAATAGTAGTATTCAGACAGACAAAACATGGAGTATGCATTTTAGAAGAAGGATTTGTGTCTTCGTTTCCTCCTAAAGCCTAATGTCCAAATGTGAGAGACACACACTATATATGCCAAACTCGTCCAAGATTCAGCAAATCTCACAGCCACAATGCAAACTGAATTTAGAGCCTAGGGATATCCACACATGTTTTCATGCAGGCATCTTAGGTCCAGATCTGCACCCAACTTAATAAGCCCCTCTGGGTCAGCAGGAGTCAGATGAGGTCTGACTGGGCTAATTAGATCTGGCTCACTGGTGGCGATGCTGGGCCTGGGCTGGTTTCAAGCTTAGCCATCGAAACATATCTGCATTGTATTCCTAAGTACTCATTTTTCTGTTGTTCTGTTGCTTGTTTGTTTGGGTTTTTTTCTGGGGTATAGAAAAATGAACTGTATTTGCCTGTGTTCACCAGTGTATCCTGCATTGAAGAGGAGAGGAATAGTCAGGCAGCCTTGTCAATGGGCTTTTTCTGGAGGTGAACATCTTATTTCACTGCAGCAACGATATCAGGATGACAAACCTATCCATGATGACTGGAGCTGTAAAAGACAGGAAAGAACAAGATTAGGCAATGCATTCTTTAACTATGTTGAGAAGCCAATTACCACAAGGGAAGCGAATCAGGAGTGAATTCCATACCTGTTACCGTAGTCTGCAACCGTAATCAATTTACTGATAACACCACTACAGCAGATCTGTCTTACTTGCTGTGGCCTCCACAAGAAGAGACAGCATAGTTATAGATATAATTGCATGCAGAACTGCCAGAATTATACAGTGGCGAGCATAGTATAAAAGCTTGAAATAGTACTTCTGAAAAATATGAAAAATATGAAAAATATGTATAAAAAGTTACTATCATTCGTAATATATTTTGGTTTAATATTGTATTTAACAGATTTATAGAAAATGCAAAATTTAAATGATACAATAGTAAATTGTATTAACTACAGCTATGTAATGAATATAAAATTCTAATTAAAAATTATCATTGCAATCATATAGCAAAACATTAGGAATGCATAGACTATGCAGTTACATAATGCTCATTAGAAATGTGTGATAAGTTTATTGGTAATGGTGCAACAGACTAACACTGGTGCCAGTTCTGAGGCGGGGAAAAAGCCCGTTAATGAATTGTTACTTGGACTAGTACCTTGCTCAGGATGAGCTGTTGGGAGTTCCCTCGCCATGATCAATTGCCGAGTCAAGGCCCTCATTTGTAATACCGTGTCCTCTGTAGAACTATGCCACGTATTGTGTAATAAGATGCTGCTTGTTAAACTATGTCCTGAAGTTCATGGACAGTTCATTAAGTGATCTTCTGATAAAATATTTGTATTTAGAAGACATCAGTGTTTTCACCATGCGGATTTCCCATAAGTATGATGCCACTGAGAACTGCCTTTATGGATGTTTTCCTCATTATAGCTGTGTTTATGCTCAGAATTCAAGTGCTGTGCTTGCTTAGTTCCTCAAGCCTCTTACAAATTTAATGCATGCAGCAGAGGAGACATGGCTAAAACACACCTCAATTGCAAGTCTCTTAAATTCCATAAGATTTTCAGTTAAAATCCCAAGCAAATAGATCAGATCTGGTTTTCAGCAGTAAAAATGTATGTCTATATGAAACCTGCACTCACAAGTTATGACTTACTCTTTATGTGAACTGATGTCATCGGATGAATTACAGGTTTCCAAAATAAGATGAAAGTGTGGTTTGACATAAGGACTCCTTTTAAGCCATAAACAGTGTATCCTGGATATGTGTATGAAAATTCCATAAGCATAACCAGTTTTTATCTCTCTCCACAGCGATTACCTAGACAAATTGAAGAGCGGAATGAAAAATTAAAGAAAGAAATGTTAGGTAAGTAGGGTGTACATATAACTTGCATAATAATCTAGAAAAATAAAAATACGTGTGTAGAATCTCTTGTATAAAATTTAAAGAAGGTAAATCTTAAAGGAAATACTTGTTCTGTGTTAAACAAAATTCCTGATTTCTTCGTAGTTCTCTATTGCTTGGTTTCACCTACAGTAAGTTCCAGCCAAATAATTCTCTCATACAGAAAAGGCTGTTAGTTACATTTAAAAAAAGAAATACTCAAGACCGAAAACAATGTAATATTAAGGCATGTAAAAGTAGGGGGAAAATGGTTTGAAATAGACCAAGTGCTCTGCCCTTTCTCTCTGCAAGTTAACCTTCAAAGGAAACATTCCCATGAAAGGGATAAAATGAGGTTTTCACTAAACCTTTACGTTAAAAGAAGTCAACCAGCTGTCATAGCTGAGCACATTTGATCTTGTGTCTGAAGAAATAAATTTGGTTCTTTTTGTAGCACTTCCAACCTATAGACCTCCAAGTCTTCATGTTTACCTTGATTTATATAGTATTTCAGTTCTGTTTGTGTGGAGGCTGAATTAGACCTACCTAGTGTTACAAATAGGTATCTGGCCTTGCTGGAAGTGGAATTAGATTTCCTAACTGCATAGCTCATTGTCTCTTGACTTTTTACAATTTGATACCAAAGGATACTATTGACTCTACTTGCTTGTAGAAAAGATAATTTAATTAATATAACTCATTTGAATGTCAGGGGAGTCAACTCAGGTGTCTGGGATGTGTGATTTTTTCATTCCAGGAGAGCAAGTCAGATGCACACTAATAGTTCCAGGCTAGGCACTGACACTAAACTTAAATTAATCACCAGCAAAATCTTTAGAAAGAATGTCACACTTCATTCTTTGGCTCCTTTGAAGTTTGGATATTGAATTGAATTCTTATTTTAGTCAATAAATCAGCCAGTAACATTGTTTTTCTAGGCTTTTATTCTTTTAACTAAAGCTTAAGTCTGGTATATCCCACTAAGACTGCCATGAAAACTGTAGCTGTGTACAAACAAACCAAAATAAATGGAGTGCATCTTCCTCCTTCCCCAAGTGTGTTTCCTGTTTTCCAGTGCTACAGCTCATTACCACATAGTTTGTCAGAAGCTGAAACCACATCTTTAGTGATTGTGTGTAAATAAATCAGAGCACACAATTCTTGCCTGGATTTTTCTGCCAGACTACCTCACTGTGAATTCTTGTGTGCAAGTGGTAGTTGCATGTGATGGATGAAATTGATGTCACTAGAAAAGCAAAAAGTTTTTTTGCCAAACCAAATCCATTTCTGCTATGTGTTGTTCAAGGGTCTAACTTTTCCAAAGCTGACATTTGTATTTGAATTATTTACATATTTTCTGTTCAGCTTTTGCAGGTTAGTGCTGCCACTTGCCACTGAACTTCACTCAGTATGAACTAACCTCGGAGTTTCACATTAATGAAAGCTTAACTGACAGCACACTTTGAAAGTAGCTTTTAAATCCATGTGGCTTTGCCTTTATGCTTTCATAACCTGAGTGTCCTCTGCCTTAGTAATTGCCCAGGACATGAACATACACTGACCATTTTCTGTGTTCTTTTTTTTCTCTTCTGACTTTAAAGCCAAAGATTTCCAGCTATTGTGTAACAAACTAGGCTTGTTAAGAGAAACTAATTATTGTGCCAACTAGCTCCTTTGGGGAGAGGGTGTGAGAAGAGGGGAAGCTTGGAATAATTTTAGTAAGGTTTAGCAGCTTGGAGGCTGCGACAATAGTTTTCTGCATGGCTGCAGGGGAGCCAAGTATATTGGATACAAAAAAAACCCAAACAAACAAACAAAAAAAAAGGATGGAATATATGCCAATCTGTGTAGTCCGTCTTATACACACAGAGTTCATCAAATCTAATAAAAAACTATTGGGACTTTCAGCTTAAGTTATAAATGAGTGCATTCCAGAAAATAGTGAGATGTACTTGATTATCAGTGTGATTAATGGGAAGGCCTATCGGGGCATATCACCTGGGCCTTTCTGCCAATAAGAGGCCAGCTACATGAGATCAGCAAAGATATTTATTAGGTTTAGTGCCTAAAGAACTAGGTTTTTTCTTTACATTGAAGAATATGATGTATTTGCAATTAAGCTGCTAAACCCTAATACTGTATATAGGGAGGTCACTTTAAATAGTTCAAACCAGAGCAAATACACGGTTCCTTTTAGTTCCGTTCTCACCACTTAGGGAAGGGAAAAGGATTTGCTCGCTCCCTCTTAATTGCTTAAGAAATGTTGCTGGTAATACAGAAAGTTATACAAAGTTGAGACCTCATCAGGAAATTTGTCTTTTATCCAAAAAAAAATTCTTAACATAAACAATATCTAGCTTTTCAACTTCCAAACCCTGCAGTAACACCAGCAACTATACTAGAAGAATTGCCAGAAAGACTGAATAGTAATTAATTTTGGCTGTTACGTCTTAATGTAAATCGTGAGAAATCTTTTCGTGCATCTGCCTTTTGCAACAGGATGTTACGTGGCAGTTTAGGCAGTAGACAATGAATCACAGACTTTTGAGCCCTAAAGTGATTTTTACTGGTTAAGTTTTCTTGTTAACCTCTATTGCTTTGCTGAAGAAACTCAACATGCTGGAGTTACAGCTGAAAAGTAGACATAGGCTGTTCTAGAACATAAAGAATGAAATCTGATGAACAAAATGAAAATACGGTCTCGGAGAGGAGAACGTGACCCTGCTCCGGGACAAGTGAGTGTCTGGCTGCTGAGAACTCTTTGCAGCTGAGTCACAGCTCCACATGCCTTTTCCCTTCCTTGAAGCACAGTCCCTGCTTTAAGAGAGCTTTTCTTTGGGGGGAGGGGGAGGTTGGACTTAACTACAGATCTTAATTTAGGGATGAAAGGAGAGTGGGGGAGGAGGAAATAGTGCTTTCCTACAATGATGGGTTTATGTGCGCCAAGACAGCAGGAGCAGTGCTTTGGGCTTGAGTTCCCGGAAAAGGCAAGGCTTTCTTCTGCTTCATTAACAATTTAATAAATGTGGCTGCACCAGAAGGCATTGCTGTATGTGAATTTAAGTGATAGAACAGGAAGGTGACCGATGACGGTATTGTTTTAAATATTCAATCACAGTGAAATGAAGAATAAAGTATTAAATATGTCATGTAGTCTTTAGCTTCTCCCAAAGAGCTGGCCTAGCTACAAGCAAGAATACCAAGGCAGTTGTTCTGTGTTTATTGGCTCCAGTATGACCGGAAAAGAGCCATCGTACTAACTGCAATTAGAAAAGACCTTTCAGTTTCCTGAAATGGGCAAACTTGTCTGCCTGCTCCCGAGCCAGCTGCAGTGCCTGGATAACTTGTGAACTGTGTACAGCCCACTCCAGCGATGCCAGACTATGCCAGGATTCTTCCACCAGCAGACAAAGACACTTCTCACCCCAAACCTGAAGCTAAACAATGACCAAATGTTTGTCTGGAAGTACAATAGCAACTATTCATCCTAGTCATAGAGATGCTATGAACAACTTTATAGTTTTATAACCAAAATGCTTTCAGGATGCTGTGTAAAATTATGAACTTAATAGTTAACTTAGTTTAAACAGCTTAAAATAAAACCCCACCAGCAGTACAAAGAAGCTAATCCTAGCTGAGCCATTCACTGGAATGATTTTGGCCAGATCACTAAACCACCTCATCTGTTAATCCAAACAGAAAAAAAAAAAAAAAAGAAATTGAAGAAAAATCCTGTCTCACCAACTTGCTGCTTTTCTAGGCTAAGATTGTCTTTTTTTCCTGTGTAAGGCCATGGAATTTCCACGTTCACTGTCAAAGACCAACCTTCCTTTAAAATAATTACATAAATCTCTGAAAGATACCCAGTTGTGAACCGGCACTTTGATGCAAGATCTTAATTACTTTGGTGTATGTAGGTGTACCATAGTAATGCTAGCTGCTAGTTTCTTTATGCAGGACTGAGTTGTTCCTTAGATTAAAATGTTTACATTTTGCACCTGCTATTGTTACTTTTTGTATATTCTGTGACTGTGCTCAAAACAGCTCCCCCTGCCCTCAATTCAATTTTGGAAACGGGATAGAAAAAATAGCGTATTTTGATTCATGGTGATGATGTTTAACCTGTCTTGAACTGTTACCAGATTGTAAGAGATAAGGGGCGTACTTGCATGGGATAAGTTCAGGCTCGGATACAATTTTTGTTTTGAGAACAGCATTTTCAAACAAACAAAAGCAAGAAACTAAATAAGCGTTTATATGACTTGGCAGTTAGATTCTAATATGTTAGCTTAGAAATAGAAATAAAGGTGAAGATGACTAGAATAACAGATGTTTCTCACGATGGCTTGCAGAAAGCACGCACATGCGAGCAGGAACAGGTGTGGCACTTGCACATTTTAGTTACATGATTGTGACTACTTCATTGCTCAACTGGATTTCCTGTGTGCCAGCTATTGTTGTTGTCACCTTATCTCCACTGTGTGCATGCACAAAACTCCCAGCAAAATAAAATCCATTACCTTGAAGACCTAGTAGAGGTAGAAGGCTTTGTGAAAGCTGGTGTGTAGCCTGTGGATGCAAACCTAGGGTAGGCTTCAACTTGTCCAGACTTCTCCTGTTTGTTCTTTGGGAAATTAGTCTACGATTCTGCATTGAAGCCAGGAGGAAAATAATGTTTTCCTTGGAAAACTGACCATCTTCCTCCTTTGGCTTGTCATTCCAGTGGCTCAGCTTGTGTTTAGCTAACATGCAAGTTGTTACCTCTGCTTTTTTGTTAATTTAATGCATTTTATCTATTCTATCTTCTCTGTATAGGTATGACTTTTTAAAAAGGATGTACTTTTGTTGCCCATCCCCTTTTATAGGTGTTAGCAACATTAGTTTTCTAGAGACAGAAAGCACGTATCATACATCTATTGCTAGAAGCCTTTAGATTTTAACAGTTGTACCTGATGTATATTTGACAATGTTTGTTAAATAATAGCTGATTAGAGCTCCTAGCAGTGGTAAGTTAGTCCTGGAGAACTGTAGTTTTGAAAGTGAATTAATGATGTCAAGTCACATCACGCTGAGTTTTTCTGCAGGCAAAACGGCTGTAAAGTTGTATGCTTCAGGTGGAACTGCTGAGTTTGCAGGTGCAAACGCAGTTGCAAAGATGAAATTTTTTTATTTTTCTTTATATCAATATATGTGTTTAAAAAGGGATTTTTAATAGTTACAAATGGGGGGTTTGAACTTGCGCTTTCATTGTGTCTTTGGTAGTCTAGGAAACTGGCAGTTAAAATATTCTTGATTGTTTATAGAGCTGTAGCTGCATCTAAAATGACCAGAACTGAAAACTTTGTGTTAGAAAATTGAATGTTGGCAGCTATCAGAGTTATATCCGAGCATAAGTATAGGGGAGACCAGTGCTTTGTTGTGAGCTGTTAAACTCTCGTGCCTCAGGAGCTTATAACTGAGGAGGTGCTTTTGGGTAGCTGTAACCACATAGCCATGACTGTTGGCATCCACTGGCCCTCCATCAGGGCTGCCTGACAAACTGTTCAGAACCAGCATGGTGATCTGATTTCAGAGCTCACAGTAACTACAGCACAATTGGGAGGTTCTTTTAAATTCATGTAACAGCCTAAATATTCAACAAACTGCAGAGATTTCCACAGCATTTACCTTAAATTAGTAGACAAATTTGTAGAGCTGCATTGTGTAGTTGGGCATAATTCAATGGGAGTTTTCCTTCTGCTTAATGTGTTATCTCTCCTTTCATTGTAGGCAAACTGAAGGATCTTGGGAATTTGGTTCTCCGCCCCTTTGGCCTGTCAACAGAAAATTTTCAGATAAAGCAGGATTCATCAACTGGTTCATACTCCATCAATTTTGTTCAAAATCCCAACAACAATAGATAACATGCATTCAGTCTAGTTCTGCTGGCTTTCAGGCTTCGTGACCGTGTGCTTGCACGTACCAATAAAAGGATTCAGCAAACATTCTTCACGCTCCCCAAGTGAAGATAAGACTCAAGCGTACTCATTTCCCTGCTTGTGAAATTATTTACAATGTGGATGTAAAGCAAGTCATTTGACTTCTCTTAGTGATAACTGTGTCCAATGTGTGATGTATTTTTTTTTTTAATATCTTTTTTTCCTTGCCTTGTGGTGTCTGGCTTACCCAACAGTCAGGTTCATTATTTTGGCCCATTCAATGCTGGCAACAAAATTCTAGCAAGCAATTCTGTTGAATCAAAATGCCCACGCACCTGTAGGCAAGAACAAAGCCTAATGGTGTCTTGGGGAATTAATGAATCTAGCAGAAGCACTTCTCCACACTCAGCAGGTGGATATGACTGACAGCATGTATGGAAGCAAGCCAGCCTCTTCTGTGGAGTAATTTTTCTTTGTAATAAAGGCTTGGTATTTCTGTTGGTTTGGTTTGTGAAGTTCTTTCCTTATTTGAGTCCTTCACGTGGTGGTATTATTGTTAAAAGTGCTTATAGTCACCCACAAATAACATACTTGCAAGACATTAAGTTGAAGCATTTGATTTTTTTCATCTTGCTTATAGCAATACCAGTAAATCAATCTCAGGCCACCCTTATGAGACGTTTTGTTTACTTTTTATTAATTTTTCTGAAGGCAACAAGGAAATTTTGTGCCCCTATATATATTTATATATATATACACACTCTTTGTAATGATACCATAAAATTAGTTAAATTTGCTTGTCTAAGATTCATTCATGTTACAGATACCCGTAATGGCAAACAAATAAGTGATGTTAAATATGATTGCAAAAGATTTTCATAGTATACTAGACCTTGAAGACTTTGAAGTGTGTGTGTGTGTGTGTATATATATATGTGCTGTTGAAGTAGTTCATTCAGATTTTGGAGAAGGGGTGTCTTTTGTAATTACTACTTACTATTTTTTATATTGATGCTGATGTTTACATTGGAGGCAGATTTTTCAGTTGTCTCCATGGAGATTTCAGTATATGATTTAATTAAATAATCAGTGGTGGCTGTCTGTTGGCTATGGGTTGTCAGATTTATTTCAGGAAGTCTCTCCATGTGTACTTTATGGACTGAAATTATAGAGCTCCAGTCTTTACACTGGTATGCCTGAAAGGAACAGTCTCTCAAGCTAAGGCATTCTTGGTGCTTTATTTTCATTTTTGTCTCTGCAGCTGCGCAGGGGTTTTTGGATTGTTGTTTAAATCTGTCTTGCTGCATTTTTGGTTTTAACTTTGTGGTCAGCTGTTTGTAAACTATCTCAAGTCTGCAGTGAGTGTGTATTAAGTCTATGGGAATTAAAATGTCATTGTCAAAAGAAGAGAGAAGAGAGGTCTGTGCAGCCTTTAACATCTTCTGCATAATTAAAACGTCACTTAAGTAAATAACAGCAAGCAGCCTCTAGGATTTCCATGTGCTGAAACTGTTAACTGTGCCATGCTTTACTGGAGTAAAGTTTCTAATGTGCAAGGCTGAATTTCCTTTACTGATACAGTTTGGGCAAAGGGGTAGGTGTGTGGATGGGAGGTTTTAAAGAAAGATTTTGCTCCCCGGTGCTGCTGGAGAGGGGTTTGCCAGCTGGGTGTGCTGGGCTCCAGTACCCAGGCAGAGGGCTGAGTCTACCTGGGCGCTGTGCTGGGAGAGAAGTGTGCTCACACCCCAGAGGCTCTGCAGGTCCAGATGGGCTAATTAGCTCTAAAACTGCTCTGCTTTCTCAGCTGAGCTCTTCAGATTCAGGGAAGGCTCATTGCATTGGGCTGTGTTGAGACTAGTATAAATGTTAATAATCTTTCCTGAAAGCTGGAACACTACAGAGCAAAGGTGTCCAAGCTGCTTCCAAGGAGCGCTGGGCAGGGGCAGTGCTGGGCTGAAGCTCATGAGCTTGGCTTGTGCTCACAGAGGCACAGGGGTATGTGTGAATCCTGCTTCCCTACAGCTCCTGGGACCGCACCAGGTGGGTGGAGTTGGCGGTTCCTGCTGCTGCAGGCTCCACGCTGCCTCAAAGTGGAAAAGGTGGCAGGCTCTGGAGGCAGCACAAGGTGTCTGCACCTGGAGCCAGGCCGTCCACTGACTCCTGAGTTCCAGTAACTAACTTTGCACTGGGGCTGAAGGCAGGGAGAGGAGCTCAGCTACGCTTCGTCTCATTTGCCAACCTTAGCACTAGTCCCATGTCACTGAATGTGAAGCAGGTTGGGTCTGTGCCCTGGGTGTCACTCCACTGCAACATGCATACACCCATAGAACATACATAAATGGAACCACTTTGGAGGTACTATACTTTAAATTTTTATATATCTTTGTTATTAGCAATTAATTGCTATCTTTACATGCACTGTGTGTGTCTATATATTATTTAGCACTGTGTGGCTGTTGTGCAAAGTTACAGGCAGTGGCTTTTAGCAGCCTGCTACTTGCGTTACAAATGAGTCCATTCTTCCTTCCATTCTGTTCCCACTTCACATCTTTAAAGGGCTGGAGGGCTGCAAATGTGCCTTCTTGGGGTGGGCACTGGTTAACTTATTCTGGAAAATAAAAGCACAACAAAACTTTTAATATTATTGCTACCTCTGTGCAAACGCAACATCAAGTAAGTGTGCAACTTCCCTGCTGGATGCCTGATGTGTATCTATAGTTTTAAAAGGAAGGGAAGAACAAATGAAGCTGAAGGATTGCAGCTGATTTGCTTTCCACACTTGTGTTTGTAATTTAATTGCATTGTGTGAAAGAGGCGGGTTTGTGTCACTGGAAATTGGGCACAGCAATACTGAGGACTCTAGGGGTCATACCCACTCGAAGTGCCACTCTCCAGCTAAACCAGAAACCTCCGAAATATGTGTGATCTGCCATTGCAGCAAGCTCTCCTCTAGGTAAAATTCTAATTAATTGCCTGAAAGTCCTTTTGCATTGTCCAAATCCTGAACTAATGCATTTATTTTGCTTTTTATTTTTAAGGGATTTTTTTTTTTTATGTCTAAACTAGCCATCACAGCTGTCACCAGAAAGGTAATTGGTACTTCCTCCTGGTGTAACTGGCCACAATTCCACCGCAATGCCAGGGTGTTTTGAGTCACACATCTTGGGCTTACAACCTCTAATAGGAAAAAAATGTTTTATGAAACATAATCTTTTAAATATAAGTGCTCTTAAACCAACAAGTTCCTTGCTAATTTGTTCCAATAGTTACTCACCCTTATTGTAACAAGCATGTGCCTTTTTTCCACTTAGAGTTGTCTGTCCTCAGTCCCAGCCTTTGTTCCTTCTTACTCCGCCTGTTTAGTACCTGGCCGCTTCTCCCTGCATGTGTTTGCACAGCAACGAAGGGGCCTGTTGCTCTTCTCCATCAGCTGAAGAGACAGGGCTGCTTTCCGGCTCTCCCTACAAAGAACTTTTTCCAGGATTTCCGTAATGTTTGTGTCTCAAGCCTTCCTTTTTTGACATGAGAACTGACACTGATGTTTCTCTCTCCTGCTCTATAAGGCAGGCCCGACCTTCTTCCTTGTTCTTCCTTGTTTACACCCTCAGAGACTGTCTTAACCCTTCTGGCAACACGTGAATGAACTTTCAGACCTCCCCTCAGCCTTTTCTGGGATAGCAGAGATACAGACCCCCCCCTTTCCTGCAGCTGCGGACAACATTTTCTTCCTTGTGTTAATGCAGGTAATGCTAAATTATGTCACGCTTGCTTTGGCAGGCCCAGCTTCCTAAGCAATGTATGTTCTTCTGTGTGTCTTCCCACCAGGCTGCTGCTTCCTAGCATTTAGGTTACTTGCTAGACTTTAGATTTGTCGGTCACTGATGAAGGTGTCATGTATTACAAGGCCTAGCAGTGATTCCAGCAGAAATCACTCACAGGAAACATCCCTGTTTGAAGGACAGTGGCAAACTGTTTGAGATCCGTCAGGGAGACAATCTTACTCCACGTGTGCATCATTTATTTTATATTGCAGCTAGTTATCTGTAAATATCGCATATCCTGTAGAGTGCCATGCCAGGCGGTGTGTCTTCGTAATTAGACTCACTAAGCCTGGCTGAATGACAAGGTCTATTTTTGATGGATTTTAATTGCATGTTTGCCTTTAATTCTGGATTTCTGATCCTGTTCCCAGATCCCTATCCCTGATGTCAGATTAACCAGCCTATATTTACCTGGGTCTTCATCTTTGCCCTCCGTTGCCCCCCGGACCTGTCTGCGTACCCAGCACACGTTACAGGCACAGGGGCTGAGCCAGGGGGCTGCTTTAGGGGAAACAGCTGGGCTTATTTTCAGTCCCGTTACTGTTCTGCCTGGGTGCTAATGGAATGGCAAATACATCATCCCACTGGCTTTAAATTGAGAAATCCCCAACACCAGTACTTTTATGGTCGGCAACAGGCCGCTGCCACATTTTGAGTGCTGCTTTTGTTCCTAATAGATTAAAGTTTCTCTTGTACCATCCTTATCTTTGTTAGTCGTGCCTTTTTTTTTAAGCTTTTCTTATCAAGATTGTATTCTCTTACATCAACTTTATGGCAGCTACCTATTTTGTCTTCCCATGTGCAATGTTATTGCTTTTTAATTGCTGCCTTCATATCACTGTTGAGCCTCCTGGCTGTATAGCCAAAGATTACCTCCTTCTGTAGTTTTTAACAAAAAATAATATTCCTTTTGTCCAGCATCTTAGAAATCTACATTTTGGTTTTCATCTTCTTATTTCTAGTCAAGTTTACCCAATTTTTCCTTCTAGTTTTAGTTTTTTTAAAGCAGGGGTAGAAATGGAAAAAAAAAATCTACATTTATATGTGGGTAGATGTGCCCAGATCTGTGGGTAGCTCAGGACTCTGTAACCACCAACTTCCAGGACACTGATTTTTGTTTCTAGACATTATAATATGGCTCAAAGTAACATACGCAGGATCTCATATTAGAAAGCCATTCTAGAAATAATTTTAGGAAGCGCAGAGTGCGCAGTGTGGCTCCAGCAGTTTATCTTTTCATTACAAGGGCGCTTGAAAAGTAGCTCCTCTGTTTTCTGGTGGGCCCGTGCGTCCTGTTGCTGAGCTTCATCATCACGCTCACCAATATGTCCCCGGTAGCCATTTTAGTCTACAGTACTTAAAATTGCTGCTGCTTCTTCCTCTACTTACTCTGCCCTCCCACTAATTGCCAGTCCAGTCATTCTGCTACATTACCGTATTCTAAAGCTTATATCATTATTGTTTCTCAATTATGAGACTGCGAACATTCTTACTGTACAGGAATATTAGGAGAAAGAACGAGGAACTAGAAACCTCTCTGTGCTCTCTGATAATTCCATACGGGTTATTTACAACACTAAATTTCATATTATATCACTTCTGTTACCTTTTCCTCTTCATGCGTGATGGGAGCAGGATACCCAAGAGCCATCTTCACCCTCCACTTCTGCACCTCCACTGAAACCAGCTCCACCTCCTGAATCAAACCTGGACACAGAGAAAGTTCAGAGTGGGTGCCTGGGTTAGCACAAAACCTAAATTACTAAAAATCCATCAGATGAGCTGCCCCAGCAGGGCCTGCAGACAGGACTCAGCCCACTCAGGATGACCTCCCTCCCCTACGATGAGCTCTCCATGCCAAAACCCCAAGATGTGCAGTGAAGTACAGCCATGTCTGTCTTCATTTATTCAATGGATTGGAACAATTGCTGAGGTTTTATAAATAACTTGCCAGGGTGCCTGTAGTGTCCCATACTCAGTAATTCAATCTGTTCTCCCCTGCTGGGTCTCTGTAACCCACCCAGCCGCGTAGCTGCAGCTGGCATTTCTGCCCTTGCAGCACTGTGCTCGGCAGTGGCCGACCCATAGGGTTTCCGAAATGGATGTCTCACAAAGCTCTAAGGTGTATACAATGGGTTCCTAAGAAAGCAAACACTCAGCCCCCGAAAAAGCCTCCTCTCACTATAGCAAAGCACAGCTCTCCACCCAGCTACAGAGAAAGGCTCCACAAACCTCAAAATCTTGTTTTATTTGACATCACTTTGCTTCAGCGGGAGGTGGGATGCCCTGAGGTGGTCTGTCCCACAAACACTCATCCTGCCACATACCCTGGCGAGCAAACCCAACAGAGCATTGCAACCAAGTGGGCAGAGGAACGAACCCAGGGCCATTTCTGTTACCGTGCAGTGGACGCCTTTTTTGTTTTGGCTCTTTCTGCCCTCGGCAGCGTGCGAGGCCCCGTCCCCTCCTTCCAGCCCCACCTTGCTCCTCCTGCCCTTTGGCACCTTGACAAGACGTGCCGGATCTGTCCCTTTGCCCCATGTACATGGCACAGCCGTGCTGCTGCCCACCTCTGTGGGCTCTCACCTCCCCTCCACACCCAGGGTGAACCACAAACCCAGGTGGGCTCCCTCAGCCGTGGCTGCCGGCCTGTGGGGGCCATGCCGGCTGCACACCCTGCTGCTCCCCTGCCAGCATCAGGTCCTGGCTCACCTCTCGCTTCTCCTCCCCTTCTCCCAGGTCTCCTCTGGGACCAGCGCCTCTGCCAGCACATTAACCCATCCCCATGGAGCAACGAACCACCACTTCAGCCCACTCATGACCGTGGGCCCTCAAGCATCAGGCAGCTCGTCTGCACGGCCTCCAGCATGGCTGCCTGCCCTTAACTGGGGTTACTGGAGTGCCCAGCGCTGCGGCAGGTGCTATAAAACGCGGGACATTCCATCCCATTGCAAATCAAGAGTAACCAACAAAGCAAAGTCCAACAATTTTCCTTAGGAAAGGAATAAAACCAGGTGCACAAGATGAGCTGAGCTTGCAGGGCACCCTCCGGGGGCAAAAAACCCACCTGGGCTCTGCCAAGCCCCCGGGAGTGTGGTGCTTCTGGGAAAGGCCACTTGGGCAAAAAGCAGGTTTTTCCAGCTAATTCTGGATTCTGACTGTGAGTCCCAAGGCCTGGCCCTCAGAGGAGCTGAACACCTGTAGTTCCCTCAACCTCACCAAAGATTTGGGGGATTTAGCATCTCTCAAAAGCAAAAAAAAAAGCAGCTCTCCATTCACATAATAAGATCTGGCTGCCAAACCAGCAGCACTAAGCGAGGCAGCAGGAGGTAGCAGGAGGTAGTACTCGGAAAAGTGGCCGTGGGACTGACACACACCGTGACTTACCGTAGCACAGTGCTGCCGATCCCCTCCCGCCCGGCTATTAAGCAGGGATCTGAAATTTCTCCCAGCTCATCGCGTTGGGATATTTAGGATTAGATAAAGCACCAAGTTTTTAAAGACGAGTCCTTCCTTCCCCGATTAGCACATTTCAGCACAAATCTTCCATGAGATCCACCTACCTCTGATTAGCACAGACAGCCGGCGAGAAAGGAGAAGCTGCTGGTCACCAGTTCCTAGGCTTTAATTAGCTGCGTTATTCCCAAGGGATCACTGCAACAGCCAAGCTCTGTTGCCAGCTGCTGCAGCCAAGAACCAATTATATCAAAGTGTCACCTCTCTCTAACAGTAGGTAAAGATGTGTAGGGGCACATTTGATGCGCAGCATTAACACGTTGCTCATTCACAAGATCTCCCTCTTTGGAACAATCCCAGCATTTTCTTGTTCAGTAGCTTACTTTTTTTTTTAAAACCTGTGCAGCCTCCTGCTCACAAGGCTATAATTGCCGGGGAGTATCTTTTATCAGCAGAGGATCCGGTCAGCCCGTTTTCTGATGAGACACAGTAAATTGTTGGGCTCATGGCTGCTGTGGCATTAAGCCAGAGCCATTACAGCCTTCCCTGACAAAGCAAAGTCCTTAATAGATTAAAGGTCCTAAAACAACCGAAAACTAAAATAAACCACATTTTTGTGATTCTGTGTGTTCTGTGGTAGTCTCCCCAGTCGGAAACCTCACCATCTGCAGCTACGACTCCAGCCTGGAGTCCCCAGACCTGCCCATTTCTCATCCGCTGGTTCCCAAGAAGATGATTCACAAAGCCAGTATTCCTTAAGCAGATGCAGCAGGAATGGGTTTGCCTTTCCCAGCCCCACTGAAACCGGGACTCTGGTCCTGGCTCCCAGTGCTGCCCGCGCCACATCTAGGGGCACAAGTGTGGGACCCCGCAGCTTCCAACCAGCAGCGTGACCCTCCACCAGCCGCAAAAAATGAGACTTCAACCGCTCAGGCTTTAGTCATGCCCATTCATCTGGGATAAATACATTGTCAGGCAGGTTATTTCTGTTCCGTTTCTAACTCTGGCATGTGAAATGCAGCCCAGCCTCGGTGCTGGCAGTGCAGGAGATGCTCCTGAGCAACACCCTCCTGCAGACAGACGTATGGGTGAAGTGGGACATCGGGAAGAGGGGGGGGGGAAATGGTATTATCTGGTCTAGGAGGTAGCTTTGTGCCTGGCTGCTGGAACAGCTTCCTAAATGTATTCTTGGAGCAGTGCTGGCGAGTGCCAAGCAATAAAACAGGTCCCTGGAGAGGCAGCAGGACTGCAGGCTCTGCTTGCCTAATTGCATTTGAGCACAGCTTCTGAGAAGTGCATCTTTCTGTATCCCAGGGAAGGCTGACACATTTCCCTTTGCTCGTTTGGCTGCAGCCTCCATCATGGGGCACTTCTCTACATGAGGAAGGAAGAATCGCAGCATTTGGAAACTTTGGGGAGGGAGAAAGCTGGAAGCTGGTGGATTTACAGCCTACGGCTACAGCCCCCGACCTGCCCTTGAAGCGACAGTTCTCTCTGTGCCCCAATGTACTTGTGTATCCCTGCTCCAAGCTCAAACACAGCTGAGGCCATGGCACTTGCAGCCAGCAGCAAGTTTACTAAGCCAAGATGCGACCGATGATAGCTTCTGGTATGATTTTGCAGTATTAAAGAAAAGATGTACCATGTATGGCTACCCTGGCCCCTGTTCTCATGGCTCATTCGCAATGTTGGCTTTCTAAAGGCAAACAGAGCAAACTGAGCAAATCATGAGAGGATTGTGCATGTCTATCTGCGCAATATTAGTATTTCTGGGACCTGTTACTTAGCGTAGTCCAGTATCCACCCTTTTACACTCTGGAGGCCCCAGCCCCTTCTCTGACGGCTCAGATGCTGCAATGTTTGAGTGAGCCCTCCAGCAGGCACAGCCTGCCTTTAATATTTAATGACCAACACAACCACATTTGGAAATTCCAGTCTCTAAGCTCTTAACATGAGGAGCTTTTCCCTGCAAATCCGGATTTCTAAATTAGAAATACCCCTCCTGGGCTTTGAATATTCACCCCAAATTCAGAACACGCCAAAATCTTCCGCAAGGGTGTCCAACCTGCCCAGCGCGGAGCGCCCATGGCTTGTGCTCCAAACCCAGCAAGGGAGTAAAAACAAAGACCACAGAAATACTCAAGGGAAAAGCAGGAGCAGAACCATGACCAGGCTACAGAACGCGAATAAAAACCAGGTGCCAGCACTGTGTGTACCAGCGCACAACGTGATCCTGTTCCTGCTGCCACCCAGCACACGCTGAAGCTCACCCTGCGCTGCCTTCGGAAAGCTGTGACTCCACTCGCCCCCCTGCACAAAGAGGGAGAATGACAAATCCGCCGACGATGACTAGAGCAAGGACAAGTGGGCAAGAGAAAAAAAAAAATGATGACAGTGAGTGGCAGTTGATACCAAGGCCATACGCACATACGTGGCCTTGTTTCTGCCCCAGCAGTTGCCTAGAGCCCTGCTGGTGCTGCTGCGTCGCGCTGCTGACACTCTCGGTGCGCTCCTTAGCATTTGGCAGCCCGAGCATTGCTTTGCCTGTGGTTGAGCAGAAGGATGAGCTGCTTTTCAAGCTGGCTCAGGTTCTCTGCTGGGAGCTCCTCGGAAGGCACAGCCACACCTCACCCGTCAGAGAATGGTTCCAGCCCGGCGGCATTCCCAGCCTCCCAGAAAGCGCAAAAGCCTGAGAAGGACCTCACCGTGCAAATTGCAGCAGCCCCTCACGCTCTGTGCAGCCGTGGAGGACGCTGCCAGTCGGGGAGATCAGCCTGCGGAGCTGGAAGGCAATGCGAGCATGTCCCTCCCCTGACTTGCTCAGCCGCAGACGAGGCTTCGCCTGCCTTGGCACCAGAGTGCTCACACAGAATGAGCATGTGACAGCGTCTGAATTTACCACATCATCTCTCTGTTACTGATCTACCCGATTTCCTTAAGAAATCTGCCCATTGGTGTCACCCTAAAAGCGAGCCGATTCCTCTGTACCGCTGCCTCAGATTTTAGCTGGCAAGCTACCGCACAAAACCCGCCTGCGCTGGGAGCAGCTGCTCCCTGCACTTTTGCCCTCATTAAGTATCACCCTTTTGATGCTTCAGGGCAGCAGTAAACACTATTACTGAGCAGCATTGTGTAGCGCTGGCTTCATCGCTGAAGGTTGGGTCACTTTTATACTTTCATCACCGAACTACTGGAGTGAAGATTAATCAATGGAGTAATTGCAGAACTCTGAAATCTGTCTGGCTAACCTCTCTTGTGGGCTTCACAGACACGCAGCAAATCCAGCAGACTCCCACAGCGAGAGGCTACCAACACAATGTCACAAAGGAAAAGCCATTAGTGAGCAATTACATTTCAGCAGGATTTCCCCTCTCCACCACAGCCTAATGAGGATAACCAATTCAAGAGGAACCGCTGCAAGGATAAATGAATAATGAGAGAAAGAGGATGGGAGTTCCTGCAATCCGGGCAGAATAAGAAACAAGCCTGTGAAGGAAGAGAAAATCACATATGCTGGAGCTCTGCTCCAAGCAACAGACAGATGTGGACACTCGCTCACAGTTACAGGAGGCACCAACTGGTTTCAAAAGCATCACAGAGGCCCAGGGCCAAGACAACAGTCGCTGCAGCCAGAGGATGTGCGCACCATCGCTCTAGAAGCTAATTCAATTTTTGGGAAATACTTCTGACTATCAACAACAGGTCACTGCAACAAAACACCATTCTTACAAAAGGGTTAGTACCTCTGTATCACCCACTAGTTCCTGGCATAATGGCACGCACCATAAAATATTAATGCCCCCTTGAAATAAGAACATCCTAGAAGTCAAGTTTACCTGAGCAGCTTATTTTTTGTTTAACCTAGGAGCCCAACTAAAATTAGGATATCTTTTCTTTACAGTAATAAAAACGCAAGTGGAAAAAAAAAATTATAAATGCTACCTTCTGTTTAATGGGAGAATGCAACTCTACAGATTCTGCCATTTGAAGAAATCTTTGCCATTGTGGCCATCCTCTGATGGCAGTGCAGGAGACGGCGAGCTCCGGTACAGGAGTTAGGTGTTACAGCACAACTTCCTCCCCCTCCTACAGGGCACCATGGCAAGATAACACAGCTGAGTGCAAGGCATTTCTTCCCTAAATGGAGAAATACCCCATTACACTTACCTGCAATGGACAGACTTTGTCCGAAACTGTTAGCATTGCAAGTAAAAACCAGCCAGAGAAAAGATCAGCAGGCAGCGCGCAGGTATTCAAAGGCCCAGCACTTTTTCTGTGTTTCAGCTGCTTTGCGCCTCGCTGCACAGCCCTCGTCTGCTGGCCAGGAGACTGGCTCTGCCCCACAGGGCTGGGGGGGCCCTGAGCTCGCCCCCACCTTGCCCCTCGCTCAGCATCACCCACCATGCTGGGATCACAGCTGCAAGGGGCAGCAACCGCCTCCCATCACATCCTCCTGCCTCCTTTCACCAGGACTTAGCGCCTCAGTCGCAGCCATGGAACAGAGCCATCAGGGCGTCTTTGCATCTGTCTCTACAACGAACACGTAAATCTTTTCTTGTTAATTACACAAGAAAAAGAGAAGTTTTTTCTTATTGCTTGTGGGAAGCATCCGGCTGGTTGAGCATGACTTGGTATCTTTTAGCCACTGTGGTGAAAGGTAAGGTTGGATAGAGACATGTCCAGGTGACAGAATTACAGCAGTGGACTAATAACCTCAGTTTAATCTTTTGTTTAATTCAGAAAAAAAAAAAAAAAAATTAACATAAATCAAAGGCTTTTGGGTCAAGGACTGATAAAACAAGGAAGTTATGACATCAAAACATTATTCAACATTATTTCCCTTTAAAAGAGCACTGAAAAAAATCAAGGCTTTATTTGAATAAATGTTACACAACATTCTTTATCATTTACTTCCCAGCAAACCTTAAAGGGTGAATCATATTTTCCTCATTCAAGTCTACAAAATGAAAGAGGCATAGTGACCATTCAATATACAGACAAGAAGGTAGCACGGAGCAAAGCTTAAATATTAAGCAACTAAAGCAAAAAAGTGAAAAGCAATACATTACTGTAATTCTCTATCATTAGAATATCCCTGACAATTTCATTTCAAAATGAAAATCTGGTTTCAAACAAAATGGCTGCAATACTTTCTGTGAAAACAAACACAAATACAGTTAGCTACCTTGTCTATTTTTATGCTATTTGCTTATATACCCATATTCTCCAATGCAGAGACCTGCATCTCTCTTAAGTGTATTTTTTTTATATTTCAGCTGCTGTGCAGACGTGCTCGGGAAGGTGAGGAAATAAGAGCACTGGCTGAGAGTCGGATGTCACACAGGCAGGCACTACTGGCTTCTACTTACAACATCAATCAGTTTTCAATCCCATGTGCAATAACCCTGCTATTACAGTCCTGGGCCTTTTTCCTGAGCAGAAACTGTTTTGTGCCATGTTGTTTGGTGGTTATTTTCTGTTTGGTTTCTTTTTTTTGGGGGGGTGGGGGGGGATGGTGGTGTGTGGGGAGGGGGGGTGTTAAAAATGTAATTTACTAGGCCAAGACCTTCATTCTTTGTCAATACAATCGGGGTTTGGTCTCCAGAGGTGAAAGGCTAGCACATACACCACATCAAAACACTTCCCCTATCCTCAAATTGGATGTCTTAATTTTTCTAATTTGTAGTCAAATCTCAGGCCACGAACAGGACCAAACTGCTGATCCTCTTCAACTGGCAAAAAGGAAAAGCACTGTAGAAGGAATCTTAATCTCAAATTAAAAAAAAAAAAAAAAAAAAGTAGTTTATTATCAAAAATGGTACAATTTGAATTTACTGTGTAGCACTATACGGCTATTTTTTAATAAGTAGGCAGTAAATATTCAATTTCTGGCTTTGTAAATAAAGAATTTACCTCTGAAAAAGAGAAACTGAACCAACACAAAGCACGAACGGCCTCCGTATGTGTGCGTTGCTGATGCACCTATCCTGGATGTGGATGCCCGTCCCAGCCTCTCACTTCCCCCCTCTCCGATTGTTTCACAAGTTTTGTTTCACCTGTTGCCAATATCAAAGCCAAACGATAGAGCTATCCTGACTTCAAGTCCTACGTGATTAATTCAGGCTCCATACACGAAGGCTGTGAAACTGCCTTTGTGCTGGTACAGACGCCTCTCAGAAAGGTATCTCTGTTTTTAAATGATCCAGACAAAAGACACTCTATTTTCTCCAGTCGAAACAGGATATTAGTAAGGAGGAAAAGAGTTTACCACAAGTCTTTTCACTTCTATAAGAAACAAAAATTTGACTTTTAGTAGAATATGTGCACCTTTTCATTTCTTCAAAACAAATATTTATTTTCCCAGGTTATATAATAAATCCCCTGCTAAGAACTTTGTAAGAAATGATACTGCTGAGAAAGTGTGCACACAATGTCAATAATCAGTGACACAAATTAATATTTAATAACTAATATTTCAGCAGTGTGTCCAGCATTCACAAGCTCCACTGAAATAAGTCTTACCGAACACCTTTGAGGGAGGGGAATAAAATGGATAAAACCCACTGGGTTTCTTTTTTTGATTCACAGCTATTCAAAGAAGTCAATGCAACCCAGATCAACAACCATCAGAAACACTAATAAAACCTTTGCTCTACTAGTTACCTATCTGAAAAATATTTATGTCAAAAGGAAAAATTAACCCATGATTTGAAATAGAAATGCCATTCCATTTAATCACTCTCCATTCATGATTCCCATCTTTTTATAGTATTATAAGCAAAATGCTGCTCTCTGCGTTGTAGCCCTCCTTAACGTTATTCCACAATCCTTGATTCCCTAAGTGTTACAATAGCATAAATAAAATGCAACCATATTCACACAGAAGGAGCTTTCCCATAATACGGAGATACATGGAGTTTGTGGTCACTGTCCTTTCCATCACCTCTATGGGAAACATTGGTCTCATATAGCAGGACTGTTCATATTTTACAATACAATTGGTTTTGGACATGCTTTTGATCACAGATCACAGCTCTGCTAACACCTGCACTAAATACTAACTAAGCCTCATAGAATGGAAAATTGCAATGCTAAAGTTAAGAATTAAAATAAAAATTCAAAAGTTACAGTCAGCTTCCCAGGCAATTGGCTCCGTCACTGGCACCTATCAAAACATACAAACGTGACTGTCACATTACAAAAAAACCCAGTTATTTGCAGTGATTCTTCATACCAATAATTCAAGTGGTTCCTTGCCTGTAAGTGTCATATAGTCTTTAATAATTTCATGCGTCATTTATTGCAAAAAAGTTTTATAAAATATTTCCTAACATCTTTTTAAATTTTAAAGAAAATGTACATTAGGTACAGGTGCCCTAACAGGGTGCAAGGGGGAGCTTTAACATATTTACCCCCTTTCCCCTTCAAAAAATGTTTACTACTTGGTGAAGATTTCAGAGGAAAAATAGGACAATTCAGTCTCAGATTTCTTTCAGTCCTGATGAGCTGGTGCTCTTCGTGGCAGTGTAGTGAGGTTCCATAAAAACAGCAGTTGACTAGTGTCTCTGAGCTGAAAAGGGGAGAGAAAGGGAAAATGGTTAAATGCCTTCCAGTATATATTGCAAAAGTAGGTAAGCAAAATCTGAGGTGGCCAGAAAAGTTAACAGTTCACCTGCTTTGTGCATTGTGTGGAGAAGACCAAAAAAAAAAAAAAAAAAAATTTACATTATCACAAGACATACACAAGTGAACAAACTCCTCAGTTGACTGGAGTTTTAAGAGAAGGTACCGTACCAATCCATGTTGTATCTCACCCCATTTCAGCATCCAGAGAGAATTTAAATTTTTAAGACATTTAAAGATAGCTAACAAAGGAGGGAGATTAATATACAAAGTCCGTACAACGATGCGTCGTTCACGCATCAAAGCTAAGTCTGACACTGTAATGCCATTCCAAATGCAAGACCGAAGCACCCACAGGAGCACTGAAGTATAAAGCTGCTAATCGTGTTTCTTTTCCATTATTGCTTACATTTTCCCATTTGCTCCACAGAACTGGAATAAAACAATGATAAAGCAGATAGAAGCAGTCAGTTCAAGTAACAACAACGGCATGAGACCACCACCCGTCAGTAACCCACCCTTCGGGGCAGTGCAGAACCAGCACAGTCTGCACTGACCTGCCTCTGGAGTAGCCTGGAGAATTCTGGAGTAACCCAAGTCAGAGGAGACCTCTGGAGAACATCTGCTCCAACCCCTTTGCTCAGAAAACACACAGGAGAACACAAAAGGTTCCAACAGGACCAGGCCAGTCTTGTTGATTCCTTTTACCATTCTGTTGAGCTTTTGACCGCTAGGATTATTTGAGAGGTACATATACATCTTCCAGTACTGACAACAGCATTGGGAATAACACAACTGAATTTTAAAGAGAGACTCATAGCATAGCAGGAAAATTCTCAAGTCCTTTCTAAAAAGACAATTCTTCTGAATAATATCCAAAATAATATGAAAAAATATGAAGTAGGAAAGAGGAATTTGTGAAAACGGTCCAACCACAGGAGGAGGCAGGGAAGACAAAGGGGATAACTATGGAATTGCTCAGTTGCTCACTGTGCCACAAAAGGAAAACATAAAACACAGAAAAATAATTCATTTTATATCCTTTACAATGCAGTAGAATTAAAATGGGAATGAAATTTTGGGAAAGCTGAAACAGAAGGAACGAGGACTAATTATGAAATTTAACAGATCCAGGCAAAGACGCACTGAGCTGCTATGTGCTGACAGTAGACAAGCAGGCATTCATTCCAACACCCAATGGGTCTGCATTTGGGTATGATACTCAGAATTGATATATAATTAAACCTATTTCAGCTATGGTCCACTCCGAGATGCATGAGACAAACCTGCAGAGCTTCTACAAAGAGAAGGATAGTACACAAAGTTCCACTGTATTCAACAGTACTTACTGTTGGTGCAGGTAACTAAACACCACAGTATTCCAGGCTGCAAAACAACCAATACTGGGTATTAAAGCATACAACCAATAAGAAATTCTCCAAAATGAGATTTATATTAAATTAGCACCATGTACCCATGAATTCTTGCAAAGAGAAGCTTTTATAGTATGTCAGAGAACCAAACTCTACTCAGAAACACCAGAAGTCCTACAAAGAGTTGGATGACAGTTCAGCCAGTATGTCCACACTTCCAAATCCAAATCTCAGTGACGCTATTACTAGCTAGCAAACTTCTGTGATCTACAGAGGAACAAATAAGAGAAGAATTTGGTTCAGCTACCTGAGCATGCACGCAACTACTATTAGGTCTAAGGAAACGACCAGTTGACTACAACACGGGTTCCCTCGTTCTGATGGCAGGCAGTTTTACTTTTCACACCCCCCCTACACACTTAGTAATCAATGCAGCTGCAGTGATTTTCAGAATCAATTCTCAGCAAAGTCTGTTCGTTACACACCAGGCACTCCTGTTCCTGTCCAAGTCAGGTCCTACAGCTCTCTTGTACTCTTCCTTTCTTACCATTGAGAGACTCCAGAGCACCCTCAGCGAGCACCAGGAGCTTCGCTTCTTCCACTGACGGTTACGCGCCATCCCTAGTGACTCCAGAAACATCTCTAGTCTTATCCTCTAGTATAGTCCTGTCTTCTGGTTTACCAGCAGCAAATCCCAGTTTATAAAAAATGAAACCAATGCCTATCAAATATCTAATCCCAGACCTAATGCAATGACACAGTACTGGATCAAACTTTTTAATGTTAATAAAGTAAAAGTCATGACTTCTTCAAGCTGCTTTTACAGGAACTGTATGCTCTCCTCACTGCCCTATTTCCTCTCCGTGACAAAAAAAGATACAAGAGACATGCATACACCCACGATGGATCTAAGCAGTAAATACATATTTGGGCTAGAATTCCCAGTAATGTTCACTATCTGCTTGGCTTTAAACATGTGCTTTAAATTTCTTAACGAACTTAGGCAGACATTGAAAGTTAAGCATGCTGGTTAAGTGTTACTGTCTCAGATCAGGGCTTTGGAAAGGAAAAAAACAAAACAAAACAAAACAATGAACAAAGATCTTAATTTTCCTAGAAGAATGGTTCCCTAATGCTGGTCCATATGTCATCTATAGTTTCTCATCGAGATTACCTGCCTGTGTTTTTAATTCTTTCCCTTGTTTTAGGTACTAAACTTCTTTTAAAAGGACTAAAATGTTACTAAATTCTTTCCTGATTTTACTTTTAGACATCAGCAAAGGCAGGAACTGTGCCTACAATCACAGGCAGCAGACGAACTGCCCACAAAGTAGATCCTACTAAGATGTGATCCACACAGAAAAAGTGTTTGATGATTGCTGGTATAAGAGACAAAAATCTTTATTTTTAAATTTACTTTATTTTTTTTACCTGTTATTTAATCTGATCGTGTAATGCAAATTTCAAGAAGCAAGCCCAAAGAGAAACTTAGTGTGGATCTTTTCAATAAAATATTTATCAATCCTGACATTAGGTTAGGTCAGGGAGAATAGCTGTTTCTGAAGTGTTCAAATAGAAGAGGGAAATAAAATAACAGGTAGCTCATTACCCTCTGTCCTAACCTGCTTTGCATATGATTAGTTGATGGCATAGTGCATCCTTCACTTAAGGCAGGGCTTAAACCTGCCAATTTCACTAACTTCAGTGCCCCCAGCCTGAATCCACAGTGGTCTGTCAGACACTGTAAGGGAGCAGCAGGACTCAGTCTGATGTAAAATGCTGCCATTTGTTGAGATCTATGGTAGAAAAAATCCAGTTAACATGAGTAAAGCATTGATGACGGTTTAAAAAGAAAACAATTAGCCTCCTCACCTGCCTGAATTCTTACCAGGTTGTACTACTTTTGCTTTCCAGACAACAGCATACTGGGAAAAAATGCTAAACACCCACAGAAAAATCAGATACCAACTTTTTTGACCTTAAACTGGACTTTACCAGCAGAGTTAAAGGGAAATTACACATTGTTTAGCAAACAAACTAGCAGATGGCAAAACAAAGTATCTACATATACAAACATCTATGCAGACACTCTACTGCCCACTGAAGAACTTGGTGCTCCAAACCAGTGATACTATGAAATTTTGCTGGACAAAGTAACTACCTAGAGTAAGCGGAAACTGAAGCAATGGATTCTAATTCATGCTGACCATGACCTTTCTGTATTTTAGAGTACAAAACCCAAACAAACTTAGGGCACTATCTAATGACTATGGATAGCATTTTACATCCATTGTGCAATGCAGCCTGTGATAAACCAGATTTTTTTCATATACTGAAAAATGCAAACAAACGTGACAGTGAGGCAGACAACTTGCCATTGCAGCAATACAACTGCTAGCAAAATCCAGTTAATCATTATTTTCTTCCACATCTTAAATTTGTCTTGCTTTCTAAAATGTGAAAGCCACCAGCTATTCCTCCCCTTTTTATAGGACGTGACTCAGATGAGGCATCAGTTTTCCCCTCCAGGTAAAAACCACAAAGATGAGATTGTGCCTTCTTTTGGCTTTGTATCTTCACACAAAGCTATGCGTGGTACACTACATTTGTTATGGTCAAACTAGCAAGAATTTCTTTAGTATAGTAATTAAATTTGCTTAAAAGAGAAGCAGGTGAGTCACAGTTGTGGAGTATTTTGCTTCTCATTCTTCATCACAAGTATTACAAAAACTGTTCCCATTTTGTTGCTCACAGTCTTTAAACTGAAGCCCAAAGCCTTCTTGCCAGTGGCATTATAATCTTTGCTGAAGTGATTACAGGATGGGAGAAAACTGAGACAACAGAAGGTGAAAGAGCAAACGGACCACTTGCTTTGAAGGATGTTATGATTTGGAGGCAAAAATCCGGGGTAAAAATTAGATTTAAAAAAGACAGGTTTATTAAAGAGAGAGTTTCTAACTATTGCAAAATCTCATTATTCTGATACATACTAACCATACACTTGTTACCTGCATGTTTGGCAAGATTGATGAATATGAAATATTTTATATGGGAACCTTTGATTGCCACAGCGAAGCTGATTTCAGAGTGCTGCATATGGATTTAGCCCAGACCAGAGAGGAATAACCTTGGGCTGGATTGCTATAAAGTTTGAAAGCTGATTAGGGGTTGTCTGATCTGCCCAGTTAAAATATAGTTGGTTTTACATTGTTTTGTTTGAATCTATAGTAGTGTTTTAATAGCAGTGCTTTGTATAGAAAAGGTTTAAGGCAGGAGTATACAAGATTAGGCTCCTCAGATATAGTGACTGAAACCTAAAGCCACACACGTGCAGTCACGTATCTTATTCTTGTATTGTGGAGGAACGTCTCTTACTCTGTGGAGCAGGGACTGTCAACCCAGAGAACAAAAGGCACAAAGAGTGGGGTTGCCATAAAGGATGGAGCATCCCTGGGCCCTCACAACCAGCCCTGCTACACTTGCAAGCTGCCTGCGTCGGCTCAACATTCATGTCATTAAATCCCCAACCCCCGGTTTTATCAATCATTCGGTGAGTTCATTCATTTCATTGTGTAATCCATAGTTTGTAGGTGAGCGATAGCAATGCCTAATGCTGAGGGTAGGGCTCTCCAGCGATGCACAGCATGCTCACAGCAGGCTGGACTCTGTTTTGAAGCAGCTTCATTCAACTGCTGCAGACTATGGAGTTGCCATAAAAACTACCACCAGTACTAAATGTAAACATGTATGTTAGGACAAGCACCGACGCAGCTTATGGCCTTTCACCACCGATGTTGTCCCATCTGCCCCACTCAACTGTGTTTTACACAGTCGCTTTCCTGGGACTCATCACTGTAACCTGAATTCTGCTTTTTTTAATGTGAAAATTTTCACAATCCTGTGTATTCACTAACGTCCAAAGAGAAGGACTGCCTTTGAAAGTATTTTGTTTTCTCTTCAAAGGAAAAGCAGAAAGACAACAGGAAGCCATCAAAGAGGAAGAAAAGGCAGCCCAGAAGGACAAGGAAAGTAAAAATAGTAGTATTTCCCATCACATACTGTGAAGGAGAAGATACATAATTCTTAAAGTAGAACCCAAATTTAAAAATAGTTACAGTGACATATATTTAAGAAATGTCTAGATTTGGCACTTCAGGGCATGCTCTAGTGACAGAGATTGTAGGGGGTTTTTTTTTGTGTGTGTGTGTATGGTTGGACTCGATCTCAAAGGTCCTTTCCAACCATGAAGATTCTATGATTCTATACGCAACTTAATTAGGAGACAAATACTTTGTCTCTATACAAAACTATGTAACAGAAGAAACAGCACATGTAATTTTACTGCTACAGATTCAAACTTTAACTAGTTAGGAAGAGTTAAAATAGGCTTTTCTTCCAGATAATGAATTACTGAAAAGGAAGCAGAACTGTTGCATTTCTCTACAGCCCAAGACAATCTTCAACAACAGGGCCTCAAGAACAGTAACACACATTCTTCAGTTTACATGCCTGATTCTCTGAAATATATAACATAGAATCCAGAATTCCTAAAACTCAGCCAAAACCGGCTTTTTTATATAAATGCATCAGAAAAGATTAAGTCCCCAAATCCCTCAACACTTGAACAATCTCAAGGAGAGGGGTTTTTTTCCCCTAAAATCAAGTATTGCTAACGTGATATTCCAACCAAAAAATATTGACTGCTCAAAACCTTCAGCTATGATTTTTAGTGGTCACTTGTATAGAGAAAGAAAATCTTGTTTGTTTTTTTCCCTAGCGGAAATAGAGGAAAACCGGTTTGCTTGTTCTTTTTTTTTTTTTTTTTTTTTGAGGCCTGGGGGGGAAGGTAGAGGAAGAGCTATTTTTAGTACTAAGCATTCTCTCTCTTGTTTTTCTTGAAGGTTTCATTGGGAATTGGGAGCTTTCACAAACACATTTCCAGTGTATTTCATGACGTCCAAGTTAAATGAGCATCTTGAAACCAGTGAAAGTAACCTGATAATAATTTCCTTTCCCTATTGCTCAGGCTTCAACCACTTGTTATTAGAACCTCTAGCAAACATGTTTCTTGCTATTTTTACCAAAACAAAAAAAAGTTTGTGTGTCAGTCAAAATCTCTGCCTACTAAACAAATGCTACAGATGGACAAAAGAACACAA
Organism: Fratercula arctica; assembly: GCA_947846985.1. Lineage (NCBI taxonomy): Eukaryota > Metazoa > Chordata > Aves > Charadriiformes > Alcidae > Fratercula > Fratercula arctica. Next base: position 8,886,578 of record CANTUZ010000006.1, on the reverse strand, counting down.
CTTTGTCATCGATCACCTTCCAATTGAGGGTTCCACATGTATCATCAACAGGACAGCAAAAATAACTAGACCATTCCTAGTACTAGCAAAGGTAAAGAAATGTTCCTTGCCACATTCATCTGCATTCCTGTATATAACTGATTTTAGGGCTGACTTTAGTGGTGATGTCTTAGAAAAGGTGACGTGATGCGCCCCTTACTAAAATCAGTATCAAGATGACTTCAGTTTTAGATGACTAAAGAGCCAGATTTCATGAAACAGTCCACAATTCTTTATGAAATGCCATTCACGCAGATACCTATGTGTCAACTGAAGCATTTAATCAAGTCATAAAGAGCAGATTGAGGTTCTAACCCTAACTAAACTTCTTGGAAAAAATCCAGTTTTTATGGATTTAGTTGCTTTTCACCAGAGCTACTAATTACCAAAACTTGCACCACATGCTTTAAAATTTTGAACCACTGCAGAAATACAATTAAACACTAGTGTTCCCTAAAGCTAAATAAAATCCTAAATGCTACTAAACAAAAAATGAAGCAAAACTAACGTTTAAGTAAATATTTGCTTGGAACTGTATCTGCTTATTTCACTGACAACGCAAGTAGCCTCTTCCCCTTTATGCACCTGTTAAAAACAGGCAAGGAGAATTCTGTCACCAGAATTATGCTGTGTTTCCGTTACAGAATCTTTTAGTGATGGTAACAAGATAGTGAGAACACAGCTTGCCTTCCAAATCACAGATTTGTAGCACATGGCTGGCACGTATATTTCTTATTCATATTGCATATTTGACATCAAAACCAAACTGATCTAGATTTAAAAAAAGAAAAAATAAAACTAATTTAAAGTTGATGTGTTATATAAATGATGCCATCCAAACATGATTTTGCACAGAAGAGGTCCCTCAGCAGCCGACACAGTGCAGTTCGACTAGACGTGGCTGCTAAGACTCTATTGTTAGAAGGTCATACTTCCATTACCAAGCATGATTCCTGCATGACTGAAAATGGGACGCATGAGGCACAATCCTTCATTATATGCATATTTCTACAAATATTTCTGTTTTTCCAAAATCAGATTGTTAATAAACAAAATTACAGAAAACAGCCATGACAGGGTCAGGGTAGGTCATCTACTGTATCCCATACCCAAGCGCAGGATTAATTTAACCCATTCCTGACAGAGGTTAGCCTAATCTATTGGTTTTAAAAACCTGTAAATACAAAAATTATACAACTCTCCAAACAACACCCAGGGTTTCACTACAATGGGAATAAATATTGTAGTGCCTAATCTTAACTCCCTGTCTTATCATTTTAAATATTATTTCTTGTCCTAGTTGCAACTAAAGAGAAGCATATTTCCCCTTCGCCTCTGCACCTATCCTGCAGGTTTTTGCAGACTTTGAATACCCTCAGTTCCAATAGCCCGCCCTTCCTTCTCTGGACTGAGGAATAAAATCATTGGCATAGAAACTGCATTACACTTGTTCAAAATATGCATGGTCCTGATTTTGAAAGTAACTTCTCAAACATGTAGCCCAAATAAATCCCACAGATCCGTTTGTTTTCACACACTGAATGACCAAAGCTCAAATTTGAACTCGGAACGGGGGATCCTGATTTGTTCCCTATGCCAACTTATACCTGCAGCTTGTGTTAACGTTATCCCCTCGGACCATGGGTAGGTAAGTAGAGAAGAACGAAGACTGTACATCTCATAGAATCACTTAGGTTGGAAAAAACCTTTAAAATCATTGAGTCCAACCATTAACCTAACACTACCAAGTCCACCACTAAACCATGTCGTCCCCAGGTGTCACATCTACCCATCTTTTAAATACCTCCAGGGATGGCAACTCCACCACTTCCCTGGGCAGCCTGTTCCAATGCTTGATAACCCTTTCAATGAAGAAATTTTTCCCAATATCCAATCTAAACCTCTTGGGACAACTTGAGGCCATTTCCTTTTGTCCTATTGCCTGTTACTTGGGAGAAGAGACCAACCCCCACCTCTCTACACCCTCCTTTCAGGTAGTTGTAGAGAGTGATAAGGTCTACCCTCAGCTTCCTTTTCTCCAGTCTGAACACCCTCAGCTCCCTCAGCTGCTCCTCATTAGACTTGTTCTCCAGACCCCTTAGCAGCTTCGCTGCCCTTCTCTGGACACGCTCCAGCATCTCAATCTTTCTCGTCATGAGGAGCCCAAAACTGAACACAGTATCCAAGGTGGGGCCTCACCAGTGCTGAGTACAGGGTGACAATCACTTCCATAGTCCTGCTCGCCATACTATTCCTGATAGAAGGTATCTCTTTTTCTGGTATCTCCAGTCGCATAAGCACAAGAAATCACAGTTTTCAGCCCTGTGCATACAGAAACTACCTGGGAAGGTTATGCAGGTGGGCAAGACCACCTCTTACTCTCATTTGTCTCCCTAGTGGATGTGCAAGGTGGCTCAGGTCTTCTAAGGTATAAAAGCACTGGTCTTATCAATGACATTCATTTTCCACGCTAATGCTTATCCTACCTCACACCAAGAACATAGCTTTTTCTTCGGGAAAAAAAATGGAGCCATGGTCCAAGTTCCCTTGAACAATTGGTACCTGGCACTAAGTGCCAGTGCTGCCCCAGGGAGAGCCATCACCAACTGCCGAATCTGGTAGCAACAACAAAACCATGCAGGGAAAAAGCATGATAGCAAGCCAGTCACCAAATCACTGCTCCCACAGCCATGCCTGGGAACCGCTATGTTGCCTGATGTTCACAGAAGGGCAGTTGTGTCAGTTTAATTTAAGAAAATAATTCACAATCTACGTTACAGTTTGGATTGGTATACACACCCCAGGTATTACAGAAGAAAGGCTGAAATGTACAAGTAAATCATAGGAAACTATAAGCTGCTATTAGGATCTAATAATTAAAAAATAATCAGATGTATTTCTGACTTAAGGAAGAATCACTGACATTCAATAAGAGTTTTGTAAAACCCCACCTAAATTACTGTAAACAGTTCTTACCACCAATGTCAGAGAAAGAAGAGTTTAAACTAGAACAGGTGCAAAGAAAAGCCAGTAAGATGAGCAGGGAATAGAAAAGCCATCTTACAAAGGGGATCTTATTTTGTCTTGTTAAATGGCTACACTCTATAAATACACTAACAGGATGACACCATAGGAGGGAACTATTTAAACTAAAATATGAAGTTGTCACAAAGAACAGTGGTTGAGGTATTTTAAATGTTGAATAAGTACTTGCCATCATGATTGTTAAGGACATGTACCAAAGCAGAGGTTCCTCCCATCAGATCAAGAATAATTTGAAGCTGAATACTTGCATCCACATCTCACAAGCTTGGATCTTTCGACAGCTTGACAGGTACTACAAGTTGTTAATGCCACAGGTCTCTATCTATCCCGACATTAAACATGGATGATCTCTGGTCACTTCAGCCATGTCAGAAGAAGCTGTAAGGAATCTCTGTTGTTATTGATACTTTATTTTATTTATAGGGATAATTTTACTATATTATTGCAAGCACAGCCTGTGTATGTCCCCAAAAGGTATGCCACTACATCCTATCCTAAAAAAAACCAAAACAACCCTACACACTTAATGTAAGAAGAGCTTGAACTGATACAATCCTGTAGCAAGTCACTCCATTTCCACAAGGGTTAAGTAGATTCTAGGCAAAGTTAAGTCCAAACAGTTGACTGTGGGACAATGACGTACATTTCACCAAAAATCTTCTACAGGCTCTCTAAAATAGGAGAGCACTACTCTCTTCTACTGAACTTGCGAAGTAATGCGTTATTCTCAAACAATCAACTCATAGTTCTCCTTCCAGTATCACACCTACCTCAATACACAGAGTTCCTCTTTTCTCCCTCAGGTTCCTTATGACCTTTCTATTTATACCCTTAAAAAGTAAACTGAAAAAGAAGAACAGAAAGATAAAGCACCTCAGCCTGTAGCCACTATAAACTCTGTACTGTAAGATCACTTTTGTTTTGCCTACGCTTTTTTATACCTACACTTTTACCAAATGGCTTATGACACAGAATACTGCCACGTTACCGCCCTTTTAATCATAAGCTTACTCTGCACCCAGTTCACGATCCTTACCTACAAGTTAGTGTAGTGATCCCACTGCATTGACTGAATTTGCTTATTCTTGTAGGCATTTATTAGAATATAATTATAGAGAGAGATGAACTGATTGTCACCCTCTCCAGAATTCTTCAGCCATGAAGGCAGCTCTACTTTTTCACTTCGCAAAACATGCATGAGGACAGATGATAATGCTACTGAGGACTAACTACTAAGATTTATGTTCCTGTTCCACTCCGACAACTTTAGCAAGAGCTTATAGAAGACATGAACGGAAATCAGCTTCAGGATTTAGAGTTAACTAGAAACAAACCTAAGGCTAGCAATGCAAAAAGCAAGTCTTATCATTTCCTTGCTTCCATGGACATGCTATTTCTTAAATTTAATCACATTTAGAAACTACATTAAAAAAAAAAGTATTTTACGACATGCTGAAAAAAATAAATCTTCTCAGCCTTGCACAGTTGACCTAAATTACCCCCACTAAGTACACCCCTCCCAGTAAGGCAGCTGATGGCTATGTGGGTTTCAAACTGTCTAAAAGAAAACACCACGCAATCAGAGATGATTACCTCATTTAAGCGTTGACATAGAATTACAACTCTGATTAGAAAAAAAACACAAATATTTGTTCAATTTCCTGTAGAACTCCAGTTCAGCGACATACAAGCATTTCACATTCGCTTCTGTCTTTGCTAATGATATGATCACACATTCAAACACTCCTGTTAAAGGAAATCTTTAAATTTTGAAATAACTTCTCTCTCCCAAAAAGTTTTAACTGAAGCTAAAGATCTTCAAAGGAAAAGTAGGCTTGTACTAAAAACTCATCATCACCTGTCACATTTTCCCCCCTAAATTGGAAGGCCATACATACTCAACGCCTACACTGAGGAATTTCATTAATTCAGAGACATCATTTGAATTTATTGTATTAAGCTGACAGAAAACTAACTGCCACTCTTTCTACTGATGTTTGTCTTCTCAAGACACAGGCTGCTTGCAACAGTTGGGCAGCTTAATTACACAGAAGCACTACCCTGGCACTGCACAGGCACGCTCCTGTCATCAGGTGTTCACGAAGTCATTGACGCTGTCACGCCTAGCTCAGAGATGGTGGATGTGTACCCAACTGCAGGAGCAGTAGTCCACACTGCTGCTGGGATCACTGGGAGCAGACAGCCACAAAAAGTGTGGGGTTTTTTTTCCTCAGTTTAAAGCTAAAACAGCAGTAAGCTTTATCCAAGTCTTCAAAGTTAATTGCCATGCAGCATCCATGCTGCCTGAACCAAGGTTACTTACTGTGGCCAGGCCTTACATTAAGCCCAACATTTTCTCCACTGGGAACTCTGCTATATCTAGTGTTAGCTACTTCAGAGTGAAAGGAAAATCACGGACAAGTACAAATAGAATATTGACAACGTCATGTAACATGGTTGTAAAAAAAAAAAAAAAAAGCTGTTTTGAGACCTGTTAAATCTGAAGTGATAACGCACATTCACTATAAAACTTAGGAAAGACTTCTTAAAAGAATGATCAGCTACAAATCAAACCTAAGACTCTTTAAATGCCTTTCAAAACAGTTCTTTTGAACATAAAACAATCTAAAGGAATCCCTCTCATACTTTTTGCTCTTCCATCTTACCAGCGAACACCTGAGCAAACTTTAACTACGTATGCTTTAGTACTATTCTAACTTTATATAAAGTAGGAGATAAGAGTACAAAGCTTCCAGGTATTTTAAAGAAAAATTAACAATGTAAATATTTATTTCACCACTACTTGGCTTAAAACAACTAACTTACAACCAGTTCACTTGAGTTTCTAAACCTCAAGGAACTAGTATAGACATCTAAACCACGTTGTATGTGTTCTTGACTTCAAAAAGCTGCCTGCTTTAATAACTACTTAATATCTTTAATATCTACTTAAATAGAGCAACTGTTTCTGTTTGCAGGAAAGAATACATAGAAGTGAAACAGGATTTTTTAAATATTTTTTTTTCACATTATGAAATTTATTGTGTGTTTATCACATTCAAAAAGCATTGACCAGTGGGGGTTTTTGGTAACTGTTAGAATGCCAAGGTAAAGCTGGTATATTTGGAAGCTTAATTAGCACCTAACAGAGGTTACCGTAAAGTTGAAGAAAATTTAACCATGTATTTGACACTTTAGACTTCCAATAGTTCTGTGGGCACAACAGAATAATTTAAAAAGTTAAAAAGAAACAATGATTTTGAAAGACCAGACACTTTCATGAACATATGAAATTTGATCTTAAAAAGATTTTAAGGGTTTGATGATTAAATCCTTACCCCCATTTTGATGTCTGTTAAAAAAAAAAAATCTAACTTCAGCCTAAGCTTAAATTTGTTTTGGTTTTTTTTGTTTGGTTTTTTTTTGTTGGTGGTTTTTTTTTTTTTTTTTTTTTTACATCTGTCATGATTGCCCACATGGGCAATTATGGAAAAAACAGGATGAAAACTGCTTTGGGATGAACACTGAGAGATTCTTCACAAGGCATTGCAAGGCTGAAACAGGAGCGGGTTGGAGAAGAGACAGTAATTCACATGGTCAGATAAGGACCAAAACTAGAAGAAAAAAATGTAAAGTCGGTTGCATGAAAATGCCCCAACATTGAGCAAAAGACATGCAAGAAAAGTTGAAGTAACAGTGGAGAGTGGGTCTGATTAGGTTTTGACAGATGGAGAAAACTGAAAACATTTCCCCACTGTATAAGTGACATTATCCACAGTATTGAAATATATGGAACAAAATCTCATTAAAGGAAAAATTTGATAAACTTTACAGAAAGCCCTCTACAGAGCTAGTTTTGAAACAAAAGGGACAGATAATTGCTTAATCTCAAAATTAAGACTGAAGTATACCAATAGTACTTTACATCGAGCAGTTATCTTTAAGAATACGTGAGAAAGGACAATTTACTTTTTTAAAGGGTGTCCTCTAAATACGGCATACATATGAAGTACTCTAACATCCTGGATTTTTTTTCAAAGCTTTTTGAGAAACACACACAAATAATTCAGATTTAGTCAATTTTATTTACAGTTTGTTTTTTTACATTTCAGAGCATTACACAATTACATATTCTCATTTTCTGACCTGCAAACAGATACCTTAAACGGAAATATAAAAAAAAAAAATGAAGTTAGATACATCCAAAATGCAACAATTACACATCTGACAATTCACAAAGTGTAATTTACTAGGACGTATCCTAAGAATTTAGGAACAACCAGTCAGGAGAAAATCTGACCAATTTCAGCAATCAATTATTTACACATTCAAAACAAAGCCTCTCTTAATCTAAACCTCCAGGCAAATGGCCTGAAAGATTTCTTCAGGAAGAAAGACCAGAAGTTATGATACACACCTATGCAGCATTAACAGCCCTTGATCCCAAATACTGAGCGACTTCTCAGCTTTGTCTTAGAGCTATAGGCATCCCTCTCAGCTTCTCAGACCCTGAAGTGTTATACTTGTGCCCCCATGTGCATAGAAAGGCTGAGTGTTTAAGTGGTCACTACAATAAAACCCCATTTAACCTGGTCTTTAAGCTACACGATTCTTCTTCCTTAGAAATTTCAGCACGTCTTCTAATGCCATTTAAACTGGCCTGTGTGGATTGGGGCATGCCTCCTGAAGACGTTTAAGCATGATTTGAACCAATTTGCACTGGCCAGACTAAACACATTAGAGACTTTTTAAAATAATCTTTAAAGACCATTTAGACAAGGCTTACATATCTACACTTCCCTGATGGGCCACCTAAAAAAAAAAAAAAAAAAGTCACAGCTACTACTTTCATCCCTTGTGTTAACCCTTTGCCACACAGCAACTAGTTATATACTGGGTACAAACTACTAAAAAATTCCCTGCAAATAAGCTGCCTTTCAGCTGAGGCTATGGCTCCTATGCATTGGGTGTTTGAGGAGGTCTTTTTTCTTTAAAAAAAATTCTCACTTGAAAAATACTGAAGTCCTCACTTTAGGCTAATTTTGATTGCATGTTCAATTTGCTTAACTGTCAAGAAACCGCTACAAATGGAACAATTTTAGTATAAAAAGATCAGTCAACCGAGTGCAACTTCTGACTTGGCAAGTCCTTCATGGTAGTTCTCTAACTAGGCTATGAATTTTGTGGAGCCTCCAGATTTCTTGCCTACCTTACTGTCCATGTTCACGTTTCAAACTGTGTCAGCAGGGCCCGAACCTCGGGAGTCAGCTGCTTAGCAGCCTTAGCTGCCTCTGTGACGGCCTTGCGGTAAAGACCCTTTCTCTTCTTATTAAAGCGCAACTGGAAGCTTTCTAAAAAGGGGGATAGTTGTGCAAGAGCAAGAAAAGATGTTGTTGTGGAGCCAAACCACGAGATACGAGCCTCCTGTCGGACTAAAAGGCCATTATCTTTCCGGCTCACAGTTATGGTAAGAATACGGGCTGGCCACCAAGGGAAGCCATAAATCTTGGCCCAAACAATGTCCCCTACACATACGGTCCTGCCATCTGGTGTGACACATTTAGAGACGTTTTTGGAAAAGACTTCCGTTTTCAAGGAATTACTGAGCTTTTTCTCTTCCTTTGAAGAGGAGGAGGAGGAGGAAGGTGCATGCATGCTGCCTGGAGGAAAATCAAAGCTTTCAGTAGAGCTACACTCAGAGTTGGTAGATTTCAAATCATCTGTGCTATCACTACTACAAACTGATGCACTGGAAGAGTCAGATTTCTTTTGATTAAGGGTCATGTAAACCGTTATATTGCTTTTGCTGCCTCTCTTGCCCAATGTCTGGTGTTCATCCTGATCAACAGTTACATGCACTTCACTCGTGTCCTGAACCTCACTGCTGGCCTCTTCAGGGCCTTTTGAGGGGCTCTGATTTTCTGAAGGGGCCTCACCTGCTGAGCGGGTGGAGGAGCAGCGAGACTGGGGCTTAGTTGCCATCTTGCCACTCCGTATTTTCTCAAGTCCTGTCTTGAGAGAAGAGTCATTTTCTTCATTCCGATACCTTTGTGGCTTTAAACGCAATCGGGGTGGGAGGGAACCTGAGCTGGTGTTCTGAAGACGCCGCGTGAAGTGGACCTTTGAATGTGCATTTTTGGAAGAGGAGGTTGCACTCTGCTTCTTTTGTGCCTTTTCTTTGGCCATTTTCAAGACTTCCCGAGCTTTTGCATGATCCATGTTTTTGCTCTGGAGAACTTTTTTTGTATTTAACTGCGCTTTTGAAGTATTTGCTTGTGCAGAAACTTTAACTACTCTGCTTCTGCTGTGGGCAATATTTGAAACCTTGACCACAGCATTCCTTTTCTGGCTTTCATTTTGGCTTTTTCCATCCACTTTATGGTCAGTCTTAAGTTTTTTATTCACAGTAGTCACACTCTCATTTCTTCGTTTTTTATTATCCTCGTATTTTGAAGAGTCACTTGCATTGCCACCTTTTTTTATTTCCTTTTTTTCTGCAACAACACTGTTTTTGCACTTGTCACATAAGACCTGCCGGGGTCGTAGTTTGATAGCATTCATTATAGAAGTGGGTTCCTCCCTGTACATTTTACGCTTGGGCCGCTTAATTTTCCGGGGCGGAGGCTGAGGTATTGACTGGTTATACGTGTCCCTGATAAACAAAGGAGGAGGATATGGCGCTCCCTCATGAAAAAGAGGAGGTGGTTTCGAAGTCCATAGGCTTTTAGCTATGCTAGGTTCTGATGGCTGCGTGAGAGAAGAGTCATCAGGGACTGCAGCATTTGATTCACACTTCATCTGTGCCTCATCTTGGAATGGTTTACTTTGGAGCTGCATGGCTTCGGGTTTATCCTTGTATTCCCTTTTAGGAAATATGGTCACAGGGATTCCATGGGGTCCAAACCTTAAAGAGAAAAAAAAAATTAAAGGTTTTGAGGAATCTTTTGCTGCATTTATTAAAAAGCATTTGAAAACCTGCCCACATCATGTAGTCACCATTTGAAAGACATGAGTCCCAGGAAAATTGAAGCTTCATATCTAGCCTTATAAGCTTTGAAAAAGCAGGACACCAAAACCAAGTCAGAGAACATGAAATACACAGCTTTGCTTACTATCTCTTTCATCAACAAGATGCCCTGAAAATATAACAAAAAATATCACCTAGAGACAGAAGTAAAAGAATTAACTTTGTACTTTTAGAAAATGCTAAAACATACAAACTACACACTCATCTCATCAAGTCAATTCATCCATACCAAGTCAACTTATGTGAAGAAGGCATCTTCAGTAACTTTTACAAAATTCTTCCATTCTTAGGATAGCACAAAATCTTAGGATGTTTAACTTAGGATAGTCAAACATGTTTCAGATTTAAGGGAAATACGGACTGCATAAATACTTCCATCGAACAACGATTGCCACCATTCTTCATCCACAAGAGATTAGCACTTGATCATCTGATGCACTACAGCCTAAAACTTAGAATCATATAATAGTTTGGGTTGGAAGGGACCTTAAAGATCATCTAGTTCCAAACTAACAAGCTTGCTAGCCTATTAGTTTGAGTTTCTTCCAGCAAAACTACCCTTATTTCAACACAGTACAAACCATTCCCCCGTTGTGCGAGCAAACACTGTTTTAAACCTTTGCCTACTTTTCTGCAGACCACTCTAGATCTCTGCGGCCCCACTTGGCAGACACAGCACTTACCACCCTGACCAGCTGTGAGAGACTAGAATGAAAAATCCCAGCATGACTTGTGCTTTGGCTCAACTTCCCTGTAGTAACAGAAGTAGCATGTTGCCTAATAGGTAACCAACACTTTCTGCAAAGACTGGCATTAAGGGAAACATTTTATCAGTTTGCAAGGCATTACACTTGCCTTTTCCGGACAAGAAATCAAAGGATAAACACATTCATTTCACAACAACATATCTTTCAACCCCCAGAACAGGGCAGGAGGGTTGTGAAAGCTTGTTCAACCTTCCTTCTGTCCCGCTCCTCAACCTCCCAGCCGAGGCACCAGCCTTACACAGAGGCTGGTCACTCCTTTGGAGCTCTACCAAACACTGGCTCCCATGCACACACTAGATTAGATGGTATTTTAATAGTTTGACCTTAATTCAGTAACAACATGATAGAGAAGGTTGCAATCCAAATGACAAATCATCCACTTTGAATCAGTAAACAAACACCATTTATGTTTATCCCAGCCCATACCCCACCAGACAGGAGAATGAAGTTCTGTCCTCAGGTTAGCATTAGTTCATGTTGCACTGCAGCTGCTCAACTGCAACGTCCTCTTAACTGATTGAACTCAAGTTTATTTACGATCTATGGTTGCCTCTCAACTGAAGATAAATGCTGAATACCGGCCTATTCTCCATTCACACTCCTACAAGAAACATGCAGTTCATACAAGTGCCTACACGTTGGCTTTATTTCTTCAAAATTGGTTTTGAAGAAACGTGTTAGAAGATTCTTTACAGTCACCAATAAAAGCCGTCACTTGTTTATCCTTTTGCTTATCTATTAAGCCTCTTTTTATGCTTAAAAACTGCTAGTGAAGCAAGCAAGCAACCCAACCAAGATTAAATTAGCCACCCAGTTTGCACTTCATTACAAAAGCAGAAAAGAAACAGCAGACAACCTAAGCAAGGGGCAACCAACTTTGTCATCATAAAAAAGAAGGGAAGTTGAACACGTGACAATTTACAGTTTAGTATCAGCATGGGCACCCTTGTTACCCTGCACCTAGGTAGTGTTACCTTCATACCTTTGAATGCTGGAGACAAAGACAGGAGCCCAGGTGGGCAGGTAGAAGAGTTCTGTCCCCATCCATGGGCTGATGGGTGCTCTTTGCCACAAAATACCCTACCACCCCAAAAGTTCGTTTCTGAGGTTTGGGCACACTCCCGTTGAACACCACACATCCCTCCAGAAGTAAGCAGCGTAACTAAACAGTCTACTGTATTAGTGAGGGCTACAATGAATTATAAACATTTAGCAGCTGATACAGGCATTTCTCCAGCCAACAGTCTGGCATTAAGCCACAACAGACTCAGTCATAACTAAGCTTTAAGTCCCCTAAGGTTCCAGAAGCCCACCAAGTGTAAAGTTGCTTTTCCACAAACATTTTTTCTTCCACTAAGGATTATGAGTAAATTATTCAATTCCAAGTAGGGCTTTAAAAGAAACTATCAGCTAATAATAATTAAATTAGCAATATTTTCAGCATTACTTGCATCAGGAACTTCAGCTTCAAGAGCAGTAAGATCCATATCTCATCTTTCATCACCTGATAAAGATTACAAGATTTGGGTAAACGTTAATTTACTATAAGAGTTGAGAACCAGAACTACTAGGCAAGACAAGATCTCTGCTGTGCAAATTTCAATCCCAGACAAATACCACATAAGTAGAACTAGACAGGAGTGTGATATCAAATGGGCAAAACCCATGCAGAAGAACATAATTTACAATTCTTTTCGCTGTCTCAGGAACTGCATTTCCCAGACACCCATAAGACATTTCTATAGTCCAAATCAAAAGCCTCTCTTCTAGAATACATTTATGCTGGCTCCATGTTAGGAAATGAAGCATTATTATCAGTGACCAGGAAAGAAGCGGATGAAGAGGAAGTTCTCCAGAAGCATCGCATTTAAGTACTTCAACTCCCTTTTCCTTGATTTTCATTCTACTGCCTCACAAGCAAAGTCAGCATAATTAGCACTCAAAATGCATAAAAAAGCCTAACGGAAAGCTCAGCATATGACTGATCCTATGAAAACACTGACAATTAATATCGCACCTTAGACTATCCTTTCTTTCAAGCATTTGCATAATACACAGGCCAAACAGCAGAAGCACAGGACAGCCAAAGTGGAATTTTAATCTAAGATGCAAACCTGCTTTAGTAAGACACAGACCCAATCCAGACTGAATCTCTGAAGTTAGAGCCTGTCTCACAAAAGGTACTATTTTAATAAATGAACTAGAATCTCCTGCCTCTGTCTACCCAAAAATTAATGAACTGTAGAATTAGAGAACATCCAGGGATATCGTCTCGTGCCAGTTATGTAAGAGCAAACAAAGACGCTATTGCCGTAAATGGCGTGTCAATACATAAAGACATGACTAGTCCACCTGAAGTACAAGATAAATTTGGTAATCCCAGAGACAGAATATTACTTCCAACACCTGAATGTATGGTGTCTTCTCTTTGGCCCCATCCAATGGCAGGTAGCGCCCATAAACATTCAGTTTTTATATCATCTTTGTTTCCTCCTTGGTGAATAAAGTTCTCCAGCTTTGCAGCTTGGAAGAACGATATGAAAATTAACAAGAGAGAACAATGGCAGAAAAACTCAGGAATGAAACAGTAAATGATACAGACAAAGAACCAGGTAAGAAGAGAGTGAAGGCAAAACTGAATCATATTTTTTCTTAAGAGAAAAAGCAGAATGAAGATGCGATTTTAACAAACCTATTCAAGACAAGGCATAACACAGCATCTAATTACTTCAACAGTGAACCCAAGTGTTTATTGCATATACTAGATTTTCAAGCCCTATTTTCATACATCTAGTCGGTGGACCTCAAAGACAAGTGCTTCTCGTACAATTACACCAACTACACATTTAAAATGGCTAGGAGTGCCACATGTATGTAGGTTAGACATAAAAGATGCAAGAGCAAGCATTTGGGCCATGAGATTAATATGGCCTAAAAGGGGCTACCATGTAAAAAAGGATTAAAAAATCCAAGCAACATAACTCAGTTGTATCACGACATTTATTGATCCACATGTCAGTCAATGGGCTCTTAAAGACTGGGCTCTTAAAATAAACCATTTCAGTTACGCTACATCGGTGAGACTACCTATATATTTTGTTTGTCAGATGTTGCATGTTTAAGTACTATAAGGAACTACCTTGCCTTTATCCCAACAAACTACATTTTTTTTAATATATTGACCCCAAGTATCTCTTGTCCCTACTGTAATATTACTTTCCTCCAGAAAAGGCTATTCTTGGGAACACTTATTCCAATTACTGTTTGCTTAAAAGAAAAAGAAAAGACCCATTTGTGCATGTTCCGACTGTTCGTTGTACAGCCCACTCATACATAACATTCTACCTCAGACCATCACTTGAAGTAATAGAAGGATTTGTTGATGGAGGATCTAAAATTGAACTGTTAGAAAAACTAAAGTAAGAAATAAGTATTTCAACCTAATTTAAGGCAATTCTGGAAAGCGGTGCACTACTGCTTCATACCTATTCAAAATTAGAACCAGTTTTCCATTTTGCCAGCTTCCTCTCCTGTAAAGGCATCCTGGCTCTTTTTTGCTTTGAAAAGGCACCTCTAAAAAAAAAAAAGATGGTTGAGACCCATCGTAAGAAACTCATCTCCAACAAGTTTTACAAATAATTAGAGCAATCAGTAGGATCTAATAATATTTCCACTATACACATCACTTCAACATACATATGCATTAAAGACAAGTATAGCAACAGGACTATCAAGAACTATATTTAAATAAGATACTAATGGGGTAGATGAGATTAATTCTAGCAGTCCAGTGATCTTTACACTGGGAAGAACTTTCCATTGACTAGGGTATGCAGAGACAGAAATATGATAAAAATAGTCAGGTTTTATTTCCACAGTTTGTCAACTGCAAGGTAATGAATAGGTAGCCATGGTATCTTTTGTGATTATGTAAAAGCTGGTTTGGGTATCAAACCTAGAAGCCTGTCACTTAAGGCCATATAGATTTGTCTTACAGATATGTAAACCAAAGTACTTCAAGCGAAGTAAACACTTTTTTCAAACCTAAATTCTATAGCAGAATTACTATAATGAATACATATTACTATTCAATTTGTATGCAATACACAGCACAGTTAAAGAGTGGGGTTTTTTTAAAATTAACACGAGATAAGGAACAAATCCCATTTAAATTCATAACTGTATGTACATAAACATCTGAACAATACATCCTGGGGCAAAGTGTTTTTACATTACCATGTAAAGTCTTAAGCTCTCATCTTTAGCCTCCAATGTCTAACTTTTACTTCTCTATTAAAAGAAACAAAAATGAAAGAGCACCTTGTTCTGCCAAGAAGGGCCAAAGGAAAGAACCCACTGAACCGGTTCAGAAGTATTTCACATTTGTCTGCAAACACACTGAATCAACCTCACCGAGTAACTTCCGGTGTTGTGATGTGTTAAATCAAGTCTGTTGTAAATGACTGTGATCAAAACTCATTTTCACCATTAAGTCAGACTACAGGAATCTCTGATAACCTTTTTATGTGTTGCTCCTGTACTCAGTATCATCCTTAGCATCTTGCAAAAGCCAAGACAAGCAACAACTGAACCAATTTTTATTGTATGGATAAAAGTTCAAAGACTCTGAATGCTGGGAGTATAATAACATGCTGAAATAACGTAGAGCTAAGCATATTTCATGCTTGTATCTAAACTGAGGGTTTAAATTATAATATTCAATGTAATATATAATTAGATCATAGCTATTTGAACACTATTTCAGAACTTCTCAAGATAATCTGTGTTTTGAATACAGGTCATGAAATAACCTATTTTTAATATGTGATTTACCTGGTTTGATAAAGCATGACATGGAACACTGCTTTAAGCAGCAGGTACCTTACTGAAAAAAGCATACATAGAAGCCAAACTACCAACTCGATGGATTACTCACCTCCTGAGCAATGTAACACTAGGCTAAACAGACTAGAAAATGCATATTTCATTTAGAGCTCCAAAAACATGCCAAAGCACTGCAGTGTAAGTGACTCTTTGGAAATAACATATCATCAAGAATAGATGTTGCCTCACCATCATAAACTCTCAGCACCATGAAAAATTTGGTTAAAGATATGATAGTTCAAATGAAGCAATATGTGAGAATCAACATCTAAGCAAACTAGTAGGAAAGCTTACAGACTCAGAGACTTTTACTAATCAATATTAAGTTCAGTGTTTTTTTAGCAGATACAGTTGCCTGAAATCGAAGTTCTTGTTTCTAACACTTTCAAGGCAGAGGAAAGACAAGAGCAGGGTACGTGTAGAATTGAGTCTGAAAGAGTATCTCAAGAAAGCTGGTTAGAAGTATCCAAGGCAGCAGCTGATTTTAATCATTCCTAGCCACTGTCACCCGGGTCTCCTACTGCAATCACTACGCAAGTGGAAACCAGCTAATGGATAACAAACTACATGCAAACATACCACAGACTGTATTAGCTTACAGTCCACCTCTCCACGGAGTTAGAAGCCCTTTGAAAGACTTCAGCTTCCATGAAACTGAATCACAGAAGTCCATGTAGTCAGGATGTTGATGCAGACTTTGAAGAACTATCCACTCTAGAGACAGAAGAATCTCTAAGTTGATAAGCCTGAAGAGTACACAGGTGGTCCCCTGATCACTGCTTTTCCCCCCACAGAAGTGGGAAGGTACCCCTCACCTTTTCATTGGAAAGGACTGACAAGTGAATTCACAGAATTTCCTCCAGTTTTCTGTAACTTGGAGTTCTATCAAGGATATAAAAGTAAACTTTAAAAGACAGAATGCTTTAAGTTTAGGCTTCCTACTACCACAATTCTATCAGCATGCTTATAAAGCTGAAGGTCTATTAAACCTGAAATTATCTTTTAGTTTTTTTACATCTGTTGGCATTACTAGTTTCAAGTCAGTTGCACTTTAAAATAGATGCTTTGCTGATATATTTGGAAGTGCTACACAATTCCAAAACTTTATGATTAAGATAAAATACCTTGAATACACACTTCGGTATCATCCACATACCAGTCAGACCCAAGACACGTGGAAAAGAAAGATAACATTTAGTAACGGATTAACTTTAAGCCAATTCAGTGTCAAGATGGACAAGACTCATCAGTCCCGTAAGAGTGTAAAGAAAAAAAAATTCTTTCAAGCAGACTGAAAATTCCATCTCCATCCCCTGTCTCTCAACACTTCAAGCCAAGTCAAGCTGCTCTTAGAAAGCAATGGCAACCCACACTGTTGGAATACAGAAAAGCATACCAGAAGGAGGAGGAACAGTTTAACCATCCTCTGTTGCATCACAGTCCAACAAAGAACAGTAGCAGACTACAGCTACTTGAGGAAAGCAAATTCTGAGGCACAATTCACTGATGCCCTACTTACTAGGAAAATTAGGGATTATTGGTTTGAGAAGGGGAAAACTCATGCTCCTTGTACTGGCTCAAAATCAGAAGCAGGTTGGCAAGTGTTTTCAGCATAAGCATCAGTTATAACATGCTTTATACCTATACTGGCAAAATCCTAAAAGTTAGTCTAGTTTTGTTAGGCATCTTCACTTTCCAAGTAGAAACCTGGAAATGAGTAAGCCTTTTAAAAAACATTTGATACATGACCACAAATAACACTCAAAGTTTTGGATGTAGAAGAGAGACATAAGAGAAACTATTTGCATATAAAGAAGCCGAAATATTACAAAATCATAGAAAAATTTAGGTTGAAAGCAGTATCACAAGGTCTTCTGACCCAACCCCGTCCTCTAAGCGAGGCTAAATTTGACACTATACCATTGAATATGACTTCTGTCAGTCACAAACAAAGTATATGTAATTTACACTTCTAACCACAAACACACACTCACATCACACCTATGCTTCCAGTGTTCTCAGGATAAAAGCAAATATCGAAGAAGTGTTATGGCTGTTCCTTTAATGATGGAATTTCACCAAACTCCTTTACACATCTGAGAAACAACAGAAGAGAACAGGTAATGAACTGCAGGAACACCTTGCAAACTGAGTGTAAGTTTATAAAAAAAACAAACCATGAAACGAAACACAACCCTCACACAACCCTGCCTAACAGACTTTTCTTTACCATTGAGAACATATATCACAGAACATCAGTACTTCTATAGATCTTAAACTTCCCCTAGACAAGGACGATCAAATGTCCCTACTTATTAAATGAAGTTATTAGTAAAAGAGAACTTAAGAGCAGGAAGAAACATGCCACGTTTTTTTCAAGTGAGACTACTTCTGTTTCCATCTCACATCAGCAGATCTTAAATTTCTCAACTTGGGCCTACCTTTTTTTCCCCCTTCCTACCTTTCTTGTTGTATATGGTTACAACGCACTAGATTCACGCTTTGGAGTTTATACCAACAAAATGCAAGCATACATAGACCACAAGTTTCAAGAAGTGCTAAGTGTAAGTTATTTAAAAATCTAACAGATGTTCTACAGATTAAGACAACATGAACTAGAGAATAGATACAATAGTTCATTATTGACCCTTATTCTTTTGCAGTAGAAAGTTTGATGAATAAATTAGGAAAAGCATAGGATTCAAGAGTCACTAAGAAAGAATGCTGTAAGTGAAAACTGCCACTAGGATTATGAGAATTCAAAGCTGTCTATAAAAGTTTGTTTTCATCATATAGTTCATGCATACCTTGCTGCAGAAGTCTTTCCTTATCTTCCACAACCAAACCCCAATTAAGATATAATTTCAAACACCTGCCTACTAGCAATAGACTGGGCATCTTTTGGATATCTAAGGCTTTGAAGTCACAAAACTTTTTGCTCTCCCTTCCCCCCTCAAGAATTATTATGATCACACAGTAGTCAAAAGGGAAACAGCTTAGAGAAAAAGACAATAGGACATGTGATGGACATGGGTCCACCACATCTGTAGTGTTAGAAGGAAAATTTTAGTCAAATGATAAAGCAATAGAAAGTCCAAGTCCTGACAACACACATTTAATGCCCCTCCTCCCCTTATGCAGAAATAATTGTCCTCTCTCCAGAAGAGCAAACTAACCCAGGACCTTTTAACCCTACATTTTGCGATTTACAAATGCTACACTCATCAGGTATTTCCTTACTGTCTACTTCCTCCAGGTGCAGAGCAAGCTTTACACTAATTCTGAGCCAGCAGGTGGCATTAACATCTCACCTACCCTAGGCAAACACAGTGTTAGTCAAATCCTGAATACAGGCAAGCTTACAAGCCCTATTTAAGCCCCATACCTAATGAGAAGTTTTCACTGACAATTTGTACAATGGCAGTACAATGGTACTGACAAAGTAAGACAGGATTGTCTTCTCGTGCCTGCCTGATGGTTGGCTGCGCTTCCCATCTTTCCTATCAGCACAACTCCATCAGGTATACACTGAGGAACTCGCATCAGAACCTCATCCTAGCACGCAATAAGGCACTTAAAAGGTAATGGCAACAGTAGTAGTAAAGTTTAACAGTAGGACCACATTTTTAATTTGTGCAATAAGCCTTTAGAGTAACAAAAATGGGGATAGGTCCCTCTTTGAATGATGATTTACTGCATAAGAAATTCATTTGGAACTCAACAGACACAGGTTCCTATTTTCTGCTGATTTTCAAAGCTTCCTGTGCAGCTGCTGACAGATACATAAGACTGCCATCAGTTCAGGCAGAGAAAATACTTCCTTACCTCAAATAAATGTAGGAATAAAGTCCACTGAATACTGAGATGCTTGTTTTCTCGTGTTATAAACTATTAAATGGACCTCCTATTTGCAGGGGTAGGAGAGGAAGAGGAAAGCAGACCTTTAATACAAGCACCACTGACTTCATATCAAAGTCCACAAGAATAAAATGCAAAGTCAGTGCATCATTTCAACAATGGAAACAGATTTAGGAAAAAATTAAAAAAAAAAAAAAAAACACCACCAAAAACTACAACTTTAACACCAGAAACGTATTGGGACATTTTTGCTTTTCTTTCACCTTGAAGTTCAACTAATTTAGAATGTGGCTTGAGAAGGCTAAAAAGAGTCCAGTGGACAGGTTTTTAAAACAATAATTAAAACTTACTCTTCTTAGTAGTGTATGGAAGTATCACCTTCATTGCCCTGGAGGGGAAAGCAGAAATTAAGATCCAAAAAGGACTAGGAACTATTTTCTTCCAAGTATATGATGAAAACAGCATTAGCACATGCAGTGAACACATCAGCTCCTTTTTGAAGCTACTGAACGAGTAAAGTCTAATAAAAAATTTTGCTTTTATTTAATAAGAACTGGCAGTTTAAAGATATTGATCCCCTTTGCATTAGGAAAGTTTATAAGATTATTCCCATGCACTTGAATGAGCTAGTGGAGACAACTTTCATGAGCTCTAGAATAAAATTTAAACCTTGGGCACTCCTGTAACACATTTGCTGATAATACTTCAGTTTCTTACAGCTAGCAAGCTCTTGGACTATTTCTAGAGTTCACTTACCACTGTATCTCCTGGTCTGAGACATCTGAACAGAAACTCCTATTCATCTACAAATATTTACTTGTCACCAGCCAAATATCATAGGCCTTGCATCTAGAAACTCAATTCTTGTCCAGGCATTTTGAAGAGCTTGTCTTTTAGAATTTAAATTTCATCTTCTGGATTCCCATGTAACAGGCACCTCTGAAGGAAGTCCAAGACCATATGAATGGAGAGAAAGGAATAAATGGTTCCACTGCCTAGGAGAATCAGGGAGTAATAGCACAAACCTTCACGTATCCACAGTTCTTACTGTGAAGACTTCCCCCAAGCCTGTGCTTAAAAACAGGGGAAATTGAGATGCATGCTTCCACTGAAGCCACAACGCAAAAGAAGCAGACAGTTTGCCTGCTAGAGATGACCTTTACTGCAAAGGGCTGCAGTAGATCTGCTGTGTGAGAGAAGGATCCTCAGTGCACAAGAAAACCTCAGGCAAATGAAGGGATGTTTGTCTCTTTCAGGAGTGAGAAGCTGATATTTTCCTTCTTCAAGCATATGGACCCCTAGCAGTGGAGAAGCACGTGCTTTGTCACCCTGCTAACCACGGCAACAATATAATTTCGCTGGTATAAACTTCAGACCTACAAAAGAATCGATGTTACCTAGCATTATAACTTAAGTTGTAATGCTTTCTGGCCTGCTTAGAGACATTTAATATTTCACACTAGAAGCGAGTACAGTTTGCAGATCACGTTTTAGAACTTGGCTTCAAAAGACAAACTGATAACTTAGCATTTCAAACCGCAACACCTGACAAGTGTAAAACTTACTTCCATGACATTATCCAGAACTTGGGTTTTAGAGAAGGCCTTCTCTTTCAAGAACCAACCAAGAAGCTAGGCCCAGGACAAAAGTGCTGGGCCCTAATACCTTTCTTTTAGAAAGCACTGACAATATTGATATTACAGGAAGTCATTAAAAGGCTACTAATAATGTAAAAGGGAGTGATAAAAGATGTACAACCACACAGGCAGCCTAAACTGGGGGAAGGGAGAGCTGCGTTTTCTCCATACCAATTATTTGAAATAACCCTGATCAAACTTCATTGCCTCTCATTTACTTGCACAGTCCTTATACATTTAGAAAACAAACACTAAGAGGAAGAGGTATTTTCACCTGTAAATGGTAGTTAGAGTGTTTATAAGATACACGGTATCACTGATGACTTCTGGCGTCCCAAGAGCCCCTTGCTATAGGAAGAAAATGGAAAAAAAGCAAACCTCACAGTCTGGTAAGGCTTTAAATTATTTTGTGATACATAAAAGTCCCGCCCCCCCCCCCCCCCCCCAAAAAAAAAGGGTATTTAAGAACCATTAAACTTCACCCCATCCATTGCATACAAGGAGCAATCAGTACTAATAACTGTACTTCAGGACTGTAATAGCCTGACTTGAAAACCATTATTCTGAAAAATAGCATGTACTGAAATCCAAGGTTACCTAGGCAATGCGAGACACAAGCCAACAGGAAAAACAGATCTCTGTGTCTGTGCGTTTGTACAAACACTGGAATAAATGCCCACATCTTCAGCTCAGGTCCCTTTTCCCCGGCAGACAGGGATGCTGGAGGCCCGATAGGAATCCCAACCGAGCCCTAAGGATGTGCCCATGTGCTCGCCCCTCTCCCGGCTCCCCCATTTTCTCAGAATTCCAACTCGGGACTACTTCTGTTGAGGGCAGCACGACAAACCGGGCGGCCGGGCAGCGGCCGGCACCGCTCACCCCCCGCTCCCCGGGCCGGGCGTCGGGGCCGGGCGGGGAGCGCGGGGCTCGGCCCCAGGAGGGACGGGGGGCCCTGCCCGCCCCGTCGCGCTCCCTCCACCCCCTGCCAGAAGGGTCGAGGAGAAGGATGCCCATGAGCTGCTGCCTCCACTCCCCAAGGGCAGGAGCCGCTTGCCCCCAGGGTGAAGGAGGGGAGGGGTGTCCGCCGCCGTCGCGCCCCTCGGCCGCAGGTCAGGCCGCTCCCCGCCGCGGGGCGAGCCCACCGGGGCCTCGGCGGGGCCCAGGCCCCCCCTGGGGGCGGGAGACGCGCAGGGCGGCGCGGGCGGGCGGCTCCGGGCGAGCTCGCTGGCCCCGTGTCTGGGCGGGGGCTGGGGAGGTCTCCCCCGTGGGATCTCACCTTTTAGAGAGGTCCATGAGGACCCCAGAAAAAAGCTTCTCTCCCAGACGGAACGAGACCACCAGGGCGTCCTCGATGATGTGGTCCAGGGTGACCCGCACCTCGGAGCCGGGCAGCAGCGGAGCATCCGCCTCCCCTCCGGCCGGAGCCATGGGCACCGGGGACTTGGGCTCGACAGCGGCGGCATCAGCAGCATCCGGCTCCTCCTCCTCCGGCCGGGACGGCTCCTCCCCGGGCTCCGGCTCCGCGGAGCCCCCAGTAGCCGGCGGGCAGGGCTGCGGCTCCTCCTCGGGAAGTTCAGGGTGCCCAGCAGGCGGCGGGCAGGGCTGCGGCTCCTCCTCGGACCCCGGGCTGGGCGCTCCCCGGTGCTCGGCCTGAGGCGAGCCCACCTCCGGGGCGGAGGGCGGCAGCTCCTCCGTTCTCTCAGCTTCCGGCTCCCGAGTCCCGGCCGGGCTCCAGGCGAGCTGCACAGGCGGCGCCTCCTCGGCCTCGCCGGGAGCAACCTTCCCCCCATCGGCCTCCTCCCCATCGGGCACCACCGACTCCACGGCCTCGCTGACGGCAGGGAGAGGGTCTGCGCCGGCCTCGCTTCCCGGGATAGGCTCCATCTCGGGCTCAGCTTCACCAGCCCCCCCATCGCCCGGCACCGCTGCAGTCGCTGCCGCCTCCGCAGCCATGGCCGCCATTTTCTCTGCTGCTTCACCGCCGCCTCCCTCCAGCAGCGGGATCGATAACCGCGGCCTTCCCCGCCCGCCTGGGAGGGAGAGCCCGCCCCCTAAGCTCGCATCCGGCAGCCTATTGGCGGGCGTGGTGCAATTTTCAACTTCTACTGGAGGGTGGAGCAGTCCGTCAAGCCCAGCGGAAACTTCTCGTTGGCCAGTGAGAACTTCATTCAATGAAGAGCCGGGAAGAGGAAGAAGGGGTGTGGCTTAGAGCTCTACAGGCCGTTACAGATTAGGGGGGTTGGGCCTCTAGGGCCATTCCGCTATCTCATTGGAGGAAGGAGGAGCCGCTCCCGCGGGAGGCTGGTAATTGGCGGAGGGGAGCGTCTGTCAAGGGGGAGCGCGAGGCTGGTGCCGCGCGGTGGCCGGCATGCGCGCTGCGGGTGGTCGGCCGGGAGAGGGCGCGAGGCAAGATGGCGAGGGCAGGAGGGCGGCCCTCAGAGGGGATGGCGCGCCCTGAAGCGGCGTCCCCCCACCCCGGGGAGAGGCTGTCTCTGCCTCCCAGCTTCTACGGCGCTGTGCGTGCTGCCGTGCCCTCCGCCGCTCGGGTGCGGGCGGGGGGTGTTACTGTTGCACTACCTGTCCCCACGCTGTGGGGGTGAGGGGGGCCCTCGCTGAGGGGAGAGGGGTGAGCGAAAAACGATGTGGTGAGCAGGGAGAGGGAGAAAGTGAGGAAGGCAGAGGGCCGGCTGCCTTTTGTGAAGTAAATCAACGCTTTAAATCCCTTAAGATGTTCTGAATCTGATTTTTCTTTCTGTGGGATCAGTAGTTGCTACCGTGTGGGCATTTATTTATTCCCCCAAGTCTGAAATCTTGTATTTCCTAAACAAAAAGTAATGAAAAATTAAAGGTTATAGTCTGTTAGATGCATGATTTTACATTTTGGGGGACTGAGTCCTTTGCAGAAAGGAGGAACTTGCTAGAATAGAGGGAAGGATGGATTAAGGAAAGTAGGAGCAACTGGAATCAGAAAGACAAAAGTGATCTTGAAGCGTGGATGGCTGTATTCTTCCTAGTGCTATTATGAGAGGTATATTATTAAGCAACAATAGAAATTTTCTGAAAAGTAACAAAATATAGAAGTTTTTCTTTAATAATAAAGTATTTCTTTTCTTTTATGTTAGTGACTTTTATTGGCAGTCTTCAAGGTTGCTTCCAACCATACGCTTACAATAGAAACAGAGCTACACCCTGGGTTGTCAGGTAAAAAACTTATAAGTAACGGGCATGAAGAACTAATGAAATTTTTGCAAGAGGTACGGGAAAAAAATCCTTGATCAGATTTAAGGCCTGGTACTATACTCACCTTTTTTCTCTTCATCGTTGGAAGAGTGAGTTATATGTAATTAAAGGACTACAGTAATGCAAAGAATTAATTTTTTTTTTGTAATAATAAATGAGGACATGGAATAAATAGGTTTTTTGCTGTTACAGAAGACTATGTTTAACTATATGCGAGTGACCCATAATCTTGCAAGCTGCTAGCTATGGGAACATCAGGAGGAGCAACTAGACACATTTCTGGAGGCAAATACATTAGAAATATAGTTAAATGGATTTGCTAAAGATAAAGCTGCTTAATACATTTTTATGTTGTACCACCATATCTGTTAAATTAATGGTTTGGTAGCATGGGTGGGTAGAATAGAATGTGTTTATTGAGGGAAGGAGTAGTAGATACTGAATTACAAATTTTTTTTTTTTTCCAGCCATGCTTGCAGCTTTGTCAGTCTGTATCACAGAGAAACAGCAGATGGATTCAGCACATGATCTGTGGCTTAAAAGAAATCAGATTTGGTAAGCTTTCCCAAAACTACCAACTATTAATATTACTTTCTAAATAATTTTGAAACAGTTTTGTTAGACCATATTTGTAAAAGATCTGTATTCCATATCCTGTGACCATAATGCTTTGAAAGATGGCAACCATCTAGGAGCCTCTAAGGCTAACTATGTTCTTTTCCAGAATTCTAGAGAATAATGAGAAGATTTGTGTTGCTACTGAGTTACCTTAATTTCAAAGCTGTCCCTGTGGAAGGATTTCCATTTTAATTCAGATATTAGATTTCAGGGTTTTCTGTATGTTCCGTCAAGGAGAATGCAATAGTGGCTCTGGAAGGTTCACAGAAGTTGTGTATAATTTGTAAAGAGTTCTCATCTTGAAGAAGCCTGGTACAAAATAAATGGTTGTAGGCATGGAAGGAGTCTGCTGTTCTTTTTTCTTGTTATTTTTCTTCTGTGCAATTGTGACAACATATGACATGTAGAAAACGAAGATTTGTTTCCCAGAAATTTTTTACCTTATTCAGATGAGTCCTAGGACAGATTAAAGAAACATATTAGTGAAGATAGCTCATACATAACACCAGAACTGTTTTTACATTGCTCTCCTACGCAAAGAATTTCACTGTGCTTGGAGGTGCTCCAACTGTATTTCAAGAGTAGACCAAACCATACTCTGCATGCACAGGACTGCTCTGCATGTTAGGGCTGTGATCATCTGTTCAAATGCTGTTTTCCTTATTACTGTCTTAGACTAGTAGTAATCTATTTGTTCATCCCAAGACTAATATTGTGAGGAAAAGGCCTCACGTTAGGTAGAAGGACTGGCAAGTACAGGGATATATATTGTCATATAGTTTCTTTCTTTAAAAATTATTTTTTACTCAGGAAACATAGTACTATATTTCAAAATCTTATGAACATTTGCACGCAGAAGTTTGCAAAAGCAAAGTTGCCAGACAGCTTTCATGCAGGGGAGATCAGAACTGTCATGATCCTTGCTATAAAACAGCGTGGCTTGTGTAGATACTTTGTACGGTTGGTGATTTTAATTGTGCTAGCCGGTCAGTTCAGTTAGCCACAGTTCATTTCTCTGGTGCTGCTGTGCCATGGCATAGAAGGATAGCAGTAAATTCCGAGCCTACAAGAAATTACCAACTCATACAAAGAGACTACTCATCCCTTGAGCTGTTGGGACATTGAGATCCAATAGCTCAGCCCAGCAGGCTTTTTGTTATGTTAAGTTCAGACTTATGTAGAGGATGGGCGTAAAATGGAAGATTTCCTCTTGCAAAACTTCAGCGAGGTTAATGCTTACTGAAATCCACCTTGCTTTTCAGCAGGTGTTACTTACGGCAGACAGTTACCATTAAAATGCTAACTGTCATCTTTTACATCTACTGGAATCCCCAGCAATCCTTATGCTAAGCAAAGGAAACAAACGTGGGTGTATGGCTTGTTAACCCTCTGAATTGCTTCATTGTAATAATAGAGGAGATTATGTGCTTGACCCAAGCAGTTTAAACTACTAGGGGGTCTCAAAATAGAATGTAAACAGCTCTTTTGTGTGTAATTTGCATGTTGAAAGGTGTTATATGTGCTTCTAAAAAGAGGTAAATAAGAACATTTATATGCCACTCTAATGGCCAACAGAAATATGATACCATAGGTAATCCTTAAATGAAAGTATACTAAAGGTAGGTATGTAGATGCAGGATGAAACTTGTAAGTTTAACAAAAAAGCACTTGCTATATAATTTTTTTTCCATCTCAAATTCTTTCGATTGCCATTTAATTTCTGTTTATTTTAAACCTAGCCTGTAATCTGTTTAGGACAGGGTTTGTCTTTCTGTGGCTGGTACGCAGAGCGGTTGGCATAGCTGGAGCCTTGTTTCTATCCTGGAACCTTTAGA
Source organism: Fratercula arctica (assembly GCA_947846985.1). Classification (NCBI taxonomy): domain Eukaryota; kingdom Metazoa; phylum Chordata; class Aves; order Charadriiformes; family Alcidae; genus Fratercula; species Fratercula arctica. The sequence goes on along the minus strand of CANTUZ010000006.1, from coordinate 8,859,628 downwards.
GACTGCTAGAATAAAAGGAATTAAGTTAATGACAAATTGCACTAACACACTTTCTGTAGATTGAAATGAGTCTCCATGTGTTCAGCAAGTGGCAGAAAGTGGAGAAGTAGAAAGAAAAAATTATGAATTTGAGAGAGGAATTGATGCGATTGGAGGGAATAAAATGATGAATTTGATGGCAGGAAAAATGCAAAGCTCTGTGAAGATGTGTTAACAGCATGTTGGCAGGCTGGGTAGCTGCAGAAGTTGCAGTAAGTTTGGGTTGAGTGAGTGAACGGATATGATGTGGTTGTGTGATGCCTGTAAGAAGTAGATACCATTGTATCTGTACACATGGGTGAGAGAATTGTTTCTGTGTGTATAAACTGGGACGAGATAAGGATCAGGTCGTGCAGATTCGACTGCTTTAAAGGCCTGTGCTGCTCAGTGCTAGTGATACTGATTTGTTCTGTTATGACCAAGATGTATTATTGCACTAACCTAACTATGAATAGAAAATTTTGAATCCTATGAATAGTCACAGCGTGTGTGTGTGTTTAAATTTATAAGTGCATTAGGTCAGGGTGTCTGTTATAGTGGTAACATCATTCTCATCATTCTCTGGGCATCAAGTTCAGTAAAAGTGCGCTACCACAAAAGAGCCAACACAAAATGCAAGGTTGTAATGGAGCAATATACATAAATGGAGTATAATCAGGGTTGCAGTGAAGCCGAAGTGCATGACTGCAGCATATCTACAAATACTTGGGTTCCTTGAAGCTACTTTAGCTACCAATAACAGTAAAACTGTGATAACAGTCTCCAGAATGGGCTGCACCCTGGTAATTGCCTAATAGCTGGAATTTGTGGTGTTACTGGTATCCAAGCTAGCTCGGTATGTTTAAGTTCACTATGCCTGCTTATGCTGCAACTGATATTAGTGTAGGCATATGAAACCTCTAAACAAGTGTGTGGACTTATAGGGAGTGTTTATAGTGTCTTGGTAGGATAGTAGATATTTTTCCTAATATCTAGGTTGGGGCTTAAGAATTTTAGATTAGAGGCTTATAAATTCTAACAGTCTTGCTGAGACTTTGTGGCGCCACACGTTAAAGGGATTTGGGTTTATATACATCCAGTACCTCCAGTCTTGGCTGGCTTTTCAGCAACAACACTGAGAAACAGTGTACTACAGGAAACACCATACTTTTCTCCTCGTGTCAATCTGAATTATAGTGGCAATAGCTTCCTGTGACTGTTATAGTGACAACAATTTCCTGTGACCCTAAGGCAGGTTTGAGGGTCTTGCAAAAACCTCCGCAAGTCAGGGTTTAGGGACCGTAGTTTTATGCTGTATTAATAAATCCATTTTAAAATTATTCAGTGTTTGCAAGGCATGATTTGCTATTGGTGTGACGTTTTCAAGGCTTTCCCATTTAAAAAGAAAAAGTGTAAGCAGTGAAAGCCAATGTATGTAAGCAATGCAGAGGAATATAAGCAAACAAATAGAAAGTAAAGATTGAGTCTTGATTGTATGCTGCAGACATACTGCTTCTATAACAAGTTAGGAAAGTAGTGTTCTTAAAACAATTGTTAATTATATTTAAGCTGCTTTGAAACTTCATTGTTGATTTATTACGGAAAATTGGTATGGAAGGAGAAAAGAAACAGTCATTCCTGTGATGTTTGGTAGCTGTTTTTTGTAGCCATAAGAATGTAGAGTTCATTTTGTTATGTTTATGAATGATCATTAAAGGATTTGTAAAATCTCACTGCATGCACACATGCCCCAGAAGTCTACCCTGCAATTTGAAAAGTTAATTGTATGCTAAATTTCTTATGAACGAGAAATGAAGTCATCTATTGGGGCTTTACTTAATGTCCACGTAGAGAATTGATTTAAATCGGTTAGCATAGTTGGGGTTGCCTTAAAAAAAAAAAAATCCCCTGCAACTATACGTGAGCCCTTGGGGTGAAGCACTGGCATTAGCTCACTGCTGACACGTCTCACACTTATTTATAATTTTAAAGAAATGCGAGTCTGAAACTACTTCCTGTCTTATTTTGTAATCTGACTGATTTCTGCTGTCTTCTGAAATCTGTGCATCTGTAGGTACTGGTGGTATCCACGTTGTAACTTCACATATTTTTCCATTCAGATAAAATAAAACAACTTTGAAGATACAAAATTGCTAATACTATTATTGTTTCATATTGTGACATCTAAAACCGTATCTCTAGTTTTGCATGTATATAACTCTTTTTAATAAAAGATCTTTCATTATTTTATTATAAATAAAAATAAATACATTCAACATGCACTAAAAACTAGGCCTATAGTGTCTCTCAAACCATGGTATTAGATTATTAACTTATTTATTATAATTATAACTAAATCTTAGTAGATCAAGTGCCAGTTTCAAGATGATGAATTTATAGGAAAGTCATGTGTGTTCTCAAAGTGTCTAAATCTTTCTAATCAAGCTCCCTAGATTTGATAGGGGATGGAAAAGCAACTGTCTTGCCAGACCTTTAGTTGTGTCTTATGTAGACATTTAGTTGTGAAATTCTGCTGTAGTTCTTCAGATTCCTTTATCTTTAGGTATAACTTACTGCTCTAAAACACAGTCATAGTTTCCAGAATCTATAAGGTTGCTGAAAGCTTATTTTATCAGAGATGTTGTTCTGTGTTTTCTCCCATGCTAATTTTAGAATTTACACTGTCAGTCTTTTAAAGATCTCCCCTGTGGTTGTTAAGATTCCAGCTCCTTTCCTCCTTAATGATCTGTGATAATAACACCTCCTTTGACATTCTACCAATAATCAGTTAATAGATACCTGTTCTGTATTCTCTAAATCTTTAGCACTTCAATTGTATTTTGAAGAGAAAACTCGTAAGTTTTTTCATTCCTTATTTCTATGTTTTGCAGTGAAGTTTATAGCACAGTATGTATCGGTTACTTATTGAAATGTGGTCCTCACATGGCAAGCAGGACTGGACCTTACCTGAATTTGAGTAGGACATCCCTACAAAATACTCAAGTGATTTACTAATTGAGTCAGTAACAGTCTTTCCCTGAAACATTACTAAATCAGCATCCTACACTGAGTAATGGCTTGCATAGCAGAGGAGTTTGTTCACAGAAACTATTACAAAACAATTTCATTTATGGATACTCTGTTCTGATTGAATAAGGCTTTCCAAAGTGAGGCCTTGCCATGTGACTTGAAATTTTCATAGTGCAGTTTTGAACTGTGACTGTCCTTTGCAGATACCCTTGCTGCTGTGGCATAATCTCTTCATGCTGCTCTAGCACCAGTAGAAATGCCCTTAACACTTATTGGTGCCATAACTGTCAGTGTGGAGAGCCCTGCAGTTGTGCCAGTTCTAAATGCCGAGTTAACTCTTTTACTTTGCATAGCAGAAGAAACAATTCCAGGATTTGTTGTAAGGGCCAGTCATTGCTGATACAGATGTATTATGTAGCCTTAGCTAAGGATTAATCATTTGAATGGCTCTCTTTGAATATGAAGATCTGCTCTAGGACTAAATTCATTTTTGTGTCTCTGTATTTTTGAAATAATTGCCCAAGAATGAAGAAAGTCATTCCTTCGAGGAAGCTATTCCAGAATAGGGACTGGGGAGTAGCCCTTAGAGTGTTTTAGGAGGTACTGTCTTTAACTTGAAATGTAAAACAAGCAACAGAAGTATTTGGGCAGCACCTCTGAAAACCATATTTACTATTTACTGATGGTCACCTGTATTTTGTGAAAAGAAATTGCATTGAATGTCAAGGTACCTGGGAAAAGCAGTAATCAAATAATAGTTGTTATTCATCTGAAACATTAGACTTCTAGTTAAAAGTACTAAATATTATTCAACAGAGGATTCTGCACATTATTATATTACTCTATTTTTAAAATATCTGACATATCTGTTGTTTAGGATTCTCTGCTGAATGTTTTGGTTTAATATAAGTTGTTTGCAGAGTGTTGATGAGATGTTAAAGTAATTCTTTTCATTGATGCTGAAGAAGTCTATGCTGCTGCAGGTAAAGAAATATCTGGGAGGTTCACTGTCCTTTTGAACTCTGACATAGAGTACATCTATATTCAAATTTGTGTTTAATGAAATAATGAAGGGGCAAAGATAGGGACAAAAAGTGTCCTATTTGGATAGGGTAGCCAGAACTGTTAATTACAAGCTGGATTATGTTTGATTTTTGGGAGAAAATAGGCAATCAGTCAATTACTTACAGTTGCATACATGTCGGGGAGGCAAATTACTGATTTGGAAGTGGAAAGAAAACATTTTCAGGAGGGCATAAGTGTCACTTTGTGTTTCTTTCTTAGCTGATGTAAGGTGGAGTACTGAAGAAGTTTGAAGTAAAAGAGCCTGTTGGGGCTTCTGACTATTTCCTAGTGTTGTTTGTTTGGGTTTTTTTCTGACTTGTTCCCTTGTCCCCTTATTTCTAGGAACATGGTAGCTAGTTAATATTACCACTTTTTGAATGAGAAGAAACTTACGCACCAGTCTTTTGTTTTATCTGTAAAATTGTTTCCGAGTCTTGTCTTTTCTGCAGTGTTGTCTATGTACTTGTGTATGAATTACATGAACTTTATTAGCTCTTCTTTTCCATGGCAGTGCACAACACAAACAGGCAGCAGCATTGCTCTCTTCCCCAGTAATGTATGGCACCTATCCCTTGGGCTCAAGGTCTGTTTCACAAATGCATCTCACTTTGGTTTGACACAAGCTACCTAAGAGAGATACAGAGATGGAAATGTATGTTTGGGCACTAAGTTGCCCAAGGAGTTTTTTGTTTGTTTAGGGGGTGTTTGTGTGTGTCTGTTTTATTTTTTTAATTTTCCTTCTGATTAAAGTCCTTTCAAAAATGCAGATTGCAAGGTACGTGGAGGTTTCTTTATATGTTTGTATGGAGCACAAAACAATTGGATCCAACCCTGGTTGTAACCTTTACCTGCCACCGTAAAACAAATAACTCTGCAGCTTTTCCTGCAATACCAGAAAGCCTGTTTGTATCACATGTAAGTCTGTTGCATTTTATCCTCCAGCCCATAGTATAACTGCAATGTTGTTCTATCATGATCCTTGCCTGCCTCCATGCAAAAATACCCATCTCAAATTAATGGCTATATTGTTCAAGAATTAGTTGGTTTGCTGTAGGTTGTGGGTTGAAACGAGTATGCTACTGACATGCCTGTAATGCATTGGTGATATTATCACTGGAGCTACGATAAATTGGGAGGCCTAAACTCAAGTATAGGTAAGTTAGCATGGTAATTAATTTAGAATTTCTCATAGAAGCCTTTGAGCAAATCACAGAAGTCTCTTTTGCCTTAAATAATACGTCAAAGCAAGTCTTTTGTTCTTTGGTTGTGGAAACACAGTAGTGTTTCTGAGGTGGTTTTGCATCTGTAGAAAAGCTCTGTTGACCCCAAGATCAAGAGAACTTCCAGCTGTTGAGGTGTGGTTTTTCCTTACCTGTGTTCCCTGGAGATAAATCTCATGTCAAATAGGGATAACAGGAATGGTAAAATACTGACCTTAATTACTTACAGAAATGGGAATCCTACATAGTCTATTCTCATTTAGGTTTTTGTGCTGTCAGAACTTAAGAAGATGGGACAATAGAGGAAACAGAATTGACTAGTAATCATTTGGAACCATTGTACTTCCTGAGCTGAAGCAAGTAGCTGCCAGCACATCTTTGACACTGTGTCCTTCTCTTTGTCACTTATTTGTAGCCTCAGCTTTGCTGGCTGTGAAATGTACGGACAATAACTTTTCATTCAAAGAAGCATAATGTGGTTTAATTATAGTGTATATTTAAAAACAACTTGGGGATGAAAAGTGCTGTGTAAGTGCTGAATGTTATCCTCATCAAAGACACAGTAACCAGATAATTAGTCTCTAAGATGCATCTAGTTAGTCCGTAAATTACAAATTAATTTCTCTCCTTACATTAAGACTTATTGACACATTCAGCTTTTTTTGCTAATTGGTTTACATGACCAATTGGATGTATTTCGGTAAAATGGCTGGTGAAGGCAAATGTGTTTTCCAGCTAGACGTTGCCTTATATGCAACAATTAAAAATGGATTTGCTACAAATCAGAGCTAAGCACTGCAGTAAGGTCAGCAAAATAGAACAAATTTGTATTGGGATTTTCTAGGTAGATTTCAAAAGTGTGCTTATGATTGGGAGTCACTCCTGAAGTCACCTTGATTTTACAGTTTACCTGTCTCACATCCTTGTCTTTTTGTCCGCATGCCATTCATAACTGGTATGTTTTGTAATTGGATCCTCCTTTGAGCTTACCATCTACTATCTATCCAATGACTTGAAAGTCATAAAATGGAGACATTATGGAGCCCATAATGTCTGCCCAGAGTGGAAGATTCCACACTAACTTGGTTCTTGCTGCCTCTCTTGTGATACAGTTTTGAAACTGTTCAAAAGGAAGGGGTGTAGCATAAATGACAATGTACCCAAGCTTTTTCGAGCCTTTTCCCCTTGCTTAAAGGGGCCAAACAAAAGTATTGAAAGCTGTAGTGGACTGCTTAGCCATGCCATCCAGTTAGTCTCTCAGTTCAAAAAACAAAACAAAACAAAACCAAACCCCTCAAAAACAATCACACAAAACAAAAAAACTTTAAAAACTCACCGACAAAAAGAAAAAAGTAAAAAATAAGCAGCCAATATTGAGGTCTGCAGTTCTCATGTGAGGGAGGGAAAAAGCCACACTGAGCTGGAATCTTCCCATGCCATATAATCACATCAATATAAAGATATTCAGGGTAATATTCATTTCTGAGATAATTCCACTGACTTCTTAATCCAATTACACTGAGGATGAATTTGTCCCTCATGGTGTCTGCAAGCACACACACAAAAAAGCACTAACAACAGTTGGAGAGGTCATGGCCCATTTGTGTATGCTAATGTCTCTGTGCCTGATGTGCACATTTCATCTTTTTATCAGATGCTCTGTTCTCTGACTAAAATAAGAATAAAAACTTGCAGTTAGCGATTTTCAATGCCAGACTTTTCTTCCTGGAATTTTTTTTTTTTTTAACATTTTGCTAGAGGATTGGTTCTCATGCCTTCTTTGTCTGTCTGTTTCTCTTTTATTTCTGTCTTTCCACAGAGTTCCCTTTTATCCACCATTTTACTTCCTCGGGCCTTATCTGACGTGCATGGTTTACCAAGTCAAGAAATGCTGTCATCACAGACAACTGTTTTCAGCTCTTCTGATCTTGAAAATGTACCTCAGACTGTATGTGTCCCTGTCTACGCTGTGTATTCTTGCATTCTTGATAAAAATAATAAATGGTCCCTAGTGTTTAATAAAAATGACAAGTTTATTATTAATTTTAAAATATCACAGGTATTGAGGGGGAATATTTAGGGAAATAAACTACAGAGGTTGCTCTCAGTCAGCCTTCTGGAGAGGGGTTGGAAGGAGAGAGTTGTTGTGTCCTTATGTCCTTACTTCCTTTGGAAGATAGTACAAATTTTTAGCTATTCAAATAAGGTCTTCCTCCCCCAAAATGATGACTAGCCGAGGAGTTGTTGCCATCTTGTCAGTAGCCTAGGGGTATGCGTATACCATTCAGCAGCTGAAGCTAAGTGCTGTCATCCCACCTCATCTTTAACAGTGAAGTTAATCTTGCAAAATCTCTTCATTTCTTCACCATGTGCTGAACAGCTTTTCATTTGGATCAAGAAATGTGTGGTACTTGGAGTTTCAGGTGGGAGCACCTTCCCTCACCTAATAAAGAATAGCTATGCTATAACACTGTGTTGTCACATGCCTTAATTCTATTAGCAATTTTGTGTTTGGGCCACTGTCTAACCAGGCTTAGTTAGCTTAAAGTTGTAGAGACCTTTCTTTGCTAAAACCCTACGAGCATTAAATATGCAAGGGAGAAAATGCTGAACTGCTTTCAGGACACAAACATTCCCCTGTGTATTGACAGCAAAATATGCTTGGCATGCAGTGACTTTCAGTGCTCCCTGAAATAAGAGCACTTAAAAGATACAGTCTGTCCACAAGACTGCAGAGTTCAATCATTAACACAGTGAAATGACAATGTGAATGTTAGGTCCTGATGGCTAAGATATCTGCACTTCTGACCACTCTAATTCTTTCTAGATCTTAAACCATTTTGTTCTTTTCAATATATGTTCTCTTACAGATCTTTATTCTTGTCAGTGTCTCATGTTCTGTTTTCTTGTGGACTTTAAGTTGTAGAACCTGTTGTGCTAAATGTATTTCAAAACAAGGAAAAGTGTATCACCTGTATCTTATGCATATCTGATATGCATGTTTTCTTACTGTTACTTAATCAAATTCCAGGTGGGATCAATTTATGGGTATTCAGGCTCAGCCTGTCTTCCTGTCAGACCCCATCAGTGATACCCAGCGTGGTCTTTGGCAATTGACTTCCTTTGATAAAGTCCGGTCACTTTTTAATTGCTCTTACCAGGTTATCTTGTAACTTCTAACTCTGAGAAAACACTATTTGCAATTTTTTTGCACATCAAGAGAAAGAATCCCTCAAGCTAAGAGCTTGTTCTGTTATCTTTCAAGAGTGTGCTTGATTGTCAATTGTTGGGAAATTGTGTTGCCCTCATTCAGAGACTGCCTTTAACTCAAGCCTTATAGCCATAGAAGAAACATTCCATCATCCCCAAAACAAAATAGACTGTGGTTCTGATACCATAATCAATAAACCACTGTGGCTTGTTATATCAGGATAAGTGCTTGGCAGCTGGTCCTCAAAACTATGTCAGAGATGATTAACATAAAAGACTTGATTATTCTGTCAATGATAAGGACACATGGTGATCAGTGGAAAAATTTGCAAGATGGTAAATGTTGCTTGTCCAAAAGTTTTAGGAATGTAGAGTTGGAGTGATGCAGTCAAAATGGAAATTCTAAGAAATTATTTTCATCGGTCCTGTCACAGACAAGTTGATAAAATTACAAATGCTAAGGTATAATAGCGTCTCTGTCACTGTGTCATTCAGCCTGTGTTTAGCCATGACTTCTGCATATCTAGCTATAGGCAACTCTAAAGACAGAAAATTAATGTAATTAGAACTAATCTTGACAATTTGCAAAACATTGTTTGTTCCTTTTAACTGCACTGTGTAAGATAAGAGTGGCTGGATCTTGTGTTTGAGCTCTTGAATTTGTTGTTTGTCATGATTATTGTCTGTGTCCTACTTGACAATTGAAGTCAATGGAAGTTTTGTCAAAGCCTAATGCGCAGAACTGGATTCTTGTTTATATTCAGAGAGGATTGTGTTGTTAGCAGGAATCCTTGAAGAGTTTTGACAGGTGATTTGGGGACATTGAGCAGGGTTTCAGAGCATTTCAATGAAATTCGAACTATTACATTATAGGGCTGGGCATTACAAGGACCTAAGCAGGAAGTCTGTGTTGTCTCACAGAATGTTTTTACCCGTGTCACGCAGTTCTCCGGAGTTGTGCGCAGTCCATGGAGTCTGACAGCAAGGCTGAATTCAGTCAGGACTTTGTGAATGTGCCTCTGTCAGAAAGCTGGAATGGGGTTGTTCAGATTTTTGCAGTTCTTCCATTGGTCAAGTGACTTCTAAAGCTGCAAAAGCCCAATTTTTATAGTCCTGAGGTTATCAGGAATACTTGCTTTTTTGTCACGTACCAAAGTCCCGTGTTTTTCTTGCTGGGTAATATCAACTCTTGGTGCGGAATCTACTGAGGCCCTATACCATTTTCTACAAATCATCTTGCAGTATCTGTAGGCCAGGAGTTTCAATGCTGTAATTAAAGCATATAACATTGTATTTTCTAGGCAAATGCTCAGTGTGGTTTTTTGGTTTGGTCATACTTTTTTTTTGTTTGTTTTTTTGTTACTGGCTAATTTAAATACAGGAGAATAAGTTGTGAAGTAAAGTAATACGCCTGCCTTAGGGAAGGAAACTTGAATAGTGGTGCTCAGTAGGTACTGCAGATTTTTAAATGGTAGTAGAAGGCATGAAAATAGTGCAGAATGTTTAAACACTATGTTATTTCACTGCGGTAATAGCAGTAATGTCTGATCTTGAATTACATATGAAGGATGATGAAGTATTAGTGTCCTTTCTAACACGAATTCTCTTATTTCTAGAGTTGTTAAACTGAAACTTTCTCTTCCCACCCCCCAGCAAATAATAAAAAGAAAAGCGCAAGTCTTCAACAACTGTTTTGCCATCCTTGTGAGGAAATATGTTGGTGTAACTGCACCACATTTCTCTATAGTTGTTCTAATCTAATTCCCCATGTGGAGGCTTATCACAGAATAAGGGCCAAGTCTGCAGTACCAAGGATATGCTGATGTAGCTGTATAGCACAGTTTATTTCAACAGATGGAGTTCCTTCCCCACTACAGCTAAAATCACTATGCTGAATAGTACATACTCTACTAGGAAAAGATACCTTTGCCAACCTAAATTTATTTCTATTCACTGGAATGGTAGGTTAGAAGTGTATTTGGTTTTCTTGATGCTTCTAGGAGGTGTAGTTAGGCTGCAAAACGATTGAGAACTGACTTAAAAATGCATTTTCCCCAGCATAGTTTATACTAGTTCGAAAAACATAGGAATTAAACTGCAATAGAGATACTTCATTCTGAAAAGGAAGGACATATTAATGACTGGTTTTTGTAAAATTATAGGATTCCTCTCTTTAGGCTCAACCTAACTCATGGAATAAAAAGAGAAGGAAAACTGTTAGGAAAAAAAAATGAACTATACCATGTCATTCTATTTATTATAGGGGAAAGATTGGGAATGATTTAAAACTGCAACACTGCTTCCAAGAAATCTGCACTTCATACAAGGTTCAGTCTTTGTGTTTTTGAGGTCTGCAGTCTGTATAGTTAATGTTGGAGCACCACTGACATTTAGTATTGCTTTTACCCCCCTGTCATTGATTACTATGTTGGTTAGATGTTATGTTTACTGAATGTTCCATCACCAGTTCCTATACTTCAGTCTGTTACATGTCTGGGGGTGGTCAGTTTGTTCTGATTTGGCATCCATTCAAATGACAAAAATGTTCTGAAATGCAACTTGAATTTCATGATGTATCTTGTCAAGCGACACATTTCTGTAGTAAATAAGGTAAGGTGAATTATACAATGCAATGCGAGGGTCCGTGTCCCAAAAGAATTAACAAAGTTAAATCATGCTATGTCTTAACAACAATGGAGAAGTTGCAGTTAGGATTCTGCATAAAAGCCAAAGCAGCCAAATATCTTAGTGAAGGGGAAGGAACAGAAGAAGGAAGCAGAAATTATCTTATCCTCTCTGAGATGAAGAATCAAAGATGTAAAGATCAGTATTGTTTAAAATTCAGTAATTGAAGCGTAATCAATCATCACAAAGCATCCTCCATACCTTTGAGGAAGATGCATTTAGGAGCAACTTCTGATTTGATACATTTTGTTGAAACATGATTGATACAGTTAATTCAGTTCCCTGTTGCTATCAAATTACTTTCACTGAGGCTCTCTTGAAAAAAGACAGATAGTTATAGGGTTTTTTAGGTTAGATGTCTAAACTAGATGGCTCCATAAGAAGAACTACTTATCTAAACTTTTGTGTTACTCTGAGTAACTTCATTTTTGAAAAAGGTTGCCCTCATGCAAAAAGTTAGGAGGTTCTGAAGGTCCTCAAAATGAGTAAAGACTTCAATCATTTGGTATTGATACCTTTAGCTGATGAGGTGCTGTGATCAAATTGTAGACAGATCAAATTCTGCTCCTTTAGGATTTGCATACTAAGTTTTTCCAAGCCTAAATCCAATCCATTACTTCTTTTTCAATAGAAATCTTGTCCTAAAGATTGCATGTTTCACTGACTGTATAATCATAAGTAGTACATTAGACTTTAATATCGTAATTTTTTTTGTATTTTTAATAATCCAACTTTTTTGTAATAAATTTGTTTGCTTGTTTTTGAGGATTACATTCTTTGATCTTTGCTCAGGCAAAATTCTCATCGATTTCAGAGGGGTTTGCCTGGCAAAGAACTGAGCAAGTATGCAGTAAAGCCCTTGGAATTTTGCCCAATGTTTTTCACCTGGTGAGATCCCTTTATTCATATTTCATAACCTGGCCTACCCTGTACTTGCAGGCATGGAACAGACTCATGTATGAAACAGGAAAGTTTTAAATGCTTGTATAAGACTCTCTATTAAAAAAAGTAGTATTTTATAGTTCAAAACATTGATGTCTATTTTAATACACTGTAACTGGGGAAATTTGAAACTATTTCTCTGGTTTTTCATCATGGATTCGTATATATGTGTGAATGGGTTTCTTAACATTTTTATCTCTGTGGTACAGTGACATTTTTTTTCCTCTATGCCATAAATTTAATATAAAAGGGATTCATGATACTAATTATGTTTTTCCCTCAGAATAAAACCAGATTGTCTGATTGATGCAAGCTTGGACCAGTGATAGACCAGATAAATACTGCTTCTGCATTCAGACTGGAGGCTAGGAATTCTTTGTCACATCAGGAGAGAGACTGTAGTTACAATTTGACTATAGTTTTGCTTTTTCTACACCAATCTCAATTTGATTCTAATTTCTGAAGTCACTCAGGGTGAGTCAGATCTGGTCAAGCTAAAATAAACTTTTGAATAATTCCCAAATGGTCGAAAAAATGAGTCAATTCAGAGGGCTAAGCAAGTAGAGACAGTCATAGGCATAAAGCAACCACAAAGCTTTATATGGTCCAATGGGAGAGAAGGTCCATCCAGTGAGTGAAGGTGGAATATAACTGGATTTCAGGGCTCTTCTGTTAGCAGAGCTGGTGAATGGCCAGAAGAGAGGTATGAGAGCTATGAATGGGGAGGAAAAATGGGCTGATACTTATGTTGTGTGATTGCTTTTGGATTAATGTAAAGCAATACTCCCAAAAGGGAATACGTTTGAGCTGTGGCTTGGACTTGAACGTTCTTTTGAGGGCATACTAGGATAATTAACAACATGGAAATAGGCAGTGGACTTAAAACTGCGAAGGCAGGTGATGAGGCTGTGACATGTCTTACACATTGAGAGCACAGTTCCTTGCATTCATTAGCATTTTTGTTGCCAACTGTATGGGCCTGGGTGCACATATTGCAACTGATGATTGTGCTTTCTTGATAGTTCTGGGAAAATCTGTGCTACTGTCATATACCACGGGGGATAGTTACTATTCTGCACAAACTGCTGTTAGCTGTGGGAAAAATTCTCATGCAGGGGCCTAGGAAACAGGAGAACTAGATATAACACAGTAACATATCAAAGTCATGTTTAAATATGCTTTATTTTTTGATAGTAGTACTTCCCGGCTGTTCGTGATTATAGGCAAAATACAGTGCATGTGCTGAGTCAACAATCAAGAAGAGTCACTAATACAGAGTGGGGTCTATGAGTATGGTTACAAAATTTGGTGAAAATTCCTTATATAAAGGCAAGACCTCAGTGATAATTTTAATTTACAGTCAGGTATGTACCAAGACAAAATCCTTTGCTTTTAGCTCTTTTCTCCTCATTTGTAGCCTATTGCTGCTATCTCATTACTACAGTGTTCTTTGCTAGTGCAGTAAATCTGGAGACCTAATGGTGCACAAGTCCCTTTGAGGACAGCACTGACTTTTAAAATATTCATTTCTATGCGGATCAGGGATATCCCAGTCTGTCTGTAATCAGAAGAAGAAGGAAGGAGACAAATAATCACTGAACATGACTGTTTAGGGAGCAATTTCTGTCAAAAAAACAATCAGCAGCAAAGGGTGCATATGAGCTGGCCTTGCACCCCCAAGCACAAGTAAGAGTGATGTGGGCTTGTTTGATGGCCATAATAGTATAATTGCTTCTTTCTATTCCTTCATCTTCTAGCCAGCTGCTTCTCCTTCGCTGTGCTGAAATGCCTGTTGTTTCTCTCTGCTTGCTGCTGAGTAATGTAGGGCTAGTGAAAGGTGCTGCACTGACAGCACTGGGATCTGCACTCTTTGTTTATACCCAGAGCACAGGTATATCATGAGCCCTGACAGTGCCCCTTGCTGTACTGGTGAGACACAGCCCTGACCTGCAGGGACAAATCACAAAGCAGAGGATCCTTCAGGGCAGTTCAGTTCTTGGTTATTCTTTTGTTTGTCAAAATGGTGCCAGCTGTGGTACTGAATTGCATGTTCTGGAACAGTAGTACAATTCTGCTTCCAGGCAGTGATCCAGACAGAGATCAGTTCATAGACTGAGTTATTCCAAATGGAATAGACCTTTGTGCTATGAAATCAGTTTGCAGCAAGTCTGCAGCCACTGGGAGTTGAACTAACTACCAAATTTATCTCACCCAGGCTTAATGAACAGTCATCAGGTAGTAATGATCCTACCAATCTTGATTTAAATGTAAGTTATAGCAGGGGCTGGATTCCATGTCCCTAGAGTAATTTCTTGTGCCATCCAAACCTCATCAAAGTGTCTCGGTGAAAATGATTTAAGCTAACATGTTGTACTGCATGTTGGCAAGCAGCTAAGGGAACCCATGTATCAATTACTGTGGCTCAGTGGTAACGTGTTAACTCACAGTAACTTCATTGTGTGCCTCAGTCCTGTGTTTTATTCCGACAGAGGCATAACTCTAGGTAGTTTTTATTGGGGGTTTTTTTGGGTTTTTTTTTAGTATCAGGATAACAACACTAGTAAGGGTGTGTCCACCAATGCCACCTTCAGTGGGTAAACCCTAGATTATTTATTTTGAAGAGAGATACTATGATAGTGAAGAAAAAAACAACCAAACAAAAATTATAAACTCATATCTGACCCTGTGTGAAAAAAATAATACAGAGGCCACAGCAACTCCAGAGCTGGCTCAACCAAGCAATGTCACATAAAGCTCTCTTTCTCTTTAATTTTTTATTTGGATCATGTCTGTATGTAGGTCACAGTGACTTAAAAGAGAAGGCACTGACCAGACAAAGCCAAACCTTTCAAAAAATACCATTATTATAGGAGAAGGATTCTTCCTCAAACAGAAGACTGAAAATTAGTACTGAAAGGATTTCACTGTTCACTGCTATTTCAGTTAGTTGTGATTCCAGTTACCAGCAACTGAGCAGAGGGGGGACCTGTGGTGATTGTGTTGTCAGTTTGCCTGTCCCCTGCTTGTAAGCTTATCCAGTGCGCAGCAGCAAGATGCTATGAAGCTGATTCAAGCCATTTCTCTTCCTGCCTTTTTGTGCTGTGATGACCCCTAGCTTGAGCATCCTTTCTCAGGATTAAGGAAGAGATGTGAAACCTCTCACTGCAGCTCCCCATACTGCTCTACATTTCTACTTTCCTTCAGTCCCTAGTTACAGGGTCTGATCAAAAACCTCTCCTGCTGCTGCCACCCTTATAAGCATCACTCAGTGGCCAATAACCACCCTAGTGATTTTGTGCTTCTCTGCAAGAATTACTCCTGTATGCAGGGACCTACATGGTCCATACATCTTTTCTGAGCAAACTATTTTTCAGCTTTGAGGAGCCTGAAGAGGGGAGGGAAAGTAGATCTTCTGTCTAGCCCTCTGGTCAGCCTTTGTGCAAGCACAAGAATAGCAGCATATAACAATAATCTAATAAGGATTTCTTCTAGGAGAGGAAGCTGGAGGCAGTGATGCAGCTGGGAAGAGTTAGGGCACAGAAGGTCTAAATGCCTCTGGCCAAAGAGCTCTTAGTGAATCTTGGGTTACAGATAGTAATTCTGTGTGGCAACAGTGCACATAAACCCTACAAAATCAAGATATAAACTGGGCCTAAGACTAGAAATCACTTGTAGAAAAGCTATATAGAAATGCAGGTTGATGTTTTTGAAATCAACAGTGGAAACCAGTAGATTCTCCTTGGCTTTAAAATCTATGTTATGCACACAGATTTTGTATCGCAGTCCATGCCTGTGTGATTAGCAAAATTTAGGTGTTTGTTTTTTTTTTTTATGCCACTCTCTGGAGATAGCAATAACTTCAAGGCATTGTGTAGCAGTGATTTTCATATTGAATCATCTTTTCACAAAGATTGGGACTTTTGAGACAAATATGTTCTCAGAAGATGATGTTCCTCTGCAGAAAAACATTTCTTTTTATTTTAAACTAGAGTGGTCTTTTTGATACTTTTTTAAGATTTCAATTTTTTTTTTAGTTTTCTGCAGTATTTTCAAAAGATTGTGTTGGTTTTATCATCTCACCAAATTACTGTTATAAACCTATTATTTAATTACTACATTTTCTAGTAAGCCAGGAGTTTTGGTAAACTAACTTTGTCAAAGTTCATTTGCATAGTAGTAAACAAAAAAAAAAAAATCAATGTGATTGGCACTATTTTGAATACTTGGAAAAGGAATTGACTTTATAAGTGGTTTAAAACATTTGAAAATTATTTTCCAGGTTTGTGCCAAATATAACTTTTGAGAGAGATGTGGCAAAGAAGTGGAATCTGTTTCATGCTTGTATTTTCCTGCTATGGTGTAAGTTTCATTTATGGACAAAGGACATTTTTCATTTGGCTCACTAGCCAAGGTAGAAATGGTTATATTATCAGAGACTCATAATTTAGCTTGAAAGGGACCTCCAGAGGTCATCTAGTCTGACCTCCCACTCAAAACATGTCTAGTTAAAGGCATGATGCCTTAAACTTTACATGGTCAGGGCCATCTCTACTTGAGTCTTGAACAGTGCCAAGGATGGAGATTCCACAACCTCTCTGGCCTACCTGTTCCAGTATTTCACCAGTCTCATGGTTTTAAAAAAATAAAGACATAATAGCTAGTATAACTTCTCATATTCCGTTATGTCTGTTCTTCCTCCTCTTATCACCATGCCTCTGAGAAGTGTCTGACTCCATCTTCTCTCTTTCCTCCAGTGAGGTACCTGTAGAATGCGATAAGGGCTCCCTTCATTTCTCCAAGCTGAAGAGACCCAGTTCTTTCAGCCTCTCCTCATACGTTGTACTTAAGTATTAGCATTTCCACAGGTGGCAAGAAGAAAGCTAGGCATAAAAATGTAGGCAGACCAGAAATTTAGCCCTCTAAATATAGCTTTAGTTGCTGTTAATTATGAAGTGTTATATTGCTGATTCCAGTATTGCTCAGCGGGAGACCTGCTCCCATTCTGTATTAGCTCTATTTTTCCATATGTTAGCCTTCATTCCTATCTTCTTTTCTCTGTTTCAGCATTTTTGTTTCTCCCCTATCCCATCTGCCAAAATGGAAGTAATGAAATAGTTAATATCAGTATCTTAAGCATCACAGACTTGCATGAGCCTAACATTCAAAGGAGTTGAATAGAGCAGGATAAATTATATTTATTTCTCTTCAAACAGGTGTCTCAGCCTGCCTGTTTTACAGGCTCCAGAGTGCAGTAGGATAGTGGTTTATAACCAGCATATCTTTGAAGACTATCCCATATTCACAACAGAAACTCAACAATCTTAAGACAAGGTGAGAACTAATTTTCAGATGTGCTAAGTAGCAGTGGACCCACAGACGTCACTCTCTGACCTTGAGAAAAGTACTAGCTCTATTCCTCTGGCCTTTGCAACATACTATTTGCAAAGGATATTGGCAGCTTCAAGAGAAAAGTGTACTAGATCTGTAAAGAATTAGTAATTAATAATCACAAAGGGCTGAAGAAATTTATATTTCAGTCCTCGGAGACAGACCTTGGAGTTCAAATCAATATCAGAATGTCCTCACCACACTTTCTGAGGGATTTTTATGGTAAAGCCTGATCTTTCTGTCATCCTGTCTTTGCATGCAGGAATCATTATCATGGCTTATTCTGAATGCAGAATTCTGCATTCCGCCAAGAAGCAAAATGAAAAAAAACCAGCACAATGAAAGCAAAAGACAGCCCACCTTGAACCAAGGCAACATTGTGTTGCAAGGCCATCTTAGCAACCTGAAGCCAAACAGAGCCCCTTTGTGTTAACAGAGCATAAACTCAAGAAGAGATGATAGTGGCTTCTTTACAGAATCTCATCAGGTGCTTCTTGCAAAAAAAGCTTTGAAGGTTGTTGTAAGACTTGCTGTTAAACAAGCACAATATAGCATTTTCAATCAATATATTTAATAGTCTGCCTATATCTAGAATTTTTTAAAAGCAGTAAAAATTCCAATATCATGCAGGAAGAGCTTAAGTGTTTTGGTTTCTTCAGATCTGCTGGTTTTTAGGACACAAGCTGCAACTAGCCTTATAAGCTACAGATTTTGGCACAGAAGTCCATCTGTGGCATATTTGAACCTTTATTGAGCAAAGAAGCAGAATTAAAGCTTTATCACTAGATGGCAGTATGGCTTATGACACAGATGTCTCTACTGGATTTTCAGTCTGCTCTGAAAGGCCATGTCTGCTCTGGAGGAACATTCACAGAAATTCAGACTGGTTCTAGAACCACCTCAGCATGCTCACCAGGGGAGTCACAAGGATAACCATGGGCACTAGAATCCTGCATTAATGGTGCATGCAATTGTTTTTTAAACTTTGCACAAATTTTGTCAAAGCATTTTCTCTCTGAGGACCCAAATATTGGGAAATATAAACAATTTCAGATTGCTGTAAAATATGCAGTGAGATGTTACTGTGAATCATACACATCAAAGCATAGCTGAAGCCCAAAAATGTACTTATATGCAAAGAAAACTGGCTTTTCTCATATTTTAAGAAAAGAATTGCATCCTTCTCTGCTTCGCACATTTTCAAACTCTTTCTGGTTTTGCAGAGTGGCAAATTATAAACACTACACTAATGTAAGGAAAAATGCACTGAAATGCTGGTTTCTCATGTCTGCCTTTGAGATTCTTTAAGACAAAATCCTTGTTTGCTTGGCTTACTGGGGTAGAAAACAGCTTAACACCATCACCAGATAGCTGTCTGTTCCATCTAACTCTTCTGTTCAGGTGAGCTGGAGGAGAAGAGAATAGAAGAAAAGCTTTAGAGAGTGAAGGAGATGGGAGGGAATTAGTAAACATGATTTTAAAATATAAGAAGTCAACTGCAAAACAGATGTGCCTTTAAAAAAAAAAAAGTAGTATCTAAATGACACGTTGCCTTTAACAGAGATTCAGGAACTACAGCTGAAGGAATCCTTTGGAATAGCAGAATTTAGCTATGCATGGGGCTTGCATGCACAAATAAAGCATCAGGCTTTACAAGTGCAATACATAGAGGTTAATACACTTCAGGAAAATCGGTGGAGATACAGGGCAATGTGCTGGAGAAACCATTGTATCTAAAAGATGGAGGGGTGTCTACTGTTTTAACAGACAGCAGTGAATCAGGATTTCTGGCTATTAATCCCATCTCATATGACCTGGGGCAAACTACATAATCTGTATTTAAAATACAATACTACTGCTTTAATGATGGGAGGGCTGGGGAGCAGCAGTCTGGAAAGCAGGATGCATAATAAAGTATGCTGTGTTTATTCCGTGCATACTGAACTCTGAGTAACCCTTGCAGTAGAAGGAGTTCCCCTGGCAGGCCAAGTGGGGAATTTGGCCTTTCTTTAGCTCTGCAGCTTTGTGTATTTGCTTCAGTAACCATTGATAATCCAGATACAGAGATGTTGACATTACAGAAGTAAAGATGCGTGAAAATGAGGAAGTTGTGAAATTGCAGTATCTTAAGAAAAAAAATTAATTTTTAAAAATATCTGCCATGTTGGAAATAAGAAAAAGTTGTGTTGGCATTTTCAGTAGAAACAGTCAGTTTCAGAATCAAAAGATGCATTTCAATGTATTGGAATGAGGTGGAGAGTTTTCTTTTGAGACATACAAAACACTTATCTGTATTTCTGAAGGGGGAATTGTCTTATTGCGGCTGAAAGTTAACCCCTTGCTCAGCACTCATTGCTAGCCTGTTTTTTCATTGTATGTATCATGCAGTAAACTCTGAAATATATCAAAGAAAATGCTGTGAGTATCCCAAACTAGAGGGAAGAGGTGACAAGAGTAAGACTGCTACAGTCATTAAAAGGCACTTGTATATAACGCATTCATGGATTTGAAAACAAACATTTCAGATGTTTTAAAAATGTGTTTGTTTTAAAGCAAAGAAAAAATAAATATTTGTGTTTTTTCCAGTATTAACTGTGGTTAAAAAAATCCAGAAGCAGCATGGTATGTAAAAATATTATTCCAACAAAAAATATAAACTTTTTTATATGTAAGCTATCTATAAGCTTGCATGTTGAACAGAGATAATGTAATTCCACATCTACACTGCAAGTTAGAAATATTTTCTAAGGAGGTAGCTTTAGTTATACATATGATAAAACTAGGTTGGCCATGGATATGGGAACAATTTAAACTAGACAAAGTGCTGGGGATATTTGAGACCCTTACATGTCTCTCTGGATTGCTGTCACTCTCAGCGCGTTGATTCCTTAAAATAAAGGAAAAACAAGACAAAGACAGAACTTTTTAATGTCTTCGTTCTTCCTTGAAACAGTACTTAATACTAATGAGTTTCTAAACAGTGTAAGGCAGAAGCAGAGACAAATGGAAAAATCCTGTGTCCCTGTGCTTCAGTGTGGTCATTTTTTTTTAATGACTCCTCACCAAGGTGAAGAAGTCTTTTGTGTTAAATAAATATGACAAAAAGTTCTACAAAATCCTGAACACCTTCAATTCCTGTTAGATTCTCAATACAACAAACTATGTTGTCTCACAAGACTAAATAGTAGTCTTTTATTAAGTAGATAATGTTTGCTGTTAAAAGTTCATCATTTTCTTCCTTATTATCCATAGGCTACACACCAGTAGCCTATGTTTAATAAGTCAATAATGTGAGTAAAATTGAGAAAGGCAAATAATTTGTTTATAGCTTCCTTTTTTTAAAGAACCTTCTGTTTTACATGTTCCTTATATGTCTATAGATATTGAAAACCTCTCTTCTATATAGTAGATAGCACTTAAAAAATGATTTATTCTTTTATGACCTGATTTGTTTGGGAAGAAACAGAGCAGCTTTTAGCAGAATTCCTACAGAAAAACAAGTTGAAACGTGGTGTTATGTATTGTTCTTTATTGACTTCAGTAGACTTAGTTAAAGGCAAGTTCTGTGCAACATTTCTCCAAGAAAGCCTAAATCAACATTGTGTACATTAAACCATCAGTTGCTTAGTTTCTCAGGTGGAGCGAAGCATTCTGTGATTGTTACAGTGGAGTGAATACTGCCTGCTATGATGCAGTCGTAGGGCGCTGCAGAAGAGGTATGTGAGAAGTAGGAATAACTGTAAAATATGCAAGTTAGTTCAGTGCATATGAAAATGCGAGCTCTAGGACTTGTTTCAGCAAGTTGTCCAGCTACCATGAGAGGCCTGTTGCCTCCAGAGTCCATGCAGAATTCCAGTTTATGTTGTAGAAGCAGGATAAGTTCCTGAAATACCGAGTCCTGGCTTCATCCCATGTTCATCCTGCTGCCTTCTAAGCCCAATTTGAATAAATTACTGTACAAATTTTGTAGGTAACTGTAGCTGTAGAGAGGAGGCTTCTGGAGTGTAATACTTTCCAAATACATTGTGGCTAAGAAAGAATTTGATTTTTTGTCTTGGTGGTGCTGCTGGCGTGTGGTAGTGACAGCCTGTTGCATTTAGTTACTGTCATGGTAGAACAAGTTACCCTCCCTGCTATCAGTTCTCACTAATTTTAAATGCAGGTACAGTGCACATTCATTTTATGTTGGTACATAGGGTTTTTTCCCTCCTTTTGGTGATGACTGAGGATTGCTTAGAAGACCATGTGACAAAAGTCTCCAAATTAGACTAGATTACCTTGAAGATAAGCTCCCATTTGGAGGTATGTTGTCCTGATGTGTCAGCAAGTACAATCATATAGATACTATCAAGTAATAAAATCTTTACAACACATCACGTGGACTGTGTAGATAAAGGGGAGATGACTATTGGTTTTTGGTCAGAAAGGTCCAAAAGAGTAGTTGTAATGATTCCTATCTTTAGTGTTGTCAGTTACTAACTTTATTAGAACTACAGTTACTTTCTGTTAGGGACTTCTAGTATAACTATATGGAACAAAGAAACATATAGAGGTAGTATCTTTAACTCAGTTTGCTTTTACCAGAAGACTGTGCAGATGTTGAATTATATATTTCATTTTAGTAACATTTTAAAAATTGTCTGTATTAGACTAAAACCATTGAGGTTCAAAATGTTCCATAGCGGCTTTTAATCCGAAGATGATATTTCAAAGAAATCTTAACAGATTTGTGTGACCCTAATTGATAGTAGCCAAGATTAGTTTTACTGTACATTTTCAGATTACGTGAGTCAAAACTGGCATAACAAAAATCTTCAGGTCTTCTGTTGTAGTCATTACTAAAACTTAACAATCAAGTTAGCTTCCTATATCTGCCCAATTACCATTGATTGGATGCAATTGATAACATTTAGTATAAGATAACTAATTAAAGGGAAGAATACCGAAGCAAGAAAAGAACGATTAGATTCACAAGAAGTTGCTGGTATCAATCTTACTGTAAACCCAAAACATTTTAGTATGTCTGTTAATGATCTTAGTTTAAAAGCTGAGAATGTACCAGTGAAATTTGTTGTTGAGCTGGAAAATGTTACAGGTCCCAGTCACCTCTGTTCCAAAATGGTTATCTGAAATTGGAGTACGTGAAAAGGAATACATGAATGATAAGAGGAAGAAAAAGTCTGTCATTTCGGAAGTGTCTAACAGAGTTTGGCATGGTTTGGCCCAATTTATTTACCCTGGCAAAAAAGATGATGTAACTGCTCTCTAAAGGACTTTGGGGTAAACTCAGAGAAAGAAGTTCTACTTAAGAGAAGGGGCAATGCTGCCATGAGTACAAACAGGCTTAGAATAGCCATGCATTAATTTAAACGAGAAATTAAAAGAAGGTTTTTACATACCAGGGAGTAAACTGCCTGCTACAGTAACAAAGACAAGAAATTGCATAGAGTGCTATCAATTCTAGTAGACACTGAAATGATAACAGACATGTCCCTCCCAGTTCTTTGTTTTTCTGAATCCGGGAGTGATGACTTGATATACTTGGATGTTGGACTCTGAAGAGACAATAAGAAATAATGAGTTCAGAGAATTTGTACTGAGCCTTCAGCTTGCAGAAATTTTTTTCAGTGAACCTGAACTAGGCACACATCACTAGCTCAATTAGCAGGAGCCTATTTCTGCTTTTCCTCTCTAGAGCCTTGTTTACAATTATCAGTTTGGACTTCTTTATTGTTTTAATATAGATCATAAATTATAACTCAGTCCATGATTACAGTGAGCATTTTTCAGTGGAATAGTCACCTCATGCTGATATTCCACCAGCTGCTTGTTCCCTTCTCCATGCCAATTCTACCATTATGCCAGTACAGCTGTTTGTGTGATCACGTGAAGAACTGGATCAGAGCACTGATCCAGCTGAAAAATACCTTTTTATTTCATCTTTGGTGTTTTTAATTCAAATCAGGCCCTCGCTGTGGTTGCTATACTACTGCATAAATGGTTGTGCCAGCATAAAGCAGGCCGTGGCTCAAGAACAGCTAGGAATCGCTTGAGCAATTTAAGGTCATATCCTTAAGATGCTCTCAATCGCTCTGTGGTTTGCAGTCATCTCTAGGCCAATGAAAGGGCTACATGTTGGTGATGATGGTGCCGTTCATCTTCCCCTCCTCTCTCCTGTACCTTCTGTTGTACTGGCAGGGCCTGACCATGCAATTGAGACAGTTCTGAGAACTGAAAGCTGACGAAACCACCTGAAAACTAAGCACTTCTTTTTTCTTTTTTTTCCCCTTAGGTTTAGTTTTCTGTCTTTTAAGTTGCCTAAACCAGACCTCAGCTGCCCCACTAAAGTAGCACTCGGAGATCAGGAACACCAGGCAGGGGCAGGAGAACCAAATGTGTTTTACAGAAGCTATGCCAGCTTGTACAGCTTGAATGAATCACTTGGTTATCTTGCTCTCTGGGAACTACCTTTCTGGAGATCCAAATAGACTAACAGTTTTCCTGATAGAGTGTTTTGGCAGGAAATAACCAAATTTCCTTCTAGGGAGTCCCCAAAATACTGCATTTTTGGAAGATCTGTGCCTTCCTCCCCTGCAAATGTTTCTATCTCTGAGCTTCTGGTAGGATTCTTTTTTTCCTGTTTTTGTTAGGCAGATCCTACTCATCAGAATGTCACATCTGGGGAAGGACAGAGTCTGTACTGTGTCACCTGTAGAAGTCATGGAGAGCTGGCTGGTGCATTTGTGTTCAAATATTTGACTCTGTTCAAGGATTAACTTTCCAATAATTCAGCCACATCTTGTTGGTAATTACTTTTCTACTGCTTATGGGTTTAGAATAGTAGCACATAGTACTATACTAAATGGATACTTAATAAGGCAACATTATAATAGGACTCCCATGGAATTACATGTTACATTAACACCAAATGAGTTCATTCTGAATTCATTATGAATGATTACTCTGAATACCAAAGGAATTAATAATAATTAGCCATTTACTTTGGAGGATTGCTGAATAATTGCCAGATACAGCTGTTTTAAGAATTTATGAGCTTTCCTGATCAGGTTTCATTCTGAAAGAATCATTAAGTGTAACTTTCTGTTCACTGGAGGGTTCCTGCTTTTATTTTGAATCTGTACTCCTTGTTCAATTGCATTCCAGTTCTAAAAGCACTTCAAAGATACTCACTCAGCCTACTTCATTCACTAATGGAATTACTTTCCTTATCTCCATTTTGTCTTTGAGTGTATCTCAGTTGGCTTTATACAACACATCTGAAAGGTTAATCAACTTTAAAGCATGCTGGGAGACATTCAAGGGCAGGGTGACTCCAACATGACAAAAAGAATGCAAAAGCGTTATATTTATGACTTTGTGGCAAGTAAATTCTGAAAGGTATCCAAGGCCTTTGATTTGGCTCCTGAAAATTTCCTCTGTTCCTACCAGCATTTGAAGACTCAGCTGTTTTGCATATCAGAGGTATCTGACTTGGGAGACAAAGGGAATTAACTGCTTGCTTTAGATGAACTTTTCCTTTTGGTATAAGCTTCCCCAAGAGTTCTTCTTTGACAACTTATTCATCCTAGCTGTCTACAACAGCCACACAGTTGCAACTCGCGTCATCCTGATGAATTCAAATACAATGTTGAGCTTTTCTGCATAACTTCTCATTGTAAATAGTACTTTGGTTCCTGCCCATAGTCCTAACAATATACATTCAAATATGAGATTTATTATGTGTTGATGTTAGATCAGGGACTCAGGTTTCAAAGTTGGGTAAGCACAACTGTGAATGCATGTATTTGGATTGTTTTGGGTTTTTTTCCCACTCATTGAGACAAATTCAGTGTAAAAAGCCTGTGTACCTTAGACCTTGAGGAATAAGGTTATACCATTTCCTTGCATTCTGTCTGCAAACAGTGCTGCTCCATCTAAACATGCACATCCTGTGACAGCTGAATCCACTCCGTGAGTTTCACAAATGCCAGCAAATAGCATTTGCACATAAAGTTGGATTCATTAAGTTGTAATGAAGTGTTAGTTCAACTGTAGATGATTCTCACTGAATTCAGGGGAGCCAGCATTTGGCCTCTGATCTATAATATTAAATTAAATCTTTATGAAGCAGTCCTGTGTCTTGTTGATTGCCAAGATAGCAATACAAATGTATCCGTGTTTAAGCAAAGTCTAATGCTATATGATGTGTCAGTGATGCCATAAACCAATGCTTAGGAAGTCATCTTCATTTAGAACTATGTTCCCAAATGAAACATATGAAGATAATTGCTTGTATAAATACTGATATATTTTTATATATTATATAAATGATACATGTAACATGACTCTTATTGATCTGATTATAACCAGCTCAGGGGGGGAATATTATTTTTTACAGTTAGAGAATGAGGGGATTGGCGATTCATTTTGGAGACTCAACGGTGGCATGGGGCTGGCTGCATGCTCTAACTGAAGTCAGAGGGTTACATTGGTGAGGCGGGGGCTCGTTGTAGGACATGCTGCCTGGCATACGGGCCCTAACAGTTGGCCACCAGATGGCAGACACAGTCTCCTATAGAATAATGATATTTTCTTTGACCTACATAAAGAACAGCTGCATCTTCCTCCCTTGAAAATGATAGATAGTGCCAAGTACAGTGAAGATAATGGGCACTTTCTGAAAGCTGTTTTCAGCTTTTACACCTGAAGCTTTTTATTCTTTTGCCTTTCTCTGTTACGATTCTCCCCTTGTGCCAGGGAAATATCTTTTATTTTTCCACTGGTCTCAGTTATAATTGTTCATTCAGTTGGATTTGAACTGACTTCTGTTAAGCAGAAGTATAACATAACCAAGGTCATTTGCAGCAGTGTGCAGGCTCTACATTGTAGTAGTTGGAATGGATTAAATACATGTACTGTATTTGAAATACATGTATACATAGACAATTTTGTTTTAATTTATTCTCTTTTTACTGGGTAATTCTGGAGTTCTCTGTACCATTCAGTGCAATGACTGGCCCACCAAGGATGAAGCACTGCTGTAGAGGTATGCAAAAGCAACATCACATGCTCACAGGTACAGATGACGGCACATTTGCTCACAACTTGTTCTAAACTGATTCCAATCCTCAGCAGCCAGGCAGAGTAAGCACATGTATTAACATTTACCTTTACTGTTTGGATGGGTGTTTGTAACCTGCTCTGGAACTCTCAGGTACAGCGTAGTGTACAACTCCTTGGAGGCGAATAAACTCATACTTAGTGTGTGGCAAGAGTGACCCACCCAGTGAAATAGTTACTCATTGGTAATTTACCGCACTACACGCTGGCTCTATGCCCACCACATTCCCACTGCAGGCAAGCTCTAAGTGTTATATAGTTGTGTCGATGTCAGCATTTTTATATCTGATCACAAGAAAGCTATCAATATAATTTGATCTTTATAGAGAGAGAACATAAAAGCTCAAGTACTGTTCATATAATCTGCTTATCTTTTTCCTGTTTCACAGAACCATGGCTTTTTCTTATCCAGTTTGATCTGTCTTCCAAGGTCCATGTGGTGTTACTACACCAGTGGTATTGTCCCCCAGTAAGTTTTATGTAAACAGAAGATTTTATGGCTTGAGTTCATTTACCTTCTTCACAGGGTTGAGCACGTCTCTCTGGAACATTGAGAGCCTAATGCAAGACAGAGGCCTCAGTGCTCAGCTAACCTGAGGACAGTCTCACTGGTCACCCACTCTCCAAAAGCACAGTTGGGGCTGGACACTGGTTATCTTTCAGTATACATAAGCCACATGGAGATGGCAAGAATCTTAACTAGGGACTTACTCAGCCAATTGTGCTAAGCAGCTGTAAAGATTCTCATAGCCCATCAGTGGAACAAATGTAAAACTCCCTGAGTGACTGTTTGAAAGTAAATGGTTGCTCAGAGCTCTTGTTTGCTTCTAAGGACTTGTTTATTATAAGAATGTTTAATGTGCCATCCTGTGGACACTGGGTTAATGCCTGGACTTTCTTACTGGCTGCATCATCCATTCACTGTATCATAAACTCTAATAGGTCACTTTTTCTCAGTGTTTCAGCTTTCTCATGTATGAAATAGGCTTGATGGCACTTTCCTGTAAATGGTATTTTCAAATCTATGTATGACTGAAATTACTAGGGTTTTTGCCTCTATTAATGGCATAGAGTTTACACTGTTGTAGCGTAACTGGTATCTACTTAGCTTTACAATACCATAGCAATAAGAACAGAGGCTTCTATGTATGTGCAACCACCTCATTGTTTTCCATGCTAATGCTGTTTTTCTTTATATAGATAGGGTCTAAGCATCTGGGTCCAGCTGATAAAGGAAGTTTCCTTTTCAGTTGTCTGCTCCTGCACAATTGGTCATTGAGTTCAGCAATCTTGGGATTAAGCTGAAGGAGTTTTAATTAAAAAACTAAGTGTCAGATGTGGTTGTGGGACAATCAGAATTATTTTACAGACACTTGTAAATCAAAAGTGCAAAGGAAACACTAGTGGTGAAACAAGTTGCTCTGTTCTTTCCCTGAATCTTATGTATTTGTAATTGATACAGAAAACCCCAGTTTTGTACTTTTCTCCCACACTCCTGTGTTTAGAATGCTAATCACAGGACACGGAGAATGTTCAGAGAGGGAAGGTATGTGGTTCTCTTCTGTTTCAAGTATGGAGACATGCTTTTAATTGCATGCAGACAGCAGATGGTATGGCTTTTGTGGCATCATGAACTCCAGCACAATATAGTCAGCCACTGCACAGCATGGTACAATTTAAAGCGGAGTAAATATGGGGAGAGTGAAGGGTTAGAGGTGGGAAGGCAGTAATTCCTAGGACATTTGTTCCATTTTCATTTTCCAAATTGACCATGATTTTGTTAGGCTTCACTCTTGTTCGCTTTCTGCATCTGTTCTAGAAAACTGCTTTCCTGACAGGAACATGCACCCAAATAAATAGTTTTAAAAGGATTGTTGTCAACTTCAAAAACCACATCTCCGTTTGCAAGTTTTATGTCTTTTTTCATAAGAAGATACAAGATTTTGAAGTTACTTTCTCACAGACTTCAGAAGAGGAAGTAGGTAAAAAAAAAAAAACAGAAATAATATAAATTCAGAACTAATAAACATGAGATAACAAAACATGAGTCACAAAACTGACTTGGAATTTTCTGAAGCTTCTTCTGGTTAGAAAATTCTTTTCCATTAGAAGTCCCCTCCTCTCCTGATTCAGACTTTTCACCCATCAGTCAGTGTGTTGTTCTGGAATCCCTCTCATTTTCCCCCTGTAAGGAAAAGTTTTGAAAGTGCAAAAATTTTCCTAAGACAGGAAATGGTTTCCTATTCAAACCTCATATGCCCTGCATATTCTGTATTTGGTTTAAAGGCTGTATAACTTACGGACAGCAGAGGCTTTGCATGAAAGAAAGCAGCTTAGTAAGTAAAACAAAAAATTAAGACAAATTAGAGAGGATTTTTTTCATTGAGTTGCAACATACCCTGACAAGTAATATGCCATTAAGTATTTATGTATATATAGAGAGAGCAAATAAAATCTTATCCCCCTCCAACAGATACTAAATTAAAGGAGTAACTGTGCACAGTGGTATGCTGTGACAAAACAGTTGAGTACAGGCTGTCTTATTTCTAGCTCCTCTTGAATTTAATGCTGGTATGACATAATCTACATCCAGTCACGAATCTATGAGGCTACGTCAAGACACAGCCAGTAGAGACCATACGAGGGAGGACCCGTAGGAGGCAGGATTTGCAAAGAGGCACCATTCTGTCTCAGCTCAGTAGAGCGGTTTGCAAACTACGCTACGCTCTCCAACACGCAGGATTTAGAGCCCAGGCTGAGGGAAGGAGTGTACAACTGACTGTGTGAACTCAAAGACAATGTTATTGGTAATAAAACCCTTAGATGTAGCAATGCTTCTAATTTGTATAGTTTTACAATAATGATATACCATGAGTTATGATATTTAACATTTTACTGAAGTTTCATCCCATTAGTGAAGTTTGTCTCAGTCTCTGACAGAATGGAGTATGGATAAATCTGTTAATTTGAAATACAGAAATGGTTACATAGAATACATTAATTTGAAACTATACCAAGGAGAACAATGCTGAAGTTTAGTGGGCCTTTGTTTTCCATGTTTTTAATCATGTTTTAGCCTATGTTCCTGTTCTCCTTCCGATCAGTTTCTTGACTCTAAATAGAGATGGTTTTTGCATTAGCATGTAGGATTAAATTAACTGCATTTATGAAATGGAACCCACTTTGCGTACAGCAAAACTTGTTGAACAGTCATATATTTCTCCAGAGTTTTATAAAACGGGGGAAAAATAGATTTTTCTGTTCCTTCTCAAATGTATTTCTTTAATTAAATAAAATAAAATTCCGATCTGTGACACCATTTTCACATAAATCCTAGGAATGTTTTTGTTCAGATTAAAAATTGTTGGTCTGTATCCTCAGCCAGTGGAGCAATGCCAGTACACAGCAGCTGGTAATTTCCTACCGTGCTATCTGTGTGGCAGTGGATTCATTAGGCATAGGATATCTCCTGTATGCATTCTAAATTACCCAGGAGACTCCCTGACTTTTAACATATGGTTATCTTACATAAATCAGTGGTTTGCTTTTCCAAAATAAGTATATTTCTTGTACTTTGTGCAAACGCTTGCTGAGCAATACAAAGCACTGTTTGTCCCTTGATAGTAAATAAGGTGTGGGAACATGGTACCATGGACTAATCTAATGTACTTTACATTTGGGTAGCGTAAAATATTTCATAATTCTTCTTTCTGTGTGGACATAAGGTAAGACATGTGCGGGTGTAGTAGTTTATCCAGAATCTTGTCAGTGCCCATACCCTACCAAAATTACTTAGGAATCTGCGCAGCTTGTTTCTTATTTTCACATTTTTAACTAACACAGAGCATGCTTCCAAAGAGAGCAAGGCTGTGATCTCAGGATCCTGCTTTGAAGCCATTTTCTCCCTGGTTTATTATAACATATTTTACCATTATTCTACCCTGAATGCAAAACCAGTGAAAAATATAGCACTTTTTGTTTAAATATGCACTAAAATGAAAACCAGACTTTTTGTCCTTGATTTCTGCTGATCTCCAGGTTATTGTCAAGGATGTATAATTGAATTATAACCTTGATTTTCATACAGGTCAATGGCATCTATGCTGGTGACTCACATAGATCATAAAAGTATATTTCCAAGGGGTGTGGGTATAGGTGGGCTGAACAGCTTGGGCTGGTTTATAAAAACGCAGGCCTCAAGCCATCTGCATTTATCCACTCTTCTTTGTTCCAGCTGCTATTCTGCTCTACCAGCCACATCTCCAGGGCAACATGGCATTCGCAGGCAAATATGAATTCGAAGGCGATGAGAACTATGATGACTTTGTGATGAAGATTGGTAAGTATGTCTTGGGGTGTAAGTCTTAAAGGTTATAAATTAGTTAAAAATACTTTAAAAAAAAAAAAGATTTCTTACTGAAATGTGCTGAGATCAACAGGGACTAAGACTGCTAGGAGTGCTCTGCACTCCAGCAAGGAGATTCAGTTTTCATTCTTACAAGAAGCACTGTCAGACACAGGAAATAGTCCTGTTTACAGAAGTAGTATTCCTTTTCAGTGGCAGCAGAATGAAGAGCCAAGACATTTTCAGTATGATGATTGTGAAGGTCACTTTTTCTGTCCTTAGTATTCATCGGTGGGAGTATAAATTTAGTATGAAAGTGCTTGTCAAAATCTTACACAGGAACAGGTTTCTGTGAACGCTTTCAGAGATGTCAGAGATTACCCCATAAAAGCTCTTAGGGACACTCTGATCTGTGCACACAAGTTCAGTGCTTGTGTTCATTTATTTAAAAAGCAATAGTAAATAGGTATGTGCAGCAAAGGCACAAGTTCATACAAATTAAAGTCCACGCATCTGCATGTGTAGATTAAATAGAAGGGAATATTTAGATATACTTTATATACATGCATTTATTCTGTGTATCATTTCCCAGGGAAAAGAATGCAATACCAAAACTTATTATTTTAGCAAATGCGTTGATGTACCTATATCTTCCTTTATACCAGTAATTTAACCTCAGATCTTTGATATTGCTGTAAAAAAATGAAAAAAAACCCAACAAATCAGATGCTTAGACAGCAATGTCTGAGAACAAACATACCATTAGCGTGCTTCAATTCAAATACACCTGGTAGGGTATTAATTTGATAAACTGTATCTTTCTAATGATTAAGGTCTCCCCAGTGACAAGATTGAAATGGGAAGGAACTGCAAAATAGTCACTGAGGTGGTGCAGAATGGAAATGACTTCACCTGGACGCAGCATTTCCCAGGAGGCCGCACCACGACCAACACATTCACGATTGGCAAGGAAGCAGACATGGAGACAATGGGTGGTAAAAAGTTCAAGGTAAATTAATTTAGCTCTTAAATTCTACACTCAGTTGTTTTTTAATTTAGGGTGAAAATCAAATTGTCTCAGGGACATCTTCTTTAAATTGTTTTTTTCACCTGTCATAGCTTAGAAACATGCAATTTTCCCCCCATTTCATGATGCTCCCAGCAAAATATCTAAATATGATTTTTAAAGAGAGCTAGAGCTTCAGAACTGTATGTACTAATAAAGAACAAGGGTAGAGTGTCAAGTATCTACTGGAGTCGCAGCTCAAGCAAACATAATGCTCATTAAAACTCTGAAGAGCTGGTTGGCGGCTGTGTCATTGTCCAGCACCACACAGCAACTGCAGCGCTCTGAGGGGAATGCTGTGGTCCCTAGCTCTGCCCGTGCCTGTCAGCAGTGCTCACCTTTTGAAGTCACCTGTGCCTGAGCTTTAAACAAAAGACTGTGTAAAGTGAAGGGGAAAAAAAATAAATCTCTGTATTCTCCTTCGTGTTGGAAGTACAGAGCAACTTGCAACTTTGGCAGCCTCTAGAGAAACAGATTACACAATATTAATCTGCTCCTGTCATGAACAAAATCTGGATACAAAACCTGCTGTATAATAGTTGCCTTACCTTATTAATTTCTCATTTATTTAAAGGGATAAAACAGTTTGGGACAGCTAAACTGCATTTTGAGGTGTCCAGAACCCTACTATAGATTACTGGATAAATGCTTTATACATCCAACCTAGATGATTCTATGATTCTATACTGAGGAGACAGGAAAACCAGCAATTGCATCAGGGAGCTGTGACAAACTGAGAATAGCAATAGCATTGCATGATTTCCAGCATGCTTTTTTAGTCATACCTTTCTCATTATGAGAGGAAAAAAAAACATGTCTGTCTTTGGCTTTGAGAAATCTTTGTGAAACCTAACAGATAGAATAAGATGCAATTCTACTTGGTCAATTTATTGCAAACTTAACTATTTTGAAATATTGCAAATTCTGTTCTCTTCTTTTTGGCCCTGGGCACTTCAGCAGTCCAAAGCCTATTAAGTAGCCAAAAATGGAGGCAGAGTAAATGACTCTCAGCAGAGAAACCACTGCCTTTTAGTACAGTGTCACTAAACAATACATAAACTAGTAAGATAGTTTCCTTGTGTCTGGTAAAAAAATGTCCACTCATCTCTTCATTTTGCAAATTACTTTTTTCTCCTCTAAATATGACTGGCTCATCTCTCTTTATTACTAAAAGCATAGGCAAGACTGGCTAGTTATTCAGACAAGACTGATTTTGTGATGGAACTGGTGTTCAGCTGAGCTGCTGTAGTATTTGTGATCTTCATAGCAGCATACTGGCATACTCCTTCCATACAAAAGCAACTCTTACAGCAGTTGGCACATATGATAGTATTAAGGTGTGACTGCAGACTGTGCAGTCATGTTTAACCTAGACTTAAATGAGCAAAATGAGTTCTACTGTAGTTAGAGGTATGAAACTCAGGATCTAGGGTAAAGATTCACATTGCTTGTCCACAGTGACTTTTGTGCTGCTTGCAGGCAGGTTATTAGTATCCAAGAATGCTACTTCAAAATTAACTCAGACAATCATGCTTTTTGCTTCACTGTCAAAACAAGAGAAGCACATAAAACACTGAGGACTGAATGAGAAGCATAGTCTGTGGTCAGATCATTTTTAGAGCTATGAATGAATATTGTGTAGATATGGAACTTGCATGTATTGTTAGGTGAACTTTTTTTTAATTTAAATTGTGAACATTTAAGAACTAAAGCAGAAGGATTTTAGTCTTGTTCATGAAGCAAATAACTTCTGCTTTTTTAAAAGTAAAAACTTTAAGCATCAGGTGTACAGATGTTTACAGTGTATCTGATAATATAAATGCCAGTAACCCCAGAGAACACTAAACTTTTTCTATTACAGGCAACTGTTAAAATGGAAGATGGGAAAATAGTAGCTGAGTTTCCCAACTATCGTCATACTGCAGAGATTTCTGGAGGAAAGCTAGTAGAGGTGAGTTCTCAAATATCCAGCTGCCGTGTCTTTGACTATATTCACTATGCCTATGTCTCAAGAATAAAAAATAATATACTTTTCACTTACTACTTCCATGTTTCTATGAAGTGTTAACTTTGTTTCATTCTTAGAAAACTGTCTAGCTGCAACTTCTCACTGAATTTCTGTAGAAAACTATTTCCTTAGTCTTACCAAGGAAAAAAAAAAAAACATAACAAAACAGGTTGGATTTCAAGTAGTATCCTGTTTTATCAACAAAATGCCCACATAGCTTTGGAAGATTACTGAAACCACAATACTTATAGTAAAACTTGTAAAACAGATAGGATATTCAGACATCATGATTTCTGATTCTCAGAAGTTTTCCTGAACTGACTTGTATCTGTGCCAGTTATGTATTTCTGAGTGTGTCTTCAGCAGAGACTAACCAGAAGTGACTCTGTGAATCAAGAAAGGACACTCACCATCCCTGAAAGTAATAGTGTCAATCATTTATTGGTTTTTGAAGAACAATTATCTCACTTCTCTAAAACCTTGATAACTTGGAGTTGGTGAAGCCATGCCTAACACAGCATACATTTAAGTTATGCCTAACCCCATGTTTAGAAGTTGTGCTTTTTGTCTAAGAATATTTTTGCACAGTGTATTTCAGACTTGACAAGGACATTCAGCTTATTTACTAGATATGTCTTCTACCAAAGGGTAAATGTTGATTCAGTAAAGGACATGTTCTGTGAGCCAGTCAGCAGCTCTTCTCATGTGTGACACTGAAGCTCTAATTACACTGTTCAACCAAATTTTTGATTTCTTCTTTATTCCAGATTTCTACTTCTTCTGGTGTAGTCTACAAAAGGACCAGCAAAAGGATTGCTTAAGGCAGTAAAGCCAGCCTCTCCCAGTGCACTGAAAAACAAATACAAATAAATAAAATAGAATGATGATTGTCTTTTCCTCTCATTCTTTGTATTGCAAACGTGAAGAATTGTTTCTCACAGTAATGTTATCCTCAAACATTAACACTTACCCCATGCCTAAAGGTCTGACAAATACTCAGAAAATCAGAATGCAAAAATCAGAAGATGCAACGCAGCATTTAATAATGTTATCCAGCCTAAGTATTTCAGGATATGATACATACTTGGCATATTCAGATGTTGTCTGCCACCTACTTAACCTACTATTCAGCTTCTGTCTAGAGAATAGGACAATACTCTGCCCAAATCACATCAAATTGCAAGACCTCATGAAAGTCTATAGCCCTATTGCTGGTTGGAAGGCAGAAATTTAGGAGCTTGAAAACAAGAGAAAAGTCAGTTTATCACTTATTGAAAGATATGGTTTTCTCATTCTCCTCAGTATCTGCTCTTGACCCAAATTCTTAGAAGACATTTAAGGTTTTACAGGCAGATTGCTGCCGGTAAACAGAGCCTTATTTTCTCAATGCAATTCTGTTATTTACATAAGAGTGCATGTGAAAACCTGTTTTCTTGAACACAGTGGGAATTAAATACAACTCAGTTTTTGGATTCACTGTTCCAAATAAATTCTGCCCAATACCTGCTCCACAAGCTTTTCCCTTTTCAGACTCCTTTTTCCAGCTGTCTTGCCTTCTGGATCCAATTAGCTGCTTGCCCTCACAAGCCAATCAGTAACTAGCCAGTGCATGTACACAAAAGTTCAGTTTCTGATGGGCCTATGTACATGACTGATAATCACTTCAGATATCTTGCATTAAAAAAAGGCTTTTAATTCCTTTTTACATTTTCCTCAGTAGAGATTACTAAGCTTTCCAGCTGCAACAAAGCTTCATCCAGATTCCATCAGTTCACCCAAAACAGGCTGCACATGTCCTGGTTTCAGCTGGGAAAGTTTTTCTTTCTAGTAATTGCTGTGAAAGGAATGTCAGTAATACCTATTGGTTTTAGTTATTGCTAAGTGATGTTTACACTATTCAAGGACTTTTTTTTAGCTTCCCCTAGAAGCACAGACAGAAGGGTGGAATGGCCAACTCAGTATTCCATGCCATAGACATCATGCTTAGTTTTGCTGCATTTGCTTTTGCAGCAGCCTTTCTTACTGAAAAGTCTGCCAGGGAAGTTAATCACCATGTAAAAATTCTGATCTATGACTGTTCTCCAACTGACAGCATTAAATAGCACAAGCACAGGATGGGAAGGTTTGCACCTATTTGTTTAAAAATTAACTCAGCACCTCTGCCTCTGCAGGTCCCTCCAACAGTAATTGTGGCAAAGCCTTCAGAAAAGTATCTTTAGGTTAGCTGAACTCTTCTACATCTCGCTCTTCCTGAAAAGGTATGTTTTCATAAAAGAAAAAAAAAAAAAACCAAACACTAGTGTCACATGAAAAAGCATTTACCTAGAAATTCAATGTGTGAAATTGCCACCAACATTTAAAGCATTCTGGAAAGAACTGTCAATCGAAGCAGTGTCAGCCTACTCAAATTCTCATAAATCTTTTCCCTTTCAGACTCTGCTGTTGGACTTAATCTGCCCAAACTCCACCCATGATACAACAGCACACACAGAACCCTGAAGTCAATGGACAATTCCTGCTTAGAAGATGCAGTCACCAGAAGAAAGACTGAACGTACAACTGCGTTCTCCTGTGCAGCCTTTCAACCTCCTCAGGTAAGATGGCAGCCCTGAGACACACTGGCCATGGGAGCTGCAACAACCTGTTCTTATATTATTTTATGTACCTACCTTGTCTGTGCACATTTTCTGCCTGTTTCTTCAGCCATCTCCTCATCCCTCTTTGTACTTCCAACACTTTATTGGAATAGGACCTTATTTCTTGTGCAGACCAAGTTCTTGATCTGCCTAATCCTTCACAATTTATTATTTGGCAAGGCCTTTTCATCACATTTGTCCAACCACTGTTCTATTCTGTAAAACACTGTAAGTGGTATAGACATATATTCTTTGCTAGTTCTTAAAAGCCAATGAGAAACCACTCAAAAAAAAAAAAAAAAGAAAGGGTACTTCAGCTGTGCATTTGTTTATTGGAAACTTTCACTGGGAACTTCACAAGTATTTTCACAATTAAGCACAACGGTGGTCCAAAGTATAATACTGCACGTGATACAAATTATAAGGGTGATAAAAAAAAAGAAAAAACACACAACAGTACTGCCACATATCTGTTGTTCTTTACATCTGTTGAATGACATAATAAAAATACACTAAAGTCTTCTGAAAATGAAGTTTAATATAAATACAAAGCTAATACAATAAAAGATTAACTAAGTTCTCTAACATTCTAGACTGATTTCTGAAGCGTACTGCCTCTTCGTTTACAGTTTGCATTTTAAAAAATTAAAAATAAAGATAGATGACTCCTCGAGCCTGCTGAATGGAAGAAATTGTTAACTCGATACCAAAAGTCGCAGTCTCAGAAGACAGTTACACAAACACGCATTAGCATGCGGCCCAGTTTTTCCCCTCCACCCTAAAACACCCTTAAAAACAAATCTCTAAAAATATAAGTTAAAACAGCACTGTTACATGTGACTTGAAGCAATTACCCCAAGTCAATAAAAGCATATTGCACATTACTTCTATTGCTGTCCTGAGAACCTTCAAAGAAAAGACAAACCAAGAGTACTGCATATATCAAAACTAAAGTTTCACCTTTGCCGAAGTCCATTTCTTGTAAATAGCTACATTAACAAAGAAAAAAGCCTATACCGTTTTTTGAACAATCATCCCTGGTTTCAGTTGAGAAAGCAGCTTTTGGATATGTGACAGTTGGTGTACGTCTCATTGCAAACATGCAAGACAATCTTCAATTTAACAGCTACATTTTCCAAAGAATGCTAAGATGGTATTTAAAAAACTAAGTCAGCATTGTCTAACACTGCCATCAAACTCTAATTTCACAGTAAAGTTAACCAGTTCCCTACCTGTGCCCCCATTAACACCAGTTCCTCTGTCCTGAGCCTGAACTACTGCCACAAGTCATTGAGCCCAAAAGATGAAAAACTGAAGGCAGTGAACCTTTCAAGAGTTTTTGCAAGAGGATTTCTTCAAGTAACATTAAATCCCTGATAAAGCTCATGAACAATTTTACTAACAATCTCCAGTCTCAAAAGCAGCAGCACATTAAGATCTAAGAGATGATTTAAGGTTTTGGTTTTGTTTCTAAAATACTTGAAGGAGAGTGATGTTCTGTTCAGCAGCACCACGTTAAGATTCCATGAGAATTTTAAGTCAAAAATTATTTGATAGTCTTCTGGCCCGTTTTTTCTTTTTTTCCTTTTATCCTAAAGTTTCACTCCTGAACTATCACTCCTGCTCAAAGAAAACAGAAAGTGTTCTACGCATAGATTTCTGCATAAACAAAGTTCACATTTAACTGATACCAATTTCAGTACATTTTAGTAGAAGCTTCCAGTAGTATAAGCTGCCACTGTTCAAGCGACATCTCACTGGGAGAGGAGAGCATGCCATGTTTTCCATCATCCTCTAGGTACGTTGCTACTTGGCCAGAAATTCAACAAGCATTCCAGCTTGAAATAACTCTTCAACATAAGCTTCAGCCAACTCTGACAAGTCACTAACTGAAGACTAGAAGGATGTAATCTCCACAGGGTTTCTATGCAGATGCCTTCCAAAGTGACAAGGAGTGAGGTATATTAATGAATTTCTATTTCTCTCTCTTATTAAGAGCCAAAGGTACAACCCTTGGCAGAAAGGCACACAGGTTCCAGTGATGAGTGGATCCAGATCCTCTGAATGAGTGAGTCACAAGGATTCTGTTCCTTCATGGTTTTCATTCAGATACACATCTTGTATCACACACATGCTCTCTTCTTCAGCTTCTATTCATATCGCCTTTTTCTCACATCAATATTTATCCATCAAAACACCCAGCTGCGTATGAGTGATAACCACTGAAGTAACTACTGCTGTAAGCTGGGGAAATGGGCTCTGTTCCTAATGCCACCTGCAGGGCAATGGGCATTCGGATGGGCAGAGCCTGGGCAGATGGCCAAAGGCTGGCCTGAAGAGCTGCGTAGGAGCGCAGTGAGCTGTCAGCACTGCCAGCAAGCAAACTGCTGGGCCCGTGGGGCTGTAAGGAATCACGATAAGCAGAGCACAAGTCTTGCACCGGCGACTGGAATTGGGAAAGCGCAGCTGAATGCTGGGCTAAAGGGTGATAACTAGATTGCTGGAAAAGAACTTGAGTGGTGGCTTGATGGCTCAAATTTCCCAACGCTTCCTGTTCTTGATATTGAATTGTTACTTGCTTTTTTATGTTACTGGCTTCTTTGATGTCATTCTCATAGTATCTGAAACAAATTATAAGTAAGATTTATCAAAGAAAGAAGTTCAAAGGTATTGCATATATCCCAAACTTCTCACCAGTCAGGCTACATCATCAGCTTTTTGGCCCTAGCTGTATACGGTAATCTTCGGTTGCTTTCACAATTAATTTCTAATTATCCTGCTGCGATCTTCACACACTAACAACAAGTTGATGGATAATTTTGCATCATGAGTATGTTTTTACTGATGGACTGGTTATCTTGGAATCTTAAGTCTACAATATAAAGACATCATGAAATAGTCTCTGTAAGTATCTGCAGAGTATTAAAGTGCATAGCGATAAGGGAACAAGGCAAATTCCTGTTAGATATTAGGAAGAAGCATTTTCACACTTTTGATTATCATGAGAATGATAAAACACTGTAACAAGTTGCCCAGAGAGGTTAGCAAGTCTCCATCCTTGGAGACAGTCAAAAACTTCACTAGACAACACCCCAAGCAGTCTGATTTATAACTTCAGTTGGTCCTGCTTTAAGTAGGGATTCAGAAGGTTCACCATCACTCCCAACCTAAATCACAACCTAAAGCATGCTATTAAACTTCTTTTATTTTCTATTAAGACTGTATGCGCTCACATACCCGACCAGTATTGATGCCTCACTGTCAGGTCCTTTACTGGAAAAAAAACCCAAAGAAACCAGTACAAGAAAATATAATGAACACTAAATTGTGCACTCCATTCCACATTGACCATATTGTTAAAATATAGTATTTAGCAAAGTGACCTGATTTTTTTCGTTTTATTCCACTCCCCAAACTGAAGATGGAGATTACCAGTGTAATATTGTACTATCTTAATTCTAGCTAAACAATTACTAAAAAAAAGGAAAAAAAAAAAAGGAGTAGCAACATCTTCCTAAGAGCACAGACAGATTACTTTCTTTCTGATCTTACATGAACATCATTTCAATGCATTGGGCAAGATGTTCCCAGGAATAGCATGTTAGCAATTCAAGCTGTGTTGTCCAGGCAGGAGAAATCTGCATACAGATACGTGAGGCGCACACACAAGCTGCAGCAATCAGAGATGGACGAAAATAGAGGAAAGTGTGATCTACAAAAGTAAAAACAAAAGGAAGAATTATACTCTTACAGTCTCTGCAGTGAGCCTATTATGTGTATACATGGCAAACAGGACAAAATTAAATCCACAACTTTGTTCCACACATCTCGGAGTATTAGCTCATGACCAGAAGTTGTCTCTCAAAACTGGATGAAGCTTCCCTGAAGATCTCTGTAGTACTTGTTTGCAACTACTATCAAGGCTTCACTATAGTTTCTTTCATTTCAGAAAAAGCCACAAAATAGACTATGCTGAAGTTTGTAGACTGGTATCAAGTGAACCAAAGTTAGGTATTGACAATTACACACATATTTACATTAGTGTTGAACCCGGCTTACGAGGATGCTGCAGTTCACTGCCTCTCACATGGGCACATACTGGAAGCAATGCTGCAAACCAAATCATTAAAAGCCCTGTCATTCTAAATACGTCATGTCTTGCAGCACAGAACCCTCTGAAAATCATTAAAAAAAAAAAGATTCATACATGGAACTGCATAACATCATGTCTGCAAATGACAGTAGTTTATACTCTGTGGCAGATCAAAACTTAGGCCCCATTTCTGACAGTCTTACCAATTAGTGTTCTAAGCTGAAGACAAAAGTAAATGATCTCATCTAGAGATTTCCAAAAAGAGACAAGAGGCTTATGCATAAAGTAGGGAAACCGTACCATTTGCCATCTGAAGTAACTGCAAAGAGAAACCTTTCTGCACACATAGTTTTGTGCAATCCGTATTATGACAAGTTTTAAAGTCCTTACCCCTTTCAGATTTTTGTCTTTTGCTAAAAGTAAGATCGTTCTAGCGTAAGACTAAGCTTCTTACCTTGCACTGAGAAATCAAGAAAATAATACGCATATTTCTCCAGAAGATCTTTGATTTTGGTCAGTGAGGTGATGGGCCAGCCATTGTGAAGGTCATTCTCGCCAATGGACGCATAGAGGTAGTAGTCAATGTAGTGTGCTGGCGTTGGTAGACAGAGGTTCCAGTTAAAGTTTTCCAAAAGCAGCATTTCCATTCTAAGCAAATCTTTTTTGTTCAATACCACATTCACATTGCACAGGTATGCCAGGTTATTTAAGTGCTCCAGCTTTGGAACTTTATCTTCTTTTTCTTCAAATTTACCTGTCAGAAGAGATGGCTTTCAGATAAGATTTATTGTTATGATTGAGTGTCCAAAAGCCAACAAAGAACACACTCCAAACCAGAAAGTCTAATGACAAAAGGTGCTTTTTAAAGAGGGATGGGAAAGTACAGTGACACAAGGAGGAGTGAAGCCAACAGACAGGTCAACATATTCCTATATGCTTTTATGGGTTTGTTTTTAATTATTTGTATAGTATTGATGCCAAAACCAAGATTATAAACTCACTAGGATTACAGATAGCTTTTCTGACAATAACTAGAAACCGTTTGCTGAAGGGCATTCAGTCAAGTGTGAAAAACACAAGCAGTATGGGGAAAATATGGCAAAGAAAGATCTAATACTGAGGGGAAAAAAGCTCCTTCGGATACGGAAGCTAAATGCACATACTAAAAAAAAGGAAGACATTAAAAACCCATGGGCAACACCACCTTTGCCCTTGCCACTTCAGAATTTCTCTTTGTTCCTTCTTGTCTTGGGGGGCCCTCATTAGCTAAGGTCACTGAAAGGCTAGGAGAAGTACACTGTAACCAAGTGATTAACATAAATAATTTCTTGGGGGTTAGGAGAGAGCATACATTTTCAGAGTCAAGATAGCTGAGGAAAGCTGCGCCTTTTTCTAAGTTGTATTTACCAGCCTGCTGAAACAGCGGTAGTCTCTAGAATGACTCAGTTTTCAGTAGTAGCTACAAAGTGCTGTCATTTTGTACAGAAAAACAGGATCTCATTCTATTCCCCCTTCTTTCATAAAAAGCATCCAATATCAGATTTGATTCCCAGGATTAGATCTATCAGTAATAAATTAACAGCATTCCTTTGCTGCAAACTTAAGAAAGCAATTAAGTCTTAAATTCATACTGTTGGTTTACCAAGCCAAAAAATTACCTACCTACCAGCCACTCCTTGTTAAGAGCTAGCAACAAACAATAACCAGTAATAAGTTTCCAGTACAACTTAAATAACATCCCTGCTGCAAAATGCAAACCCATAGGTACTTCAAACTACTCTGTAGCTATTTTTCTCTGTGTTCTTGAGGGCATATATTCCACAACTGATTCTTGCTTCAGTTATCCTTCCATTGCCTCTTAAAGAGTCCTCCTTTACCAACACAGATCAATTGACAAGATATTAGCATGTCACATGGCTTCAGAGTATTCTCGTCAAATCTAAAAACAATTAAAATGAGTATTGCACTATAAAATTCTTTTAAAAGTAAGATCTTGCTATCCATTTAGGATAACATTTCCATCCCAACTGTCTCCAGTGTATTAAAAAGTGACAATTTTTGACACTATTAGCACCTTAAGTGTCTTTTTGCCACATTTAAAAATGTATTTTCCATCTTTGAGCCTATTCAGGTACCGTGGATATGAAATGCATTTAAAGTGTAATATAGCAGCCACCCCACCATAAAAGAGCGTAACAATGAAAAACAAAATTCATCCATCATATGAAGTAGAACAGGAAAGGATTTTGAGCATCCTGTCAGTGGAAGGGCCCTTTAAAATTCAGGAGTCTGTATATGTGTTCATAAATCTCCTTGTCACCTGAATTCAGAACTGTTTAAGAAAAATGAAATTTGAGTTAACCCTTTTTTTTCCCCCCCATAAGGTGATATCACAGCCTGATACAGAAATTTAAGGAGTATGCTAGCAGTAGGAGGAGAAATCACCGCTTGTCCAAGAAACTAAGGACAAGATCTGTCATTCTGGCATCTGTAAGTTCTAGTTCCTTCCTCCTCCTCACTCAACCTTGGAAATTTCAAAAGGTCAGACTGTAGTCTGGAGAGCAGACTACCAGCACAGTAGCATTGGGAAAGTATCATACCAACATAGGACAAAGCTGTTT
The DNA here is from genome assembly GCA_947846985.1 of Fratercula arctica. NCBI lineage: Eukaryota > Metazoa > Chordata > Aves > Charadriiformes > Alcidae > Fratercula > Fratercula arctica. The sequence continues at coordinate 8,816,181 of CANTUZ010000006.1, read as the reverse complement.
GACTTGATCATTTTTCTTTTAAAGTTAAAAATAATTGAAATCAGCTAGATTTAGTGATTTAGATTACTAGTTATTTGTTATTTTCCCCCTTCTGCTTTTCACCACACTAGTTCCTAGCTTTAATGTTAGATAACAGCAGCCACTGCAGCAGATTGGAGACACCGAGTACGAATGTAGTTAGATAAGCTGAAGAAAGGTTCCAAAACTGAGTTGGAATGGGGTAGAGAAATCAACTCAGGAGTTTTGCTTCAAATAAACTGTAAAATTTGAATGAGCTACTTTCCAAAGCAACATAAAAGCAACTTGATCACATTTTCTTTCCCTACTCCACCTTGACCTAAACACTTTGCTTCCAAGTTTACCAAGCACTTCCCACCTATTTTTAAATTGTAATCTGGAGAACACAGCAAAAGTTAGTTCATTTCACGAGACCAAAGAGATCAGAGGCAAGCTGGGAAAAAATAAGTTTAAGATGTTTTTAAAATGCAGTGTGTCCTTTTCCAGTTTCCTAATTTCCCTAATTTAAAGATACCAGAATATACTATTCCTATTTTTGTTCCTTCAGTTACACCAGAAACTGAGGTTCTGTGCACAGCGTATTTATGCTGCCCCAACACAGTTGCTGCCCCAACGCAGTTGCTGCAAGAATATTAAAGGCTCAGACAAGACAGCTCTAAGTCTAGTATTGACCAAACAAATAACACTGACTGGTTTAATCAACATCACACTTCAGGAAGAAAAACAAAGCTGTTTCAACTACATTATTACTTGGAGTCTGTAGTCTGAAGTTCATGAGAATTGTGCACGAGTCATTTGCATGCTTTTGAAATGCCACTGTAGACATCTCAAATTAAAAGTTTTCTGTTGTGTTCTGAGCTCCAGTTACTAATAAAACCATTTAGTTGTCACTATTGCCCTCAGAAATAGTTTTGTTTTGAGGTAACAGAATCATAAGCCTTTAAAGCAATGCTTAATTTTAGTAGAGGGATACTGCAATTTTTTATACAAGGAAGCCTACTGAGGTCAATAGGATTAATAAAATAAGATGAACATATAACATAGGGTTTACATTTGTGACCAACTTTTTTGTAAAATCTAAATAGATGGAGACAACATGGGATGTTTTTAAGAGTGTGTAGGATTACTGTAATTAACGATGCAAAGATTTTTCAAGTTACTTTAGGTCATTTTCTGTCCCACTCCGAGTTCTACAATCACACACTGCCCCAGAAAAAAAAAGTGAATGCTTTTGATGTTAGGCATTCACACTTTTGTTTTGATGAATGAAAGCCAGAGTAAGTCCTGTTGTCAAGGGGATAAATCCTGTTGTAAGTTGTCTTATGAAGAGTACATTTCATTAGGACATTTGTCACATTAGCAAAACAGCCTATCAATCCACGCAAGCTTTTCACTATGAAAAACTAAAGGTCTCAGAGGGGCATCACTACTGTCAAACGTACTCTGAAGAACCGATTCATCCACTGCAGGAGGCAAGAGTCTCTATGTACACCTCGCTACACAGCACACAGATCTGACTGATTACTGGAGGTTGGGTAGATGATCTTCCCGGGGTTTTGCATGGGTAGCAAGACAAAGGCAGGACATGCAGGCAATTTGTTTTATTACATTTTCAGAGTCCTTGAGAAGACCAAGGAACAAAAAGGACTGCCAATTTAAAGAGTCATTAAAGTGGAAGTACTTTATTCCCATAAACAATTAAAATAAATCCAAAAGAAGGATAAACCAGTCAAGCCCATCTAGCCCAGCAGAAAGACAAGACCTACAGCTGCTTACACAGCTGAAGGGCTACTTTTCTTTATTCCTACATTGTTCCAGAAGGTGGTACAACAGACTTCTGACACTCTCTCCCATGCCACCTACAGATACAATCACAGCTTCTAACTGTGCTCTAAGCAAGGCAAGAAAGAGACAGGGTATTTTAGAGATAGCCTGCTTAATTCCTTTTTCTGCAGTGTCTTACAAAGCGAGCAGTCAGGGATTTTTCATCTGTCTGTACAATACCCAGCACACATGCAAACCACTTAGCTCCAGGCACCTGAGTTTTTAATGCCTTACTGTAGTGAAGTTTAATTACTAAAGAAAATATTCTGTACATATTACAGCAACAGGGAAATATAAAAAAAAGTAAGACTACAGACTACATTTTGCACTAATATATATTTTGGACTGACACCCACTGTTATCTTTTATTGAAAATAAGTAGCTCGGCTGTCTTTGACAGAACAGTTACCTGCTCATGAAAGTGGGACAATAAATGGAGAATGGATCACAAAGCACAGTCCAATAGAAAAGCGGCCTGACATCTGACAACAGCTTCATGTAGACAGTTGGGAATTAGGTGATAAAGGATTACCTATGTCCTAAACTCAGCCCATTTAGCACAGGCATCTCTTCTTGCTGTAATTTCTTTTATTGTCCTGAATTAAGTCAGCCACTGAGAATCCACTGGCAGATTAAAAGGCTGGGCAAAATAAAGCCAGGAAAAGCACAAGAAGTACCCAAGTAATCTCTGCAGCAATGCAGCACTGGATGTGCTGAACAGTCAGCTGGCCTTGCTTGAAACAATACTCACATTTAAAAACTGTTGTCATGTCTTAATAGCAGCAGAATGCTCTTGAGGAAGAGGGGCCATAAGAACTAGAATTGCTGGAACATTCGATGCCACTGAATGGCTGAGAGAGACGTTGCTTTTATCAGGTACCAAAGCACCTGCTACTGAAGAGGGTTTGCTCTTCAGGGAAAACAGGAACAGCTTTTAAGACCCAGCTAGGATTTTACAGCAACAAGCAAAAGCTGCACTGCTTTAACTATATTGATACACCATGACACTACATCCCCCGTATACCACAGTTACAAAACTCACAAAAGAAGCAGTTGCAGCAGTTTAGGACTCACTGCCAGGTGCTTGCTCTCTCCCCAGAGTTCACTGCTCCTGCGGCTGGACCATCTGAATGCGGTGTCAGTGCATCTCATCTACTTTGGGGCAGCTGGTTTGCACAGCTTTCAGCAGGCAGTTTGAGTCAAGTAGTGCTAAAGCATATGGGATATCTTTACACAATCCCTTTCTCTAACAGAGCACTTAGGGCTTGGGCACCTTAAAATAACACAATCATTTTCTGTAATAAATTGCCCAATGAAGATGCAGTTTAGAACATTACAATCTGCTGCTGCTCAACAGTGCTCCTCTACCAGGGGCTGCCTTCTCAGCTGCCAGGTGAGGTGAACTGAAGGTTCCTCAATTCCCCTTCAAGCAAAACATTAAACTAAATCAATCCACTTCCTGAAAGCATCAGCTAGCTGATTTTGTCTGGAGAAAAATCAGAGCTCACTCAAAGCATCGGGGTGCTTTCAGAGAAAAGGAAAGTAGTAACATTTTCAGTCGCTTATCTGTTTGCAAAATGAGCATCCATCCGTAGCCAAGCGCAGAGACAGCAATCCTGGCTTCTGTGCAGCTCTACTGCTAACTACCCTGCTCTAGATCCAGCTGGCTTGTCTGAAGCCCACCAGTCCCAGCTGCCCAGCATTACTTCTCACCAAAAGTCAGCATCTCCCAGACCTAACAGCAGGCAACCTGCACAATCTCTAGACTGCTTCAAGCAAGGGACAGATGGATTGTCTTGAGCAATTAAAACCACTGGACTTCATTAATGATCTTGCAGCAGCAGGAACCTACAGCCTCTTGTATTACCACAGCTGGACGTCAAAAGGAGGTCCTCTGTCTTCAAATAGCGTACCTGGCCAAAACATCCATGTGGACCAGGTCTTTCTGTATTACAAAAACATGTTTAGTTTATGATTCTGATTTAATCATGAAGTTTCCCTTAATGCAAGTGAAAGAGACAGACTATTCTAATTACATTCCTAAAGTAACTGTGACATCAATTTTTCCAGCAACTTTTCCTTCCCTCTCCCAGTCGCTTTCAGTTCACCTCTAGATTACCGTGAACGATTTTTACCATTCTTTTTCAGAACTGATTCAGAGGAAATAACAACCATTGATGGCATTAGTAAACTTAAAAGCTTTTATAGCTGTTTTGAGGAGCTAAACTATCTGGCAGGAATTTCCAGAGGCCTTCTCCAATTATCACACTGTGCATACACTACAAAGAAACATACATCTTCTGGCTAGTGAACAACTGGATGATTCGATGGACACACACCCACATTCCTCTCAACTGCAGCAAGTTCAGGTTGAACATGACTTGGCTGCTAGTGCTATTTGTTTGGAACACTGTTACCTTCTCACTCCCTCATCAATTTCACAATTATTACCAAAGCGGGAAGCACTACCATCATCCAGTTCCCTCACCGGGGGAAACCGATGAGCCAGTCAAAATTAATTTCTAGAATACAGCAAGAGAAGGTAGCTCCAGCTAACTAATGGACATCTAGCAAAATGCTGCGTTCTCCATCAGGACAGCATTGCTGTTGTGCGCTATCAAAAATAGGGGATGGCAATGTTTGTAGGTAAAGGAAAAAAAGAGAGAAGTTTTTGAGATCCTTTACATCCAAGATAGAAGCAACAAACTTCAAAGCTAAATGCAAGTTTACAACAATTTCTCTGAGCTTAAAAATTGTCCTCAACTGGCATTTAGCTTAGAAGTTTGTTGCATCTCAAAGCTTCTCTATTATGCCCCTCCCAACCCCCCAAAACCCCACACAGTAATTTGTGGGAATAAGTAATTTTGCCTCTAACTGTACCTCATCTTGCTTGTGGTCTGCACACTACTCTTAAATCTCTTGCTCCTTCCTAAGGAAGCAATCAAGAACAAAACGCAGAGTTTCTCAAAGTATGTTTATAACAATTATTGAAAGACAGTCTGCATTAAACATCTTGATATGATGTAAACACCACAACTATTTAAAAAAAAAATATACTTTTTGCTCTCTACAGTAAAGGTCTATCATTTTTTAAAAGTACAAGTGTGTTGCAACACAGCCTGAAGAGCACTTTTGCTGCAATCCTCTGCTGGAAAACTGTGCAACTTCCTACAGTAATGCTTTGCGGGAAGCTCTAATTACTGCATTTGCAGTAACAGGCAAGGGACTAGTTTTATTCTTCTTTGCTACAATAAGAACTTTCAAGGTGACTTCAGGCTGATACTTCTGACTTAGAATCTTGTACTACAAAACATTTTTTAAAAGTTTTCTTCCATTTCATATAATTTTGAAAGTAACAAACTAAACACAGGAATTCACATTTACTGTAAAATGGCTTTTCCTGACTTGACTCGCATCACTGAACTACACATACCAAAAAAGAATATCCTTATTGCACATTAAGATGTAAACAACAGAGCTCACTATGGTCCCAAAAGTCTCCAAACTGAGCCCTAGCATTTTAAACCTTATCTATAGAAGTTAATTAGGCACTAATTTTGTGCAAAACTGCTTTGGTTCAACTGTTAATGTTTTGTTTCTACATGTTGGTAGGAAAGCTGCCTTTACAGACAGTAAAAGACCTCTTCCCATCCTTGTAAGGGATGATTTAATTCTGGACCAGAATGTATACATGCTACTGCATTGCTCTAATCTTAATTATAAGAAGATTCTCACACTCATTTGCTCACTAGACTTAGGCTTGCTCTTTTAAACGACTTGTTTTGCAACTTTTGCCTATTTAAAAAAAAAAAAAAAAAAGACATTTCCCTCCAGTGTTATCATAGGGCAGTTTGTGAACTTGCCTTTTGCTTCACAGTTGCATAGAGATGGCCTAAAGTTTCATTTACATAAGGAAAAAGCTTTAAAGCTTTTTTGCTTTTTTTTAAAACCTAGAAGCTACCAAAGTCAGCAGTCCAGCTCTCCCAATCTCATATAGTGAACCTCTGCCCAAGATCTTACCAGTGTACCAACACTGACAATTCATACAAAGTTTGAGGGTACCATTTTCATCCTATCTATGTAGCACTGGAAATGTAAACTGTAACTATAAATTCTTCTTCTAAATTCAAATTAAGAGGTTATTAGAACCGAATTAAGAGGTTATTAGAAGCATCACTTTTATGCTGGGCAGAAATGGAGGAGGGGTATACTTAAAATTGTCAGATATATCTACAGAAAATCCTATTCTCTTTTCCTGAAGGTAACATTTATCCATGCACTTGGGAAAATAATTTAAAAAAACCCAAACAAAACAACAAACTCAAAAAAACTAGCAATGCTGCAAGGCATCTTGTAGTTATAAGGTTATTCAAAAAAAAGAAAAAGAGATGGTGTGAAAGCTGAAGGAGTACACCTCTGAGCCAGAATCAGCCTCCAGGCTACCTGAACCTGCTATTTCATTCAGTCTGATGTGTTTGACATTAAGGGCACAGTTCCATAGCAATTTACAAACCAGCCCTAGCCCCAGTCCCCTCCATTGCACCAGCAGATTTTCCTTTGGCCCCTGTGTAAGAAACCTGTGATTTGCAAGGAACTGATTATGCCCAGTGATCACAACAGAGGTACAGACTGTCCAAGGACACAACTCCAGGAGAGGCTGCATGTTACACAGATGCTGTTCCCTACTGCCAACTCTTCCTTGGAACTAACCTCTCCCAGTCTTGCCACTTTCTTCCCACCCCATCCCTCCCTCATCTTCGTTCTCCCCTTCCACTGACCCAGCTTCAGTTGCCAAAACTTCCCCTGCACATTAAACAGCAGCACATAGGTGTGTAGTGCAAGCTATGCGGTTGAGCAGAGTTTATTAACAGACTGCTTTATGCCTTCACTTGGGACTTCATTAGGCCTTACCCTAAGTAGGTGGAAGCTGTTAACGCAGTGAAAACAGCACATGATATATAAGGAAAACAACCATCTGCTCAGAAAAAAAAAAAAAGCGCCTTAATAAACAGCAGCCAACTTACTTGCTAGGAGAAGACAGGCAAATGAAATGATGTGCAGTTGCTTGACAGTGATATCATAGCGATCCATAAAGAGGTCCAATAAATAGATAGCGAGATGCCGGGCTGTAGGGCAGAGATTGCAACGGTTGCTGAGGACAGTCAAGAGATCAATGAAGTATCGACGCATCCCAATCTGTGGTGAATGAGCCTTATACACAGGCAACTTCAGTTCCTATGGGGGGGGGGGGAAAAGGGGGGGCAGGGGGGGAAGAGATGGAGAGATGTACTGAAACAAATACCATTTCAGTGTCTGCAATCCCAAACCAACACCCACCACCTGCTATGGCAAATGCTCAGCAGCTACAGCACTGTGATTGACACACAAATCGGGGCTGGATTACTGCATGTTTTGGCAGCCAGTTAACCTCTTAAACTTTGGTCATCCACACACAAACATTAGACACTTGGTCAAACACTGCAACCCAGGAACAACTTGCTGTTGCTTTCTACAGAACTCCAAACTTCTTGGCCACGAAAACCATTCCTGAAGGACTCTGTTTTAAGTTTGTTCACCCAAATTGGACTGTTAAGTAAGGTTTAAACAGAGTTTCATAGGCAAGATACATTTCTCTGATATTGCCCCTTTCTCAGCTGCCCAAGTTACTACATCCTGTGACAAAAAAAAAAAAGCATAGGTCTTTATAATAAATAACATCTATCTAACATTTAAAAAATTTCATATGGTGCATGGATACAGCAAGAAACAAAAGTAGACATTAAGAAGAAAAAAAAAGAAGGAGAATGATTAGGCTTTTCTAATTATAACAAATTCCAGCATTTTTTATAGTAACCTATTTCAGCATTATAAAACCTAATTATTGAACTGACAGACTGTATTTCACATGTAATATACAAATCTTCATTTTGGAGGCAGAATTATATACGGTTTTGGTCTACCTATGCCAGGTCTTCACCTGCAAGGGTTTTTATACACAAGTTTGTAGCCACTATGCAAAAAGAAGGTTAAGGGAAGGAGTGAAGATCCTTGGGAATATCTGCAACAAGCTAATGCCACTTAAAAGTTGACACTTTCTCCCTTTAGACATGGTCATGTACTAACGCAGTTACTACAGCGAGGCTGGAATTAAAATGGGCTGAATACATGTTGATAGGCATGGATTAGAAAAATACCTTTCAGCAAGGTGTATCTCAGTAATTTCTCACAGCAATATGTTGGTTTTGTATTACATATACTTGAAAATAAGTTAGCAGTAGTACAGTGCTGCAAGATAAATGTGTTTTATAGTGGAATACAAAGCAGTACATAGCAGTTAATTCTACTAAATAAACCAGGAGGTTTGGTTTTGGGTTTTTTTGTTTGTTTGTTTGTTTTTGTTTTATTTTTTTAAGAAAAAAAGAAAAGAGCATTCAGAGGATGTATCTGCACTGGCTACCCCATTTACTGAAGTAAGAGGCATCACCTTGCCCAGCTGCCACGGTGGCTGCCCACCGTCCTTTCATCCCCTGGAAGGAGACATTCCACGAGGAGGTTCAACTTATCAGGAAAAAACAGCTGCACAGTCAGGCTCAGAGGGGTGCGTAACTGGGAACCAGGGCAGCTCCAGAACGAGAAGCAGCTTACAAAGACAGCAAACCCAGCGCTGTTACGGATCATTGCTTCCCAGGCCTTTTTTAAGAAAGTCAGTGGGAAAAAAAAAAAAAAAAACACAAAAAAACTACCAAAAAACCACATTCCAAACTGAACAGACACATGCTGTGGACAGGCAAAGAGCCCTTTGAAACCTGGGACAGCCTTTACTGGGGGATTATAAAGAAATCGCCCACCAGTAACAATTTATAAAGCAGGGAGACAATGGAACATGTTCCCCCCATTATTTTATACTCAGAAAAAACACATAAATTTGATTTTTCTATTGCCTTATGTACAGAGATTTCAATCCATCAGTACAATTGACATAACAGGTTCAGAGCAGGAATTCATAGTGTACCCATAACATAAATGTTCTGGCAGAAATGGTTTCAAGCTCAGTGCTTACATCAGTTAAAATAACTGCAATTTTTTTTAATATGTCTATACAAAGCCCAAGCTATCATAAGATCAGGTGGCAATTTTACCTCTGAAATATTTTGTTCTTCTAGGTGACTCATAGGAGCTTCAAGTTTTATTTTTTGAAAATAAATATTTTTTTCCTGTTTCAACAACTAAGTCACACAGACAAATTACTCTATACTTTGAAGTCAGCATACATATTTCATGTGAAATTTATTTTTTAGACCATAACAACAAATGCAAGAAATAAACAGTAACTCCAGTTATACATCGAGTCAAAAAATCTGACATGTCTAAATGTTACAGTTCAGTGGGTGAGCATCAGAGGTTAGAATGAAAGCAGAGATCCAAAGATTTGCATCCAAACCTCAAATGCTGAGAGGCCAGAACTACCCCTATACAGTCCATTGCACTAGAAAATTCAAAGACCAGTCAAAGCACTAAATTTAAGATAATGGGATTATTCTGCTACTGGCTTAACCCAGACACTTACTCTCCTGTAAAACATCTGCATTTTGTTGTTGTTGTTATTTTTTAGAAATTTAGTAAAGGGCGTAAGTGAAAGGCATTCTCATTTTTTTCCACCAAAAAACCCCATGTGAGGTTCTGTATAACAAAACTTGACAGCACAGACAAGGTTCAACTTCAGGATTAATGTCAGGAGGAAAAGAGCCACATGCTGTGGCTTCTTATAAGATCAAATTCCTAGGTATTAATTGATCCAGGGTCATTATCTGTGCATAGGCAAGAGCCTTGCCCTGCACCACATAGCATGAAGCAGCTACTAAGTAGTTCAATAGGACTGCTTTTACACTGACAGATCAGTCTTAAATAATGAGATTTTCTTTTATAGGAAAGCGAGTGGTACATAGTGTAACAATCCAAGAGGTGAATAGCAGCCTCACAGTTATCAAAACGGCTGTGGGTATGCACCCCCTTCCATCAACCCCCCACAGGCTCCTTTAGCATAAACTCATCAAGAGGGAAAAAAAAAAAAAAAAAAGACTCTAATTTCAAAAAATGCCTTTGCTGCTTTGGGGGTAGTAATACAGGATCAGCAAATACAACTCTATGAAAAGAAAATGAACTTTTGGGGAGTAAGAATAAAATAAATCCTTTCCATTGCTTAAATTTTTTCCTCGAAATTTTTTCCAGTAAAGCAACCGAAAAGAAACCGGGAGTCCTGCTGTCTGCTGGAACTGCCCTTTCATATGCTGCTTCTGCTTATCTTTGACCTGTTCATCTGTATCTACTTCAACAACTTGGCTTCGGGCTACTGAGCAATTGCCACATTGAAATGCTAAAAGCAGCAGCACACAAGAGGCTCACAGGTGTCTTGGAAATTACTTAACAAGCTTTGCTCGACTTATTGATCAGTGTCTCTCCACAAAAAGCCTCCAGAAAGTCCGAGCCCAGCATTTAAAGGGATCATCACTTAATCTCAAAACCCGAAAAGTAAGGCTTGGACTGAGAGACAGTTTTTTAAGCTGCCACCTCCTACCAGCTTCAAGACCTGACCTTCCAAAAGAAGGGAATCAGTGTAAACATTTTAAAGCGTTGTTAAAGACGACAAATCATCCTCAGCAATCACATCTGAAAGACAGCCAGGCTCCAGACATGAGCCATTCATTCACCGCAGAGACACAGCTCAACACCAGTAACCTGACCACTTCAGCTGGCACCATCCATTACCTGAGCTCAGGAGACAAGATTTCGTCTGGTTTGGATGCTTCTGTAACTGGGCTGAGCAAATGCACTTCAGAATCCATCCCTAAAGGAGACACTAGGCAACAAGACTTAAACTAAAGCTTTTGAGCAAGCCCAGGAAGGTTAGGCTCTCACTGGCCATTTGAACTAAATCAGCCAAACAGTGACAAAAGTGGAGGGGAAGAAAACAGGATCACTTCCTCCGGCTCCTGTAAAGCCACAGCTGGTACAGGCCACTCTACCCAGCACTCACCTTCATCAGATGGTTTGGTGTTCAACATGGCAAGAAATTCCACGGGTACATTTTTTTCTGTCCAATTTCTTTTCAGTAAAACTTTTCTCCCACTGATACAAAGCCAGTAATGAACTGACAAGCAGTCAGGAGGAAAAAGTTAGCAGTAGAAGAGTTAGCAAGTGATGTGACATTATGGTAATAAGTCACACAAAGACAATCAGTTCCCAGAACAAAAGTGGAATTCATCAAGGTATTTTAGAACAACTTACAGGCTTTTTGACAAGGGAAATGAAACCCTGTAACAAATATGCCTTGGGTTCTGAAATTCGGGGAGATGTTAACTGAATCTGGTTTTCCACCACGTTGGTGGGCTTGGACTTCAGTCAGGATCTGTTCTCTGCCACGGGTCAAACACGCAGCATCTCCTGACTCCCCCCAACAGCTCCGGTGTTTCTTACTGCCCTCCTCCCTCTCTAAACACCAGCCACCTCAGCCGCAAGGTACCAGCTGCTGCACACCAGCATCTCCAGAGAGCTGCATCCTCTGTGGACAGCCAGGTAAATTACCCTCTCATCTTTGGAACAAAATGAAGCACCTAAACCACAGCTACTCAGTAACAGTAAAGCCTGTTCATCTAGAAACAGCTGTTGCAATACTCCCTGACACAGGCTTGATTTACTACTATGAACTTTTATTATTCTTTTTAAATCTTACCTATTTCTGTTTCTGGGTAGGTAAACAAAATGCAGCGTATGGCCCCTGCTACCACAGCTCACAGATGTTCACCACTGATCCTAACCCAAAATCCGAAAAAGAGTTAGGATCCAGCTGATGAACAAAGATACACAGTGAAGTATAACTTAAACTTCAACAAGTCCTCCATGATTCTTATTAATCCAGTGGAAAAGTATATAAACCCAAGACACCACTTGTGTGGTGTCAATATAAAGCACTAAAAAAAAGGAGGGGGGGGGGGCTACTGAGTATTTAAGTCAGAAAACCAGTAAAAAACCATGGTAACTTTGGCAATCATTTAGCTCTCTGTATGCTGCACGTTCTGGAAAAATAGCATGTATGTGACCTCCACCAGATTCTTAAAAAAAATCCTAAAGTAGGAATAACAAATACTGCGAAGTTGTTGGCATTAGAACCGGAAAAAGAAATGCCTGTAGATGAAAAATAAAGGGAAAGCTTATCTAGCAGGCCATTAACACTTGTTCTTTGAAAGAGACAAACTTCTTCCTGTTTTGTGTTCTAAGCAAACAGTTTTCCAGCAGTGGAAGAAAGGTGACAAATTGATCTCTTCCATACAATTATTGCACCACACATGAGAAACCACTAAAAGCTAACTCCTCTATAATCCATTATTTATGCAGGCAAGAAGATGATATAGAAAGAAAAATGTAGAATATACTATTTTTTAATAGGAGTTTGAAAAGTCAAAGCGCTCTGCATGCTTCTTTGCATTAGACTAGGTAGCACGCTACCAATTTAATTCTGCTGTCCATGCCATGCCATGCTCTCTCCCCCACAAAACCAATCCTTCTGCCTCTGCGCAGACTGCAGCACTACACCTTCCAGTAACAAAATCATTCATAGGAAACTTGCTGGTAAGTGTTTCTGTGCTTAGGCACCTGACTGCAGTTTAATTAATCGGTCAGAAAGGTTAAGAGTTAGTGTGTTTGTGAACAGTCTGGTAGTGGAGTACGGCTGATGCGTTTAGCTTTTACTAATCTTCACGTTGGCCACAAAAAAAAAAAAAAATCAAAGGGAAGGGCAAAGATAACCAACAGGGCAGTGCTCTGAGGGAACAGCCAGCGGGATGTGTTTCCTTACAGAGCAGAAACGCATGGTCAAAGTCTCCAAAACAGCCACGCTTGCTTCATCTGTGCAAGCACAAGCCACGCCGTCTTGTAACAGAGATCCATGATTATACCGGTTAGAAGATACAGCAATAATGGACAGTCTAGGATTCACTGCATGATCTATTACTCCTCTTTTCAGCCTTGCCATAACCATATCTCTCAGACTCCTGAAAGTTACAGCGTTTCCAATTATTTAAGCAACTTTCAGCTGTTTCAGACAAGTCTTAATCAGGTTTTAGAAGTGCCAGTCTTGCACAGCACCTGGCAGTACGTAGGAGGAAGAGACAAACCTGACAGAACCACATTTCAAAAAGGATGTCAGACAGTTCCTCTCATTATTTCCAGTGAAAATTTAAAATCAGAGATTTTCTAATAAGGAAGGGTACATGGGCAATATATCCTTTGGTTTAACCCTTATTCAACAGTGACCACTCAAGTAGAAGAGAAGCAGCTTAAACGCACGCATTACACTGCCTAGATTAGTGCTGCCAGCGGCTACCCTTACTGATTTATGATACATTCCACTGGTGCATGAATGAAACAGTATAAATTAAGGATTTGTTCTGTTTTACCACTGTTCCTGCACATTCAAAAGGAGCAGCAAATTCAAGTGTATCTCCCACAAAGGACCAGAACTCTGGCCACGTAAAACAGAACCTCAGGTTCCAACCTATTCAATGACTTTGGTTTACACTGACTTGTTTCACTTATTCTTTCAAAGAACCTTCAATAGTTTTCCCCCCCATCTACCTAGATTAAAGGCCATCTCAGACTACATTTTGTGCTCTTCATGCATCTCCCCTACCATTCACTTCTGTCTTTCAGAATATCTACAGATAAATACACACTCCACTCCTTGAGATCTGAGCTTAGTGTAGACACTTCAGGCATACTACTGAGATGTCACACAAAAATCCTGTGGCAGACCAAGACAGTATTTCAACTGTATGTAAAAGCTCTTTGTGTTTGAATCCACTCTACCCTTCAGCATCCTCACAACAGTCCCAGGCATTCGAAATTTGCGGGAAAGTTGAACTAATATTGTGCTTGAAAATCCACTACTTCACATATTCCACTGTGGTATTTTATCAAGCATTTCATTAAGTCCTTCTTACACACTTCAAAGTATTCAGAAGTTCAGCAGCTAATCTGAGAAGGATCAGAGAAAGGAGTGTGAAAATTGAAATTCCAACTTTAAGGAAAAAAGGAGAGAGATCATGAATAACCATGTACTTTATTAGGACACCTGTTCCTTTCAGCCCCATATGCATGCTGCCATCTATAACATAAGCAAATCACAGCTAACAACCAGTAATGCTATTGTTGATGATTTGCAAAAGCAAGGGGGTTTTGTGTGTGTTTCCCGTTAAGTGAACAGATTATGCTTTTGCTGCTGGACTGCCAGTCTTGGATTAAAAAACCTGATATTAATACGCCTCAATGCTACACCTACTTTCTTTTACAGCCAATTCAAACTGGAAGGATGCATCAGAATGAAAGGTTAATATTTTATCCTCTCTATTAAATGAAATGGAAGAGAGCACAAAACCTTTTGCATGTCCACAGGTATCTGGGACCCCTGAAGTTCTCATCCAGAATTTGTTTTAAAAACAAAACCCAGAAGCAGCACCTACACTACCCTAACACCGTCCCTCTGTTCAGAGTGTAACTCTTCTGGTCTGCACCAGTCTCTATTTCACACTGTACCAGGCAGATCTGACTATATCAAACTTACCGTTTAATTAATTAAGCATTGAAGGGATGACCAGTTTTCAAAACAACAAGGGCAAGAGTGGACTTGCAGGCTAACAGATAAAACAGTACCTGTTACATCAAGACCTTCATGCTACCAGCGGGTCAAGTAAACCAGATGCTTTGGCACAACTACAGAAAACAGAGGGACATATGCTGGGCGCAGGGAGAAGAGGAAGAGGCTCAACAAAGTTAACAACAGGATCCTGCACTACTTCTAACAGGATGATTTAAAACTGCAAGAAATGCATTTATAGTGACAGCACTCAAATGCTAGTGAAGAAAACGGCCCCTCACAACAAACCCTGTATGGATTAATTATTCCTGCTTCAGAGATCGCAGTCCAAACTGACACCCATGGAGGAAGCCGAGGGAAACACGGCACCTCAAAATGGAGTGAAACACATCATGGTGGTAAACAGCATTTCCTCATTAAGATCTTTAAACCAAGAGGAGGTGGCAGACAGGTGAGGAGGAGCTTTCACCTTGAGGAAATCACTCAGACATTTTTACCACTTAACAGCAAAGGGCGGTTTGCTTTCAGCAGAAAGAGGATCAGCTCTCCTCACCTGGCTAAAAGTAACTGTGGACAGTACTGTGGACTACCTTTAAAAAGATCAAGTTACAATTATTAACCTTTTAAATTCACAAGCAACAAGTCTTGTAAAATTTGGCCCTGCTCTGAGAAGTTATGCAAGAGATAAATAAAAAGGGAAATGCAGACAGCTCTAGTAATACTCATTAATTACAGGAAATGAACATATCCTGGAAGGAAATGGCCCAACATAAGCACAAAAATGGGGGAGGAGTAGCAAACAGACATCACTTATTTCTGGGACACTCAGACCACCTTCTAAACCAAAGTACTTCCTCAACTTCAAACAACAAACAGACCCCAACACTGCCTTGTTCCTCAGCTTTCCACACTCAAGGAGCGTTCACGTCCATTCAGCGACATCTCTGATTTTTGACGTGGAAGTCAGCTGCCTGGCACAGCCAGTACCTTTCCATTGCCAGTATCGTAGGGCTGTTGTAGCTGAAGTACCAGAAAGTGTCAATGTATACAACGCAACACCTTTGGTGTGAGATTCTTCTAGTACAAACAAGCACAGTATGCTCCATTTTCCTTCCTGGCTCAGTCTTGCAACAGGTTTAATGTTCTGACCTAATCCAGGGGAATGCTTTAACCTTTCATTTAAAGTCTAAGTATGGGTGTAGCACTTTCAGAATTTAAGTGTTTTGCTCCACTAGGTCAGCACGCTAAATAACTAACACCAAACAGTCCTGCTAAGCTTAACACTACATCCCAATAATCACAGCACTGATATTTTACTAGTCAGACAATTCAGGGGCTATTAGTTTCCTCCGCATTGAGCTAGAGCCTTTGGGAAGTCACACAGCCTCACAGCATCTTTCAGCCCTCTCTGAATTAGAAGCCAGGTATACCGCACGCATTCAGTATCTGCTCTCATGCAGAACGTATCCATCAGATACGGCACACAACATCTGTCACAAAGGACACCAGCTTTCAGTGAGGTTAAGAAGAACTCCCAAATCCAGCTAGGGGGATGGGAAGGATGGCATAACATTTTTTCCAGTTGTAAGCCTGGGTTGTTTCATTGCAGGCATACATCTACATTTGTGTGTTTAAATTATTTTGGAAAAAAGTGTTTCTCACGTTCCTTTAGTTGTTTTAGGAAAAGAGTTATGTTATTTAAAAGGGACATTTTATTCCTTACCTTAAACCCAGACTTTAAGAGCGTTCTTCAAAAAAAGTAGAATAGCCTGCAACATGCATTTCAGCTCCTTAACAAACATCTTTAACTTTCCTGTCAGATTCACATGCTAGAACTAAGACCTGTTTCTTCTTACCCAAGACCAGAGACAGACACTGTTCCAGACTAGGAGTCCTCAGCAAGTATCTTAAACCAGAGAGGTTATTTAGGCTTGAGGGTACCATTGCCTGAATTTTCCATATTCCAATATTAGCATGTTAAAACACTAATAATGCACTAACACACTAATACCCTAGAATGGGGATACCACTATTGAAGCTTATTGTGTTCTACGCAATGGCCACAGGCATCCCTAAAACTGGTCCATGCTCACAAAACTGACTTCAGTACTTCAAAACTACTTATCCTCCCAAACTTTGCTAAAGGATCCTTTTGATGAGTTCCATGACATTCTACAGTAAATTCTGTCACTTTGAACTTAAAAAAAGCAAACCTCAGCAATATATTTAGGAGTTGTTTCTGCACACTATTACATGGCGGGGAGGGGAACACAAAAAGTGAAACAAAGTAGTTTAAGGGGCTGTGATTATTTTTGCCTGATACACTTGCACTCTGGATTCTCATATAGCCCTTCCTTCAAGAAGAAAGGTAATCCTTACAAGGCAAGCAGAATTAGGATTAAAATCATCCAGGCCAGAAGAGTTGTAGACCTTCCTCAGAGCAGCCCAGAGACCCTTCTCCCTCTTTGCAGGTTCTTTGAATTTAAACCATTCTTGTAATTTCGGCTGGCCTAGGTTAGCATCCACATGCAAAGACGTTTTAGCTATCTAGAGTCAACAGATGCATCCAGAAAGAAGGCTGAAGAATGAAATAGTTGATTAAATGGCAGTGAATACACTAAAAAAAAAAAAAAAAAATAATCAAAGCTTCCCACCACCTTTTAACACCCCATCAGCTGGATTCTCTCAGTTATTCCTCCCCCCACCACAGGGCCAGGAAGACCTGGCTCTGCTGGAGGACATGAGAACAAACTAACCCCCTCACAGAGACCTGATAACAATTAACTCACCTGACATAATTTATTGCTAAACGCCTATAAAGAAAACAAAGGGAACAGAATGTCCAAAGCATTAACTTTGCTAGCTGTGACTTTAGTAACTTAAGAGTTACTAAACTGCATTTAGAACTTCTCCAAAGTTGGGAGTCTACCTAAGGAAATGTGAAAAGTAAACGAACAGCCTCAGTTCTACCTGCTCTCCGTACAAGTACACACCAGTTCATCACACAGCAACCGGACTAGTTTGCTTATTGCAGGACATTTTACTGGTTTTCTACTCTGTGCATAAACGATTCTCTAACTTCTAGAAAAGCCATTACAAGCCATGTCGGTACATCTTTTCGCTCCTCTACAGTCTGCCAGGGAATGGAATCCTGCCTTTTCCTCAAACTTTAGCATTTACCTGTTGAAAAAGCAGCAACGATTTTTCTCCAGATCCTACAAGACGCGGGTCAACATCAGCATCCTTTTAGCATTTAATGCAATGGGTCATCACCACCCCGCCTAAGTGGAAGCTACTGAAAAGTTGCAGGCAGATATTTTTTAGGAAGCAGCTTTCACAGGTTGGGTTTTGAACAAGTCTGCATCAAAAAGCAGAGCACACGGAAGAGCTCTGGGCAAACCTGCGCCTTTCAGACCTGCCGAGGGCGAGATTTCCCACACCGAGCCTCAGCCCGGGCCGTTCAACGGCCCTTCCCTCCCCGAGGGCCGGTGCCCGGGCTCTTCTGCGGGGAGGAAAGCGCCGCGGGGAGCGAGGAGGAGGAGGGAAAGGAACAAAGTGGGACCCAACCTTCGTCCTCAAGGTCTGATGGATGTCTGCTGCCAGCTCCCCTTTCCACCACTGCTCCTCCATTCTTTTTCTTCCCATCCAGACAAAGGTCTGGAAGAAACGGGGCCGCTCTGCTGGGAGGGAGAACAAACCGGACAAGTCGCCCACAGCCCCACGGCTGTTTCCGCTGGCCCCCGCCCGCCGCACCGGCCCCCGCCCGCCTCCCGCGCCCCGCTAATAGTCATCACTTAACCCGGTTGATTTATTTACTACCTTTGAGGCGCTGCTAAACGCCCCCTGCACGGGTCGCCCCCTCCACGGGTCGCCCCCGCCCGCCGGCAGCAGCCTCTCATCGCCCGCCCGCGGTAGCCATCATCGCCCGGCGTGGCGTGTGCGGGCGGCGGGGGGCACGGCCCGGCTCGGCGGTGCCGGCGGGAGCGCTGCCCGCAGCCTCCGCGGGGCGAGGAGGGGGGGGAGCGGAAAGGGGAGGAGGATGCGGCTACCCCCTCTGCCGCTGTGTCTCTTAGGTTAATTGGCGCTAATTAACAGCTGGCTGCCCGAGGCAGCGGCAGTTCTTTTCCTCTCCGTGCCCCTGCGCTCCGGGAGCGCCTGTGCGCGGTCCCTGCAGCCCCTCGGGGTGGGGTGGGATGGGATGGGAGAGCCCCCTCCCAGCAACCGCCGAACCGGGGGGCGTTCGGGCAAAACGACAACACCCGGACGCGGCTGACTTGGGTCTGCTGCATGTAGTTGTCTTCCTAGCCGAATTAGAAAGGGTAGTGCAGGCAAAATTGCCAGAGAAAATGAAATATAAAGCTGCTCCCAGTAATGAAGGCTCTGCATACTCAATAAGTACGCTCATTATTAACAGAAGAGATCGACTTTCTCCTTGTTTTACGGTTGCCTTATCTTACGATATGCCTTATCTACGAGATGCCTTATCTTAAGCTGCCAGAACCCTGTAGTAGTGCTTGCTTGTGTCTTAGCATGAGGTTTGGCAGGAGCACAGCTCCCTTTTGGGCCACATGTCAAGGCTTCCCTCTCCCAGCGCCAGAAAGCAGCTCCGTCCTGTGCGGACACTAAGCTGGGATGCGCTTCCCCTTGTTCTCCATACTTAAGATATAACCCCCATCTCATGTCTTTGGGACGGGTCCCATCCTTGTTACACAGCAGTGACAGCACCAGCCACAGCAGGACCCTGACGTGCTGCCACAGAACGTGGAGATTTGTGGTTTGCCATCAGAGCTCAGCCCGGCTGGGTCTCAGGCATTGCTTTGCCCTGGGAGCCCAAGGACCCTCATCCTTTCCAAGTTTTATACCCAAAGAGCCCAAGGCACCATGTAGGTCTATTGTCAAGCCTCTTGAGGGCCATGTTTATAGTCCAGGAGATATTTCAGCAGATTGAACTGAAATCTTTCAACAAGTCTTTCTTAGCACTCCCCTTCAGCAATTACAGGAGCCAAAAAAGTCACCATGGAACTCGTTTTATACCCAAATCTCGCTTGTTGATCCATTAAGGATGAAGAATTTTCATGACAAAGTTTACCAGGCCTAGCAACAGCCTTCCCATTTAAAATTTCATCTTTAGAATTAGACTTTTTTTTTTTTTTTAAATAATTGCCACTGATTCTGCACTGGAATTTGCAAAAGAACCTCACAAAATGTTTGTTCCTTGGTTGGTTTCCTAAAGGAAAGGAACAACAAAAATCTGTCTGCTTCAGTCGAAATAAATATTTGTGTTGATTTTAGCGTTCGTGGGAAAATATTTTTGTGATCAAAGAAAGTTGTTGACCAAAACTTCTGGGGAAAACATACCCCAGTTGTTTATAGTCTGCGTTTGCTGGCTGTCCCCTGCTATAAAAGAGAAGCAGTGAAGTTAAGTGGCAATAGCTATTACGCCTACATATAAAAGCTGCCACCACGTGTCCATCAAATAATTTTCCCCTATTTTCTTTTAAGTACATCCCAGTAACCCTTAAACAAAGTATTAGGTGCCTTAAATTAAAGCAAAGAAAAAACCTATCATGACTTTTTGCTTGAAACTGAGCATGTGCTTAGCTATTTTGTTGAATAACAGCCGGAGCATTTCTTTACAAGTAGTCTGTTCATGGTTCATACAATAATATACTTATTTTCTATAACATTTTTATATACATGTATTATATCAGTATAATTCTGAATTTTTTATAGTGTATTATTTGAAAGAAAGAATATCAGTTCTTTGAAATAATGTTTCAATAATAGGAACATGGTATAGATTTTCCAAAAATCATGTCTATAGCATCTATTGATTTAAAACTTGTAATTTAAAAATCTGAATTATTTTTAAAAAATCTTGAGATTCCATGTGAAATAGAAAACTGTTCCATATAACACCGGTTTTAATTTGCAGCCAAAAGATTTTTTTTTTTTTTCCAGAATATGGTGCATGTGTTCCACTTGTTCCATTTGAAAATAAATTAAGTATGATGTATCAAAAGTTTCCTTCAGTAGCTCCATTGATATTAAAAATGGAAACAAAACATGAACAAGATTCTCCTCTCTGTAGCATGGCTGCTAGCAGAGCTCAAATAGACTGCCCTAGTGATTTAAAAAAACACAACCCAACCAACAGGGTCTTTGATATCATAAAATGTTCACAGTAACTAATTAGAGACCGCAGTAATTCTGGATTTGATAAGAGCTCAGACATAGCCTTGAACCTTGGAACTGCTTTATTTTGAAGGAGGGAGTGCCAGCAAGGCCATGGACATAAACCAGGGAATCCAGTACTGTTACATCTGATAGTCAAATGAACTACACACAGACATTATCAGTAATTCGTTGACATTGTAAAAATTGACTGCAGCTACAGCACATCTTTTTCCATCCAAATGAGATCATTCAAATCCTCACCAGGTTCTGATATAATGGGTGAAGTTTGGTTTAAAATACAGGCTTTAGCCATGAAATAAATGCATTGATTTAATTTTCAAGTGTTTTAAAAAAGACTGAGAGACATGAAAGTAAAGTCCCATGGAGATTCCCAAAGTAGGTTTGCATAGAGTTTATATTAACTTTGGGAAGTTTTATGTTACATCATTAGTAAGGCGCTGTTGGGTAAAGCACAGGTAAGTGAAAGTCAGTAAAACTTCACTGATGCAAGTTGAGCTTGTAAGTCAATGAAATTGTTAATGTTGAGGGGGTTTTCCCTTAAAAATCAGTTTAACGAAGCAAGTTTACATCTTTAGTGCTACTATTCTGAGTGCTGAGGCTATAAAATTGCTTTTTAGGCAACAAAGCTATCCCAAAATAATCAAGGACACCAAAGTGACCAAGAAGTGGCTCAGGCAACCCACACCTCACCTGCCAGCCGGACGGGCACGGAAGAGGCCAGGACTCAGCTGGGGAATGAATGCAGTGGAAATGCCATGGCACAAAGACAGCACCAAGCACAGAGAGAGCCTGCAGCCATGTCAGTAAGGCTCTTGGTTGAGCCCAGATGGAAAAAATGGGCTTTTTAGTCAAGTCTCAGGTATAACACAGGCAGCACCAGCATCTGCTTATGCCTGTGCTCCTGACAGAGAGACTGTGGGTGCCAGGAAGACATCAAAAAGCCACTTGTTCAGCCCTCAACCTCACCTGCTGCTGGAGGTGGAGAGGAGCTTCCTTCAAACCTAGCAGGAACACGAGTACAAGCAGGGACACGAGTACAAGCAGGGACACGAGTACAAGCAGGGACACGAGTACAAGCAGGGACACGAGTACAAGCAGGGACACGAGTACAAGCAGGGACCACCTCAAACCTACCCAGGAACCCACAGGACTGCTCCTTCCCCAGGTGAGCAGCCCAGCTTCTTATTGCCCAGGTGCCTCCCATTTCATGAGGATTCCAAAGCTAGATTGGCTCAGCAACAGCTGAGCACTAATTTAAGCCAATTTGGGTGCTTTTACACAGTGTAATGTTTTCCTGCTGATGAGGAGGAAGAGCTTGGGTTCTCTGTGTTTGTCTATACCTTCCACTGACCTGCCTGTGTGGTTCCTCTGTTTCTCTTTGTGTGTTTTTGTTATCTGATCTAGTTTACCGAACCTAATTTTTCTACTGGGCTAGTTCTCCGCAATTTCAGCGGGGGATATTAGTTCATAGGGAGATCTGAAGGCAGTACAAAGCGAGCAGCAAGAGGTAAGCAGAGTCTCTTCCTTCAAGCGGTGTTAAGCTGTGATGATGTGGTTTGTGGAGTTGTGCCCCAATCTGCGTTGTCCTGTCTCCTCCAAGAACCGGCACTAATGGGGCTGGGCAGCAGGGGCCGGATCCAGCAAAAAGAGTACAGGGGAAGATCCTGTAAGCTGTGCGGAGTTGTGTCCTTGCTTTACCGACTCAGCTGGATCGTGTGGAACACATACCCGTTAGGAAGCTGGTTGGAGGCTGGGGAGCTCCATGCCCTTGTGGCTGGCAGAGGTGAGGGCAGGGTTGAGAGCAGGGCTGCCCCTTTCCTCCTGGGGTTCATGGGTTTGGAGAGCTGCAACCTGCTTTCCTTTGCTGTTGGTAGAAGCAAGCTATGAGTCATATATATATATTTTAAGGCAATGTTACAGGGTTATGACTGTCCTTAGGAGCTGTAATTATTAAGCCTGGCTGGCAGGTGTGAAGGGCTTTAACCCCAGGGAGCTGCTGTTGGGTATGTATTGGTGCCAGACCAAGCCTGTGACAGTGCAAGGGAAGAACAACATTGCAGATGGTATTCTAGGGTTTAAAGAGAATTCTGCTGTGCTTCTAGGTAGCTTGAAGAGCCTGTTTGAGTCAAAGGCCTTGGAACGGTTGCAGTTCCTAACTTTCTGCTGATGCTGAGTGGGTTGAATTGGGATGCACGTGCCTTGCCTTGGGACACTGAAAGCCCCCAGGAGAGGCTCGTAGACCTGTTTCTCCCAAGCAGCCTGGGATAGCTGAGCTTTGTGCCCAAGAACCGGCATGATGCACAAGCCAGCTCCCCCCCACCCTGGGCATCCCCCTTCAAGCACAGCATCCCCTTGTCCCTGCTCCTTGGTCTGAGCACTCATTTCCTTGTTCCTCTTCTTAGCTAGTGCTTTATGTAGAAATTAGAAACTCTGTGAATGTACCTGTCCCTGTAGAGGTCTCTTCCTTCTTGACCTGCCTGCAAGCACCGAGGGGACATGGCCTCTCCTGCACACCGTTGCTGCAAAATGCAGGGAGGAATGACAGGGCCATTACAGGGGTTACAGCAGAGCTGGAGCGGAGCATGGGGAGCTGCATATTGTGGGCTTGTGCTGTCCTGATGCAACTCTGCAGTTTTAACTGTTGGACCCAGCTTGTTTCCAGTGCAGAAATAGCCCCTGGCAGTGGGAAGGGACCAGGAGCGGGGCAGTGGCTGCTGGGAGGCAGGACAGCTGGGGGACAGTGCAGAGAGCTGCCAGCAGCCGCGCGGCCCCCAGGGCTGGGTACTGTTATTGTGGGCCTGCCATAACATGGTCTTCAGGGACATGGCACTACCTAGCGAGGCAGCATTGTCAAAACCTGGAAGAACAGAAAAAAGAAACTTCTCCCCCCCCGACTTTTTTTTTTTTTTAATGTTGTGGTACTGGCTGTTGAGTGTTAACTGGTGAAATGTGTCTGAATCCTCCTGAGTCCCCCAGAAGGAAGATGCGATGAAGACTTGAATGTGTTGGTCTGCCCGGTCGAGTGCTGAAGCTGCTAATCAGTGCCATGCTGCAGGGCTGTGCGGGGGATGTGCTACCTCGCACATTCTAACACATAGGCCTTCCCTTTGTTTCCAGCTGTGACATTACATCATTACTTTCCAGATACTCAATGTACATTGAGCCCATGGTTAATGTTGATTTTCCCCAGTGAAAATATTTTTTGGTGTGTATTTTTTCTTTTCATTGTTAGCTTCAAAATGTGTGTTTTTTAAAAAAAAAAAAAAAAGACCAAAACAAAAAAACTCTTGGTGTTCTTTTGTGTAGAGCATCCCTGAAGGGGGGGGAAAGGGCTTTGGGAGGCTGAGTTAACGGGGTGAGAAGCTGCACCAGGCAGGAGGAGTTGTCCTTGGGCTCATCCAGTGCTGAGCGCTTCTCACCCTGCTGATGTTTGTGCAGAGCACTCGGTGAGTGGGAAGTCACGGCTTTGCTGGAAGTGCTCGGCTGCATGGCATTGGGGATGGATGTGGGAGGGAGAAGGTGCTGTGGGAGTGGAGACAAGCTCCTGTGGCAGAGAAACCCTCCTCTCTCTTGGAGGGGAGCTGGGCAGGCAGGTGTGTTCACAGCCAGGTCACTGCTGGTCTCTAATGAGCCACGAGCTGAACCGGCTGAGCCTTTTCTCTGCTGTGAACTGAGCACTAAAGGTGGGTGCTCCTGCCTTTCTTTGCCTCTCTGCCTTGGACGCTGGATGTGTCGGAGGGACTCGCTTGTGCTAAAACGTAGTGCAAAGGGCAGCTCTGACACTTGTGGTGAAGGAGGATGCTGCAGCATAACAGGTCTTGTGTGAGGGTGGCAGATGTGGATGGCATCCTGTTCAGCCAGGACATTCCTCATTCCTTCCTGATGGCCCAGCTACCACCATTCCCAGCCCTCCTCCCACCGTGCCAGAGGTGCTGCAGCTGCCTGGGCTGGGGCCAGCGTCCTGCGTGGGAGCGGTGCTCTCTTGAGACAACTTGGCTGTGAAAAACAGAGCTCTTTATTTGGTGGTTTTCCAGAAACTTTGTGTTTCTGGAATAAAGAGACTTTATGTAAATCTCAGATTCAGTTTTAAAACAAAGTAAATAACTACTTGGCTGGAGGACAACGACAGCACAAACCAAAATGCAGCCTGAAGATGCAGGAGCAAGCCAGAATGTGTTATTTTTAAACTTCTCCAAAGTCTGAGCCAGTCATTTTGAGTTTTGCATTTAATATTTCAATGATTGTCCCTGTAGTGACCCAGACACACTTGTACCTTGCCAGCTGCCCTCCTCTCCCTCCTCTCTTGGGTGAGGCAGGAGGAGGGGACCCCACAGCTGCTTGAGATGATTCTTCTTGCAGGAACAGGCTGAGTGGAGACATTTTGTTCAGTGTGCAAGTTGCTCTTAAGACATCATAAGAGGAAATCCATCTTTCAGAGAAACCTGTGCAAGAGGAGCTCACACGTATCACTTGAAATGCTCATGCCTCTTTCACAGAAATACTTACGATACACGATATCTTTAAATGACTTCAGCCCTATGGGAGATTAAACAATCTGGAGAAGATGTTCTTCCCTCTTGCCTACTATAATTTTTTAGTTTGGGTTTTCCATTGCTCTGAGTCCTTGATGGCAGCAGATGCTGGGGTTGGAGGGCAGCACTGTGACCTGGTGGGGTGGCCCGGCAGGTCTCCAGGGTGGCTGGGGGTAGGCTGGAGCCAGCAGTCCTTGTCTGCTCCTGTGGGAAGGACCTTGTAGCCTTGAACTGAAAGCAAGCACTATCGCACTGAGCACTCAGTGGGGGACAGTGATTCTCTTTATAATTTGTATTTTGATATTACAGACTTAAAAGGCTCATTTGCAGGTTTTCCTTTTCACTAGAATAAAAAGGGTGCTTTGCCAGACAGTTAATAATTTCCCTTGCTTCTCATCTGGGGAAAACTGCTCATGTCCCCCTGAGGGGGCTGGCACTGGGAGGAAATGCTCCCTGCTGGGGCCTTCTCTGGAGATAACAAGGGAAGACTGAGCGGCTGAGCTGATCTAATTGCTCACTGCTGCTTCCCCTCCACCCTCCTCTTCTCAGGCTTATTCCCTGTGGTGCTCTCCCATCCCCTCCCAGCTCTGGTACCTGCCTGGTGCCAAGTGGGTTCAGCTCATAAAATCAGTGAACAGCTAACCTGACTACAAATAAAACCCAAACAATTAAAAAAAAAAACAAAACAAAAAACCCCCCTCAGAACATTCTGAAAATACGCACTTTTGGGGGTGGGTAATGTACTGAATCAAGGGGAAAGAACTGAGGAGCGAAATACAGTATTTCTTCTGGCAGCAGCGGGCTGTGAGTGCTGCTGGATTAATTAAAGCTGTACTATGTAATTTCCCTTTTGGGTGCAGCACAGCTGGGTGGTGGTGTGGAGAGGCAACATCCTCCCATGTGTCCCACCACCTCCCTTGAGCTGCCCCTAGCACCTACTGTTGCTGGGGGACCTGTGTTGGGGCACAGACCTGAATTCAACTCAGCTCACCCAAAAAGTGATCGTTTCCCCCACTGGGCTCCTGGGCTGCCAGGGCAGGAGCATGGGGCTGGGCATTGAGGGAGAAATGCTGCTGCTTTTGGGAAGCTACCTGCAAATGCACCCCCGGACACCCTAAATGAGGGAGCTTTGGAAAGAGAAATATATTATCTGAGCAACCACTGCCAAGGAAAGGACACCTGCCACCTGGGTGAGCAGCTTCAGGGGAACAGGCAGATCCTATTCTTCCACCTTGCAGGTTTCCTTGCACAGAGAGCAGAAAACTCTGTGCATTCCCCAGCTTGCCGGGCTGGGAGGGGGGAAAATACTCCTGTTGCACCAGCCCTTACAAAATCCATCGCTAAACCCAATAGTGTCTTCTGTGGAATCCATAACATAGTTTTGCAATACTTCTGGGGAACCACTTTTGTAAATATCAAGACTATTCCAGCAGTGCTTTTGTTCAGCTTTATTTTATAAAATAACGTATTTGAAAAGATTTTCGTAAGATATAACACAATTACTGTAGTTCATGAAAATCATGCAAGTATTTTGACTTGTAAAAGTGAGATTAAAAAAAATACAATAAAAAAACTTCATTCTTATGGGATATCCCTTCAATGCCTAAATATGAGGATTAGAGGAGCTGGAAGTTCATGAGAGTTTTTATGGAGTAATAAAGGATATGAGAAATAAGGCTGCAAAACAAGAAGATGCATCAGGTAATGAGGAAGAGACTCCTTCCATTGGGCTACTGAGAGAGAGAGATCTGTGTTACAAGAGTGTTGGATACCCTGGGGCAAGGCAGCCAGACTGAGTGACTTTGTATCAGGAGAACTCTTTGCTCTGGTGATAGCAAACATTTTGGTGTATGTCCCTGTATTAGCTCATACAGAGGAGGTAAAAACTTGCGAAGCTCAGCTTAGCAAAAGCAAAAAGCTCAGCTGAGAAAAAGTTCAGCATCTGAGTTTTCTGGGTTTTGGTGGTTTTTTTCCATACAGTTTAGAACCAAAACACTGATTTTTGGAACATCTGTAATATTTGATGTACAACATGAAAAAAGCAAAGCAGCAGTAAGATAGGGTCTCGCTGTAGCGTTAATGCCTTGAGGAGAATCTCAGCAGCACCACAAGTATCTCCTTCCAGGAGAAGCTGGCAGGGATGAAGGAAGGAGGTTATTAATGAGTCTGTTTCTGGAGTGAAGGTTCACGCCGCCTTTAACAGTTGAGTCTTATCTGTAAAGTTCATCCTCCACCGTGGCTCGGAGCCCAGCAGGTATTTGGCTTGCACGGTCCAGTTCAGGCTCTGGTCACAGTTTACCAACGCTTGTCTGAAACCAGGCGCAGGACTCCAATGCTGGTATATTGAGGCTGAAATCTGAGAAATGCCGGTGGTGCTCAGTGCCATGGCTCGTGTCTTACGAAGGAGTCTTACCTTCAACCTCAAAAATGAGATCTCTCTTTCATGTCCTTTCCTATTTAGACCAGATGCCTTTGCTTATTAGTACTGCTTTGATGAGGCCGAGAGCTACTCTTACTTTTATAACTATAGCTGACAATTTCCTGACTCTTAAGTAGTTGGTAAAGTATAACTCTGTATTGACAAGGATTTTTACTATTATGGGGTGGAGGGGGAGGAGGTGCAGCGATAGCGTCTCCAGCATCAGTGGCACTTCTGACCTCAGCTTTCAGGAAATGGTTGTTGGTTTCCATGCTTTATTATAATAATACTAAAATAAAGCATTCTGCACCAGTATTTGAGTTACGTGTCTGTGGCGTGTTGGAATCATCATGAAAAACATAATGGGTGGTTTTGAGACTTAGAGATTCATGAGGCTGCTTAAAGGTGAGTCCTACTGGTCCTGGTAGCCTGTGGACTAGTTGATGGCATCAAGTAAATATCTGAATAGTCAATACAGGCTGTTAGCGCCAAAAATGTGCAATTGTATGATAATCCCACACGTGTCTGTGTGCAGGCTACACTTTGCTGGACTGAGGTCTCATGCATTTCCTATTTTTTCCCCAGAGGCTGGTTTCTCATCCTATATTTCATTGAGATAATCTTGATCAGGATATATCAGGAAGCCAGTAAATAAGCTGTCTGTCCAGTAGGGATCATAAAAGAGCCCATTTTGTTCTGAGTAAAAGATCTGCAGCCATACCTCATCCTCCTGCTTCAGAGAAAGGATGGTTGATCCAGAGGCAACATCATGGTTTCCAGTGTTGGCATCAAAAGTCTTGATGCGGTACTGTCCGTTGTGGACCAAGCCAATGGCCAGATGTTTGTTGGCCAAAGTGATGTCATAAGTGAAGTAATAAATACCTGGGATGCTGCATATAAATTTCCCACTGGAAGCATTGTAATGTCCTCCCTCGTTCATCAGGATCCTGTCAAATTTGATGGGCAGCCTTTCCCTTGGGTAGCTCTTTGAGACTGCCACAGAGAAGGCAGATTTGGCTTTGTTGGCATTACAGGTGCAGGGTCCTGGCAGCCCAGTCTGGCCCTTGTTCCCTTTGGGCCCTTTCTTTCCCGGTGCCCCATTTTTTCCAGGATTACCCTTTAAACCCTTGGGCCCTCGTGGGCCTGCCTTGCCAATAGCTCCTGCTTTCCCCTTTGGTCCTGGCTTGCCGGGGTTTCCTGTTCTGCCTTGTGGACCTGGAAGACAAATAACCTTGTAAATTTTTCAGTGAAAGAGATGATACAGCAAGTCAAAAAGGATTATATCATTGCAGCAGTATATTATCATTTAGGAGGAAAACCTTGCTGGTGAGAATCCTCATGAAATACCACCTGGGGCTGGACATCTGTCAGGACTGACTAACCATGTTAGGTAGGTTGTTGGCACGATAACAATGGGACTCGGGAGCAGGACAGTCTGTCCCTTTTAAGGACTGAAAGGCTAGTTCAATTATCTGTCTCACTTGAGAAAACGGAGCAATTAATTATAAAGCTAGCCAAGAACAAGCTTTAAATGTTTAGGTTTTTCAGGAGTCGGACAGGTTTGTGAAGCTTTTGGAACCCAGATTTGAGCAGATGGAGTACTTTTAATCTCCTGTCACTTTCTTTTTTTTTCCCCCCCAAATTTAATATGAAGCTGTTGTTTAAAAAAAATATTTTAAAAAATCTCGGGGTAGTAAAAAGCAGAGCCTAGTTGGGGGATGAACCAGTCATGAACCAGAAGACACCCCATGCAGGGACTGCCTTGAGATGGGAAGCGAGCTGGGCTGTCACAGTGATGCTGAAGCTGCTGATTAGTGCCGATTGCGGTAGTGTTTGATATAAGACAAATTCATGGGGATTTATTCCCTGTCTCCTGACTTGCTGTGGCAAGACTAGATTTAAATGCAGCTGTGGGTGGAAACCTGTTCTCCAGATTCCGTTTTTTGGGGGTGGGAGAGGAGAGTAAGATGCAGCTTTGGCACGCTGGTGTTATGCTGAATCAGGAGTGCACTCTAGTGTGGCAATGGGAAATCACTGCTTTCTCACCATAGCTGGTGCTGGTGCTTGCTGACTGTACAGCTGGATCTAAAGGAGAGCTCTGCCTCAGGATTAAAGAAGGGCTGTTCTTAGCTTTGATTTAGATGGAGCATGGTCAGAGCAGTGCCTGTCACCCAGCTAGAGTGCTCCGGGGAGCAAGTACTTAATTTTTTCACCTGACTTTGTTTTTCTTGAGAGCAGGAGTCAGAGACCACCACTTTGTCACATCTAAAGAGCATATATCAGAACAGGGAATATCTCACCTCATAACAAAAGGAAGCCCATAGGAGTTGGACACAGCATTAAGATGCTATCAGCAAATAATGTGAGTCTGAACCCTCCTGGCAGGAGCTGTCAAGTGGAGATGCTGGAAGGGGGAGAGTAGAAATTTCTAGAAGAGTTTCCTATGAGATGTGTGTGAGAATCTGGCTCAGATTTGAGGTGACAGTTTGCTGTTAACTGGGCTGTTGTGCTATTGCTTTTACATTTTACCCTTGTTGTGTTAAGAAGCACTCTTCTCTTACCTTCATCTCCGTGCTCGCCTTTATCCCCGTCCTTGCCATCCTTGCCATCTTTGCCCGGGAAGCCCATCCTGCCAACCGTCCCTGGAGCCCCGGGTGCGCCGGGGGGGCCGGGTGGCCCGGGGGGTCCCGGCAGGCTGCACGCCAGCTGGGGACCTTCCTGCAGCGCTCCCTTGGCAAAGCCCCCGAGGATGTGGTTTGCCACACAGGGCACAGTCCAGAGGAGGAGCACAGCAGAGATCATGGCGCAGCCTGTAAAAAGGAGATGGGACATGGCTGTCGTGTGTGGTAGTCGGCATGTGTGGGTACAGCGGTGTCCCCTCCACCCGGATGGTGCGTTGTGGGGACTTGCATGAAAGTGGGAGATAATTGGGCTTTTTTTGGCAGGGTGGGGGAGCTGTTTGTTTTGGTGTGACATGAATTCACGGATTTGGCTCATGGAGTTTTATAGGCCTGACCAATATTTTTTTCAAACTTGCTCTTCTCTAAGTCCCTATCTGTGGCCATCGTTTTGTTTCCCAGGCCTCCTTTTCCCTGAAACCCACGTAGCGATGGCAGAGGGGTGCAGAAAGCAGCCGCTCGGGACTAGAAGAGTGGAGGAAAGAGAAAGGATGTTGGTGTAAACTTCCCCAGTAAGACCTGCCTGCGATTGGGTCACTGGGGTTTCTTAACGAGCACAAAGCCCATTGTATGATGCAGGGCTGAATTTAGAAGACGGACTTGCGGAGGCTCTGAGCCAGGGCAGTCCTTACTGCCTTTTGCCTGACAGTGCGAATTAAGCCTCTTGGCTGGCTGAGGATGTCCCGTTCCTTGTCGCAGCTCGGCTGCATGGCGCTGCACAACCTGCAGCTGCATCGCCCGCCAGGTCTCTGGCTCGGTGTCAGGGTGCAGCCACCCCTGCAGCCCTGACTGGCCCTGCTGCAGCCTCCGACGGGGGACTCCTAACCCCTTGCCATGCTGACCTGCCTCTCTCAGGGGGCAGTAGATCAATCTTTATGTTTGTTACTAACATTCACCTTGGAAAGATGAGTAACTTAAAACCTCAGTGGCTGTTTGTCTCCTGGCTCTGTAAATTGAGCCATTGCTTTAAGTATAGCAAACACCAAGGGCTTTTGGGAAGCATCCCAGTTTCTGCCTCCATTCACAGTGGGAGGCTGAGCCTCCTGGGCTTGTCTTACTCTGCTCCTGGATGGGGAGATAGCCATAGAAAATAATTTCTGGAATAAAGCTGTTCCCATGAACCTGCTAATGATACAGAGCAGTTATTATACAGTAAAATAGAATAATAGAGAAGATGCTCATAATCAGGCTGATTGATGAGAGCCCATCTTCACGCACGAACCAGCCGAGACTCTGGGTATTAGAGGCATTTAAAACAGGATTGGGGTTCTGCATATGGTTTCAGACATAGTAAAAAAGAGAATTTCCCCTGTGGTATTGGTTTCTGACTACCCATGGGTAAAGGTGCTCCTGCCATCCCCTCCCCATGCCCAGGCTGAGGATCTTTTCCTCCCTTTGCTTTGCTGGTGAGGGATGTTACAGTCATGGCCACCAGCTTCCCAGCAGGGCCGATGGTCCCTGGCGAGCACCGACCATGGGCTGAGGGGAGGTGCTGATGGAGTTGGACTCTTTTCCAGTTGTGTGAATATGGAAATGAGCTGGTGGGGGATGAAAGGCATCCCCTGGCACAATTGCTTTCTTTCAGCTTCTGAAGCTGGAGTAGCCCTTGGAGAAATGAGACATGAAGCCTAAAAATGCCCCATACAAATCTGTGGCCGCTTCACTATTTGCTTAGCAGCTCTTTGATTAGGAGAGATCAAGCTAAAGCCAAAGGATTTTTTTTTTTTTAAAGGAATTAGCCATGTATCACTTTGATACAATTCCTACCCCTGGGCTAAGAGGTGCACACTCTGAAGGAAAAGACTCCTATGAAATTTAGTCTTTTCCCTCATTACAGCTACCTCTGATGGTAGAGGGTTAAATATTTTACAAGAATCATCCACTTGCATGGACTTTCTTATCACATCCCAAAGTCCTGCTAACAAAATACAGAATATAAGTGAGGATCGAAAAGCTAGCAAACTGCCTTTCACATCAAGCTTTGGTGCTGAAGCAATTGTGTAGTGCAACACAGTGTAGATGCAGTAGAAGATGAGCTGGGATATCCCAGGCCTTTCAATCTGTTGGTGGCCTGTTGGTCAGGCAAGGTCCTGCTAGGCATTAAGACAAATACTGGGAGGCTTTAGGATCTCCCCAGTACTGTTATGTTAAACTCCTGCACTGGAAATAAGATGCTTAAAGTCTTGTATAAATTTCATGTTGGCCTTAGCGCTCTCATCCTGGTATCGGCTCCTGAAGGGGGTGGAAATGCATATTACATGCTCCAAATCCAGCGAGCAATATGCTCCATATTAATGCTGAGTGGGAGCCCCCCTGTTCTGCGCTATGTATAATTAAGAACATGCAGAGGAGTGGGAAATGCAAAACAGATCTCCGTGCTGTATTTGGCTGCTAAGCCATTTTGTTCTTTTGCTCTCTTTTGCTTTTCTTATACTTATTTGCTGCTGGTGAAAGGTGTCAGTTTAATGGCCTTGTGAGATGGAAATCACCGACCAGTATTAATGTGGACAGTTGAACAAAGGCTTCTCAGTTCACAGAAAGGGGAAAAAAATGTTAGAATGCCTGCGGAGTGGGGAGATCCCAAGGAAAGCTGCATCCTTGCTTCCCAGTAACCACCTCAAATGGGGCAGAAGAGAAATGAGATGCGCCTGGAGGTGGATGACAGTAATGAGTTGTGGCAAGGAAAAATGTCATTGTGGAGCATAACCTGGAAAAAAGCTGGGACTGCTTCATGTAGAGAAGAAACAGGCAAGAGGGAGCACAGTGCAGGAGGGCAGCTCCTTCTCTTAAAGTCTCTTACCGTAAGTACTTCTGTTAGCCTCAGACAACCCAGCTAGTTGACCTGATGGGATAAAAAGTGGCAAATGCAAAATGGCACGAGGCTGGGAGGTCAGCAGCACCAGTACTTGGATAGATGGGGAACATTTGACTACCTGGAGCCATGCTATGGCACGGCTCCCGAGTCGGTGTTAATTAATGGCTCCACAAGAACATTTCATCCCACATCACAGCAGCATGTGTGGGATGCAAAGCACAGTCACATTCACAAGAGAATCTATAAATAACCTCTTAAAGAATTCTCTTTGAAAGAAAACAAACCTCATGCTGTTCCACCTTAAAAGGAAAATTGCTCCTCGATGTAGCATGTATGATGAGCTCCAAAAAGCAAATTGGAAACAGATCAGCATCTTTCCTCTCCGCAGTATGGGCGGCAGGCCTGGCACTGGAGCCCCTGCTGCAGGGTTTCAGCTGAGGTCTTACTTTTCTAGTGGCATTTTAATTAATGTCTTTGTTAATAGGGTTTTGGAGACTTTTTGGCCATGACCAATGCTGTTTTGCGGGTGTGCGCTGTGCCCCAGGGGTTAGGAGAGCTGACTGGTGGTGGAGGGGGGGAGAGGAGATCCTGCGTCTGACTAGACAATGGCTGTAGTTTTTACCTGCCACTGAAATGCAAATATTCAGCTCCTCAGCACTCAGGGAGAACACACCAGTACCAGGCACTGATTTCAGCATGGGAAAAGAAAGTGGACCAGCTTCACTTAAACAAGCCGGCTCAGGTGTCTGCAGCATGTGCATGGCTGGCCAGGCCTTAGGGCTGCCGTGCCCCGTCTTCTCCCCAGCAGAGCCTGGGGCAGCACCAGGTTGAGGTTATCAAGCATGTTGGTGCCAAGCTTGGGCCAGAACAGACGTGCTCTGGCCCTTCATGTGTGGAGTGCCTCTCCCTCGGTGACAGCATTTTGGTGATGGGCACAGAAATGCTTTTCTTCTCAATACTTAGAAATATCCTGTCCATCCATTGAGTCACTTTGAAATGATGCCTTCTGAAATATTTAGTGGCAACAGTGCTTTCTAGGTTGCTCGGTTGAAGAAGACCAAGCCCTTTGGCTCAGGAGATGGTGCAACTCATGGTAGGCACGTGATGGACAAGGACAGCACTGAGATGCTCTGAGGTAGAGGGTCTTGGAGGAAGGACCATTTAGTCTCCCAGATTCTGGGTAGGCTCTGGCTGAGACCTTGTGTTCTCATCACAGCTGGGTGAAACCTCCATCCAGAGAGAGGAGAGAGACTCCAAAATGTGCCGCAAATGTCTGGGCCCTGAGGTGGAAGATGAAGCTCAGACAGGTGGAGTGACAGGTGTCCATCAGCTGGGTTTGAGAGACCATGATTCCCTGTGTCCTTCAGGTGAATCAATCAAAATTGTTGCTGTGGGTCCAGAGCATCCGTTGGGATCAATGTAGTCTGTAAAACTGTCCTGTGGATCCCCACTGGGTAATTTTGGGGAATACTTGTCAGAAATCAAACCAGGAAGGGAACGGTTTTGGAAAGTGTTCGCTGCTGAACCTTAGAGCTAGGGCACACGTTTACAGAAAACACCTCAGGGCAAATAAAGCAATAAAGACAGAGCATCTCTGATTTGCAAGTGTGGTACATGCAGAGCTGAGTGATTACTCGGCTTCTCTCTTCCTAATGAGCTGCATATTTAGGGGGCTTCACTATAATCACATAACAAAATGTATGAATGACTCAAAGAAAGCATGTCTGAAATGGGATGTTCTGACTCTGCCCCATGGCCTTTACGTGACACCCCGTTTCTGCTTTAGGACATTTTCTTGTTATTGCTCGTTGCTTTGGTGCATTCTTCTCTTCCTACCGGAGCGCAGACCCCTGGCAGAGGCTGCCCTGTGCCTTGGGTCTCCCGGCCGCAGGGGCCAGGGAGAATGGGACTTAGGTTTCCCCAGGGTGGAGAAATGCCAGGAGCAGGTGGGCAGCCTGGATCCCTAGCTGCCCTCGCCAGCCTGTTTGAAGCAGACTCTTGTACAATCAGCAGGATTTGAACCTGACCCTCCATGCTGAAACCTGAGCATCCCATGAGCTTCTGTAGCACATGGACCATCTGTGCTGGGGGACTGCAAGCCTGTGCTCTTCAATAGGTTTTTTGTGCACACTCCTTGTTGCTGGAGCTACAGCGCATCACTGTCCCTGGAGAGCCTCCATCCCTAGCAGCTGTGTCCCCACAGGGTTCCTTGCAGCTCCCAGTCTGGACCTGCAGCTCCCTTTTCTGCTGGCCACTGCAGTATGGGATGGGTCTCTGCTGCTGGAGAGGCATCGCAGGCAGGAGCCTGGGGGGACACGTCTCTTGCCATGTCTCCCCTATAGCTTTGGCTGCCCATGACATCCCTGCTCTGCGTGGCTCCTGCAAGCCCCTGTGGGACCACCCTTGTCCCAGCCCTGCTGCAGCTGGGCTTCCTGAGCCGCTTCACAGTTAAGAAGCCAGACCAATTCTATAGATCCATAAGAAGGTGTTCCTGTAAGAAAAGATTTTACCTGTAAGGGTGAGCCCCAGGTGCAAAGGATCAGTTGTACTTTTTGGTGCTTACAGGGCAGCTGGGCTGAAATCCTGTCAGAGGGAAAATCCCTGAGGGTCTGCAAGATGTGGGGTGGTTTGGTGGCATGTGCGGTGGCCAGACGGTGACTTTTGGCCAGGGAAGCCACGCTATGCCATGCGGTGGTGGCGTGTGCCTGCCCACAGGGAGGAAAAGCGCAGAGCGGGGAAAGAGGGGGAATTCCCTCTGTGGGGAATCAGTGCTCAGAGGCAGGAGGAGCAGGGTGGTCCCATTGCACAAGGGGGGACCCAGCAGCGAACAAACAACCGTGACTTTCTACTCTGATTCCTTCCAATACTCAAGGCTTTCTTAAACAAAACAACCATCTTCCTGTTTCACGATTTCCCAGCAAACCTCAAGGCATCTTAATTAGTCTTCAAAATAATCATTATCCCTGAGAGCCTAATTCACAGCTCTAGTGGTTGCCCTGCAGCATCCCCAGGGTGGAAGCATAAGGAGCCCTTGGGTGCGTGGGGCTGATTTAGATATAATGAGGTGTGCCACTGGTGACAGCAGCTGAAATTGACCTATTTAATTTCTGATATAAGCCAATGAAGTAGTTGTGTCAGATATGAGTTTGATCTGTTATCTGCTATTGCACAAATCAATGTTAAAGGAGATAAAGGAGAGTGATGCATCTTCTGTGCCTGAACCTGCATCACCGTCTCCGCTTTAGGCAGCCAGGGGTGCCCGTGGCAAACCTTTCCTAGCCCCGGGCGAAAGCCCCATTACAGAAGCTGCTGGTGGGTACCGGAGCAAAGGGAGAGGCTGCAGTTTCAGCTGTACGAGGTAGGTGCTCCCAGCAAAAGTCTGAGGAATGTTTCCTTCCTGGAGTATTTCTTTTAACTGGCGACTGTTGCCTGTATGGATTCCTGTGCAGGCGTTGGAAACCTGAGTGCTCAATGATTTAGACCTTATTTGGTAAGTTTTCAAAGTTAAGGTTACGAGGAGAGAGAGAAAAAAAAAAAAAAGGAAAAGTGAATCTACTCACCAGGACTAATCTCTTTAGTGAGATCTTGACAGGCTCTGGAAACCAACACGATTTTAAGCAGATGTTTTGCTGCAGATCGCTGTCACACGCAGAGCCCAAGCCCCGTCCTGACGCAGCAACGTCCTTCTGAGGGGTGTGCAATATTGACTTCGGTCTTTCTTTTCTATTAACGTTTTAATCCTTTTTGTGCGGATTGCTAGCTTCCAGCAGCAGCTCCAGGTTTTGGCTCAACGTTGCCAAAGGCATATTTTTATTATTGTGTAATGGGTCTGCGCCTCTTCCTCTGTCACGTGGCACGGGAAGAAATCTTTACTCACATATGGCTGGAAAGCTCTTGGTGCTTGGGAAGCTCTTCCCTTTCTCTCTCCCTTGCAGTCTTGTATGAAAGGCTCAGGGGTTGCCTGGATCATTTCTGACCAATTCTGCCTCTCTCTGCTGTAGCCGCTGCTTGCACACGCAGAATTTGTAAGGGGATCGGTGACGTGGATTGAATTTAGGGAACAACTTTGACACTTAATCGTGGAGCATTAGCAGGGGAAGCAGATCTTGTCCTAAGGGTGTAAACTCACTTCTAAAATAATTTAGATGAACGGGCACTGGCAGATCACTCCAGGCTTGAATTAAAGGACATTGTGGTGAAGCAGCAGCTTTGCAAACACGAATTTTGAGAGGAAAGTGCATGTACCTCAGCCCCGCTGCAGATGGATGTGTGAGACAAAATACAGAGACTCTGCCATAGGGGTGGCAGGGCGGGAATGCTCTCTTTGGAAGGGTTGGGATTTTGTTTTAAACTTGTAAAGTAATTGCAAAACCCCTAGCATTTGCTTAAGGTAAGGCAGCAACACCAGAAGCAGTGGCTGAAGCCA
The DNA here is from genome assembly GCA_947846985.1 of Fratercula arctica. NCBI lineage: Eukaryota > Metazoa > Chordata > Aves > Charadriiformes > Alcidae > Fratercula > Fratercula arctica. Next base: position 8,778,622 of record CANTUZ010000006.1, on the reverse strand, counting down.
GAGTTCAGCTTTAGCTCTGCCAACACAGAAGTGTTGAGCTGCAGTAAATCCCTGTCCCTTCGTGTTTCTCCACTGCAGCAAGTCACGGTGTTGCAGCTCTGGGCAGTGTCGATATCCTGGTTTAAACCAGCCCATTAAACCCAGAATTTGCCTTACAACTCTCAAAATTGTCAGTGCTTCCCTGGCAGCCCCTAGGGAGGTACAGAGACACGAATGAGAGGTTGAAGAGTTTCCTGACCCCATTCCCCCCCTGCCCACCCTTTCCCTCCCTCCCCGCTTTGCAGGATGCTCTGTGATGCTGCCGGCGTTGGTATGGACCAGACTCGCCTTTTTAAGGAAGCGATGTGGAGAGTCTAAACAGGAGCTGTGAGATGACCCAGACGTGGGGCCTGGCCCCATGGGTGCCCAGGTTGGCAGCATGGGAGGTTTTGGGGGACTCGTCACCCTGCTGGGAGGGCAGTGATGGCCCTGGGGCCATCCTCACCCACCCAGGAAGGGTCACTGGTGGTCCTGGCCACAGCCAGGTCCCAGTTGTGGGTGCGTGGTTCTTGCTCTGCCCCAGCCAGGATCCTTCGCGGGGCTTGGGACAGGTGTGCGCTCAGTGGCAGGGCTCCAGAGCCTGCCCTGCTGTTCTCCAGCCAGCAAATATTTTCTGCTTGGTACAGATTATCAGCTGATTGGGAGTATGCTGGAAGTATCATCCTTATTGGAGATGTGGTTTTTGGTTGGTTTTTGTTTTTTTTTTTTTTTTTTTTTTTAAGCTTTCCCCTGCACTTGCTATTGGAACATGGTGGGAATGGATATAATGTAAAAATGAAGTATGTATATAGTTTGCTTTGTGAGCTGTAATCAGTTGAGCTGCTCCTGGGAGGGGTGGGAATGTTTGGCCAAGGAAGGACGGGGCTGTTTTCCTGCTGAGCCAACGGTCCCACAGAGCTCCTTTGGAGCCGTCGCCCCAGCCCCAGCTCCCCCGACGGCTCAGTGATTGTTCCCTGCCATTAGGGAACAGCCCCCCTCCCCAAACCCACACAGTCATCCCTGAAATTTCACTGGAGTAAAGGCTGTTTTAGAAAAGCTGCCGTATGGCTGTGGAGCTCTGGCGTGCCCATGGGAAGCTGCCCCAGCCCCTCTGCCCCCCCAGCATTGGGGTGAGCACTGGTGGAGACACCCCCAGACATGGGCTGTGAGAGCCACTCTCCCCGGGGGCAGCTCTGGTGATCAGTCGAATGCGAATTCTCACTTTTTGCCTGTTTCCATAAAGTTTGTAGGAGCCCAGTTCTCTTGGAGAGCCCCTTCTGCGCATGGGGCTGGAGTCAGCCAAAGGCTGAAGGCATGGCAGGTGCACGGGTCCTGCCTCGGGTTGCTTATGGATGAAAACTTCCCGTGGGCTTTGCCAGGGTGCCAGTCGGATTGGCCTGGGAAGCCACGGTGATTTCCTCAGACACTAACGGTGCTGAGGAGAAAAAGCCCTTATGCTTATCATAGAATTGTTTTGGTTGGAAGAGACCTTTAAGTTCATCAAGTGCAACAGTTAATGTAGCACAAGCAAGTTACCACTAAACCATATCCCTCAGCACTACACCTACACGTCTTTAAAATACCTCCAGGGTATCCTGAACCTGCCCCATAGCAGCTGTCCCGGGGCTTTGGGATTGGTGTGAGACAGGCCGGGGATGAAACGATATTTGAAAAAACGGCAGTCCTGCCGGGCAATTCCAGGTGTGACCAGGGAAGCCGCAGTTACTAGTGATTTTGTGCCTGGATCCGTGGCGTGCTGAAGGCAGGGAGAGCCTGACCTGGTTCGGCGGCGTGGGGAGAGGCAGGGCTGGGAACCTCCTGCCAGGCAGATGGAAAATATGTCTGTGCAGCAACGCTGAGCTGAGCTCACCCGGCCTCCCAGACAGCTCTGCCAGAGAACATGTTTGGCAGCACACTTTGTTAAATAAATACACTGCCCCTTCACAGTGAAACAGAGCAGCCCTGAGACTCTGTTCACTTTGCTTCAACTAGACATTGCAGGGGAGCGTTACAAGAGACTGTGTCCTGTCTGTGCCGCTTTTTAGCAAGAGCCTCCTGCCGTGGCTGTGGCAGGTTTCACCTTGGTGACGGGGAGCTGGCTCGGGCTGACGTCCGCCTCGGCAGACCCCCACGGGACACGCGTGGGACTGGGGGTGCCGGTCTCTGCCATGGATGGGCTGCTGGGGCCTGTTGTGGTGCTTCCTCCTGGGCAGCGAAGCCCTCCTGCCCTTGTATCGCCTGCACCGGCCCGGGGGGTGCTGCCTGGCCGGGGCTGGGGGCTGCTTCAGGCTGGGGCCGTCCCGTCCCCTGCCCGCATCCCCCGTGCCCCCAGCACAGTGCGCTGTGCCATCCCATCCTATGGGTAAAGCTGGCTGGGGGAACGCATGGCTCGTGTGGCGAGGGGAAAGTGCATCATCCAGCACCTACAGCGTAAAAAGTGTAATTGTAGCTCCGCTGTCTCCTACAGGCGCCTGCCTAAAGGCAAACGATGGCCGGCTCCCACCCCGGGACAGCAGGACGGGACTGTGTCCCAGCGAGGAAGGATTTTCCCTTGTTTGCTTTCTGAGCGCTAACGCGTTCTACCCTTACAGATACCGACTTTGCAACCGAGTAAAATGACTCAGCAAATGCCAAAATAGCTGCAGTTCACACAGGCTGGAGGCAGCCAGAAATACAGCCTGCCGTAGCGCTGGGCGATGGCAATGGAAGCGTGCCTCTCCTCAAAGATGAGTGTCGGTGCTCTGGGTTTTTTTTTTTTTGAGGTACTAATGGGAAGGAAAAAGCATTTTTCTAGCCGACAGGCCTCCTGGCTTAGCGTGGACTGGTGATTTGAGTAATTTTTATTGCCCTGCCTAAAAGAAGCTTGGAAGTCTGTGAGCAGTCTTTAGAGAGTGATTGTCCCTCTCCAAAAGCCCCCATAAAAATGAGTCAAATCTCTGTTTAAACCTCAAGGATGCCCTTGAGACCATTAGCTCTGCTTAGGAACTGCAGTCCTAACCCATTAAGATAAAAATAAATAGAGCTTATTTTAGGAAGAGGGAAGCGGGAACCAGCCCAAGCACCAGTGAGCCGCCGCGAGCACAGTGCAGAAGATGTGTTAAGGTTGGCGTTTTTTCTTTTGTCTCATGCACCTTCTAGTTCAAAGTGAAAGTCAGCCATCTTTTTCACTTGCCACAGTTGGCTCCTGCCTAGGTATCTGATAACATAGACAAGAAAAGACTCTTGTGAAAATGCCTTGTATTTCCCCAAATACAAAATACTCCAGCCCCACTTCTGGAGTCTGTAGCATCAGCAGCAGCAATCCCAGTACCTGGGGACACGGGCAGCATTTGCCCAAGCCAGGAAAGCCAGCGACAAATGTCACTTACCCGTGTCACGGTACAGTGCCTCTGTCCTTCAGGGCAAAGCAGCAGCCCCCAGAGACGAGTGAAACATGACTTCCATTGCGTGCGAACAGCGACAGTCTCTGCAGATAGTAATAGCTACAGATAAAACCCCCTCTCCTGCTGCCACTTCCCAAGCAGAGAATTTTGCGTTAGAACTGGCTTTTCTGTTCTCAGAGAACTGATAATTTGCTAAAAACGGTCTGTCAGCTATTCCTCAAGCACTGGGACAATATTAGTGTATTGTCAGAATATACTGTGGGGCTGTGCTGCCTCTCTGGTGTTAAAACCCACAGCCCGGGGCTTTTCCTTCTGCACGTGCCCAGCATGACACTTGTTAAAGCAAGAAGGGAGAGCCGAGCAAAGCCAGAAGCCAGCTGAAGGCACCATTTCCCTCCCCCAGCTTGGGTCTCTTGGGCATAACCCCTCCCCAGCCAGGACGTGCAGAGGCAGGAGCCCTGCTGGTGCCAGGGGACTCTCCGTCACTGTCACCGTGCTGCTGTCAGAGCCACTGTGCTGCTGATGGGGCACTTCATCCTCGGTCCTTGCCATCCACAGCCACGTCCCCGATGCACCGCGAGCGTGTGTTGTAGCAGCTTGCGAGTAAAGAGCAGCAATGGGGTAAAACTCTGCTGCGAGGTGGTGTGGGAGCCAAATTTGTAGTTCTTGTCTGTATATTAAAAATCAACAGCAAATGCGTGCGCAAATGCTCTAAGGAAGTAAATGCATCTGAAAAACAGGTCCCGCTCTTAAGAGAGGTGGTGGGAGATAAAGAGCAACAGGCCAAGGACTGTGCTTAGATCCAAATGCAGCTGGGTGGGGGCTGTTTCTACAATGCTTTGGAATTACTGGGCTTACTTTTAAGATTTTGTAGCTTAGAAATTTCGGGTTTGCTCATGTGTCCCCTGAGCAAGGTTTTCTTGGGCAAAGTGAATTTTTTCTCTGTTCCTCTGAGGTCTGCAATGCGTTTTGCAGAAGCAAAAATAGCCACTATCTACTACCCCGGTGGGTTTCTGGTTGGGTCATCTAAGAGATGTCGACAGATTTGTTTCATGTAGAGTAACTAGTTTGTTAGAATGATATCTCTGTCTCTTTCTTTGCTGCACCCGGCACAATGGATGCGAACAGGAGAGCTGGCAGAACGATGACGAGTTGCCTGCACGTGGTTCAGGCCACGGTGCTTTGGCCTGAATGGAGTAATTGAAGTTATACCCAGAAGCGGTGTGGACATCTGCGGTTACTGGGTTGCACTAGGCACGAGCGGGCGCAGAAAATCCTCTCTCCCGTTGTTTTTTCTTTTTCCTAAAAGCTGAACTCCGTTTCATCCGTAACTAATTGCTATCATTCCTGCTTTTTTCTGATCCCTCAACAGCCTAAAACAATTACGCTCGCATAGAACAGTGCATCGCTTTCATTAACCCACTCAGGAAAGCCATAAAGATCCAATTACAAAGAAATGTGGAGACAGTAAAAGAACTACCTTCTGGCATGGCTTGAAAGATAACACAGAATGCTGAACTTTTCAACAAAAAAAAATAAAGGATAATGTTTTAATCTACGTTTTAAAAATGCAAATGTCTTCACGTCAGCGGGCTAGTGCACAGTTTGCAGACGGAGTGTGCTGCAGACAACCAGCACTCAACAGGATGAAAAAAGAGGCAATTGAAGCAATTGGTGAAAAGGGAGTTGAGAAAGTAATTTTTTTGAGCTTTGCCGAGGGCAAGATTGAGCAAAAGCCACCCTGGCTGTGCTGGGAGGGGCTGTCTCGTATCGTGATTTGAGAATTTGACTAGTCTGTGTTACCAGGCCAAGGAATTTCCTCTCGCCTCGCTTCTGTCTTTCTGCGTGCAAGAAACAGGAGTTCCCAACCCCAGCTGCCTCTGCTAGAGTATGCTCGTTTCCATTGTTATGTTCATTTGTGTCCAAGCTAGCCTACAAACTGGTTTCAAACTCATCACAGACGGGAAAAATTCTTCTTGTGCAACAGGAAGCTGTCTTTGGGTACACACAGTCATATTGCATGCCAAATCCAAGGGGAAGCAGATGGAGGAAAATTAATCCTCATGATCAGATCCACAATGTTCTTTAACATTTAACCTTTATGATATAAATAGGACATGTTTTAAGCTGTATTTGTCCTTTAACTGTTGAGACTCATGATCTACTCTGCATCATTCACAAGCTCAAGGAACTGTATTTTGAATAAAACACTACTAATTGCTTTTTCCCCTGGAGCTGCCTTTCTGCTTCACCGGCAACTGGCCCATCTTCCCCACAGGCTCTCTCCTGGCAGAGTGAGACAGGGCACGCCGGAAAGTAAGTTACAGCCGTGTCTTCCGCTACTGAAAAGAAAATCCATCCACGAGTGTGCTTTAGGTGGAATTCAGCACGTTTATTCGTAATAAACTTATCTCTCTGTAGCACTGAACACGTTATACTGGCTTCTAAAATACATGCACCTTTACATCTGTCTCCATTTTTCTCTTGAATGGAAGAATGCTACTCACCAAACAAGTTTAAATCTTGTTTGAAGCATGAACTTTACAGGCTGCCTAGACTGATGAATTATTTGTTCATTCTAAATTGCTCTTTTTCAGCGTTATTTCTGAATTGCAAGTCTCTAGCTACTTTTAGAAAGGTATCTAAATAGCTCAAGGAAATGGTAACACGGACCCTTCTGACATCTCATCTTCCCTCAAATTGAACTCGGCCCTGACTAAGAGAACAGCAGTTGGTATCTGCCGCTGGAGGTATGCTGGCCAGGACTCCGGAGGTTACAGCCTGAGACGAATAATAGTTTATAGTTCAGCTAATTCAGAAAAATCATCCAAGGACAGTTTGCATTCAGGTCCTACCAGAGGATCTCCGGAACTTGGTCAATACTCAACCTAAAATTTCGATTATCAACGAGAATATCACAGATAGTTTTAATATAGAACTACATTGCAGACTAATGCAGAATTTCCAATATTAGCATTTCTGTGTGCTAAAGTAAAATACTCAGTTCTCAAAGTGGCTGTGAAATCACACACATGACACTTAAATGTATGTTTATTGTATGTAATTACTTGTGGAAAAGAGCGGTTTTCCCTTGAAATTATCCATAACCTAGAAAGGTCAAAACATGAGCTAATGTGGAAACCCAGAATGTGAGTCACTAGTATAGCAGAAGGAAAACTATATTCCTAATATTTTCCCCCCTCTGACTGTCTAAATACACATTGTGAAAACATAAAAGCAATTTCTGCAAAAGCTGATTTCTACTTTTAAAAGTTTTTCCTTCCTGGTACTTGGTTGTATTAACAATTTCACCCCCAGATCTTTGACCTCACTACTTAGTTATATTTTTTGCCAGTGCTAGGAGGATTTTAAAATCAAGTTTTATAAGTTTGACTGCAGACTTTTATTTTATTAGTCTTATAAAATAAAGTCTGCATTCAGAATTAGCATTTCTGTAATAAAATTAAAGGTAAAGCAGACTTGGAGAAAACCTAATAAAAAAAAGGAAACCAGCTTTAGAGGTGGAAATTACAGGTACATCACATTACAGGCATAACATGCTGTTTCATTTGCTTCCAGTAACTTTAACTTCCTTCATTGTTTACAAAGTGGTAGTTGTAATCAGGTTCTTAATTTTAAAATAAAAAGCCAGGATTATGGTGTCTTCCTGTCCTACCATTAATATAACCACATTAAATGTGGTTATAAAAGCCATGTTTAATATGACAGTTTAAGTCATAACAGGAACAATTCTCAAGTCTTCCGACGTTGAAGTCGTGCTGTGAAGTTTTTCACCCATTACTTCAACTTTTAATAGTTAAAGGGGAAAACTCCCAGTTTAAGGACTACTACTGCCAAACACAGAGCCTGCTTCACATTCTCACAAGGTACCAGAGCCTGGCACTTGGTATTACACCACATAATAGGACTCTGGAAGTTATCAGGGTAAGATGAATACTGTTATCAAACAGCAAACCGAAGAACTCTGATCTTTGCAACTGAAATTTATATGTTAACATCTGCAGAAACAGAACTTAAATGCTCTACAGTCAGCTTCTCCTAACCTCTTCATTAAAAAGGCTAGATGGCATTTAAGACCTTTATATTAATTTAACCAAAACTGTACAAAGCAATCAATTTTTACATTTCCAAAATATTTACTACAAAGTGATCAAGAAAGAAACTATTTTCCTTTTAAAGCCATGTGACAGGCAACTCCTTTTACAAATAAGAGGCTGCAGTAGCTGGATCAAATTGTTATATAAACAATTTTTGTTCTATAGACACCTGCTGACCCTTTCTTCTGAGTAGTCGGTTTTACTGAATATATCATGACTTTATGTGTATCTTAGTTGGCCAAACAAACACAGAATTCCAGCCAGTATCAGATCTTTTCTCTTCCAATAAAGAATTTTCAGAGTAGGTATATGTATTTTATATATACATATAATTTTTTATATATATGTGTGTATATATATACATTTGTGACTGTGTATGTATATAAAATTGCTGTAGGTATTGGACTGCTTATGTCTGCTGAAAGAAATTTTCACCAACTTCTTTGATGCAAAAAAAGGTCTCTGATATTTCTGGCACTTCCCCAGGTGGAAGGTAAGCAAGTGTCTACAGAGTTGTAAACAAGTATGAAAAAAAGAGTCTCGTGTATTGGAATGATTTTCGCTGCAACTACTGTCCAAGAAAAGAGGCCATGGGATCATCAGGTCTCTGCCGTTTCATTCTATAGGCTTCCATTTCCTCTTCTGTTGGCTCCCTGGTTTCATAGAGGCTGTTGTATGGTCTCTTCCTCTCATCTAACTGCATGATTTCTTTAACGTGGAGAAGACGAGCCTCTTCTGCATTTAGTGCCTGAAGTGAAAGCAAAGGAAAAACAAACCCACAATGAAAGTTAAGCAAGAGAACCAACGTAAGTTTGTATTAGATTCTAGTCCAAGCAGCAGGCAGAACGGTGGGATAAGCAGCGTGCATCTGTCTGGCCCACCCGCAGCACACTTCATTTAATGCTCATTTTTTAGCGTTTAACATAAAATGATGGTAAAATGATATTTAGCAAACAAGATACTTTAATCTCTTTCCAGTTGCCCAAATCAAGTAAGAAACTCCTTGGCTTTACCTAAAATATAACCATGACCCAGCAAGTACAAAAGCAGATAAGGAAGCATGTGATCTTATGGGTTTGGGTTTGTTGGGTTTTTGTTTGGGGTTTTTTTTTTTTTTTCTTTTTTTTCAGTCAGGGTGCATTTTTTTTTTAAATGTTTCTGGAAACACGTTATCCCATTCCTCAAACTACTTATGTTGCTCCTTCTTGCTACTGAAAAGAAGCTTCATTTGTACATTGCTTTGATTAACCATAGTTTAAGATCAGTTTCACGCTGTGACTATCCAGAGGCAGGCCGCTGTGCTTGCGCCAGGGCTGTTGAGCAGCAGTCAGTAGATAGCTTGGCAGATGGATTTATTGCATCAACTGCAAGGCTGGGCCCTAGTCTGGGATAAAAAGTGCTAAGTTAAGCTTTGACAGGGCCTTTGATCTCTCCATCTTTTACCCAAATCATTGTGTTTTGCAATGTCTTTTATAGATCTACAGCTGTAATAGGTGCCTAGAAAGGAAATGTTCTAAATCTTCCAAACCTAAGTATTTATTGCATGTTTGCTTGAAAAATAGGGAACGTACTTTAGAACATCTAACAGTATTTTAAATTTGCTTTAACTCAAAATTAGCATCAAAGAGCATCCCACAGAACACCACAAGAACTGCGTTACAGGCTTCATAAAACTGACATTGTAAAATATATTTCCCAATCTTTTTGCCACAAAACCACTGAAGAATACAGTGCACCTTTTTAAGTTTTTCTTGCTTCTTTTTCTCTTCACCCTCGCTATCTGAATTTGAACTCTTCTTGTGCTTCTTCTTTTTCTTCTCTTTCTGTTTCTCTTGGTGAATCTGTAAGGTGGAAAACCAGCTACTGTTAAGACTCAACTTGCAAACATTACTGATGTTCAAGCCATTAAATCCCAAGCATCTATTAATGCTCTTTTAGAGCTCAGTTTTCAAAAGAAATGTTAATGATCTAATAATGCAGCCTAATAATTTTCAGACTCATTATGACTTACAGAATTTTGTAGTTATACACGTTTCCATCTCTTAAAACGCTGAGGAAAAATATCTGCTTTCTTGAGAAAGCAAAACAGCCTACCTCCATCAGTGTTTTGGGTTTTGTCATTTGTTCTTCCTCCCCGGGTTGCTCTTCCAGTAAGCTTGCTTCAGTATTCTATATAATAGACAAGAGGAAGGATACCCATTTACTAAGCACATTTGAAAGGGGAAGGACCAAAGAAAACCACCCCAAACAAACCACAACAACCCAACCTCCCCCCCGCCCCTGCAAAAGCAAAACTGCCTAAAACTTAGGTAGGAAGATGAATGTTTTTTAGCTCTTTCCAAGTAACTAAATAAGACAATACTTACAACAATTTCTTTCCCAGCTTCTCCTGTACAGTATGAGTACTTGACAAATGAGTGGCAGCATTTGTAACCCCACTTGCCTTCTTTCCAATATGAACCCCAAATGCACTGCAAGAGAAGACACCATAGCAGTTATGTCCACAATGATACTCCTGTAAGAGGCAGGCTGCAATTTATTCTTGAGGTTATATCCTGAGAAGTAAATTATTCAAACAATCCAGAAGGGAAAGTTATGAAAATACTTTTGCTATTTCACATTAGCCTTACAGGTACAGTTTCAAAAACAGAAAAGCAACAGGATGCGGTCAACTTGTATTCAAAGTCAAAGAGAAATACAGTAACTTCCCCTTCAATTTAAGATTGCCATCACAACTCCTCCCATTCACATTGCAACCACAACAACGTGAAATTCATCCTTAATAGAAAAGGGAGAGAGTCACATTTGAGAGAGGAGAAATTTATTTACTGTATTGATTATATTGTACTGTATCCTACCGTACCTCAGTCCCTTCCAGTGGGAAGGAATCTAATTTTTTTTATAATTTTTACATAAGCTAGGGCTTACTGTATGGTTGTTGATCTTTACATCCTCTTCATATTTAGAGCAAGCAATAGCTTTCTCTTGTCCTTTGATGACTGTTCCATGTCTAGAGTACTCCACGTAATCTTCTGTTTGAGCTAACAGCAGTTCAGCTGGTGGGGCATCCAGATGTTCTTGTCCTCCATACTAAAATGCACACAGAAATGACATAATAGTTTTGCAAAAACCCCCACCTTTTTTAAGCATACACTTAAAAATATTCACTTTCAGTACCTTCTGAAGAAGACACAAAAGAAGTGGATAGAAACAGTTTAGTGAATAAATGAAGAGAAATACATCTCCTCCTATGGCCACTGTGGTGTTTTTTGGTGGTGGTTTGTTGGGGTTTTGTTTTGTTTTGGGGTGTTTTTTTTAAATGCCCGGAGGGTTACAACAGTGATATTCTTCACTCAAAGCAGGAAAACTTTTCAGGTCAAACGAAGAGGCGGTGGTATAACCACAGCAGTGCATCACGTTCCCTTCCAAACTTGAATGTTGAGAAGGTTAGAATGGGTTATCTAGTTCTTTATCAGTTGTCCAAGAAACCAGTAGCAAACTATAAAATAAATATTTATCTAGGAGACTGCAACCAAAATTCAAGCTGAAAATTCTGCTTTTCACATTTAAGAGAAAAGAAAAATTTAAAAATAGTTTTGGGAGACAGTTACTTGGGTATTTTATAAAAGATACCACTTTTAAACAGCACAAGGATTTTTTCAACCACTTGTATTATTTTAAAAAAAAAAAAAAAAAATCTAAATGCCCACTCCTCCATACAGACTTTTTAATTGAAAAAATTCTGACAATTAACAGAAGAACTCCCAATAATCCAAAGAAACACCAGCAGATCTCCAAAGGTTCCTATATTAAATAACATAATGAATCCAATTGATGAGATGGTGTGTATAGATATAAAGATCTTTGTATGAATCTAAACTGCTGAGAACAGCTGATGCATTTTCACATAGCACTAGTAATCCAGAATTCAAACTCAACAGAATTCTTATTAAATAAAACCAAATGTTTGTTACCTTCTCTAGGATGCTTTCTTTCTGCTGTGCCTTGAAATCTTCTTTTTTCACTTTGAAGGATTTATAAAGTAGCTCTAATTTTGTAGGGTCTGCTTGAAGATGAACTTCAGAGCCTTTGTCATAAGCCTCCCAAGCAAACACTGTGCACACAAGAGGTTTCACTTAATATTTATTCTAAAACTGACATGTGCATTCAAATTACAATCTTTAATTCTGTAGTAATTTGGAAAAAAGCCTCAATCTAAAAAGATTCATTTCTCTTTTGCAAGAAAGAAACATTGTTAACTTGAGTCTTTTGTTCATTTCCTTAAAGGAAAAAAAAACCAAACAAACAACAAAAACCCCAAAACCCACTTACGCTGAGTCTGTGCCATTGAAATGGTATCTCCAGTGTAGCGAACGAAGTTGTCACCTGCGTAACCAACTCTGCAGCAAAGAACAGTATGATTCTTAGCATTCAAGTAATGTGATTTCCATTTAAACACAATCATAGAACATCAACAGGAAAGTAAAAATTCTTCTTTGTCCCCTGACAGTTAAGAATAGAGGGAGAGGAAGCAGCATTCAACTCAATACATGAAATGAAAGTCTAGGCGCCCCCTGGACTCATGAAAGTATTAGACAGCAACTCAGAACACTTGATGCCTGTGTTTACACAGGAACATCTTATGACAGAGACCTGGAGTTTTGTCTGGGATACCAAGCACTATGAGTTAAGCTTGTATCTAACCGCACAATAAATACGCATGAATGGTAAGCGATATTCTAGCGTAGTGACTCTCAGCTTTTGGATTTATGAATCTCTCCTCCCACCCAGACCCAGTGTATTTTACTGGGTTAAAGCCTGGTAATAGCTTTAGCGGTCTCAGTTACCTTTTGCATGCCCCTTAAGGAGATTCACAATGAGTACATGAAACACAGGTTGAAAATGAAATAATGTTAACAATCCAATTTCCCACTGTGAAAAGTTTAGAGTGTGCACTGCTGTGGCAGAAACACAGATTCAACAAAGGTCAAATTATGACTCTGGAGAGAAGTGAAAGCATCTGCATTTAAAAAAAAAGAACTGGCTGGCATTATTCTAGCTGGGGGCAAGGAGAGGTAGAAAGAGCATTATTTGCTAGCATTTAGCCACTGCCATTCTATTTCAGGCAGCGAGCTAATCCAATTACTGTACTCTAAATAAATGTTTCTGCTCACAGCCTGGCTACTCAGCCCCACACAGGTCACAGCAGGGTCACAGCTCAAGTGCTTGACTCGGGTTTTAAGTGAGACAGCCCTACGTGCAGCCAAAAGCCAGCCTATGGCATTCTTTAATTAAGTTGTCTATCTAGAAAACGCCAAAGCTTTCAGACCTTTTCTATACAGACTCCATTAATATACGAGGACCTTTTGCTCCTAATTCGGGCATTTAGTTAGGTACCACAGATACTCCATGCTGAATGCCTCCCAACAAACAAGAGATGAAGTTTAAGATTTGGTTACTGAAATACTTACATAAACATCATTATTGTTTACAGATCACCTCTAGATACCGCAGAGTGTTCTAATCCTTGTACAGATCATTATACTAAACAGTGGTCCACATATCCCTGAAGATTAAGGGCCAGTCTTACTGAAATACCACTAACAAAAAGCGCTGTTAAATAAAACAATTTTTTCCATGTTTACTACTACTTCTATCTGTAACTGACTAGAGATTCATTAGTAAAAGGATATACAGATAAAAGAAAATATAAAACTATTAATCTCATTTTTTATTAATCTCATTTTTAATCTCATCTCATTTTAATCCTCATTAGGATTTATTAATCTCAAGTTTTGTTGGATACACAAGCATGACACTGTTTTAACTTACTCATCTGGATTCTTGCCCGTATTGGCATATGGGTTCTCCCTCATTGCTCTTGTTTTGGGATCATAATAAGCAGAGTTTGGATCTAGATTCCTCAAGTACTAGGGAAAGAAAACAGCATACAAGACATTAAATATTTATTATTTTAAAAGAACTGAAGTTACTACCGTATCCCCCAGCTTAGACATTTTAAAAAGGTGTATCTGTGTAAAAGGGCGACCTTAACGAAGTCATAATGTGAGCAGGAATAGAACTGAGAACAGACCTTAATCTCCCAACCCCAAGACCTGTACGCAAACTCATTAATAATAAAGCATAGAATTTTTTGAAATTAACTCTCATGAATACAAAAGAACATCTGTAAAGAATTCTTTACTCACTTTTGCAATATCTTCCCGGATACGTAAATTTCGAACTGTGATGCGTCTTTTGGAGTCAAAGTTCTGCCCAGGCATATCAATGTCATCTGCGTATTTATCTTCATCTTCATCTTCACTGTTATGATCTCTTTCCTGAGAAGAGATGGGAAACTTGTAAATAAAAGAGGACATTCATTCTAGAGACAAGTACGAGAATCTGATTTTAGTGGTTTCATTAAAAATTCTGCAATCCTGTAGTTAAAAGTTAGCATCATATACTTGGGCTTAAGTGTGCTGTCATGCTAGTAATGTGCTAATCTAACATTCAACAGTTTTCAGAAACACTCTTGTTAAAGGATTTCCACTTCCTTGTATGGAAAGAGCTACAAAAACATAACTGTGATGGTATTAAGAAAACAGTTATCTTGGGCAAAATATACCATATACTAAAAACTAGTTATTTGCTTGCATCTTTAAGGTTTGACAACACACAGGAGTTAAAAGCAAAATCCCCTCTATGAAATCCAACAGTCTCTGCCCAAATGAATAGGCAGCCAGTGGTGTGAACCCAACATTGAAACCCTTATGCTACTCCTGTTTCACTAACTACAGGGTTTTTTTCTGCCCGTGGTGTGATGCAGCGGGTAATCATCTTACTGTCTGTGAATTTGGTTCCTCTTCTCCCCACTGGTGTCTTGGGGAGTTCTGCAGCAAACAAAGAGCACATCAGCAGAGAAGACAAGATAGTGGACAGAGGAAAGATGTCAGGGAGATAAAGAGCAATCAAAGCAGAGCTTTGATGCAAAATACAATTTACCCATGGCACAAAATGCACAAAGACTGTTATATTTTGAATGTTCTAGTAAAAAGCTTAGAAGTGTCTCTATTACAGACACTTGTTGGAGACCTTTTCACCCAACTAAATTTCCAAGCCTTGGCAAGAACGGCAAATTCTAGAACTGTCACTGTTATTTAGAGCTTGCTATGCTTTTGAACACTAATGTTTTAGACTAGAATATTTCATATCATGTAAATATAACCAAGATTCAACTCTGAAAGCTTAAAAAAAAATAATTAAGAATATATGCCTATGCAAGTATTTAGTTAGGATTGACAGGAATACTGAGCATGAATCAGAAACCATAATTTGGAGAAACGTAGCCAGAATTTATTTTTTAAGCTGCTTAGCCTCTAACTTGAGAAAACTTGCAGCAGTAAAGATGGAAACAACTGCAGGTCCAGGAAGACTGACCAGCAAATTGGCCAGCACTAACAACGTAAATTGGCATCGGTCTTTGTCCTCTCCATGAGAGAGTTCTTATATTTCAAACATACTTTTCTTTCAGCTCCACTTTGTAAGCACTAAGTACGTGAAGCCAACAAGGTTGCCTTGTGGTGAGAACACGCATCAAAAAGAGAAAGAATCTTGTCTATCGGCAAGGTCAGAACGCTGTAGTTTGTGCTGGGTTGGAGATTAAGTTCACTCTGCCATCTAGTGACAAAATGCAACGTGACAACGTCTGGAAAACATGCCCAACTGTATGTAGTCTTTTGCTTGGTGTTTTCTCCCTTACCGCATTGATTAAAAAAACCTACTTCTGACCAGTAACAGCCTCTACTTTTTCCCCATTTTATAAACTTAGAATATTCTAAGAAATGCCTTTTAAATTTAGAATTTTATACGAGGATCTTGTAGTAGTGGAAGATGCAAACTCTGCAGAGTTATAAGCCAGAGAGAAATACACACGCTCAGCCTTCAAATAACCAGAGACACTGCAAAGAGTCACAGCAATGACTGAAGAAGACACAAGTTAAGTTCTAAGACAAAGAAAATATGTTCCTATTCCAATTTATACTAAGCATTACTAAAACAATCTACAGTCACGTGATAGTCATTACCTCAACATTAGTCAGATGTAACAATCTTTAAATACAAAAAGCATTTCAGTACATAAACAAAACTACTACACAGAAAACAAGTTTTTCTGAACGAAAAATCCATATTATTAATTTTAGCAAGAATAATAATCACACAGAATTTTTGCCCATAAAGGGAAAACAAAGCCACTCTCATTTGAAAGAAGATACTTCAAATTCTTGAATGTAACACAGAATATGATGGTGCTAGGAAAATCTTTAAATTACTGAAGGGCATAAAAAACAATAGCAGACCCTGTACAGAGAATAAAAGCATCAAAGAGCAGAAGTAACCTGTTGCGTTTTTATTCAGCCTCAACAAAAATAAATTAGGGTTTAGTTCACTTACTACTTGCTCCAGCTTTCCTGATGCCAACTCTTCCTGAAGCTTCTGGGCTTTCAGTGTACGTTTGGCCTGCGTATCATGAAAATGCATTTGTTTTAATATTTCTTTTACATAGCAAGTGTGTAGTAATACTTATCATAAGCAGCTCTTGTGACTGCTGTCATTTAAAACGTATTCCTTATTACAAAAAAATGAGATTTTAATTCTCTGGGTGCTTGTAAAAATCAGCAGCCCAGAGCTTCTCTCCTCTACTCCTATGCTTAACCATATTGTTTTTTGAGCTTCACGGATAGGAAGCTATATATACATCAACCATTTTAGTATTTTATATTATACTGTTAAAATAAAATAGTTTACTATTTTCATTTTAGCTTACAAAGTTATACCATTACTACATGCATCCTAATTTAAGAAAGAGATAGCTTATTTTAGTTCAATAGTGTTTAAGAACAAACACATTCTATTATTGTGTCCTCATAATCTAGTTAGGAACTTCACTGCTTAAGGTACTTCATGACTAATACTGCAAGCATGTTTCATCCCGGAAGCACCGAAGTCTAGCATCTAGAGTGAGATTCTAAAGCAGTATGTACTGAATTTTTGTATTTGTTTTACGTCATAGAACCACAGAATAGTTGATGTTGGAGGAACCTCTGGAGACCTCCAAGGACAATCCCCCTGCTCAAAGCAGGCTTGCCTACAACAGGTTGCCCAAGACCGTGTCTGTGCAGGTTTTTTTTACTCCAAGAATGGAGACTCCCCAGCCTTACTGGGCAAGCTGTTCCACTGTTTGATCACCCATACAGTAGAACATTTTTTCTCTTATGTTTAAATAGAATTGTTTGTATTTCAATTTGTGCCTACTGGTTCTTGTTCTGTCACTAGATATTACTGAGAAGAGTCTGGCTGCCTTTAAACACTCCCATTAGACATTTATACACACTGATTAGATTGCATTTAGCATTAGCTTTCCTATGGACTATAGGAAAATACTGAGGACCAGGCACCGAAGGGAGTGAGTTAGACACTTAACCACCTTTTGGAAATGGCCTAACATCCAGCCAAGGTAGTGAACTATTTTTTAATTCTTCTAAAACGTTAATAGCATCCACATTGATTTGGTGCATACAGATAAAAAGTTAACTGCAACAGCAAGGTGCCAATCTGCACAGCGACAAGTGCAAATAGTCCACTGCTTCATCATGGTAACGAAAAGGATTCGTAAGTAAAAAAAACATGAATGAGGTTACAAAATAGATACAGATTTATTGTCTCTAGTACAGCCTGATAAGAAGTTCCTTTCTTGCCTGCAATTCAATCTGCATCTGGAGAGACACTTATTTTATTGTGCAGGCCCCTATTCAGTTGCCAGTTCTAATCTGAATTTTCAGTTTAAGCAAAGTTTGCTATCAAACACAGAATCCACCTCGCTTTTTCATTATGAATACAGTACAAGGTCTAATATTAACAGTGCAGATAACAAATGTTCTTCCTCTCAGCCAAGCCGTAACACTGAAGCTTTCTCCAGTAAACCATAGCACCTACATACCAAATCAACCTTGGAATATTCCTCTACAATCTTCATGTGCTCTTCTGGGTTATAACCATTCCAACGATCTCGCTTTCCATCATAATCAAACATCAGTTGAGGCTGCACATGTTCATCTGGTGCAATGTTCATGCCTGTGTATTTTGCTCCAACTTTCCTGGGTCTCTGATAGGAAAAAAAAAAAGAAAAGTCTGGATCAGTCTATTAGACTAAAAT